>JANUWF010003269.1:2282901-3545802 GCA_026120185.1 Voacanga thouarsii
CAATTCAAGGATGTAAGAATATGCAATTTAGACAAATATTATTGAAGACATGATAATGAATTAGTAAATATTACAATTAATTATCATCTTGGCATCATAAAAGAATTATAATAGAATCCAATGTTTTCCAAGCCATAGACTCACTATCTCATAATTAAATTAGCAGATTTTTCAATCAAACTAACATAACCAAAAAGATGCATTAAACTCATCATTCAACAATTATCCCTATACTCAGGTGATAATGAATATGAAATTAGCCAATAACCCTATTCTCTAGGCGGAATTAACCAATCTTTGATTACCTTAGTTCTTTGTTTTAACTTCGATTCCCAAGTCCGTTAAGAAATAATAAAAATAAAATTAATGAAAATAAATCAACTCCTAACATCGTTTCCTAATTCAATTAGAAGCAAATCTAACTTTATCAACCCTTTTTGTAATTACAAGTAATCAAACACAAAAAATGATAGAAAATTGATCAAATAGCTAAATTAATCAAAACACCATGAATCCTAAAATAATGTTAAATTACAATAAAAACATTGATTACATCATTATTCTATAAAAAGAAAATAAAGGTAAAAGGAAGAACAATAGACAAGCCCTCCTTCTTCTCTTTGAAAGCCGAATAATGCCCCTTAATTGATGAATTTCCTCTTTTTTTAATTTCTCGGTAGTTTTGATCCTTGGATTCATACATTTTTCTTGTGTTTTATTTGTTTAAATAGGCCCCAAAGAGACCAAAATTCATTCCCTAAGAGTTCTAGGTCGAATAGAAGTTGAAAAATACCAAAACTCTTAGGAAATTCCCAAAATCCGCGCTTGATCAAAAAAATCCGCCGATATTAGACAGCATAGAGCTGGCACTGGCTATGCTTGGCTCGGCCAACTGCCGACCGTGCACTAGTCGGCCCGACGTGCTCTGTTTTTTGTCCCAAAATTCCTTTGCTTCCAGAAGCCGCTCAGTGACAGTTTTTTTCATCGTTTTCTTCTTTTTCTACAATAAAAAGCCAAAATACCTTTTCAAGGATAAAATATTAAATATAAAGGAATATGACTAATTATTATATTAAATGTATCACAAAATATCCCCAAATAATTAGAAAATTATTAATAAATTTAGCCCCTATCATCTTGGATTATAGCTAGCTTGAACTCTTTAAACTCTTAGTTTTGTCCTTAATTAGTCCAAGAAAAGTTTGGATGATTTCTCCAATTAAGATTATAAGTATTACCAAAGAAAGTGTTCTCGTCTTCCATTCCCCATATAATCCACATGTTCCATTTATTGTTCACTCTCAACTCTCATACCTTGACATTCATGATTGGGATGTCCTGTAACACCCCACGACTACGTACCATAAAAGGGCGGGGATGTCACCCCATCCCATAGGACAAGGGGTCTTTAAAACGGGGTATAAAAATACAAAGGCAACCTCCAAGAGATTCAGCTTGGATAAATAAAGAAATACTCTTATTACGTCAGGCTCAACGTGGAGCAAAACGAAATAAAAACAATTAAGCGTTCAACAGCTTAAATAACAAATGTCTCCTAAGCAAAGATGATAATAATTAGAAAAACTTCAACTATCAATGCCCCGCTGACTTAGCACAGTCTATCTCCTGAAAACATGATGTAAAATAGTGTGAGAATAAATCTCAGTAAGTCCTGTATGTGCACATGGTGTTTTGAATAGTACGTGTATGCAAAGTGCAGAACATTTGTAGAAATAATTTGTCAAGTCATAAACAATCTCTTTTTGCAAGGAGTGGGTTTTTCTCATTGTCACACTTTGTACAAAATAAATCCTCCACTCGAATAAACAGTCATGTCACCACACGTTGGGCACCATGAGAACAACATGGCCAAGGCACCATACTTTGTGCACCTTGTCCGGACCAGATTACCACACGTTGGGCGTTCTGATCAAGGTGAGTGTACAGCTCACCGGGTGAGATACTCCACCATCTCTACACCCAATAAAACCATCCGGGTGTCCATACCGAGAATATAAATAATACCATATCAGGTACACATGCTAGCTCGGACCGGCATGACCAACCAACACTGTCGCCTTTTCAAGGAGAGTTTATCTTCTGGAGGTGGCCTCCTACCAGAAGACTTACGCTAGCCCTCGAAGACTAGTATTGTTAGCCTACCCTTATTGAGTACTCAACGAACATATCCGTCAATTCCTGATTCAAAATATCTCCACACCTTGGCTTTGTACAACGTGGTTTTTCTCTAAAAGAGTTTTCTAAAAATTTAGAAAAGAATAGTTTTCTTGATAAAATCATTAGTTTGATAAAACCGTTTAAAGAATAATCATCCACGTTTACAACCCAAATAATCATAGTTCAACAATAGCTTTACTAAGCTTCACAACATAGACTTGCCATCACAACATTTAACAAAAGAGTTTATACAAGGACTTACCATCACAACATTTAACAAAAGAGTTTACGCAAGAACTTACTTGATATGCCTCAGATAAACGAGATAAATTCACAGCTTGCTTTTCTCAATTATCCTCCTGATCTAAACCATATAATATCATGATCAGGGTCTCAATTAATTCAAACATGCTCTAATCTCATTCATTTTCACAACAATTCGCAATCCCCAATTTAATTCCAAGTAAACTATCCATTCCCCAAAGATCATATACCATGACCGTATGTTCATCCCACTAATTGACATCATTAAACCTTACTTTCAACATTAAGGGTGGGTATTCCCTTACCTTGCAACAACCGGGTAATGAGGTCTCGATGCTCCTATGGTGATCGTCTCGAGTTCGCTTGAAAAGAAGAGAAAAGCTACCTCCTTTGCTCCTCTTGACCGAAAATTCAAGAAGAAGATGAAATCAGCATCTATGGGGCGTGATTTAAGGGAAGAAGAAGGAGAAAAGAATCATTAGAGAAAACGGCATCAAGAGGTTGAGAGGATTTTTGCTTACCTTAAAGTGTGTTCGATTTTTGCTTAGAATAGTTCTTGACTTTTTCGAGAATTTGCAGAGAGAATTTGCTGGAATTTTCGTGTGGTAAGGAGGGAGTGTCGGCTACTGTGATCTTGGTTTAGAGAAGTTTGATTTAGGGTTAGATGGTGGTGCTAAGAAGGACTCCTAATGGCTTTAGGTTTCTTGGACAGCAAGGCCGAAAATTGCAGCTTGTGATATCTTTGATGCTGGCCGAATTCAAGAGGGATTAAGAGGAGAAAAGTGTTCTGAAATTGCTCCCTAGGCTGGCCGAAATAATGCTCAAGAGAAGGGTTGAGTGTGTTCAGGTTTTTGGGCCGAACAAAGAAGAGTTTGAGAAGGTTTGAAGAGCTGAAATTTCTGTGCGGGTGCAGTGGTTTTGCTGTACGAAATTGCTGTACAATAGGAGGAGAAATTCTGGTCTGTTGTAGCTGTGGCTCTGCCATAATTTTCAGAGAAAAGCTGAGGGTTTTAGGCGCAGACAATTGGCTTGATCAACTGAGGATTCTGGTGTGTTTTGGTGTGCAGAATTTCGGTTTGCATAGGAGTGCAAGCTGGCCGAAATCTGTGTAAGTGCTGTGCGAAAATTCTGTGCAAGAGTGACGGATTTTTGGACTGTTTTTGCTGTTGTTTTTAACCAAATCCCAAGGAGAAAAGTGTGGTCTTTAGGTGCTGGAATTTGGCTTAATTAACAAGGAGTTTTGGTAGGTTTTGGAGTGCAAAGCTGTTGAAAATTCTGGGCATAAGCTGGACGAAAATTCTGGAATTTTTTGTGAAGGAAAATCTGATTTTGTGTTACTAGAGTAATCTGATTTGGTGGGGGTTGTTCTAGGTAATTTGAGCTAGGGTTTGAAGAGTTGGATTGCACTTAAGGAGTGCTGGAATTTCGGACAGCTTGTGTTGACACAAAGCTGCCGAAATTCTGCTAGGATAAGGAAGAAAATCCTAGTTGAATTAGGATTGAAATAAATGTCTGATTTGCTAAGGGATTTAGGATAAGATTTCCTAGCTTTGGAAGAGTTTGAGTTGAGCTAAAGTTCCTCCAAGAAGTGGCAGCACTTGCTGGAAATTTTTCCAGATTTTTAGCTAACATTTTAGGGTTAAAATCAACAAGGTTTCGTACTAGAAAAATGACTCTTTAATTCCAACTATCCATGGTAACATCCATTAAGCTAAAATCAAGCTGGAATTTTATTTATTAGCTAAGGTTTTTTTTTTTCCTTTTTTCGAAAATCCTAAGGAATAAAAGCTGAAAATTAAAAGTAAACTTTATTCACATCAAGATCCTTAAATTTTAGGAATAAATATAGAGACTTATTTCCTTGGAATAATGACACTAAAATTTCTCTAGGTTTGCTTGATCTTTTTCGGCCAAGACATGGAAACTCTAAGGAAAGGAATTTTCAAGAAGAGAAACTAACTTCACAAAAAGTAGGATTCGAACTCGGGTCACCAAAGGAAATCACCAACCTCCCCGCTATTCCAAAACAACTCCAATACTAATTTTTTCTACAATCAGTTCTCACCACCTCAATACTCATCCTTCCAAATCTTCAACCACACCTCCCTTAACCAAATCTTTAACAACACACTATTTCACCTCAATTAATTTAAATGCAAGAGCAACGAAAAATTTCACATGCATCCATGCAAATAAAATAATTCTAAGCTACCACATAAAATGCAAAATGCTATGCAATGCATGACTTTTCCCCATAGTCAAAGGTGGTTTTGGGCGGGGTATTACATCCCCTCCCCCTTAAGAGAATTTCGTCCCGAAATTCAGATTTCAAACCCTTCGAGCATATCCGGATACTTCCATCTTAACCATTCCTCCGTTTCCCACATCGCATCCTGTGCTCCATGACGATCCCAAAGTATCTTCACCATAGGTATCTGCTTGTTTCAAAGCGTCTTAATACTCCGCTCCAAGATCTTGACAGGTCTCTCCACATAACTCAGATTGGGTTGCAACTCCAACGGTTCCTCATTGAGTACATGACTCGAATCGGGGTTGTACCTCTTTAGCTGAGAGACATGGAATACATCATGCATCCCGGTTAGACCATCGGTAGATCCAATCGGTAGGCAACCGGTCCAATTTTCTCCAATATCGGGAACGGTCCCAAATACCTAGGACTCAACTTCCCTCCTCTCAGATGTTTCAGGATTCCTCTACTAGGAGTCAACTTCAAGAATGCACGGTCACCTACTTGGAACTCCAGTTCCCTTCTCCTAGAGTCTGCATAACTCTTCTGTCTGCTTTGCGCTGCCCTTAGCCTTTCTCGAATTAGCTTGATCTTGTCCGACATCTCCTGAATGCATACTTCACCAGTCTTCTTAACGTTCCCCTCTTCTGTCCATCCCCTATATATCGGTACTTGGCATTTTCGCCCATACAATGCTTCGTACGGCGCCATTCTGATCGACGCCTGATAGCTGTTGTTATATGCTAACTCCGCATGTGGTAAAGACTCAATCCACTTATCTCCAAAATCCAAGATACAGGCTCGGAGCATGTCTTCCAATATCTGAATGACTCTTTCGGATTGTCCGTCTGTCTGCGGATGGGCAGAGGTGCTGAATTTTAGGGTTGTGCCTAAGGACTCCTGGAACTTACCCCAGAACCTTGAAGTGAATCTAGGGTCCCTATCCGACATAATGCTCGACGGTACACCATGCAACCTTACAATTTCTCGAGTATATGTCTGAGCCAACTTTTCCATCGAGTCCCTTACGTTTATCGGTATGAAGTGCGCTGTCTTGGTCAATCAATCCACTACCACCCAGATCGCATCTTTGTGTGACTTGGTCATCGGAAGGCCAGACACAAAGTCCATGGTCACCTCTTCCCATTTCCATTCGGGAATTGGTAACGGTTGCAGTAACCCTGCAGACTTCTTATGCTCCATCTTAACCTTCTGGCACGTCAGGCAGGTTGACACATGCTGAACTACATCACTCTTCATTCTAGCCCACAAATATTTCCTCTTCAACTCTTGGTACATCTTTACCTCCCTAGGGTGTATGGTATATTTGCTCTTGTGCGCTTCGTCCAGTATCCTCTTCCTTAAGTCTTGGATGTTCGGTACACAAATCCGGTCCCGAAAGTATAATACCCCATTCTCATCGGTTCGAAAATCGCTTCCTCCTCTTGCGATCTCTTTCTCCTTGAAAGTTTGAAATTCTGCACTGCCCTATTGACCTGATACAATTTCCTGGTCCAGATTGGGTTTCAGGGTCAAGTTGCTCACGCAGATCTTCCTCTCTTGCACTTGCGCCTCTTTCTCCAGGATATCCTAGACTACCGACACCTCCTGTATTCTCAAGTGTGCCATTTTCACCTTCCGACTTAGAGCGTCTGCTACCACATTCGCTTTACCCGGATGATAGTTAATAGGGCACTTATATTCTTCCAGGAACTCCATCCACCTCCGCTACCGGAGATTCAAGTTCTTTTGCGTGAAGATGTACTTCAAACTCTTATGGTCAGTGAAAACTTCGTATTGTGCACCATACATGTAATGTCGCCATTTCTTCAAGGCGAACACTATAGCTGCAGGTCATGCGTGGGATAATTAGCTTCGTGCGGCTTTAGCTTCCTAGATGCATAAGCTATGACTTTCCCTTCCTGCATCAGCACAGCTCCTAGTCCTTCTTTGGATGCATCTGTATAGAGTGCATAGGGCTTATCAGCCTCAGCCAGACTCAGCACGGGTGCTGTAATCAACCTCCTCTTAAGTTCTTTGAAGCTTTTTTCGCACTTCTCACTCCAAGCAAAAGCGACATCCTTCTTCAACAGTCGCGTCATTGGTGAAGCTAGAGTAGAGAAATTTTTTATGAAACGCTGATAGTACCCGGCCAACCCAAGGAAACTTCGTATCTCTGTAATGTTCTCCTATTGTTTCCAGTTAGCTACGGCTTCCACCTTAGCAGGGTCCACTTTGATCCCCACTTTGGATATCACGTGACTAAGGAAAGACACCGAGCTCAGCCAAAACTCACACTTACTGAACTTGGCGTAAAGCTTGAATTTCCTCGGCTTCTCTAGGACCAATCTTAAGTGCTCCACGTGGTCCTCCGAATTTTTGGAGTAGCTCAAAATGTCATCGATGAATATAACCACGAACTTGTCCAGGTATGGTTGGAAAATGCGATGCATCAAATCCATGAATACTGCCGGTGCGTTGGTTACACCGAACGGCATTATTACAAATTCGTAGTGTCCATACCGCATGTTGAATACAGTCTTAGGAATGTCTTCCTCTTTGATCCTCACCTGGTAGTATCCTTGCCGTAGGTCCAACTTCGAAAAGCAAGCGGCGCCTTGCAGTTGATCAAACAACTCATCGATCAAGGGTAGAGGGTATTTATTCTTGATCGTTAGATTGTTCAGTCCTCGATAGTCGATACATAGCCTCAAGGTACCATCTTTCGTCTTGACAAACAATACCGGGGCTCCCCACGGTGACGTACTCGGCCAAATGTAGCCTTGCCTTAGCAATTCTTCCAATTGCTCCTTCAACTCTGTCGGTGCCATCCAGTAGGGGGTTCTTGATACCGGTTCTGCTCTGGGAATCAGATCCATGGTGAACTCAACTTTCCGTTCAGGGGGTAGGGAAGTGAGCTCCACAGGGAACACATCCGAAAAGTCTTTCACTACCTCCGTACTTTCTAAGGTACACTGGTCTTTTGGTTTGTTTAGGAGATACGCCAGATATCTCGTACATCATTTCTTGAGTAACTTTTGGGCTTTAGCTCTAGCAATAAGAAATTTCAGTTCCTTCGTTTGCTTGCCGTTGAATTCAATTACATCCCGTCCAGGTCTCACAAACTGCACCGTCTTGATCTTGCAGTCCACACGAGCTCCGTGTTTCGACAACCAGTCCATGCCCTAGATCAAGTCATAATCGTCCATGGGTAGGATTATAAGGTCGGCCTCCAGAATCTCTTTCCCTACCTCAACTCCACAACTTCCCATTTTCTTGCCTACTTCCACTACCTTTCCTAAGGGGGAACTAACTACTTGGGTATAATGTAGCTCCTTTCCTTCCCAACCCAGACGTGAAGCACATACTTTACTTACATAAAAGTATGTGGATCCTGGATCTATCAGAACATTAACAAGGCAACCTGGGATAGAAAGGTTACCTTCAATCACGGCAGCGTCCGCTCCGACTTCCTCTCGGTTCAGGGCAAAGACTTTAGCCTTCACCTGAGGCTTCTGGCCTCCCGCTCCAGCTGGTCCAGCAGCGGCACCTCTATTTCCTCCCATTGGTTGGGCCGATGCGGTCTGCTCAATCCTTAAGGGTTTGGGGCAGACGTTTCTCAGGTGTCCCGGGTCTCCGCAATTGAAGCACCTCCTTACACCCCCATTACCCCAGCAGTTTCTTTCGGTGTGGCCTCGCTTCCTACACAGCCGGCAATTCAGGCTGCCTTGCATTGGTCCTACTATAGGCACTCGAGGCTGCTTGCCCCGATTTTCCCAAGGCATAGAGGCCGCGGGTCGCTTGTTGCTTGAAGGCCTCATAGGTGGACGATTCAGTTGGAAGGGTCTACTCACCGGTCGATGCCGATCTTCATTTTTCGTCTGGGAAACTGCGTCCACGGCGGCGGTGTACGATGTAGGCGGTGATGGAGCCAATGCCTTCCTCAACTCTGGCCTAAGCCTTTTCACGAATTGCCGGGTGTGCTTCTGCTCCGTATCTACCAATCACTTGCAGTACTTGGACAACTGCATAAATCGAGCTGCATATTGGGCCACGGTCATGCCTCCCTGCCTGAGGGTCTGGAATTCATCCTCCCACTTCTCAGCCACTCATCGTGGAATGTACTCGGCCTGGAAGGCTTCCGTAAAGTCGTCCCACATCCATTCCTGCTCCTCTCTATCCTAATCACTCTGTACCCGCTGCCACCATGCTCGAGACAGTCCCCTCAGCCGAAAAGCAGCAAACTTCACCATCCTCTCTTCCGAGTACAGCAAAGTAGCGAAAATGTCCTCCATCTGCTCAATCCATTGCTCGGCTTTCTCGTCCTGTTCCACCTCCCCTTGGAATGTGGGAGGCTGGAACTTCAGGAAACGCTCCAGAGCCTCATCCTCTCCCCGCGGTGGTTTCCTGGCCACCTTGTCCACCATTTCAGTCAGGTTTTGTAGGATCGAGGCCATCTTGTCAAAAGCTTGACCCATGGTCACATCTCATGACCTCTCCGAAGCCAATTCCTGCTCGCGTGGCAGGTGCTCTTCCACGTCGGGGGTGGAACGATGCATCTGCTCAAATTCCGGGGTGGAGGATGCACTCTCCTGCACCATTCTGCTATGCACAACTGTTCTGCGTCTTGGTGCCATCTTAGTCACATTCACTCAGGGTCAGTTAGTTACCAAGGGGAAAAGAATATGCTTAGATGCATGATCAGTTGATAGAGATGTACTTATCTACAAGAAATTGTGATGATATCATGCAAGGGTAAATCAAGTAATAAACGAAACTCATGCTTTTCATATAAACCATTCTTTGCAGAAAAGAAGGGGTTATCTCATATGATACTCTTTTTATTTAAAATGATAAATAAGCCCTATGAGTAACATGCTCCCTTAAAAGAAATAAACAAACAAAGGTATGCAAATCCCAAAGAAAGAAAAGTAAAAGCTGCTGGTCTTCTATGTTCGACTCTCCCTAGTTTCAACAGAAGCATCGGAGTAGTCAGAGGCCGGTTCCACAAGCCACCCCACGGAACTATCAGGTCTCCCTATGTAGTTCCTCGCAAATCTAACACTCTCACTTGGCTGCCCTGACTCACCCTCTCGACCTCTCTTGGCTCTCATGGTCGTCTCATAGAGCTCATCCAATGCTAATCTAACCGCACCCTTAGGCGCAGGCCTCTCACTCCCTGAATCAACCGGGTCAAGCAACCCCTCTCTTCTTAGCATGGCATCTATGCCCAGTCTATATGGGAGTCCACACCCCTTAGGACTCTCTTCCAGCTTCCTCTTCCTCTTATCTACCCCTCATAGAACTGACTACCTAAGGTCTCTCTCTCCTGGGGCAACCCCATCTCTCAGCGTATATCCCTCACCACTAGCCTCTTTAGGGTTATGGCAAGTAGGGGTCTTGTCAACTTCCCCTATCTGCGGGGTCCAGGGAACCTCCATTACCTCCTCATCCTCCTCTTCTATCCCAGCCATCTCTCCTTCGTTCTCATCGTCTCCCTCATTCCCTAGCTCATCTACCTCTCCCTCACTCAACTCCGTCATCACCTCATCTCCCTCATCTTCCCCTCAGCTCTCCTCGACCTCTATCTCCGCCTCAACCACCGAGTCGTCTAGCACTGATGGCTCATGCTCTCTCTCTAAATCAGACATGGTGGATCAGCTACGGGTAGTGGGGCAGGTGGATTCCCGCAGCCAGCGGGCCAGTCTCTGACAGCCGATACAACTCTTTTGACCATCCTATAAACAAAAGATAAAAATTAGCACCATATCAAAATACTTAAGAAAATAGAACCCCATAAGTTAAGTAATTGCCTAAACCTTGCTCTCTGATACCCCTTGTAACACCCAATGACTACGTACCCTAAAAGGGCGGGGATGTCGCCCCGTCCCATAGGACAAGGGGTCTTTAAAACGGGGTATAAAAATACAAAGGCAACCTCCAAGAGATTCAGCTTGGATAAATAAAGAAATACTCTTATTACATCAGGCTCAACGTGGAGCAAAACGAAATAAAAATAATTAAGCGTTCAACAGCTTAAATAACAAATGTCTCCTAAGCAAAGATGATAATAATTAGAAAAACTTCAACTATCAATGCCCCGCTAACTCAGCACAGTCTATCTCCTGAAAACATGATGTAAAACAGTGTGAGAATAAATCTCAATAAGTCATGTGTGTGCACATGGTGTTTTGAATAGTACGTGTATGCAAAGTGCAAAACATTTGTAGAAATAATTTGGTAAGTCATAAACAATCTCTTTTTGCAAGGAGTGGGTTTTTCTCATTGTCACAGTTTGTACAAAATAAATCCTCCACTCGAATAAACAGTCATGTCACCATACGTTGGGCTCCATGAGAACAACATGGCTAAGGCACCACACTTTGTGCACCTTGTCCGGACCAGATTACCACACGTTGGGCGTTCTGATCAAGGTGAGTGTACAGCTCACCGGGTGAGATACTCCACCATCTCTACACCCAACAAAACCATCCGGGTGTCCATGCCGGGAATATAAATAATACCATACCAGGTACACATGCTAGCTCGGACCGGCCTAACCAACCAACACTGTCGCCTTTTCATGCAGAGTTCATCTTCTGGAGGTGGCCTCCTGCCAGAAGACTTACGCTAGCCCTCCAAGACTAGTATTGTTAGCCTACCCTTATTGAGTACTCAACGAACATATTCGTCAATTCCTGATTCAAAATATCCCCACACCTTAGCTTTGTATAACGTGGTTTTTCTCTAAAAGAGTTTTCTAAAAATTTAGGAAAGAATAGTTTTCTTGATAAAATCATTAGTTTGACAAAACTGTTTAAAGAATAATCATCCACGTTTACAACCCAAATAATCATAGTTCAACAATAGCTTTACTAAGCTTCACAACATAGACTTGCCATCACAACATTTAACAAAAGAGTTTATACAAGGACTTACCATCACAACATTTAACAAAAGAGTTTATGCAAGGACTTACTTGATATGCCTCAGATAAACGAGATATATTCACAGCTTGCTTTTCTCAATTATCCTCCTGATCTAAACCATATAATACCATGATCAGGGTCTCAATTAATTTAAACATGCTCTAATCTCATTCATTTTCACAACAATTCGCAATCCCCTATTTAATTCCAAGTAAACTATCCATTCCCCAAAGATCATATACCATGACCATATGTTCATCCCACTAATTGACATCATTAAACCTTACTTTCGACATCAAGGGTGGGTATTCCCTTACCTTGCAACAACCGGGTAATGAGGTCTCGATGCTCCTATGGTGATCGTCCCGAGTTCGCTTGAAAAGAAGAGAAAAGCTACCTCATTTGCTCCTCTTGACCGAAAATTAAAGAAGAAGATGAAATCAGCCTCTATGGGGCGTGATTTAAGGGAAGAAGAAGGAGAAAAGAATCATTAGAGAAAACGGCATTAAGAGGTTGAGAGGATTTTTGCTTACCTTAAGGTGTGTTCGATTTTTGCTTAGAATAGTTCTTGACTTTTTCGAGAATTTGCAGAGAGAATTTGCTGGAATTTTCGTGTGGTAAGGAGGGAGTGTCGGCTACTGTGATCTTGGTTTAGAGAAGTTTGATTTAGGGTTAGATGGTGGTGCTAAGAAGGACTCCTAATGGCTTTAGGTTTCTTGGACAGCAAGGCCGAAAATTGCAGCTTGTGATATCTTTGATGCTGGCCGAATTCAAGAGGGATTAAGAGGAGAAAAGTGTTCTGAAATTGCTCCCTAGGCTGGCCGAAATAATGCTCAAGAGAAGGGTTGAGTGTGTTCAGGTTTTTGGGCTGAACAAAGAAGAGTTTGAGAAGGTTTGAAGAGCTGAAATTTCTGTGCGCGTGCAGTGGTTTTGCTGTACGAAATTGCTGTACAATAGGAGGAGAAATTCTGGTCTGTTGTAGCTGTGGTTCTGCCATAATTTTCAGAGAAAAGATGAGGGTTTTAGGTGCAGACAATTAGCTTGATCAACTGAGGATTCTTGTGTGTTTTGGTGTGCAGAATTTCGGTTTGCATAGGAGTGCAAGCTGGCCGAAATCTGTGTAAGTGCTGTGCGAAAATTCTGTGCAAGAGTGACGGATTTTTGGACTGTTTTTGCTGTTGTTTTTTACCAAATCCCGAGGAGAAAAGTGTGGTCTTTAGCTGCTGGAATTTGGCTTAATCAACAAAGAGTTTTGGTAGGTTTTGGAGTGCAAAGATGTCGAAAATTCTGGGCTTAAGCTGGACGAAAATTCTGGAATTTTTTGTGAAGGAAAATCTGATTTTGTGTTACTAGAGTAATCTGATTTGGTGGGGGTTGTTCTAGGTAATTTGAGCTAGGGTTTGAAGAGTTGGATTGCACTTAAGGAGTGCTGGAATTTCGGACAGCTTGTGTTGACACAAAGCTGCCGAAATTCTGCTAGGATAAGGAAGAAAATCCTAGTTGAATTAGGATTGAAATAAATGTCTGATTTGCTAAGGGATTTAGGATAAGATTTCCTAGCTTTGGAAGAGTTTGAGTTGAGCTAAAGTTCCTCCAAGAAGTGGCGGCACTTGCTGGAAATTTTTCCAGATTTTTAGCTAACATTCTTGGGTTAAAATCAACAAGGTTTCGTACTAGAAAAATGACTCTTTATTTCCAACTATCCATGGTAACATCCATTAAGCTAAAATGAAGCTGGAATTTTATTTATTACCTAAGGTTTTTTTTTTTCCTTTTTTCGAAAATCCTAAGGAATAAAAGCTGAAAATTAAAAGTGAACTTTATTCACATCAAGATCCTTAAATTTTAGGAATAAATATAGAGACTTATTTCCTTGGAATAATGACACTAAAATTTCTCTAGGTTTGCTAGATCTTTTTCGGCCAAGACATGGAAACTCTAAGGAAAGGAATTTTCAAGAAGAGAAACTAACTTCACAAAAAGTAGGATTCGAACTCGGGTCACTAAAAGAAATCACCAACCTCACAGCTATTCCAAAACAACTCCAATACTAATTTTTTCTACAATCAATTCTCACCAACCCAATACTCATCCTTCCAAATATTTGACCACACCTCCCTTAACCAAATCTTTAATAACACACTATTTCACCTCAATTAATTTAAATGCAAGAGCAACGGAAAAATTCACATGCATCCATGCAAGTAAAATAATTCTAAGCTACCACATAAAATGCAAAATGCTATGTAATGCATGACTTTTCTCCATAGTCAAAGGTGGTTTAGGCAGGGTATTACATGTCCTCTCCTACAAAAGTCACATATCATAACCAGTTTGGTAGTGTCAACATTCATCTTGTCCATTTTCTTTGTAAGTGCTAGCAATTTGGCCTCCAAAGATGCTATTGCCTCTATATTATACATTCCTCAACTTTGTCCTTGATTTTTGAACTCCCCAAGAATTGTTGTTCAAAGAGATATGTTCCATTAACTCAAAAAGTTCTTATGAGGCTTTAGATGAAGTAGTTCCTCCTGAAGAAGCATCAACCAGTTGCTTTAAAGAAAAACTTAGCCCATTATAAAATGTCAACATTTGCAGTCCAAGATCAAAACTATGTTGAGGAAATTTTGTTAGTGTTGTGCCCTAGAGGTAATCATTTGTACGTTGTATATGATACATTTTATTTTAATAAAAGACATTATTTATCTTACAGTTTCTTTTATTTACTTTTAAGTAATATAACTGTTCGATAAAGTCCCTAGTACAACACTGTGTTAAAAATCATGATAGAGATTATGATATGAGATTCCTACTACACTGTATAGTGTTAGTACTTAAATAGTCCCTAGTCATAGTATTAATAAGACAGGACATTATAAATGCGTTAAGACTAGCATGTGTTAGACTTCCTGATTTGATCAGGCGGTGGTTCTCATATCCGTGAGTATTGACATACTCAAAGTTAACACATGGATGCTTGTTAATGGAACAAGTTTATTGGATTATCTAGCTATGAGATAATCACATGGATTACTATTTAGTGCCAGTGATATAATTTCAATATAGCAAACGTGCAAGTATTATTAGACTTGAGATCTCCAAGGTACTTTGTTTGCTGAGCATTGTACTTTGATTCCAATCTCTAGAGCTCGATCGAGGGCTGCCTATGGGATGGATATTAGGTATATTGTGAGGTAAACAAAAGTGGTTGAAAGGGTCAATAAAGGATTCACCACTCCTAATAGTAGGGGAGAATATCTCACGGCCACTTGTAGGAATTACTACTTGAAAAGTCCTTGGCAAAGGCGATTGTATATTGGAAATAGTTCCAATTGATACACATCTAGAATAGTGGATTCTTGATACAAGTACTATTATATTCATGTCAGAATTAATTTTGGAGGGAGTTGTCACTAATTCCATACTCCAAACCGAATGAGATATTGTATGGTGAAAGGAGTTAATTGCACTGTAGTTTGTTATTGAATGGCTCATGTCAAGCCACTTAACGTCTTGGACTCTTGAGTGGTCATGATGTGTTGATATATACCGCTCATGATTTGGGAATATGGATTTATTAATTGATGAATTAATAAACCAATCCTGATTAGAATCAATATGATTAATTCTAATTAATCATGGATTATTATTCTCAAAGACGTTTGGATTAATTCATGTTCGCTACCAATTGACTGCAAAACCTAATAGGTCACACACAATAGAGGATTATATACTTAAGATGTTATTCGATAACATAGTGGGGTTAATTGCGAGAAAGAGAAGTTGTTGTGGACAAATTATATTTAGTTATAATTTGTGGTCCAAATTGTAATTGTGAGAACTTGATGTTTCCAATTACAATTAGGGAATTCTAATTGTTTTAGGATTTCAATTTTTTCAGTGAATTTTTCGGTATATATGATGATATAACTGAAACCCTAGGAGGGCGATTCACATGAAAATAGCAGCCGCTAAAAACTCTCTTCTCTTCTCTCATTTCTCTCTCATTTTGCTAAAAATGAGAAGAGCCCTAGCCGCCATCCTTTTCTGCTAGTACAGAAAATTTTGATACTTAAGTGTTCCTCTGTGTGGATTACTGTTAGAGATAATCACACACTATGATTATAGTGGTTGGACGTTTAACTCTCATAGAGATTGATCAAGAGGATTACTGGATCGCGCCTCGACTTGAAGAAGAAATTTTTGTTCTTCGGACGATCAAAGAAAGGTAAAAGTTGTTACCTTTATTATCTTTATATTTTGTTTTCCGCACATATGTGGATCCTGGGATAGTATCTCGTTTTATTCTTCTGCTGCGCCATATAGGATATGAGCCTGAGATACCCAATACATTTCCTAATCAACTTTTTAAATCTCTCCCAAGCATCATAAATTATTTCCCTTTGTACTTGACAAAATAAGAATATATCATTCCTTAACTTGGTAACTCTTGCAGGAGGAAAATATTTAGTCAGAGACTTTTCAGCCAATTGTTCCCAAGTGGTAATAGAATTTGTGGGCAAAGATTTCAAGTATGATTTAGTCCGATCCCTTAAAGAAAATGGGAACAACCTCAACCTTATGGAATTCTCAGATACACCATTAAGCTTAAGTGTGTCACAAATCTCTAAGAAAGCTACTAAGTGAGCATTAGGATCCTTGTCTAATAATTCATCAAATTAAACCATCTGTTGAATCATTTAGATGAAATTAGGCTTAATCTCAAAGTTACTTGTATCTACACCATGCCTCACAATACTCGAATTGGTTCCAGAAAATATTGGTCTAGCATAATCACCAATTGTTCTTCGTCCATTACCATTACCATTCCCATTACAATCTTAAATGACTCCCATTTTCTTATCTAATTCATTTGAATGATATAATGTTTCCAAAGTTTTCAAGGCTCTTTGTTTTTGTTCCCTAAACAACATTCAAAAGTCCTCTCAATCTTACTATCAAATTTAGCTGACTTTTTACCACAATCCCTTCTATGCATACACAAAAACTTTGTCCTACAAAATAAAGCAATATGTAACTCAACTACAAATATTCCAACAATAAAACAAATTAACTTAAAAGAGGCAACTATAGTACTAATCCAAATAAAAGAATCACAAGAGAAATATACACAAAGACTCATGAAACAACTCTAAAACTGAGTATCCTAAAAAAAAAAAATCAATTAGGCATTTACTAAAAATTAAAATTTACAAATATATACAAGATAAAAAAGATTGAATCAATAAAACTCAAGTGTTTTTAGAATATTGACAATTAATCCCCAACAACGGTACTAAAACTTGTTGCGTGTATGTTTGTGCATTATGCAAACACTATAAATGTGTAAAGAAATAAGCTTAAGCTCAAGCATAATTAGGCAAGTATATCCATCATGTAGTGTAGAGTCTAGTTGGTAAGTATTAAAGATCCTCAAGAATTGGGTCAATAATCCATACTTCTATTTGAATTCTATTGTTCAATCAATAAAAATAAAATAAAATAAAATAACTGATTACTATGAAATAATTGTACAAGAGTACCATACGAATACATCAACCCAATTGATAAGGTAGCGTAAAAAAGATCACAAGTTAAGATTTGAATATGAAAAGGAGATTAGCCATGTAATTAAAAAGAATTCTCCTACAAATACTCAAATAAGAACATCATTTGGTCAATTGAACTCAAATTCAAGCATTGACAAAATTTCCAAAATAGAGTAAAACCCACTCTCTCTCAAATAGTGAATTCACTACCCTAGGATCCAATGCATAGATATCTCTATCTCACATGTTAAACCCAAGGATGCATAATAATTAATGAAATCTCCATCTAAACCAAAAAGCCTTAAAACCCCTATCTCTAGGTGATCCCAAAACTTCATCTATCACAAAGTTCTCAATCCCCAAAATCCTTTCTTAAGTTCATCAAGAGACAAACAAATCTATTGGATTAATATAAAAGGGAACCTATCTCATACATCCCATCTCAAGTTCAATATAAGAGATCAATCAATTAAATCCAATAAATCAAACCCAAGTGATAGATTACTCAAAATAGAAATCAATTAACCAAATAATCATCCAATACAAGAGTAAAATATGGTACAACCCTTAAATTACAATTCAGTTCAAATCAAATTAACATCCATAATATCAAGTCACAAAAGGAAAAATAAGAAAAGTCGTGGACAAGGTTCTTCATTTACTTTGCAATTCTCTTTGTGGCGCCCCTTTTCTCTTCAAATCCTACCTTGATCTTCTCTTCTCTTCTTTCTTGTGCTTTCACAGGGTTCTTTGAGGTATTTTGCGGGTGGCTCTCTCTGGGTTCTTCTAAGAATGAGCTATTTATAGTTTTTTCCAATGAAAAGCCCTAAAGGCACTGAACAGAGTACAATCTACGATGTTGCGCGATACTGTGGATGTAGATAAGAACGACGTCGTGCATGCATTGATCCTCTAAATTTAGCTTAAAATGACATCATAGTACTTATTGTTGCCATGTTCTTGATTACTGCACGACGTGTAAAGGTCACACAAATTAGAGCCGTGGAGTTCTTGATGTTCCATAGTTTCTAAATTCTGTTAATGTACGACGAAGTGTAGGCTGACCTGCATAGCATCGTGGATGCCCAAAACCTTAATCTCTAAATTTCAGTTGCTACAAGACAGCGTGTATATCATCTTCAATAGTGCCTTGCATCCCTTGTATAGCTTTTTTTTCCCCTTGAATCCTTATCAAATCTCAACTTTTGCATCCTACACAAAATGCGGAGAACATGGGAATTAAATAGCAATCCATAATGAATTTCTCTCCAAATTGAGCTCAAACAATGTGTTAAATGTGTCTATAATGAGTACTTATCACTTAAGATTTGTATTTCATTAAATACAAGTACCTAAATCATGAATAATTATTGATAAGAGTTATGAAGTATTGATAACCCCCTCTTGATTGTAATGTCATTAGTCCACATACATCAGTATGTATTAGTTGCAATAATTGCTTAGCCCTTTCCTCCTTCTTAGAAAAACGGGTTTTAGTTATTTTTCGTAGTAAACAAGATTCACAATTTTCATATGATTTAAAATTAAATGAGGCTAAATCACCATGCTTGTGTAACCTAGAAATGTGATTCTCGTTTACATAGCCTCAACAACAATGCCATAAATAAGATAGGTTCATGTTATCTTTTTTTTTTTTTCTTATTGTTTATATTGAGAACTTGATTTTCCATATCTAGAATATATAAACCATTTATCAAAGTTGTAGTAGCATAGTGGATATCATTTAATGAAAGAATAACATTTATTCTTAAAAATTAAATGAAATCCAAGGAAATCTAAACAAGTAATTGAGATAATATTTTTTAGTAAAACTAGTACATAATAGTAGTTTTCAAGTTCTAGAATTAATTCAGAAAACAAGTGTAGATGATAAGTTCTAACAACAAGTGCAACAATCTTTGCTCCATTTGCTGTACGTAGGTCCACATCACCTTTCTCAAGCTTCCTACTGCTCTTTAGTCCTTGCAAATTATTACACATATCTTATTATTAAAGGTAGTATTAATCTCAATTATAAACATATCAAAAATAGAAGTAGAAGTGCTACGAAGCTTCTCCTTCTCCTTCTTTTTCTTGACCAACTCTGGATAGTTTTTGCAGTTGCGTCTCCAATAACCCATCTTGCCACAATGATGGCATGGTCCTTTGGTAGCTGTCTCCTTCTTCTGTATTCCACCTTTGGGCTTGGTTGGACTCTTCTTCTTCTTCTTAGGAACATTTTTCCTTTTAGAAGTCGAAGAGTCAACCAACATGACTGTATTATGTTCTTGCTTCATAGTACTTTCTGCAGTCTTGAGAAGATTGATTAATTCAGGTAAAATAAACCCAATCTTGTAGTTCATCACAACTTATGAAAAACTAGCTGGCAAAGATTGAAGAATTAAGTCTATATTTAATTCATGATCCATTGTGAACCCAAGTGATCCAAGCTTCTTAATTAACCTCAACATTTTAAGTCCATAAGTTGCTATTAAAGCACCTTCTGCTATATTAGAATGGAATAAGTGTTTAGAGATCCCATGCCTTCCTGTTCCTGCCTGTTTGTTAAACAATTCCCTTAGATGAAATATAATTAGATAAGCATTCATATGCTCATATTATTTTTGTAATTCAAAGGTTATTGACACCAAAATGATACAAGATGTTATGCCACTATCGTCTTAGTACTTCTTATGGACTTATGTTTTTCTGTAAGACCATCAACAGATGGGGTTGGTGGAATATGAGCTTCTAACACGTACGGAAGCTTTTCGAATTTGAGAACGATTCTCAAATTCCTATCTAGTCCAAGAAGTTGGACTCAGTAAGCTTGTTCGTTTCCAAAATGCTATATAAGTTCAAGTTTGTTGTTATGATGTAAATGACCTAGATGAAAGATTGGAGATATTAGTTTATGTATACGCACATAAAATTCATTTAATTAGGTCTTGAATTAAATACATATTAATTCTACTATTTTATTCAAACTAATACCCCATTATTGATTCAGGAAAGCTCGTTGCAAACTTTTCTAGCGAATCAGTATCTAAATTCCTTAAGAATGAACTTGGATGTACCTAACAAACCACTTTTAAATTCAATAGTAGGTATCTAATACTAATTACATCAAATGTAACTACTAGATTATTTGGTAATTAATATCTTTTAATTTTGAAGCATTTAGTGATACTCCAACTTAGCCTACACATGCTTATCTAATACATACTAATTATATATATATATATATATATAATTAGATTTTTCAATAAATAAATAAATAAATATATATTATAAATATAATCTAATATAATATATACGTGTACATACACACATATACACACTATTATAAATATAAATACTTTTTATAATCAATTCTTTTATAGCATTTATTTTATATATATATATATATATATATATATTATTTCTTAACATTTATTATTGTTGAAATCAGTTTTTGGCAAACGACACAATGATAACATAGAGCCGATACTGATGGGAAAGTTTCTTTGAGCTGACGAAGATGTCAATTATTTTGTAGCCAATGTCCCCAGTCAAAATCGAAACCAAGAAGCCGTTGGGTCGTTAGACATGCTTCATTATGTCTCGGCATAAACAACTGACCACGATCTATGACCGCTAAAGCTTAAACACTAACCAAAGTTTGCTCCACGACCAAATAGTGGATTTTATCAGGATGGCATGTTTAAAATGGGAAGATTATTTCAGTTGAAGGAGAATCCAACAACACTACTCAAAAATCCAATTTTTCTTTCAACATTTACATGCTTTCTTTACCGTTTCATTTAGTTTAGGATTCTTGTTATTTCCAATTCTATTTCCTTTTGTTTGAAATCTAATTATCCGCAAGTTTATCTTCTTTATAGTCATTCAATACATGTCCTTTTTCGAATTTGTTTTACTCTGTGTGCAATTTATTTACCTTCTTGGACCCTTTCTATAGTAAGTCTAAGGAACCCACACCTTTAAAAGGTCTGATCCCCACATTATTTCCCTCATCAGATTGTTTATGTTCATCAAAAGAGTAGCGGATCTTTGATTTTATTGGCTCCCCTTTTGTACGGCAACATAGACTAGCACGCCTAGTGGGACCCAAGGTTATTGTTGTATGCATTTACATTCAGGTCGCCGGATGTTGAATAATCCACAATAGCTCCCTAGGGCGGATTCATCCGAGCAACCTCCAGTTCATGCTCTTCGAGGGGTTTTTGACCCAATAGCTAATACTTCAAGTAATACTCAAGTTCTTCCCCCTAAGCAAGGGTGTCAATCCTTTCCACTGTCCCAAGTGTCACAGTTGACATCCACTTCTTTAACTGCTCTATGACATGCTATGGAGCAGTGTACAGGTGAACTTATGCAAGGTCTCATTCCCCAGTTTACCACAGTATTCCGACCTTTACTCCAGAATGAGCTTCATTATTTCGCATAGAGACGGAGTACTCATGGGGTATCCAAGGCAGTTGGATATCCTACTTTTATGACAGCTAGTGCACCATCTTATGGGTCGATTCAATTGTTGCACAGAGAGCCATCATTCCTATCATCTGGGAGGGCTCCAAGGTGTTTCGAGAATAGCTGTTCAGAATATTATTCCAACAAAACCTTTTTCGGGAAGGGCCACCTACCTAATAACTGGGGTCCAACCACCATTCGATTCAGCAGCAGTGTTCAATAGGAGTGTTCTTCCTCCCTTTAGGGGGTAACAATGTTATCCACGGCCTTTCCCCCCGTGTATCCTGGACCTTCCATTGTTGCCCATCAGGGGCTTCAATGACCAAGCCAATACCAGCTTTTGACTGGGTGCTAGATCCGTCAAATTGTAATAGCCACTGCTTATAAGTGATGTACCTCTGTGCCTCCTCCTCTCCTGGGTTTTGCATATCAAGACAGGGGTGTTCGGTCAAAAAATCTGCTATGGCCTGACCTTTGGTTACCTTTAATGGCACATGAGTTAAAGAGAAAGCATGTAACTTAATCGTCCATTTCATTAGCCGTCCTTGCAGTGGGGAACGGTTCAACAAATATTTTACTGAATCTAGTTTGCAAAAGATCTGCACCTTCTTAAACAACAAATAATGTTCCAGTTTCGTGGATGCAAGATAGAGAAACAAGCATAACTTTTCAACGGGAGTGTACCTTATTTCAGTGTCCGACAAATTTCAGTTGAGATAGTAAACAGCTCTTTCAAATCCCTGTATATCAACTTGAGCTAGTGAACTCCCGATAGATTCTGGGGCCGTTGAAATATATAATTTCAAGGGAGCCTGGTTGTGTGGAGGTACCAGGATGGGTGGTTGTGATAAATCCAGTGTAATCTGATCAAAGGCTGTGATGTACCGATTGCCAAACGAACTCCTGAGATGATTTTAACCGAAGAAAAGAGGAGAAAACCTTTTGTTTCCCTACAGAGTTCACAAAGAATCGGCGCAAAAAATTAATCTTTCCAATAAAACTTTGAAGTTCTCTTTTAGTCTGCGGGGACCTCGCCTGCAAAATATCTCCTACCTTATTTTGGTCCACCTTAATTCCTCTTTGATGCACTAGAAATCCAAGGAAGTTCCTAGTAGTAACTCCGAAGGCACATTTGGTGGGATTAATTTTGAGGTGATGTTAGCACATTCGGAGGAATGCCTATTCCCAGTCCCTTAGATGTTATGGAAAAGCATGAGACTTTACAACCAGATCATCGACATATACCTCCATTGTGTTACCGAAAAGATCATGAAAAATAAAGTTCATGGCTCGTTGGAAAGTGGCACTAGCATTCTTTTAACTGAAAGGCATGACCACCCATTCAAATGAACTAATGGAGCCTAGACATCAAAAAGCTATCTTATGCGTATCTTCTTTAGCTATAAATATCTGATTGTACCCAGAGCATCTATCCAGAAGCTCAAAAACTGATTCCCTACGGCAGAATCAACCAACATATCTACCATGGGCAAGGCATATTCATCTTTTGGTGTAGCTAAATTTATATTTCTGAAATTAATACAAACCTTTAATTGGCCGTTCTTTTTTATGAATAGAACTATGTTGGACACCCAATCCGCATAACAACACATGCGTATGAATCCACAATGGAGCAACCTCTAAATTTCCTCTTTAATTCTGGGTAATAGTGTGGGATTGAAGTGCTTAGCTATTTGTTTATAAGCCTTGAAACCATCCTTTATTGTTAAGCGATGCTTGACGATACTTCTGTCCAAACCAGGCATTTTTTAATAGTCTCGGCGAACAATCTTTATATCTACAAATCAGCTTTGTCAATGTATCTTATTGGTTGGGAGTCAAAAGTAAACTCACCTTCACTATTCTATGTTCCCTAGGTCCTCCTATATTCACTTCTATTAGTGGGTCTTGGGTAATGAAGCTCGGTGCTTGCTGATCATCTGGATCTTCTACCCTCAAATCGTTTCCCTCAAAATCATCAGTCACAATTAGATTGTAGGCCATGGTGACTTTGGCGTACTGGCTTGGATTGAAAGTTGGATAGTAAAATAACACCTCATTCATATGCACCTCCATTGAAATAGATTAGGATCGGCTAGAATCTGCTCCACTCGTTCACCATCCCAGACCAACATTATTTGATGAAGTGTTGAGGTAACATAATAATTTGCATGGATCTAATCTCTTCCTAATAAAATAGAATAAGCAGGTTTTGCATGAATTATAAAGAAAACAGTCTTACTAGTTTTAGATCCGACTATGACCTCGAGAGTAATAACCCCTTCTTCATTAGTTGCATCCCCGGTGAAGTTGAGCATTTGAATGTCGGTAAGGGACAAATTAGACTTGTTCTTCCCCAGACATTTCAACGTCGCCAGAGGCATTACGTTTAACATAGCCCCACTATTAATAAAAACCTGCGAGAATAGCTTCTTATTGATATGTGCCTTGATGTACAATGGCTTGAGGTGGTTCGTATTTTTTGCCATTGGAATTGGGAGGAACATTCCTTCTAATAGGGTTTTGAACTCAATTATCTCAATGACAGCTTTCTTTGTGGCATGGAAATCCTCCTCCACCATCCCTTGCTGGGTGGTTGCTCAGAACTTTGATGGAAGGATACTAAGCATGTTCTAGCTACCATCGGGGTGCATCTATTTAGCCACCCAAGCATCGACAAACTACCTTTGTTTGGCCCACTTTCTTTGTTCTCGACGCATCTGAGTCCTTGTAGGAAGAGAATATTAACCTCATAAAAATAGCTTTTCACGGGGTACGTGTACTGTGAACTTCTCATTCCTGCCATGAAAATGAGCTACAAGGGATACGATAGAGAGACGTGTAAAAACTGATGGTTCCATCCAACCTTTGGAACTTTTCTCCCTTCTTCTCCGATACACTAAGCTGTTCTTTCTCTTCTGGTTTGTTTTCGGGAGGGTCTATTAGTTTTCTTATTTCCTCCTCCTCCTCACCTTCTTGTAGTATATGCATACCTACTACTGGGAAAGGATCTGTTTCTACTAAGGTTTCTTCCCTTCTATTGGAAAAACCTTAGCCTTCCATCTTGTATGGCCTTCTGAATCGTGTTCTTGAAAACAACACAACTATTTATGTTATATGAAAATGAATTATGCTACTTATAGTACTTCTTCCCCTTCAGTTCTTCTGGGCTTGGAATCTAATGTTCGAAAGGTAAATGGATTTGTTTATCTATGATTAGTTGTTTAAAAATCTGTCCAGGCTTTGACATATCGAACGTGTTCATAGGGTAATGGTAGACCAAGGAACCATGTTCATAGGGGATAAGGTATGCAATTTTCCAGCCCAATTCAATGTCAAATTACTTCATTCATCCCCATATTATGCACATGCTAATGGTCAAGCCGAAGCAACGAATAAGACTTTAATCGGCATGATTCGAAAATCAGTAGAATACTATCCTAGAAGATGGCATAAGACACTTCAAGAAGTTCTGTGGGCACACCAAAATGTTGTCAAAAATCGCCACAGGATTTACACTATTTAGGGATGTAATGTTACCCGTGGAGTTTTCATTACAATCGGCTCGAGTAGCCTACCAACATTGTCTATTAGTTGAGGAATATTAACTAGTTCTAGCTTTGAGTCTAGATCAGACCAAGGAGGATCGATGGATAGCCCTTGAAAACATTAAGCAGCACAAGGAAAAGGTGGTGAGAGCATACAATTAGAAAGTACGAGAAAAGAATTTCCAAGAAAGAGATATGGTTTGGAAAACCATCCTACCTATCACACCAAAGGATCCCAAATATGGTAAGTGATCTGTGAAGGTCTATTTTTGGTAACAAAAGTTTATTATGGATGAGCTTATCGCTTGATGACACCAGAAGGGAAAGAGGCAAGTAAGGCTATAGTAAGTATTTGAAGAGGTTTTACCTGACATATTGGGAAGGAACTATAGCATGAGAAAAAAAAAAAAAAAAAAAGGAGAAAAGAGAGTAGGAAGAAATTTTTTTGAAATGCTCTGAAAAGTTAATGGGCTGATCACAAAGGGCCGAACATGTAGTCGAGGTATATGTTTCCCAATATACTATTGAAAGTTAAACGCCATTATAAGAGGAACGAGGCATCTCGATCGGCTGGGTGTATGGAACAATGGCTAGCTGATTCGGATCCTCTGCAATGGGTGATGTCTCATCTCGACTTATTTTTAGGCTGTCTATAGGAGGTACTGCTTTCTTTTTGCCTGCCTCACTTTCTGGCAACTGCAAGGTCTTTGCCAGAGGGTTATCCCCATCACTTTGGGTTGCCTCTTGTGCTGTGTTTGTCGGTTTGGGTGAAGGCAGATCAACTCTAGTGCCTTCAACTCTAGCGTCTTTAGCCCTAGTATCCCCAGTACTAGGCTCTTAGCTTGGGTTCCAAAAGTACCCGTCTTATCAGCACCATAAGCATGATGAAGGATTATGGTAAGATCAGTTTGAAATATATCCTAAGAAGACTACATGCCCTTCAGTAGTCCATCCGAGTATTACAGCTCCATCTGTAGGAGTTCCTCCTTTGCCTCCAGCATTAGTTGATCATCTTAAAATTTGGCCGCAGATTCTTCGATGGAGGAAACAATTTGCTGACCATCACTGTCTTCTTGAAGCCTCTCCTCCAGGACTTTCTTCTCAGATTCTAATTTTGCTTGAAGTCCCCGCAACTGCTGCTCAAGCCTTTTGACTTTTCCCACCCTTTCTGCAATTTCTGCTCGAAGAATGCCTAAACGAGCAGAAGTCTCAAGGCGGTTGTTCTGCAAAAAAACCTCATGCTGCTGAAGTTGCTTTAACGCTTCGAGTTGGCAAGAAAACTCATCCCTCCTGTTCTGGGTATCCGAAAGGAAGTGCCAGGTTGTTGGGTATATCAGGCTCGTATCCTATACAGTGCCGCAAAATTTGGCCGCAGATTCTTCAATGGAGGAAATAGTTTGCTGACAATCACTGTCTTCTTGAAGCCTCTCCTCCAAGACTTTCTTCTCAGATTCTAATTTTGCTTGAAGTCCCCACAACTGCTGCTCAAGCCTTTGGACTTTTCCCACCCTTTCTGCAATTTCTGCTCGAATGATGCCTAAACGAGCAGAAGTCTCAAGGCGGTTGTTCTGAAAAAAAACCTCACGCTGATGAAGTGCTTTAACGCTTCAAGTTGGCAAGAAAACTCATCCCTCCTATTCTGGGTATCCGAAAGGAAGTGCCAGGTTGTTGAGTATATCAGACTCGTATCCTATACGGTGCAGCGAAACTTAAAACGAGATACCATCACAGGACCAGCTTATGTGTGGAAAACAAGACATAAAGATAATAAGGTAATAGCTTTAACCTTTGGGTGATCGTCCGAAGAACAAAACTGATCTTCTTCAATTCGAGGTGCGATCTAACAATCCTCTTATGTAAACTCCACGAGAGTTGGACGTCTAACTACTATAATCACAGTGTGTGATTATCTCTAACAGTAATCCACATAGAGATATACTAAACACCAAAATTTTCTATACTAGCAGAAATAAGATGGCGGCTAGGGTTAGACACGTTTTCAGCAAAACGAGAGATAGAGAGGAAGAAGAGAAGATTTGGTGGCTACTGTTTTCATGTGAATTTTAGCTAGGGTTTTTATGTGTTACATCTACTATATATTACACGAAATTCCCCTCCCAAAACTAAGAATTCTAATCCTATTAGAATTCCCTAATTTTAATTGGAAACATCAAGTTCTCACAATTAAAACTTGGACCACAAATTATAACTAATTATAATTTGTCCACAACAACTTCTCTTTCTCTCAATCAACCCCACTATGTTATCAAATAACATCTTGAGTAAATAATCCTCTATTATGTGTGACTTATTAGGTTTCCCAATCAATTGGCACCGAATATGAATTAATCCAAATGTCTTTGAGATTAATAATTTATAATTAATTAGAATTAATCCTATTAATTCTAATCAGAATTGGTTTATTAATTCTTCAATTAATAAACTCATATTCCCAGATCATGAGTGATATCTAACGACACATCATGACCAGCCAAGAGTCTAGAAAGTCAAGTGGCTTGACATGAACCCTTCAAAAACAAACTTTAGTACAATTAACTTCTTTCACCATACAATATCTCATTCGGTTTGGAGTACGGAATTAGTACCAACTCCCTCCAGAATTAATTTTGGCCCAAATACAATAGTACTTGTATCAGAAACCCACTACTCTAAATGTATATCAATTGAAACTATTGTTAATACACAATCGCCTTGGCCAAGGACTTCTCGAGTAGTGATTCCTACAAGTGGCCGTGAGATATTCGCCCCTACTATTAGGAGTGGTGAATCCTTTATTGACTCTCTCAACTACTTTTATTTACCTCACAATGTACCCAATATCCATCTCATAGATGGCCCATGGTTGAGCTCCAGAGATTGGAATCAAAGTACAAAGTTCAGTAAACAAAGTACCTTAGAGATCTCAAGTCTAAAGATATTTGTGCGTTTGCTATATTGAGATTATATCACTAGCACTAAATAGTTATCCATGTGATTATCTCAAAGCTAGGTTATCCAATGAACTTGCTCTATTAACAAGCATCTATGTGTTAATTTTGAGTATCTCAATACTCACGGATATGAAAACCACCGCCTGATCAAATCAGGAAGTCAAACAGATGCTAGTCTTAACGCATTAATGATCTCCTGACTCATTAATACTATGACTAGGGACTATTTAAGTACTAACACCATCTAGTATAGTAGGAATCTCATATCATGATCTCTATCATGATTTTCTTAACACTGTATTGTACTAGGAACTTTATCGAATAATTATATTACTTAAAGTAAACAAAAGAAACTGTAAGATAAATAATGCCTTTTATTAAAATAAAATGTGTCATATACAATGTACAAGTGATTACCTCTAGGGCACAACACTAACACAGGTGACCCTCATTTACACCAAATAATCTGTCGATAGTCACTTAAGTGCAATAGGGATTTTCAGATCGGTTGATTCTATGACAAGCAAGAGGGCTCAGTTGATGGTTTCCTGGAATGTTTTTGTTAAAGGTAGGGTGGTCCTAACTGGACTATTTAGAAGCTCAAGCGTGACAGTAATAGACATCATCGGCTGAATGATTCCTGTTGATCACTCTGCTACAGAAAGTGTAGGAATTGTTTCCATGACAGACTATGCGAGCTCCTTTTGAAGCTCTGGAAGAGAAGGCCTAGTGGGATGGTTACTGGGTCCTCTGGAGCCAATGGTTCAGTCGGTGGAAGTGCTGCTGCTAAAAGAGTAGCCATGGGAGGATCCTCTTCAACCAATGGTTTTACTAGAAGTATATCTTCCTTTGAGTCATAGGAGGTCTCAATAATGACTAGTCGACTAATATTATTCTTCTGTTTCTATAAAAGAGAGAAGTGAGACGAGTTAGTTAAGAAATAAAAATAAAAAAATTGATGGTTTGAAGTTTGGAGGAATTCTAACCTTGGTGATCATGGGAATAGGGGTTTCCTATTTTATTTTCAATCTCCGTAGTAGGGAGAGAACTTCTTCCTCATTTTCTTCTTTTTCCCTAGGAGCATTTGGAATGACCGGGGTTGTTCGTACCAATGGCGATTGAAAAGTTGTCATAGCAATGGGGCTGGTGGGTACTTTGCTCTATTTTCCTCTCTTAGAGGTTGATGTTTCCGTTGTTGTTGTAGTTGACCCAGTTATTCGACAAAGCCAAGTATCCATAGGACCAAAAAAAGAGATCTCACTTAATAGCAGCCACCACAGGTTGAAGTTGGGCGAAGTCTCCAGCACCACTTAGAAATGATGAGACTTAAAAGAGCGCATGGAAGCAAGGGAGCTCTTGGCTAAAGTCCAGACATCTTCAGCCGACAAGATGGGTTGACAGTATGCGATGTACATGCCCAGATTGGTGAGTATGTCTTAAATTAGTCTAAATTGCCGAGAAAAGCAATAAGGGTTATATCGCTCACAGGAAGCTTTGGCACTCCTGGCCCTTGGTTTGGCCCCCAAGAAAAGTTCTCGAGGACACAGCGCCCGTGCCTAGAAGGCCTGTTGAGTTACCTCTGGGCTTTTGAAAAGAGTTTTCAGCCAAAATGGACCTTCTTCCTTAACAGATAAGGGAAAAAGGGGCCATATTGTACACACAGCATTAGTGGAGAGATGAAATAATGGTATCGGTTGGAGATGTATTCAACGGAACTTTTAACAACCGATAACTAGTAGCTAGAACAACAGGGTCTACAAGTTCTCCAGAGATGCGACTAATGCCAAATTAATGAAGGTATTGGTAAAACCATAGCTGCATAATCCAGAGAGGGCCCCTAAGGTTGGTAGGGTCGTCCCCTGGTGACAAGGACGAAACTAACTGATTCATAGTCCGATAAACCAGGGCAAAAGCCAGAGGCGCTAAGTTGCAGCATCTGTTCCTTTTTAGTAAGGCTGATACATAGTATCGGTACTCATTGTTGATCCAAGTTGAATGGGAACAAATGATGTACTTACAGACCCATAACCATAGAAAAGCGGCTTGTTCCTGCTAGGTCGGAATTCTTTGTAGACCCCTCTAAGCAGCTACAAAATTACCATAAGATGAGGTGGCCTTGTCCTGGTGTGCTTCAACGGCAGACATATTTTCCTCCTCATGGAGTTTTGGGACCTTATTCCCATCACATTGGAAGCCGTGGATGGTGTAGATATCCAAGACAATTAGGGATAACATCTTATAGGGAAAAAGGAAGTCGTTGACCACGGAAGACCAGAATGGGAGAATAGCAGAAAAAAGACTACGATCAAAAGCCATGTCGAAATCTATCATCATTATTGCAGCATAGATGCCCCATTAGTCCCAAATGGCCCTAAATATGGTATGACAATAATAGTGCCATTCTCTATAGTTTTTCAATTTGCACAGCCAGTGACGAAAGAATGTCGAAAGATTGGCCGAAGAAAAGGTTTTGTTTGTTAAGAAGGAGAGCAAAATCTTCTAGTTAAACAAACTTCAGATGTTCTATAGTAATGTCCGATGGCAATAGCCGAGGGCCTAGAGTATACAAGTGTGCCTCAGCACGGATTAAGGCTAAAATAGTTCTGTCAACGAGGGTTGCCATGACTAATTGGGTTTCAGAGAAGAGAAAAGAGTACAGAAAGATTGTTAAATCACAGGGGGATTAGAAGTCTAAATGAAATAGAATTCGCCAGAGCAAAGAAGTTTGTAAGAGGACCGCCGCTATTTAAAGAAAATATTTGAAGCTTAGCCATTAGTGGGTTTCAAAGCCGAGGCATCGTAAACTTTCCACAACGTTCGGGATGCTTTAGTTTGTTAGGAAAAGAACGGCTATGGATCAATAAGGTACGATTCCTGTCACTTCACCTGTTTGCATTCATGAAGCAACGGGACTCAGGGGGCATGTGTTGACATCAATTTTTGGCAAACCAATGCAACGGTAACATGGAGCCGATGCCGATGGAAAGTTTCTTTGAGCAGACGAAGACATCAATTATTTTGCAGCCAATGTCCCTAGTCAACATCAGAACCAAGAAGCCGTTAGGTCGTTAGACATGCTTCCCTACGTTTCAGCATAAACAACTGACCACGATCCACGACCACTAAGGCTTAACCACTAACCAAAGTTTGCTCTATGATTGGATAGTGGATTTTATCAGGATGACATATATAAAACGAGAAGAGCATTTCAGTTGAAGGAGAATCCAACAACACCACTCAAAAATCTAATTTTCCTTTCAACATTTACGTGCTTTCTTTACCGTTTTATTTAGTTTAAGATTCTTGTTATTTCCAGTTCTATTTCCTTTTGTTTGAAATCTAATTATCCGCAAGTTTATCTTCTTTATAGTAATTCAATACACGTCCTTTTTCAAATTTGTTTTACTCTGTGTGCAATTTATTTGTCTTCTTATACCCTTTCTATAGTAAGTCTAAGGAACCCATACATTTAAAAGATCCGATCCCCTTATTGTTTCCCTCATCGAATTGTGTATGTTCATCAGATGAGTAACCAATCTCTGATTTTAAACCCTATGTGCTGACCCTAAACTATTAAATGTAAATCGTAAAATATGAAACCCTAAATTATAAACCACACAGTATATACCTTACTTTAATTTCAAAATAGATACTTCTAACTCGATAGTAATGGTTCTTTTATCATTTGAAACTTAGTTAAAGTAGTCAGTAAAGTACAATTTTATTAATGTATAAGTGTCAAAAAGAAGAAGAAAGAATATTAAATATACTATTATTTTAAAGATTTGATTCATAATAGGAATTTAATTACTTGTCAATCATTGAACTAAAAAACATAATGGATTCATGAAATATTCATCACTTTTAAATAAGTAATAGCCGTTCTACAAAGTAACATTATTATATTTGAAATCATCTAATAAAAGGATGAAAACTACTCCTATAATAAAATTCTCGACGGTTCCTTGAAGGTTGAACTCGTCTTAGACGTTATACTTGCGGTTGTTCAACAGGTTGTCCATTATCTTTTTCCTCTGTAACATGCGATGGACATTCATCCTCTTTAGACTGCCTATGCCATCTCTGAGACCGTCCAGTTATAGATCAGTAGCAAACTCATCAGCGGAATATAGGTACCTAGTATTGAAGACCAGGTATTGCGGAGTAAGAAAATCAACATTTCTATCTTCAATCGCTATAAGATCACCTTCTTCATAGTCATCTTCTCCTCCATATATAGGTGTGTTGTGATCCTGCTGAGAAATATCAGCTACAGCATATCTGCGTGCTTGTCTACTGCCCTTCCGCACTAATGGTACTTTGTGATTAAATTCTTGCGAGATTAGAGATATCGAATCAGAAGCATAGTGACATCTGGACAGCTTATATGGTGGGCAATTTAAACAACTTGCTTCATCGACAGCAATCAGCGAATATGTGATTAGATCTGTAATGGTTACGAACACTTATCTAGTCATGGCATCAGTATTTTGAGATACTTCATTTCCTAAGTGCAATATCTAGTGCATCGTATCAGCCTACATATGCATTTCAAAATGTCAATAAAATATATAAATTAAAATTCTATATTTTATTATATTTTATTATGTAGTATGATTAAAAAAAAAAAAATTACTTACCAATGCTTCAACTATCCTACTACTCGATTGATAGCCCATAGGATTCGACTATGATATAATTGGATTCTCAATCAATCGCCTAGTATGAGACCAATACCATGCAGCATAGTCATTGGAAACTACATTCATACCATGATTAGGCTATTCATTCAAAATATGTGCATGCCGGTTAACACAAATAGTGAAATGGTTTGGATCAATCTCACCCCGCTCTACACCAGTAATCCTTATATCACGTACATGTAAATTCTCACCAGTGTCAACTGCAATAGGAATCTTACACCAATCTAAATTATCGCTTAACTTTATCTGAACGATAGAATTCTATTATCTCCCAACAACTTAGAGACATGATAGATGCTAGATGTGTCATCCATGAGTGAAAAATGGGGATAGGGTTGCCAGCATGTGCTCTTTATAGGACTGTTAGATAAACTTTGCAAAGATATGTTGTCAATATCGAATATTAAATAGCAGATTTATTATTATTGATAGCAAATTGAAAGAAGTAATACTTACATGATTAAGTTGCATCCTATCCAACTGATTGATGTGCATAAGTAGCATCTATGTCGTGATTTGAGAGAGTTCTAATGGGCCCTGCTATGCTGATTCTCTAGGCGAGTGTGGATTAACGTCCTCTATTAGACGAACTCTATCTGGTCTGATAGTAAGAATATGCTCTCAAACCTATAACTATTTCAATATTAATAAGCATCACTTAGAAAAATAATTCATATATATTTTGAAAAAATGCAAAATTAAAAACAGTTTTAAAATAGGTTCATTTTATACTTGAAAATTAATAGTAATGGGTCACTAATAGTGTGCGTTGTGTACGATGTAGCATTGCACAGACAATGGTACTAATGCGCCAAGGATGCACTTCCCTATGCCCAATAGCTCTAAATTACGAATGTATTTTAAGAAGCACAAATGTACCTTATTGCTGGGCTTGTCTAAGAACAGAAAGTCACTAATAATTTGCATAATACAACACCATGTATGTTATTCTACCATTTCTTGTGTTGTGTATAGTGGTAGTGGTTGGCTTAGAGCTCTCGCGAGTGAAAGTATCTTGAATCGATATCTGTCAAGGTCTGTGCTAGCAGGTCAAAATCTATGGAGCTCATCACACATGTCAACTAACTCTGCAGTCGTGTGTGGAAACTGTCGACCATAGATAGGATCACCATTTACAGGTAATTCGAAGAAAACCTCTACATCTTGTAGGATAATAGTAGCCTCTCCAATTATAAGGTGAAAAGTGTACATCTCTTTCTGTCATCTTTCCACCAATGCTATAATCAGTGAATGATCGATTTTTATATAACTCAAATGACACAGTCCATCAAACTCAACAATATCCGTAAGTTATTCAACATGATGATGGAATAGCCAAGCTTTCCATAACATACTATCATTTCACTTGGCAGAAATCACGCTACTATATAACTGCCCTGCCTAAATTGCATCAAACTATGTCTACGCTGCAAGGTCAATAAATCCAGTATAGTTGGATCAGGATCAACTCTGTGAGAAATAAGCTTGTACATTTTGTCTAATACAAATATATAGGTAATATATAAATTACAAAATAAATTAAAATTTCATTATTTAAATACATAACCAACTTTAAAAAATAAATACATATAAAAACACGATGAACGAATCAAATTGTTTCAAGGCAATATTAAAAATTTAGCTAACATATGAGATTTAAGATTTCAGCAAAACAAATGTTACGTATATAAATATTACATCAATCCTTCGAAATAGACAAACTATAGATAAATTATTTCAAGATCACTCTACTACACCATGAGTGCAGTTCCTCCTATTATGTTGACTATGATGGTAATGCCCACATTGAGGAGGTAAATCGAGGTTGTGCTTGTCTATCTCATTACGAATACACGATGTTCGCATTTAATTTGCTTGATAATTCTTGAAATGGTGCACAAATGATGCCAAGCTAAAACTAGGGTTGTCATAATAATCCTCATGTGGAATAGACCTGAATTGCATCATATAAGTCAATATGTAGCACAACGTTGTGTTTTCTGATGACACAAGATCTCAGGGATTCAATCTTAATTATTGACATGCTACAAATGCATGTGAACAAAGTATTGCATATATTTTTCAGTTGCAACAACTGTATGTCCTGATACCAAGATCAAACTTGTATGAATTATTTCCCTTTCCATGCTCATGATGTGATGACCAACATTAAAAATACTCGGACCTTGATTAAATGTCAACATACGGTGTCTTCTTTCTTTCGTCTTATTCTTGACAAACTTTGCCTATATCTTAGAAGGAAATTAATATTTACCATGATTAGCCTCCTGTCTATGGTTGTTAAAGTATTTAACTATTTTTTTTAATGAAAACTCAACAGTCAACTTGATGGGTAGTGCTCGTATATCTTTGACATAAATAATATGCTAAATTAGTTATCATTTTACCATATCGATGCCTCACCCTTATAAGCAAAAATCCATTGCTCTTTTGGAATCGCATCTAGCCATGTCTTCGTGTGGGGATTTAGCAAACCAATTTCTTCCGTAATCTTAAAAAATTTATACTTCTTACTTTGCTCCCCAGCTGTGTACATCAACATCTTCAACTAATTGTTCCTGAACTTTGCACTAAAGTTGCTTCGAATATGTCTAAAACAAAATCTATACACTGCTATTGGCTTTTGCCAAAGAGGTAGTGATGAATTACACTTGCTATCCCAATATATCTGTCGGATATTAAACAAACTTTTCGATCCTTTAACACATACTTTCTAAGCAAGGACAAAAACTAATCCCAACTATCATTAGTTTCTTCATCCACAACTGCAAATACAAAGGCCAATTAACGATTATTGGAATCTTAACCCACTGTCATTAAGAGCTTTCTCTTATATATGCCTCTAAGAAATGTCTTATCAATACTGACCACCTGTTGCATGTAAACAAGTACATAAATGCATGGTTTGAATGTCCAAAAAACAAATCCAAATGTCTTGGTGCCATTGCCATCAGTTGGTAAAATGATGCCACACCACAATTGTACCAGGATTCAAATCTTGTAAAGCAAACATATATCATAGTAGCTGTGCAAATGAAGAAGGCCAATCTCCATAAATCATCTCAATAGCATGCCTTTGTGTGTTTTATCCTTTTCTGTAAGATAGAGTGAAATGCAATATCTTATAAATATGGTTGTTTATCTTGCTAACTTTAATCTCCTTATTATCATAAGTCATTGACAAAATGTGTTTCACCATGAATTTCATGCTCATGTTGCGATAGTTCCCATCTACTGTCCGCACTAGACAAATGTGCTCTCTAATTTGCCATAAGCCACGACTTTTCTTCTTTTGCACATAGATCCGCCAAGGACAGGGATGCTATTCAATTGAATTTTTACACTCATCAATCCAAAGTGTAGCCTTACTTTCTTATACCGTAAACTCATGACCCATTCTAATGGACTACGACTAAATATCCAAAAGTAACTCATCATTGTCCCTAAACCACATACCAACCCTCAAGTTATTGTTAGATTCAGACCATAAATCTATCCCACTACTACTTGTTGCTATTCCATCAACACTAGTTTCTATTTCTTGAGAAGTATCCAACCTATCATGATATCTTGAAGATGGTGGATTATACAAGTGTTCTGGTGCGTTGGATCTATGACCGGGCTATTCCATTGTAGAAAGACCGAAAATCTTATCTTTAGTATCACCATTCCCCTCGTCCTCTTTAGGAGTATCAGAGGTAACAGGGTCATCAATATTCAATATAGAACCTAAACCGTCCACAGTCGCCTCTAGAGCACCCACCTAATCATTAAATGCAATCATATCTAATGGAACACCGATATCAACGGTTGGAAACAATGGTAGAATCGTCTATGTTTGGAAGGTTAAATGCGGTCATGAAGTAGAGGCACATCAAATTCCATCGAGCTTGATGAGTATTGATTGCTAAGTCTGAAAATTGGGATATCTGGAACTAATTAAAGTAATTGGAAAGTGCCATTTGGGAGAGGTGAAGGATTATTAGCGACAGGTGTATGTAAATATGTATCAAAATTAGAAATATTCACGAGAACAGCTGAAGTTAGTAAAGCTGTGAATGAGCCAACAATAGGAGTTGGATTATTTTGAACTGCAACATCTGTAGTTATTGTAGGATTCTGGAAGATCTTGTGATGAACTTGTAGATTAATTGGTTGTCCCCTCACAATAGATGCATAGTACCACAAAATTTCTATATCTTCATCATCCATTATAGAGTATTTTATTTATCTTATTTACTTCCCTAATTTTTAATTAATTTTTTTATTTTTTTACAAAAATGACTAAAAATATTTTTTGTCTTTTCAAGAATTAAAAAATACATAATTTACTAAGCTATTATAAAACCTTGAACTATGTAAAGGTCTAGGAAGACTTAATAGAATTCAGAATTATAATTGCAAAAAAATCATGGACAACAATTTTGGAGTTAGAAATTCATTAGAAAGAAATATAAGTCAAACTAATTAAGATAAATACAAATTTGTACTCCCTTCCTTCCCCTAATCTCTCCCCACTACCAATATGATACCAAATTGCTTCATTTTCTTTTCCTTTTCTTTTAATAAGACAATTGTGATTGAGATAAGATTATCTTAGTTAGTATGATTTTGTATACCGTTATTATTGTTTCTTTCCTTATAATATATGTTTACAATTTTTATGAAATTTATCTACAATTTAATGTATTAAATTTAATTAATCAAAAGAAGTTAATATATGGTAACTTGATATTTTTCTATTTAATTTTTATATAGAAACATAAAGTTTAAATACTTGAAAGGATAAATTATTAATTTTTCTTTAACTTTTCATGTTTATTGCTGGAAATAATTTTAAAATAATTTTTAATTATCAAGTAATTTAATTTCTATCTTTTCATTTAATTTTTATCTAAAAAACATGAAATCTCAAATAATTGAAAAGATAAAATTTTATCCATTTAATATTCATATTTCAAATTTAATTTATATATAAAATATTTAAGGATAATTTTTTTATCTTTCATTCAATATTAATTTTTTTTTCGTTTTATTTGAAATTGAAGATCATTTGATAATTTTCATCTACTTTAAATTGATATTTTTTTTATTTAATCTTTATATAAAAATATAACGTTTAAATATTTGAAGTGATACATTATTATTTTTTGCCGAACATTACAAGTTTATTGTTGGAATTTGCATGAAAATATTTTTTAATTTTCATGTTAATTTAATTGCAATCTTTGCATTCAAATTTTTATATCAAAAAATACAAATATCAAACATTGGAAAATATAAAATTTAAACTTTTTAATATTCATATTTCAAATTCAAATTGTATACCAAAAAAAAAAAAATTAAGGATAAATTTTTCTGTCTTTCATTCAATATAAATTTTTATTTTTCATTTATTTTAAAGAAATTGAGGATAATTTGGTAATTTTTATTTAATTCAAATTGCTATTTCAAATTATTTAAATTTTCAAATATTTGAAAAGATAAAAATTTATTTAAAAAAAATTCATATTCCAAATTTAATTTGTATTTGGAAAAAAAAAATGAGGATAAGCTTTTTAAAAAAAAAAAAAAAAACTCACTCTAACATTTTTTTTTTTTTTTCCCGTTCTCATCATCTCAGCTCCAGTCTTGGTGGTCAGAAAACACTGGCTGCAAAATCTCACAATTTAATATTTTTAGAAAAAAAAAAAAACCAAACTATTTATACCTACATTCCATAGATTAAACCCGTTAAATATACCCATCACCACAGATCAAAGGGGTTTATACCCATACACTACAACACAACACAAACTGATCTAAACCAACAAGGTCAAAATCAGTAAAGAAGATTAGGAGAAACGGTTCCAATCTTGGTGGTCAGAAAATACATGCCTACCAAATCTCTCAATTTTATATTTTTAGAAAAAAAAAAAATACAAGACATTTATATCCACTATCCACATATCAAAGGGGTTTTATTCGCATTCACCACAAGACATTACAAATCGAACCAAACCAACAAGAAGGCCAAAATTTTTATTCAACATAGATCAAAGCTATTTATATATATTATATAATACACAAATTAGTAAAGAATTCAACAAATAAAATTGAATGAAGTCCTAATACTCATTGGCTACAAAATTCAACAATAAAGTCCCAATACTGTAATCAGTTCCAATCCAACAAAAACAGAATTCAGCATAACCTCCATTTTCTTGTTAAAAAAAAAAAAAAAACTATTGTAGAAGAATATCTTCGATAGTGGCTTCGATAAGTAGGAATTCCGAAGGAGGCAGCTTTCTTCGGCAATGGTTCTCTCCGGCATTGACGTAATGGAAGTCAGTGGTGAAAAATATGTGGCTGTTCTTGTAGAAATTGAGAAGGAGAAGAGGAATTAGCAGAGAAGAAAGGAATCGCAGAGAAGGAGTTTTTGGGAGGAGAAAAAATTGAGAAGGGGAATTAGCAGCTAATAAAAGGAATCGCAGAGGAGTTCTTGAGAGAAGAAAAAATAACTCTCTTCTATCTTTGCGATGGAAGCAACAGTAGAGTAGAGGCTCGGTTGCTAATATGAAAGGGAGACATTTGGCTGTGATCTTTCCTTATGTTGTGCCGAGATTCCTACAGCTGCTGATGTTTCTCTAAAAAGAGGAAGACACTTGGTTTGCCTTTCCCGTGAACAAGCCACAGAGATTCTATTGAAAATAGTAATTTTGTGAATTAATAATTTTTAACTCATGATTAATTAGTCTAAAACAATTAATGTAAATTGTACTTGACATGTTAGAAATTGTTTTGATTATGATAGAAGCCATTTTCATGGTGGGGATCTATAATTAAATGTTATTAAAGTTAGATGTTTAACCATTTGGAAACTCATGTTAGACATGAGTCCCACATGTGAAAGTTGAGAAGTATGAAAACCTTTATATACTAAAAAGCTTTTCTATAGACTTGATAGAAAAGCCCAAGGTAGTGGGCTTGCCACACGTGCGCGCTGCTCGCCTAGTGCTATTGGGCTTGGCCCATGTTTTCACAAAGGAAGAGGAAATATTAAAAACTGAAGTTAGGTTTCCTAATTCGGATTGAGATTTTTCTAGAGGCAATATTAAAAAGGGGAAAGAACAGAGCCGTCGGGGGGTGGCTTTTCAATTTTGCTTCCTTGAGAGAAAAATCGCCTTCTCGGTTCTCTTTATCATGACCCATAGTTTTCTAACTGAACAGACCAGTGAATTGAGGAAATTTTTTAGGTGATCACAGTTAGGAGTGTGCATTATTTGGTTTTTTTTCGGATTTTCGAATCGAACCGCCGAATTTAAGAATTCGGTTTGGTTTTTAAGTTTTTCGGTTCGGTTTCATATTTCTTTGAAAATTTAGGTTTGGTTTTTGATTTATTTAAAAAAAATCAGTAAAATCGAAAAATCAAAAATAATATATATTATATATTTTTTAAATAGTTTAATAAAAACCCCACCCCACCCTAAGCCCCAAGGTCCCTAACCCCACGTAGCCAAGCCCATCTGCCCCCACACTCCTTCAGATTAGATCAGCCCATCACGTCACAACCACAACCACAATCCACAAGTAATCTCCCCAATTTTTTCGCCCTAGCTCTCCTCTCACTCTCCACCTCTGAGTCTTTGCGCTGCGCCTCTGCCTCCTCCTCCGCCTCCACCACCACTGTAGACTTCCTTCCTTTCTCCTCCTCCATTGCGCTACTCGCAGTTGCCGACTCCTCACTGTCACTAACCGACTGACAGTCGTAGCTTCTGCAATGCCAAGTGCCATCGACACCAACCGGCAGCAACCCATCAGCTTCCTGGCTTTTGTGGAATCCTCAAGAAAAGGTCTTTTTCTCATTCTCTTACAAAGGCACTCTTGAGGTTTCAACATGATGTTGAAATTGATTTTGATTTGGTTTGGTCATTCTGTTCAAGAACATGCTTTTGCTACCTTTATTTATTTATTTATTTATTTATTTATTTATTTATTTGTAAACTATTTATTTACACTGGCATATTGTTTATTTATGCTAGCATACCACAGTTCTGGCATTTCTATTGTCTTATTATTCTTTTTTTTTTTTTTTGCCGTTTCGATTGTCTTATTAGTTCGTTCAGACATGGAGTAATTTCTTCTTTGCATGTAATCTTTCTTGAATTTCTGATGGCATACTAAAGCTGCTATATTTACTTCCACAAGGTTTATTATGATTGAATTTCAAAAAAAAAAAAAAATGCTGTAGAACGATTCCTTTTTTTTTTTTTTTTAAAGATAAACATGCATTTATCTTTGAGTGCTTATAATTGTTGCTGAGCTGCAGAAGGTATTGAATTGGAAGGCATGCTCACATATTGCATTATGTCAGTTCTGTTTATCCAATTTACTCTGATTTAGCTAATTTTGTTTGTCTAAGTAATCCAGCAAATTAAGGATTTAAATTACCAAACATATTAGTTTAGCAGAAATATTTTACCTTTGTGCACATATTATTAAATTAAGGATTTAAATTAACTAAAATATTAGTGGGCAAATGCCATGAAAGCACTATCATTTTAAGTATAACTATATTTGCTTTTACAATTTTACAATTTAATCATCTTTAAGTAATTTGAATCAAATGTTGCTTTCATTTGCTCAATTCCATCTTTCTTTGTCCCAGCTCTTCTCCTCTAATTTGGTTTTAATCCTATTTCATTCTTTTTGGGGATTGTATTCAAACAGTCTTCTCTTCTTGTCTGTTTACTACTCATTCTCTACCTTGAAGTCATCTTTTTTGTTATTACTGTTGCAGGACACAATACTGCACATTTGTTTGGCACATTTTTCTCTAGTTGTACGCTATTAGATCAGTCTCCATAGTCCATATATCCCATTTTCGTCTGCATGTTAAATCATCCCTGCCACTTGGTTAGTTGGTTTTCACTATAGATAAAAATTCAATGTCTTATTTTGATGTTCTCTGTTCAATTGTGCTGAGGATGGTAGCTTAATAGGTTTATCATGCATGAAACTGCCAACCTATTGTTTTGAATAGGTTTATACCATAGTATAGCATGGTAAAAAAATAGCTTGGAGATTTCATAATTCATGAAAGCATCTTGGGAAACAATTAAACACCTTGTTAAACAATTATATACATAGTATTCAAGTTGATCACAAAAAAACTTCTACTTTTTTGTCCATGTTCTACTCTAAAAAATCAAGATAAATTAGACAAAGACTTGTTAATTTGCTTAATTTGACAAAGACTAGTATTCTTTATTTTATAGGATGTCAGATCAAGTAGACAGTACCCCTATAAACATAAGAAGCAATTCACAAGATGACCCATCAAGTCATGAAGGATCTAACACTTCAAATACTAACCAACAACATTCCAAGAAGAGAAAGGAAATGACACCTCGATCAATTGTATGGTCCCATTTTACCAAATATACAACTGAGGATGGAGAAAAAAAAGCAAGGTGCAATTATTGTGGTCTTACTTATGCTGTTAATCCTTCCATAAATGGTACCACTTCACTGAAAAACCACATGAAGGGCTGTTTGAAAAACCTATACAACAATGAACCTCATGAAACCCAACTAAAACAACAACCACACTCTCACTCATTTGCACATAGTGATAAAGGCGGTTCAATTGTTACTTGGAGGTTTAATCAAAATGATACTAGAAAGGCATGTGCATATATGATTATTGTGGATGAGCAGCCATTGTCATTTGTTGAAAAAGAAGGATTTAGAAATTTCATGTCGTTGCTTGCCCATCTTTCCAAATTCCATCTAGAACTACCGTTATAGTGGATTGTTATGATATATATTTGGAAGAAAAGACAAAATTGAAAGGTTTTTTGAGACATTCATGTAAGAAAATTTGTTTTACCACTAATTCATGGACTTCTGAACAGAAAATTAATTACATGTGTCTTACTGCTCATTTCATAGATGATGATTGGGTATTGCATAAAAAGATTCTAAACTTTTGTCCAATAGACAGTCATAAAGGTGAGGCAATTGGAAAAAGGAGTGGAAAAATGCTTGCTTGATTGGGGGATTAAAAATGTTTTTTCAATGACTGTTGATAATGCGAGCTCCAATGATGTTGTAGTTAGTTATTTGAAAAAAAGATTCTCTAATTGGAGTACTAATTTGCTTGGGGGTAAGTATCTTCAAGTAAGGTGTATAGAACACATAATAAATCTTGTTGTGAGTGATGGTTTGAAAGAGATTTCTCATTCTATTGGTCGTGTTCGAGCAGCTATTAGGTATATAAGGCAGTCACCTAGTAGGTTGAAAAAGTTTAAGGAATGTGTTGAAATGGAAAAGATAGAAAGCAAGAGGTTATTATGCTTGGATGTTCCCACTAGATGGAACTCAACTTATTTGATGTTAGATACAACTTTGAGTCTTGCAAAAGCCTTTGAAAGATTTGAAGATTTAGATCCACATTTTAAATTTAATCTATTGGTTGATCATGGTGGGCTGCCTTGGGGGTAATATTTCACGTTTTGTGAAGTTTTTGGGTCACTTTTATGAACTTACATTGCGAATTTCTAGCTCATTATATGTGACTTCAAGTCAAGTACTTCATGAACTCAGTGATGTGGTTAAATTATTGAATACTTGGGAATTCAGTGATGATAGTGAGTTAAGTGAAATGGCAAAGAGAATGAGAAATAAATATAATAAGTATTTGGGGAATCATGAAAAAATGAATTTCATTATATTTTACGTAGTTTTTCTTGATCCCCGATTTAAATTGCATTATGTTGGGTGGGTGATTCAAAAGATATATCCAGATAATATTGATTTTGTGGATAAGGTGAAGGAATGTATTTATGAGCTATTTGAGGAATACAAGAGGTTGAATGGTTCTGAAGTAGGTTATAGCTCACCACAACCATCACCAAGTGGATCTTCTAGTTCAATTTCAAGTCAACGTTCACAAATTTCAGTTAAGCCATCAATAAAAAGGCAAATTTTGGAAGTAGACTAGGTGTGAGTATGATATATTTCTTAATGAGGGTGGAGGGGTTGATACAAAAAATGAATTGGATAAGTTTCTTAGTGAAGAAAGAAAAAAAGATGAAGATAAATTTGATATCCTGAAGTGGTGGAAGCTTAATACTCTAAGATTTCCTATAGTTGCTCAAATGGCTCGTGATATATTGGCTGCTCCAGTTTCTACAGTTGCTTTCGAGTCAGCTTTTAGCATGGGAGGTCATGTTCTTGACACATTTAGAAGTTCTTTAACTCCAAGAATGGTGCAATATCTTATGTGTGCCAAAGATTGGTTGCACAATGAAGCAAAACCTGTTAATATTGAAGAAGACATTGATATTCTAGAAAAAATGGATAATGTTAATCTATTTTTCATATTTTATTCTAGCTTTTTAATGCTTGTAAATATATATTTATTTATATCTTAATCTGATTTCTAACTTTTTCTTTAATTTAATTTAATTTAATTTTATTTTATTTTATTGTAGAATTTGCAAAAAGTGATCATGAATTAACCATTCTTGATCTTTGAAGATAATTTAAGCTATTGAGAATTCAAGTAAGCTATTTTTCTTTAAAGTTAAGCCTAAATATCAGATTTTTAGGCAAATTTATCATATTATGAGATGTTTTCTTTTATCTTGATTTACCTCTTGTGAATTAATTATGGCTCTACTATTTCTCTTTGCCTCTACATGTTTGCCTCCTACTGCTATTTCTCTTGTTTTGCCTCAAAATCATATTATGATATGTTTGCTATCTTCTACAATCCTCTGGTTCTAGGAATTGGAGACTTAGAGTTGCTACTGGAAATTGGAAAGTTGCTGCCTGCTGGGGAAAATTTTACATAGTTTTCATTTTACTATGTTAATGTGTACTGTAGTTGTATTTGTTGGTTAATTGAACTATTAGAGTTATTGTTATTGGTGTTTGTGTTCAGTGGACTATATTATTGGTTGATTTGGAGGATTATAATACTGCATCTGCATGTGTTTTTATTATTAATGATTAGTTTTGATGGTTGTTGATGGGGTGGAATTGAGATTGGTTGAATTGAGTCCACTGTGGGTTTGTTGAGCTAAATTACTGCATGAAATTTCTTTGTTTGATCTTATAAAGGGTTGAGTTGAGTTGATGATTCTGTTTTGTTTGATTTTGGTTTAGCCAATTTGAATTTGTGTGGAGTTTGTAGTGGTTTATTGAGCATAATTTGTGATTGGTTGATGTGATTGGTGAAAAAGAGAAGGCATTAATATGTGTTAAAGTTTGGCTAAGTTGATTTATTTGAAAGACTTGATTCATTTGATTACTTTGTTAATGAAATCTGTCTTTCTCATTACCCATAACTATCTTCAAATTGCTTGGCTATCTCAACGTTGGATTTGGTGGTGTTCAATGGACTATATTATTGGTTGATTTGGAGGATTATAGTAATGCATGTATTATTATTATTATTATTGGTTAGTTTTGATTGTTGTTGATGGGTGGAAATAAGATTAGTTGAATTGAGTCCAGTAGTCCACTGTGGGTTGTTGAGTTGAATTATTGCATGAAGTTTATTTGTTTGATCTTAAAGTGGGTTGAGTTGAGTTGATAATTCTATTTTGTTTGATTTTGGTTTAGTAAATTTGAATTTGTGTGGAGTTTATGGCGGTTTATTGAGCATAATTTGTGATTGGTTGGTGTGATTGGTGAAAAAAAGAAGGCATTAACTTTGTGTTAAAGTTTGGCTGAATTGATTTGTTTGAAAGACTTAATTCATTTGATTGGTTTGTTAATGAAAATGATGAAATCTGTCTTTTCTCATTAGGTGGTCACTGTTGTTGTCTAAACTTCGGTTTGAACCGAACCGTGTTTCGGTTTTTTAAGGTGTTCGGTTCGGTTCGATTCGATTGTTGTAAAAAAATAAAAAATCGAAAAAAAAAACCGAAATTTGAAATCGAAAATCAAATCGTACGCCGAATGCACAACCCTAATCACATTTAGCGTGCATCGACGGCGATTTGAAACCAGTATTGAACTGGTGATTCGATCAGCGTTCATTTCAGTTGCGTTGTAGCTTGTCCAAAAAAGCGTCGGCATCATGTATATCTAGTGGGGATGGCGTCGGGTACATTCTGGCAAAATAGTGCTACTGTGTGCTCCTGTCCTGCAAGCAAGTTTCTCAAGTCCATTACTGACTTATCTGTTAATTTTATATTCTGTTTGGTTTTTTTTTTTTTTTTTTGCTTGGACTGTTTAACCTTGCTGGCGTTATTGATATTTGGTAATTTCATTTGTTAGAGCCCTAATCAGGTATAGGCAGTGCTTGTTCAATTCAGTTGAGTTACCTGTCTGTACTCGTCGGTACCGCATATTTTCTAACAGTCTTTAAGAAGTTATTTGTAATTATCTATTTGTGTGTAATGGCCAGTACGTCAGGTACTACTTGTGCTATGTATAAGCCTTTAATTGACTTAAATGGTCTACCGGACAAATTTAGTCTAGGGCAGAATTTCAAACGTTGGCAATAATACATGAAAATTTGGTTGACCATGAGGGGCTTATTGGTAGCAGTGCAGGAAGACGGGTCCTTACCAACGGAGAGGCATCCTAGAGTAGATAAGATTGCTGCATAAGATGAACGGAACAATGTAGGCAGAGGGGCAATATTGTCAACCTTGACAAATGCTCTCTTTGATATCTACTGTTCTAAGTCCTACACAGCAAAGATGTTATGGGATGAGTTGGATAGGAAATATAATACCAAATATCAAGGTCTGGAAAGGTATTATGTCTCTAAATTCCTGAATTTTCAGATGGTTGAGGGTAAGTCTGTGACTGAACAGACTCAAGAGCTACAATTGATTATTCATTCTTTTCATAAAGAGGATATGGAACTTCCTGAGAATTTCCAAGTGATGTCAGTGATAGAGAAATTTTCTAAATCTTGGGAGGACTTTAGTATGTCTCTCAAACACAAGATGGAGAAAATTTCTCTAAACGATCTGATGAAATCAATATCCATTGAGTAGCAATATAGAAAGAATAGTCATATTGTGCCTGTGGAGTCTAATGTCCATGTGGTGACTACTGGAAAGAAGAGTAATAATCAGAGGAATGTGGGGATTAATTCAAACTCTAAAAATATCAACAAGAAAAGGCAAGGCCAAGAAGAAACCAAAAGCAAACAAACCTTGTTGGAATTGTGGTCAGGTTGGGCATTAGGCTAAGGACTGTCCGTCTAAAAAATCCAAAATCAAACAAAGATCAAATTCTGTAGCCCAAGTCAATGTGGTGGTAGAGGATACTAGTTAAGTGGAAGTTGATTTGAGTACACATCTTGTTGAGGTTTGTACCATTGAGGCTGGGACTAGCATAACTACTTCCAATGATGAAGAAATGTGTATTTCTGTTAACCTAGAAGTCTTTACTATTTATGAGCCACTTGAATGGTTGGTTGATACTAGAGCAAATGTGCACATTTGTGCTGATAAATTACTTTTTGTGTCCTACCTATCAATTAAAGGAAAAACTGTGAAGAAGGGAAACTCAGCTATAGCTAATGTGTTGGGGATTGGACGCATGGATTTGAAGTTTCCTTCAGGGCGTATTCTTTTTCTTCATATCATGCAGCATGTTCCAATATCGTAGGAATATTCTTCATGGTTCATATTTAGTTAGAAAAGGTTATGAATTTACTTTCAAATATAATAAAGTAGTGATTATGCACTGCAATTCTTTTGTTGGCAAATGTTATTTGTCAGATGGTTTGTTTAAATTAAGAGTTGAACCATTTATTTCTGAATTGAATAAAGCTTCTTCTGTTGAGAATTTTGTTTAACATATGATGCATATTATTAAATCTACTGATATTTGGCATAATAGACTTGGACATTTAAATTTAGATTATACTAAAAGAACGATGAATTTAGACTTGATCCATAAACATTCAATTGATAAAAAGAACAAATATTAAATGTGTGTGGAAGCTAAAACAACCAAGAAACCCTATCATTCAATTGAAAGGGATTCAGAAATACTTGATTTAGTTCACACAGATATTTGTGAATTTAATGGTTTGTTGACTAGGAATCATAAGAAATACTTCATTATTTTTATTGATTATTACAGTAAATATTGCCATGTTTATTTACTTAAATATAAAGATAAAGCACTTGAAAAGTTTCTTATAATTAAAAATGAAGCTGAAACTCAAATTAGCAAGAAACTTAAAAGGTTAATATTTGATAGAGGTGGAGAGTATGGGTCTAATCTATTTGTTGAATATTGCCAAAGTAATGGCATAATTCATGAGGAGACACCCCCTTATTCTTCCCAGTCTAATGGGATTGCTTAATGGAAAAATAGAACGTTTAAAGATATGATCAACAGTTTACTTTTGAATTCTAGATTACCTAAGTATATGTGGGATAAGGCGTTGAATACAGCTTGCCATATTCTGAATAGAATCCCTCACAAACATAAAGAGGTAACTCCATTTGAAATCTGGAAAGGTAGGAAACCAAAATTAAAATATTTCTGTGTGTGGGGTTGTCTTACAAAAGTTCTAATCCCAGAACACAAGAGGAAGAAGTTAGGACCAAACACTGTTAATACCATCTTTATTGGTTATATAGAAATAAGCTATGCTATAAGGTTTTTGGTAATTAAGTCTGAAATATCTGGCATAGATGTTAACACAATTATTCAATACCGTAATTTTACATTCTTAGAGGATGTGTTTCCCATAAAAACTGGCTTGCCTCAAGATATTTTTACTTTAGATTCAGCCTTAACATCTGATTCTATTCCTAATCATATGGAAAGGGTAAAAGATGTGAGGGTAGGTCCAAATAGTTCCAACACTCAAATTGAGGAATTAGAAGAACCTAGAAGGAGTAAGAGAGCTAAAGTAGTCAAAGACTTTGGAAGTGACTTTGTCACTTACAATGTTGATGATGAACATTTAACCTTTCAAGCAGCCATGGCTTCCTCGGAAGCAGGGCATTGGAAAGGAGCTGTCAAAAGTGAGATGGATTTCATTGTCTCTAATAGGACATGGGAACTGATAGATCTCCCTCTTGGGTGTACTACAATTGGATGCAAATGGATATTTAAGAAGAAACTCAAACCAGATGGGACCATAGATAAGTATAAAGCTAGATTAGTTGCCAAAGGGTTTAGACAGAAAGAGAGAATAAACTATTTTGATACCTGCTCTCTTGTTGCTCGTCTGACTACAATTCGAGTGCTAATTGCATTAGCTTCTATTTATAGCTTCACTATCCACCAAATAGATGTGAAGACAGCTTTTCTTCATAGTGATGTTGAAGAAGAGACATATATAATCAGCCTGAGGGATTGTAGCCAAAGGAAATCCCTATATGGTCTAAAACAAGCACCTAAATAATGGCATGAAAAGTTTGATAAAACTATTTTATCATTTGGCTCCATCATAAATGAGAATGACAAGTGTGTTTATTGTAAGGTTAAAGGTAATGCATATATTGTACTATACCTGTATGTAGATGACATTTTGTTATTTCGGTCTAATGTTGAGATAATTAATGAGACTAAATCATTCTTGAAGAGTAAGTTTGAAATGAAAGATATGGGAATAGCAAATGTGATTTTTCGCCTAAAGTTGATTCGCTCAACTGAGGGAATAACTATTTCTCAAACTCACTATGTTGAGAGTGTTCTTGAGAAATATAGTTATTAAAATTGTAGAATTGCTAAAACTTCAAGTGATCATTCTGTAGCTTTGTTCAAGAATGAAAATGGAATTCATGTGTCTCAGTTAAGATATTCTCAAATTATTGGTAGCTTGTAATATCTAACAATTAGCTCAAGATTAGATATTTTATTTTCTGTATCTAAGCTGGCAAGATATACAAGTTATCCAAATCGGACTCATTGGGAGGCCTTGGATGGAGTACTAAGGTATTTGAAGGGAACCGTTTCACTTGGGCTGTATTATGGGAAATTCCCTACTGTACTTGAAGGGTATAGTGATGTAAGCTGGAGAGCCAAGAACTCTGGTAGCAATGATTGCACTGGATATATGTTTACATTAGGTGGCGGAGCAATCACCTGGAAGTCTTGTAAACAGACTTTGATAACTCGGTCAACTTTTGAGGCTGAGTTATGTGCCTTGGATACTACTAGAATGGAAGCTGAATGGTTGTATGGACTATTGTCCTCTTTTCTAATGATCAGCAAGCCTGTTACTGCTATATCTGTACATTGTGATAGTCAAACCACAATTGCAAAGATAAAAAGTTCCAAATATAACTAAAAGACTATGAGATATATCTAAGTTAGATTTAAGTCTATAAGGGAGTTAGTGTATGAAAGGGTGGTGTCTATTAATTTTGTTAGATCTAAAGATAACATTACAGACCTTCTAACTAAGGAACTAGAAACATCCTTATTCATTAAATCCAGGTTAAGAATAAGACTAATAACCCAGCAATGATTCACCTACAATGGTAACCCAACTGACCAAGTAGAGATCCTATAAAGTAGTTCAATGTGGTATAAACAAGATGTTTGAGTGAATCTGGCACCTATTTTGATACCTTTGTATCTAGGTCCTTTCCCTAAAAGCCTATGGTGCGTTTACTTCAATTAGTATGAGTTTTGACTTTGAATGGGATCAAGTCATTTAGACAGGATGCTAGCAGTACATCCTTGGAAATAATCAACTATGTGAGTGGTGTTATTGGCCACAACTAAAGGGAATTAGATTTTCTCTGAATACACTCATAAGACAAGATCAGGACACATGTCTATAACGTGTCAACCCTAAAAATTGTCTCTATAGCCAATAGGCTCTTTTTACTAATGGACGCCGTCACACTCAAGGTTTAAATTCAAGACTCAAATCCATCTGTTCCTGTGGGGGTATAAGTTGGATAACTTAGGTAGTGGTTCAAATCGAAAGGTACCATTATCAAAAGCAGATTATGTAAATCCTTGATAGTTTTTAACTTTGGATTTGTGGGAGCTTGTTGAAAATGGCAACTTTATAAGTTAATAACTTTTAACTCATAATTAATTAGCCTAAAACAATTAATGAGAGTTATTTTTAACATGTTAGAGATTGTTTTGATTATAATAGAAGCCATTTTCATGGTGAGAATCCATAATTAAATGTTATTAAAGTTAGATGTTTAACTATTTGGGAACTCATATTAGACATGAGTCCTACATGAGAAAAGTTGAGGAGTATGGAAGCCTTTATATATTAAAATGCTTTTCTATAGACTTGATAGAAAAGCCCAAGGTAGTGGGGGCTGACGCACGTGCTGCCCGCCCGGCCTAGCTCGGGCTTGCCCATGTTTTTACGTTCCTCTCTTTTTATTTGGCCCAATAATACTAACTTGAAAAGAAAAAGGAAATATTAAAAACTAATTAAAGTTAGGTCTCCTAATTCGGATTGGTTTGAGGTTTTTCAAGAGGCAATATTAAAAAGGGAAAAGAACAGAGCTGCTGCTAGTGGCTTTTCAGTTTTGCTTCCTTGAGAGAAAAATCGTCTCTTCGGTTCTCCTTATCACGACCCATAGTTTTCTAATTGAACGGGACCTGTGAACTAAGGAGATTTTGGAGATGATTGCAGTTAGTGTGCGTCGACGGTAATCTAAGATCATCTTATCCTGCAAGGAAAGTCATTGTACCCATCGTACTGGAGTGGGGTGAATAACTTCTTGAAGGTAAACTAGCATTGAATTGGTGATTCGGTAAGCATTTGTTTCAGTCGCATCGCAACTTGTCCAAAGAAGAGCTGGTGCTGGGTACGTTCTGGCATAATAGTGCTACTGTGTGCTCTTGTCCCATGAGCAAGTCTCTCAGATCCATTACTGACTTATTTGTTAATTTTGAATTCTGTCTGGTTTCTTTTCGCTTGGACTATTTGGCCTTGCCGGCTTTATTGATATTTGATCATTGCATTTGTTAGAACCCTAGTCGGGTATAGGTGGTGCTTGTTCAATTCAGTTGAGTTGCCTATCTGTGTTCGTCGGTACCACATATTTTCTAACAGATTCCTCTGAAAAGAGGAAGACCCCAATAGAGATTCCTCCGAATCAAGTCACTCATGGCGTGAACAAAGCCTCTACTTGGTTTTGAGTGAAGTCAAGACCTTGGATTTAGCAATGCAATATCCACTTGAACCTTGTATTTGCCAGATGCAAGGTGCCTTTTTTATTAGCACTACTTTTGCTAGCATGGAATAGGGCTTGTGTTTGGTATATGCGAGGTCTAAGAAGATCTCACATTTGCTAAATGCAAGAAATCTCCACTACTCCACACCCCTAATTTCAAACCCAATATTAGTGGGTCTTTTCAAATTGACCAATTTTAATCAAAAACCCTACAAGTAATAGTGTATTTGGGCTCTCGAAATGCTCTTTGAGAGGATTATGCTACTAGAAAAGGAAAGAAAGAAGGATAATAAAAACACATAGTGTAATACCTACCTAATTTCACATTGGAAACTAGAATAAAGGGATTCATTATTTAAATATTTCAAATCTATTATGTGAACATTGCATTTAATTCCTTTGTGAATTTTTAAGTATGATTATGAAATAATGTGATATATATGTGTTTATTAATGTAATACTTGGCTTCTATGAATAATGCATGATTCTATAATTAAATTAAATTATTATTTCAATTTAATTTAGAAAGAAAAAAAATTTCTTTTAAACTTTAAAACCTAACTTTGATTAATTTTGAATTTTGATCAACTAGAGGTCTTGGTAAACCCAAGACCAAATTATTTTGATTAGCCTACAAATTAGTTGACTAAGACTATTTTGACATAGCCAATTAAAATAATTTTGACTGTGCTAAATTAATTTTAGCTTGCCCAATTTTATTTTGACTTGACCTAGAACCCTAAAAATTAGTGAAATGACTATCTTTTCCTTTTATTGTGCTACCACCTCAGGAGAGTTCCTAACTATTGGATCTTTTAAATCTTGGCCATTGAATCCCTTTTAATATTAACCTTCAATTTTTCCAACATTTAAAAGAATTCATCTCCCCCATTATTCTATGAAAGCCCTAAACAAAACCCACAACTTTCCCTCATTTTTGCCAGCTCCTTCTCATTCTCTAAGCCCCAAATTCCCTCCACTCTCTCTTGAGAGTGTCGGCCAGCCTCCTTTCTAAGGCTGCCAACTACCATTGTTCAAGAGGAAAGCATTTCCTCTTCATTTTCTTGCAACCAAGAGTTCACTTTCCCTTTCTCCAGTAAGGATTTTTTGGTGTTGATATTATGCTTAAATGAGCTTTGTTAAAATAGAATATGTTCTGGAATTGTCTTGGTACTGAAATGATGGATTATTTTAGTACAAAATTTATGAATGCCTTGCTAGGGTTAGATTTTTTGAGAGTTCTATGATGTGTTGGGGTCATTTTGGTGTGTTATTTTATGGAGAAAATTCTAGAAACAATGTCTATAATTTTTGCTAAGAGGCCCTGCACACTGTGAAAATATTATAAAAATGGCGTAACTTAAACCACTCGAAAATGGGTCTTCTCAGTTGAGTGTAAATGTAAATTTTCAAGGCTTCAAGAGTATTTGGAAACTTGAATCACCGAAAAATCCTTTGTGTTAGATAGATATGATTTTTTTCAAGTTGGTTGCTCAAATATGCCTAGCCAATTAAGTTACTATAGCGGTAGGCTTATTTTAAAAATCAAGCTGACCAACTTTTAAGTAGAATTTTTGAGAGATTTTTTTTGAAAATTCACATAACACATTAAAGATTTAAACTAAAATATTTTGTAAAAATAAAATAGTTTGCTTGGTCAATTAAATTGATCTCTTGACCTCCTATTTTGAGCAATTAGGGTAAAAACTCTATTTGAGTGGAAACTAAATTTGCTTAGAAATTTTTCTATAACTTTATGAAAACTTAACTCAAATTGAATCCATGATGTGCATACAATGTGTAGGGTGTTTTTATGCATGCTATAATGCTTCGATTAAGTTGCTTGATTTTAAGAATTTTTAACTTATTCAGTCCACTAATGTGACCAAGATATGCCAAGGAACCTTTTATTCTTATTTAATCATTTAGTCACTTGAAGTTGTTGAGTTTAATTGAAAATGATTTGCTTGGTTATATGATCTTGTGTGTAGACTTAGTGCTGCAATTTGCTTAGAAAGAGTGTGATTAGGGATATGGTAAACTACGAGCACAATAATGAATTTGGTAAATTAAGAATTATGAATAAGTTAGAGTACTCTAGATGGTGGATGAATTAGGAAATTGATTCATGGTTTATTTGGTTTTTTGAAGTAGTAGGAGTTGAAGACTGAGCATAAGGCAATTATAACCTCGGATTATTGATTTTTTTTTTTTTTTTTTTGGCTATGGATCGAGGTAAGTCCTTGCACCTCATGAATTCTATTTTGCAAGAATGATTTATAGGACTTATGAGTTTATACATTACATTAAAAATAATTTATGTAAGACATATTTATGCACATACCCATTGATCAAAAGTTCATGATACGAATTATGCTCATGAGAAATACATAATAGAATGCACCATGAAGATGACATTTTAGAAAAAATACCTATACTTGAGAAGGTCATTCAATTATATTGTGAAATGAATTATTGAACATGCTAGGTTGGGAAAAATGCATATGTTTGAGAAGTGAATTATTGAACAAGTGCATATAGGCATGATATACTTACGCTTTGTAAAGTCTTCTCATGGGCATTATATTTATGAATGGAGTTATGCATTAAATGTTGTGAAATGCATATGAACATTAAAATTTACACATTTTCATGCATGTAAATATTGTGAAAATCGTAGCATGAACTTTATTTGTGATGGCTTTAATTATTATCACTTTTACAAGGCACACTGTGAATAATAAATCATTATGCCTCGAATAAATTGACTAGAATGGATATGCAAATTTTTACTTGGGTATTTTGGGAAAAAGTATGATTTTGAATTTTAATCAGGACGAAAATTTAAAATTAAATTTTAAACTATAACAAATTTTGAAAAATTAAATTTGAATTATTCCTTGAAGGAATAGTAATTATTTTGGAGCCCATTAGATAGTGTCTAGATGTTAAGTACTCAATGGGTGAAACCCTAGTATTAGCTTGTGTTATATTGAGAGAGACTTCCAGTAGATTGGACATCTCTGGACGTTTGTCTCTTTCCGAATGGAGCTATAGTACTAGATGCTTAGTTGGGTCCTTAGCTAGAAACTCTGTATTTAATAGGAAAACTGGAGGATGGACATGAGACATTTGGATAGATGAGAGTAATTTATAATATGGTTGTATCGTAAAGATACTGAAGTGTTTGCTACATGGTAGTATTGTACTGATACTGAAGTGATTATTACATGATGGCATCTTACTAATATTGTAGTGATCGTCATGTGAAACCCCAACTAAAGTCAATCCTAGAGTAAGGGGGTCGGGATGCATATCACATTTTCTTACATGCATAAATATATTTTTGAATGATTTTATGTGTTTTAGAATTATAATTTATAGTCTAGAAATCTTAGTTGTACTTGTTGAGTAGGAAGGGTAAAATGGTAATTTTGCTTGAAGTGAAAATAGGGAAATAGTTTGAGGATTAAATAGGAAAAATATTTAGAAGAGAAAATAGGATCAAGAGTTATTGTGGTATAGTGGTTAGAGTTTTGGAATTAATCTCTAAGATCTTGAGTTCAAATCCCATCAATTAAGTTTTATCATGATTAAATTTTATTTTATATAAGGTGGATATTTTCGGCCCTTGCATGCCATAAGAAGAAGTAGGAGTATTATCCGAGGGGAGACATAAAGGGAATGTCTTAATCCTATTCTTATATCCTACAAGAATACTTATGGGATTCATGCCCTTTTGTTTCCTAACTTACCTTAAATTCTTCACCAATTAAACTTGTTCAATTATCCAAACCCATGTTTTAATTCTAGAAAATTCAGCAAGGTTTATTGATCTTGGAATTTCAAAAATGGCTCTTAGAGGATAGAGTTTTGACTGACAATAGGGAAGGAGTTAAGGAAGGTTCCCAAGAGAATTAATCTTCATGGTTGAACCTTCAAACTCCACTCCATAAGTGTTCATCTTCTTCATGGCAGCAATCTGAAAATTTTCCAGCTTCTTAGTCAGTTCAGCTTTCAAAAACTTCAGCCATTTTTCTCACCCAAATGCTACCAGAAAAATAGCCAATTTGTTCAACTTGAAGACTAAAATCCTTTGCCAAAATTCAGACTGCACAAAAGCTGTGCAAACCAGGAAAAATACCTTTCAAACCAATAATGTAACTCTGTCTTTCCTCCATAAAGAAGGCTGGAAACCAGTTTTAAAGGACCCCCCAATACCTCCTCAAACTTCCTGCAAGTCGGCTGGAACATTGCAGAAAAAACTGCACAAAAATTCTAGCAAACCATTCGAATGAACAACCAGAAAATTCCAGCCTTGCTCCCTCTTCAAACCTTATCTGAAAATCACTTCAACTTTTTGTGAAATTAACCTTAGTCAGCCATGAACTGAACTTCATCACCTCATCCATTGATCTGCACGAATGAACACCATAGCTACTCCTTGAATTGCTCCTTCAATTACTCCAATCAAGCTTCCAATTAAAATTCAAAATTTTAGCAAATTGCTCCATGAAACCTTCCATGGATTAAGCTTCAAACAACCAGAAGTTTCCCCACCATTACACTCAACATTTCAGCCATCCTATAACCACTTCAAACCTCATTCATCTTAGCAAAACCTCAACAATCCAGTCGGCCATTGAAGCTCCCAAAGAACCTCCATCAATCAAACCACTCTACCATATCTTCTACCTTAATTCACTCCATGAATTACTCCTTTTGAAATTCAAATGATCAGATTTCCCTCTTCCCCCAAATCTGAAAATCCAATCACAAGAATGCCTCTAACCATTCGGCCAATACCTTTCAGCAATTTTTGTCCAGCTCTCTCCATTCTCTCCATTTCTCCAAGAACACTATAAACACACACCACCATTCTCCAAGCCTAAGACCATTCCAAACACCTCTAACCCTTTCCAAAAACTCCAAATCATGTCTACTCACCCTCTAGAGTCCATTTCTGTATTTTACAACATCAAACATTGAAAGCAAAATTCTGCTATCGAATCAAAAAACCAGAATTTTTCTTGAAGATTCAAGAACTCTCTCAAGGTAACCAAGAACGATTTTGATCATCTTCTTTCCCTCAATCTTTAATATAATATACTAATACTCTCTCTCTCTCTCTCTCTCTCTCTCTCTCTCTCTCTCTCTCTCTCTCTCTCTCTCTCGACTGAAATGGTTGTTTCAACTATAGCCATTCTTTTTCTTCTTGCATGGACAAATCAAGCCTCCTACGCGTGTGGACTCCTTGGATATTCGACAAGATTGTCATCAACAAAGTATTTCTCTTTAACGCTCTTCCCAATTCTAAAATCATGTCTCTTAGATGTTGTTAGAAAAAGGATATAATATGATTGGGGGTGGAGTATGTGTCTGTATGAAGGAGTTGAGATTGGAGCATAAGGATGTTTTGTCATGGTTGAGTTTTATGATATTTTAGTTTGTTGCGTGCTCTTTATGTTGTGAGTAATTATGGATGATTAAGCATGATAGATATTATGTCACATTTGGTGAATAAGGTATTATGTTCTTGTTTTCATTGAAGCCATGTATATGATTATGCTTAGTAGAGATTTAGCCTTGTGATAGTAGGTTTAGATTTAAGCCTTTATTCATGAATGGATTGGTTTGTTGATTGATGTTGGATTTTATGTTCATGATTATTGGTAGCAATAGGAGAATTATGATCATGACGTTGTTGATCCTAAGCTATCTTAATTGACCAACTTTATTACGTTAATAAAAAATTTAATACTATATTTTCCTCCAATAATTTCGAAAACCCTAAGAAGCTTTGGAATTGGATTATTAAATGAAATAGTGATATTTTAGCCAAATAAATGATATCTTCTATTAAAAATAATATATATATATATATTATATAATAATGATAATAAATAAGGCCTTGTATATAAATAATCATAATAGGTAAAATATTAATCTTATAGGTCATAAATACTATTAAAAAAGTATTTATTACCTTTTGATCAAAATTTAATAAAATTTACTATTAACTTTATTTACCAATTATTTTCTATCTATTAATTATTAATTAAGAGATTAGTAATAATTTATTATTTTAATAATATCATCTAAGACTTAGGATCTTTCATCAAATAAACCCTAATTTATTTATTAATAACAAAGATTTATATTTAAGCCTATAACTTATTATCCTTAGTTATTTTATTATCAAGCTAGACTTATTTTGTAAAACCCTTTATCATCTAGCCTTAAAGTTTAGGACATTAGGGTCATGATTGTAATAAGTTGAAGTATGATTATTTATGGAAGCAAATATAGCTTGAGTTTAACCATATGGCTTGTGTTTATCCCAGGCGGGATTAGGTCAGCTTTGGAAGATCTTTGAATTAACTCAAGCAAAGGATCAGATAAGTTCCTGCATAAAACTTATTTGATGACAAAAGGTTACTATGGCAAGCCAAACGCGAAGTGTAAGGACACTCATTTTGTAAAGGCAATTAAGGACTGTTTCCTTTCTTGTTTAATTAGACGACTCTTTTGAAAACCAAACAAGCAGTTTTGCACAAATACTAAACACTTTCTAAAACTTAATTTTGACACGAATCTTAGAAACTCTTAATTTCTATTTTCAAGTAAAGTAATGTTTTATCCGTTTTCTCCCAAGTGGGACAATCAACGTTGAGTACTCAATAAGGGTAGGCTAGTAGTACTAGTTTTGAAGAGCAAGAGCGAGTCTTCTAGCAGGAGGCTACCTCCAGAAGATGAACTCAACTTGGAGAAGCGACAGTACTACTTAGTCATGCCAGTCCGAGCTAGCAAGTTTCAGTCATGTGAACTGTGTATTTCCGAAGTGGACAAACGGTTTGTTTGGGTGTAGAGAAGGAGGAGTATCTTACCCAGTAGGCCATACACCTACCTTTTGTCAGTCTGCACAAAGTGTGGCATTCTGACTGTTATATGGTCATGGGGCCCAACGTGTAGTAACCCATGGCTGCCCTTTTGAGTGGTTAATTTTATTGTGCACATGTATGGTTGGAAAAGTAAAAGACCACTCATTATTTTTAATATTGTCTAATGCTTGCCAGTACTTTTTCTTATGAAGTTTTACTACTTGCATACATGAATTGTTTTACCTGAAACACTCAAAGCACACACGGGCTTATTGAGATTTTTATCTTATCACCTTTATGCCATGTTTTCAGGTCGATCCTACTGTGGAGATGAGTAGCTAGTTTGTTACCTGTTTTGAAGACATTATGTTATTTAGATTATGTATTGTTTTGAGAGATGATTGTAAACAATTTATTTTGGAGTTGTTCTTGAATTTTGGGTTGTAATAAGTTTAAATTTTAAGGTATTGTTTTTTTCATTGGTGTGACCTAGTTATAAAGACCTCTTGTCCTTTGGATGTGGCGATATCCCCAGTCCTGGCGGGCCTAGGTAGTGGGGTGTTACACGTCATATGGTAGTATCGTTATGATATTGAATTGGCTATGTAATGTGTATTGGTATTTCAATTGAGATTGTGGTTCGGGTTCAATAAAAAATAATTGTAATATTCCAAGATTGTGTTGTGGATAATTTATCCTACAAAATTATTTTGGCAAAATAAATGAATTATGCTTTTCCAGATTTATCCCCACAAATAATATTTATTTGAAAATGTATAAAGGCGTTTGGAATTTATTCATATTTGTTAAAAATGACTTTACTCATGCATCATGACATGTATTATAACTATCACAAATCACATTACATTACTTACTGAGATTGTTATAATCTTGCACGACTTTCTAACCATGCTTTTGGTGTGATGTGAGCTTGTCAAGACTGTAGAGTTACAGTTATATTTTGTAATAGTGATGGTCTTGATACAATATTTATTATTACCTTTTATTTGGATGTTAGCAATTTTACTTTTATGAATTAAGTAATGTTAGGATTGTAATAAATTCAAATTAGGGTTTAATTCAAATTCAAAGATTTAAAGTTTCAGATATTTATTTATTTGTTGTTTGATTTTCATACTATATTTTAAAGACCCCTGGTCCAAAGGACAGGGCAACATCCTCGGTTGTTTTGGTTATGTATGCAGTGGGGTGTTACATATAATATGCTTTGTTGGTATGGAAAAGGAAAGAAAAGGAAAATGATGTAAATTTAGAGGTAAATCTGATTTACTTCATTTGGTGAGAAATAAAAGATTGAAGGAAAGTAATTTAGGTAAGAGCTTCCTCTCCTCATCATCTAAATTTGGAGAGATTAGAAAGTATTTATCATTTACTTCTCTTTTACTCCTTAATGAAAGTAAAGATTCTCGTTTCCCTCTTCCTTTATGAACATATCATAGAGTGTCGAGTGTGAAACACAAAACTTCTTATTCTTTTAAGCTGTTCTTACAATTTGTTTGGTGGTTTTAGAAGTTTGGTTAGTGTTGGCAAGCAAAATATGAATATGGCTAGACAACTGGTCAGCAAAAGACCAGGACCTTTGGACCACCACTCTAATGAATCTAGGAGCAACAGACCTAGAGGAGAGCTTGCTAAACCATATTAGTGGATCAATTGGATGATGGCACTTGACTTTTAGGGGGATGTGAATTTAAGATATTAAGGTTGAACATTCTAGGATAAGATCCTTTGACTAAGTGAAGATAAGATCTTTTGACTAAGCGAAGAGTCTATTTTCTCGCAACCATTACCAATAACATTGAGGAAAGATGCATCACCAAAAAATGGTAGAAGGTGGTGAATGTGCAGACTCATGATCATTAAAACCAACAAGAAGGCATGAAGAAAAGGGGAATCCAATTCAACCTCAAAGAATTTACAAGCATTTCTTCCACTTACTGTCTTTTTTGGATTTTTAGTATAGATTTTTTCTAGCTTTTAGTTGTATTGTTACTACTTTCTTTATGATGTGTGCTTAAATTGACCGTATTTTCTATGCTATTTGTGCTATATGTGTTGAGAAATTTTGAATAGATTAATAGTCGCTCCAACCATTTTTTACTTTGTCTTGTGTAGAATTATTTAATGAACATATGTTGAAGTATCAAGGTGAAAAAATGTAAAAAAAGGCTGAAAAATGCAGCTAGAACAATGCTAGGTGGCACCGCTATGGTCAACAGAGGCGCCGTTTCTCAATTAAACTATTTTTCACCGCTAAACTACAAAAAGTAAGTGGCACTACCCACTGTTGAGCTAGAGAGAATTTTCTGTCTTAGGCAGCACCGCTTGGTCAACCTATAAGGGCCACTTAGTTTCACAAAAAATCCCAATTTTGCTGAAATTCTTATAGAGGGAAGGGGAAAACTATAAATAGGGAGCCTAAACCCTAAAAGGGCGTGTATTACTTGGGATTACCTAAGAAAATGCCTAAGGAAAGAGAGAATCACCAAGAGAGAGAGGAAACAAGGAGGTTCTTGGAGAAGAAAAGGAAAATGTTTAAGAGGATTTATAGGAGAAGAAGAGGAATTACTTTCCTATGAGTGCTTCTCTTCACTTTTTTTTTTTTTTTTTTTTTGTAATTCTATTGATAATGATGATTTTAATCCTTTAATTGTATTGTGAAGGATGAACTCTAAGGCTATGTTTATGTATTTCATTACTTGTTTTGATTAATTAATTCCCAATTCTTAGTATTTTATTACTTGGGTATTTGTGTGCTGAATTGATTGATTCAATTGATTGTTTCTTTTCTAATAAATTCGAGAGATGAAGTTAGGGGATTGAGCACCAAATTATTAGTTTAATGTTTGTTATCATCAATTAACTCGAGAGATGAAATTGGGGATTAGAACTTTGTAATCAATTATATTATAATATTGCCTAAAGATAGGGGATATTATTGCTTCCAGGTTTACCTTTGGTAATTAGGCTAATTAGATATTGAGCTGATTAGATGGAGATATCTATTGGCTTTATTTAGGGATAGCAATTTCATAATTAGAGAGAATGAATGAAATTCATAATTGATACTTATTTCAGTGCTAGATTGGGGATTGATTGACTTAAGTGTATATTTATTATTTGGTATGTTTTTGGGAAATTTCTTCCAATACATGCTTTTTCTCCTTGACTTATTCATACATATCTTTGTGGCTTGTTTCGATTGGGCTGGTATTTATTTTCTCTATATTAGTAGTTGTAATTAAATTTGTTCTTTAAATTTGTTGGCTAAATAATGAGGCGAGAGGGAGTAGGAGTAATTACTAAGTCCCATGGACTTTATACTTGTTAGATTCATATGCTACATGATAGCTATACTTATCTTGTGTGTGTGATTTTGAGATTTAACATTTTAATTAAAATTTGGTTATTTGCGGCTTTTGTTATTCTTCTTTCTACACCAAAACAAGCACAACAAATTTTTGACGCTATTGTTTGGGATTTGTAATATTATGAAAGTTTGAGTTTTATTGATTTAGCCATTTGTATTTTCTTTTGTATAATATTTTTTGTTTTCGTTTGAATATGTACTTTTTCTTTTTTTATACATTTTTATGTCTTTTGTAGTCATAGTTATTGATTTTTCTTGTTACTAATTTTGATTTTTCTTTTGAGATTATGAGTGGATTGAAAACATCATCATAGACGGCTATCTATTGGGAAGTATGTAGCCATAGGCACAACCTCATAAGGGCTACAATGAGAATAAGTTGGTAGCATTGTAAACACAAATTGATGTTTTTAGTGGGAAGAGTTGGAATGTAACTCCTCTATATGACCAAGACATGAGTTATGCTTTTTATGAGGGAGGGTATTTCCATTACAACACTCAACAAATAGGAGCTGCAAATCAACACACATTGGAAAGAGCTTATTACTTTAGAGAGAAGGGGCAAAGAAATACCTGTAGTCTAGAGTGGTGTGATCATAAAAGTTCGTATTTGAGTAATCAAGAGCATATCTAGTATAACCCACCACATTTGCCTCTGCCAACTAAACGTTCACTTGAAGATTTAGTGGCTGACTTTATTGCCTCTACAAATGCGTCCATTAAGCGTAAAAAAGAATCCAACCAAATATTGAGCAACTTAATTGTTTTTCTAACAAAGATGGATGTGGAAATGCAAGTGAGTACTTCATTGAACACGTTGAGTACCACATGGGACAGTGATGGAGACAAATATACCTTAGTGGAAGAAGGAAGATGGAATCCAACTAGAGATCATTGAAGAAAAGTTAGTCGAAGTAAGCGAAAGGGAAATCATTGAGCCACCATTGGAGAGACTTGAGATAAGCTATTATTAGGATTGTACCCTAGAAGCTATATTTCTACAATGTATTTTACACAATAAATCAATAAAAAACATTCTTTATCTTTCAATTTTTTTTTTGTTTCCTATGTTTATGTGTATAAAATTGTTAGATAAAGTCTTAAGTACAACAACGAACTATGTTTATACTTAAATTATCTCCGGTTATAGTATTAATAAGATGGGACATCATTAATGCGCTAAGATTAGTACACGTTATATTTTTTGATTTGATCAAGTGGTGGTTCTAATACCCGTGAGTATTGTGATACTCAAAATTAATACGTGAATGCTTATTACATAAACAAGTATATTAGATGACCTAACTATAAGATAATCATATGGATAGCTATTTAGTGCCAGTAATAAAATCTCGTTATAGCAAATGTGCAAGTATCCTTAGACTTGAGATCTCCAAGGTACTTTGTTTGTTGAGCTTTGTACTTTGATTCTAATCTTTAGAGTTAGATCGAGAGCCACCTATAAGATAGATATTGGATACAATGTGAAATAAATGAAAATAGTTAAGAGGGTCAATAAAGGATTCGCTATTCCTAATAGTAGGAACAAATATCTCAATGCCACTTATAGGAAATTACTCAAGAAGTCCTTAGTCAAGGTGACTGTGTGTTAAAAATAATTCTAATTGATACACATGATGAGTAATATATTTTGGGAACAAGTATTAAAATATTTGAGTTAGAATTAATTAACATTCTAGAGGGAGTTGGTACTAATTTTATACTCTAAACTGAAGGAGATATTGTATGGTAAAAATAGTTTATTACACTTACATTTTGCTATTGAAAGGTTAATGTCAAGCCACTTGACTTTCTAGACTTTTGGTGGTCATGATGCATTACTAGATGGCGCTCATGATCTGTTAAATATAGATTTATTAATTAGAGAATTAATAAATTTAATTTTAATTAGAATTAATAAATTAATTATAATTATTAAAAGGACTATTAATTATATTATGATAGAATTAATTCATGTTAGCTACCAATTGACTAGAAAACCTATTAAGTCACACATAATAGAGGAATTGATACTCAAGATATTATTTGATAATATTAAGGAGATAATTTGTGAGAAGAAATTATAATTATGGGCTAATTATAAATTGTTATAATTAGTAGGGTGGAATTGCAATTATTATAAACTCAAGCCCATAGCAGTTAAAAGTTTTGTTAATTCCTAAAAGGTTTAGGAATCTCTTGTGTGCATTCAGTCATTCATATATATATTGGTTGCGACAGATTAACTGTGATTCTCTTGAAAAAACAATTCACAATTTTTCCTTGAAGGAATTTTCGCTACCATTCAAGAAGTTTTTTCATTCGTTTTCTTCTTTTAACTAATATCATTACTCTTCTTCCAGCTAGGTTGACCCTTCTGGTATAGGAACGGGTGGCAAAGCCCCTAATGCCATAAAAATTATACCTACTACCATCGGTTTCTTTGCGCCGTTCTTGAATACAATTCCTTGTGTGAATTGCTATTAGAGAATTCCTATATTTGGAATTTGGTGGCTCAATTAGATCGACTTTTGAAGGGGATTCACGTGGAAGAAAAACTTTTAAAGCTACATTTTTTAGGTAACTAATTTTTCTTTCTTCTCATATTCTGTTTAATTACATACGAGTGATCCTTTGAATAGATTTTGTTTCAATTTTCCGTTGCGTGTAAACTGATTTGCACGATCGAAATCCAACAGTTGTACCCTGTGAGTAAAGATCTAGTAGTGGTACAGACCATTGAAAAGAAAGAGACTCTACCACAAGAGGATGAAGAGAGTGAGATAATTGAGCAATCATGGGAGAGTCTACAAGAAAGGAATCCCCAAGAGGAAGTGAGAGGACATGAGGAAGAAGTGAAATTTTTTATGAAAGAAAGTGAGATTGTAGAAGCAACTAGAGTAAAAACATTATCAATGTACTAATTTATGAAGATTCTATTATACTTTCTACTAATTCTAACTTCTTTTTGCCAAATGATGTTGTAGGTACCTCTCGATTCATGGAGAAATTAAATGCAAATAATGATGCCATGAACTTAGCATACTACAAGAAGCAACAACTTTCAAGAACAAATACACAACTCCAAATCAAGGGAGGTAACTTAATAATTGTAGGACAACCCATTGCAAAATAAGGATTTCATGATTCTTTCTTTAAGATCTACAATACTAAGTTTTCAGCTCTCTAAGAGCTATAAGTGTCTTTGGGCTAAATTGCAACCATATCTATTTCATACATTGAACATTGGTTTTCAGCTCTCCATCCCTCAATCCTCTTAATAGGAGCATCATTCAGTCTTATCTATATATGTCCAAACCAACATAAGTGGTTTTCTCTCATCGTGTCTCAATAGATGCCACTCCTATTTTTTTCCGAATGATCTCATTTCTTACTCTATAATTTTTAGTGTACCCATACAGCCACCGCATCTTAGCTACCTTCATTTTGTGAATATAACACATTTCAACTACCTAACATTCTATGCCATATAGCAAAGTTAGTCTTATAGCTATTTTATAAAACTTTCTCTTTAATCTAAAAGGCATATTGTGATCACATAGAATACCAGTTGTACTATTTCATTTCAACCAGCCCGCCTTAACTCAGTGTGTAATGTCACCATTGAGCTCTGTGTCTTTTTGAATAATAGATTCTAAATATTGAAAGTAGTCATCTACTAGTATATATCTACTATCCAAAATTACACTTTAAGTTTTATTTCCATTAGTACTAAACTTACATTCCATATACTTTGTTTTACTCCTACTGATTCTGAAGCCCTTAGATTCTAACGTCTGTTGCCACAACTCCAATTTAGCATTTACACCAACTCTAGTCTCATCAGCCAGTAAATATTATCAGCAAATAACATACACCACGGCACAACCTCCTGTATAGCACAAGTCAACTCATCCAAAATGGTCGCAAAAAAGAAAAGGCTAAACGTTGATCCTTGATGTATTCCGATAGTAATAGGAAGTTCTGCAGTCACTTTGGTGCAGCTCCTTATACTTGTACAAGCTCCATTATACATATCTTTAATGAGAGTAATATACTTCAGCGATACACTTTTCTTGACTAGCACCTACCAAACTACTTGTCTAGGCACTTTGTTATAGGTTTCTCCAAATTAATAAATATCATATGCAAATCTTTCTTTCTTTTCTATTCAATCATCTACCATAATAAATGAATTACCCCTGAGTGGAACACCCAGGCATAAAACTAAATAAATTATCTGAAATTTTTATAATGCCACTTGACCTATATTCAATCACTCTTTCCCAAAGCTTCATCCTATGGCTAACAAATTTAATCCCGTGGCAATTGGCACAATCTTGAACATCCTTTTTATTCTTGTATAGAGGAATCAAAGTACTCTTCCTCCATTTTGTAGGCATTTTATTGACTCTATATATCTTGTTAAACAGACTTGTCAATCACGCAACAGGTATCTCTCGTAGACACTTCCAAACCTTGATCGATATGCTATCTGATCATGCTACCTTTTTCGATCTCATCCTTTTAAGGGCCTCTTGAATTTCATGTTTCTGAATATGATGAATACACACACGGTTAACCTTTTCGTTCAAAATCGCAAAGTCACCCATATCCGGAACTTGAACTTGATTCTCATTAAATACCTTATCAAAATAAGACCTCCATCTCTTATTGATTTCTTCGTCTTTAACCAAAACTCTCCGGTTATCATCCTTTACACATTTCATCATATCGATACCTCTAGTCTTCTTCTCCCTAAAACGAGCAAATCTATATACATTCTTTTTTCCATCTTTAGTATCTAACCTTTCATATAAATCCTTGAAAACTATTGATCTTGCTTTTCTAATAACTTCTTTAACTTCTCTTCTCGCGAACTTACTCAAAATTCTCATTACCCATGCACTTCCCTAAGTTTCTATAGCACTCTCTTTTATTCTTTACAATTTTTCTCACTTTATTGTTATACTACAATGCGTTCTTATTTTGTGGTACTCTTCCTATAGATTTACTAAACATTTAGTAACTGGGTTTGATTTATATTGAAAGACTAGTCATCTGCCTGGACTGCCTTATCTACAAAAACTATTCTTTCATCCCCTTCTAGCTTCCACCACTTCATCCTAAGATCAATCTTATGACTCCTTTGCTTACCCTTTTTCCTAAAATTAAAATCAAGGATCAACATCCTGTGTTGTGTAACTACACTCTAGCCTGAAATAACTTTACAATCACTACGAAACCTACGCCTCATAATAATGTAGTCTATCTGATTAGCATTAAACCCGTTTGTAAAAGTCACTAAGTAAGAATCTCTCTTCTTAAACCAGATGTTTACTATAGTCAAATCATAAGTTAAAGCAGAGTCAAGAATGGTAGTTCCTGCCTCATTTCTATCTCGAAAACCCTAAGCTCTATGAACATTTTCAAATCCACTCAGATCAATACCTACATGTCCATTTAGATCACCGTCAATGAAAAGCTTCTCTACACATAGTACACTCTGTACCAATTCATCTAAATCTTCCTAAAAATATTGTCTAACTAAATCATCAAGACCCACTTGTGGCATATAAGCACTAATAACAATAGTAAACTCACCGCCAAACATGATCTTAATGCCTAAAATCCTATCATTCTTCCTTTGCACTTCAACCACATCATCAATCAAATTACAGTTAATAATAATCTCGACTCCACTTCTATTCTTAACTCTATCTGAATACCAAAACTTATAACCCCACGGCATTACTACTCTAATATTCTCACCTACCCATTTGGTTTCTTGAAGACAAAAAATACTAATTTTTTTTTCTCTGCATAACCTCAACTAATTCTGTCAATCTATCAGTCAAAGATCCTATATTCCAAGAAGCTAAACATATCCTATCACTATGGACTAATCTTTTTTACCCTACATTGTTGCATATTTAGCCCCGTATCCGAGGACTGACACGGTGCGTTGCTTTCAGGCAATGACTTAGCAACTCTCGCACATTTATCACTAAACCCGGATCTAGGAAGTACAGCATGTCGCTGAGTAGGGAACACCCCCATAAAGTCAGTCGATTGGTTCATGTCATGGATGTGATTGTTTTTACACTGGTCGTCACAAGCCTTATTGCAATTCTCTTCCTTCATCTGGACTTGAGACCGGCAATGAACACCATAAAAAAAGTTCGTGGAACTCACAAGCGGAGTTAGTTTGAATTAACATATATTAATCTTAATTAAGTTGCTGCGTATATCTTGGTTAGGATTGATAGGGAATTGTATGATTCAATTTACATGTGTTTAGAGGCCAACTTATATGTGTGATTTGACATTGGTAATACCTTGAGAAGCTTCTTAATCTTATTTTTGATCTAAGACATTGATTAATTCGAAGTTTTAGAGTTGATAAGAAAAAGATAAATTAAGTGGATTAGGTGAAGAAATGGATTAGGGATTAATTTAAGGTGCTAAGTAAGGTTAACCCATTTTTGTAAGGATAGGAATTTACGGCACTGAGTGGAATCCTAAAACTAATTACTCTAAGATAATCGAATCTATGACAAGTTTCCTAATTTGATCTCAAAACATATTCCTAAGACAAGTTAGTTTCCTAATTATACTTGGATTTGTTTTCTTATTCTTGTTTTTAGTAGTTTCCTATTTCTTCTATATTTTAGATTAGGTAGTTTCTTAATTGTTCCCCCCATTTATTTTATATTTAATACATCATAAGAATTCATTTAAGATAATTGTCAAGAGTTAATTCATAAGAATAAGAGGAGAAGAGAATAAAAAGTATCATTTTTTGAGTTCCTTGTGGGATCAATACCTTACTATTCAAATACTACGTATTTAGGAGGTAGAGTTAAATTTGTTGATACATAACAACTATATTATATACCATTAATTTGTATGTCTAAAAACCTCACAAAAAATACATGCCGTAATATTTTCCTGTGTACTAGAAGTTTGAATAACTTTGTGCTAAGTTGTTTACATCTAGGAAATCTTGAAATATGTGAAGGATATCAAATTTTTTTGCCAAATTTCTTTGTTGAAAAGCATGCTAAACGACAAATTTTGAATAAATCTATTGAAACAAATGTTCTTGTGGACCCATCCTTGGTGCAAAGGTTTAAAGAAATCAATTCTGAGAAAGAAATTGTTGAGAAAGCAAATGTCAACTGGACACACATAGTTTTGGGCAAGGATGAACAATTGGTTATCTATGAAGCTTTTGTAGAACCAATTAATTCCATGGTTTTGATTGTCTTGCAATTAGGTATGGACCCTGATGAGGTTAGAAGGATAATAGTGAATAGAACTAAAATGTTTTCTGTCAAGAAAGTGTCTGAGATAATGACTAATGATATGGGGAGCTCAAAGCAAGTGAACGCCAATGATATTTTGGATGTAAAGATAAGAAGACAGCAACAATGATTAGTGAAAAAGAATGAGAAGAATAAGCAAAAGGAGGAAATTCCTGTGAATGAGACTATGGAAATTACTATGGCAGATAAAATGGAAATTGTTGAAGAAAGATCACCACGTGGGCAGAGAAAGAATAGGGCTTCTAACAATGGGAAAGCAAGCAATTGGTTGTAAAGAAATAAAAAAGACACTCTATAGTATCAGGAGACAAATTGTTCTGTGATAATGCAAGTGTAGAACAATACAAAATCATTTTTTGACAAAGGACTGCTAAAAAAAAAAAAAGGAAGATTGATATGGCTAAATTCCAAGATTTTGATCTTGAAGACACTTTAGAGAAAGTGGGCCTACTTGAATTAGTGGAATTTATTTATATCTATAATGTCACTCTAGTATGAGAATTGTATGCAAATTTAAAGACTACCATTATAGAGAAATCAAGCCCCTTTTATCATTCTGTATTTCTTCGTGGAATTGTTATTGCATTTGTCCCATAAGTGATTTCAGAAGTGTTTGACATTAAATTCATCAACTCTGTCATGCTCTGTGCCTGCAAGCCCAGGAGTACGACATGGGCCTAGCAGCACCTATAGTTAACTATTTGGCTGCTGTTCTCGTTCGACCAAAATAGATATTCTAAGTTGATAATGGGTATTTAAACCCATCATTATATACTATTCATACTTCTCATTACATGGGATTAAGGTATCATATTAACCCCACCTTTAGGCCCAAGCACCTTCGCTGGCCCATACTTAGGGGAAAACCTAGAATCAATCAGGTAGCATGAGGTTCTAGATGTGGCTCCCACCGTGGATGGTGTAACACTTAATTCTCATACTGGGAGCTGGTTACCTTCTCTAATATCAAATGTTATGCTCTATGCTCGCGGGCTCGGAGTATGACAATGGGCATAGTAGCACCTACGGTCAACTACTTGGCAATCGTCCTCGTTAGGCCAATAGATATCCCAAGTTAACAATAGGTACTTAGACCTATCCTTATATACTATTCACACTTTTTATCACAATCTCATGTAGTATTGGAGTATCACAAACTCTAACAAGGTTTTACTTTACATTGTTCAGACTATCTTGTTGTACAATAAAGAGGGAGGAATGAAATTCAATTTGCTTCTAACTGTTAACATTTCAATTATGTTAAAAGGCAAGGAAATGTTATTGTACAATATAGAGGGGGGAATGAAATTCAATTTGGGTGATCTAATATTCTAACATGTTGTGAAACATGCTTAGATCACAACACAAAGTACCTTGATGCTTCCCTCTCCATATCTCTTGGCAGAATATCTACATACATGTCCAAGTTACAAGGAAGTCAAGTCTAACAAAATTGTTCATGAACTCAAATCTATTAGACCCCGTTAAAGAAACCAATAATATTAAGCTCTATTGTTCCAGTCAAGGCCCCGAGAAAGAACTTATTGCATCATTTGCACCACCTTAATGTGAAACTGGATGAATGCTCACAGCAACCAGCTATGTTGGCTACCCTGGCTGAGACTTTGCAGCACAAGATTGACACGGTGTTAAACAATCGACAACAAATATAGGAGGATTTGATAACTCTTTATGATATTGTTACTCTCTCCCAATAAGGACTTTAGCCTTTGTTTGATATAAAAGGGGGGAGTAGCATTGTTGGTTTTCATTGGTGCTGTGGGGAGTTTGTTATTGTTTTTCTACTATTTGGGTTGTTAATGTTCTCTACTACACCTTTCTGCTAAACTTTGATACTATTAGTTTGTTACTGGTTCTCTTTCACTAGGTAAGTCATAGTTAGTTGGTAATTACCATCTGCATCATTAATGATTGGAACAATTTGAATAATTGCACACTTTTTATCATCGGTTGTAATAGTAAGTAAGTATTACTTCTTAGATATTACTACATATTTAATGGTGTTATTTCTAATGGTTTAACTACTATCTATGGAGTTTCAACGCATAAAGATCTTATATTGTTGTTAAAGATTTCTGTTATGAAGCTTTTGTAATGAAGAAGATTTTGGGGGTTTGTTTTGCATCAAACAATGCAAAAGAGGGAGATTGTTAAAGTAATTGTCAAGGTAGATAATTAACAAGAGTCTTTGACAATGCTACAAACGTGTTTCCTTGATAGTAAACACCTTTGGAAATTGCTTAAGCCTAATTTTGGTAATGTTTGATGCTAGAAATATTCTAGTCGAATGAATTAGGAAAAGAATTCCAGAAAATCTAGAAAGGATCTTGGTAATGATAAGCTAAAAATCTTTTTGAGAAGACTTCAAATTTAGGTGGGATTGGAGCTATGATGATTTAGGCAACTTTAAGTAAATCTTTAGCAGTCAGTCTACTACTTTAGGTAGGAAACAACCAACACTTTATAGCTAGATATTTATATTTGAACAAGGAGCTTTAGTGAAGAAAAGAGGTAGCATGAATCTAAGTAAGAATAAAAAAAAGAGTGAGTCAAGGCAATAGAAAGGATTTTTCATGAAAACATTCTATGTGTATGTGAAGTATACACCTTCAAAAAGGTTTACTGGTTCTCATTGTTAAGTTTACTTCTCAATTCAAGTGGATTGTTGCAACAAAATTATATTTTTGAGAAGAACTTGAATCAAATTTCTTCAAATTAAACACCTTCCTAGTGGAAAGGTTCTGAGTTAATAAAGCACTGGTATTTTGTAACAATGAAGCTTGAAGGGAGTTCAATCAAAATAGTTAGGCCCAACAAAGGTCTTCAGGGAGTTTGACATGTGTGAACACTCAGAGAGTGTTATGTTAGAATTCACTAGAGATTACTTGAAGGTTGAGATAAGTGTATTCTTTGTAACTTTATTAAACTTTTAGTGAATATTTTTACTAGTCTAGAACCCATAGACAGCAGGCTTATTAATAGCTAAACCGCGATAACAATTTATTGTGTCTGTTTTATTTCTGATTGTCAAACTAACACAACTATAACAGGGAAAAGTTTAACAATAACACAGAAAATTAACAAATTAAATGACAAAAATATTATTTTTTTGGGTGGATGAAATCCTCATGCTAATCAAAATACTGTAATAGTTTTAAGGGTAAAAAATCTGAGTGGCTCATAAACTATTTCAAAATCTAACTTTTGCTTTCTAATTGCAAAATGAGCATTGCTTGTCTTTAAACTTTCAAAACATCCAAGTTTAATCCTTCTAACAGCTGACTAATAGTCAACTGCTAATTCTGTTAACTTTAAAGTTATTTAGATCATTTTATCTTATTCAAAAATGTCATTTTCTATTCTTTATCTTAAAAGTATTTATTTTTTATTTCTTTTTCTTTTATTCTTTCTTCTCTTCTTCTTGTTCAGAATCAAAAGCAGCCACCATGTTCTAGAGTCATCGGCAGCAACCGTGTCATAAATCACCCTGAGAATGCAGAATAACCATTAATTGTTGACTGTGTGTATGTATGTGAGTGTGTGTGTGTGTGTTTTTTAATATTATCATTTCCTCTTTTTCTTCACTCACATACCCAATTAATAGTGCATACCCAATTAATAGTGCAATCAACTCCACCCTATATCTCCTTTAACAGCACTACTACTGACAGCTTGTATGTGGGTTAAGGGTTGTTGTGTTATTCTAGAAGAAGAGAACATAAGGTAGAAGCAGAATAAATAAATAAATAACAAAAAATAAATAATTTAAAAATTAATAGCATGCAATTCCACTTCTCCCAGCATTATATCCCTTTTGTAAATATTCATTACCACCAGCTCCATTATTTTGTGTAAGAAATGTTTCAGTAGCATCAAATTTCTGTCTTCAACGGTCTTGATTTTTCTTTTCATGAAAAAATGCCCCCTCCCAAAAAAAAAAAAATTAAATCAAGTTAATATCTGTCCCATTTCCTCTTCATCTTCATCATCGCCAGCGGTTGCAACCTCGATCATCTTTAGCCAAACAATTGAGGCAATAGCCATCTCCTTTTCTGTCTTCTCTTTCTCCATCCCATCCACATCACTTTTCTCCATTCCTCGACGCTTCCAGCCAACTCTCCCATTCTTCAAAACAAATTAGCTTCCACCTTCTCCCCATTGGTAACTCATCTAATCATAGATCTTCGAACCCCACCCATCAATAGTTGAGTCATTAATGATTTGGCAAGAATAAAATTGCAAACCATTTGGAAGTGGGATTAGACCATGACCGACGTGAAGGAGAAGAAGAGGAAGAAAAGAAAGGGAAAAAAAAAAAAAAAGAAGTAAGGAAGAAAGAAATATTTTTAAAAAGAAAAAAAAAAGAAATGAAGAAAGAAATATTTTTAAAAAGAAAAATAGATAATGAGATATTTTAATTAAAAATGAAACTGACTTAATTACCTTTAATCTTGACATGTGAAATTATGTAATGCTCTTAAAAATTAATAGAATAGTAGTTAATCGTGACAGAAGAGTCAAATTTGGAAGTTTTGAGAGTACAAGGAGAAGCGATGTTCGTTTTGTTATAAGGTAAAAGTTAGATTTTAAAATTATTTGAGTGTCACTTAGATTATTTACTATAATCTTAATATCCTAATCTTATTTGCTTTAATTTGAATTAATTTGTTAATTTGTGAAATTACTTTAAATAAATACTAATCAGAGGTACAATAATTATTCTATCTAAATTGGATTTTATGGAGTTTACATAGATATGATACATGAGTTAATTGCAAAAAGAAAAATTTCAACTTATCGAAATTAATATGTACTCAAGGGATACATATTAGAAAGGCTAGCGATACCACAAGAGCAATTCTCCTCCCGCCAGAGTATTCTTTATGCAAATGACACCACTAACTTTTTGGTTAAATGCTCATTGAGTTGGTCTTCTCTTCCCTCATTTATTACTTTTATTTGCATCACTCCTCTAGGCAGAGACCGAATTAGAACTTGGAATTGAACAACAAATTATATAAAAAGAAATATTAGAAGATAATTTTATAAATTTTAAAAATTGTTGGGTATGAAAAGTAAATTTTATAAGATTTTTTTAAAAAAATTTAATTTTATTAAAGTAATGCTAAATATTCTAAAAATTTTAGGGAATGGATAGAGCTGTTAATAAGTTTGATATACCCGAACCCGAACTCATATCGAACCAGTTTATAACGGGTCTAGTGTTTCTATTTTATTATCTGACCCGAACCTATTTACCTGTTTAACCTATTTAATTAGGTTTAGATATATAACTATAATACTCGTATCTATTTATCTTATTACCCGCTTAATACAATATATTATATAAAATATATAATATGCCGATTTTAATACAAAAACTTAACATCAATAATCCCAAATTACCAGCTTGCCATCTTGAAATCTTGATAATCTTGATATGTATTATCACCTTTTTACTTGAATATCAAGAATGAACACGGCCATAGCCAACGAATTTATATGACTTGAAAGCTAGCATTTTCTTCCTCGATTACAGAAACGATAGATTAGGCTAATCTTCCTCATAATTTACTTGATTTGATTACTCAATGTTTAGCCTCGGTTGATGATTTCAATGTTTTCTCGTTCGTTTGCAAATCATGGCAATCAACATCATTTGCTTTCAAGGAGAAAATCGTTTTACCTCCTAGACTTCCATGCTTGCTAAGGACCAAACAACAATCAAAGTCGTTGTTTTTTTAGTCTTTTGATCTCAAAGACATACGAAATCCAGTTGCCCTAGACATGAGCAAAGAACTGTCTGGTAGCGAACTATGGATGATTGTGGACTTTGGGCAGAGATTTGCAAATTAATCTTCCCCACCCTTCCTAGGAAAACAGATTCCCCTAACTCGTATGCTTGCCTTCACTGATCAGTATAATTACTGGGATGACTTCAAGGCCAAGGAAGTTATTAACATATTTGCGACCAAAGTTGCCTTGTCCTCAAATCCCTGCGGTGACAACGAACAAGAATGGGTTGTGGCTGCCATCTACGGACAATTTCGTATATTGGCTTTTGCCCTAGACAGATATATATTCGTTTAGTTTGGAATCCGACTTGGATTTGTTATCCGTATACTCATATAAAAAATACCTTATATTATATTTAACAAGTATTAAAGTTAGATCTGATATATATTAATACTAATCGGGTCTGAATTTGAGATAGGGTGATTCGAACCATCTAATCTGTTTATAGCCCTAGGGATGGGTGCCTCTCCCACCCTGCTATATCTGTCTCTACCTCCAATCTCTTTCATTATCCTCCATTTTCACCACTTTCCTTTCTATCCACAAATAAAAAAAAATTGCAGGTTCTATCCTGCCTCCTCCTCCCCTCTCTCCCTAGCATTTTTTTTTCTTCTTCTGAACTTGAAGATTATGAAAAGGAACTTCTAGTTCTTGGTACAATTTCAAAGTCAAAATTAATAAAAATTGGTGGCATGAAGAATGCTTGTTTTCATTGATAGTTCAACAAAGTGTAGGAGGATTGATTTTCTGTATATTTTCACAAAGAATCTAATTGTTCACTCCACCTGTTGCTCAGAAAGAACATATTTTTGTATTTTCAAAGAATTATGAATGTTTAACTTTTAGAAATTTGACAAATAAAATATTAAATAGAAATTTTGTAAAAACATCCACTTTCCTTGATTTCTTATCAATGACTACTGCAATTACAATGTAAAGAGAGGTAGGGAAAAAACTGAGAGAGATAAGTGTACGAAAGAGATGAAGAATGGTGGATAGGGATTCTGTTAGTGAATAGTAGAAGAGATGAACTGCGGAGAAAGAGAGGCATAATAATCATACTATTTAGTGTTATCATTATCAATTAAGAATCTCCTTATTATTACTTATCACTTATCGATTGGAATACTTATTATTCGACCGATATCATCAATCGTAATAAAATCGACATACACTGATAAATTAATTAAGTATTAAAATATTAATAAAAATTTTGACAAAAAAACAATTAGATGAGTACTTTCTTTCAATTTAAATAATATAAATATATACAATAAATAACCAAATTCATCTACAAAAAATATGGAAAAACAAACACATTTTATGATAATAAAAAAAAAATATATCATATTAGTTCTGAGTAACAAATTCTATAAATCACAGCTGGATTCCATATTAGCAAAAATATTTTCAATCTACATCATCCTTAATGGAAAAATATTATACACACTAAAAAATTTCATCCATCACAAAATTGAATGAACAATCAATCGTTCACTTATTGAAATTAGTAAAATATTGTACCGCTATTGCTCTATCTTATGAGGTATGGTTAGGAAAGAAGAGACAGAAAAAGTTAAAGAAGGGGGAATATTTTCAAGTAGAGTATAGTTGCTATGATTCCATTAGTTTAAAGCTAGAGTTTTAGCTCTATGGGCCATGGATCTTGAGTTCATCGGTAAAAAAGGAGTGGAAATTTTTATTAACAGAATTACACACATATGAACACAAATACATATATAATCATTTATTATATAATTATTATTTTAAATATAATAAACTAAAAGTAAAAATGATCCTCAATATTAAGATACTTTAGAAATGAAAACAAATTTAAGAAAAACCTAAAACTTTCAAATTCCAGTAATGTATTTTCCTATTACCATCATTACAGTGCAAGTAGCTCCTACACAGAGATGTACTATAGAAGCAAAGTGTTATGGGCCTCATATTTGGAAGCTTCAAATCTTTATAGTTCGATATCTCATTTTAAATAGTAGATAGTCTTTTTCAAGAAGTCTCTATCTCATATTGTTGGTCGTATACAAAGTTTGGTTAAAGTGAAATATGAAAGGAAAAAAAGGAAGTTAGAGAGAAATGTTAAGAGAAAGTAAATCAAATAAGAAATGGTATTTGTTGGATATTTGTTGAGTATGGCAACAATTACCATGTTATATTATATAATAATGGTAATTTTAAAAAATGCAATTTATTTAATTTTGTTCTTAATTATGTATATGTACTGTAGACGACAAATTTCAAGTCTGCAGATAAGATAAGAAAAATATCGAAATTTACAAAATATTTAGTAAATACGAAAAGTGGTTATAAATCTTCGAAGAAGTCCTAAATTGCAGGATGAGTCCTCCGATTCTTCTCTTTTTGAAAAACGTTGATTCGAGGGCTGAAGAGCTTTATCTCGGATCGAATGGGATTTGATGACGAACACTTGATTGCCAAGCCTTCAAGACTTGTTCTGAACCTTGAATTTGATGAAACTTGAATGCTTGATGTTTGATGAAGCTCCTTGTTTGTTGAAGCTTGAGCTTGAGGATCTTGGAGGTGCCTTGAACCATTGAGGGAAGAGCCTATTTATAGGCTAAAAATTCATTGGTTTTAGCATAAATAGCCGATGTGGGATTTTGAAGGAGACTCCCAACAAACCCTAACGGACCTGGGTTTAAGATGACTTGGGCTTAATGTATGTTTTAGCCCAATTTCATATTTCTTGAATCTACCAATCAAAATTCTTAGATTTAAATTGAAATCTCAATTAAAAATCTTTTAATCAAGATTTAGAATTCTTATAGGATTTGGAATATGTGATTTTTGGCCCTTATAAAAAGCTTCAATCTTCATCAATTTTTCACACAAACTCAAAGAATCTTCACCAATTCTAACGCCAAGGTCAACGACATCAGCTTCAAGCAATTTGGTAAATATTTTTTCCGTTAAGCTTTGTCTTCTTCGTTTTCTTCATGAGCTTTGCGTAGCTTATGTATACTAAACAACAGTAACCAATTTTCTGTAAAACATTAAAGGACAAAAAAGCTTACTGCTTTTTCTCTTACTAGAAGGGCTTAAAGTAAATTTCGAATGATTGCAAACAATCAGCATTTTTTTTTTTGGAAACCTTTTCTTTTTTTTTTCCTCTCTTTTTTTTAGTGGTCACCGTGACCATCCGCGGGAACTGTGCTTCCCCGAATTGCATGCAACTTTTTTTTTTTTTTCAAATTCGCAATTTGCTTGCAAAATTGCGGCGGCCGCCATGGTTGACTTTGTAAACTAGGCACACCACACATGCACTTCGCTTTTTTTTTTTTTCTGTTTTTTTTTCATAAACTTTTTTTTTTCTTAAACTAACTCCCCTTTTTTTCTTTTTCTTTTCATTGTGAACCTTCTTTTTTTTTTTTTTTTTTAACTAGGTCTAATTATGGTGTACTTCTCAAATTTGCGATCTTCTTCGGGCCAATAGCTGTTGGTTATTCACGACCACGAGAATGATTCAACTGAAGCAAGGACGACTTTGACGGTTTATGAGGCAAAGTCAGGCAAGTATGTGGGGCCCCTTCCAAAGGCGACACTCCAACGACTTGTGAAGGAATGGTCAACAGAAGTCAACTTCAAAAGCACTCACTCCCCAAAGGCATGGATTCTTCTTTCCTCAAATCATCAACCTCAAGCTCATCCTAGTGTGTTACCTTCACTTGGACGTCGAATGATTCAAAAGGAGACTCAATGGACCTCACCACTGAACTTTTTAGGCGTGTTTCGCTTTAGGGAGAGATATTAGGAGTGGGCACATGACGTTTTAAGTCATTGCGAAGGATACTTAAGATTTGCGAAGATTTATGAGGCTGTCTATGCATCGCTTTTTACGTACAATTGCAACCCCAACGTTCTCAAAGTCTTTTGCGAAGCTTGGTGTCCTCTCACCAACACGCTCTTAACTTCAGCTGGCGAGATGTCCATTTCACTTTGGGACTTGCACGAACTTGGAGGCTTACCAATACTTGGAATGCACTATGATGAAGTTATTCCTCATGCTGCGGAACTCACCGGTGTGGACCATGATGGCAAGTGATTCCTTCCAAGGAGTTGCGAACATCTTCTTCATGCATACCACTTGATCAAAAAGGACAACAACAACTCTGGTGTTTCCATCAATAAGTGGCTCGACTTCTGGTTCAAAAGAGTAATAAAGTATTCAGCGCCTTCTCCAAGGGAAGAAAGGAGATCACGCCCCAAGTTTACTGATAATCCATGTGGTGTTATCCTACCTCATACTGCATGGACATCTGAAGAAGAAGCTTTGTTTTCAAAGTTGGGCATCAGAAGCCACAACAGAGATCAAACATTCCTTGCAGCGTTCTTATCATGTTGGCTTTGCATCTTTGTCTTACCTAATGAAGAAGTAGACATCATTCATCCAAGTACCTTCAAAATGGCAAGTTTGATGGCGTATGGGGAACGAGTTAGTTTGGCTATTCCCGTCTTGACCAGCATTTATAGGGGATTGAATCGTTTTTCCAACTCTCAACATCCCAGTGAGGAGAAATCTATCTTTCCAACTCACTATATATATGGATGGCTTGCACACTACTTCAAAACTCACTATGAAGTCTCTCAAGGCCTAAACAGCCCTCCCATGGCGAGTTATTCTAGTGAAAGTAGAGGAAAATACTTTAACGAAGATGATGCACGCAAGCAGATTTATAGAGGTGAGACCATTGTTTGGGCTACGAACATCCTTACCAAGCACAAAAAACATGACTTTGTTGATAATGAGGCAGCCCCTTTGGAGAAACAACTTTACTTCTTGAGCCTTCGTTCAAGTCTTCTAACTTTGTAGAAGGATGATCACTTCATTATTGAGTCTTATAGCCCACATCGCTTTAGTCGCCAATTTGGATTCCTGCAAGATATCCCAGGCTACTTTGAGATTTCCACCCGTAAGTCCACCTTAATAGATGGCTTACGTCTTTGGGTAAGATGCACGCTTCGCGGAACAATGGCCAAGGTAACATTTCCAGCCACTCCTTATAGCATAAAGAAGCACTATACTCCAGAGTATAAAGCATGGTGGGAACAAGTGCATGGAACCTTCCTTGAAGATCACATTGCGATATTGAATTCCCAAAACCCTGCATTTAAGAAAGTAGAGAATTTGCCTTACTCCGAGAAGAAACTTCATCAAGATAATACCATTCTCAATGCTTCAAAAGGGTTGGAAAATTCCTCAAGACATGATAGACATTCTTCTTCGAATCATGACTTAGTTATAGAGAAACTTTCATCATCTTCGAAACGAAAGGAGTTGAATCAGATTGAAGAAGCCAGTTCTAGTAGTAGAGACCGTTGTTGGAAGAGAACGAATGCAGCAACTACAACTTTAAACCAAGAGTCCATGGCTCAAGAGACCTTCAAGGACAAGGTAAAACTGTTTTTCCCTTTTTTTGTTTTTCTTCTTTTCTGCTTCTTTTGACTTAACTTCTTTGCTATTCTTCTTCATTAGGTGGACAATGTTGTAGCCCTTGATGAGAATGCTTATTCTCAAGGCTCAATCAATGATTCTCATTGCTCAAAGCAAGATGGTTGCAAGGACATCTCTTACTCTCAACATGAGGATTTGATCTCTAAGGTAGTAACTCATCAACATTGTTCAGCCATCTCTACCTTCCCGGGAGAGTCCCTACTGTCATGTTGCAAGAAGAAGTTTGTCATGGAACTATGGCAGCAATTTTATCAAAGAATTCGACAAATGCCTATTGAGTAGATCTCTTCACTTGAGGATTAAGCTTTCTATATCCTTAAAGAATTGAGCAAGGATCCTATTGTTGACTTGTCACCATTGGATAATCGCTTGAGTTCTTTCTTTGCTAAAGCGCGTGAATTTGACAATGCTAGATCCACCTCTTCGGAGAAAGCCTCAAAGGAGTCTCATGCCAAATTGCTTTTTGCTGCTAGCCAACACTTGGGTGATGTTGAGGCTAACAAGTGTGACCTCACAAGTCAAATTGAAGAAAGTAAGGCGAACTCACCACGAGTTAAAGCCAATATTACTACTCTCAAAAGAAAACTCAAACGCTTAAAGAAAGAGGATAAAAAACATTTAGCTGCTGTTGAGGAAAAGAACAGGCAACTTTTAGAAGTAGAGTCCACCTGCTTGTCCCTCAAAGAAGAGCTTACTTCACTTCAAAACGCCCCTAAAGCAAATGAAGAGGATGAAGCCAACTTGAAGAATATAAGAGAACATTTGGTGGCAATGCAACAAGACTTGGAAAATTTTAAGTTTTTTACTTGATGTTGCGTAGCACATCATATGTTCATTAAGCAGTTGAATGTTTTCCTTTCTTGTAAAATAAGGTTGCTTCCTTACTAGCATTAATAATATACTTCTTTCATATTTTCTCAACCTTTTCTCGCACATATGTGTTTTGTTTATTTATTGCAAACGTCGATTCATCACTTGATTGCAACAAATGAGAAAAATGGAGAATGATGAAAGGATGTGACTAAATTTAGAAATTTCTTCTAAGTTGCCTACGTATCTTAAGAATAACTTAAGAATTAAGTTAAACATAGTTCAAAATGGATGGATGTGGTTTTGGGGGGGGGGGCCTTCACAGTTTTGACTCGTGCGGGCCAAGAGTATCCATTTTTACCAACTTGGACTTGATGGAGTGTTTCAACAGTTTTACCACGTACTACACTATTTGTGGTTGCCTTTACACAGTTTAAACTCATGCGGGCTAGGAGTAACTTGCAGTTTAAGCTCGTGCAGTCAAGGAACGACTTGCAGTTTAAGCTCGTGCAGTCGAGGAGCCTTCATCTATTCATAGTATCGCTTCAAATATTTGCCGTTGATCGGTCCAATTCTCAACCCATCTTCAGCGACTATCTTGTAAGATCCATTTGAGTAGACTTCTTGAACAACATATGGGCCATCCCACTTTGATGTCAACTTCTTTGGTTTATGTCCAACGATGATTGGTCTTTTCACAGCGAGAACTAAATCACCAACTTAAAAGGAACGAAGATGCACTTTCTTGTTAAAGGCTTTGGAAACACAAGCTTGGTAGCATTCTAACCTTTGCTGTGCCTCTAACCTCTTTTCATCCAGTGCTTCTAACTCTTCAAGTCTGAGATGGACATTATCTTCCTTGGTGAGACCTTCTTGAATAGTGATCCTCAAGGAAGGAATTTGTTGCTCTAGTGGAAGGATGCCTTCCACACCATATACCAACGCATATGGGGTAGCTTGGGTTGGAGTACGATAAGTGGTCCTATATGCCCAAAGTGCCTCTCCAATACGAAGATGCCAATCCCTTTTTGACTTAGTAACCACTTTTTGCAATAAATTGCATAAAGTTTTATTGAAATCTTCAGCAAGTCCATTAGCCTGGGCATAATACATAGAAGATTTGTATTGCTTGAATTTAAACTTCTTGCATAACTTGTCCATCAAACTATAGCAGAAGGTCTTGCCGGTATCTGTGATAATGTATCAAGGAATGCCATATCAATAAATAATCTTTACACATATAAAATCAATTACATTTTCCTTTTTTTCCTTCTTTTAGTGCTAACTCTTCTACCCACTTAGAGAAGTAATCTGTTGCGACCAAGATATAAAGATGCCTAGTAGAAGACTTTGGTAGCGGTCCAACAATATCCAATCCCCATGCATCAAATGGCCATGAAGTAACTGTCGGGTGCAATGGCTTTGGCGGTTGATGTAGATAATTGGCGTTGAATTGACATGCTTAACATCATCTAGCATAATCCAGACAATCTTTCACCATGGTAGGCCAATAATATCCCATCCTCTTGATACGAAAATGAAACTTCGGACCAGATTGATGGGCTCCACATATGCCAGAATGAACTTCTTCCATTGCTTGCACAGCTTCTTCTTGACCTAAACATCTCAAGAAGACACCTTCAAACGAACGTCGAAAGAGCGTATCCTTATAGAAAAAGAAGCGGGTGGCACGCCGGCGAATATCACTCCGTCTTCGTGGATCATCCGGAAGCTTTCCATTTTTGAGATAATCTACAAAAGGTTGTCTCTAACCTTTTTCATTAATTTCATAGACAAAGACAAAATGGATTTCATGCCCTTCATCGTCTTCATCTTCAAAAATAGGCGGTATGACCCAAGTTTGACATATAGGAATTTGAATTTCTCGATCATGTAGACATAAAGTAGAAGCCAATTTTGCCAATGCATCAGCTTGCTTATTTTTGCTTCTTAATACATGCTCGATCGTCACATCACCTAAATATCCCATAAGTCGTCTTGCATAATTATGATACGGGATCAACTAAGGTTTCTTAACATCATACTCATCAAGTAATTGATTAACAATCAATTGGGAATCCCCATATACTTCGAGATGCAGTCGCTTCATATCAACAACCAACTCTAATCCAAGTATAAGGGCTTGGTATTCAGCTACATTATTTGAGCATCTTTTAGTTAAGGTGAAAGAGTATGGTAATACATCTTCTTCAGGAGTAATGAACACTACACTAGATCTAGCACCTTCACGACATGTCGTACCATCAAAGTACATCCTCCATGGCGGGATAATCTCAATGACAAGGACATCTTCATCAGGCAACTCATCACTTAGTTCCTACTCAGCAGGGATAGGATGATCAGCTAAGAAATTTGCCAGCACTTGTCCTTTGACAGCTTTCTGTTGGACGAAGACAATATCGAATTGTTGAAGTTGAAGGTACCACCTTACCATTCGATCAGATAGCACAGGCTTTGTCATGACATACTTTATAGGATTAGCCTTGGAAATAAGGCGTACAGTATGTGCTTGAAAATAGTGGTTCAATTTTTGAATTGCAAATATCAAAGCCAGACAAAGCTTTTCAATTGGTGAATAATTCAATTTATTTGGTGTCATCATCCGACTTAAGTAATAGAGTGCATTTTCTTTGCCATTGTCATTTTCTTGAGCAAGTAATGCCCCCACTAAGCGTTCTTGCGCAGTAATGTACAAAATCAATGGCTTATCCGGATAGGTGCAGCAAGCACATGAGGCTTCATTAAGTAAGATTTGATGCATTTGAAAGCATTTTGGCACGCTTCATCCCATTCAAATGGTACACCCTTCTTCATTAGACGACTGAAAGGTTGACAGCGTCTGGCAAGATTTGAGATGAACCTTCGGAGGTAGGCCAACTTTCCTTGTAAACTCTTTAATTCATGGATATCTCTTGGCTCAGGCATCCTCATAATCGCATTGATCTTTGCTTGGTCTATTTTGATACCTCGATGACGGACGATGAAACCCAAAAATTTTCCGGAGGTGACACCAAAAGAACATTTAATAGGATTCATCTTCAATTGATATTTTCGGAGTCGCTCAAAAGTCTTTCTCAAATCTTGAAGATGATTAGCTCGTTTGCGTGACTTGACCACCAAATCATCCACATAGCATTCCACGATCTTGTGTAGCATGTCATCAAAGATCTTTTACATCGCTCTTTGATATGTGGCTCCGGCATTCTTTAGACCAAAAGGCATCACTATATAACAATAGATTCATTTTGGAGTACGAAAGGCGGTAAGCTCCTCATCTTCTGGTGTCATTTTGATTTGGTTATACCTAGAGGATCCATCCATGAAAGATAGAACTTCATAACCAATGGTTGCATCTACCATCAGCTCAGGAATAGGCAGTGGAAAATCATCTTTTGGACAGGCATCATTTAGATTCCTAAAATCCACACAAATTCGAATTTGTCCATTTTTCTTCCTTACAGGGACAATATTCGCAACCCAAGTTGGATACTTGACCTCTCGAATAAATTTGGCTTCGATCAGCTTGTTCACTTCTACTTCAATTAATGGAACCAGCTCAGGTCGAAAATGCCATTGAGCCTGCTTTACTGGTGTTGCCCCATCCTTTATAGCTAAATGGTAGACAACAATTTTGATGCTAAGCCCGGCATTTCTTTATATGTCCAAGCAAAGACGTCCCTGAATTCCTTCAACAGGTCAACATAGGCCTTTTCTTCTTCAGGCGATAAGAGTGCATTTATGTAAATTGGGCGAGGATCTTCAACAGTGCTCAAGTTTACTTCTTTAAGTTCATCAACTGTGGCTTTTACGCCTTCTTCAAGTTCTACTGGAGCATGCTCAGCATCCTCTTCTTCGGCACACTCTTCATCATAGATGGTAATGTGATTACAAGAGGCTACACTTTCTTCATCACAAGGTACATCAGGCATCACTTGTGTTATTATTTTTAAGATTCCATTGCAATTCACCACCGTTCTTGCCTTGGAGGAGACTTTGCTGGCATGTCTTGCCTTTGAAGTGACTGTGACACCAAGCCTCTTGAAAATAGATTTTCTTCTTTTCTTTGGGCTTAATCTAGTGAAGATAGATGGACGTGAATTTGTATCTCTTATCCCACCAAAAACAGATCACGGTTTTGATGTCACTTCATCTTCTACAGTAATATACTGTACATTGGCCCTTTTAATCTTGAGTCTGATAGGAGATGCTTGTTTGTAACCCAGGCCAGCACGCTCTTTTCCTGTTGGCATGCTTTGGATAGATCCCGAGCTTTGACCCTTTTCCTTGTTGATATCAGCAGGAAGCTTTCCCAACAAATATTGACTTTGCGAGTTGTATCCAGCCTTTGCTAGGAGTTTATAAGCATTTGGGTCAAATCATTCCTCCGTACGTGAGGTCAGTAATTCACCGTGCTCTACTTTTACTTCTTTATTTGGTCGAACAAATCCTTTTATAGGATTATTTGATGACTTGACAGGATCAACCTTTGTAAGAGGCAAAGTGAGCCCTCCTAGTGGCTTATTGCATGCATGTTGCTTAGTAGAGCTCTCTGCACATACTGTAGCTTTAACATCTTTGGAGAATGTAACCTTTTTATCTTCCTTCCCTCTTGATAAATCGATCTTAGTTGATTCACCATTCTTTTTAATGTAGTACTTAGCATCAGTAATATGCGCCTCAGCTTCAGTGAATGGTTTTATCATTAGCATCTATTTTCTTCACCACGCCATTTCGACGAAATTTGAAACATTGATGCAGGGTTGATGGCACCACACCATTATCATGGAGCCATGGTCTTCTTAGCAGAATATTGTAGGAGGTCTTGGCATCAATAACATGGAAAAGAGCAGTTCAATATATCCAATCGAAGAGTACCATTAGCTCATTGCCCCCTTGATTGAAACCTTGTATCATAAGGCGACTTTGGGATAACTCATCTACAAAAATGCCCAACTCTTTTAACGTTCGCAGAGGTAAGATGTTTACTGCCGATCCTCCGTCTAACAGTATCCTATTCACCCTCTGTTCTTGCATGTAGCCAGCCACAAATAACGGTCGATTGTGAGGCGTTGAGCCAAGTAGCAAGTCATCGTCAGTAAATGTGATCTCAGCCATATAGCTACTAAGGTCTGCTGAAGCTTCAATTCTCTCCAGGTCTCCTTCATTTATACATTCATCATTGTCTTCTTTGCTTTCCTCATGTATGGCATAGCATGAAACAATGTTGAACTTTTTAGCAAGTTCCCTTGGTATAAAGTCTTTTAGTATGAAAGGTGGCGGAGATTTCTTCTAGAAAGAATCATCTACTGTTGAAGCAGATTTGGTCTTCTTACTTTTGACCTTCTTCACATTTTTCTTTGTGAATCTGCTTCTGACCAGTGAAGCTCCACCTTTTGAGGCTTTGGTGTGTTTCTTCCTTTTTGTCATAAGCGTCCAGCCTTCATCTTTGCCATAGATAGAAGGTTCTTCAACTTCTTGTTGATATGCTCCGGTAGGAAGGACTTGTCTGTCAACTTCAATCTTGATAGGATCAAAACTTCCAAACTTAACCTCCAAAATAATGAGTTCAACGAGAGGGATGACAACAGTTGTCAAATTTGCAGATGCTTTGTCTTCTTGAAGGACTACATGTCTTTCACGGACCAACTGCATGATCTTGTCCTTAAATATAAAACATTTCTCAATTGGATGACTAATCAACTATGGTACTTGGAGTAGTTGGAATCGCTTATTCGTCCAACTTCATTCGGATGCTTTGCCTCTGGCAACTCTATAGCTTTAACAGCTAATAACTCATCGAACATTGAAGAAACATCAGAGTCGAGAAAAGGATATTCCTTAGACTGCCTTTCTTCCAAGGTTACCTTTTTCCTTTCTTGCAGAGGATCCATCTTCTTAGTCACCTTTTGAGTTACCTTTGAAGAAATTTTTATTGGAGCCGCGACTGTAGCCATAGACTCTTTTGCTTCAGTTTTAGAAAAAGGTTTGCCCCATTTTCTAAAATCTTGTTTTTCTTTGCCTTTGCTGGGGTATTGGATAAATGTCTTACCCCCATGTGCGACGATGCTCAATTCCATATCATGAGCGCGGGTCGCCAATTCTTCAAAAGTCTTTGGCATGATCCCTTTAAGGATATACTGGAGTCCCCAGTGCATGCCTTGAATTCACATCTCAATTGTAGATGATTCACTTAGACGATCTCTACAATTGATGTTCAAATTCCTCCATCTGTTGATATAGTCCACCACTGGTTTATCTTTCCATTGGCGAGAGTTGGTGAGTTCTACCATACTGACAATTCTACAAGTGCTGTAGAATCTGTTGAGAAACTCTTGTTCAAGTTGCTCCCAACTGTTGATGGAACCAGGTGCCAGATCGGTGTACCAGTCAAATGCATTTCCTTTGAGGGATCGTACAAATTACTTCACTAGTAGATCCCCATAAGTTCCTGCATTGTTGCACGTCTCGATGAAGTGAGCCACGTGCTGCTTGGGATTTCCTTTGCCATTAAATTGTTGGAACTTTGGTGGCTGATATCCAGCTGGCATTTTCATACAATCAATTCTTGGCGAATAAGGCTTTGTATATGTGAAGGTGGATTTGCTATATTCTTCATACTTGTCCTTAATCATACCCATGATGAAGTCTTTGAGCTGTTCCACAGGAATCATACCTTCGGAGGATATTTGAATATCCTGTGATTTCTTAGAAGTTTCCACTTCCTCTTGCACTTCAGATCTTTTTAGAAGAGCTTGACTTGTTTCGCCAGTCTTTTCAAAGCGATTGATGAGATGCGCGATGGTAAGATCTTGCTCTTGGGAGCGTTTGGCGAGTCCCACCACTAGTTTCGTAAGGTGCGCGAGTTGCTCTTCCAGATTTTGTGTGCCCGTCATCATAACCGGTGCCACAGAAGAAGCAGTAGAATCTTCATTTGATAAAGCTTTGGATTTGAAGTCCCCATGAGGGGATTGAAGCGCAGAGCCAGTACTTGAACTTTCGTCAGCTTGTTTGGAGATGTTGGTCTTCTCCAACGAAGTTGACATCTTTTGCATTGTAGAAGCAGCATCTTGCTTTAACTTTGCAGTTGCAGGTGATGAGATAATGCTGAAATTTTGAGCCTCACTTTGTGAAAGAGCTCGAGTCTTACTTCTTGTCAGCATGCCTTGGCTTGAAGCTTGTGGAGCCTTGCCAACAGTTGTAGCAGTCTCCATGATATCAGCAGCCTTTGAACGAGCAGATTCAATTTTGCTGTTCTTTGGGGCCATTGAGTTGATTTGTACTTATATTTGAACTTAGGATTGATTTGAAGAGAAGAGATGTGTAACACCCCGCTACCTAGGCCTGCCAGGGCCGAGGATGTCGCCCCGTCCAAAGGACAAGGGGTCTTTATAACTAGGTCACACAATTAAAATAGTGAATTGAAAATAATAATTTAACTTAAAATTTATTACAATCCAAGAATAAATCCACGAATAAAACCATGAATTCCCAAAAGAAAAACAAATCCATAAATAATATTATCCACTCTCAACTTTCCAAAGCAATACATAAAAATAAAAGACAACATTCTCTTCCAGGGCAGATAACACTAGCTACTCATCCCCACAGCAGGACCGGCCTGAAATCATGGTAAAAACGTGATGAGACAGAAATCTCAATAAGTCCGTGTGTGCTTTGGGTGTTCAGTGAAAATAGTTCGTGGATGCAGAGTATAAAAACTTTATAAGAGGACTATTGGCAAGCAATAAACATTAGTCAAAAGCAAGAGTGGTGTTTTGGCTTTTCCAGCCATACATAATTTATAAGATCAACCACTCGAAAGAAAGGATTATGGGTTACCACACGTTGGGCCCTATAACCGAATGGTTAGTATGCCGACACTTTGTGCATACTGACTAAAGGTAGGTGATCGGCCTACCGGGCAAGATACTCCTCCTTCTCTATACCCAAACAACAACCGGGTGTCTATTCCGGCAAAATACAGTCACTTAACTGAAATAAAAACTGCTAGCTCGGATCGGCATGACTAAGCAGTACTGACGTTTCTCTAAGTTGAGTTCATCTTCTGGAGGAGGCCTCCTGCCAGAAGATTCACTCTTGCTCTTCAAAACTAGTACAACCAGTCTACCCCCATTGAGTACTCAACGTAACGTATCCCACTTGGAAAAAATGAACAAAACATAGTTCCACTTGAAAATGGCAATTCAGGTTTTCCAAAGTTTGGGGCAAAATTGGTTTTAGAAAGAATTTTAGGTTTTGAGTAAAACCGCCCCTTGATTTATAAATAATTTATTTGTCTGAAATGAGAATGGAAATAATCCTCAATTGCCTTTACAGAAATGAGTGACCATGCACTCTACATTTGGCTTGCCATAAAAAAAAAAAATCATTTTTCATCAAACAGGTTTTATGCAGGAGCTTATCTGATCCTTGTCCACAACAAAGGTCTCCAACAGCTGACCTAACCCCGCATAGGGTAAATACAAACCACAATCAAACTCAAGCCAAGATTCACTTTCACAAATAAAACTAACTCAACTTACTACAATCATGTCCCTAGTGTCCCAAGCTTTAAGGCTTGATAATAAATAAAAAGGGTTTATAAAATAAATCTAGTTTGATATTAAAATAACTAGAGTTTGGGAAATAGGTACAAAAAGTTGAAGGTTTAAATCTTGCTAAAAATAAATTATGGTTTATTTGAAAAAGGGTCCAAGGTGGTATTAGGTAAAATAATGATTTATTAATAATTTAGTTGTTAGAAAATAATTGATAGCTAAAATTTGTTGCAAATAAATTTAATGAGTCTTGCTTGAAAAATAATAAGCAAATCCTTAATGGGTTTTGATTAAAAGATAATAATTAAATTTTTAGTAATAAATATTTTATTAATTATAATTATTTCCATAAAAGGCTTTAATTGATTTTATTATTTTAAATAATATATTTTTTATTTTTCTAGAAAAAACTATTATTTATTTGACTAAAATATCACTATTTTATATAAAAGACGAAATCCACATTTTCCCATGGTTTTCAAAATTTTACTAGAAAAATCATATTATTAAATATTTTATTAATGAAATAAAATTTAGCTTAGTGACAGCTAGATCATGATCATATTCCTATAGCTAACCACAATCATGAACATATACAACCCTTCAATTCATCAAATCATCCAAATCATGCATACAATCATAGATCTCAATTTATCAAAACATGATCTAACCCCTACTAGCATAAATATGATCATGGCTTCAATAATCTAACATGAATATAAATCCCATTCACCAAAGGTGACATAATCTCTGGCATACTTCATCACAAATACTACCTATGACATGCATCAACCTCAAATCATCATATAATCATCCAAGATAATCCTTCCATGCATAAATCCCATCTCCTTCACAAACATACATATATTCATACTTCAATCTCAACAATATATATATATATATATATACTCCAATCCTATCACCATCCACCTATTATCAATATCACCCTAGAGACATGCTTCTAGAGTTTAAAAAGGAAGATTGAAGGTACTTACTTAGTTGATGAATGCCTTGAAGGAGTTTTAGAGTAGATCTCAACTCCTAGATGTCTAACTTTGTCCATGGGAGATGGCGAAAGCATGTTCATGGGAGAAAAAGTCATCCGGCCAAGAGAGGGGAATTTTTGGCCATGAGAGAGAGAGAGAGAGAGAGAAGAGATCATTAGTATGTTTATTCACATAGGTTCTCACTAGAGATCATGTTTGGAGAATAAATTTACCTTGAAGATGTTCTTGACCTTAACAGAAATTTCTGGTTTTTGATCCAAAAGTGCAAGTTGAATTTTGGAGTTTGATGTTAAAAATGGTACGGATGGACTCACAGCAATGAATAGATGAAATCTGGAATTTTTAGATGTAGTTTGAAGTGATTTGGAGAGGTATTGGGTGAAAGGAAGGAGTAGGTGTTCTTGGTGTACTATGTGTTCTTGAGGTTGAAGAGAATAGAGAGTTCTTGGATGGAGGCTGCCGAAATTCTGAAGAGATTAGGGCTGCCAAACTATTTGTAGGGTTTAGGAAGATGGTTTTTATGGTTTGGAAGGAAAAAGGAAAGGCTAGTTGTTAAAATCCTTGAAGAATATTTTTGGGAAGCAAATTTGGAAACTAGATATCACAAGAATATCTTTGATTATTGGAGAGCTTTTGGAGATCTGCCATGGACGAATTTCTGGGCAGTGTTTTGGTTGAATGAAAGCTGGTTGAAGGAGGCTTAGGGTGGCTAAAATTATGGAGTATAATGGTGGAGAGAAGGTCTGGTTGTTTGAGGTATATTTTATAGAAAGTTGTTAAATCTTGGTAGCTGGAATTTTGGTATCCAAATCAAGGAATGATTGCAGATTTTTTTTTGGAAATCTTTTAGGCATCCATGGCTGGATTTTCGTGCAAAAATTTGGGAGGACAATGGAGTTCTGATAATGGAGGTTTAAGGGTGGTTTTTTCAGAAAAAGGAGGGAGTTTCGGCTAGGAGAGAATTAGGAAACAAAGCTGAAAAAAAAAAAAACCACTGCACAGATTTTTGCAAGGCTTGAATTTTCTGGGCAATTTTCGGCTGCCCTTTTCCAGGCAATTTGCAGAGGCTTTGAAGGGGAATTTCTGGGGCTTTCAAGGTTGGTTTCCAGCCTACTTCATGGAGGAAAAACATGGCTAGGGTGCTATACAAAAACTGGAAGAAAACAGCTTGGTTTTGGACCTCCAAAGCTGCGATTTGTACAGGATTTTTTTCTGGTTTTGCACCCTCTTTGTGCAGTCCGAAAATAGCCATAAAAATCCAGATTCTAAGCTGATCAAAAGGGCCATTTTCTGGCAGCATTTGGGAGGGAATAATGGTCAAGAATTTCGACACCTTGAAGGCACACAAAGCTAGAAAAATTTCAGTTCTATGTACAAAGGGAAATGAACCTAGCTAGAGTGAATTTTTAGAAAGTTCACTAAGGAATTTAATTCACTTGAAATCTTTCCCCCTCATCCATTGTTTCGGTCCATATGATGTCTTTTAGTAAGACATTTTGAACCTTCAAATCCACAACACATTGCTGGAATTTTTCTAGAATAAAATTAGCTTGAACACAATGAACAAACTAATGAATTGAGAATTAGGAAAAACTAAGGATCAAGAGGAAATGAATTCCCCTTAGAAATTTTGTGTAGAGCAAAAGAGTAGGATTTGAAGACTCCTATCACGTCTCTCATAGGACAACATCTCTACCCTACTCCAAACACCACTAAGGCAGACAATGATACTTCCCAAGCAAAAATAAAATTTAATCATGCTATAGCTCTAATAATGGAATTTGAACCCAAGACCTTAAGAATCAATTCTAAGGCTCTAACCACTACACCACAACAACTCTTGTTCTTATTTCCTCTCTAAAAATATTTTCCTATTCAATTCCTAAGCTATCTCCATATTTTCACCTCAAGGAAAAATTACCATTTTTTCCCTTTTTACTCAATAATCATAATCAAGCCCTCTAGATTATAAAACACAAATTCAATGCATATAAAATCATATAAAAATATATTTAAACATGCAATAAAATATGATATGCATCCCAACCCCCTTACTCTAAGATTGGTTTTGACTGGGGTTTCACAAGATGGGAGGCGGAGACTGTCCCACTGGGCGTGCCAGAAATTTGTAGACGACAAATTTCAAGTCTGCAGATAAGACAAGAAAAATATCAAAATTTATAAAATATTTAGTAAATACGAAAAGTGGTTATAAATCTCCGAAGAAGTCCTAAATTGTAGGATGAATCATCTTATTCTTCTCTTTTTGAAAAACGTTGATTCGAGGGCTGAAGAGCTTGGTCTCGGATCGAACGGGATTTGATGACGAACACTTGATTGCCAAGCCTTTGAGACTTGTTCTGAACCTTGAATTTGATGAAACTTGAATGTTTGATGCTTGATGAAGCTCCTTGTTTGTTGAAGCTTGAGCTTGAAACTTGCGATGCCTCTTGTTTGTTGAAGCTTGAGCTTGAGGATCTTGGAGGTGCCTTGAACCATTGAGGGAAGAGCCTATTTATAGGCTAAAAATTCCTTGGTTTTAGCATAAATAGCCGATGTAGGATTTTGAAGGAGACTCCCAACAAACCCTAACGGACCTGGGTTTAAGATGACTTGGGCTTAATGTATGTTTTAGCCCAATTTCATTTAACCCACATTATATTTAGGTTATGAGATTTTCAAAAGTCCAATTTTAGGGCCCAATCTAATTTTATTTTATCCATAATATATTGGATTTAATGTAAAATGGATCATTAACGATAGCCCAACTTCAATAGTCCAATTTTATAATCCATTGGATTTAATGAGCTTTTAATAATAGCCCAATTATATTAATTAATTCATGAATAATTATATTTATTCATGAATTAATTTTAATTAATCAAGACTAAAATATATAATTTTATTTTAATCTTGAAAATATATTTTATCCCAAAATTCTTTGTCTACATGTACAATTATATATATATATATATATATATATATATATGCACTCTATATAAACATAAATAAATTAAAAGGATTCTAATTGATGGATTATTGTCAAAACATTATTAATTCGCTAACATTAATACTAATAGGAGTTGAAATAATAGGCCTCATATTTTATTACATAGAGGCACCACAACAGATATAAAGGGCAACTTACAGAGAAAAGTTAGTTTTGAGGCTAAGAATATTAGATAAATGAGTTTTATTCAATGTAATAATTTAATTAAATCTTTTGACTTGTGTAAACACAGTAATTTGTATTTAAGTGATTAGAAATTTGTTTGTGCCATATAATTTGTTATGGCTGACGATACTTGCAGAGCACGTCTCCTCCTGCCAGAGCTTTTTTCATTGAAATGACTATACTGTCCTTTTGATCAATCTAATTGATTCGTTATATGATTTAGTCAATATTCTTTTACAGAATCCACAAGTTAATTGAAGAAATTGTGTGTTTTCTTCCATAATCAGGTTGCCATTTCAAATTTGATTCCTTACAACCTTTCTCCTTAACCAAGCTACTATTCAAAGTCTAAGTTCTACGTGTTTGTAAGGGTTCTTCATGTTCCTCGGTCAGGCCATTCTAGGTTTTCCACTTATTTCAATTAGAACAAAGGGTTCAAATCATCAAAGGACTGAGGTTTAAGAGCCTGAAACTTGGATATTTGCAAAAATGTTTGAAACCTAAAATAAATCTCAAGCTCTAACAGCCTATCTGAGAAAATTTTCAACCCAGATCAGCTTATTTAAAAATATTCAATCTCGGAAAAGTGGTTCAATTTGCCTTCTTATCACTTCTTCTTTTGATCAAACTTGGACATCCACAAAAATATATGAATCCTAAAAAATCTCAAACTCCAGCAATACATGAAATCTTCAATCCAAAGCAGCCTATCTAAAAATCTTCAAGCTTAGAAAAATGGCTCACGTTGCCCTTTTATCACTTCTCAATAAGTACACGAACAAATTTGTCTCTTTTGGTTAATGATATGATCTTAGGGTTAAATTTCTATTGAATTCTGTGGTTAAATTTGGGGTAAAATTTAAGACCCATGTAGGAGCTCAACACAGTGAATTTTGTAAAGTAACAAGACACCTAATTCAAATATTGGGATCCTAAGCTAAAATAAAGAACTTAGAATACTAGAAATGAAAATCAAGTCATCCAATTCACAACCAAAGACCCTTGATTCAAAAAAAAAAAAAAAAATCAAGAACACTTTGAAGAAGTTGATTTAGACAACCAACTTTACCTCTAACAAGAACCTTAGATTATCTATAACTAAAGGCCGAAATTAGCAAGTTGATTGATCTATCCTAAAAGGGTTTATAGATTCAATACATAGGGAACGATTAGACCCTAAAAATGGTCTTGATGTTCATGGAATTTACCCATGAGGAATCACGTCTCAAAATCTCTCAAAAAAGACTCTTTGATTTCTATCAATATTCAAAATTATTACATCGAATGTTATAATGCTATATATATATAGGCAACTACACCTAACTAAGGTGAGATGAAATCTCAGTCATTCAAACATTTAAAAGGTCCAAAATATCCCTATTACAAAATAAAAGTTGTGAGAATTAAATTAAAAATAAAAGTAAAATAAAATAAAGAAAAATCATCAAAACAGGACATGGCCCAAAGTGACCTGGGGCCAGGTTGGTGCTGCCAAAATTGGCCAACGGACCAAGAGGGCCTAGTGCCGAGTCCACTTGCTGGGCCTGGCGCCAAGTCCGCACTGTCCTTCACAGTCGGTTTGTTTTCCTTGTCCTCAGCCTTTCTCGCACACGCTTGATCCTCCACACAAATTGTTGTTCAAGTTTTGATCTTCTTGGCCCTTCATTGATCCTCCATTACTTGACATCTTTCTTGATTCTTGATTTTTTTTTTCTTGAAGGTCTTTCAAGCTTCTCTTTGGCACCCACTTCTTTAATATCTTCATATTCCTTGGCTTGGTGGCTTGTTTGGCTAGAATCCTCCATTGAAAGACTTCGTAATTCCAATTCTTCCTTAGCACTATGGAATATAGTTTGAATCTCCATCCCCCTTCTTTAGCTTTAGCATGATGCTTGGGTGAATTCCTATCATTTCTCCCTTCTTCAAGACGATTTGTCCTCAAATTAATACTTGTGTAAGATCTTAAACAAGAATCTTTTTGTGAAGTTAAAAATACAAGTTTATACTCTCCCATATAAAGCTTATTTTTCCCCTCATCTTCACTTTTCTTCTTTGTAGTCTCTTTCTTATTATTTTCACTCTTTAAGCACAAGAAAGTCTCATTCATTTTGTTTCCATTAACTTTTTTTTTTTTGTGCTCTCTTTAAGCTCTTCTTCTTTCCTCTCTTGTTTTTGCTTCTTTTTCAACTCTTTTCGTTTGTTGTCTTCTTCTCTCATGATGTTTTGATCTTTAAGCACCTCACTAAGGGGTAATGGAAGTAGTGTGATCTTCTTTCTATCCTTTTCCAATGTATATTTATTCTTCCTCCCTTTGTGTGCTGCATCCCTATCAAACATCCATGACCTTCCTAATAAAATATGCCTCATTTGCATTGGGAACACATCACAAAGCACCACATCTTTATAGGCCCCCATAGAAAATTCAACCTCAACTTGTTTGTTTACTTTAACTTCACCACAATCACTCAACCAATGGAGTTTGTGTGGTTTACGATATCCCATGATTTTTAATCTCAAGTCTTCCACTAAGGTAGCACTTATCATATGTGTGCAACTTCCTCCATTAATAATCATACTACAAGGTTTTTGTTGGATAAGGCACCTAGTGTAAAAGATGTTACTCCTTTGTGAATTCTCCTCTTCCCTAATAATAGTTACACCCATAATCTTTCTAGCAACACCAATCAATGGAAGAACCTTCCCAACCTCAAACCTTTCTTCACTACCTTCTTCCTCTCTAGGCTTTTAGGTTGTTCTTAATGATTGTTTTGGTGGTTTATTTTTATGGTTTGGTGAATGTTGAAAAATGGGATTGGTATATGTGAACTTCTTAGGATAGGTCCCTTTCCTTACACCCCTCAATTTCTTTCCTAACCCCAAACTTTTCCTACCTCTTCCTTTTGTTGGAATTTTTTGATAACCTCCCCTAAAATATTCTCCACATCCCTTCATTGGTTGCTCATATAATGGGGATGGAGGTTTGTACTCATTTTTCACTCTAAGGCTATCTCCTCTTTTTTTATTCGTTAAGGTTTGACTTTGGCAAGATTTTATCCCCTCAATATCTCTCCTCATGCCTTCCATTTTTGCTTTGAAAATTCCAAAAGTAGCTTGAATATCAAATGAAGTTCCTTGGGACATGGAATTGAGAATTTTCAAGGGTTCTCACTTAAAAAATTTGGATAAAAAGATAAAGTAATTCCTTACAATCACTCACTCACATGTATGCACTCACCCTCGTGTTTAACTCTCGTTTAGCTTTTAACAAGAATAAGCTCACATTCTTACCTTTTTCAATTACTCAATTTTCTCAATAAGTTCTTCCATAAAAATCTCTCCAATTGCTTAGGAGCTAGTTCAAACTTGACAAGTTTACTAACCCCCTAAGGACAACCAACTAGACTTAGATGGAAGTTTGTTCATTAACAACAATGAGTCTCAAGGAGTTTATATCAAGAGTCAATGAATTTAAGAGAGTTCAACAATTTTAATGACTAAGGAATGGGTGAATGGACAAGTCCTAACAAGAATTTTAATGAAACACTAGAAGTTCAAGGAACATACCACTCAAGAACAAGAGTAAGAATTCAACAATTATAATGAGCTCAATTGGACAAGAAATGTCCCAATGATACTTGAAAATAATAGCTAACCAACTATAGAAGTGTTCATGAAAGTTTTAGCCACAATTTCAAGTGAAATGTTCACTCAAGAAAAATATCAAACACTTTGTAGGAAATTTTTGAAACTCAAAATATAGTAGAAATTTGAAGCAATTTTAGTCCCCAAAATCAACAAACAACAAGAAATTTGCAATCCACGATGTTTATAGTATCAACAAGGCACAAGTTTAACACATAAAACACAAGAAAAAATCAAAGAAAACTTGACATTTTTGTAGCACAAATTTGAGTTACGAGATTGACCAATTTTGAAGCCTTGCTCAATGTTTCCAAGCTTTGATGAGAATCAAAGCTTCCTCTCTCTGATACCAAACTATTTGATATGATCTTGGGGTTAATTTTCTATTGACTTTCGTGGCTAAATTTGGGGTAAAATTCAAGACCTATGTAGGAGCTTAAAACTGTGAATTTTGTAAAGTAACAATACACCCAATTCAAATACTAGGACCCTAAGTCAAAATAAAGAACTTAGAACACTAGAAATAAGAATCAAGTTATCCAAATCACAACCAAAGACCCTTGATTAAAAAAAAAAAAATCAAGAACACTTTGAAGAAGTTGATTTAGGCAACCAACTTCGCCTCCAATAAGAACCTTATGATGGAAAACGCAGAAACAGGGAGCCATGGACGAAAAAAAAAAAAAACAGAGAGAAAAATTAAACGTGAGCCATAAAGGCCATGCGGAAGCGTGAAGATCATACCTTTGCGTTCCTTAACCCTCCTAGGTTGCGTAGGAACAGATTGAACGGCTGGAATCGCCTCGCTTTGTACACTTGAAGGAGCTTCCGGTTGAACACCCGCTAGCCTTCGACTTCGTCTTGTTTGCATTAACGCTTAGCTCTCCAGCTCTCGGGATATTTCTCAGCCTAACCTCTAGTCGGTGAACACTATGGTGAAGAGAAAGGGTCTCAATTCTCCTTGGTTTACCTGCTATTGGTTAGCAAAGTCCAAGGAGAAAACAACGAAGAAGGAGAGAGACCTTGAGAGAGAGAGACCCACGTGAGGAGTGGCTTGGGAAAGGAAAAATTAGGGTTTTTCCTTTTCAAAGAGTTGTTTAGGTTTAGCCTAAACTAGGTCTCTCAATCTCTGATAAAATATATCTCCGGGATTTCAAAATACCCGAATGTTATCCTGAGAAACAGTTTAGCTTAACCTTAAACTCCTCTTAACCGTATCTGGAAAAAACTCTAAGGTCCAAGCTATTGGGCCAGATAAATATTTATTATTTTTCTTGGACCCAAAAGGCCCAAAATAATAAATATTAATTATTTATTTTCTGGGCTTACATAAGTAACCCAATAAATAATTAATGAGCCCACATGAACCATAATAATTAATCTTTAATTATTTATTTCTTGGGCCTATATAAATAACCCAATAAATAATTAAACATTAATTATTTCCCTTAGTTTAAGCCCAGGTTAATTTCTTAATTATTCATACTGGACCTAGGCCTTGAATAATTAATTAACCAAATAAACTAGATAATTAATTTCTCTCAACTCCTATTTTATTTATTTATTTATTTTATTCCAGTCCAATAATAAATTAGACTTCCTGAATAAAATAAAATAAAACAAAATAAAATAAAATCCTCTTCAACTGAGACCAATTCCTCAACCCAAAAATAGTTAGGACTTACGGGCTATCCCGAGGACCAAAAAGACACATCGCCTTGGCTGCTAAAATGACCAAAATACCCCTGCTATATAAATAGTCTGTATTTTGCATTTTAAATATTTCCTAATATCACCATAAGGAAATATTGACCCCAAGGACAATGCTGCGTTAGCAAAGTCTCCGACCTACAGGTGAAATGACTAAAATACCCCTCTACACATCGCCGTACATTTAGAGAGGAAGAAGTGTACTAACACCCCCCTAAATGACATCTACCATCCTTAGGCTTCTAGTCCAATGATCCACGACTTCCTGGAGTGTTTCCGCTTTCCAAGGGAGCTACCCTAAAGCAAACATCCAAGTCATGTTTCCCAGAGCCCTGGATAATTTAGACCATTCGGACAACCACAAGGGGCGATATAGTGCAAAAACTATCTTGCATAAGTCTGTCTTAACTAACTAGTCACACATACCCAACATGCAAGTATATTGGCCCTATGATAGAACCTCAACTACAGCAAATCAAAGTATATGCTTCCAGCTTCGCTAGACCACCAACTCATACTCAAGTCGTAGAGTACTAGTCCACGCTGTAGCGGTAGTGGTCTAGGTTTCTACCACATAGTACTTTGAGAAACCACTACTACGGTCCTGTTCTATGTATTCGAAATACGCTTATGTCATGAAGTGAGTGGACTACCTACTGGCTAAAGGTAAGCCATTCCCCATTTGGAATTCATAACATAATAACCTAAACATGATGAGGTTCCCGGTCTCATCAATAGGTTAAGAACAAATGTTTATGTGTTAAATAACTCGTGATCCATACCTTACTGTGAAAGACCACCATTCACATGGATCACTTATTTAAACACAATGGGTCTGTTCCAAACGAAAATCGTGCACAAACAAAAAGTAAATTCACAAACAATTTCTGAAAATAAATTCTTTTATTAAATAATTCAATTTTACATCAGAAACCTAGTCTAAGAGGGCATACAATCCAACACCTTAGACTATCTATAACCTAAGACCCAAATTAGCAATCTAATTGATCAATCCTAAAAGGGTTTATAGACTCAATACATAGGGAAGGACTAGGCTCTAAGAATGACATTGATGTTCATAGGATTTTACCCATGAGGAATCACCTCTCAAAAGCTCTCAAAGGAGACTCTTTGATTTCTGTCAATATTTAAATTTGTTACTTTGAATGTTATAATGCCATGTATATAGGCAACAAAACCTAAGTAAGGTGAGATGAAATCTCAGCCATTCAAACCTTTAAAAGGTCCAAAATATCCCTATTACAAAATAAAACTCATGAAAATTAAATTAAAAATAAGCAAAACAAAATAAGGAAAAATCATCAAAACAGAGCATGGCCCAAAATGACCCAGTGCCAGGTCAACTAGATAGGCCTGGCGCTGGGTTGGTCTTGCCAAAATTAGCTAACGGGCCGAGAGGGCTTGGCACTGGGTCGGCTTGTTAGGCCTGGTGCTAGGTCCGTACTATCCTTCACAATCAGTTCATTTTCCTTGTCCTCAGCCTTTCTTGTGCGCGCTTGATCCTCCACACAAATTGTTGTTCTAGCTTTGAACTTCTTGGCCCTTCTTTGATCCTCCATCACTTGACAACTTTCTTGATTCTTGATTTTTCTTCTTGAAGGTCTTTCAAGCTTCCATTTGGCACCCACTTCTTTAATATTTTTATATTCCTTGGCTTGGTGGCTTGTTTGGTTGGAATCCTCCATTGAAAGCTTTCATAATTCAAGTTTTTCCTTGGCACCATGGAATGTGGTTTAAATCTCCATCCCCCTTCTTTAGCTTTAGCATGATGCTTGGGTGGATTCCTATCAGTTAAGAATTTCATTTTATCTTCCTCATTCCATGAAGATGTAGAATTTGGAGTACAGAAGAGTGTGTAGAAAAAGTGAGGATTGCAAAGCTTTATTGTTTATACTATGTTTTTGAAACTCTAATTAAAAATATTTGATGTTTATATAATCTATCAACAACTAATTTGAAGAAGTGTGAGATAGTTAGGATAGATCAAAACAAGACATTCTTGCCAAATGGGATTTGCTTTGGTGTATCATTATCTTCAAAGGGAGGGTGTATTTCTACTGCACCCTCTTCTTTTTCTTTTCTGAGTGTATTTTTGTTATATTTAGGGTTTGGGTTTTTTGAGAATATTGTGAGTATTCCTTAGATTGACTAAAAGGGTACTACGATCATTTAGACAAAAAATTGCTTTGGCAATATTGCTAGTAATAAAAAATAAGTTCAAGCTACAAAACTACTATAATTTATTTAAATAGTAATTAAATGTTTTTGTTGACCACTCAAAAATTACAACCATTTGATTGGCTGAAAAATTTGCTGCTCAGCAAACTAAGTCTGAAACGTTAATATGGATCGGCTAACACTAAGTGAACCTCTTTGCCATAATGATGAACGAAACTCATAATATGAAGTCAAAAGAGGTTTTTTTTTTTTATTTTTATTTTATTACAATTTTGAGACTTAAATCACCTCAAAGATACAAGCAAATTCTCCCGAATATTGAGGGAATTGATATGAAGTAATGAAAATAGAAATTAAATACTGAAAGTAATATATATCTAATCTATAAAAGTTCTAGAAAGACAGTAAAAATTTGAAAGGTTTGCTTGCTAATGCTTCTGATGTCTTATCTTCCTTTTTTTCTGTGTTCTAGCTGCTTTTAACAACCTCCACACCCTATGTTCTCCACTTCTGGCCTTTTGTCTGCATAATTTTCCCTCAACATTAATGGTAGTAATGGAAAAGAATAAAGCTTCTAACTTGATCAAATCCCTACCTATATCTATAATCTTTTAGCCTTATCTTTCTAGATTCAAATTTCATAAAAGTCCAGAGCCTATCATCCAGCCATCTAGTTGATCCTAACCAAGCAATTTTGCAATCTAGTTGAGTTGACCTCGGATCAATTGAGCGAGTTATCTAGTTGTTCCTCAAGCTTTCAACAGCTAGCTGTCCAACCATTTCCTAGCCTTTTGTTTGCCAACACTTTGCTTCTCTTTTTGTTCCTTAGGACTCGGCCGGGCTCATGGAACAAAAAATCTCTTTGGCTTCCACACTGCCGTTGGAATTTAAGTCCAATAATGACTTATTCTTCAATTGGCTACGGCTTTAACTCTTTTCTTCTACTTATTTGAATTTCAAAAGAATAAAAACCCTTGGTTTTATCTCTTAAGCACATCATCTTCTTTCTTTTTTCTTTAGAGAGCCCTTACCACCGAAAAACCTTTAGAGTAATTTTTCCTTCTTCCTAAAAAAATGTCTAGCAGTACAACTCCTCTTTTGACTCGACCATATAACAACTCTTGGAAGAAACCTTAGGGATTTTGTCTAACTAGTGTGCCCTAAAATCTTTTTTTGAAACTACAAACCAGTGCAAACTAGGGCCTATATTACCTTCCAATGGTGGTTTATCAAACTAGTCCGAGTTCACAAAACTTGAGGGTTTTGACCTACTGTTCAATAAACCTGAGTGGAACTCAAGCATCTGGCCACCAAAATTTAGGAGCTGGCCATACGAGCTAGATGATGTCAATAGCTGGCTAAAAGGGTATCTATCTCCTTCGGGCATCTATGGAAAGAATGAGACATTTTTTATGAGACCTATATATTCGCCCATGGTCATTGTCCAGATTGTCCCCTGTCAAGGGACGTGCTTCCATTCTGATCCCCCGTAGTCAATGGCTTTAAGTTTCCTTTTGGAATGGTAAGCGTACCCTTCTAGATATCTCTATAATACTGGGCCTACTTCTTAATGGTAAAGAAATATCCAATTATGGTACTATTCTAGTCCCTGATTACAACATTGCCCACAAAAATGTTGTAGTTGACAGTAAATTTGTTAAATCAAATAGGAAGATTGGGGTAGTGACCGAAGATAAACATGCTACCGTTCTCTTATGGTGGTTCTGCTTTGTTATCTACACAACAAATTTTGGGGTTGTTCTAGAATTTTCCTATTATGTCTCTTTTTTGTTATCTAGTTGCAGAGCTGGACTTGCTGCTCTGATTTTATCTTCTATCTACTGCTCTTTGTTCTTGCTATATGAGAATGCATCTGAAAATGAGTAAATGTTCCCACTTCCTAGGCCATTGTGGATCTACCAATTGTGGTTCTATTAGTACCTTCTTGAAATATGTCTATTCAAGCTAGATGAAGTGGCTAGAGCTATACCCCCAAGGACAGCAATCGGCTACATTCTTCGTACTATTCTTGGCCACGTGAGCACGAACAGAAAGACTGAAATGGCAAAAACCAGTGAAATTGCATTCTTTTGTATCGTATAGGAAACCAATCTATGAACCTATTGGCAGCCTAAAGTTTAAGAGTATGTGGTCCTGACCGGGGAAGATTATAGCCGACCAATGATAATTATGAAATACATTAGTTGCCCAGGAATTGTTGAGTGGAACTCGGCTCACTGCCTGGTATAGCAAAATGTCTTCAAAACCATATAATCCTCACTATTTTGCCCATCAATTCGGCCTGGTCCAAGACATCCCAGTCGATTCTCAATATAAGACTACTTTTTTTCGATTGGCTATATTTGTTTGATACTTAGCTGGTCTTGAGAATTAGTTGAACTTAGGAATGGCTAGATAAATTCTTTTTCCAAATGTTCCACCCATGTATCGAAAGCACTGAAGGCTTTTCCTTTGGTGAAAAAAGATAATTCAGTTCTATTTCTGATTGCCCTTGGACATCTTCTTGACAAAATTTAGAGAAATGGCTAATGATGAAGATTTAGGTGACATCATTGGATCGGTTGAAGAGGAATCAATAACCATACCACCACCGAAGATCACGCCAGGTTCTTTTGGTAGTTGTTCATATGATTATTTAATTTCATTAATCCAATATTAACCAAAATGCCTTACTTATTGTAGCTATTAGGTCAGCTGACACGATTTATACAGACGACATCCCAAATGTCAAAAGTACACCCAAGTTATCTAAACGGAACCTACCCAGCTCTCCATCTTCACCTGAAGTATTAGAAGTCTACTTAACTGTTACATGCATATTGTTCTATACTAATTCCATATCTTAACCTATTTTAGCTAAAGAAATCAAAATAAACTGAGACCGTCAAATCTGATAAGAAAAATCCACCTAAAGAGAAACCTTTCAAATTACCAGTGACCAAGTAAGCTATTTCTCCTGAGCCTTCTTTCCCATAACTTTCCAAAGTAGAGTTAGAAGCTTTCTTCCATTCATCTCCTCAGAAGCCAGGACCACAATCTCTTGGCCAACATCTAGAATTCCTAGTCAGTAAGCTTTTAGAGCCATTTCCATCAGACAAGCAACTCCATGGCTGATTAATGGGGAGTAGTGATGTGCTAACTTGAGCAAATGACCAAAAGATTGTATCGACAGATCTGGCCTCTTTTCTAAAAGATCTGAACATGCATCTTAGCATTTTGGCATTCAAACATTCTTATTTTAAGCTCAATTATCTCCATCGACCACTTAACAAGACGATCTGACCCATTGGACAGCCAAAGATCAAGATCTATCTACAAAGTACATAACAACCTCCTTAAAACTTGATCCTTTAATTAAGAATTTAGACAAGAACCTTGACCGGACTTCTTTCCTTCATAGTGAAATAGCCTGGCTTCAAGCCGACTTATTTATTGTGAAGGATTTTATAAAACAAGATCAGAGGAGAAAGAGAGAACTGGAACAACTAATTGCTCAAATGTTAGCTGATGCCCAAAAGATAAGGGGAAAAATGAACAACCTAGATAGTCAAAAGAATGGATTGCTGATAGATAAAAGCATGGAAAAACAGGAACTGAGTAAAATTGCTACAAATTAGAGACAAATCCCTAAACAAGTGACAACTCTACTCTAGTCATCTAAGAAACCTCCTGAAAGCCCACAAGCAAAAATAGATATTCCACCTCCTACTCCAGTGCAATCTTCACCAGTTGCTGCTACTACTGCCTTGGTCCCCATTGTACCTTTAGCTATTAAATTTTGATCATACAAACCAATTTATACATAGTGAAAAATAAAATGAAATCCACTCAAAGAATCACTCATATATAATTTAACAAATTAAGAAAAGGAGAGAATTTTATTACCTCAAAGATGGCAGATTTTAGATTTTTCTCTTTGTGAATTACCTCTAAAACCTTTCATAAGTTTGTTCAAACACGAATCACCAAATTCCAAGGATATAAATTTCGCTAATATTGATTTACATGAGAATTCGCACTCAAGAAAACCACCAACAATTCAGTGCTAGCTAAATTTTAATGGCGGCTATATATTTTAATTTATGGAGAAAAAAAAGAAGAGAAAACCTTAGTTTTCAATCGTTCTAAAAGACTATTAGGGCATTAGGAAAACCTTTTTCCCAAATTATGTATAAATAGGAATAAAAGTGGTTGTGTTGTTTCCAAAACCAACTTCCACCACCTCAGAGCTGAGCTGGTACTAGTTCAAATACTCTAAGATGGCACCAGTTCAAGGCTTTTAAGCCACCAACACAAACTCAGAGCCGAGCCGATGCTAGCCCAATTTATTTGACCTGGTGCTGGTTCTGCTCTGTTCAGAACAAAGTAAAATAGAAAAAAAAAATCGGTTACGGAACAGAGTTGAGCCAATGTCAGTTCATCTTCCTTGACCCAACACTAGTTCGTCCCAAAACCTGATATTTTGAACTCGTTGATTATAACTTTATAATCAATCCTTAATGATTATAATGCTTTATAATCAGCCCATAATTCCTATTTTTCTTCTCACGAATTAACCCATAGTATTGTCATATAATATCTCGAGTACACAATTGAGGCATTGAAAAATAGAGGATGCTATGCACGCGTGAAAATAAACCCAATAGAGCAAAGACACGGCACAGCGAAAGGTGAAAAATAGTACCTTTACATGTCCTTTGCCTGTCTGGTTGAGAAGAAGAGGCACCAATTACGAGAGTGGCTATTTGTCTCGGCGACGATTTTGGCGAGAAACCAACGATTCTTCGGCTTCTTCTTGGCATGTACGCGAAGTTTTCGCTTCTCAGAATATTCCTCTACTTAATCTGTGTTGGTGAAACAACCTAGATGAGGAAAGACACTTCTTGAATCCTTGCTATTGATTAGCAAGATCAAGAAGAAAACAGAAGGGAAAAGGATGAACGAGGGAGAGAGAACAGAGAGAACAACTTTGGTTTTCTTTTCCATTGTGTCATGAGTTGTGAGTGTTCTGTGAATAACACACCCCATGACTCCTATACACATCATTAGATAAGCCAACCTCGGTGTTTTGATATTTCAAACATCCGGATGTTATCAACAGAAAAGGTTTTGGTTATCTTTAACTCTTTTATACCGTGAATAATAAAAACCCTTTAGTCCAAGCTATTAGGTCAAAATCATTTATTATTTTTTCTTGGATACAATGAGCCAAAAAATAATAACCATTAATTATTTATTTTCTATGCCTATTAAAATAACCCAATAAATAATTAATGAGCCCAAATAAACTAAAATAATTATTAACTCTTTTATTGACCAGTTTAAGCTCAGGTTAGTTTTTTAATTTTCAATCCAAGCTTAGACCCTGAATAGTTAATTAACCAATTAAACTAGATAATAAATTTAATTTCTCTTATTCCTTTATTTTATTCAAGTCCAAAAATAAATTAGACTCCCTGAATAAAATAAAATCATTTTCATTATGACCATTTCCTCAACCTAAAATAATTAGGACTTACGGGTTATTCTAAGAACTAAAAAGACACATCGCCTTAGCTACGAAAATGACCAAAATACCCTTGTTATATAAATAACTGTATTTTACATTTTAAATATTTTATAATATCACCATAAGGAAATACTAACTCCAAGGACAATGTTGTGTTAGCTATGTCTTCAACCCACAGGTAAAAAGACTAAAATACCCCTCTACAGATCGCCGTTCATTTAGAGAGGAAAGAGTGTACTAACACCTTTCTAAACGACATCTACCATCCTTAAACTTTTAGTCGAATGATCCATAATTTTTTGGAATATTTCAGCTCTCCAAGGGAGCTATCCTAAAGCCAAAATCCAAGTCATGTTCCCTAAGGACCTGGATAATTTGATCATTCGGATAACTGTAAGGGGCGATATAGTATATACACTATCTTGTACAAATCTATCTTGACTAATTAGTCACATATATCCAACATACAAGTATATTGGGCCTTCTCAAGAACCTTAACTATAGTATATCAAAGCATACGCTTCCAGTTTAGTCAGACAACCAACTTATACTCAAGTTGTAGAGTACAAGTGCACGTTGTGGCAGTAGTAGTCTAGGTTTTTATCACATAATACTTTTTAAAAACCACTACTACAGGTCATGTTCTACGTGTTCGAAATATGCTTGTGTTATGAAATGAGTAGACTACTCATTGGTTAAAGGTAAGTTATTCCCTATTTAGAATTCATAACATAATAACCTTGCCATGATGAGATTCCCATTCTTATCATCCCGTTAAGAACAATAGTTTATGTGTTAAGTGTCCCATGGTCCATACCTTACTGTGAAAGACCTCCATTCACATGAACCATTTACTGAAACACCATGAGTTTTTTCCAATTAAAATTGTACACAAATATAAAGAATATTTCACAAACAAATTCTGAGAAAAATACTTTTATTAATACAAGTCAAAATTACATCAGATACCTAGTTTATGAGGGCATACATTCCGACAATCTCCCATTTGCACTCTAAGACTAAGTAAGTCCATAGGTGCCCACCCCTATGGCATCTAAGTGTCTTCTAAAAACTTTCTCCAATAAAGGCTTGGTGAAAGATTTGCTAGATTGTTTTTCAAGGCAATTTGTTCCACCACGACTTCTCGTCTCTGGATGAAATTCCAGATCAGGCAGTACTTTCTTTCTATGTGCTTCCCCTTTTTGTGGTTTCTAGGTTCTTTGGATTGTGAGACTGTACCAGTGTTATCGTAATACATCATAATCGGTTTGTCCATTTTTGTCATGACTCCAAGTTCTAAAAGGGACTTCTGGATTCAAACTGCTTCCTTGGATGCCTCTGAAGTTGCCACATACTCAGCTTCCATAGTTGAGTCAGCAATGTAAGATTGCTTGATACTCCTCCATGAAATAGCTCCTCTACGCAAGGTAAAGACATATCTACTAGTAGATTTTCTCTCATCTTTATCCGCTTAGAAATCTGAGTCCGTGTATCCTGTAGAAAACAAATTATTAGCCTTGTAAACCAGCACATAATCTCTCATACCTTTAAGATACTTGAGAATATGCTTTACAGCCCTCCAATAAACCTCCCTGGGATTTAACTGATATCTGCTAACTAAGTCTATGGCAAACCAGATATCTAGCATAGTATATAGCATGGCATACATGCGATTTCCCACAGCTGAAGTATACGAAATCCTACTTATTCTATCATTTTCTTTTTGAGAATTTGGATAGTCCTTTGAAGAAAAAGACAACCTATATCTACAAGAGATAAATGCCCCATTGTATGAGTTCATGCTAAACTTGGCCAGGATCTTGTCAATATATGTAGCATGGGATAAACCTAACATTCTCTACTTCCTATTTCTAAGAAGTTTCACCCAAGTCCTTCATACTAAATTGACTAGATAGCCAAACCCTAGTAGATGATAGTGTCCCTATATCATTTCCAATAAGCAGAATGTCATCCATATACTGGACAAGAAAAACCACATTTATGCCTTCTAGTTTCCTGTACACACATAGTTCATCCTTCTTTTAAATGAAACCGTAAGACTTTACAATCTTATTAAAATGAATGTTCCATGCTCTGGATACCTATTTGAGTTCATAAATGAATTTCTTAAACTTACAAACCATATGCTATTGGCCTTTAGCAATAAAGCCTTCTGGTTGGAACATAAAGATGTCTTCACTAAGATGGCCATTTAAAAATACCGTCTTGATATCCATTTGCCATATCTCATAGTCATAATAACATACGATGACAAGGAGGATACGAATGAACTTAAGCATGGCTACCGGAGAAAAGGTTTTCTCATAGTCAATCCATTCTTTCTGAGTATACCCTTTCGCTTTGAAGGGTATACTCTTGTAAACCCACTTAGCTTTGAAGGTTTCTACCTTCCCATCCACTCCCTTCTTCTTCTTGTAAACCCATTTACACCCAATGGGTTTTATCCCTTCAGGTGAAGCTATAAAATCCCAAACCTGATTGAAGTACAAAGACTCAATCTCGGCTTTCATTACTTTATGCCATAAGTTTGTATCGACATCAGTAATCGCCTCCTCGTGTCTAGTGAGATCTTATTCCTGATGGTCGAAGACTAGGTCAAAAGCCTCTCCAGTCCATCTTTCTAGAACTCTAGATAACCCTCCAACTACGACGAGGCTCCATTTGTATAGGTTCCTGAGGCTGTGCCTCTTCTTATTCTATAATTGGATTAGGAGAAGTTAATTCAGAAGATAATTTCTCTTTGAGTTCCAATCTTGTTGAACCTTTAGTGGATGTACTTTGTTTATCCTCAAAGTATCTAGCATTACTACTCATGAATACTTTTTGCTCCTTGGGATGATAAAGGTAACCACCATTTGTACCTTTCAGATACTTAACAAAATAGCATAATTCTGATCTTGGTTCTAACTTGTCTCTCTTGATCAGTACATAAGTTAGACAACCCCATATCTTGAAATGATTTAGACTTGGCTTACGCCCAGTCCACATCTCATAAGGAGTCCTAGGTACTGACTTAGAAGGCACCAAGTTCAGAATATATGTTGTTGTTTCTAGGACATATCCCCAAAAAAACACTGGAAGAGTAACATGAGATATCATGCTTTTGACCATTTCTATCAATGTCCTATTCCTTCTCTCAGCTGCTCTATTCTGCTGGGGTGTCCCTGGTGTGGAGAGCTGGGATACTATCTCATGATGTACCATGCAGTCCTTGAATTCACTAAGGAGGTATTCTCTACCACAAGTTGATCGTAAAGTCTTGATTAGCTTACCTGTTCGACGCTCCACTTTAGCCTTAAACTCTTTGAACTTGTCGAAAGAGTCAGACTTGCGTCTCATCATATAAACGTAACCATACCTTGTACAATCATTTGTGAAAATGATGAAGTACTCAAACCCCCCCCCCCCCTCTTTGCTGGTGTAGACAAAAGACCAACACATCAATGTGAACAAGACTCAATGCTTATTTGGCTCTATCAGACTTTTGGGTAAAGGACATTTTGGTCATTTCCCCATAAGACAGGATTCACACTGAGGCCAACTTTCCAGTCTCAATGAGCCTAAAGGCCCATCATGGATTAATCTCTGAATCCTGGTTGAGTTAATGTGACCCAATCTTAGATTCCAAAGATATAAGTCATTGACATTGGTCTTTCTCTTCCTATTTAAAGATTCAGATTGAATGCTATTTAATTGATTATTAATGGGATTAATGAAGAATAGATTTTCATACATGTGCCTAATATATATAACTTGTCCATTTCTACTGATAGTAATACCAGAATAGAAAGAAATAGAATATTCTTGATTTATTAGTTTTACAACTGAAACCAAATTCCGTCTAAAACCAGGAACAAATAAAATATCCTTCAAAATAAGTATTCTATTACAATCAAAAGTAAGTCCCAGTTCTCCCACAGTAAGGGTCCAAACTTGTGCTCCATTTCCCACGTGTAGTCCATGTTCACCCTTCTGGAGTCTTCTAATCTTCATAAACCCTTGCAAGGAGTTACAAATATGATTAGTGGCTCCTGAATCAACAATCTAAGTAGAGAAAACTCTAGATAAAGAACATTACCTGTAGGATTTTTCTTAGCCTAAGAATCTGGACACTCTTTTTTCCAGTGTCCCTTCTTCCCACATTTGAAGCACTTGCCATTGGGTTTGTTTTTGGGCTAGGACATGGCTGGTGCACTGCATTACCCTTCTTTTCCTTGAACTTTTTGTGCTTGGGCCCAGTTCTTGAAGAAGAGGCCATCATAGTTCTAGCCTGTGGCTTCATGACCTTTTCTGCCACCTGGAGTTTTGTCATCAACCATTAAACTCATGTTTGACTTGTTTCTGTTGTAATTCAACTTGAACTAAGTGAAAGAGCCCAGTAAAGATTCGAGAACCATGTCTACTTGACTCTCGGGGTTAATGACAGCCTCCAAGACTTCTGCTTCCTCGAAAGCAACAATCACCTTGAGCATGTGCTCTCTAACTGATGCTCTCTCAGCCATCTTGGTGTTTATGATCATTCTAAGAACCTCCTGCCTTATGGGCCAGCTCTTATTCACAAACATTATGGCTAGTGATGTGCTAATGTCATATGCAGTAGCCATGTACTCTTGTTTGGACTGAAGCACATTTGACATGGAGGCCAACATATAGCATCGGGCCATTTCGTCAGCCTTCTTCTATGCCTTTTCAGCCTCACGTTCCTCAGCGGTGGAACCTTCCCCGATTATTAGGCAGGTCTCGTATAGGACATACTTATACTATTCAGCTGTGAGTATTATATCTAGGTTCCTTTTTCAGTCCACATAGTTTGGACCCGTTAGCTTATTCTCATGGAGAATAACGGTTAAGGGACTGAAAGAACCTCCACCAACCATTTCTGAAATTTTAAAAAATAAAAGAAATTCTTAGTATTTGTAAAACAAAAATAATTTTGTACACTTTATCTTCACATTAAACTTAATAATAGATAACCTCATTATTATTATCTTTAACATAATTAATTTTGCTCTTAGAAAAATTGACATAGCTTCTTAGAAAGATTAACAGTTTCCTAAGCTAAGTGTGTTAACCATCATATATTAATTTTCCTTTTAGGTAATGATCTAAAAGATAACTCCATCGAGGAGATGACATTTTCTTCTTATTTTCTATGGACATATTTCTCACTATAACCTCTAACATGGGCTGGCTGATCATAGTACGTATCCTGAGTTATTAATTACATCATTCCATTAGTTTTAGATCCTTGTGCCATCCTATATGGGTTCACTCCTAGGGTGACACGAGGAGACCCATGATCTCTAATGAGGATCGTAATGGAAGTCGTGAGGCCATTAGAACATCTCTCCCACTGAGTGTTTTAAATAAGGGTTTTCTTGAAAAAATATCATTTGAAAATTTTCAATTAAGTTCTCCTTTAACTTAAAATAAAATGTCTAAATCTATAAAAAATTTCTATGTTAAGGTTTATACCCTTTGAGAAATCTTTCTTTATGGATTAATTTTATTTAAGTCAAAAACTTAATAATTTCAAAACTTTTCCATTTAAAAAATTCCTAGAGATTTTGATCTCAAGGTTTTATTTGACAAAATAATTTTTCTTTTGCTAAAATGAATTAAAATGGCTTTTCATTTTAACTTACAAAAATTTCTAAATCCAAAATATTTTCTATGTCAATGATAAAAACCTTTAAGAAAATAACGAATGATTAATTTTTGTTTAAGTTAAAATAACCATTTAATTAAAGAAAAATATTTTTCCTTGTCAAATAAAATTTTCCAAACACTTTGGTCTTTGAGAAAAGTGCACACAAGACTTAAAATAATTAGCATGCTAGAAAATTGTAAACATCTTCATGCTTTTCTATTTTTAATCCTAAATGCACAAATAAAAGAATTAAACACATTAATTAAATTAATTAATGATCTTGTTTAATCTTGATTTTCTTTTGCTATTATTTTTCATGCAAAATATTCAATAAATATTAACTATTGCAATAAAAATAACTTCGCTTGGTAAGGGGCCAAAATAATATATATATATATATATATATTCTGGTCCAGTGCACTGTTACACTAGATCATGGCCCCTGGGAAAACCCATGGACCATGGTCCGCGGGTAGGTGCCCGCAACTCAAGCGTCTGATGTAACAGCTTTCGCGAGGAAGCTGCTGCATCAGCTTCTGCAAGGATGCAACAGCTTTCGCGAGGAAGCTATTGCATCCGCAAGGATGCCTTCCTCTTACGTGCTTGAGCAAGGGATACGCTCAGGCCTGGCTACGGCTTCAAACTGTGATTGGCCTTGGGCGACCTTAGCTCCCCTCACACTGAGCCACGGCTCGGTTTGGCTTTCAGCTGGGCTTGAGGCTCAGCTCTTCTTCTTCCTGGCGAAAAAAAATTTCCTGCTGCAATTCTTTTGCAAATTTTTTCGCTGGGCTCCTCTGCTATGCTTTGCAATCATCCAAGGCCATTTCTTGTTACATTTTTTCAACCAAAAATATAGCATCCACCTATACCCTTTCAAATTAGGTTTACATAATAACTAATCAAAGCATAAAAAATTTTTTTACAGAGGCTCCTGTTTCTCAACTGTGAGGTGTACAGACGATCTACCCATACCAAAAGAGCGAAGGATCTTATTAAAATTAGTCTTGCCAAATTAGCATGCATCAATCCTAAGCCTTTCAAAGCATTATGCTCTGATACCACTTGAAGCATTGAAAAACAGAGGATGCCAAGCACGCGTGAAAATAAACCCAGTAGAGCAAAGACACGGCACAGCGAAAGGTGAAAAATAGTACTTTTACGTGTCCTTTGTCTATCTGGCTGAGAAGAAGAGGCGCTAACTACGGGAGCAACTACTTGTCTCCATGACGATTTCGACGAGAAACCAGCGATCTGTCGGCTTCTCCTTGGCATGTACGTGAAGCTTTTCGCTTCTCAGAATATTCCTCCACCTAATCTATGTTGGTGAAACAACCTAGGCGAGGAAAGACACTTCTTGAATCCTTGCTATTGATTAGCAAGATCAAGAAGAACATAGAAGGGAAAAGGATGAATGACGGAGAGAGAACAAAGAGAACAGCTCTGGTTTTTTTTTTCCACTGTGTCGAGATTTGTGAGTGTTCTGTGAATAACACACCCCACAACTCATATTCACATCACCAGATAACCCAACCCCAATGTTTTGATATTTTAAACATCCGGATGTTAAAACAGAAAAGGTTTTGGTTATCCTTAACTCTTCTGTACGATGAATAATAAAAACCCTTTAGTCCAGGCTATTGGGCCAAAATTATTTATTATTTTTTCTTGGACCCAATGAGCCCAAAAATAATAACTATTAATTATTTATTTTTTAGACCTATTAAAATAACCCAATAAATAATTATTGAGCCAAAATGAACTAAACTAATTATTAAGCCTGTTATTAACCAGGTTAAGCCCATGTTAATTTTCTAATTATTCAATCTGGACTTAGGTCCTGAATAATTAATTAATCAATTAAACTAGATAATAAATTTAATTTCTCTCGTTCCTTTATTTTATTCCAGTCCAAAAATAAATTAGACTTCCTGAATAAAATAAAATCCTTTTCATTGTGACCATTTTTTCAACCTAAAATAATTAAGACTTATGGGCTATTCCGATGACCAAAAAGACACATTGCCTTAGTTACTAAAATGACCAAAATACTCTTCCTATATAAATAGCTATATTTTATATTTTAAATATTTTCTACTATCTCCATAAGAAAATATTGACCCCAAAGACAATGCTGCATTAGCTATGTCTTCGACCCACAGGTAAAATGACTAATACTAAAAAACACCTCTGCACATCGCCGTTCATTTAGAGAGGAAAAAGTATACTAACACCTCTCTAAACGACATCTACCATCCTTAGGCTTCTAGTCTAATAATCCACAACTTCTTGGAATATTTTAGCTCTCCAAGGGAGCTACCATAAAGCCAATATCCAAATCATGTTCCCCAGGGCCCTGGATAATTAGATCATTCGGACAATCACAAGGGGTGATATAGTGTAGACACTATCTTGTACAAGTCTGTCTTGGCTAACTAGTCACATATACCCAACATACAAATATATTGACCCTTCTTAAGAACCTCAACTATAGTATATCAAAGCATACGCTTCCAGTTTCGTCAGATAACCAACTTATACTCAAGCTGTAGAGTACAAGTCCACGCTGTAGTAGTAGTTTGGATTTCTATCACATAGTACTTTTTAGAAACTACTGCTACAGTTCCTATTCTACGTATTTGAAATACGCTTATGTTATGAAATAAATAAACTACTCATTGGCTAAAGGTAAGCCATACCCTATTTAGAATTCATAACACAATAACCTTGCCATGATGAAATTCCCATCCTCATCATCCGGTTAAGAACAATAGTTTATGTGTTAAGTATTCAATGGTCCATACCTTACTGTGAATGCCCTCCATTCACATGAACTATTTACTTAAATACAATGGGTCTTTTCCAAATAAAATTGTACACAAATATAAAAAAGATTTCACAAATAAATTTTGAGAAAAGTACTTTTATTAATACAAGTTAAAATTACATCAGATACCTAGTCTAAGAAGGCATACATTCCAACAACAATTTCTATTATGTGTAACCTATTAGGTTTCTAGTCAATAGGTAGCTAAACATGAATTAATTCTATCACTATAGAATTAATAATCTTTTACATTTAGATTGTTTTATTAATTCTTTAGTTAATAAATGCACATTTAACAAATCATGAGAGGCATCTAGCAATGTATCATGACCATCCAAATTTCAAAAAGTCAAGTGGCTTTACATGAATCTTTCAATAGAAAAATATCAGTGTAATAAACTCATTTCATCATACTATATCTCATTCAGTCTACAGTATAAAATTAGTGCCAACTTTCTCCAGAATATAATTAATTGTAGCTCGAATTTTTTAGTACTTTTCTAAAATTTATTACTCAACATGTGTATCAATTTGGAACTATTTCCAACATATAGTCGCCTTAGCTAAGGACTTCACAAGTAATGATTCCATACTAGTAGCTGTGAGATATACACCCCTACTATTTGGAGTGATGAATCATTTATTGACCATCTCAACTACTTTTGTTTACTTTTTATTATATCTAATATCCATCCTATAGGTAAGACTCTAAATATTAGAATCAAAGTACAATGCTCAAACCTTTAAGATCTCAAGTCTAAGGATACTTGCGCATTTACTATAATAAGATCTATCACTGGTACTAAATAGATATCCATGTGATTATCTCATATCTAAGTCATCTAATATATTTGTTCAAGTAACAAGCATCCACATATTAATTTAAAGTATCACAATACTCACGGATATGAGAACTACCGTTTGATCCAATCAAGAAGTATAATACGTGCTAGCCGTTGCACATTAATGATGTCCTATCTCATTAATACTATGACTAGGGATTAGTTTAAGTACAAGTACTACATAGTGTAGTAGGAATCTCATATTATGATCTTTATCATTATTTTCTTAACACCATACATTGTGCTAGGGACTTTATCTATCAGTTTAATACATATACACATATGAAACAAGGAAACTAAAAGATAAAGAGTGCCTTTATTAATTATAATGTGCAAAATATATTCTGTATATGATTTCTTTTAGGACACATTCCTAACAATTTCCCACTTGTACTAGACCCAATCATTCATTATTGAACACCAAATTATTGAATATGATCATCATTTTTTTTTTAGGATAATACCTTTGTTAGTAAATCAGTTATGTTTTGATTAGTGGGAACTCTCTTTATCTTTACATCTTTTCTATCAATGATCCATTTAATCAAATGATAGAATCTAAGTAAATACTTGGATCGCTGATGAGATTGTGGCTCCATTGCTTATGCCAATGGCTCCATTGTTATCACAATATAAGAGTATTGAATCAATAATGCTAAGTACCACTCCTAGTTTTGCAATGAACTTCTTAATCCAAACCACCTCTTTAGCTACTTTAGAAGCTGCTATATACTCAGCTTCAGTGGTTGAAGCGGTAATTATATCTTCTTTGGAACTTTTCCAACTAACTGTCCTACCGCCAAAAGTGAACACATAGCCGGATTGGGATTTATAATAATCCTTATCAGATTGGAAATTGACATCAGTATACCCTTTGACTTGTAAGTTATCCTCTCCTCTATATATCAAGAATACATCCTTAGTTCTTCTTAAGTACTTAAGGATATTCTTTACAGTCATCCAATGACCTTGTTCAAGGTTAGATTGGTATCCACTCATCAAACTAAGAGCATAAGATGTATCGGGTCTAGTACATATCATAGCATACATGATAGATCCAATTACTAAAGCATATGGTATCTTACTTATGTGATCCTTTTCATCTTATGTTTTAGGTCACATAAACTTTGAAAGGCTTACCTCATAGGTCATAGGCAAGAATCCCTTCTTGGATTGATCCATGCTAAACCTCTTTAGTACATTATATATGTATATAGACTGTGAAAGACCAAGTAGCCTTTTTGATCTATCTCTATAGATCTTTATTCCAAGAATATAGGTTGTTTCTCCAAGGTCCTTCATGGAGAACTTCTTAGATAACCAAATCTTGACTAATTATAGAGTTGAGACATTGTCCTATTAACAATATGTCATCTAAATATAATAATAAGAAAATAATTGCACTCCTACTAAACTTCTTATGTATACAAATTTCATCCATATTTTGTATGAACCAAACTTTTTGATTGTTTCATTAAAACAGATGTTCCAACTCCTAGAAGCTTGGTCAAGTCCATAAATGGACCTTTGCAGCTTACACATTTTAGTGTGATATTTGGATATAAAACCCTCAGGTTGTGTCATATATACTTTCTTAGTTAAGTTTCCATTAAGGAAAGCTATTTTCATATCCATTTCCCAAATCTTATAATTGTAAAACCCCACACACTGCTCTACCCTTGGAGTAGGGGAAAATGGTTTGCATTTTATTTCATGTTACATGTGTGGGTGTTTCATTAAAGAGTTAGGTGTTATATGTATGCCCACAACAATAAATCTATGAATATAATTTTCTTAGTTATGTTTTGATGAGTACTTGTGAGTATTTGGATTTTTATTTCGATTTTTCGGACTTTTGGATTACAATATTCGCGTTAGAATAAAATAGAAAATTTTTGTAGTTGGATAAAAGAGGTTTAAGGAAGGTTCTAGAACATAAGAAGCTGTTGTAATTGAGTAGGTAGAGTTAGGGGTTTGGCTTTGGAGGTCTTAAGTTTGAATGCCTTCGGAGGGAGATAATTCTTTAAAATGTTCTTGGAAATTTTCTTTTCCCAAAAAGAAAAAAAAAACATTTTATTTCCTTTGCCCATTTTTGGGAATATACCCCTTTTCTCCAGTACCAAAATTCTTTTTAAAATAAAATAAAATAAAATAAAAATAAATAAAGGGAAGCTGGCTTGCCCTTGCGCCGAGTCGACTTAGCTTCGTGCCGAGCTAAAAGGATAGCCGAGCCCGGCCTTGCTAAGCCACAGCTGGCTCTGTCCAAGGCACAGCCATGCCCAGCTATGAGCAAGCCTGGGCCGGCTTTGCTGTTACTTTTTCCTTCTACCCTACTGTTCACCTTCATCTTCAGCTGTTTCTCACTTAAAAAACTTTTGGCCGGTAGAAGTCTTCCAAAATATGAACTCTATCTATTCCCTAATCTCCTAAGATCACTCTGAGAATACTTTTCCTAGGTTATAAACAAACCTACACCAGACTTTGAGAGGAAAACCAATAGCCTCAGAATGCTTGGTTGTAGTACACAAAACTCACAGAGGAACCCTAAATACTCCCAAAAGACCCCTTGGCCACCATTCCTCTCTGCTCACATCTCCCACAAGCCCCAGGAAATCTTTCTCCTAGAGTTTCCTTAGTTCTCTACACTTTCTATTAAACCAAAACATCCACATGCCAAACTACTGCACTTTTCATTCTAACACCGAGGCATCTGGGATTCGCAGAGTCTGTCCCTTCGTCCCCCAACTTTAGCTTACAACTGCCAAATCTTCAGTGGACTCTCTCTTTACAGGTAAACCTGTGCTCTCATCATTCTTTGCTCTAGATGTGTGTTGTTGCTATGCAGTGTATGTCTTTGTATAAAGTGGTGTAAGCTTTGTTGTTGGGTAATTTGCTGATGATCGAGGTTGAGAGTTTGGGTCGACTATGCTTTTCTCTTCAAGACTTATAAACCTAAACATGGATTTTGTAAAGAAATCAGATTGCTACAGCCTTGAATATGTGCCATTATATTTATCCCTCTAGGTGCCCAACTGACTGTTATATCTAATGATCTATGTATTAACCTATTTCTATCCGAAGCTTTTAAATGCTAATGGTGATATACTCTTATCAAAGCCAAATTGATTCTGTTGTTGTTGTCCTTATGATTAATAATAATGATCCTACTATTGCTACTGATATCTTTTTCTTGCTAATGTCACTATTATTTTTACTACTATTAATATGATTACCATGACTACTATTATTGATAATTATTATTGCTAATATTATTATCACTGTTTTGTCATTAATATTATTATTACCATTGTTATTAATATTACTCCAATTATTATCACTGTTATTATCATATTAATACTAAAGTTAACTTTTAAATTAATAATAATATTAATATTATAATCCTTGCTATTAATATTGCTATTATTATTGTTGTTGTTGTTGTTGTTATTATTATTATTATTATTATTATTATTATTATTATTATTATTATTATTGATAATAATAATAATAATAATAATAATAATAATAATAATAATAATGATAATGATAATAGTATACTATTATTATTATCATTATTATTATTATTGTCATTATCATCATTATTATTACTACTAATATTATTATCATCATTATCTTAGGCTTGAAATAGGAGATGACCGAAATATAGGAGGAGAAATAGCTAGTTGGTTTTCAATTAAATTACCATAGTTTCTCCTTCAAAGAACCATGCTTTGCTTGTTCTTGTTTTGGTATAAATTTGGATTTTTTTTCAAGCATTTCCTCTTGGCTGGATGTTTGAAAAAATGCAGCACAATTGCTATTCTATTCTTGCTAACAAGCAACCAATTTCATGTGAGCAAGGGGCTGAAAATGCCTTGGAATTTTGCAGCTCATATTGCCTCACCAAACCAGAAGTTTTCCAACAAGCTACCAAGTGTTTAGTCATGGAAATTGAGCAACCAATCCATGAATAAGATCATCTAAAACTTTCCTCTTTCTTCTCCAAGATGGTGGCTGGAAAACCACCATTAATGGACCTTCAAACACTCCTAAGTTTTAGCTACAAATCCATCTCAAAATAATTTGAAATTTCTGCTAACAAATTATTTCATATTCTAAGAATTCTTGTAGCTAAATTCTAGAATTTTTTCAGCTTGCATAGCAAAAGTTAGAACTGATTTCTTCTTCAGTCACCTTCATCATTTTGGCCACCTTGAAACCATGGCTAAACATCTTGTTTTCTTCATCAACCTTGGCCATTAGAGCTCCATTAAACCACCTCAAACCTCTCTTAACTTTACTCCATTCAAAACTTTTCAAACTTGAAAATCAAATCCTAGCTTTTACTCCCTCACACTCTCGTCTAGCTAGGCTAATAAACCAGAATTTCTTCCTCTCTTGTACAGCTATTTTCGGCCAGCCTCATGCATTTCACCAACTAAGACATGGCTAGACTAGCAACCCACCATTGAAGGACTAGAGACCTTAAATCACCATTAACAAATCTTCTACCCTAAAAACCTCTACTTTTCCCTCATTCTGAAATTCAAACTAGCTCAAGCCTCTCTTTTTCTCTTCCTAGGATAATCGAAACTCCCCTCTCTAGCAAGGCCATTCGGCCATCACTTACCAAGCACACATTTATCTTCTTCTCTCAATTTTCTCTTATGTTCTCAACAACACCAAGAATACCAGGAATATCAGGAACACACACTGCACTTCTTCAACCTTTAGCCACTCTCAATCATCCCAAATCACTCTAAAATCTCTCAAATCAACTAGGAGTCAACCTATACTCATCCTTGGTATACTCCATAACACTAAAACAACCGAAGTTGATCTCTCTTTCGGATCAAACGTGCCTTTTTTGTTCAAGACAAGAAGAACATAAAAAAGGTAAATTCAATCATCTTAATTTTCTTCACTTCTTCATCTTCTTTTCTTCACCATCATAATCACTCTCTCTTTCTTTCTCTCTTAGCCGATCCATTGGTGGCCATTCTTGAACAACTTCAATCGATAGTGGACTCTTCAAGCACTCAAGGGTCTTCATTGGACAGGACAACATCTTCAACTCCAACGATCATCAAACAAGTATTTCTTCTATGACTTTCTTCTTAATCTTTGAACTCAAGACTTCGAGATGATGAAATTAACATGTTGATTTAATATTAATGGGAGGAGATATGTATGTGGGTGAAGAGAATAATATTAATATATAAAGATTGAAATGGATATTGAGGCTTATGAATTATTGTTAGATTATGTTTTAGGATCATTATATGCTCATGAGTGCATTATGATTAGAGGCTTTATGACACTAGCATGGATGTTGTAATGAATGATGGAAATTATACCATCATTATTTTGATTATGCTCCCATGATGTTATTTTTGACACCAAATGCCTTGTTAATATTATTTTTAGTATAGTATCAACCTTGTTGTGATAAATATTATTACAAGTCTATTTTTGCACAAATCAACATTTTTTGAATATATGTGTGTATGAATACATACAAATATATATATATATATATATATATATATATATTACCTTTCTAAATTTTTAATACTAGTAAATTCACTATAGTCATTAAAAATTATTATTAGAGCTACCTTTTACTACTATTATTATTAGTAGTATTATTATTAATATTATTAGTACCATTATTTAATTTAATTTAATAATTTTGGTCAACATCAATATTTTTGAAATTAATAACTACTTAAAATATTGTTCTTTTATTAGATAGACAAATAGTAATATTTTCGTTAAGCATTATTAAATATAAATAATAATATATTAGAATTAATTAATATCAATATATTTTATATTCATATTATTATTCAAACTTTTATCTACTCTTATGTATCATTTATAATAATAAATAATTATTATTACTACTACTCATTATTAATAAAATTTAATATTTATTATTATTGTTTATAATTTATTATTACTATTTGTTAATAAATAATTATTTATTATTTATTATTTATAACACCTATTTATATTGATATATCAAATTATTCTTATTCTATAAAATTAATAACAAACCCCAAAATACCTTATCAATTAATTTTAGAACTCCTAAGATATTATTGCCATAACTGGATATTGTTGTAACTAGTTGAGCTTAAGTATGTTAGGTTGGGAGTTATTTATTTGAACAATTGTTGCTTGGTTATGAACCATTGGGACTTATACCCTATATTTACCCCAAGTGGGGTAAGATTGCCTTGAGCCAACTTGGAGGACTATGAGATCAGATAAATCCTTGCATAAAGCTATTTGAAGATCAAAAATCACTTCGGCAAATTAAAATGTGTTGTATACGTGAAAATGTACTTTGGATGCTATTATGGATAATTTTCTTTTCCTTTTCTATTCAATCAATCAATTTCAAATTGAGCAATCAATTTCAAATTGAGTAAGCTATTTTAATCAAAATGCTAAACTTTTTCTAAAAACCAACTTCAATAAGAATTTTGTAAACCATAATTGCTATTTCAAAGAAAATACATTGGATGATTTTTCTCTTCCTAAAAGGGACAAATACAACATTGAGTACTCAATAAGGGTAGACTACTAAAACTAGTCTTTGAAGGGTTGGGATAAGTCTTTCAGTAGGTGGCCGCCTCTGAGAGGTGAGTCCTTCCAGGATAGGATGCCAGTTCTGTAAATCCTAAATGCAGTTTAAGTGGATTATGTATTTTCAGGATAGACAATCGGTAAGTTTGGGTGTAGAGATGGAGGAGTATCTCACCTGGTGAGTCGTGCACCTACCTTGTATCAGAATGCACAAAGTGTGGTATCCTGAACATTTTCTTGTCATGGTGTACAAAGTATGGTGTCATGTCTATTTCTTTTGAGTGGTTACTTTTATTTTATACAATATATGGCATTCGAAAGGAAAACCCCACTCCTCGCTTTGTGAAATTTATTTGTGACTTGCCAGCACTTTACTTTTATAAATGTTTCTCAACTTGTATACATGAACTGTTTTTCCTGAAACACCCTGAGCATACACAGGCTTACTAAGATTTATTTCTCACCATCTTATTGTACCATACTTTCAGGTCGATCCTGCTATAAAGGTTGATTAATTAGTGTTGCATTTTATTGAAGACTTTTTTTATTGTATTTCATTTTGAGAGACTCCAGTTGACATTTGTTGGTTTTTTGGACTTATTCATGTATTGTTTTGATTTATAATAAGTTTAAATTTGAATTGTTTCTTCTATTTCTTCTATGAGTCCTAGTTATAAAGCCCTTTGTCCTAAGAATGGGGCGACATCCCCGACCCTATTAGGGTATGTAGGTTGTGGGGTGTTACAAGTGGTATTAGAGCCTAGGTTTAGGCAACTATTGATAGTATTTGATTTATTTCATTAATATTAAAATCTTTTGACTAATCTCAGTTGTTTATGCTGTAAGATAGTTAGAATGTATAGAACTGCATGAAAAGGGTAGGCATGGCATCCACCAATCCGTATTTATCCAGAAGACTTATTAGTACCACAACCTACATCACAACCCGCACCTCAACCAGTGATACCTTTGGAGGAAAGTTGTGACGTTGAGGTTCAAATTATTGAGCCACAACCAACACCCATAGTAGACTTAATCTCCGATAGCAATGATGAGGGTATTAATATGGAATGTGTCCCAAACCCACCTAGCTCCGTGATTAACTTGACTGCTGATAGTGATGATCCGGGGGAGATAGACTATGAATCTCTACCTAGACCTTCTTTTATACCCCCACCCTACTGTGTTGAAACTTGGGAGAATTCTAGCAGACCCGGGAAGGAACTTATGGACTTTGGATTTGTGAATGGTGTAGGGATAGACTTTTCTAAGAACATTGGGGGTTGGTTGTATGACGCCGATACTGAAGATTCCGATGGGGATTAGGGACACTAAGTTTTACCATGTCTAGAAGACTATCATTTATTACTTTCAATAAACTCTTGTGCCAGGGATTCATTTATGTTTATTGCTTTAGTTCAAAATTTTTGCAAATAAGAGTATCTTGTGCACTCCAATCTTGAAGACATTATTACCTATACAAAACTTGCATATGACTTACTTTTACTCAATCATGAATGTGGATGCATGTTTGGATTTAAATATTTTAAGTTTTGTTGCATAACTCATTATTTGGGGAAGATGATATAGAATGGCACCAAAGCGTCGAGTAGCAGCAACTAGTAGAAGGATCCCTAAAGCAGAACTCGTGACTCCTGAGTACAATGCTACTCAATTTTTTTGACTGAATTAGGGGAATGAGAATGAGCCTGATCAAGAAGTAGGGTTTGAAGAGCCTACTAATGTGACCGTGGGGCAAGTGTTTCATAAGTTGACCGAGATACTTCTTACCTTGTCAGAACGAAGGAACCCAAAGGGGAAGAATAAAGCTCTGGAGAGGTTTTTGAAATTTCAATCTCCCACCTTCTTAGGTGAAGCTGAACAAGATAAAAAAGCAAAGCAGTGGGTAGAGCATATAGAGGATATTTTTATACCAAGAAAAAGATGGTCAAATTTGTTGCTTTTAGGCTAAGAGGCCTAGCTCGTGCTTGGTGGCAACGAGTCCAAGATGATTAGGAACTGATGGATCAAGATTAGACGTGGGCTAATTTTGTAGAAGCATTTAGTGCTGAATATATCCCTCAATGGATAGTGGAAAAAAAGGAAGATGAGTTTCAAAATTTGAAACAGGGGAGTATGACTGTGGCTCATATGCCGCTCTTTTCACTCAATTATCAAAGTACTGTAAAAGATTAGTGGATACCGAGCAGAACTAAACCAAGCAGTTCATCAAGGGACTGAGGCAGGAGTTAAGAAAGGCTTTAGTGCCTCTCCACCCAATGACATACTCCGGTGTGGTAGACACAGCCACCCGAACAGAGAATGAGGATAGAAGTAGAATGGTACCAAAACCTTTCTTACCACCGAGGTAACCACCAAGACCTTTCTAAAGGCAGCAAGCTAATAAGTAACCTGCCCACTAGCAGTGGCAAAACAAAGAAATTCAAGCACGTACAACACTGACTGGTCCTACACAGAATCTCCCAACGTACCAACATTTGGAAAGAAGGGACATGAGGAGAATAACTGCTGGTCTAAGGGAGTTGAAAGGAAATGTTTCAATTGCAGAGACCTGTCGCATCTTCGAAACACCTGCCCAAAACTTTTTCGAATCGAGCAAGGAAACCCAGCACAGACCACGGGAGCCAATCGAGCTAATAATGAAGAAGCCTTTGGAATTGGAACCTAGAAGCCGCAAGTCAAAGCAAAGGCTTTTGCACTTAACTGAGAGGAAGTCGAAGCAGATGCAACAGTGGTGGAAGGTACGTTTACTATCTAAGGTCATTCAGTTAATGCTTTAATAGACCCTGGATCCACCTATTCCTATCTAAACAAGAATTGTGCATATCATTTGGGTTGGGATGGAGTAGAGCTACCTTTTATCTTATTGGTGAGTCGACCCTTGGGGAAAATGGTGCAAGCAGACAGATATGTGCAGAGTTGTAAGATTGGAGTGGGGAAAGAGAACTTAGAGAGAGACTTAATAGTCTTAACTATTAATAACTATGATGTAGTTTTGGGTATAGGTTAGCTAGCTAAGCATAGAGCTAAGGTAGATTGTAAGAATAAGTCTGTCCAGTTCATCAAACCTGGATGTGATGTGCTGGAATTCAACGACAAGTGTGTAAAAGAATTAAAGTTTTTTATAGCTGGAGCAAAAGCTCCGAAGTTGCTAAAGCAAGGATGCCAAGGATATTTGGCTTACATGATAAACAAGCTAAAGGATCAGTACACCCTGAAAAATACTGAGGTGGTAAAATATTTTCCTGATGTGTTTCCAGCAAAACTCACTTCTCTTCCTCCTACCCGAAAAGTTAAGTTCACCATAAATCTGATTCCAGGAGCAGAACCTATATCACGAACCCCATATTGAATGGCACCAGTGGAGTTGAAGGAACTCAAGAAGTAACTAGAGGAATTGATGAAGCAAGGTTATATAAGGCCTAGCACATCACCTTGGAGAACCCTAGTACTATTTGTGAAGAAAAAGGACGGGACCTTGAGGTTGTACATCAACTATCGAGGGTTGAATAATTTGACCATTAATAATAAATATCCCCTACCTTTAATTGATGGGTTGTTTGACCAGCTGCAAGGCTGTAGCTTTTATTCCAAGTTGAATTTGAGGTAGGGATATTATCAAGTACAGATAAAGGAACAGAATATTTCCAAGATGGCTTTTAACACTAGATATGATTACTATGAGTTTGTAGTAATGCCTTTTGGAGTGACGAATGCACCAGCGATATTTATGGATTTGATGCATCGTGTATTTTATCCATACTTAGATAAATTCGTGGTGGTATTCATCGATGATATACTCGTATATTCCAAGAGTCCAAAGGATTATGCAGAGCATCTAAAGCTGGTATTGGAGAAGCTAAGAGAATAAAGCTTTACGTCAAATTTAGCAAGTGCGAATTTTGCCTGGATAATGTGTCATTTCTTAGCCATGTGGTATCCAAGGATGGAATTAAAGTGGACACAACAAAATTTGAAGCAGTTGCAGACTGGAAACAGCCGGAGAACATCACTGAGATCAGAAGCTTCTTGGGGTTAGCTGGTTATTACAGGCGGTTTATCAAGGGGTTCTCAACTCTAGCATCGCCTATGACCCGATTATTGAGAAAAGATTTGCCGTTTGTCTGGAGTGAGAAGTGCGGGAAAAGTTTTGGGAAAAGTTTTCAAGAATTGAAGCAGAGATTAATGATGGCTCCAGTACTGAGTTAGCCAGAGGGAGATAAACCTTACGCTTTGGATACTGATACATCTAAGGAAGGTTTAGGAGCGGTGTTGATGCAAGATAGGAAGGTAATAGCCTATGTATCGTTGAAGTTGAAGCTGTATGAAGTCAATTATCCGACGCATGATTTGGAACTGGCTACCATTATTTTTACGTTGAAGAAATGGCGACATTATTATATGATGCTAAGTATGAAGTGTTCACGGACCACAAGAGTTTGAAATACATATTTACTCAGAAAGACTTGAATTTGAGGTAGTAGAGATGGATGGAATTTTTTTTGGAATATCGTTGTCCTATCAACTACCACCTAGGGAAGGCCAACGTAGTTGCTGATGCCCTGAGTTCTAAAGTTAAAATGGTCAAATTAAGTATTTAAGAGATTCAAGCAGTCCAAGAGGTGTTGGATAGGAGGACTGAGGTACTGAAAAGAAGGATTTATATCAGTAATCTGAAATTAATATGGGATCTAAGGAAGGAAATCATCAAAACACAGCAAAGCAGTGCGGAGTTTCAACATTTTAAGAACCAAGAACTTGAGTAGGAAGGTAGTGATTTCTGGCAAGACGAGGCAGGAGTGATGTACTTCCGAGATCGCTTGTGTGTGCCTGATGAGCAGCAGTTGAAGGAAAAGATTTTAAAAGAGGCACATAGAAGCAAGTATGCTAATCATCTGGGAGAAATGAAAATGTATCAAGATCTGAAGAAAGCCTATTGGTAGCGCGGAATGAAGAAGGACGTTGTGAAGTATATCTCTACATGCCTGACTTATCAAAAGGTTAAAGTAGAGCACAAAAAGACGGCAGGATTATTGCAACATTTACTAATACCAAAATGGAAACGGGAAGAGGTAACCATGGATTTCATTAGCAGACTACCTATAGCAAAGATCTAAAAGGATATCATATGGGTAGTGGTTGACAGATTGACTAAATCAGTACATTTTATTTCGGTGAATGTAAGAGACTCAATGAAAAAGTTAGCACAAAATTTCATGTGCGAGAAGTAGTTAGATTGCATGGAGTACCCTCAAGTATCATGTCTGACCAAGACCCGAGGTTTACATCTCGATTTTGGGCCAAGTTTCAAGAATCAATGGGATCTAATTTGAAGTTCAGCACGACGGCACACCCGCAAATTGATGGTCAATCAAAGAGGGTTATTCATATATTAGAAGATATGCTAAGAGCTTGCATATTGTACTTTGGGGATAAGTGGATTGATTGCATACCGTACGCGGAGTTGGCTTATAATAATAGCTACTAATCTTCAATTGGTATGGCTCCATATGAAGCGTTGTGTGGATATAATTGTCAAGTGCATTTGTATTGGAGTTGTAAGGAAGACGGTCACATAAGCAAGTCTGGAGAAGTTTACATTTAGAAAATATCAGATAAGGTGAAAAAGATCAGAGAGAGATAGAAGGCAGCCCAGAGCCGACAAAAGAGTTATGCAGACAATAGATGGATAGAGTTGGATTTCCAGGTAGGAGACAGTGTATCTTTTCGATTGACTCTGTAACACCCCACTACCTACGTACCTAAATAGGTAGGATGTCATCCACTCCAAAGGACCAGAGGTCTTTATAACGATGTACAAAAGGAATGAAAATGACTAAATAAAATTATGCGATAGTCATATTACAACCAAAGTTAAAACTTATACAAGTCAAAAAATCTACAAGTAACAATCATCTCTCAAAAGAAATACAAAGCAGAAATAAATAAACTGAAGGTCATCTCTTATCTCTTCAATCTTCTCAATAAAAGCACTCCCCTGAAAACATGATGTAAAATAGTGTGAGATTAGCGTCTCAACAAGTCCCGTGTGTGCGAATGTTATATATAAACATTTCATGCATGCAGGTTTATCAAAACTAAAAAATCATATTTGCAAGACTTTTTATCAATAAATAATTATTCAAATGAGCATTACCCATCATATCCAAAGCAGTTCTCAATAAATCATCATCTCATCATAATCATAAAGGAGTATTACTCATTATATCCAAAACAGTTCTCAATAAATCATCTCATCATAATCATAAGTTCATTCTGTAGGGACTAGCAATGATTCAAATAATAGTATCACAATCCATATCATGGTTACCACCATGATAGCGTCCCAATGTAACCTATCAACAATGGGCAGTGGGGGATCCTCCCACTAGGGTAAGATACTTCTCTATCTCTACGTCCAATACACTGGTTATCCAACCTGGATAAAAAAAGTCCACATGGACCCATATGCTAGCTCGGACTGGCCTAACTAAGTAGTACTGTCGCCTCTCCAAGTTTAGTTCATTTTCTGGAGGTAGCTTCCTGCCAGAAGCTCACTCTAGCTCTTCAAGACTAGCACCACTAGTCTACCCCCACTGAGTACTCAACGCTCCCCATTTAGGGGCAGAATCATTTCTTTTGTTTCACAATCGTTGATTACCTTATCTTTGTAAAACGTGGCTTTTCACAATAAGTTTTCCAAAACGTTTAGTGATAAAGAAAAGAAATTTTTTTCAGTTTAAAAGTTTATATTTGACAAACTCATTTAGAGAATAAAATCACCACATTCTCAAACCAAGTATCAAAATACCACAATACAATCCATCATATTCAATCAACGTTCCAATAATCATATCAATCATCATATTGACACCATTTCAAATATCATTGTACAAAACTACTTGCAAACACATAATATTTAGCAAAACAGTTATGCAAGGACTTACTTAATTACTCAACTAGTCAAACCAAAGCCAATGCTTGCAATCTATTCAAACTTCATTTTTATCTAGAATCAATGATTCTATGATTAGAACCGAAATAGTGCACATGGCCTAGCCACTATTATTTCATGCAACATGAATCCCCATGATCGTATAGTTCAACCATGGCATCTAAATGAATCAATTTTATAAACTATGCCTATAACCTTCTCTCGTTATGCAACTCATCATTAATCATGCATATACTCAATTTAAATAATCAACATGATAACTCCCATACTCAAATATCATTAAATTTATATAATAACACATATGAATCACTAGATCTCATCTTTTTTTTTTTTTTATATAAATGTAAATGTATTAGAGAAAGATATACGAATCATACAGAGGGTAGTCTCATCCCATAGGGAGACTAAAAAGTCCTAAACTTCTAAACAAGGAGCGCCTCAAAGGCGTAGCCTTTGGATTCAACCCGGGCTAAAACGGAGGGATACAAAGTAAAAATGGCCCTGTATACAATCGTTTTGACCCTATGAGCTATAATGTCAGCCGAGGTAGTCACCCCGTCAAAGATCAATCTGTTCCTCGAGTCCCACACAGTGTAAACTGTGGCTGCTAGTGCCGAGCACTTGAGCTTGGCCATCCAAGAAGACCCGCGAGCCTCCTTCGTGAGCCATTTGAGCGCGCTAGCCAAGGAAGACATGGTGCGCCTGAGATGAGCCTAGTGTTTAACATTGTCCCAGGCCTCCTTGGTCACCGGGCATAGGAAAAATAGGTGACGAGCGGATTCAGCAGCCAAATCGCAAAACGGGCAATTGGGGTTTGGAGTGGAGAAGGGCAATCGGTCCTTGGTGCGCAGTTTGCCCAGCACAGCGAGCCAGAGAATAAACGAGTGCTTGGGCACCAGCACTTTACCCCAGGTCGTGTGTCCCCACGGGACTCTTGGTGCCGGGGTGTGGAAGAAATCATATGCCATCCTAGTGAGAGACCCAGGGCGAGCAGCCTACGACTCCAAGAGGTCGATGGCTACTGGCACATCACCAGTGGCTTGTAATAGTCTGGCCCGGAGCAGGAGAATACGCTTGAACAGGCTGGACGAGCCCGTGCTCAAATTCGTCGTCCAGACTGAGCGGTCACCTATGTACCGATGGTGAATCCATTGGACCCATAAGGTGCGTTTGTCCCGATGAATGTCCCAGAGAGCTCGTGTAAGGAGGGCAATGTTCCAGGCAGACGGGTCCTTGATACCCAGTCCCCCTTCCAGCTTTGGCCTGCAGAGGTTGGCCCAGGCCACCATTGAAGACTTTCCATTCCATAAGAATTATCTGGTCATACGAGTGAGGTCATTCAGGACCGCTTGGGGAGTTGGGAAAATTGATAGCCAGAAACATTCCACACCTTGAAGAACCAAGGTAATCAATTCCAGATGGCCAGCAAAGGAAAGAGAATTTGCAGTCCAACTGTTAACCGTCGATCCAATCTTATCTAATAAAGGGCGATAGAAAGAGCAACGCATTCGATCCACAGCAATAGGGACTCCCAAGTAGCAAAACGGGAAAGTTCCAAGCTGGAAACCCGAAGTGTGAATAATATCCAGGCGCTGAGCATCATTGAGGCCCGCAGAGGACACACTGGATTTAGCCGGGTTTGCAGAGAGCCCCGAGACAGACTGGAATTGGCAAAGACAGTGCACGAGTATCCCCATAAACTGGCAGTCTCCTCTGCAAGATCTCATCTTTAACCAACCATAAGATGGATCTATATCCAACATAACATGATATCATAATATTTCACCCCATATTCACCTAAATCAACTATTACTCCATCAAACTCTACCATCCCATCCATTCATGCTTTTCATGCTATACTTTATATATAATAACATCACTATAAAATCAACATTATTCAAATCAATAGGGATTAAGTCTCAAAATACCATTTGGATAGACAAGACAACGAAGTAAAGGTGTCTCCATGGTGATTGGTTGAGTTTACTTGAAATGAAGAGATGATTAGGTCCTTTAATTCTTCTTGTTCGAAAATCGCAAAAAATGGGGGGTGTAAATCAATCACTTTTGATCAAGATATAGGAGAAGAAGATGAGAAGAATTGAGGCTAAATTGATGAAGAGTTGAAGAGTTGCTTACCTTGCTCTTAAGTTTCGATTTTAATGGTGATTGGAGTTGTGATGGCTGAAATCGTGGAGAGAAAAGGTGGCTACTTTTTTTTCGTCTAGATGAGACGTTTAGGGTTTGCTTGGTGGTTATTTTAATGAAGAGTATAGGTTACATTTAGGAGTTTTGATGTTTTGGAATGACTACACCTTGTTTTGGACTCTTAAACAAACAAGGGAAAAATGGCATATTTTGCTCTTCTTGGTTTGGCCGAGACTGCAGTGAATAGAAGGAGTTTATGGCTGTGCTCTAGGGTGCTAAAGTGGCCCAAATAAAAAGAGGAAAGAGAGAAAAGTATAGGCAGATTTTTTGTTCAACTTTGGGCAGAGATAAGGGAGGAAAATTTGGGGTCTTGTGCTGTGAAATTTGCTTAAAACCAGAGGGGAATTTGAGAGTAAAGGAAGCTAGAATTTTCGTGAGTATCTGTGTGTGACTGGTTTTTATTTAGCTTAGGAGAACTTTGAGAAATAAGAATGAAAAAATTTGCAAGAGTTGGGATTTGAACTCAAGTCACCCGGTATTAAACACCAAGCTTCAACCGCTAAACCACAACAACTCTAGCTTCAACCACTATACCACAACAACTCTTGTTTCAACCACTAAACCATAACAATTATTTTAATCACTAAACCATAACTCTTATTTAAATATTCCTTTATCAAATTCCTTTAACTCCCACTCACTTACTCTATTTCCCTTCTAATAAATTCTACTCATAAAACAAAAACTCAAGTCCACAAAAAAACTAACAAATTCCCTTAACTCCCACTCACTTACTCCATTTTCCTATTAATAATACTCATAAAACAAAAGCTCAAGTCCACCAAGAAACAAACACCAAGCCTTAACCACTAGACTACAACCATTCTTGTTTAAATAGTCCTCCAACAATTACATCAAAGTAAATAAATTCATGAACTAACCAACTCATAGATCACATATACCCAAGAAAATGGTTCAAGTTATTAAATGTCATATAAAATGTGATGTCGTGCATATCTTTCCCCATTTCATTTTGGTGGGTTTAAACGGGGTATTACATTCTCTTCCCCTTAAGAGAATTTTGTCTCGAAATTCAAAGCGCTATATCTTTTGGAGCAAGTTCGGGTATTTCTTCTTCACCCACTCTTCAGTTTCCTATATGGCATCCTGAGTACCATAACGATCCTACAAAATCTTTACCATAGGTATCTGTTTACTCCTCAGTACCTTAACACTCTGATCCAGAACCTTAATTAGTTTCTCCATGTAGCTCAGATCAGGCTATAGAATCAATGGCTCGTCATTCAAAACATGCTCCAGGTCAGAGTTGTATTTTTTCAAGTGTGAATTTCTACCAACCCTTTCGGCAACTCCAATCGATATGCTACAAGTCTAATCTTTTCAATCACTGGAAATGGTCCAAATATCTAGGACTTAACTTCCCGCCTTTGGGATGTTTCAGAATCCCCCTACTTGGTGTTATCTTTAATAAAGTCTGATCCTCCACTTAAAACTCCTATTCTCTTCTTCTGATGTCCGTATAACTCTTCTATCGAATTTGCACCGCTTTCAGTCTCTCCCTTATCATCTTTACTTTACTTGCCATCTTCTCAAGGTTTACCTCCCCAATCTTGCTGATTTGCCGATCCTCAGTCAAACCCCAGTATAACAGTACTTGATATTTTCGGCTATATAGCGCTTCATAGGGTGTCATCCCAATCGATGCTCAATGACTGTTGTTGTATGCCAACTCAGCATAGGGTATACAATTTATCCACTTATCTCTAAAATCCAACACACAAGCCCTAAGCATGTCCTCCAATATCTAGATGACTCTCTCAGACTGTTCATCAGTCTGTGGATAAGCAGAAGTGCTGAGCTTCAGAGTCATCCCCATTGACTCTTGAAACTTGGTCCAACATCTTGAACTGAACCTGGGATCCCAGTCAGATACGATACCTAATAGTACACCATGCAATCTGACCACTTCCCAAATAAGTCTTAACTAGCTTCTCTATAGAATCCTTAACATGTATCAAAATAAAATGAGTAGTCTTGGTCAACCTGTCAACCACAACCCAAACAGCATCCTTTAAAGTCTTCGACATCAGTAGTCCAATAACAAAATCCATCATCACCTCCTACCACTTCCACTCGGGAATAGGTAACGGTTGCAGCAATCTAGATGCTTTCTTATGCTCTGCCTTTATTTTCTGACAAGTCAGATAAGTAGAGATGTATTGTGTCACATCCCTTTTTATCCTCGACCATCAGTGGGCCTTTTTCAAATCTTGGTACATCATCACTTCTCCAGGATGAATAGTATACTTACTTTTGTGAGCCTCTCCCATTATCTTTCTTTTTAATACTAGGTCATCTGGTACACATATCCATTCTCAAAAATACAACACTCCATATTTATCAGTCCGAAACTCCTTATTTCATCTTTTGATTTCCTTTACTTTAAAGGTTTGAAAGTCTTGGTTGCCTCGCTGCACCTCTCCAATCTCTTGCCTCAACTCAGGTTCCTTCTTCAAATTACACAAGTTGATCTTTCTTTCTCCTACTTCTGCCTTTCGCTCCAAGAGTTCTTGTACTATTTGAACTTCTTGTACCCTCATAGCCATCCTCACCTTTCGGTTCAGCGCATCAACTACCACGTTAGCCTTCCCCGGGTGGTAGCCAACTGGACACTTATATTCTTCCAAAAACTCCATCCATCTTCTCTGCTTTAGATTCAAGTCCATTTGAGTGAAGATATATTTCAGACTTTTATGATGTATGAAGACTTCATACTCCACTCCATATAAGTAGTGTCACCACTACTTTTGGGAAAACACTATTATAGCCAACTCCAAGTCATACGTCAGATAGTTAACCTCGTGCGATTTCAACTTTCTCGATGCATAGGCAATAACTTTCCTATCTTACATCAGCACCACCCCCAGACCTTCCTTAGAGGCGTCTATGTACAAGGAGTAGGGTTTACCTTCCTCAGATAGACTCAATATCGGTGCTGTCATCAATCTCCTCTTGAGTTCTTGAAAACTCTTCTCACATTTATCACTCTAGACATACGGTACATCCTTCCTTAGCAGTTGGGTCATCTGTGTAGCCAGCGTAGAAAAGTTCTTAATAAACTACCGGCAATATCCCGCCAATCCAAGAAAACTCCTAATCTCAATTATGCTCTTCGATTGTTTCCAATTAGAGATAGCCTCGACTTTTGCTTGGTCCATCTTGATTCCCTCTCTAGATATCACGTGACCAAGAAAGGCCACTGAATCTAACCAAAACTTACATTTGCTAAACTTTGCATATAGTTTATGCTCCCTTAATTTCTCCAATACCAACTTCAAATGCTCTGCATGCTCCTCGGGACTTTTAGAGTAGATCAAAATATCGTCTAGAAACACCACTACTAACTTATCCAAGTACCGCTGAAAAACATAGTGCATAGGCTTTATGAAAACGGCGGGTGCATTAGTTACTCCAAACGGTATCATCACGAACTTATAGTGTCCATATATAGTGTTGAAGGCTGTTTTGGGAATATCCTCCTCTTTGATTCACACTTGGTAATAACCTTGCTGAATGTCAAATTTGGAGAAGTAACAAGAGCCTTGCAACTAATCGAATAACTCACCAATTAGAGGTAATGGGTACTTATTCTTGATCGTGATGTTGTTCAATCATCTATAGTCTATACATAACCTCAGCGTCCTATCTTTTTTCTTTACGAACAACACTGGGGCTCCCTAAGGTGACATATTGGGTCTTATATACCCTTTCTTAACCAACTCCTCCAGCTGTTCTTTCAATTCCCTTAATTCTGCGGGTGCCATCTGATAGGGAGTCTTTGATACCGACTCAGCTCCAGGAACTAGATCGATAGTGAACTCAACGTCCCGTGATGGTAGGAGAGAAGTGAGCTCAGTCGGAAATACATCTGCAAAGTCCTTCATCATCTCGATGCTTTCCAAGGTACACTGATCCTTCAGCTTATTGATTAAGTAAGTTAGATACCCTACACAACCCTTCTTCAATATCTTTCGGGCCTTTATTCCCGCTATCAAGAATTTCAACTCTTTTACCTTCTTCTCGCTAAACTCCAGTACATCACATCCGAGTCTAACGAACTGCACCGTCTTGACCTTGCAATCCGCTCTTGCTACATGTTTCGTTAACCAATCCATACCCAAAATTATATCGTAGTCGTCGATAGGTAGGATTATGAGGTCTCCCTTCAAAATCTCCTTCCCGACCACAATATTACACTCTTGCACTACCCTACTTTTATCTCTCTACCTCTCCAAGGGGGTGCTCACTAACATGGTATAAGGCATTTCTACTCTATCCCAACCCAAATGGCATGCACACTTATCGTTCACATATGAATAGATCGATTTAAGGTCTGTCAAAATAAAAATAGCTTGACCTTGAACAGAAAGTGTACCTTCAACCACCGCCGAATAAGCTCCAACCCCTTCCCAGTTTAGAGTGAAGACCTTAGCTTTCACTTGAGGTTTTTGGCCTCCTCCTTCAACTGTCCCAGTGGGTACTCCTCTATTTTCCCCAGTTGGTTGAGTTGAAGCTCCTTGTCCCATCTTGAGTGGTTTAGGGCAGTTGTTCCTCAAATGGTTCGGATCACCACAGCTGAAACATCTCCTTAATACTCCTTTAGACCAGCAATCCCTTTTAGCATAACCTCGCCTCCCACAGTTCTGACATATCAGTGCATTCGTCATAGGACCAGGTGGGACTGTCCTTGGTTATTTCCCCTTATTTCCCCACTGCATCGGACCAGCGGGTCGCTTGTTATTCGGAGGTCGCATTGGTGGGCGCCTTAGTTGGAATGGCCGGTTTATCAGCAGGTTCCTATCCTCATTCTCCTTCTGGATTAATGCGTTAACTACAGCTGTATATGTCGCTGGTGGAGATGGAGCCAGTACTTTTTTCAAATCCTGCCTGAGACCTTTCACAAATTGCCGCGTCTGTTTCTACTCGATGTCCACCAAACACGTGCAGTACTTGGATAGTTGTGTAAACCGTGCAGTATACTAGGCCATGGCCATCCCTTCTTCTTAAGAGTTTAAAGCTCATCCTCCCTCTTCTCTTCTATCCATAGCGGAATGTGCTCTGCTCTAAAAGCCTTAACAAAGTTCTCCCATGTCCAGTCATAATCTTTCCTATCTCAATTCTCCTGGACTCATTGCCACCATGCTCGGGTAGGTCCTCTCAACCTGAATGCAGCAAACTTCACCCTCCTCTTCTCGGTATATTGTAGCATCATGAAAAATGCCCTCTATCTGCTCAATCCACTGCTTCGCCTTCTCGTGCTATTTCGCCTCAAAATGTTAGAGGTTGGAACTTCAAGAATTATTTCAGTGCCTCATCTTCACCCTTAGGCGCCTTCTTATCTTCCTGGTCCACCTTCTCAGTCAAATGTTGAAGAATGGCAGCCATTTTGTCAAAGACTTGCCCTATAGTAACATCTTTGGACCCTCCCGATGTCAACTCCAGCTCCTGCTCAGAATCCCCCTCCATCTCTAGTGTGGATCGCTGTGCATGCATAGACTCAAGAGCCGATGACTCACTCTCCTGAGCAGTCCTACCTCGTCCTGCAGCCCTACATCTTGGTGCCTTCTATTTGCACCCAAAACAATGTTCATTCGAGGAAAAGTTGATAACAAGCAATGAATTGGCTCATAGATTGGAAAGAATTTTGCAAATAACACTCTAAATAGTATAGAGAAATCAATAAAATCATGTTTTCATTAACCAAATCCAACTTGGTACCAAAAAAATGGAATATCCTACTAGGTACTCCTTTTATTCTTGCGAAACAAAATCCAAAATAAAAAGTAACTGCTGAATCAAATAAATAAACGAATATCTCTTCATGAAAATAAAAGAATAATCACTAAGAACTTTAAGCTTCATCAGAGTCGCTGGAATCCTTAGAAGTCTTAGGAGAAGGTTCCACTATCCATCCTGCACTATTGTTAGGATGATCTTCCACATGATCCTCGGCGAAACCAAAAGATTGAGGCTTCTTCTTAGGCTGATCTAAAATGTACTCCTCATTATCCCTAAACTTTTCCATGGCTAACATTAATGCATTCTTATGCCCCCCAAATTCTGACCCGTATGACTCGCTTCTCAGAAGTGTCGGGATATCTTCCTCTATTGATAGGGTCGTAGATACATCAATACTATACTCCCCCTCAATCACTTTCACTTCACCCTCGCTCTTAAGCTCTCCAATCTCCCCCTCAATCTCAAGTCCCCCTAGCTTATCCTCACTCTCATCATTCATTGCTCCTCCAGCCTCTATCTCCCCCTCATCATCTCTCATACTCAACCATGCTCCCCTCTTCCTCAAATTCAAGCATCTCAAGTACTGGGTTCATAAGTTCTTCCTCTGTACCAAAGTCTTCCATCAAAGGTGGTTCATGGTCAACTTCGTCCTCACTCAAAAACCATCCATCTTTGGATTTTATCTCCAAATCAGAGGATGATGAATCCACTATAGGAATTGGGCTATGCTCTACCACTCATGGGACCATACATAAATGGTTAGTCTCAATTGTGGATCTTCTAATCATCCTAGGGTTTAGGTACTATTCAATAAAGTCAATTACCTAAACCTAATCTCTGATACCACTTGTAACACCCTGCTAACTACGTACCTAAATTAGCGGGATGTCGCCCCGTCCAAAGGTCTAAAAGTCTTTATAACGAGGTACAAAAGGAACAAAAATGACTAACTAAAATTATGCGATAATCTTATTACAACCAAAGTTAAAATTTATATAAGTCTGAGAATCTAAAACTAACAATCATCTCTCAAAAGAAATACAAAGCAGAAATAAATAAACTGAAGGTCATCTCTTATCTCTTCAACCTTCTAAATAAAAGCACTCCCCTGAAAATATGATGTAAAATAGTGTGAGATTGGCATCTCAGTAAGTCCTGTATGTGTGAATGTTAAATATAAATATTTCGTGCATATAAGTTTATCAAAATTACAAAATCATGTTTGCAAGAGTTTTCTTCAATAAACAATTATTCAAAGAAGCATTGCTCATCGTATCTAATGCGGTTCTCAATAAATAATCATCTTATCATAATCATAAGTTCATTCGGGGGATTAGCAATGATTCAAATAATAGTATCGCAATCTATATCATTGTCACCACCATGATAGTGTTCCAATCTAACCTTTCAACAATGGGCAGTGGGGGATCCTCCTACTAGGGTGAGATACTCCTCTATCTCTACACCCAACACACTAATTATCCAACTTAGATAAATAAAGTCTACATGGATCCATATACTAGCTCGGACTGGCCTGACTAAGTAGTACTGTTGCCTCTCCAAGTTGAGTTCATCTTCTGGAGGTGGCCTCATGCTAGAAGACTCACTATAGCTCTTCAAGACTAGCACCACTAGTCTGCCCCCACTGAGTACTCAACGCTCCCCATTTAGGGGCAAAATCATTTCCCTTCTTTTCACAATCGTTAATTATCTTGTCATAGTAAAATGTGGCTTTTCACAATAAGTTTTCCAAAATGTTTAATGATGAAGAAAAGAAATCATTTTCATTTTAAAAGTTTAGATTTGACAAACTCATTGAGAGAATAAAATGACTACGTTCTCAAATCAAGTATCAAAATACCACAGTACAATCCATCATATTCAATCGATGTTCCAATCATCATGTCAATCATCATATTGACACCATTTCAAATATCATTGTACAAAACTACTTGCAAACATGTAATATTTAGCAAAGTAGATATGCAGAGACTTACTTGATTACTCAACTAGTTAAATCAAAGCCAATGCTTGTAGTCTATTCAGACTTCCTCCTTATCTAGAATCAATGATTCTATGGTTAGAACAGAAATAGTGTACATGGCCTAGCCACTATTATTTTATACAACATGAATCCTCATGATCCCATAGATCAACAATGGCATCTAAACGAATCAATTTAATAAACTATGCCCATAACCTTCTCTTGTTATGCTACTCATCATCAACTATGCATATACTCAATTTAAATAATCAACATGATAACTCCCATACTCAACTATCATTAAATCCATATAATAACCCTATATGAATCACAAGATCTCATCTTTAACCAACCATGAATTGGATCTATATCCACCATAACATGATATCATAATATTTCACCCCATATTCACCTAGATCAACTATTGCTCCATCAAACTCAACCATTCCAACCATTCATGCTTTTCATGCTATACTTTATATATAATAACATCACTATAAAATTAGCTTGATTCAAATCAATAGGGATTAAGTCTCAAAATACCTCTTGGATAAACAAGACAATGAAACAAAGGTGGCTCCTTGGTGATTGGTTGAGTTTACTTGAGAGAAAGAGATGATTGGGTCCCTTAATTCTTCTTGTTCAAAAATCACAAAAATTAGGAGGGGTGTAAATCAGTCCCTTTTGATCGAGATTTATGAAAAGAAGATAAGAAAAATTGAGGTTGAGTTGATAAAGGGTTGAAGAGTTGCTTACCTTGCTCTTAGGTTTCGATTTTGGTGGTGATTAGAGTTGTGATGGCCGAAATCTTGGAGAGAAAAGGTGGCTGTTTTTTTTTTTTTTTTTTTTTGTAGAAGAGAGGTTTAGGGTTTGATTAGTGGTTGTTTTGATGTAGAGTATAAGTTAGGCTTAGGTGTTTTGATGTTTCGAAGGGATTACACCTTGTTTTAACCTCTTGAACAAACAAGAGAAAAATGGCAGCTTTTGCTCTTCTTGGTTTGGCCGAAACTGCAGTGAATAGAAAGATTTTATGGCTGTGCTCTAGGGTGCTAAAGTGACCCAGATAATAATAGGAAATGGAGAAAAGTATAAGCTGATTTCTGGTTTAGCTTTAGGTGAAAATAGGGGAAGAAAAATTGGGATTTTGTACTGTGATTTTTGCTTAAAACCAGAGCGAAATTTGAGAGTAAGGGAAGCTGGAATTTTTGTGAGTGTGTGTGTGTGGCTGGTTTTTGTTTAGCTTAGGAGAATTTTGAGAAATAAGAATGGAAAGGTTTGCAAGAGTTGGGATTTGAACTCAAGTCACCATGTATTAAACTCCAAGCTTCAACCACTAAATCACAACAATTCTAGCTTCAACCACTACACCACAAAAACTCTATCTTCAACCACTACACCACAACAACTATTCTTTCAACTACTAAACCACAATAACTCTTATTTTAATTACTATACCACAACAACTCTTGTTTAAATATTCCTCTATCAAATTTTCTTAACTCCCACTCACTTACTCCATTTCCCTTCTAATAATACTCATAAAACAAAAGCTCAAATCCACTAAGAAACAAATACCAAGCCTTAACCACTAGACTACAACCACTCTTATTTAAATAGTCCTCCAACAATTATATCAAAGTAAATAAATTCATGAATTAACCAACTCATAGATCACATATACCCATTAAAATAGTTTAAGTTATTAAATGTCATATAAAATGTGATGCCATATATAACTTTCTCCATATCATTAAGGTGGGTTTAAATGGGTATAACATTCTCTTCCCCTTAAGAGAATTTCATCCCGAAATTCAGGGCGCCCTTTAGAGCAAGTTCGGGTATTTCTTCTTCACCCACTCTTCGATTTCCCATGTGGCATCCTGAGTACCATGATAATCCCACAAAATCTTCACCATAGGTATTTGTTTACTCCTCAACACCCTAACACTTTGATCCAGAACCTTAATCAGTTTCTCCACGTAGCTCAGATCAGGCTGTAGAATCATTGGCTCCTCATTTAATACATGCTCTGAGTCAAGGTTGTATTTTTCAACTGAGATACATGGAACACATCATGCATTCCTACCAACCCTTCCGGCAACTCCAATTGTTATGCTATAGGTCCAATCTTCTCGATTACTAGAAATGATCCTAAATATCTAGGACTCAACTTCCTGCCTTTGGGATGTTTTAGAATTCCCCCTACTAGGTGTTATCTTCAGTAAAGTCTGATTCCCCACTTGAAACTCTAATTCTCTTTTATTGTTGTCTGCATAACTCTTTTGTCGGATTTGTGTCGCTTTTAGTCTCTCTTTTATCATCTTTACTTTGCTTGTCAGCTCTTCAAGGTTTACCTCCCCAATCTTACTGATTTGCCCATCCTCATCCAACCTCAGTATAACGGTACTTGACATTTTCGACCATATAATGCTTCAAAGAATACCATCCCAATCGATGCTTAATGATTGTTATTGTATGCCAACTCAGCATAGGGTATACAATCTATCCACTTATCTCCAAAATCTAACACACAAGCCTTAAGCATGTCCTCTAATATCAGGATGACTCTCTTAGATTGTCCAACAGTCTGCAAATGAGTATAAGTGCTTAGCTTTAGAGTCGTCCCCATTGACTGTTGAAATTTGGTCCAAAATCTTGAACTGAACCTAGGATCCTGGTCGAATATGACACCCGATGGTACACCATGCAATCGACCTATAACACCCTACAACCTAGGCCTAACAGGGCCGGGGATGTCGCTCCGTCCAAAAGACAAGGGGTCTTTATAACTGGGTCACACAAACGAAAATAAAACAAAACTTTAAAATTAAAACTTATTACAACCCAAAAATTCAAGAACAAATCTAAAATAAATTGTTCACTATCATCATCTCTCAAAGCAACATATAAACTAAACAACAAAGAGTCTTCAAGCAGGCTACATTCTAGTTATTCATCCCCACAGCAAGATCAACCTGAAACATGGCATAAAAGGTGATGAGATAAAAATCTCAGTAAATTCGTATGTGCTTTGAGTGTTCAGGTAAAACAGTTCATGTATGCAAGTTCTAAAAACTTCATAAGAAAAAGTACTGGCAAGCATTAGACAATGTTAAAAATAATGAGTGGCATTTTATTTTTCCAACCATACATGTGCACAATCAAATCAACTACTCGAAAGGGCGACCATGGGTTACCACACTTTGGGCCCCATGACCATACAACGGTCAGAATGTCATACTTTGTGCAGACTGACAAAAGGTAGGTGTACGGCCTACCAGGTAAGATATTCCTCCTTCTCTACACCCAAACATACCAATTGTCCACTCCGAAAACACACAGTCCACATGACTGAAACTTGCTAGCTCAGACCAGCATGACTATGAGGGAATCGAAAACAGAGAGCATGCACTGTACGTTAAAAATTTCACAGAGAAAAATAAAATCAAGCCTTAGAGGCCACACGGAAGCGTGAAGATCATACCTTTGCGCTCCTTAACCCTTCAAGGTTGAGTAGGAGCGGATTGAACGACTGGAATCGCCTCGTTTTGTCCACTTGAAGAAGCTTCCGGTTGAACACCCGCTAGCCTTCTACTTCACCTTGTTTGCATCAACGCTAAGCTTTCCAGCTCTCGGAATATTTCTCAGCCTAACCTCTAGTTGGTGAACACTATGGTGAAGAGGAACGGTCTCAATTCTCCTTGGTTCACTTGCTATTGGTTAGCAAAGAACAAGGAGTAAACCCAGAGGAAGGAGAGATACGTTAAGAGAGAGAGACTCACGTGAGGCTCTGATAAGCTTAGGAGGATTTGGGGTTTTTTCTTCTACCAGAGACTAGTTTATTGGTTAGCCAAAACTAGGCCTCTCATTATCTGATAAACATATCCCCAGGATTTCATATTTCAAAACACCCAGATGTTATCCTGAAAATCTGTTTGGCCTAACCCTAAACTCTTGTTAACCGTATCTGGAAAAAACCCTAAGGTCCAAGCTATTGGGTCGGAAAAATATTTATTATTTTCCTTGGACCCAAAAGGTCCAAAATAATAAACATTAATTATTTATTTTCTGGGCTTATATAAACAACTCAATAAATAATTAATGAGCCCAAATGAACCAAAATAATTAATCTTTAATTATTTATTTCTTGGGCCTATATAAATAACCCAATAAATAATTAAACATTAATTATTTCTCCTAGTTTAAGCCCAGGTTAATTTCCTAATTATTCATACTGGACCTAGGCCCTGAATAATTAATTAACCAATTAAACTAGATAATTAATTTCTCTCAACTCCTATTTTAAATTATTTATTTATTTTATTCCAGTCCAATAATAAATTAGACTTCCTGAATAAAATTAAATAAAATCAAATAAAATAAAATCCTCTTCAACTGATTCCAATTCCTCAACCCAAAATTAGTTAGGACTTACAAGCTATTCCGAGGACCAAAAAAACACATTGCATTGGCTGCTAAAATGACCAAAATACCCCTGCTATATAACTAGCTGTATTTTGTATTTTAAATATTTTCTAATATCACCATAAGGAAATATTGACCCCAAGGACAATGCTGCATTAGCAAAGTCTCCAACCAACAGGTGAAATGACTAAAATACCCCTCTACACATCGCCGAACATTTAGAGAGGAAGAAGTGTACTAACACCCCTCTAAATGACATCTACCATCCTTAGGCTTCTAGTCCAATGATCCACAACTTCCTGGAGTGTTTCTGCTTTCCAAGGGAGCTACTCTAAAGCAAACATCCAAGTCATGTTTCCCAGGGCCTTGGACATTTTAGACCATTCGGACAACCACAAGGGGCGATATAGTGCAGAAACTATCTTGTACAAGTTTGTCTTAACTAACTGGTCACACATACCCAACATGCAAGTATATTGGCCCTACGATAGAACCTCAACTATAGCAAATCAAAGTATATGCTTCCAGCTTCACCAGACCACCAACTCATACTCAAGTCGTAGAGTACTAGTCCACGCTATAGCGGTAGTAGTCTAGGTTTCTACCATATAGTACTTTGAGAAACCACTACTACAGGTCCTGTTCTACGTATTCGAAATATGCCTATGTCATGAAGTGAGTGGACTACCCACTGGCTAAAGGTAAGCCATTCCCCATTTGAAATTCATAACATAATAACCTAAACATGATGAGATTCCCAGTCTCATCAATAGGTTAAGAACAAAAGTTTATGTGTTAAATAACCCGTGATCCATACCTTACTGTGAAAGACCAACATTCACATGGATCACTTATTTAAACACAATGGGTCTGTTCCAAACGAAAATCGTGCACAAACAAAAAGTAAATTCACAAACAATTTCTGAAAATAAATTCTTTTTATTAAAATATTCGATTTTACATCAAAAACCTAGTCTAAGAGGGCATACAATCCAACAATCTCCCACTTGCACTCTAAGACTGGGTAAGTCCATAAGCGCCCACCCCTATGGCTTCTAAGTGTCTCTTGAAGACTCTCTCAACCAAAGGCTTGGTGAATGGATCTGGTAGATTGTTTTCTGAGGCAATATGCTCCACCACGACTTTCCGTCTCTGGATAAAATCCTGGATCGGGTGGTACTTCCTCTCGATGTGTTTCCCCTTCTTGTGGTTCCGAGGTTCCTTAGATTGCGATACTGCTCCAGTGTTGTCGCAATACATCACAATCGGCCTGTCCATATGTGGTACGACTCCAAGTTCTGAAAGAAACTTCCGGAGCCAAACTGCTTCCTTAGAGGCCTCTGAAGCAGCCATATACTCAGCTTCCATGGTTGAGTCAACAATACAAGACTGCTTAATACTCCTCCATGAAATTGCTCCTCCAAACAAGGTGAAGACATATCCACTAGTGGATTTTCTCTCATCCTTATCCGCTTGGAAGTCTAAGTCTGTGTAACCTGTAGGAACCAAATCATCAGCCCTGTAAACCAGCATATAATCTCTCGTTCCCTTGAGGTACTTGAGAATATGCTTTACAGCTTGCCAATGAACCTCCCCTGGGTTTGACTGATATCTGCTAACTAAGCCCACGGCAAAGCAGATATCTGGCCTAGTACACAGCATGGTGTACATGAAACTTCCCACAGCCGAAGCATAGGGAATCCTACTCATTCTGTCCTTTTCTTCTTGAGACTTAGGACAGTCCTTCAAAGAAAATGACAACCCATGTCTGCAAGGGATTAGAGCTCCCTTGCATGAGTCCATGCTGTACTTGGCTAATATCTTGTCAATGTATGTCGCTTGGGATAACCCTAACATTCTTTGCTTCTTATTTCTAAGAATCCTAATCCCGAGAATGTAGCTGGCTTCTCCCAAGTCCTTCATACTGAATTGACTAGACAGCTAAACCTTTGTAGATGACAATGTCCCTCTATCATTTCCAATGAGTAGAATGTCATCCACATACACGATAAGAAAAACCACATTAATGCCTTCAAGTTTCCTGTACACGCATGGTTCATCTTCATTTTGAATAAAACCATAAGACTTTACAGTTTCATCAAAACGAATGTTCCATGCTCTCGATGCCTGCTTAAGTCCATAAATGGACTTCTTAAGCTTGCAAACCATGTGTTACTGGCCTTCAGCAATGAAGCCTTCCGGTTGGGACATATAGATGTCTTCGCTAAGATGGCCATTCAAGAATGCCGTTTTGACATCCATTTGCCATATCTCGTAGTCATAGTGACATGCGATGGCAAGGAGGATGCGGATGGATTTAAGCATGGATACGAGGAAAAAGGTTTCCTCATAGTCGATACCTTCTTTCTGAGTATACCCTTTCGCCATAAGCCTAGCTTTGAAGGTTTCCACCTTCTCATCCACTCCTCTCTTCCTCTTGTATACCCACTTGCACAAAATGGGTTTTATCCTTTCAGGTGAAGCTACAAGATCCCAAACTTGATTGAGGTACATAGACTCAATCTTGGCTTTCATTGCTTCATGCCACAGATTTGCATCGGCATCAGCAATAGCCTCCTCGTATCTAGTTTGGTCTTATTCCTGATGGTCGGAGACCAACTCAAAAGCTTCTCCTGTCCATCTATCCGAAACCCTAGACACTCTCCCACTACGACGAGGCTCCATTTGCACAGGCTCTTGAGGTTGTGCCTCTTCTTGTTCCATAATCGGGTCAGAAGAAGTTGATTCTGTAGATAACTTCTCCTCAAGTTCCAACCTCGTTGAACCTTTAGTGGAAGTACTTTGATCATCTTCCAAGTATCTAGCATTGGTACTGACCAGTACCTTCTGCTCCTTAGGATGATAAAAGTAGCCTCATTTTGTCCCTTTTGGATACCCAGCAAAATAGCATAATTCTGATCTTGGTCCCAACTTGTCTCCCTTGATCAGTACATAAGTTGGACAACCCCAAATCCTGAGATGATTCAGACCTGGCTTACGCCCAGTCCACATCTCATAGGGAGTCCTAGGTACTGACTTGGAAGGTACCAAGTTCAGAATATATGCCGCTGTCTCCAGGACATATCCCCAAAATGACACTGGAAGAGTAACATGAGACATCTTGCTTCGGACCATTTCCATCAACGTCCTGTTCCTTCTCTTAGCTACTCCGTTTTGCTGGGGTGCTCTCAGCGCAGAGAGCCGGGATACTATTCCATGATGTACTATATAGTTCTTGAATTCACCTAGGAGGTACTTTCCACCACGATCCGATCGTAAGGTTTTGATTAATTTACCTGTCCGATGCTCCACTTCAGCCTTAAACTCTTTGAACTTGTCAAAAGAGTCAGACTTGCGTCTCATCAGGTAAATGTAACCATACCTCGTACAATCATCCGTGAACGTAATGAAGTACTCAAAACCTCCCCTTGCTGGTGTAGACAATGGACCACACACATCAGTGTGAACAAGACTCAACACCTCCTTGGCTCTATCTGCCTTTGGTGTAAAAGACCTTTTGGTCATTTTTCCCATCAGGTAGGATTCACACTAAGGCCAACTTTCCAATCTCAATGAGCCCAAAGGCCCATCATGGATTAGCCTCTAAATCCTGGTTGAGTTAATATGACCCAACCTTAGATGCCAATGGTATGAATCATTGATATTGGTCTTTCTCTTCTTAGTTAAAGGTTCAGACTGAGCGTTATTTGATTAGTTGTTAATAGGGTTTAAAAAGAACAGATTGCCATACATGTGCCCAGTACATAAAATTTCTCCATCTTTACTGATAGAAATACCAGAATGGAAAGATATAGAATATCCTTGATTAATAAGTTTTGCAACTGAAATCAAATTCTGACGAAAACCAGGTACATATAAAATATCCTTTAAACCCACTATCTTAGTACAATAAAAAATGAGATCCAGCTCTCCCACTGCAAAGGCCCAGACTTGTGCTCCATTACCCACTCGAAGCCCATGTTCGCCCTTTTTGAGTCTTATTATCTTTCTAAACCCCTGCAAGGAGTTACAGATATGATCAGTGGCTCCTGAATCAATAATCCAAGTGGAAGTTGATCCTACCATTGATATGGACTCTAGATAATAAATATTACCTGTGGGGTTTTTCTTGGCCTGAAGATCTGGACACTCTTTTTTCCAGTGTCCCTTCTTCCCACATTTAAAGCACTTGCCCTTTGGTTTGTCCTTGGGCTGGGTCTTGGGCTGGGCTATTGCATTTCCCTTCTTCCTCTTGAACTTTCTGGGTTTAGGCCCAGTTCTTGAGGAAGAAGCCTTAGCAATCATGGCCTTTGACTGCGGCTTCATGACCTTCTTCGCCATCTGGAGCTCCTTCATCAGTTCAGTTAAACCCATGTTCAACTTGTTCATGTTATAGTTTAACTTGAACTGAGTGAAAGAGCCCGGTAGAGATTCGAGAACCATGTCCACTTGGCTCTCGGGGTCAATGATAGCCCCTAAGATTTCTGCCTCCTCGAAAGCAACAATCATCTTGAGCATATGCTCTCGGACTGATGCTCCCTCAGCCATCTTAGTGTTCACAATAGTTCGAAGAGCCTCCTGCCTTGCGGGCCGGCTCTTGTCTGCGAACATAGTTGCCAATGATTGACTTATGTCATATGCAGAAGCCATGTGCTCGTGTTTTGACTGGAGCACATTAGACATGGAAGCTAACATATAGCAACGTGCCATTTCGTCAGCTTTCTTCCACGCCTTTTCAGCCTCTCGCTCTTCAGCGGTGGAACCTTCCCCGATAATAGGGCAGGTTTCGTAAAGGACATACTTATACTCCTCAGCTGTGAGTATTATGTCCAGGTTCCTTTTCCAGTCCACATAGTTTGGACCCGTTAACTTATTCTCCCTGAGAATAACGGCCAACAGACTAAAAGAACCTCCCACCATTTTTGAAAATTGAAAATAAAAGAAAAAATTTAGTTTGTGAAAACAAAATAAAATTTGTGCACTGAAAATAATTTAGCTCTTAGGAAAACTGACATAGCTTCTTGGGAAGATTAACAGTTTCCTAAGTTAAGTGTATTAACTACCACAAATTAATTTCCCTTCTAGGTAATGGTCTAGAGAATAACTCCATCATGGGATGGCCGTTTCCTCTCATTTCCTATGGACATACCTCGCACTATAACCTCCAACGTAGGCTGGCCGATCATAGTACGTGCCCCGGGTTATTAATTACATCATTCCATTAGATCTAGATCCTTGTAGTATCCCCATCCTATACGGGTTCACTTCCAAGGTGACGCGAGGGGACCCACGATCTCTAATGAGGACCGTGATGGAAGCTGTGGGGCCGTTGGAACCCCTCTCCCACTTAGTCTTTTAAAATAAAGGTTTTCTGAAAAATATCCTTTTGAAATTTCCATTAAGTTTTTCCTTAACTCAAAAATAAAATATCTAAGTCCAATAAAATCTCTATGTCAAGGCTTATATCCTATGAGAGATTTTCTCCATGGACTAATTTTATTTAAGTTAAGGCTTAATGATTTCAAAAATTTTCCAATTAAAACTTTCTAGAGACTTTGGTCTCAAGTTTATTTGACAAAATAATTTTTCTAGTCCAAAACAAAACAAAATGGCTCTCCATTTTAATTTACAAAAATATCTAAATCCAATATATTTTCTATGTCAAGGATTAAATCCTTTGAGAAAATATTCAAGGATTAATTTTTGTACCAATTAAAATAACCATTTAATTTTTGAAGAAAAATATTTTTCTTGTCAAAAATGTTCCCAAAGACTTTGGTCTTTGGGAAAAAGCACACATAGGTACATAAAAAAAATAGCATGCTCAAAATAATAAACGTTTTCATGCTTTTCTATTTTTTAAACCTAAGTGCACAAATAATAAAATTAAACACATTAATTAATTAATTAATTATCTTGATCAATCCTAAAATTCCTTATTAATATTTTTCATGCAAATATATTCCAAGAATATAAATATTGCAAAAATATTAACTTCACCTAGTATGGGACCCAAAACGAAAAAGAAAAGAAAAAAAATTGCAGAAAAATCGATGGCGGTCCACGTGCACCCGATGCACCAGATCAGGGCCCAATTGCTCTGTCGGCTTACAGCGCCCCGGTGCACCAGCCGCACCAGATCCACGCCCGCATGCCCTGCGGTCCACCGCAGCCACTGTGCACTGGATCGCCAGCAACCTCGACCCACGAAGCTGATCCACCCGCCCGAGTGCCCGCGCCCGGTTCTCCTCTGCTGCCGACTCGCGTACTTATCCGCTTCGCCTCCTCGGTGCACCACTGACCCGCGCGCTCCAAATTTGTAATTGAATTGCAAATTTCAAATGCAAAACGGCTTGGATTTTGAGGAGATGGCTCGGCTTACACGGCTCGCGGTCAGCAGCACTTCTCACAGAAAACGCGGCTCGCCTCGGCTCGGCTCAGCTCGGCTCAAACGGCGGCTTAGGAATAGTGCTTCTTCTTCGTTTTTCTTCTGTTTTTCGCGCAAAGTTGCAGAGACTTTCTTCTTCATTTTTTTCTTATTTCTTTGGCTTCTTTGGACATTTTTACTTACAAAAAACATCCAAAACAAAACCACAACCACCTATACCCATTAAAATTGGGTTTACACGATTAACTAGCAAAACAAAAAAAAAAATTACACTGATGCCTATGCTTCAATGATGAAGCTCACAGAGATCCTATCCCATACCAAAACAGCGAAGGATCACAGGTATAATCATCTTCTCCATTTTTATTAACTACCATGCTCCCTATATTGATCAAAAACTAGTGGCTCTGATACCACATTGAGGGAACCGAAAACAGAGAGCATGCACTGTACATTAAAAATTTCACAGAGAAAAATAAAACCAAGCCTTAGAGGCCACACGGAAGCGTCAAGATCATACATTTGCGCTCCTTAACCCTTCTAGGTTGAGTAGGAGCGGATTGAATGACTGGAATCGCCTTGCTTTGTCCACTTGAAGAGGCTTCCGGTTGAACACCCGCTAGCCTTCTACTTCGCTTTGTTTGCATCAACGCTAAGCTTTCCAACTCTCGGAATATTCCTCAGCCTAACCTCTAGTTGGTGAACACTATGGTGAAGAGAAACGGTCTCAATTCTCCTTGGTTCACTTGCTATTGGTTAGCAAAGAACAAGGAGTAAACCCAGAGGAAGGAAAGAGACGTTGAGAGAGAGAAACTCACGTGAGGCTCTGATAAGCTTAGGAGGATTAGGGTTTTTTTCTTCTACCAAAGACTAGTTTATTGGTTAGCCAAAACTAGGTCTCTCATTATCTGATAACCATATCCCCGAGATTTCATATTTCAAAATATTCGGATGTTATCCTGAGAATCTGTTTGGCCTAACCCTAAACTCTTGTTAACCGTATCTGGAAAAAACCCTAAGGTCCAAGCTATTGGGCCGGAAAAATATTTATTATTTTCCTTGGACCCAAAAGGCCCAAAATAATAAACATTAATTATTTATTTCCTGGGCTTATATAAACAAACCAATAAATAATTAATGAGCCCAAATGAACCAAAATAATTAATCTTTAATTATTTATTTCTTGGGCCTATATAAATACCCAATAAATAATTAAACATTAATTATTTCCCCTAGTTTAAGCCCAGGTTAATTTCCTAATTATTCATACTAGACCTAGGCCCTGAATAATTAATTAACCAATTAAACTAGATAATTAATTTCTCTCAACTCCTATTTTAAATTATTTATTTATTTTATTTCAGTCCAATAATAAATTAGACTTCCTGAATAAAATTAAATAAAATCAAATAAAATAAAATCCTCTTCAACTAAGACCAATTCCTCAACCTAAAATTAGTTAGGACTTACGCGCTATTCCGAGGACCAAAAAGACACATTGCCTTGGCTGCTAAAATGACCAAAATACCCCTGCTATATAACTAGCTATATTTTGCATTTTAAATATTTTCTAATTTCACCATAAGGAAATATTGACCCCAAGGACAATGCTGCATTAGCAAAGTCTCCGACCTATAGGTGAAATGACTAAAATACCCCTCTACACATCGCCGAACATTTAGAGAGGAAGAAGTGTACTAACACCCCTCTAAATGACATCTACCATCCTTAGGCTTCTAGTCTAATGATCCACAACTTCCTGGAGTGTTTCCGCTTTCCAAGGGATCTACCGTAAAGCAAACATCCAATTCATGTTTCCCAGGGCCTTGGACATTTTAGACCATTCGGACAACCACAAGGGGCGATATAGTGCAGAAACTATCTTGTACAAGTCTGTCTTAACTAACTAGTCACACATACCCAACATGTAAGTATATTGGCCCTACGATAGAACCCCAACTATAGCAAATCAAAGTATATGCTTCCAGCTTCACCAGACCACCAACTCATACTCAAGTTGTAGAGTACGAGTCCACGCTATAGCGGTAGTAGTCTAGGTTTCTACCATATAGTACTTTGAGAAACCACTACTACAGGTCCTGTTCTACGTATTCGAAATACGCTTATATCATGAAATGAGTGGACTACCCACTGGCTAAAGGTAAGCCATTCCCCATTTGGAATTCATAACATAATAACCTAAACATGATGAGATTCTCAGTCTCATCAATAGGTTAAGAACAAAAGTTTATGTGTTAAATAACCCGTAATCCATACCTTACTGTGAAAGACCACCATTCACATGGATCACTTATTTAAACACAATGGGTTTGTTCCAAATGAAAATCGTGCACAAAGAAAAAGTAAATTCACAAACAATTTCTGAAAATAAATTCTTTTTATTAAAATAGTCAATTTTACATCAGAAACCTAGTCTAAGAGGGCATACAATCCAACAGACTAAGTAGTACTGTCGCTTCTCCAAGTTGAATTCATCTTTTGGAGGTGGTCTCTTTCCAAAAGACTCGCTCTTGCTATTCAAAACTAGTACTACTAGCCTACCCTTATTGAGTACTCAACATTGCTTATCCCACTTGGGAGAAAACTGATCAAACATTGTTAATTTGGAAATAGCAATTAAGGGTTTCTAAAGTTCGTGTCAAAGTTAGTTTTAGAAAGAGTTTAGTGTTTGAGTAAAACTGCTTGTTGATTCCAAATGATTTGACTGAAACAGAAAGAAAATAGTCCTTAATTGCCTTTACCAAATGAGTGTTCACACACTTTGCGTTTTGCTTGCTATAGTAACCCTTTTGTCATCAAATAAGTTTTATGCAAGAGCTTGCCTAATCCTTTGCTCGAGCTAAATCAAAGATCTTCCAAAGCTGACCTAACCTCGCCTGGGGTAAACACAAGCCATAATTAAACTCAAGCCAAATTCGCTTCCATAAATAATCTTAGTTCAACTTATTACAATCATAACCCTAATGTCCTGAGCTTAAAGGCTAGATGATAAAGGTTTTATATAAAAAAATAAGTTTAGCTTGATAATAAAATAACTAGGGGTTGTACAATAATTACTAAGAAGTTATAGGTTCAAATATAAATCTTTGTTATTAATAAACTAGGGTTTATTTGATGAAGGATCCTAAGTCCTAGATGATATTATTAAAATAAATAATAAACTATTAGTAATGTCTTAATTAATAATTAATAGTTAGAAAATAATTAATAATAAGTAAATTTTAATAATCTTGGTCAAAAGATAATAAATAGATTTCAATAGTATTTATGAATATATGACCTACTAGATCAATATTTTACCTATTATTATTATTTATATAAAAGGCCTTATTTAATATTATTATTATTATTATATATAAATATTTATATATATTATTTTAACAAAAGATATCATTTATTTGGCTAAAATTTCACTATTTTATTTAATATTCCAACTCCAAGGCTTCTTAAGGTTTTCAAAATTATTGAGGGAAAGTATAGTCTTAATTGTGATTAACGTAATAAAATTGGCTAATAAAAATATCATAGGATCAACAAGGTCATGATCATAATTCTCCTATTGCTAACAATAATCATGAACATAAAATCCAACATCAATCATCAAACCAATCATTTCATGAATAAAGGCTTAAATCTATACCTACTAGCATATGGCTAAATCTCTACTAAGCATAATCATATACATGGCTTCAACAAGAATACAAGAACATAAAAGCCTATTCATCAAAGATGACATAATATCTATCATGCTTAATCATCCATACTTACTCACGACATGAAGAGCATGCAACAAACCACAAAATATTATAACACTCAACCATGACAAAACATCCTCATGCTCCAATCTCAACTCCTTCATACAAACACATACTCAATCTCCAATCATATTCTATTCTTTTCTAATAACATCTAAGAGACATGATTTTTAGAATTGAAAACATGGTTAAAGAGAAATACTTGGTTGATGACAATCTTGTTGAATATCCAAGGAGGTCCACACGCGTAGAAGGCTTGAATCGTCCAAGGAAGAAGAAGAGAAACGGCCATGGTTGAAACAACCATAGAGAGAGAGAGAGAGAGAGAGAGAGAGAGAACATTAGTATATTATGCTTAAAGATTAAAGGAAAGAAGATGATCAAAATCGTTCCTGATTACCTTGAGAGAGTTCTTGAATCTTCAAGAAAAATTTTAGTTTTTTATCCGATAGCAGAATTTTTTTTTTTCAATGTTTGATGTTATAAAATACAAAAATGGACTCTAGAGGGTGAGTAGACGTGATCTAGAGTTTTTGGAAGGGATTGGAGAGGTTTGGAGTGGTCTTAAGCTTGGAGGATAATGGTGTGTGTTCTTGGTGTTCTTGGAGAAATAGAGGGTATGGAGAAAAAGCTAGAAGAATTTTGCTAAAAGATGTTGGCCAAATGGCTAGGGGATTCTTGTAATTGAATTTTTATATTAGGGAGAAGAGGGAAATTTGATCATTTGAATTTCAAAAGGAGTAATTCATGGAGTGAATTAAGGTAGAAAATATGGTAAAGTGGTTTGATTGATAGAGGTTCTTTGGAGCTGCTATGGCCGACTGGATTTTGCTGGGGTTTTGCTTAGATGAATGAGGTTTGAAGAAGCTATAGGGTGGCCGAAATTCTAAGTGTAAGGATGGGAGAATTTCTGATTATTTGAAGCTTAATTCATTGAAGTTTTCATGGAGCAATTTGCTGAAATTTTGAATTCTAATCGAGAACTTGATTGGAGTAATTGATGGAGGAATTTAAGGAGTGGCTATGGTGTTCATTTCGTGCAGATTAATGGATGAGGTGATGAAGTTCAGTTCATGGCTGACTAAGGTTGGTTTCACAGAAAATTGAAATGAGTTTCGGACAAGGTTTGAAGAGAGAGCAAGGCTGGAATTTTCTGGTTGTTCATTCGAATGGTTTGCTGGAATTTTTGTGCAGTTTATTTTGCAATGTTCCAGCCGACTTGTAGGGAGTTTGAAGAGGTATTCGAGAGTTCTTTAAGGCTGGTTTCTAGCATTCTTTATGGAGGAAAGACAGAGATGAATTACTGGTTTGAAGGCTAGAAGAAACAGCTTGGTTTTTGGCCTGCTAAGCTGTGAAATTGTCCAGGATTTTTTTTCCTGGTTTGCACAGCTTTGTGCAGTCTGATTTTTAGCCAAGGATTTCAATCTTCAAGCTGAACAAGTTGGCTATTTTTCTGGCAGTATTTGAGTGAGAAAAATGGTTGAAGTTTTTGAAAGCTGGTCTAACCAAGAAGTTGGAAAATTTCTAGATTGCTACCATGAAGAAGATGAATACTTATGGAATGAAGTTTGAAGATTCAACCATAGAAATTAATTTTCTTGGGAACCTTCATTAACTACTTGCCCATTTTCAGCCAATACTCTATCCTCTAAGAGTCATTTTTGAGATTCTAAGGTTAATAAACCTTGCTGAATTTTCTGGAAATAAAAATGACTTTGGATAAATTGAACAACTTAATAGATAAAGAATTAAGGTAAGCTAGAGAGTAGAAGGACATGAATCCTTTAAGAATTCTTTTAAGGCACAAGAATAGGACTCGAACATTCCCTTCATGTCTCCCCTAGGTCAACACTCCTAGTTCTACTCATGGGATACAAAGGCCGAAAAGTCCAATCCTTAAACAAAATAAAATTATTCATGCTAAATCTTAAATGATGGGATTTGAACTCAATACCTTAAGGATTAATTCCAAAGCTCTAACCACTAAACCACAACAACTCTTGTTCTTATTTTCTCTCCCAAATACTCTTCGTATTTAATCTTCAAGCTATCTCCCTATTTTTTACTTCAAGCAAAATTACCATTTTACCCTTCAATAAATATAACTAAACCTTCTAGACTATAAATCATAATCCTAAAGCACATAAAATCATTCAAGAATATATTTATGCATGTAAGAAAATATGATATGCATCCCGACCCCCTTACTCTAAGGTTGGTTTTAGTTGGGGGTTCACATGACCATTGCCCGAATGTATGTCTTAGCCAGCTTCTCCATAGAATCCTTAACATTTATCAGAATAAAATGAGTAGCCTTGGTCAACCTATCAACCACAACCCAAACAGCATCCTTTAAAGTCTTCGACATCGATAGTCTGGTAACAAAATCCATCGTCACCTCCTGCCACTTCCACTCGGGATTAGGTAACGGTTGCAGCAATCCAACTGCTTTCTTATGCTCCGCCTTTACTTTCTGACAAGTCAGACAAGTAGAGACGTATTGTGCCACGTCCCTTTTTATCCCCAGTCGCCAATAGTCCTTCTTTAAATCTTAGTACATCTTTACTTCTCCAAGATAAAAAGTATACTTGCTCTTGTGAGTCTCGCCCATTATTTTTCTCTTCAATACTGGGTCATCCGGTACACATATCCATTCTCAAAAATACAAGACTCCAACTTTATCAGTCCAAAACTCCTTATTTCCTCTTTTGAGTTCCTTTACTTTAAAAGTTTGAAAGTCTTGGTTGCGTCGCTGCACCTCTTCAATCTCTTGCCTCAACTCAAGTTCCATCTTCAGATTACACAAGCTGATCTTTCCTTCTCCTATTTCCACCTTTTGCTCTAAGAGTTCTTGTACTATTTGAACTTCTTACACCCTCATACTAGCCATTCTCACCTTTCGGCTCAACGCATTAGCTACCACGTTAGCCTTCCCTGGTTGGTAGCTATTTGGACACTTATATTCTTCTAAAAACTCCATTCATCTTCTCTGCCTTAGATTCAAGTCCTTTTGAGTGAAGATATATTTTAAACTCTTATGATCCATGAAGACTTTACACTCCACTCCATATAAGTAGTGTCACCACTTCTTCAGGGCAAACACTATCACTGCCAACTCCAAGTCCTGCGTCGGATAGTTAACATCATGCGACTTCAGCTTTTTCGATGAATAGGCGATAACTTTCCTATCTTACATCAGAACCACCCCCAGACCTTCCTTAGAGGCGTCTGTGTACAAGGAGTAGGGTTTACCTTCCTCAAGGAAACTCAATATCGGTGCCATCATCAATCTTCTCTTAAGCTATTGAAAACTCTTCTTACACTTATCACTCCAGATATACAGTACATCATTCCTTAGCAGTAGGGTCATTGGTGTAGCCAGTGTAGAAAAGTTCTTGATGAACTTTCAGTAATATCCCGCCAATCCAAGAAAACTCCTAATATCAGTTACACTCTCTGGTTATTTCCAATTAGAGACAGCCTCAATTTTTACTGGGTCCACCTTGATTCTCTCTGTAAATATCACATGACCAAGGAAGGCCACTGAATCTAACCAAAACTCGCATTTGCAAAACGTAGCATATAGTTTATGCTCCTTCAATTTCTCCAGTACCAACTTCAGATGCTCCATATGCTCCTTGAGACTCTTAGAGTAGATCAAACGGCATCATCACAAACTCATAGTGCCTCTATCTAGTGTTGAAGGCTGTTTTGGGAATATCCTCTTTAATTCGTACTTGGTAATAACCTTGCCGAAGGTCCAATTTGGAGAAGTAACAAGAGCCTTGCAACTGATCGAACAAAACTGGGGTAACCAAAGATAACATAATGGGTCTTATATACCCTTGCTTGACGAATTCCTCTAGCCATTCCTTTAATTCCTTTAATTCTGCGAGTGCCATCTGATAGGGAGTCTTCGATACTGGCTCAGCTCCAGGAACTAGATCGATAGTGTACTAAACTTCTCGTGATGGTAGGAAAGAAGTGAGCTCGGTCGGAAATACATCTGCGAAGTCTTTGACCACCACGGTGCTTTCCAAGGTACATTGATCCTTTGTCTTATTGAGCAAGTAAGTTAGATACCCTACACAACCCTTCTTCATGATCTTTCGGGCCTTTATTCCTACTATCAAGAATTTCAACTCTTTTACCTTTTTCCCGCTAAACTCCAAATCATCACATCCGGGTCTAATGAACTATACTATCTTGACCTTGCAATCCACTATTGCTCTATATTTCGCTAACCAATCCATACCCAAATTCAGATCATAACCATCAATAGGTAGAATTATGAGGTCTACCTTCAAAATCTCCTTCCCGACCACAATATCACACTCTTGCACTACCCTACTCTTATCTTTTTGCCTCCCCAAGGGGGTGCTCACTAACATAGTATAAGGCATTTCTACTCCGACCCAACCCAATTGGTATGCACACTTATCGTTCACATATGAATGGGTCGATTCGGAGTCTATCAAAATAAAAATAGCTTGACCTTGAACAGAAAGCATACCTTCATCCACCTCGAATCAGCTCCAACCTCTTCTCGGTTCAGAGCAAAGACCTTAGCTTTCACTTAAAGTTTTTAGCCTCCTCCTTTAGCCATCCTAGCGGGTGCTCCTCTGTTTACCCCAATAGTTATGTTGAATCTTCTTACCCCATCTTGAGTAGTTTAGGGCTATTATTCTTTAGATAATTTAAATCACCATAGTTGAAACATTTCCTTGATACTCCCTTGAACCAGCACTCCCTTTCAACATGACCTCGCCTCCAACAGTTCCAACACATCAGTGCATTCGTTATAGGATCGGAGGGGACTGTCCTTGGCTGTTTCCCCTTATTTCCTTACTACATCAAACCAGCAAGTCGCGTGTTAATTGAAGGTCACATTAGTGGGCGACATGGTTGGAATGGCTAGTTTATCAGCCGATTCCTATCCTCGTTCTCCTTCTGGATTGCAAAGTCAACTGTAGATGTATATGTTGCAGGTGGAGATAAAGTCGTTCCTCAGATCCTGCCTGATACCTTTCACAAATTGTCGCATCCGTTTCTGCTCGATGTCCACCAAACACTTGTAGTGCTTAGACAGTTGTATAAATTATACAACATACTAGGCCACGATCATCCCTCCTTGTTTGAGGGTTTATAACTCATCCTCCCTCTTTTTTGCTATCCATTGCGGAATGTACTCTACTCTAAAAGCCTCAACAAAGTTCTCTCATGTCCAATCATAATCTTTCCTCTCCTATTCCTCCTGGACTCATTGCCACCAAGTTTAGGCAGGTCCTCTCAACCTAAATGTAATAAACTTCACCCTTCTCTTCTCGCTATATTGTAGCGTCGCGAAAATGTCCTCCATCTACTCAATCCACTACTCTGCCTTCTTATCCTAGTCTACCCCTCCCTGGAATGTTGGAGCTTAGAACATCAAGAATCATTCTAGTGCCTCATCTTTACCCTTAGGTGCCCTCTTATCTACCTGGTCTACTTTCTCAGTCAAATGTTGAAGAATGGCAGCCATTTTGTCAAAGGCTTGCCCTATAGTCACTTCTTAGGACCCTACTGATGTTAACTCTTGCTCCTACTCAGAATCCTCCTCCACCTCTGGTATGGATCGCCGCGCATGCTTAGACTCGGGAGCCGATGACTCACTCTCCTGAGTAGCCCTACCTTGTCCTATAGCCTTACGTCTTGGTGCCATCTATTTGCACCCAATACAAGGTTCATTCGGGAAAAAGTTCATGACATGCAATGAATTAGCTCATGGATTGGAAAGAATTTTGCGAATAACACTCCAAATAGTATAGAGAAATCAATAAAATCATATTTTCATTAACCAAATGCAACTTGGTACAAAATAAGGGAATATCCTACTAGGTACACCTTTTATTCTTGTGAAACAAAATCCAAAATAGGGAGTAACTGCTGAATCAAATAAGTAAGCGAACATCTCTCCATGAAAATAAAAGAATAATCACTAAGAACTCTAAGTTTCACTAGAGTCACTGGAATCCTCAGAAGTCTCAAGAGAAGGTTCCACTATCCATCATGCACTATTGTTGGGATGATTTTCCACATGGTCCTTGGTGAAACCAAAAGATCGAGGCTTCTTCTTAGGCTGACCTAAAATGTACTCCTCATCATCCCTAAGCTTTTCTATGGCTAACATCAATGCGCTCTTAGGCCCTTCAGATTCTGACTCGTTTGACTCGCTTCTCAGAAGCATTGGGATTTCTTCCTCTATTGATGGGGTCATAGGTGCATCAATACTATCCTCCCCCTCAATCACTTCCGCTTCACCCTCGCTCTCAAGCTCTCCTATCTCCCCCTCAATCTCAAGTCCCCCTAACTCATCATTACTCTCATTATTCATTGCTCTTCCATCCCCTATCTCCCCCTCATCATCTCTCTCATATTCAACTATATTCCCCTCTTCCTCAAATTCAGGCATCTCAAGTACCGGGTTCTTAAGTTCTTCCTCTATACCAAAGTTTTCCATCAAATGTGGTTTATGGTAAACTTTGTCCTCACTCAAAAACCATCCACCTTCGGATTCTATCTCCAAATCAGAGGATGATGAATCCGCTATAGGAATTGGGCTATGCTCTACCATTCATGGGACCATACATAAATGGCCAGTCTCAATTGTGGATCTTCTAATCATCCTAGGGTTTAGGTACTATTCAATAAATTTAATTGCCTAAACCAAATCTCTGATACCATTTGTAACACCTCGCTAATTACGTACCCAAATAGGCGGGATGTCGCCCCATCCAAAGGACCAGGGATTTTTATATCGAGGTACAAAAGGAATGAAAATGACTAAATAAAATTATGCGAAAATCTTATTACAACCAAAGTTAAAACTCATACAAGTCTAAGAATCTAAAACTAACAATCATCTCTCGAAAGAAATACAAAATAGAAATAAATAAACTGAAGGTCATCTCTTATCTCTTCAACCTTCTCAATAAAATCACTCTCCTGAAAATATGATGTAAAATAGAGTGAGATTGGCATCTATATAAGTCTCATGTGTGCAAATGTCATATATAAATATTTCATGCATGAAGGTTTATCAAAACCACAAAATCATGTTTGCAAGACTTTTCATCAATAAACAATTATTCAAAGGAGCATTGCTCATCATATCCAAAGCTATTCTCAATAAATCATCATCTCATCATAATCATAAGATCATGATATAGAGATTAGCAATGATTCAAACAATAGTATTACAATCCATATCATGGTTACCACATGATAGCGTCTCAATGTAACCTTTCAACAATGGGCAGTGAGGATCATCCTACTAGGGTGAGATACTCCTCCATCTCTATACCCAACACACTCAGTTGTCTAAACTGGATAAATAAAGTCCACATGGACCCATATGCAAGCTCGAACCGACCTGACTAAGTAGTACTGTCGCCGCTCCAAGTTGAGTTCATCTTCTGGAGGTGGCCTCCGACCAGAAGACTCACTCTAGCTCTTCAAGACTAGCACCACTATCCTACTCCCATTAAGTACTCAACGCTCTCCATTTAGGGGCGGAATCATTTTTCTTATTTTCACAATCGTTAATTACTTTGTCTTTGTAAAACGTGACATTTCACAATAAGTTTTCCAAAGCATTTGTGATAAAGAAAATAAATCATTTTTATTTTAAAAGTTTAGATTTGACAAACTCATTTAGATAATAAAATGACCACGTTCCCAAATCAAGTATCAAAATATCACAGTACAATCCATCAAATTCAATCAACGTTCCAATCATCATGTCAATCATCATATTGACACCATTTCAAATATCACTGTACAAAACGACTTGCAAACATATAATATTTAGCAAAACAGTTATGCAAAGACTTACTTAATTACGCAACTAGTCAAACCAAAGCCAATGCTTGCAGTCTATTCAGACTTCCTCCTTATCTAAAATCAATGATTCTATGGTTAGAACTGAAATAGAGCACATGGCCTAGCCATTATTATTTCATGCAACCTGAATCCCTATGATCCCATAGATCAACCATAGCATCTAAATGAATCCATGTAATAAACTATGCCCATAACCTTCTCTCGTTATGCTACTCATCATCAACCATGCATATACTCAATTTAAATAATCAAAATGATAACTCTCATACTCAACTATCATTAAATCCATATAATAACCCCATATAAATCACAAGATCTCATCTTTAACCAACCATAAGATGGATCGATATCCACCATAACATGATATCATAATATTTCACCCTATATTCACCTAGATCAACTATTGCTGCATCAAACTCATCCATCCCATCCATTCATGCTTTTTATGCTATCCTTTATACATAATAACATCACTATAAAATCAGTCTCATTCAAATCAATGGGGATTGAGTCTTAAAATATCTCTTGGATAGACAAAACAAGGAAGTAAATGTGGCTCCTTGGTGATTGGTTAAGTTTACTTGACAGGAAGAGATGATTGGGTCCATTAATTCTTCTTGTTTGAAAATCAAAAAAAATAAGGGGTGTAAATCAGTCCCTTTTAATCGAGATTTAGGAGAAGAAGATGAGAAGAATTGAGGTCGAGTTGTTGAAGAGTTGAAGAGTTGCTTACCTTGCTCTTAGGTTTTGATTTTGGTGGTGATTGAAGTCGTCATGGCTGAAATCTTGGAGAGAAAAGGTGCCTTTTTTTTTCATGTAGAAGAGAGGTTTAGGGTTTGATTTTGGCTATTTTGATGAAGAGTATAAGTTAGGTTTAGGTGTTTTGATATTTTGGAAGGACTACACCTTGTTTTGGACTCTTGAACAAATAAGGGAAAAATGGCAGCTTTTGCTCTTCTTAGTTTGGCCGAAACTACAGTGAATAGAAGAAGTTTATGGTTGTGTTCTAGGGTGCTAAAGTGGCCTAGATAATAAGAGAAAAAGGAGAAAAGTATAGGCTTATTTCTGGTTCAGCTTTGGGCAGAACTTAGGGAAGAAAATTTAGGGTCTTATGCTGTGATTTTTGCTTAAAACCAAAGGGAAATTTGAGAGTAAGGGAAGCTGGAATTTTCGTGAGTGTCTGTGTGTGACTGGTTTTTGTTTAGCTTAGTTGAATTTTGAGAAATAAGAATGGAAAGGTTTGCAAGAGTTGACATTTGAACTAAAGTCACCAAGTATTAAACACTAAGCTTCAGCCACTAAACCACAACAACTTTAGCTTCAATCACTACACCATAACAACTCTAGCTTCAACCACTACACCACAACAACTCTTGTTTCAACCACTAAACAACAACAACTCTTGTTTAATGACTAAACCACAACAACTTTTGTTTAAATAATCCTTTATCAAATACCCTTAACTCCCACTCACTTATTCCATTTCCCTTCTAATAAATTCTACTCATAAAAAAAGCTCAAGTCCACCAATAAATTAACAAATTCCCTTAACTCCCACTCACTTACTCCATTTCCCTTCTAATAATACTCATAAAATAAAAGCTCAATTCCACTAAGAAATAAACACCAATCCTTAACCACTAGACTACAACCACTCTTGTTTAAATAGTCCTCCAACAATTATATCAAAGTAAATAAATTCATGAACTAACCAACTCATAGATCACATATACCCATGAAAATGGTTCAAGTTATCAAATGTCATATAAAATGTAATGCCATGCGTGACTTTCCCCATATCATTAAGGTGGGTTTTAACGGGGCATTACAAACTCCTAGTAGAGGGATTTTGAAGCATCCAAAAGGTGGGATGCTGAATCCAAGATATTTAGGACCGTTCCCCATCACAGAAAGAATTGGGCTTGTTGCTTATAGACTACATTTACTGGATGCTTTGACAGGAATACATGATATATTCTATGTATCACAACTGAAGAAGTACAATGCTGACCCATGACATGTTCTGAACAATGAACTGCTAGTATTGCAACCTGACTTGAGTTATGTGGAGAAACTAGTTAAAATTTTAGACCGATGTATTAAGACTCTTCGGAATAAATAGATACCAATGGTGATGGTGCAGTGGGAGCATCATGGCACCCAAGATGCCACATGGGAGACGAAAAAATGGGTGAAGCAGAAATACCCCGACTTGAGATAAAGGTACACACTAAATTTCGGGATGAAATTCTTCTAAGGAGGGGAGAATGTAAAACACCACCTAAACTTGCACTAGAATTAGAAGGATGGGATGAATATCATATCATATTGCATAAAAATATATTTTTTGGATGAAATCATGTACCTTAGAATTGTGATATATAGGTTATATGGTTTATTTATGCTTGCTGAGTAATGAAGGTAATTAGGGAATTTTACCTGATGACGAATTAGGAATAGACTTGAGATTTAAAAAGAAAGAGAATTTGGTTGGAAAAATAAGAATAAGAATTAATGTGGTTAAGTGGTTAGAGCTCTATAGTTAATTTCTAAGGTCTTGAATTCAAACCCTATCACCTAAGTATTATTTTAACTAATGTTTGAATTTTCTTCTTACATTCCATCAAGCTAGGAACGTTGTCTTGGGGAAGACACATTGGTAATGTCCTAACCATGTGATCTTGCCCTAAAAGAAAATCTAGAAGTGTTTTGGTCCCCATCATTTTAGCAACCTATGTCCTAACCTGTTTAAATTCAAAAATACTCATATTTCTTTAATTCTCCCAATTTCTTTATGACATAGCTTGGATAATCTTAGGCTTGAATTTTCAAAAGAAAATTCCAGCTTCTGAGATAGGAGATGACCGAAATATATAAGGAGAAATAGCTAGTTGGTTTTTAATTAAATCACCATAGTTTTTCCTATAAAGAACCATGCTTTACTTATTCTTGTTTTGGTAAAAATCTGGATTTTTTTTTCCAACATTTCCTCTTGGGTGGATGTCCGAAAAAATGCAGCACAATTGCCATTCTATTCTTACTAATAAGCAACCAATTTTGTGTGAGTAACAGACTGAAAATGCCTTAGAATTTCGCAGCTCATAAAGCCTCACCAAATCAGAAATTTTCCAGCAAGCTACCAAGTGTTTAGTCATGGAAATTGAGCAACCAATCCAAGCATAAGATCATCTAAAACTCTCCTCTTTCTTCTCCAAGATGGTGGCTGGAAAGCCACCATTAATGGACCTTCAAACACTCCTAAGTTTCAACTGCAAATCCATTTCAAAATAATTCAAAATTTCTGCTAATAAATCATTTCATATTCTAAGTATTCTTGTAGCTAAATTCTAAAATTTTTCCAACTTGCATAGCAAAGGTGAGAACCAATTTCTTCTTCACTTACCTTCATCATTTTGACCACGTTGAAGCCATGACTGAACTTCTTGTCTTCTTCATCAACCTTGGCCATTAGAGCTCTATTAAACCACCTCAAACCTCTCCTAACTTCATTCTATTCAAAACTTTTCAAACTTGAAAATTAAATCCCAACTTTTACTCCATTAAACTCTCATCTAGCTAGGCTAATAAACCAGAATTTCTTCCTCTCTTATACAGCTATTTTTGGCCAACCTAAACTTGGGATGATTCTCCATTTCACCAACTAAGACATGGCTAGACTAGCAACCCACCATTAAAGGACTAGAGACCTTCAAGAAAAAATCACTATTAACAAATCTTCTACCTCAAAACCCTCCACTTTTTCCTTATTTTGAAATTCCAACTAGCTCAAGTCTCTCTCTCTCTCTCTCTCTCTCTCTCTCTCTCTCTAGGATAACTGAAACTCCCTTCTCTAGCAAGGCCATTTGGCCTTCACTCACCAACCATACACTTATCTTCTTCTCTCAATTTTCTCTTATGTTCTCAAGAACACCAAGAATACCAAGAATACCAGGAACACACACTACACTTCTTCAACTTTTAGCCACTCCTAATCATCCCAAATCACTCCAAAATCTCTCCAATCAATTAGGATTCAACCTATACCCATCCTTGGTATACTCTATAATACTAAAACAACCGAAGTTGATCTCTCTTTCAAATCAAACGTGCCTTTTTTTTCAAGACAAGAAGAACTACAAAAAGGTAAATTCAATCATCTTAATTTTCTTCACTTCTTCATCTTCTTTTCTTCACCATCATAATCTCTCTCTCTCTCTCTCTCTCTCTCTCTCTCTCTCTGGCCAATCCATTAGTGGCCATGCTTGAACAACTTCAATCGATAGAGGACTCTTCAAGCACTCAAGGGTCTTCATTGGACAAGACAACATCTTCAACTCCAATGATCATCAAACAAGTATTTTTTCTATGACCTTCTTCTTAATTTTCAAACTCAAGACTTCTAGATAATGAAATTAATATGTTGATTTAATATTAATGGGATGGAGATATATATATGGGTAAAGAGAATAATTTTAATATATGAAGATTGAAATGGATATTGAGGCTTATGAATTATTGTTAGATTATGCTTTAGGATCATTATATGATCATGAGTACATTATGATTAGAGGCTTTATGACATTAGTATGGATGTTGTGATGAATGATGGAAATTACACCACCATTGTTTTGATTATGCTCCCATGATATTATTTTTGACACCAAATACCTTGTTAATATTATTTTTAGTATAGTATCATTCTTGTTGTGATAAATATTATTACAAGTCTATTTTTGCACAAATCAATATTTTTTTAATATATGTGTGTATGAACACACACACACACACACACACACACACACACACACACACACACACACACACACATTACCTTTCTAAATCTTTCGTACTAGTAAATTCACTATGGTCATTAAAAATTATTATTAGAGCTACCTTTTACTACTACTACTACTACTACTACTACTACTATCATTATTTAATTTAATTTATTAAACATCAATATTTTTGAACTTAATAACTTCTTAAAATATTATTATTTATTAGATAAACAAATAGTAATATTTTCATTAAGCATTATTAAATATAAAAAATAATATATTAGAATTAATTGATAGCAATATCTTTTATATTCATATTATTATTGAAACTTTTATCTACTCTTATGTTTCATTTATAATAATAATAAATTATTATTACTATCTATTATTAATATAATTTAATATTTATTATTAATATAATTTAATATTTATTATTATTTGTTAATAAATAATTATTTATAACACCTATCTATATTGATATATTAAATTATTCTTATTCTATAAAATTAACAACAAAACCCAAAATACCTTATCAATTAATTTTAGAACTCTTAAGACATTATTGCCATAACTGGATGTTGTTGTAACTAGTTGAGCTTAAGCATGTTAGGTTGGAAGTTATTTATTTGAACAATTGTTACTTGGTTATGAACCATTGAGACTTATATCCTATAATTACCCCAGGCAGGGCTAAATTGCCTTGAGCCAACTTAGAGGACTATTGTGTCAAGGGAAAGCAAGAGATCAACAAAGTCATTGCATAAAGCTGTTTGAAGATAAAAAAATCACTTCGGCAAGTCAAAATGTGAATACATGGAAATGTTCTTTGGATGCAATTATGGACAATTTTCTTTTCCTTTTCCATTCAATCAATTAATTTCAAATTGAGCAAGAAATTTTAATCAAAATGTTAAACTTTTTCTAAAAACCAACTTTGAAAAGAATTTTGTCCACCATAATTGCTATTTCAAAGAAAACACATTTGGTAATTCTTCTATTCCTAAAAGGGACAAATAAAAAGTTAAGTACTCAATAAGGGTAGACTAGTAGGACTAGTCTTTGAAGGGTTAGGATAAGTCTCTCAGTAGGTGGCCACCTCTAAGAGGTGAGTCCTACCCGGATAATATGCCAATTCTGTAAATCATACCAGTCCAAGCTAGTGAATCTAGTTCAAGTAGACTATACATTTTTGAAATGGGCAATGGGTAAGTTTAGGTATAGAGATAGAGGAGTATCTCACATGGTGAACCGTAGACCTACCTTATGTCTGAATGCACAAAGTGTGGCATCCTGAACATTCTCTTGTCATAGTGCACAAAGTGTGGTACCATGTCTATTTCTTTTGTGTAGTTGCTTTTATTTTATACAATGTATGGCATTCGAAAGGAAAACCCCACCCCTCGCTTTGCGAAATTTATTTGTGACTTGTCATCACTTTACTTTTATAAATGTTTCTCAACTTGCATACATGAACTGCTTTTCCTGAAACAGTCTGAGCACACACGGGCTTATTAAGATTTATTTCTCACCACCTTATAGTATCATGCCTTCAAATCGATCCTACTATGAAGGTTGATTGATTAGTTTTTCCTTTCATTCAAGACTTATTTTGATTGTATTTCATTTTTAGAGACTTTAGTTGACATTTGTTGGTTTTGACACTTATTCATGTATTGTTTTCATTTATAATAAGTTTAAATTTGGATCATTTCTTCTATTTCTTCTGTGAATCCTAGTTGTAAAGATTCCTTATCCTAAGGATGGGGCGACATCCCCAGCCTTATTAGGATACGTAGGTAGTGGGGTGTTACAATAGAGGTAGGTACTTGTGGACTTACTTAGTCTTTGTAGTGCAAGTGGGAAATTGTTGGAAAGTATGCCTCTCAAATACTATGTATTCTGTATGAACATATTGTAATAAAATGTTTATTCATTCAATTTAGTTTGTTTTTTATATTATTGTATATTTAAAGATCTGAGTATGACAAGTAATAGTCTATGTGTTGGGTCGTTCTTCATAGTAAGGTATAGACCATGGGTATTTGTCATACAAATAAAATTAAGTTCTTAGTCATTTGATAGAACTGGGAATTTTATCAAGGTAAGACTATTATGCCATGATTTCCAATGAGAAATAGTTTACCTTGAATCAGTGAGTAGTTCACTCACATCATAGGCATAAGTGTATTACGAATACGTAGAATTGGACTAGTAGTAGTGATCTCTCTTAAAGTACTATAATTATAGAGATAAAACTATTACTACTACAGCATGAACAGATACCTTCATACTTGAGTGTGAGTTGATGGTCTGGTGAAGCTATGGTTTTATACTTTGATATATATTGGGTAAGATTTCTTTTGTAAGATCAATATCCTTGCATGTTGAGTGTATTACTTGTTAGTCTTGTGCCCTAGAGGCAATCACTTGTACATTGTATATGACATATTTTATTTTAATAAAATGCATTATTTATCTTACAGTTTCTTTTGTTTACTTTTAAATAATATAACTATTCGATAAAGTCCCTAGTACAACATTGTGTTAAGGAAATCATGATAGAGATCATGATATAAGATTCCTACTACACTGTATAGTGTTAGTACTTAAATAATTCCTAGTCATAGTATTAATGAGACAGGACATCATTAATGCATTAAAACTAGCGTGTGTTAGACTTCCTGATTTGATCAGGCAATGGTTCTTATATCTGTGAGTTTTGAGATACTCAAAGTTAACACATGGATGCTTGTTAATGGAACAAGTTCATTAGATGACCTAGCTTTGAGATAATCATATGGATAACTATTTAGTACTAGTGATACAATCTCAATATAGCAAACGTGCAAGTATTCTTAGACTTGAGATCTCCAAGGTACTTTGTTTGCTGAGCTTTGTACTTTGATTCCAATCTTCATAGCTCGATCGAGGGCCACCTATGGGATAGATATTGGGTACATTGTGAGGTAAACGAAAGTAGTTGAGAGGGTCAATAGAGGATTCACCACTCATAATAGTAGAAGCGAATATCTCACGGCCATTTGTAGAAATTACTACTCGGAAAGTCCTTGGCCAAGGCGATTGTGTATTGAAAACAGTTCCAATTGATACATATCTAGAGTAGTGGATTCCTGGTACAAGTACTATTTTATTCGGGCTAGAATTAATTCTAGAGGGAGTTGGCACTAATTTCGTACTCCAAACCAAATGAGATATTATATGGTGAAAGGAGTTAATTGCACTGAAGTTTGTTATTGAAGGGTTCATGTCAAGCCACTTGACTTCCTGGACTCTTGGGTGGTCATGATATGTTGCTAGATACCACTCATGATCTGGGAATATGGGTTTATTAATTGATGAATTAATAAACCAATCCTAATTGGAATTAATATGATTAATTCTAACTAATTATGGATTATTAATCTCAAAGACGTTTGGATTAATTCATGTTCACTACCAATTGACTGGGAAACCTAATAGGTCACACACAATAGAGGATTATATACTCAATTTATTATTTGATAACATAGTGGGGTTGATTGAGAGAAAGAGAAGTTGTAGTGGACAACTTATAATTGGTTGTAATTTATGATCTAAGTTGTAACTGTGAGAACTTGATATTTCTAATTACAATTAGAAAATTCTAATAGGATTAGAATTCTCAATTTTAGCAGGATTTTTTGTGTGATATAATGGATACACACGAATCCCTAGCTGAGTGTGATTGTCACGCCACACAACTAAGACACACGATCTTCTCTCTCTCTCTCTCTCTCTCTCTCGTTTTGCTAAAAACGAAAACAGCCCTAGCCGACTTAGTGTTTCTGCTAGCACAGAAAACTTTGTACTTGAGTATTCCTCTATGTGGATTACTGTTAAAGATAATCACACACTGTGATTATAGTGTTTAGACGTTCAACTCACGTGGAGGTTGATCACGAGGATTGCTGGATCGCGCCTCAACTTGAAGAAGAAATTTTATTCTTCAGACAATCAAATAAAGGTAAAAAACTATTCTATTTATTATCATTATGTCTTGTTTTCCATACATAGACGGGTCCTAGGAGGGTATCTCGTTTATTTTCCGTTGCACCGTATAGGATATGAGTCTAAGATACCCAACATTACTCTAGTTAGTTAAGACGGACTCATGCAAAAGAGTTTCCATGCTTTACGTAGTGAGGTTTAATCACCCCCTTGTGATTGTTCAAGATAATCTAAATGATCTAGGGCCTTGGGAACGTGACTCTAGAATGTGTGCTTTTGGGTAGCTTCCAATAATAAGCAAGTACATTCAAGTGAATTATAGATTATCGGATCTAATGATGGTAGAAGTCTTTGAGATGGGTGTTACTATATTTATCCTATCTCATTAATGGGTGTTACATAATGGGGTATTTTTATCATTTTACCTGTAGGTCGGAGACATTGCTTTAAACAATATTATTTTTGGAGTCAATATTTTCATATGATGATAATTGAAAATATTTAAAATGATAAAATGCAACTATTTAATAGTAAGGGCATTTTGACCATTTTAGTAGTCATGAATAATATGTATGTTGGTCCCTGGAGTAGCTCAAGTTTCCTTGGTGTTGTTTAGACATAATCTAGGCTTAATGGATAATTATTTGGAAGAGAAATAAAATTTATTCTAAAAGTCCAATTAGAATTAATTAATTAGTCTTGTATTTTAATAAAGCCCAGAAAGGATAATTAATTAATTAAGAGAATTAGACTGATATATGTTGACATATATTAGGAGTCCAATTAGAATTAATTAATCTTGGGTATTTAATGAGGTCCAGAAAAGATAATTAATTAATTAAGAGGATTGGGCCAGTATTGGATTGTTTTTGGAGAATAACACCTAGCTTATTAGGGCTTCATGATTTTTGGTCATTAGGGCTTAAGGAAGCCCTAGGTTGGCCAAAAATAAGGACAAGAGAGAAGGAAAAAAAAAAACCTCCACATGGTTTTAAGTTTTTTCCTCTCTAGTGTGTGTCGTCTCCTCTCCTCTCCCTCTCTGGTTTTTGCCCCTTCTCTCCCTTCTCTCTTGGATGGTGTTTTGATTATCCAAGAAAGAGCTCTCACTAAGCTATTACCAAGAGCAAGGTAGAGAGTCATAGTTTAGAAGACGAAGAGAAGAAGTTTGGAGACATTTGATGTGTAGGAGCAAGAGATTGGCGGGAATTCCTGTTGAACCACAGGCACCTCCTTCTCCCCTTCCAACGCAAAAAGTTCTAGTGCAACCCGTCCCCACATTGGTTAATTCACACCCAGCAAGGAAAAGTAAGTACTCTCTCCTAGATGTAGCTCGAAAAAACTAAAAATTTTCTGCTGCGTTTTCCTTTAATGTTTTTCCATGATCCTTCAACTAAGGGATTAGTCCACCCTAGTTTGAGTCTCTAAACACTTTGGATAATTTAATCTTGCTTTTACTTTTAGGTCTTAGTTTTCTTGTTATTCTAAAGTTCTTACTAGGTGTAGATTGGGTGCCTACAACTCCTAACTCTTTGTTCTTAGTTCCTTGTTAACTAAAGGTGATTATCTGTTGTTGTAGAAGACTTGATCTTCTAAATCAAGGATTCTAGTAGCTTAATTCTCCTATAGTTTTTGGTTTGAGGGTAGTGTTCCTTTTTGTGTGTTCTATATTTCCAATCTTGTGCCCTATTTTGCCTTTCTATCTTTGTTGTTTTGTTTGTTTCATATATACCACAAATTTTAGTGAGAAAATCACCCTCTCAAGCTCATACCATGCGGTTAGCAAGTTTGCTTGATAATCCTCATATGGACAAACATCTATAGAGCATTAAATTGATAGCATTTAAGGATTCCAAAACATGGAAAACGTCCTCGAATCCTTATAGGATCCATGCTAAACAAGTTAATAGAGACTTGGTAGAATACAAACCTCATACTAACCAGCATAAAACTTTCATTCTGAACAAAACCACATATGCTACTCGTTGCTAACGTCCTCCACGGATTCACACAATGAACTTTTTGTTCTTGACCAAGATGTGCTAGGACCCCTCGATCTCAAGGTTTTAAGTTTTCTAGAGTATTCTTTCTCTGTTATCTGTTTTGAGAAAAACAAGGTCGAGAAAGTGTGTGTGTGTCAAACGACTAAGGAGTTTTAAGATATCATAAATCTAAAATTATGTGAGAGTCTTCTTCTTAATAACCTCTCTCGATATCATATCATATCCTATTTGAAATCGAATTCCAAAAGATAGGATTTGCTTCTCAAATAATTTTGGTAGTTTAATGATTAATTCACCAAGCTAGATACAAAGAATCTAAATTCCCTTCAAATACATTAATCTCGGATGTCTTTCCTGATACAACGAACTTGGACACATTTCCAAATATATCAAATCTGGCCACCAGAAAAATAGCCTAATTGTTTGCCTAACATATGATAGATTCATTTAACACTAGTAGTGTACCCAAAATACATTTATATAGCCTCTAAGTTATAAGCAAATTCTAGCAAAATATTATAACTGTAAATGAAAATTGGTTATCTCTTTGAACCAAACCACAATTTGATATTTAGTTTTTTTATCACACGATATCCTGATTAAGTATAAGGCATAAAACATTTCATCTCTGTATAGCTTAATCAAATATTTCTTGATCTCCAAGTAAACTGTTCAAACAAATGATATCAACATCTCTTTATAAATATATTCGAGCACATTTAGAATATCGTTATTTGGAAAGAAAGTACTTATAACCTATCCCATGAGGTACTCTCATAGTAGGTCATATCTAATGTAATGTTCTCTAATATTTATTTATATTTTGACTTGATATCTCATATACCTATGACCAGTAAAACATAGCCATCAAGTTATAAATATACTAATCAATCAATTCATAAATATACTAATTTTAGTTTATTATTGTTCCACCAATAATAATAGATAATGAACAGTTTAAGAATAGTCATTTTACTTGCTATATGGTTTTACTATTAAGTCACGTACTTAAGGATCATACAATGAAATCCACTATTCATGGAAAGTGATGCTCATATTATAAAATACAAGATAACAATATACAACTACAAATTTCTTTGGGCATATCCCCAACATAAATTACATCTCCAACTCTAAACATCCAACTGAGAAGAAATCTATCGTCCTAACTCACATCCAAGTGAGAAGAAATGTATTATCCTACCTCACTATGTACATGGATAGTTAGTGCACTGGTTATCACAATGAATTTTCTTAAGGTATAAACAGTCTTCAGCGACAAGTTATTCTGATGAAGGTAGCAAAAAGAACTTTGACAAAATGTAGCTTGCAAGCAAATTTATGGAGGTAAAACCAATGCTTGGACTACAAAATATACTCACCAAACCTAATAGAGCATCACTTTATTGATGATCCAATAGCTACCATAAATGAATAGCTTTATTTTTTGCGTATTAGTTCAAATCTCCTTGTCTTGTGGAGGGATTATCACTATAACATCAAATCTTATAATCTATATCATTTTACTCACCAATTTAGATTTTTATAAGACATTCCAAGTTATTTTGAGTCTTTAACTCATAAAACCACATTAGCAGATAGTTTCCAATTTTTGATGAGATGCATACTTAGATTTTCATACTAAGATATCTTATTACTAATAGGACTTTTATCCTTGCCCATCACAGTTGTCCTTCAAACTAAAAAAACATTTGCCATAAGTAAGGAAACAAAAGCTAATTTGCTATATACATGTAATGCCGTGCATTTTTGAATTTCGAATGGCTACTACTTTTGATGAAATAAGAATTTGTACTAGTGGCCAAAACAAGAAACGGTCAGTATAATGAGACGAACATCTGCAATAAAAATATTCAAGGGCATTATTAGAATTTTAGCATTTATAGGGACCTAGATGGAATTTTTAGATTTGTTCTATCTATACCCTAAATATTTAGATTGCGATTACTTTTAATAGAGTGAGAGTTTTGGGGTATACTCGAAACAAAAATTGAACAATGTGATGAGATGGACGTTTTGGTATAACCCGAGCTATTAGGTGCATTGTCGTAATTTTGACCGCGATCGGGGTTTTGACCACAAATTGGAAAGAATTGAGAATTTTGAGTCCTATCATTGAGTTCAGTGGAATTTATACATTCCATTGGTGAAATAAAATATTTTCCTGATACGGACTGGGATTATAGCTATTTTCTGAGAAAAATTGGAAATGCAGTCAAGATTCAATCATATGGCATTGTGTGAATAGTGGAAAAAACAAGTGTTAAAATATCATTAGAGAAGTAAAATGTTTGTGGTATTATTAAATTACAAAAGCTTATTGAATAAGCTTAAGAATTATCTATTTATATTAAATCCACCAATTGGAATTTAGCTTTAAATAGATATCCTACAATGCAATTAATGTTAGTTGAATTTGGGCACTAGAATGATGGTGGAAGGGCTGTAAAAGAGCCAGAAATTTGTCCAAGAGAAGAACAAAAGGAAGGAAAGAAAGAAAAGAAAGGAAAATGAAAGAAAATCTAGGGAAAAAAAATAGAGAAAAAGGGGAGAAGAGAGAGAAGAAGAGCTCTTGGAGAGAAAAAGGGAGACTTGAATCATTTTTCAGCCAAATCAAGCTACAAACATGGTAAACATTCAAGTTTCAAGAATTGAAGTTGTAGATTAAAGCATGAGGATTACTTTGATATAAATTTTGTTGGTTAATTCATGCTATTTATGAATTTTTCTCAAGAATTCAAATTTGTTTGTGAGTTTGTGTGTTGTGTGTGTATTGATTGGTGAGGATGATTTTATACTATGTTTTATATGGTGATTAAAGGTGTTTTCTTGGTGGTTTTATTGGTGGCTCATGGCTGCACAAGAATCATGTGAAATAAGAAGGAAAGCTAGACTAATTGTTAAACGAAAATGAATGGTTATTGTTGTTGTTTGTGAATGTTAAATTTGGCATTGGAAAATATGGTTTTGCTAAGCTAAATATGTCTGAAAATCAGAGGTATGAAGGCTGTTTAGTAACATTTGAGGAGGATTAAGTGATATATAAGTGTTTGGATTGAAGAAGAATGAATTGGTGATGTTATTTGATGAAGAAGAAACGTGAAAAGGTGAAAGCTGTTTTGCCTCAGCAGTGTGTCACGGCTCAGAGGCTGTCTGAATGAAGTTCATAATCATAAATTTGGAGATCTTATGAGCATTTCGATATAAAATAGAGTTTAATCGGAATTGTGGATCAAAAGTTACGTTAAAAACAAAATCGGGTGTTAAAGCTGAAAAATTCCAACTTTTGTGTGAATGAATGAAATTCAATGAATTAAATTTGTTTGCATTATTGGAAGAATTAAAGGATGAAAGACCATACGAATACTTTAAATTATGTGTAGAAAAGGATGGAGAAGTGGTTAATGGATTTTGATTATTTTGGAAAGATAATTTTATTATATTTGGAAATAAGAAAAATAAGAAATAAATTATTCTCATTTTACTCTGGTAATCCATTATTCTAGATTTAATTACTAAGTTGAGAATGAAATGACTTTAATGTAGGTTTCTACGTTAAAGACTTGAGGAAAAGCTAGGAACGTTACACTTACGGCTCTTTGATATAGGGCACAAGATGAGTCCCACTTGTTTTACAAACTCTGTTTTATGCTAGTAAAATTGTGTTTTATTGAGAAATGTTTTATGAATCCTTTTGGTTTCTTTGAACAAATAAATGGTTTCTCTGAGGAAGAAATGGTATCATGCCATGATTAGATTTGAATGGAAGAAATGAATTTTCATAAATAGAGTTATTCATAATTGGTGATTAATTCTCCTAAAACCTCTTCATGACAAGGTTAATGGACCTTTGTGTTTTACTGAGAATTATTGAGGTTTTTAGGAAATAGTGTTTCCTATAAGGTATTTTGGATCCTTTGAATTATAAATAATTCCTAGGTATAAATGTATACATAAAAAGCTTTCTTCTCATTAATTATAAAGAAAAATGATATCTTATTCTGGGAAAGCATTAATGTTCCTTTTTATGGAAAGAATTTTTGGGAAAATGTGAGTTAAGAATATTACGGAATTATAATTGGGATTTCTTGAATTAAATTTTCCTTTTGGATTAGAATTCTAGAATTCCAAAATAATACTCTTTTTGAAATTGGGTATTTTTCAAATGACAAAATACCCTTAGAAACTCATTTTATTGTACGAAAATGACTTTTATCCTTTTTCACTACAATTTGAGAAAATAATCTCTCAGTATGAGATTAACTTGTGAAAATGATATTTTGGCCCCAGAAAATGTTTTTATTGGTATTTCTTCGGGTGGTATTTCTTCGGGAATGAATATTTATCTGGCCTTGTGAGCCAGTGGAATCGGACTAGTCTTGTGAACCAATGGAAACATTGAGCACTCAACAAGAGCTGACCTTTGTACTAGCTTAAGTTAGAGGTAGACGACCCTAAGTAACCTGGCTAGTTTTGGGAATTGTCTTAATCTAAATAGGGCGATGGGACATTCTAAACGGTTGAGGACTTACCGGATGGATTGGTAAGTGTCTGGTTGACCTCTTGCTCCTTCTCATGTAAGGAACAATATGGAAATAGGTTCCCATACGTAAGCAAGAAATAAGTTATAACCTATGCCCCCTCTCATGTGAGGAACGGATAGTGATCCGAAAACATATTAATCAAATAAATTGGGTAGAGTGTGACGACATTTCTACTTCTCCAGCAATGCATAGTTGAGTGCTATAGGCTTGTGTCCTTAGTGCAACAAGACTATGATGCTGAAGGTGAAGCCTTATGAGCTTTGCACATAGACTGATCCTTTATTGAGAAAAGTGTCTACATTTCTGAAATTGGGCAATGATATTGAATAGAACTCGATTTTCCAAATATGAATGAATTCTGAATAAACTCTTTCTAAGAAAGGTTTAGAATTGTTTTTAATAGAAAAATACAATGCTTTCCCATAATGGTTTTATAAAGCTACAACTAATAACACACTTATCTAATAAATCACTAGCACACACGGGACTCACTAGGTGATTTTTCACTCATACGTGTATCATTTCTCTTAAAACTTTAGGGAGTACAGGCGCAGTAGAAGCATTGTGGACTCTCAGAGGCTCATGCTACATCTTGGAACTGTGATACCCTTGAGTATATGTATCAAAAATTAGAGTCTATGTACTTTCTTATATTAAATAAAAGTAAATTTTGGAAACTTCCTGCTACCTATTGAGTGAAGTTTATTATAAAGACTCTTTGTCTAGGTAACTGGACAAGACGACATCCCATAAAGTTACAGCTCACTAAGCTATGAAAATGTGGGGTGTTACAATACATGTAAGGAACTTATATTCTTCATGTTCATAAAAAAGTAGCCCATATGTTGATAAATAAAAATTTATTTATATTAAATTTATTTTTTGGTCAAAAGATACCTAAAGTAGTAGTATTATTATTTTAAGAAAAATTCCAACCCCCGTTCACCGTATTTTTTTTATTTTTTAAAATCTTAACAGTTAATAAAAAAAACAAAATAAAAAAGGAACAACCCCTCCCCTATTTTACTCCTGTTAGCAAGTCGCTCTCCCACCACCACCATTGGGAATTAGGAGAACGAAGATGATTGAAGGCTGGTCGTTGTCTCAACCCAGAGTCACACCCACCCCATCTCGAACAAGAACCTTGAGCTCTTTATTGCCAATTGATTAAGTCAATTTGCTACATACATGTCAGAAACTTATATTATTCATGTTCGTAAAGAAGCAGCCTATATGTTGATAAATAAATTTTATTTATATTTTTTTTTTGTCAAAAGATACCTAAAGTAGTAGTGTTTTTTTAAGAAAAATTCCAACCCCCATTCACCGTATTTTTTTAATTTTTTAAAATCTTAACAGTTAATAAAAAATAAAAAATAAAAAACAAACCCTCACTCCCGTCAGCGAGTCACTTTCCCACCACCACCATTGGGAATCAAGAGAACAAAGACAGCTGAAGGTTGTTCTCTATCTCAACCTAAAGTCATACCCACCCATCTCGAGCAAGAACCTTGAGCTCTTTATTGCCAATTGATTAAGTCAATTTGCTATATACATGTAAGAAACTTATATTCTTCATGTTCATAAAGAAGCATCTCATATGTTGATAAATAAAAACTTTTTATATTTTTTTTTTTGGGTCAAAAGATACCTAAAGTAGTAGTTTTATTTTAGGGTTAATTTCAAAAAAATCCCTGTACTTATATGTGTTTGACAATTGGATACTCAAATTGTTAATTTTAACAATTGGGTACTTAGCAATTGACAAAACCCTAAATTGGGTACTTGATTGTCAAAATTAAAAGATTGGGCACTTAATTGTCAGAATTAAAAGTTTAGGTACTTAATTTTCAAAATTAAAATTTTAAATAATTAATTATCAAATACATAAATGTATAGGAGATTTACTGATTAATTGTCAAATACATAAAAGTATAGGAAATTTACTAAAATTAACTCAAATTACTTTTAAATCTTATATTAAATTAGATTGTCCTCTTACTTTTTTAGTTTTAAAATTTTATTTCATTTTTTTTTTCAAATTTTAAATAAAATCATACCTTCTTAAATATCAAAATAATCTAAAATTTTATATATAAACACCACTAATAATATATAAAACTATAAAATTCATATAGCTATCCATATTTAAAAAAATCTTTCTATATCTCTTTTATACTTTGTAAAATTTCTAAAAATATTTAGTAATTCGAATTATAACCAATTGACTACTATTTCTGAAGGAACCGGAGTTCCATCTCTTTTCCATTTCCATTCAAGAGTTCTTATGTATTTCCACGCTCCTTTGAGACCCCCAAAAAATGGAAAAATTTGTAATTCAAATTACTAAATATTTTTTAATCAAATTACTAATTATTTTTAGAAATTTTACAAAGTATGAAAGAGAGATATATAGATATTCTTTTTTTATATGATACATATATGAATTTTATAATTTTATATATTATTGCTGTTGTGTTTAGTTAGAAACTGTTAGATTAATTTGATATTTTAAAATGTATGATTTTATTTAAAATTTAAAAATAAAATGAAATAAAATTTAAAAAATACAATCTTGTTTAATACTATAAGATTTAAAAGTAATTTGAATTAATTTTAGTAAATATCATGTATTTTTATGTAGTTGATAATTAAATATCTGAACTTTTATTTTTGACAATTAAGTATCTAAGCTTTTAATTTTGACAATTGAGTACCTGAACTGTTAATTTTAACAATTGAGTACCTAATTTAGGGTTTCGTCAATTGTTAGGTACCCTATTGTCAAAATTAAAAGTTTGGATACTCAATTATCAAATATATAAGTACTGGGGATTTTTTTTTTTTTAATTAACCCTTTATTTTAAGAAAAATGGCAAACTATTCTGATGAACCTTCAACTATTATGGAATCCAACTTTTGCCCTCCAACTAAAAAAGCATAAAACAATACCTCGAACTTTCTAATTATCTAGATTTTACCCTTTTGTCAAGGTCACCTGACAATTCTGTTAATTTTTAAGGGCATTTTGATAATTTTATATTTTAAATTAAAAATATACTATTATCTTATTTTTAATTCATTTTAAAATTTTCTATTTTTTCTATTTTTTCCCTTTTTCTTTCTTTTCTTCTTCCAATCCACCTACCGCTGCAATTTTGCTACTCAGCTCTAAACAGCAGACGAGAAGCAAGATGACCACTATCGCTCCAATTCCATATAGACTCCAAAGCCATTAACTTTATTAATCATGGATCTTTTTTACAGGGAAAGCACACTGTATTGGCCAGGTTTTATGAAGGGAAAGAAATGAAGTTTTCAATAAAACACACAAAAGAGGATCTCAATGAGACTAGTGGGTTAGATAAAGCATATAAACGCACAAGAGATGAAAAGATAGGAAAATAGAAAGCTTGTGTTTAGCAAGACAACCAGGCAAGGAAGAAATTAGAACATAAAAATTGTATTTTGTTCAACCCACGAGTTGAGAGTGAACATGAACATAAAAGCAGAGTGCTTTGTTCCTGAATCGAGATCCAAGAAAATAAGAATGGGCACAAGTGTAGAGAGAAGATGATAATGGGAATTATCATAATTCCTATCTTCTAACTTTTTCCACAAACATATTGAACCCCCAAATTTCAAAGTCCCATGTGAGAAAGAAGAAAATTGAAACAGAGATCATAGAATCCAAGTTTGAATCTTTAACATCAAAAGTAATTTATGGCAATCACGAAACCTCGCTTGATGTCAGACTTGTTGCGAATCAAAATTCTCTGTGGCATCGACAACCACAACGTTGTTACTGTTGGCACCAACTAGCACCTTGTCATTAAAAAAATTTGTCAACTTCTCCTTCTACATTGCTATTGTCATTAGATTTCTTATATCCATGGGCTTTGCCGCTGACCAAGGAAATGAGAAATCTAATGAGAAAAAAATTGAAAATTAGCCAAAAGAAAGATGAGAAAAAAGGTTAAAATCTTAAACTTTAATTTGCCCAATCAAACAAAAAAAAAATTAATTAGCCCAAAAAACAATCCATTCAATTCATACTCAATAATCAATCCTACCTAACAAGAGCTCCAAAATAACAACTCCAATTAAACTAAATCAGATAATCAACAAGAATCCCACTTTTGTTTCTATATTTTGAGAATTGCAGCGGCAGAATTAGAGCGGCAAGACGAGGAAGGAGAAAGGGAAAATTAAAAAGTGGAAGAAGAAAAAAGGAAAAAAAAAATGACTAGGAAGAAGAAGAATGAATAGTAAAATAACGATTTTATCCTTTATTTTTTAACAGATAGGAGGGTTGACTGTTAGTCAACTAACGGAAGGGCAAGATCTGGACGATTAGAAAATTCGATGAACTATTTTATGTTTTTTTTTTTTTTAGTTAGAGGGCAAAAGTTAGATTTTACAATAATTAGAAGGTCACCAAAATAGTTTGCCCTAAAAAAAATTCCAACCTTATTTTTTAAAATCTTAACAGTTAATAAAAAAAAAAAGGCAAACCCTCACTCTTGTCAGTGAGTCACTCTCCTACCACTATTGTTGGGAATCAGGATAATGAAGACGGATGGGGGTTGCGTTCTATCTCAACCCAGAGTCATACCCACCCCATCTCGAGCAAGAACCTTGAGCTCTTTATTGCCAACTGATTAAGTCAATTTGTTATATTCATGTAAGAAACTCATATTCTTCATGTTCATAAAGAAATAGCCCATATGTTGATTGATATGAAAGGGGAGAAAAAGGGAAAGGCCATAAACATATACTTAGATTTGTAATTTTCTAATAATCTTATTTTAAAAAAAAAAGAAAAATGTTTACAATCCCAACAGCTAGTTATAGCCCAAATTCAATAATCAAAATGAGGATCCAATATATAACCTTCTACAAGCCGAGTTCGAAACATCAAAGCCTAATCATAATGTTGACCTCACTCCATATGGCATTGACTTCCCCACCACCAATAGACAAAAACAGTATACATAAATCCCTAATTGTCCAAGCTTTTGACCAAAATAGGTCAAAATTGAGATGACCTACCAAAAATGGGTACCTAAATAGAGGTACCTCCCTAGAGGGCATATCTCATATTTGGCAGGCACGAGGTGCTGTAGCACCTCGTGTCTGGATGTATTCTATGCTTGCCTGCCTGCTCAACCCTCTTTTTAGGCAGAAAGCACACATTTTTTCTTTTTTAAAATTTGAATATATTTTTGAAAAAATGCTTATCCTATTTTTTAAAATTTACAAAATTTTATTTAAAAAGAATAATATTCTAAATAACACATAATACATTTGACTCCAATTATATAAATAATTTATAATTACAAAATATTAATTTAACTTTGATTCTTAATAGAAAAATATGTATCTAAATTTATAATCCCTTTATTTTTTAATTCGAGTAATTTATATTTTAATTGAATTTGAATAATAAGTGAAAATTTGAAGAAAAGACGCAAATAGTAATTTATATTTCAGTGAATAATAGTTGAATATTTCATTAATATTTGGGTATTTTATTTTAAAAATGATTGAAAATGAATTCTTATTTTTAACTTAAGTTTAATTTATAACATTTAATTTTATCTTCAAAGATTTACAATAAAATTTTTTAGACTCGGGTGTAGTGATAAATATGCGAGGGTTGCTAGGTTGTTTCCCGGAAACAATGCGCCGTGTCGGTTGTCTAATATGGTGTCAAATATATAAGGGTGTAGGTAAAAAAGACAGTCTATAGTGATAGGATCCATCTAGCAACATGGGATATAGGATCTTTGACCGGTAGATTGACAGAACTAGTTGAGGTAATACAGAGGAGAAAGATTAGCATCTTGTGTCTTCAGGAAACCAAATGGGTAGGTGAGAAGGCAAGAGTAGTAGCTCTATGGGATTATAAGCTTTGGTATTCAGGTAGAGTTAGGAATAGAAATGGAGTCGGGATTATTATTGACCGTAAGTTTATTGATGATGTGGTTGAAGTACAGAGGAAGAGTGATAGGATTTTGAGCATCAAGATCATGATTGGGGACGAGATTACTACTATTATTAGTGCATATGTGCTACAAGTGGGACTCGATTATTCAATTAGGCAACAGTTTTGGAGTGATTTAAATGAGATTGTTCAGAGTGTACCGTAAGCAGAAAAGCTTTTTATTAGTGGTAATCTAAACGGACATGTGGATACTGATCAGAGTGGGTTTGAGAGTGTTCATGGAGGTCAAGGTTTGGGAGTTAAAAATGAAGCAGGAACTACTATTCTTAACTTTGCCTTGGCCTATGATTTGACCATAGCAAACACCTGGTTTAAGAAGAGAGATTCTCACTTAGTGACCTTTATAAGCAGGTTAAATGAAAGTCAGATAGACTTCTTTATTATGAGGCGTAGGTTTCGTAGTGGTTGTATGGATTGTAAAGTTATTCTAGTCGAGAGTATAGTTATGCAACACAGGCTGTTGGTCCTTGATTTTAATTTTAGGAAAAAGAGCAAGTAGCGGAATATTCGGGTTGACCCTAGGATCAAGTGATGGAAACTTCAGGGGAATGAAAGAATAGCCTTTGTTGATAAGGTAGTTGAGGTGGATGACTAGTCTTCTGATATGGATTCGGATCCAGATACTATATGGAGAAAGATGACTCAATATATTAAGACAGTAGGTAAGGAAATGCTTCGGGAATCTAAAGGAAACGTACCTTTAAACAAGGACGTGTCGTGGTGGAACAACGAAGTGAACGAAGCCATAAGGAGTAAAAGAGAGTGCTATAGAAACTTAGGGAAATGTAGGAGTGATGAGAATTTTGGGAAATACAAGGCCGCGCGAAGAAAAGCTAAATAAGCTATTAGAAAAGTAAGATCCATAGCCTACAAGGATTTATATAAAAAGTTGGATAGCAAAGACAGGGAGAAAAATATATATAGACTGGCGCGTTATAGGGAGAAGAAGATGAGAGATATTGGTGTGGTGAAATGTGTAAAGAATGACAACCACAGAGTTTTGGTTAAGGACGAAGAAATAAAGGAGAGATGGAAGTCGTATTTTGATAAGTTATTTAACGAGAGTCAAATCCAAGTTCCGAGTATAGGTAGCCTGGTGATTTCGAATGAAGAGGTTAACTATGTATGTATTCATCATATTTAGAAGCGTGAAGTCCGAGATGCCCTGAAAAGAATGAGACCAAAAAAAGTAGTAGGACCGGATAGTATATCGATCGAGGTTTGGAAATGTTTAAAAGATATAGGTATTACATAGCTAACAAGTCTGTTCAATAAGATATATAAAGTTAATAAGATACCTACAGAGTGGAAGACAAGTACTTGATTCCTCTATACAAGAATAAAGGAGATGTTCAAGATTGTACCAATTACAGTGGGATTAAACTCATGAGTCATATTATGAAGTTTTAGGAGAGAGTGATTGAATAGAGGTTATGCGGCATTATACAAATTTCAGATAATCAGTTTGATTTTATGCCTGGGTGTTCCACTATGGAGGTAATTCATTTATTATGGCAGATGATTGAATATTATAAGGAAAGAAAGAAAGATTTACATATGGTATTTATTGACCTGGAGAAAGCCTATGACAAGGTACCTAGAGAAGTAGTTTAGTGGGTGCTGGCCAAGAAAGGTGTATCGCTAAAGTATATTACTCTCATTAAAGATATGTATGAGGGAGCATATACAAGTGTAAGGACTTGCGCCAAAGTGACTGCAGAGTTTCCTATAACTATCGGGGTGCATCAAGGATCAGCGCTTAGCCCTTTCCTCTTTGCGGCCGTTATGGATGAGTTGACCTACACTATATAGGAGGTTGTGCTATGGTGTATGTTATTTGCAGATAATATTATGTTGATTGATGAGACTAGAGTCGGTATAAATGCTAAATTGGAGTTGTGATGACAGACATTGGAATCCAAGGGCTTCAGAATTAGTAGGAGTAAAACAGAGTATATGGATGCAAGTTCAGTAGTAACAGAAATATAGTCCATAATGTAACTTTGGAAGGTAGAGATATATTAATAGCTGATTGCTTTCGATATCTAGGATCTATTATTCAGAAAAACGGAGAGCTCGATGGTGACGTTACACACCGAGTTAAGCCGGGTTGGTTGAAATGGAAGAGTGCGACTGGTATTTTATGTGATCATAATGTACCATTGAATCTAAAAGGAAAGTTCTACGGGACAACCGTAAGACCTGCTTTGTTATATGGCACGGAATGTTGGGCAATTAAAAGGTGTCAAATTTAAAAAATAAAAATAGTTGAGATGCGTGTGTTACGGTGGATGTGTGGATAGATTATAAAGGATAGAGTAAAAAATGAGACCATTAGGGAAAAGGTGAGCTTAGCATCTATTGAGGAAAAGATGAGAGAAAGTCACCTGCGTTAGTTTGGACATGTTCAAAGAAGACTGAGGGATGCTCCTGTTAAGATGATAGAGAGAGGGAGGCAGGATAAGTTAGACAGAGGTAGAGTCAGGCCTAAAACGACATGGATAGAGGTCATTAGGAAAAATATGTCTTTATTAGATTTGGATGAAAGTATGACATTCAATAGAAGGAAGTGACGAGAGAAGATTCATGTAAATGACCACACGTTGCCTGACGTTGGTTCATGTAATCGACCCCAAGTTACTTGAGATTAAGGCTTAGTTTGTTGTTGTTGTTGTATTAATTTATTATGTGCAAAAATAATTTATTATTTTATTTGGCTCATAGTTTTTTTAATAATTTTATCTTCAAAGATTCATAATAAATTTTTTCATTGGGATACTTAATTAAAATTATTATTTTATCTTCAATTTTTAAAATTTGTAATTTTTATCTTTTCAAATACTTGAGAACTTAAATATTTTGAAACAGCAATTTGAATTAAATAAAAATTATGCATTTAAAAAATATAAAATAAAATAAAATAAAAATCTCTTAGCCACAATCACAGTTGTTAGCCCTAAGGGCATTCTCCTGTGATTTGATTTATGACAAATATTGATGTGGACTAACATGTTGAATCTATATATGATATGACATGTTTGACTTCAGTTCTTCCAAAGAGCGCTAAAAAGACTGCTAAGCAACTCTTAAGCACTGGAATCCAAGAGTGGTTGATCAAGTATAACTCCAACTTGAAAGATTGCATACCATGAAGGCCTTGTAAAGAATTATAGACTAGGAGTTGTTATTAAGGCATTTTTTGTAAATTCCTATGTCTCTTTACTGTATGTTCAATTTGTTTTACCTTGAAGCACTTACAAATTATTTCAAAAAGAGGATATTTCTAAATTTATTATGAATATCTTAAAATTATTGAAAGCTCCATTAATTAGTGGAGGCTCCACTAATTATGGATTTATGTGAATTATTAGAGAAGATTTTTATGGATGTCCACCATTTAGTGGAGACACCACTAATTTGTTGGATTGTATGCCCTCTTAGACTAGGTTTCTGATGTAAAATCGAATATTTTAATAAAAGAATTTATTTTCAGAATTTGTTTGTGAATTTACTTTTTGTTTGTGCACAATTTTCGTTTGGAACAGACCCATTGTGTTTAAATAAATGATCCATGTGAATGGTGGTCTTTCACAATAAGGTATGGATCACGGGTTATTTAACACATAAACATTTGTTCTTAACCTATTGATGAGACTGGGAACCTCATCATGTTTAGGTTATTATGTTATGAATTCCAAATGGGGAATGTCTTACCTTTAGCCAGTGAGTAGTCCACTCACTTCATGACATAAGCTTATTTCGAATACGTAGGACAGGACCTGTAGTAGTGGTTTCTAAAAGTACTATATGATAGAAACATAGACTACTACCGCTACAGTGTGGACTAGTACTCTACGACTTGAGTATGAGTTGGTAGTCTGGCGAAGCTGGAAGCATATACTTTGATTTGCTATAGTTGAGGTTCTATCATAGGGCCAATATACTTGCATGTTGGGTATGTGTGACTAGTTAGTTAAGACAAACTTGTACAATATAGTTTCTCCACTATATCGCCCCTTGTGGCTGTCCGAATGGTCTAAAATGTCCAGGACCCTAGGAAACATGACTTGGATGTTTGCTTTAGGGTAGCTCCCTTGAAAAGCGGAAACACTCCAGGAAGTCGTAGATCATTGGACTAGAAGTCTAAGGATGGTAGATGTCATTTAGAGGGGTGTTAGGACACTTCTTCCTCTCTAAATGTACGGCGATGTGTAGAGGGGTATTTTAGTCATTTCACCTGTAGGTCGGAGACTTTGCTAATGCAGCATTGTCCGTGGGGTCAATATTTCCTTATGGTGATATTAGAAAATATTTAAAATGTAAAATATAGCTATTTATATAGCATGGGTATTTTGGTCATTTTAGCAGCCAATGCGATGTGTCTTTTTGGTCCTTGGAATAGCCCGTAAGTCCTAACTAATTTTGGGTTGAGGAATTGGTCTCAGTTCAAGAGGATTTTATTTTATTGTATTTTATTTTATTCAGGAAGTCTAATTTATTATTGGATTGGAATAAAATAAATTAATTAATTAAAATAGGAGTTGAGAGAAATTTAATTATCTAGTTTAATTGGTTAATTAATTATTCAAGGCCTAGGTCCAGTATGAATAATTAAGAAATTAACCTGGACTTAAACTAGGGGAAATAATTAATGTTTAGTTATTTATTGGGTTATTTATATAGGCTCAAGAAATAAATAATTAAAGATTAATTATTATGGTTCATTTGGGCTCATTAATTATTTATTGGGTTGTTTATATAAGCCCAGGAAATAAATAATTAATGTTTATTATTTTGGGTCTTTTGGGTCCAAGAAAAATAATAAATATTTTTCTGGCCCAATAGCTTGGACCTTATGGTTTTTTTTTTTCCAGATACGGTTAAGAGGAGTTTAGGGTTAGGCCAAACTGATTCTCAGGATAACATCCGGGTGTTTTGAAATCCCGGGGATATGTTTATCAGATAATGAGAAACCCATTTTTGGCTAACTAATAAACTAGTCTCTGGTTGAAAATAAACCCTAATCTCCCTAACCTTACAGAGAACTCACGTCTCTCTCTCTGCTCTCTCTCACATCTCCCTTTTTTTGTTGTTCTTCTTGGACTTTGCTAACCAATAGCAAGTGAACCAAGGGGAATTGAGACTGTTCCTCTTCACCAGAGTGTTCACCGACTAGAGTATAGGCAGAGGAATATTCCGAGAGCTGGAAAGCTTGGCATTGATGCAAACAAGGCGAAGTAGGAGGCTAGCGGGTGTTCAACCGAAAGCTTCTTCAAGTGGGAGAAGCGAGGCGATTCCAGTCGTTCAATCCGCTCCTACTCAACCTAGAAGGATTAAAGAGCGCAAAGGTATGATCTTCACGCTTCCGTATGGCCTCCAAGGCTTGCGGTTTATTTTTCTCTCCGTTTTTTTAAACCGTGCATGCTCCCCTGTTTCCGTCTCCCTCATAATTAAGATTAGTGGAAGATGATGTATGCCATGATGTATTTCACTAATTAAAACTATATAAATAGAGCTATTCTCTAAGCTTGTAATACACCATTATTTTATGAAAGAAAGATTAGTGAAAGAAATATTAGAGAAAATTGTGAGAGCAAAGAAAGAGAGAAATTCTTGTGCAAAGAATAGTTAGAGTTTTATTAGTGTGTAGTGTGTAGATTTTATTCTAACACTACCTAAATTTTATAACACGTTATCAGCATGAGTCTCTACCGTTATTAAAGCCAGAAGATAGGTACGCATTTATTAATCTCTATGGTTAACCTTGCTAAATTTAAATTTGTAACCCTTGATATTTCTGAAAAAAAAATTATATGACATGGGTTCTCAATACAGAAATACATTTAAATGCTGAAAAGAAAGATTTGACCACCTAAAGATGGTCATATTACCAACTGCACGATATGAATGATTGCACCTGAAGTTGTAAGATTTTAAAACCGTGAATTCCGCAATGTAGAAAATTACATCTCAGTTAAAATTATGTGGAGAAAAAGTTACTGATGAAGATATCTTGGAGAAGACATTCTCCACTTTTCATACCTCAAATATTGTCCTGCAGTAACAATGTCGAGAAAAAGGGTATTCAAAGTTGACAGATTTAATATGAGTTATTATTGAGAAATCATGAAGCCAGATGAACTGGCTCAACAGCACTCCCAGAAGTGAATGATGTTAGCTCCAGCAGAAGCCATCGTTATAATCGTTAGAATCGTTATAATCATTATAATCGTTATAATCGTAGTTGTGGCAGTGACTGTGGTTATGGTCATGGACACACTCAATATTTCCCTTATCACAGAGAAATACTGGCCACCTGAAGTGGAACAAAAAAGATAATAAGGGAAAAAGATATTTCCAATAATAATACGCATCAAATTGTTGAGATATTACATTCGGATGTCAATATACTACATTACTACTAACAGTTCAAAAAAAAATTATAAGTCACTTTTATTTCCTTCATTTATCCTATTGGTGTTCACGTGAACTTGAAGATGCATGTTTGTAGTTGCTCTTTTTCAATAGAGCTGATAAATCTCGAGTGAATGTTTGTAGTTGTTCTGTTTCCATGTTTACATTAGAGGAAGACAAACAATTAGCAATTATGGACTTCAACTCCTCTTCTTCGGCATCCTCCTCCTTTTCCTTCCCCTTTGAACCAGCATCTAGACTAGCAGCAGAATTAGCTGTGAAGTTACTGCGCAATGAGTCTTGGGATTTTCTCATCCCCTTAAGTTTCTTATTATATTTGGCCTTGAAGCATGCTTGTCTCAATTTCTGTGTTTGGTCCTCCAACTGCGTATTAGGATTTTCTTCCACCAACTTCTTTTCATATTCCAGTATCTCAATGGCTTCTTTCAACTTCTTCTCAGCCATATGTCCCCCTTCTTCTTCATTTTGCATCACCTGTAAATATCGGTGGAGATATATTTATTCCGGTCATTATTTACTTTTCATAACTTACAAATCTATAACGTAAGTTTATATGTGTGTATGAGAGAGAACCTGAACATTCTTGATTATGGTCTCCAAGCTCACCAACTTCCTGTGAGGCCATCGATGAATTCTCAACTCCCTACATCTGTTCTTGAGACGGGTTAAGCCCATATTCAATTCTTTGGCCGCGCTTTTGATTGGCAAGTAAAACTACTGCGAAATGGTTTCTCTTGATAGTGTCTTGGCGCTATTTCCCTTCTCCTTTCTCTGCCTCCTAATCATCTTCTTCTCTCTAGGAATTTTGTCTGCAATAATATCTTAACTTTCGATATTAAATGCAAGATGCATGTCATGATTACTCACTCCAAATTCATTGCCAAGACCACTTATTTTTTCACCTAGAAAAGAAAATAATATCAATAAAGATAATACCATTCAAAATCCATGTTTGATAATACCATTCAAAATCCATGTTTGAATATATAATAATTTGGAATCATATTCTGGCTTTGTTCAAAATCTATTAGAGAGTAGAAAGGATTATGCACAAGCATATCCTCATTCAGAGGAACAGCATCAAGAGGAACAACATCAAAAGCAGTCTCTTGCATGGGCAGATCAAATTGGTCCCAAGCAGTATGTTCACTGGTTTACATCAAAACAAACCAAAAGATAGTTTAATTTCATTATCAAGCACACTAAAAACAAATTGAAGCCCTCAAAGGTATCTCACCTGAAATTAGGCGGAAGCGGTTGGTTTGGAAAATTAGGCGAAAGAGGTTGACTTGGAAAGGAAAATAGATCAAAATCTTCTGCGTTAGACCTGACATTAGGCAGAAGCGGTTAGCTTGGAAAAGAAAACACATCAAAATCTTCTGCATTAGAAACCAAGTCAAAATTTGACCATGTCTCAAATGAATTACGAGTATCCATATCTACTTTAAGGTTTTTTTTATATTTACTAATAACTGATAACTGAGATATATATCGATATACACACACACACACACACACACATATATATATAGATATCTGTATGAGGAAGCAAAAGAGGTAGATGATAGGTGGAGGGACGGAGGAGAAGAAAAGACAAGGAGGAAGGGGAAAAGATGGTATCGGGAAGAGTGAAAAAAAAAAGGATATTTATAATAGATTTCTCGGCATTTTCTACTTGTCATTATTTCTTACATTTCTTTTCTTGTTCTCTTATGTAATCATTATTCTCTTGTTATCATTTTCTTATATTTCTTTTTCTTTTCTCTTATCATTATTCCCTAAATTAGGGAGAGAACAGAAACAGTACAAGAAAATCTTGATTAGACAACATCATTAAATTATCTTGATTCGCATATAAGCGCGTATGAACTTGAAGTTCAAAAGATAATTCCTTTGTAAAGCATTAAAAATCAAATGCCAGACGCTTTTCTTGACTTTAGAAGAGTAACAAAATTGCATATGCCAGCTATAAATTCTCCTATACTAATTGAAGTTCCAGCAGAACAAAAGAGTTTACATGTAGCTGCTAAGCCAAAAGCATGTCAGAAGTATGGCCGGCCTCTTGGTTCTAAAGATAAAAATCATCGAAAGAAGAGAGTATTAATGATCCAAATGATCATATTAAAGTAAAGAATGATAAAGACCAAGAGAAAACTGATGACAAAGAACCAGACGTTGATGAAAGTAACATTGAAATTTCTATCAATTATACCACTTCCGGTAGAAGTTGGAATCGGATAGAAACAATTATTGATAATATGTTTGCATATAATATCGCTTGATGTTATACAGGATAATGATGATCCTGAACCAATATCAATTGATGAATGTCGACATAAAAAAGATTGGCTACAATAGAAAGATGTGATTCAATCGGAGTTAAATGCACTGACAAAACGTGAAATCTTCGGACCTGCAGTCCGAACACCAAAAGGTGTAAAACCTGTTGGCTACAAATGGATATTTGTATGAAAGCGCAATGAAAAGAATGAAATCGTACGATATAAAGCACGGTTAATAGCCCCAGGTTTTTCACAAAGACCAGGTATTGATTATGATGAAACTTATTCTCCTGTTGTTGATGCTATTACACTCCGATATCTTATCAGTTTGGCAGTACATGAAAAGATAGATATGTGCCTATTAGATGTTGTTACTGCTTACTTGTATGAAAATTTAGAAAATGATGTTTACATGAAAATCCTCGAAAGATTTCATATGCCTGCAGCATATAAACACTATCCTCGTGAAAATTACTCTATCAAATTGCAGAAATCATTATATGGCTTGAAGCCATCTGGGCACATGTGGTTCAATCATCTTAGTGAATAGTGATTGAAGCGAGATTTAAAAATGATCACGTATGTCCATGCGTTTTTATTAAGAAATCTGATTCTAAATTTGTGATATTAGCTATATATGTTGATGATATTAATCTTATTGAAACTCCTGAAGAGCTCCAAGAAATAATTGATTATTCGACATCAAAGATGGTCGTAAAATTACACTTTGCCTTGGTTTACAAATTGAACATTTGGCAAGTAGAACATTTATTCAACATATACAGCAAAAGTTCTAAAAAGATTTGGCATGGACAAAGCACATCCATTGAGTATTCCAATGATCGTTCGGTCATTAGATATGAATAAAGATCTTTTCCAACCTCAAGAAGAGGATAAAGAACTTCTTGGTCCTGAAGTACCATATCTCAGTGCAATTGGTGCATTGATGTATCTTGCTACCAATACACGACCTGCTATTGTCTTTGCTGTCAATTTATTAGCAAGATTTAGTTCTTCACCAACACGACGACATTAGAATGGAATTAAACAAGTCCTCCGATATCTCCAAGCAGCTACTTCTTCAAATTATGCTGAAATTACAGCCATTCATGAAGCAAGTGAAGAATGATTGATTATATCCAAGAAAGTTGTGGATTATCATATATCAAAGATATTCCAACTCCTCTTTATGAAGATAATGCAGCTTACATAGCGTAATTACGATGAGGATATATTAAAGGAGATCGGACATAATATAGGTCACCAAACTCTAGAAGAAATGTGAAATTGATGTGCTACAAATTCGGTCATGTGACAACCTTGCAGATATTTTCACAAAGACTTTACCGACTGTAACATTTGAGAGTTGAAATATAAAATCGGTATGCGTCGGTTTAAAAATTTAAAGGAATCATCTCATCAGGGGGAGTAATAAACAGACATATAAAATAGTGTACTCTTTTTCCTTCACTAGATTTTTTTCCCACTAAGTTTTTATCTAGTAAGATTTTAACAAGGCATATTCTTTATGTAATGGATAGACATCCAAGGGGGAGTGTTATGAATATCTTAAAATTATTGGAAGCTCCATTAATTAGTGGAGGCTCCACTAATTATGGATTTATGTGAATTATTAGAGAAGATTTTTATGGATGTCCACCATTTAGTGGAGACACCACTAATTAAGATTAGTGGAAGATGATGTATGCCATAATGTATTCCACTAATTAAAGCTCTATAAATAGAGCTATTCTCTAAGCTTGTAATACACCATTATTTTGTGAAAGAAAGATTAGTGAAAGAAAGATTAGAGAAAATTGTGAGAGAAAAGAAAGAGAGAAATTCTTGTGCAAAGAATTGTTAGAGTTTTATTAGTGTGTAGTGTGTAGATTTTATTCTAACACTACCCAAATTTTATAACAAAATTTAGATTTTATAAAATTCTTGGTTGAGTAGTTTTAGATGTACTTCTGATTCCAAAACATCATCCAATTATTTGTAACATTTTTCAAAAAATATCACCTTGCATAAAGTGCCGTTTTGGACTTATCTTTTGGACACACATCCTTCTATTCTGTGAATCCAAAATTCTAAAAATCTTGATAGAAGTAACTAGTCGTTACTAGCTATTGGGACTTCGGGTTTAGCTCTTATAAAAGCTTCTAAAACTTGATTTTCAAGTAGATTTTTATGCTAACTCATTTAGAAACACTCTTACACTTTAGAATACAAAAATCTCTCCTTTTATTCGTGCTTCAAAGTAACATTAAATTATTCCAAAGGTAAAAAGGTATTTGTGCTTAGTGGCTTATATCTGCTCAATTTGTTAACTATTTTTGTATTCTATCTTTAATCAACTTTGTATCAAGGTTAAAAAAGTAAAATCCAGTTGGAGTGAGCCTTGATTGTTGAGTTTAAAGAGGTTAGGTGTAAAACCAAGTGTGGTGGTCCTCTTGTGTAAGATTGGTATCGCCTACCACCATTGATTTGGTAAAAAGCTTTATAAGTGGTGTTGAAATCCTTAAATGTGAGCTTAAAATAGTGGATGTAGATCATTTAAGGATCAAACCACTATAAATGTTTGGGTTTATTCTTGTGCATTTTGTCTAAACTTTTTCACTGCATTTTTGCTAGTCATCAAATCTTAAATACTTGATCGTTCTCTCAAAAATTATTAATTCATTTAAGACTCTTGTGTTCTATAGTAAGTTTGTCCTTAATAGCTCAACTACCCAAGTCTGTCCTTAATAGCTCAACTACTTGTCTTTAACACAGACCATCTTCTCACTATTCAATGAGGATTTAAAATATCCATGTCTACCTTTAAAAATTGTGAACCAAAATTTTCTTATTAACACACATTTTGTTCGCCCCTTTTCAAAAGACTGTTGGATTGTATGCCCTCTTAGACTAGGTTTCTGATGTAAAATCGAATTATTTAATAAAAGAATTTATTTTCAGAAATTGTTTGTGAATTTACTTTTTGTTTGTGCACGATTTTCATTTGGAACAGACCCATTGTGTGTAAATAAGTGATCCATGTGAATGGTGGTCTTTCACAGTAAGGTATGGATCACGGGTTATCTAACACATAAACATTTGTTCTTAACCTATTGATGAGACTGGGAACCTCATCATGTTCAGGTTATTATGTTATGAATTCCAAATGGGGAATGGCTTACCTTTAGCTGAGTGGGTAGTCCACTCACTTCATGACATAAGCGTATTTCGAATACGTAGAACAGGACCTGTAGTAGTGGTTTCTCAAAGTACTATATAGTAGAAACTTAGACTACTACCGCTACAGCGTGGACTAGTACTCTACGACTTGAGTATGAGTTGGTGGTCTAGCGAAGCTGGAAGCATATACTTTGATTTGCTGTAGTTGAGGTTCTATCATAGGGCCAATATACTTGCATGTTGGGTATGTGTGACTAGTTAGTTAAGACAGACTTATACAAGATAGTTTCTGCACTATATCGCCCCTTGTGGTTGTCCGAATGGTCTAAATTATCCAGGGTCCTGGGAAACATGACTTGGATGTTTGCTTTAGGGTAGCTCCCTTGGAAAGTGGAAACACTCCAGGAAGTCATGGATCATTGGACTAGAAGCCTAAGGATGGTAGATGTCATTTAGAGGGGTGTTAGTACACTTCTTCCTCTCTAAATGTACGGCGATATGTAGAGGGGTATTTTAGTCATTTCACCTGTAGGTAAGAGACTTTGCTAACGCAGCATTGTCCTTGGGGTCAATATTTCCTTATGGTGATATTAGGAAATATTTAAAATGCAAAATACAGCTATTTATATAGCAGGGGTATTTTTGTCATTTTAGCAGCCAAGGCGATGTGTCTTTTTGGTCATCGGGATAGCCCGTAAGTCCTAACTATTTTTGGGTTGAGGAATTGGTCTCAGTTGAAGAGGATTTTGTTTTATTTTGTTTTATTTTATTTTATTCAGGAAGTCTAATTTATTATTGGACTGGAATAAAATAAATAAATAAATAAAATAGGAGTTGAGAGAAATTAATTATCTAGTTTATTTAGTTAATTAATTATTCAGGGCCTAGGTCCAGTATGAATAATTAAGAAATTAACCTGGGCTTAAACTAGGGGAAATAATTAATATTTAATTATTTATTGGGTTATTTATGTAGACCCAAGAAATAAATAATTAAAGATTAATTATTATGGTTCATTTGGGCTCATTAATTATTTATTGGGTTACTTATGTAAGCCTAGAAAATAAATAATTAATATTTATTATTTTGGGCCTTTTGGGTCCAAGAAAAATAATAAATATTTTTCTAGCCCAATAGCTTGGACCTTAGGGTTTTTTCCAGATACGGTTAAGAGGAGTTTAAGGTTAGGCCAAACTGTTTCTCAGGATAACATCCGGGTATTTTGAAATCCCGGGGATATGTTTATCAGAGATTGAGAGACCTAGTTTAGGCAAAAAACCTAAACAACTCTTTGAAAAGAAAAAAACCCTAATTTTTCCTTTCCCAAGCCACAACTCACGTGGTCTCTTTCTCTCCTCTCTCTCACGTTTTCTCCTTCTTTGTTTTCTCCTTGGATTTTGCTAACCAATAGCAGGTAAACCAAGGAGAATTGAAACATTTCCTCTTCACCATAGTGTTCACCGACTAGAGGTTAGGCTGAGGAATATCTCGAGAACCGGAGAGCTAAGCGTTAATGCAAACAAGACGAAGTTGAAGGCTAGCGGGTGTTCAACCGGAAGCTCCTTCAAGTGTGCAAAGCGAGGCGATTCCAGCCGTTCAATCTGTTCCTACGCAACCTAGGAGGGTTAAGAAACGCAAAGGTATGATCTTCATGCTTCCGCATGGCCTTTATGGCTCGCGGTTTAATTTTTCTCTCTGGTTTTTTTTCTCGTCCATGGCTCCCTGTTTCTGCATTTTCCATCAAAGACACCAAAAGATTTTTTTTTTTTTTAATTGCATTTGGTTGGCATAAACCTTATTCACCCCCTCTAAGGTTTATCAATTGGTATCAGAGCTTTGGTCTACATTATCCTTGGTTTAACAGCCTTGTAGAAAAGATCCAGATGGCAAACACATCTTTACTGCCTTACATCAAAGGGTGTTCAACAAATAGATCTCCTTTATTTAATGGAAGCAACTACACATTTTGGAAAAACAGAATGAAGATATATGTTTACTCAATAAATTTTGAGCTTTGGAATCTAATTGAAAAGGGACCATTCGTCCCAACCAAAGTAGTTGAAGGTGAAATAGTGCCTAAAAGAAGTGATGACTACAACAGTGATGACAATGCTAAAATGACCTTAAATTATCAAGCAATGAACATTCTATGTTATGCTCTCGATGCAAAAGAATACAACCAAGTGAGTAGTTGTGATTCATCTCATGATATATGGAGATTATTTAAAGTCACCTATAAAAGGACTAATCAAGCAAAGGAATCAAAACTAGGACTTTTAGTCCGAGATTATGAGCTATTCACTATGAAGCCAAGTGAGAACATAACTAATATATTCATTCGATTCACAAATATCATGAATGGTCTAAAAGTATATTAGAAAATTTATTTTCTCGGTGAGCAAAATAGAAAGCTATTTGATGCTTTACCAAAAAGTTAGCAGCTAAAAACCTTGGCTGTGGAGGAATCCAAAAATTTAAATAGCTTACCTATTGAAGAGCTGATCAGATCCCTCTTGACCCATGAAATGAAATTTAAAAAAGTTCAAGAGCATGATGATGATGATGATAAAGGCAAACAAAGAACTGCTTTAAGGGCAGTTGATGAAGAAGCTAACAGCGATCAAATTGATAGTGACGATGATACTGACTTGGATACAGAAGAATTGGCTATGGTTGCCAAAAAAATTTAGAAAAATGTTCAAAAAAGGTCACTTTAAAAGGGGTAAGAAGTTTGCCAAAAAGAATGGACAAACTTCTTCGTTCAAATCTCAATGTTTTGAGTTTAAAAGCATAGAGCACTCCATCGTCGATTTTCCAGTAACTGAAGAAAATGAATCTAAACAATTCAAAAAGAAGAAGAAGAACATAAAAATGAAGAAAGGAAAATGGTTGATTGGGACTTGGGACCAAGTTGAATCCAAGACTAAAGAAAGCTATGAATCTAATAATGAAAAAGCAAACATTTGCTTTATGACCATGAAAGATAAGGTAAATCCTACTTCCTCAAATTTGATACTTGAATTGCATGATTCTGATTGTGAGAAGCCTGATGATTTTAGTGAGCTACTTTTCGACATATTTCATGAACTTAAAAAACTATCTAGAAGAAATAAGGAAATGAAAATAAAAATTGACTCCTCGTTAGATGAGAATGCAAAGTTGTTGAATGAGAACAAAGTTTCACTTGATTCCATTATGTGCCCAAATGTTGAAGAGGATGTTATCATAACTTCCTTGCATCATATGTTTCTTGAAAACAAATGCTTATGTGACAAAGTTCTTTTCTCGAAATTATGGTCAGCAATTTTGATGATATGAAAAATAGAGTTGATAACCTCACCACATGCATTGAGAAATTCATAAATGACAAAAACAACTTGAAAAAATTACTTGGTGCACAATATATACTTGGAAACAGAAATGGTCTAGACTATAGGTATGAAATCAAAGCTGGAAAATTACAGATCCTACTTTGTAAAAGCTGCTTCTTCATACATGACTTACAGTTGTTGTACATATTATGGAAAATTTGGACACAAAACATCTAAGTGTCATGTTAGGAAGAAAGTAGAATCCAATATATAAATAGTTTGGAAAATTAAAGGAACTATTACTAACCCCCATAGACTTAAGAAGGTATTGGTACAAAAAATCACTCTTCCATCTTATGTATAGGAACATTTATCGGACAAGATGAGCTCCACAAAGTAGTTTTTGGACAATGAATGCTCTAGGTACATGACTGGAAATGCCAGACTGCTGGAAAATATTCAAGTCACAAATGATGGATTTGTCACATTTGGAGACAAAAAGAAGAGAAAAATACTTGGCATAGGTAATATTGGTACGGGATCCTCTATTATCATTAGACAAGTGTTATTAATTGATGAATTAAAATGCAATTTGCTTAGTATTAGCCAACTATGTGATAATGGTTGCAAAGTTATTTTTGAAAAAGATTCTTGCAGTGTTATGGATAGTTCTAGCAATGAGATAATTTTTTGTTGCTAATTATGTTGGAAATGTGTATGTATTTTATCTTGATGATCATGTGGCTCATAATATTAGATGCCTCTCAGTGAATGATGATGATAGATATCTTTGGCATAGAAGACTAGGTCATGTATCTATTGATTTGTTAAATAAATTATTCTCAAAAGAGCTTGTTAAAGGACTACCCAAAATGAGATTTGATAAAAACTAGATGTGTGATGCTTGCCAATTTGGAAAATAAACCAAAACCTCTTTTAAACTCAATAAAATGATTTCAATGTCAAAACCTCTTGAACTCATACATATGAATTTATTTGGAGCAATGAGGACTACTAGCCTTGGTAGTAAGAGGCATGCTTATGTACTTGTAGATTACTTTTCAAGATTCACTTGAACTTTATTTCTTGCTCAAAAAGATGAAGCTTTCTCTAAATTTTTAAAATTACTCAAATGTGTTCAAAATTTCCTTGGGTGCAAATTGATTTCAATTAGAAGTGACAATGGTAGAAAATTTTGCAACCATGTCTTTGCAAAATTTTGTGATGAAAATGGTGTTTCACACAATTTTTCAGTAGCAAAAACTCATCAACAAAATGGTGTAGTTGAGAGGAAAAATAGAACATTGCAAGAAATGACAAGATTAATGCTTTGTGAAAACTCCCTTCCAAAATACTTTTGGGTTGAAGTTATGAATATAGTTTGCTACATTGTTATTCGTGTTATGCTAAGACCTTTTCTCAGAAAAACTCCTTTTGAACTTATATTTGACAAAGTCCCAATCTATTTCTTACTTTAAATTTTTGGTTGCAAATGTTTTGTCTACCCGAGACAATATTGGAAAATTTGATAGCGAATCAGATGAGGCTATATTTCTTTAATACTCTTTCAATAAAAAGGCATATAGAGTGTACAATAAAAGAACTCTATATGTGAAAGAATTCGTGCATGTTGTGTTTGATGAATCAAATTTATATTCTTTTAGAAAAGATGATGATGATGTAAGGATCACAAAAGAAAAGAGCAGTAAGCAGCACAAGGCTCCATCATTTGACATTCATGTCAAAGAAGAGGAATTAGAAGAACAATAAGCTAAACAAAATGAACTAAGAAGTGTCGAGCACACTAATCAAATTCTGCCAAAAGATAGGAAGTACAAAACTGTCCATCCAAAAAAATAGATCATTAGCGATCCTAGCTACAGAGTGAAAACAAGACGGTATTTTATTGATAATTTTGCTTTACTTTCCAGCACTGAACCTAATTGCATTGATGTAGCTTTACATGATGAATTTTGGATTATAGTCATGCAAGAAAAATTAAATCAATTTGAAAGAAATCAAGTTTGGAAGCTTGTTCCTAGACCACTTGATCATCCTGTAATTGGAACCAAGTGGGCTTTCAGAAACAAATTTGATGAGTATGGTATTGTTATTAGAAATAAAGCCAGATTAGTTGCCCAATGATTCAATCAAGTAGAGGGCATGGATTATGATGAAACTTTTGCTCCCGTTGCTCGATTAGAGTCAATAAGAATGCTACTTGCTTTTGCATCTTTCAAAGGTTTTATACTCTACCAAATGAATGTCAAAAGTACCTTCTTAAATGGTTTTATTGAAGAAGAAGTATATGTAGAACAACCTCCTGATTTTATTCATAAACGTTTTCCAAACCATATCTTTAAACTCTCCAAAGCTCTTTATGATTTAAAACAAGCTTCCCGAGCATGGTATGAAAGGCTTAGTAGTTTTCTTCTTTTAAAATGTTTTTCAAAAGGCTTACTTGATACCATATTATTTATCAAATCTAAAAATTCTAATGATATCTTAATTGTTCAAATATATGTTGGTGATATTATTTTTTAAGCTACTAATGATTCCTTATGCAAGAAATTTGCCAAGATAATACAACAAGAGTTTGAGATGAGCATGAAAGGAGAACTTAATTTCTTCCTCGGATTACAAATCAAGTAAGCTAATGATGGGATCTCCTTAAATCAAGCCAAGTATGCTAAGAAACTACTCAAAAAGTTTGGAATGAATGAAGCAAAAGAAATAAGTACACCTATAAGCATATCAATAAAGCTTGATAAAGATGAAAAGGGTAAGAAAGTGGATGAATCGAAATATAGAGGTATGATTAGTAGTCTTCTTTATCTCATTGCCAGTTGACCCGACCCGACATTATGTTCTCAGTGTGCCTTTGTGCAAGATTTCAATCGTGTCCAAAGGAATCTTATCTATGTGTTGTTAAATGTATCCTTAGGTACTTGGTTGGAACATATGATTTTGGTCCATGGTATCCACAAACTAACTCGTTTGATCTTATAGGATACACGGATACCAACTATGCCGGCTGCAAAGTTGAGAGAAAAAGCACTAGTAGACACTGTCAATTTCTTGGACACTTTCTTGTCTCTTGGTATAGCAAGAAGCAAGCTTGTGTCTCTCTCTCAACAACCGAAGCAGAATGCATAGCAGCGGGAAGTTGTTGTGTGCAAATTTTGTGGATGAAAATGCCTTACTTGATTTTGGTCTAAATTTTAATTACATGCCTATCTTATATAACAATACTAGTGCTATCAATCTAATAAAAAATCCTATTCAGCATTCTAGAACTAAGCACATTAAAATTAAACATTATTTTATTGGAGATCATGTACTTAAGGGTGATGTTTGTGTGGAATATATTCCAACTGATGAATAGCTTACAGATATATTCACTAAACTGCTGGCCGAAGCTAGATTTAATTATCTACGAAGAGATTTGGAAAATGCCAAATTATGTAACTAACAATTTTGCCAAAGTTGTTTTTGCTCATTCTCATAGAACGTCTGAAGACATACAAATTTCGGATGGTGATTTTGGATGCAGCATCTCGAAAACATGAATCCAAAACCCTCTCAACAAAATATCTCTCAATCTGTTTTGGACAAGCAAGTTTTGACTTAGCTTAAGTCCAAAATCGTAGCAACCTAGAATCGCATTAAAAAAAAAATCACATTTTTTTATTGGATGAAAAAGCGTCTGAGTCCAAAACTCTCTTTTTGAATTTTTAAAATATCCGCGCCTTTCAAAGTAGCTCATCCTATCTCTAATAAAATCTCTTTTGAGGGTACTTGGCTGTACTTATCCACTCAAGTACCTAAGAAATCACAAAAAAATGTTTATCAAAAAGGGATTTCTCTCTTCTCTTGAAATCCAAAACCGCCATCAATCTTTCTACCTCTCTCTTTCTCTTCGAATCTTCATCTTCCTCACTGAAACGGAAAACCCACACCTTCCTCTCGCAACTGTCATGGTAAAACTTCTTCAATCAGATAATGGAACCAAACTAAAGACAAAGAAGAACCAGAAAAGTAAAGAAATGGCGAAAATAAAATCTGTTGCCACCACCCAACCTGATGCCAAAAAAAAGGGGAAAAAGATCATTGCCAAGAAACCAACTTTCCAAACAGACTCATCACAAAAGCTTCCTGTACAAGAAAGCCCTGAGGCACAGGTACCCCGATTCCTTGACTTAAAATGCAAATCTGAGTTTAACGACTGGCTGTCGAGAAATAGGACTGTCATTACTAGTTATCGTGTTGATGCTAAGGCCTTTTCAAATTTTGCTAATGTCCTAAATATGTTTGAATCACTCGGGTGGGGAGCTTTAGTTTCAGTAGATGAAATGCTATACACTACATTGGTCTGGAAATTCTATTCAAACCTAAGAAAAGGAAGACTTGAGAAGACTAACGGAGGATTCATGGTTCAGTGGTACGCCTCTAGAGTAGGCTATGTAAATATCGCATTTGATCATAGAATGTTGAACCGAATATTTGGAGTCAGAGACGGAGGAATTCAATTTTTTGAAATGAATAAATTTCCAGAAGATTCTGACCTATTTGATCTGGGAAGGTTTGAGGCTAAGTTCACTAGAGGTAGGAGTTTCCAAAATTCAAATGATCGCAACTCAAAATGGCTAAATGGATTCGGGAGAATTCTGCACCACATGGTGTCAACCATGGTGGCACCAAGCTTGGGCACAAAACATCCATGAGTATTATGCAAATATACTGATGTTGGCCCTATCAGAGGAGAGGCATATTAGTTTTGGTTTTCTGGTTATGACGCTAATGCTTTAATCAAGAAATACCTCAAACGAGGCCCTATCATATCGAAATTTCCTGACCAAGGTTTTTAAACATTTTAACATGAATCTCAGTGCAAGTACCCTTAGACACCTCAAGATTAATGTTTACAGCACGGAATCTTTTGAGAAAATGGGCTTTGTACAAATGGACAATCAATGGATTCTGCTTAAGGATGTTTCAGAAGAGAAAAGGAAAAGATGATCAAAATCAAAGCTGAGGGAAAGAAAATTGCATCTGCTACCTCAACTAGAACAAAATATAAAGCTGAAATAGTAGAGGAATCCTCAAATAAAGGCAAGCTGAGGTTTGATGAGAGTGGACTAATTCAAAGCATTTTGAATGCTTTAAATACCTTGTCTGAAAAATTTGATAGATTTAGCACTAAAGTTAAAACTGAATTGCAAAACTTGGGAAATTGATTGAGAGATGTGGAGGGAAAGAAAGTAGAAAAGAGTACTGGAGGAGTCTCCAAAGAGTAAGCCATTCCACCACAACAAGAAGATGAGCATGTCATTCCCTTTATTGAAAAGGACTTTGGACAACCCACTGCTGTTGAGAAAATTATCGCTGAAGAAATTCTAACTTCACCCACTGCAGTACCTACAGCTAAAACAATTCTATCCCAGCTTGCTAAAAAGATGCCTACTGCACTTTCTATTACCCAAGCTACCCTCATAAAAGACAAGCCAGTTCAACTGCTAGCTCATCAGGCCGTCGACAGAAATATGTAGTTGTCAAAAGAAAGTCCAGTAGAATTGATGGACAACATTCAAGAAAGAGTGGCAATACCAAGCTCGAGACCATCCATATCCCATAACTGGCCTATGACGACTGCTGCATTATTCTACAACACTTTATTTTGATGACTCATGAACTCCTTCATTCTATTTTATGCCTTCAGCACTATCGTCTCATGAACACTTTTGCTATTTTCCTTGTTTTTGAATTGATATTTCTGCTGATATTCTTGCTGAACACTTTTATTACTGCTAATATGCTTACTGCCTCTGTTTTGACATTCTCCTGTTCCCCCTGCAAATCTACTATTACCTCTTTCTAATTATTTCTTTGATGCTTTTTTTTTTTTTTTTTTTACTGATAACAAATGGGGAGCAAAATATGGCAAAATATGTAAAATATTGGTGTAGATTGTGATTATGACTTGAGACACTTGTGATTCTGTGATGTAGACTATGTTGAGAATTTGGTTGTGATAAGATTTTGGAGGTGACTGTAGAAATTGGTTATGATGTATAGAGTATGATGGATTGTGCATTGTGAAATTGTGTAATATGGAGTATGATGAATTATGTATGGATTGTGTATTGTGTATGGTTAAGATTGAATTTACTGTAGTATTGTGCTTGTGATAACTTTAGATTGTGACTGAGTTCGGATGATGGATGCTTGAGTGAATGCATGCTTATGAAAATTGTGTTGTTTCTTTTTTATTTCACAGTGAAAACTTTGTGTTGAAATTCTCTGAGAAAATCGGGTTCGGTTGACTCTTGGAAAACTGTTGATCTATTTTTTTTTTTACCCTGCACAAACACAGAGGGAGTTCTAGACCCTTAATTCTTCAATTCAAAACTCTAGTCCAAAAATACTTTTACAAAAAGTGATCTTCTATCTTATTTTAACCTGCTTTGGATGCGTGATTCTAAAGTCCAAAATCTTAAATCCCAATTTAGTTTTCAACGCACTTCATTATTAGTATCTTTTTATCTACTGTTCATATATGCACACACATAGGGGGAGTATTGCTGTTGATAATTTATCTTTTACACCTCTTTATGTACATAATTATATTTTTTGTGTGTGATCATTATTGGCTATTTTATTATGAAATAGTCCTCTATATGGAAAGAAGGAGGATAAGAAGATTAGTCGGGCCATAGGCTCATTGAGCCTTATTTATGAGATTATGTTTAAATTTTCTTATCTTAAATTCATAAGCACTTTTTGAGTCCTATGATGAGAGAACGTACTTCAGTTAAATATATTCTTACTTCTCTTGGTCTAACATGTTCATACAGTCTATATTATTTTTCTTGTCACAATCCCATTAAGTTTGTCATCATTCAAAAAGGAGAGATCGTTAACCCTTAGGGCATTCTCCCGTGTTTTGATTTATGACAAACATTGATGTGGACTAATATGTGTAATTTATGTGTGATAGGACATGTTTGACTTCAGTTCTTCCAAGGTGCGCTAAAACAACTGCTAAGCAGCTCTTAAGTAATGGAATCCAAGAGTGGTTAATCAAGTATAACTCCAACTTGAGAAATTACATACCATGAAGGCCTTATGAAGAATTATAGATTAGGAGTTGTTATTAAAGTATTATTTGTAAATTTCTATATCTCTTTACCGTATGTTCAATTTGTTTTACCTTAAAGCACTTACAAATGATTTCAAAAGAGAATATTTCTAAATCTGGATTTTATAAAATTCTTGGTTGAGTAGTTTTGGATGTACCTCTGAATCCAAAACACCATCCAATGATCTATAGCATTTTTCAAAATATATCTCCTTGCATAAAGTGTCATTTTGGACTCATCTTTTGGATATACATCCTTTCATTTTGTGAATCCAAAACCCTAAAAATCTTGACAGAAGTAACTAGTCGTTACTAACTGTTGGGACTTTGGGTTTAGCTCTTATAAAAGCTTCTAAAACTTGATTTTCAAGTTAATTTTTGTGCTAACTCATTCAAAAATACTCTTACACTTTAAAATACAAAAATCTTTCCTTTCATTCATGCTTCAAAATAATATTAAATTGTTCCAAAGGTAAAAAGGTATTTGTGCTTAGTGGTTTATATTTGCTCAATTTGTGAGCTGTTTCTCTATTCTATCTTTAATCAATTTTGTATCAAGGTTAAAGAAGTAAAACCCAATTGGGGTGAGCCTTGATTGTTGAGTTTAAAGACGTTATGTGCAAAATTAAGTGTAGTGATCTTCTTGTATAAGATTAGTGTCGCCTACCACCATTGATAAAAGGCTTTAGTAAGTGGTATTGAAATCCTTAAGTGTGAGTTTAAGGTAGTGAATTAGATCATTTAAGGATCAAATCATTATAAATCTTTAGGTCTATTCTTGTGCATTTTGTCTAAACTTTTTCACTACATTTTTGCTAGTCATCATATCTTAAATACTTGATATTTCTCTCTGAAATTATTAATTCATTTAAGACTCTTGTGTTCTATAGTAAGTCTGTCCTTAACAGCTCAACTACCCATATTTAATATAGACAATTTTCTCACTATTCAGTGTTGATTTAAAAGATCCATGTCTACCTCTTAAAGCTGCGAACCAAATTTTTCTTATTAACACACATTCTGTTCGCCCATTTTCAAAAGACACCAAAAGATTTTTTTTTTTTTAATTGCATTTGTTTGCCATAAATCTGATTCACTCTCCCTCTAAGGTTTATCAACAGTTCATAGAGAATTTTTCTCTGTATAAATAATAATTTTTGAAAATTTTGCCTTCAAAATATTATAGTTTTTATAATTGTATTTGTTTTTTTTTTTGTTAAATTTATCAATATCGTCTTTTTAAAATTCTGAAAATTATAATTGTAGCATTTCGTCAGTTGATTAACAGTTAGCATAACTTTACCTGTTTAAGTGGATTTAGTTTGTAATTATGAAAAAATTTTAAAACAAGTAAATTCATAATTTTAACATTATATTATTTATAACTAAGTCAATTTTAATATGTTGAAACCTATAAAAATATGTTATAATAGAACATACAAAATCAACCAATAGATCTGCTATGCATTAAAACTCCAACTAATTGAACATATAAATTATTATTTTTTCTTTGACTTTACATGTTTAACCAAAAGATCTGCTATGCATTAAAACTCCAACTAATTGAACATATAAATTATTTTTTTGCTTTGACTTTACATGTTTATTATTGAAAAAATATCTTAAAAATAATTATTCCACTAATGATTTAATTTATTTGTATTTTTTGTTTAATTTTTATTTAAAAATATTTAAGTTCTTAAAATTTTTGAAAAATATCAATATATCTCATGTAATAACTATATATTTCAAATTTAATTTGTATTTAAAAATATTGAGTTGTTATGAATTATTGGAATCTCCATTAATTAGTGGAGGCTCCACTAATTATGGATTTATGTGAATTATTAGAAGATTTTTATGGATGTCCACCATTTAGTGGAGACACCACTAATTGAGATTAGTGGAAGATGATGTATGCCATGATGTATTCCACTAATTAGAGCTCTATAAATAGAGCTATTCTCTAAGTTTGTAATACACCATCATTTTGTGAAAGAAAGATTAGTGAAAGAAAGATTAGAGAAAGAATTGTGAGAGAAAGAAAGAGAGAAGTTTGAAGAGAAATTCTTGTGCAAAGAATAGTTAGAATTTTCTTAGTGTGTAGTGTGTAGATTTTATTCTAACACTACTCTAATTTTATAATACGTTATCAGCACGAGTCTCTACCGGTACAAAAGCCAGAAGACTAAGCACGAGTTTCTACCGTTAACAAAACCAGAAGACAGGTACGCATTTATTGATCTCTATGGCTAATCTCGCTAAACTCGAATTTGTAACCCTTGATATTTCTGGAAAAAATTATATGTCATGGGTTCTCGATGCAGAAATGCATCTAAATGCTGAAGGCCTTAGTGAAACTATTCGATCAAATAATAGTGCATCTGCACAACACAAGGCTAAAGCTTTGATTTTTATTCGTCGTCATCTCGATGAAAATTTGAAAATGGAATATCTTACCGAAAAGGATCCATATGTCCTGTGGGTAAATTTAAAAGAAAGATTTGACCACCTGAAGATGGTCGTACTACCCACTGCACGGTATGAATGGTTGCACCTGATGTTGCAAGATTTTAAAACCGTGAATGAATATAGCTCCACAATGTATAAAATTACATCTCAATTAAAATTATGCGAAGAAAAAGTGACTGATGAAGATATGTTGGAGAAGACATTCTCCACCTTTCATGCCTCGAATATTATCCTGCAGCAACAATATCGAGAAAAGGGGTATACAAAATTTACAGATTTAATTACTGCCCTCCTCATTGCAGAGAAGAATAATGAGTTATTATTGAGAAATCATGAAGCCAGACCAACTGGCTCAACAGCACTCCCAGAAGTGAATGCTGTTGGCTCCAGCAGAAGCCATCGTTATAGTCGTGGTCGTGGCCATGGTCGTGGCCGTGGTCGTGGTTATGGTCGTAGACACGCTCGATATTTCTCTTATCACAATCATAATCAAACTGTGAGAAATACGGCCACCGAAGTGGAACGAGAAAAGATCATAAGGGAAAAGAAAAAGAAATTGAAGAAAAGCATGAGGATATATGTTATAGATGTGGCATGAAAGGTCATTGGTCACGAAACTGTCGTACGGCTAAGCATTTAGTTGAATTATATCAAGCTTCATTGAAAAATAAAAATGTGGAAGCAAAATTTTTTCAACATCCAATAAATGATGCTGATGATGATGATATTGATCCTGAAGATCTTAATATCAATATTACCCATATGGATGTATCGGATTTTTTTGAACACCCAGACGGTAGGATAGACCATTTAATTGGTGATGGCGGTGTTCGAGAAGAACTAAAGCCTCACCACGATATTTTTGTATTTTCATTTTCATTCTATTCTAATAATATTTACGTTTGCATATATATATTTGTGTTCGGATAGGTCGTTGTTAATGATGATGTATGCATTATTGATAGTGGAACTACACACACCATACTAAAAAATGAGAAATATTTTTCTGATCTCAAAATGGAAGAAATAAATATTTATACGATAAACGGCAGTGCAAATGTGATTGAGGGCTCCGAAAGAGCTAGTATATTGTTGCCTAAAGGAACAACAATTATTATTGATAAAACACTATTTTCCTCAAAATCCAGAAGAAATTTATTGAGTTTTAAAGATATCCGCAGAAATGGGTATCATGTTGAAACAAATAAGGAAAATGAGATTGAGCATCTTTATATTACTCAAATACATTTGGGTAAGAAATCTGTATTAGAAAAACTGCCGTCTTTTTCTACTAGCCTATATTTTGTAAAAATACGTACAATTGAAATTCATCATCTAGTAAACCAGAAGTTTACTGATCCTATTACTTTTATCATTTGGCATGACCGGTTGGGTCATCCGGGATCTACCATGATGAGAAGAATCATTGAGAATACACATGGTCATCCTTTAAAAAATAAAAGGATATTAACATCGAGAAAAATTCGCATGTCTTGCATGTTCCCTAGGAAAATTAATTGTTAAACCATCACCGGTAAAAGTAGGAGCTGAAAGTCCTACATTTCTCGAAACGGATTCACGGAGATATTTATGGACCTATTGATCCACCATGTGGACCGTTCAAATATTTTATGGTCTTAATTGATGCATCATCCTGATGGTCACATGTATGTTTATTATCTACTCGCAACTCTGGCGTTTGCGAGATTACTTGCTCAAATAATTAAATTACGAGCACAATTTCCTAACCATCACATTAAAAATATCCGTTTGGATAATGTTTGGTGAATTTTCATCACATGCTTTTGATGCATATTGCATGTCAATTGGGATTAATGTTGAACATCTTGTAGCTCATGTTCACACATAAAATGGTCTTCTTTGAATCTTTGATTAAACGATTACAATTAATTGCTAGACCATTATTAATGAAAACAAATCTCCCAACATCTACACTGGGGACATGCTATTCTACATGCTTTGCAACACTTGTACGTATAAGACCAGCTAGTTATCATAAATTCTCTCATTTGCAATTGACTTTTGGGTCAGAACCAAATATTGCTCATTTAAGAATTTTTGGGTGTGTTGTATATATTCCAATTGCACCAAACCAACGTACAAAGATGGGTCCTCAAAGAAGAAAGGGGATATACGTTGGATATGATTCTCCCTCTATTATCGGGTATGTTGAACCCCTAACGGGAGATGTATTCACGACAAGATTTGTTGATTGTCATTTTCATGAATCATTATTCCCTAAATTAGGGGAGAACCAAAACAGACATAAAAAGGATCTTACTTGGACAACATCATTAAATTATCTTGATCCGCGCACAAGCGCATGTGAACTTGAAGTTTAAAAGATAATTCATTTGCAAAGCATTGCAAATCAAATGCCGAACGCTTTTGTTGACTCCGAGAAGAGTTACAAAATCGCATATTCCAGCTATAAATGCTCCTATTCGAATTGAAGTTCCAACGAAACAAAATATTATACCTATAGTCATTGAGTCAAAAACACGCCGAAGCGTGGCCGACCTCTTGGTTCTAAAGATAAAAATCCTCGAAAGAAAAGAGGATTAAATGATCCAGAAGATCATATTGAAGAAAAGAATGATAAAGACCAAGAGAGAACTGATGACAAAGAACCAGAAGTTGATGAAAGTAACACTGAAATTTCTATCAATTATATCACTTCCGGTAGAAGTTGGAATCGGATAGAAACTGTTATTGATATATCTCTTGATGTTACACAGGATAATGATGATCCTGAACCAATATCAGTTGATGAATGTCGGCATAGAAAAGATTGGCTGCAATGGAAAGATGCGATTCAATCGGAGTTAAATGCACTGACAAAACGTGAAATCTTCGGACCTGCAGTCCGAACACCAAAAGGTGTAAAACCTATTGGTTACAAATGGATATTTGTGCGAAAGCGCAATGAAAAAAGTGAAATCGTTCGATATAAAGCGCGATTTGTAGCCCAAGATTTTTCACAAAGACCAGGTATTGATTATGATGAAACTTATTCTCCTGTTATTGATGCTATTATACTCCGGTATCTTATTAGTTTGGCAGTACATGAAAAGATAGATATGCACCTATTAGATGTTGTCACTGCTTACTTGTATGGAAATTTAGAAAATGATGTTTACATGAAAATCCCCGAAGGATTTCATATGCCTGAAGCCTATAAACATTATCCTCGTAAAAATTACTCCATCAAGTTACAGAAATCATTATATGGCCTGAAGTAATCTGGGCGCATGTGGTTCACACGTCTTAGTGAATATTTATTGAAAGCGGGATTTAAAAATGACCAGGTATGTCCATGTGTTTTTATTAAGAAATCTGGTTCTAAATTTGTGATATTAGCTATATATGTTGATGATATTAATCTTATTGGAACTCCTGAAGAGCTCCAAGAAACAATTGATTATTTAAAAAGAGAATTCGAAATCAAGGACTTTGGTAAAACCAAATTTTGCCTTGGTTTACAAATTGAACATCTGGAGAGTGGAACATTTATTCATCAATCAACATATACAGCAAAAGTGCTAAAAAGATTTTACATGGACAAAGCACATCCATTGAGTATTCCAATGATTGTCCAATCATTAAATGTGGATAAAGATCCTTTCCGACCTCAAGAAAATGATGAAGAACTCCTTGGTCCTGAAGTACCATATCTCAGTGCAATTGATGCATTGATGTATCTTGCTAACAATACACGACTCGATATTGCTTTTCTTTGTCAATTTATTAGCAAGATTTAGTTCTTCACCAACACGACGACATTGGAATGGAATTAAACAAGTCATTCGATATCTCTAAGGTACAATTGATCTCGGATTATTTTATTCAAATAAAACCAGTCCAACATTGATAGGTTATGCAGATGCTGGTTATTTATCTGATCCACATAAAGCACGTTCTCAAACGGGCTATCTATTTACATGTGGAAATACTGCTATATCATGACGTTCTACGAAACAATCTATAGCAGCTACTTCTTCAAATCATGCTGAAATTATAGTCATTCATGAAGCAAGTCGAGAATGTGTATGGCTAAGATCCATGATTCATTATATCCGAGAAAGTTGTGGATTATCATCAATCAAAGATATTCCAACTCCTCTTTATGAAGACAATGCAGCTTGCATAGCTCAATTACGAGGAGGATATATTAAAGGAGATCGGACAAAACATATTTCACCAAAATTCTTCTTTACTCATGAACTCTAGAAGAAATGTGAAATTGATGTGTTACAAATTCGGTCATGTGATAACCTCGTAGATATTTTCACGAAGACTTTACCGACTGCAACATTTGAGAAGTTGAGATATAAAATCGGTATGCGTCGGTTTAAAGATTTAAAGGAATCATCTCATCAGGGGGAGTAATAAACAGACATATAGAATAGTGTACTCTTTTTCATTCACTAGATTTTTTTTCCCACTGGGTTTTTATCTAGTAAGGCTTTAACAAGGCATATTCTTTATGTAATGGATGGACATCTAAGGGGGAGTGTTATGAATTATTGGAATCTCCATTAATTAGTGGAGGCTCCACTAATTATGGATTTATGTGAATTATTAGAAGATTTTTATGGATGTCCACCATTTAGTGGAGACACTACTAATTGAGATTAGTGGAAGATGATGTATGCCATGATGTATTCCACTAATTAGAGCTTTATAAATAGAGCTATTCTCTAAGCTTAATACACCATCATTTTGTGAAAGAAAGATTAGAGAAAGAATTGTGAGAGAAAGAAAGAGAGAAATTTGAAGAGAAATTCTTGTGCAAAGAATAGTTAGAATTTTCTTAGTGTGTAGTGTGTAGATTTTATTCTAACACTACTCTAATTTTATAACATGAGTATAATTTTTTTTTTATTGTCACTCAATAAAAAATATTGAATTATAGGAAAAATACATCGTTTAATATAAAATTATGTAATGATAATTATATCTATAGGATTTTTTTAGAGTATTTTATTTGTCTTCTTTACTTTCTCCTACTCGATTTTATGTTTTATTTTTATATTTTGACAGTAATTACTAAAAATATTTAACTTCATATATTTATTGTTAGAGATAATTTTAAAATAATTTTTAATTATTATTAATTTATTTCAATATCATCATTTAATTTTAATTTCAAAAAATATAAATCTCAAATATTAATTAATATGTTCTAAATTAAACTTAACCTAAAAATAAAAATTCATTTTCAATTCAATTAAAATATAAATTGCTTTAATTAAAATATAAAGAGATTATAAATTTAGATACACATTTTTTTTATTAAGAATCAAAATTATATTAATAATTTATAATTATAAATTATTTATATAATTGAAGTCGAATGTATTATATGTTATTTTAGAATATTATTTTTTAAATAAAATTTTGTAAATTAAAAAAATAAGATAAACATTTTTTTAAAAAATATATTAGAAATTAAAATAAAAAAAAAAAGCGAGCTCCATCGTACTCATATTCGGTAGGTCAACACTGTTTTGACCTATTTTGGTCAAAAGGCTTCGCCTTTTTATTCTCTCATCGACAGCTGTGATAACTCCCTATTCAATTTCTCTGTCTCGTATCTCAGAGCTCCCCCTTTTCCTTTCGTAAATTCAATTGAAATTGTATCGAATGGATTCCTCACGGTATAAAAATCCGATCTTTCACCTTTCTCCCCCTTCTCTACCTTGAAAAAAATTAGCTGCAGTAGCCAATAGTGGATTTGTAAGATTATTGGGTCGTATGATTTGTTTAGTAGCCTCTTCTCTAAGAGGATATGCGGGATAAATTGTGTTGGTTGGGAAATATTGAGGCATCCAATCTGTTGAGGGGAAAAAAAACAGACAGCCACTGTTTTTGTTTTGGAAATTTGAGTAACTTATTTAACATTAATATGATAAATCAAAATTATTGTCTGGCATTACTGGGATGTACAATAATTCATTAATTTGCATTATGCATATAAATATTGGCTTTTGATTTTATTTATATATACTATGCCTTCTCTTTTGCTTCTTCAATGTGAATATTTAGGGTAAACATGATATAATCCTGTTCTTTCTCTTATTGGTTGTTATTATATTTTCTAAAATGCACAGCCTGTTTGCATGGTTGGGTTTTATGATAAAGAAAAATGATGATCATTGTTTAGCTGTCAATAACTTGAGTGCACGATGATACTTTTTCACTTGTTTGTTGCAAAGTTATGTTGATAGTATGTTATTGCTGCAGCTGAAGGACTATTGGAAAATGAAGAATAAAAAGCAGGAAACCAGAGGAGGATCATCCACCAGCAATACAGTTATGGCGGACCAAAAGATGGATATTAAGTCTATAATGAAAGACATTGAGTTTTTGGGTAATTTTTCCTTTTTTCCTTCTTCTCAGGTGGTAAGGGAATGTCTTAGTATGGAGTTTATATAATATAATTGAATGGAAGTTCTTTTATTTGTAGGACAAGAAGCTTTCATGAGAATCCCATTTCCCTTTTTTACCAAATATTCTTGGCTTACATTCATGCACTCTAACACATGTTTAGACAAAGCTTTTGGGACCTTGGGATGACAGTTGAGGGACAACATCTTAGCTTGTAATTCTATGTGGCTAAATGAGCAGGATGATATTAATCTGTTGGACCTGAACAGTGATATTTACGATCCAAAAACTAAGTCAATGGCACAGAAAAAGATACCTTTGGTTAAAGGGAAAGCATCCGTGATGATGTGAAGGCTTTGTTATGATTGAACTGCAGCTGCATATATTTCTGGACGCTGGAATCATTTTGAGAATTGGTGCTCAGCTGGTCTTTAAAGATTTTACTAAAACCTAATTCTTCTTGTAGTCTTCCTCTCTACTATGTATTGCTTACAGGTACTGAGGTAATTGATAATATGATCATATCATTTAGAGGAATAGGAAGGGGGGGGGGAATTGAATGCCTGGCATGGGACTCTGTTTGCTGAATGAGAAGATAGTTATAACTATCATATTTTTTGAACTTGAATAATCATATTTGTTAAAAGTTGTAGAAAGTTGAATTTTCAAATATTGCTTGTTTAATATGTTCCTGTAGCTGTACTGTTTTCTTACATCCTTTAATGATATTTTCCAGTAAAATCACAAAGGGATAACAACAATGGTTCTAAACAAATAAAAAAGAATACATGCAAATTTGGGTATCGTGTAAATACGTTTCACTAGATTTTTTTTTTCTTTTTAATGAAAATCTGTTGCACATTCTTGCAATATTATTTTTTAAAGTGCTTGAGCAACTTCGCCATTTAGCACTCCACACAGTGAATCTTTCCACGTTTCAAACGAATGGTGTATAATACATACTTTACCTTTGCTTTGAGATTCTTTGCCGAGTGTTCTTCCTTGTTAGATAAATCTTGATCTAGATCTTTATCAGTTGATTTGCTAGTTTACATTGTCAAGGATTTAATTAACTACTGCTTTATCTCATATTCATGTCTGACTGCTTTCCTTAATGTCCTTCTATCTTAGGCTCCATGCATATGACATGGAAAGAGAAGAGAGAACTGGAAAACAAGAAGGTTGTCTCACTTGGGGGAAGGTAAAATTCTTAACAGCAAATTTCCAAATAATCTGACCTGAACTACACTTCTGATGGCATTAGAAAGTGTGCATTTTTTCTTTTGGCTCAGCCTCCGAAGAAGCAGAGGTTGCCGCTTAATGTTGCTAGAGTAGTAATGAAGAAACAGAAGGATAGGGAAGAAAAAATGAAAGAGCAGGTTGGTCAAATTTTGCCAATTTGTTAGTTTGCTATATTGTATCACTCTGAGCTAAATGTTAAACAACTTGTTTAGGGTATGATACTTGGACGTTTTGCAAGCAATCATCGGAGAGATTCTGGAAAGGCAGCAGAGAGACACAGGCCTGAAGAAAGAGTGTTGAAATCAAGTGAAGGTCATTTTAGAAATGGTGTTCTTGATGTTAAGCATTTATTACAACCTTTGGTTCCTAAAGTCAGTGATGACGGGAAGCTTGCTATCAATAAAGGAAAAAAGAAAAAGGCTGGTAACAAGAACTGTGGTAAGAAGGGTGCTGGTAGAAGGCATCGATAGTCAGAACTTAGACTTGGCACCCTAGAAGTAGATGCTATGTTTTTCAATGTAGTTTCTTTTTGTTTGTCAATGTTCTTGCAAATCATAGCCGTCACCCTTCATGTCCAAACTTGCCTTATATACACATTTTATGCAAATCTCATAGTTCAAGAGTTAATTTTGGTGTTCTATTTTTCATGGTAGTGATTCACTCTCTTTCATTCTTACAGCTGCACGCTTATAAAAGTTTGCAGGACATTATCTGATAATGCACAGGGTGGGTTTCTAATAAAGAAATGTTTTGTGTTACCATTTATAGGATGATAGTTTGCATCTTGTTTCATGAATTGTCTGAAAGCTTGAAGCTTTTGGGGATGCCTTTTTTTTTGTTTTTTAATGGTGTCTGTGTTTGTGGGTAGCAGATTGGGGATGGTTTTCTTGCTGATAAGCCGGATCATTTTTATTTTGGTCGATTTTTTAGAATGAATTGAGAAATATGCAATCTAAGAAAACATATGCATATGGAATTGCTAATAACGTAGGACAAATGCAATTGGATTCTTAGTCATTTTATTTTTCTTTATGGTCAATTACTGAAATGTATCTTTTGGCACTGAGTAGCTTAGTATTTCATTGCAAAAATTTTTTGTTTCAATGTTTATTTCTTTTGATTTATTCTAGTGTAATTTCAAATGTTGAAATTATTTCATTGAAATAATGCTTTTGAGTAGTTTCTTTGCCTTGTTATCTTGATTAATTGGATTGTTTCTTTTTGGATTCCTATACGAAGCTTATGTAGACGTGTCTCCGAGTATTCTTCGATCATTTTGTCCAAGGCGAGGAGTTCCTCTAAGTCTATAAATTTTTCTAAAATACCCCTTTCTTGAATATCATTCAAAAAAATTTCAGATTGTCCAGCATTCCACCAATTAGTAACCAAAGATTCCAGACCTTTTTTAAATGAGAGAGAAAGCCACCTTGCTGTGGCTGTTGGAGATGCATCTGTACCTCTGTATTTCAGTTGCACTAGTCAATGACATTCAAATTCTGCAGACATCACCATAGCTATCTGCATCATGGGATGAAATGTATGTCTTCGAAAGAAATGTTTGCGCTATCTTTGCACTGTGCTTTGATCAATTTCCTCAGGTACTCAATTACTTTCTATTTGGCTTGTAGACTTTTCAGAATCTGGTTGAAGCATTAATCACGTCATCTTCTGTGTATGGTCTCTATGTTGTAGTGTACTTGTTACCTGCTATGTTTGTAGTGTACATTGATATGGGACAGCATACTTCTCCAGCCTTCATGGGATTTAGTTTGAAGATCTGACTTCCAGGTTTTGTTTGTAATTTCTTGACCTTATAGTTACCACGAGAACTAGATTATGGTTCAGATTTTGGTTCCTTGAACTGTGGTGGGCATTTCTGAGGCAAAGGTTTCTTTTCCCATTATTCTTTTGGGTTCTAGGGTGTTGAGTGGCTGTAGTTTATGGTGAGTTGTGACGAGGGAAAATGCAAGCTTTGCCAAGTTGATGCACAGGTGTAGGCTTGCTTTCTTGTCAATGCATCTTCTAGGCTGACTAGTGAAACAATAGTGCCGTGGACCCTTTCGAACTTGTGAATTGCAATGGCATTCATTTCCTGGGTTGAAATTACCTGAGAAATAATTGAACTGCTGTGAAATTGATAAGCCAAACCTCATTTCTTAGGCTCACGGGAGAAGTTTCTTCTTGCATCCTCCAAATGCCGTTGAAAGTGTCATTTGCTTGCTTATTTACTCGAATAAGAGAAAAATATATCCTTCTAGACAATTTATTTACAAGGATCATCTGCAGAATCCAACTATTTTAGATTATATCCGCTTAACCAGTTGCTTGTACATTTCCTCCCCCAAAACAGTTTGTTTCCCTCAAAATGAAATTGTTTGTGTTGTGTCTATATTTTCTGGGTCAAATGTAGCTTGCCTTTCCATTCATTTCATTTTGCAACAATTTCTTAGCTCTAGGCGCTGTCTTGTGAGTGCCCATATTTGACCTCTGAGACTACGATGTACAACTTTTGTTGTCCAACGCACAACATTACGATATTTGTTCAAAAGAGAAAAAAAAAAAAAAAATACTAACAATTACCCAATGTTGTGAATCATGCGTAATTCAGTATATGTTAATCAGCCATATCAGTACAAAGCAAACCCATTAATTGGTGCATGGTCTATTTAAAAATGTGTTTTCAACTCTCATGTGTGTATTTTTGAACGTGACCATATTACAGATTTGTTAGCATTTTAAAGGGAATTTAGTGAAAGGATTGTGATTTTTAATTTGGATGCATCTGTTTCCCATAGGCTTTATCAAAGGAGTTTCGATCAAATTGTTCAGACTGACAAATTTTATTATGATTTTTTTGTGGGGGGAAAATCCGAGAGGGATCTTTTATTCTGAGGGATAATCTGCACTTGTTGCAGATACGAGGAATTTTTTCCATCCAAAAATGAGATTCCTCGAGAGAGAAGATAAACCAACCAACAAATGAATTGGTATCTTAGCTAAACAAGCATAACATCTATACTTATTCTAATAAAAGCAGTAAAGTCACGCAACTATGAGAGTCTTGCCTCGGAATTAATGTCTTTAACAAAACAGACTATCAGATTCAAAGGAGAATAGTGAAAGATGGATCACGTCTTGCAAAATTGATAACCTTAGGATTTCGCAAGTGAAATCAAAGCTGAAGCAATGATGTCTCCCATAAAATCCCAGTGGTGAAATTGGACTATATGTATTGGGCGGCAGAATTCCGATTTACCAACTGTATTTACACTGATTTATAAGAAATTCATTTTAATTTTAAATTTTCTCAAACTTTTTTTGTACATGATGGAAGTTTTTCAAATATTCATTCTAATTTTAAGATGTTTCTTTTTTAAAAAAAAAATATATATATATATATATATATGAAGGAGACACAAGATATAAATTGAATCAAAACCTATGTTATTTCTCAAACTATTGCTTCAACGCTCACAATCTATAAAATCTACCCAACCTTCTAAAATAACTGTTGCTATTGAGAAATATAACGAGGTCCTAATTTGAGAAAATATTAACCACAAAGATAAATTGAACAAAACTATTTTTAATAATCTTTGTAAAAATATTATTTGAAAAGACATATTGAACAAAAATTTTTGAGTCAGAGAGCCAATCAGAGAAAGTTTGAAATTGGGAAAGCAATACACGAAATGAATGAATACAAATGGGAAAATGAACTTTTGCCGAACAAAGATTATGCAATTTTTTTCAATTTGTCTGCCATGGCCAGAGTAAAATCTTGCAACAAAATTCATGAATGATTATATCTTCATGAACAAAGATTATATCTTCAATTTCCCATTAGGGTTGGATGAATCCCCTCAATCAAATTACATGATACCACAAGAAAAACCTCTACCCAAAAATGCCTGATCATTTTCATCACTTGAGTTCAAAATCCCTTTTCTCTTGGCAACCACAACCATCTACTTTTGACTAGAAACATCAACAAAAAGGGCCTAAGAAACAGTAGTATGGAATTCCAAGGGAGTCCATAAGCGGACGGCTAAATTTAAATAAAGGTAAACGTAAAGGCACCGAAACTCCAAGGGTCCAAAAAATGGTGTCAAATCCACCTTCTTCTATTTCTTGAACCATGGCCTCCTTGAAACCATCTGTCCCAACCTACCTCCACAGGCCCTTTAGTCCTGCAAAAGTAAACAATTGGTGTATATATTCTTCTGTTCATTCAATCATAAGCAAACGCAAACATTTTAATCAACCTTTCCTGAAAATGCTTACACTGGAAGCAAGGCATCTGGCACAGATTCTACGCTATAAACAAGCCTGCAACCATTCCAATTGAGGGAAAAAATCACGTTTTTGCGCTAAATTTTATCTAACTGTTCATGTGTGTGGATCACAAACTTTTTCCCTTTTCAGTGTTTACTTACTCTTTGCATACAGCTGAGGATTGCCCAAGTGTTTCCAGCTGGTCTAACTCTTCCTGAATCAAACACTATTTCAAATCTACATTCAAGAGAAAAATGGAGAAGAATTGAAGAAAAAGGTACCTGGATGATTTGAATTTGTTGCTCTAGATAGGTTATAGCAGCAGTCATACGGTGTTTTCCCATGAAACCTGTAGTTCCAACACCAGGAATAGGCCTGGCCTCTTGTCTGTTTGCTCCTCCTGCTGCCGCCGAGGCCAGCGATGTTGGCTCCCCATTTGGCAGATTATCACCTTCTGAAGATGAGTCCATGAATCACCACCAAGTTAGATGTAGAAACGCGTATAGCAAGAACAGGGAAGAAGATCAAGAAAGATTGATTGGCAGATGCAAAGAGAGCCTGGAATCGACCAAAGACTTGGAATTAAGAAATGATTAAAGTAGTGATTGGAAAAAAGGATAAACAGATATTTAAAGCTGATCAAAGGTGGGGGAAAAGGTGGATGGGGAGGATATAGAAATGTGGATATGTAAAGAAGGCAGAAACCGTGGACTAATTAATAATGGTCAAAGGTGGGCTTAGGAAAGAAATCAAAAGCAAAGGGCGGAATTGATGTGGGTAGCTAGGCGGGTTCGACTACAGTTGTAGCACCACACGAATAGTCACTATAGTTCAGGCTTTTTTTTTTTTTTTCCAAATTATTACGAATTTTTAATAAAATGATTGAAATATTATAATCTTTAGGGCTAATTCTAAAAATATCAACGGTAGTGTTAATGCGAACCGACATGATTTTTTATTTTTTAATTTTTATTCTAAAATTACTCTCGATTAATTTTTCTAAATTAATTATTTTTTAAAACTAAAATCCTAATACATTCCGCTCTTTTTTATTTAATACTTGCGGGTGCTGGCTGCTCTCTCCTTTGAATATCCTCTCTCTTTTGTCTTTCCTTTGTCATTTAGCTTCCCTATTGCTGCTTATCTACACCCCTCTTTCTTTTTCTCCTTTTGCTTAACCCTTCTCCCCTTATCGCCATTATCATTGTCACCTTCTTTCTTCTTCTTCTTCTTCTTCTTTTTCTTCTTCACACGCCCTTCCCTTGAGTTGGCCTTCTCCCCCTCTGCCATCATCACTGCACCTTCTCTTTCTTCCTGTCTTATTCTTTTTCTTTTCTTTTGCTATACCCTTCTCTTGTCACCAAGCTACACACCACCTCTCTTCTTCTCTTTCTTTGCTCCCTTTTTCCTCTCGCTACAAAACCCCTTCCCCATCCCAATTCTCATCCCACCTTCTTTTTCTTTCTTTCTCCTCTTCTTTTCCTTAACCACCATTCTTCCCCTTTGCCTACACCACCACACTCTCTACTTCTCTCTCTTTCACCTCCCCCTTCCTATCATTGTTCCTCTACAATATCCCCCTCTCTTTCTATTCTTCCTTCTTTCTTCAACCAAACCCTAGCCGCTAATCCCAAGCCCTATTGCCTACCTTTCATCTCCAACAAAAAACAATGGCCTCTACAAACCACCATCCACCTCACCCACCAAAAAATCTCGTTTGCTCTCTTTATTGACTGATAGATCTTTCTTTTTTGAAAAATTAGCCATTTTAGTCCCTTAACTTTTTTTGTTTTGAAAGGTTAGGTCCATTTTCTTTATTTTCAACTAGTTAGGTCCCTTACCAAATATTTTTTAACTGAAAAGGTCATTTTAACTGTTACCGTCACTATCCCCGTTAAAAGGTAAGGGCAATTTTGGAACTTCACTTTTCAAGTAGCACTCGTACACCTCATGTCTTCATCTTCGACCAGAGGGGAAGACAAACCGATGGCACTTTCAATTTGAGAGTAGTGTCTAAACCCTCAGTCATCCCGTCTCTCCTTCATCTTCGAGCACTGTCTCCGGAGCTTGTATCGGCACTGTCTCTAGAGCAAGCCAAACCCACTGTCCGTAGATCAAGCCAAGCACAATGTCTCTAGATCAATCCAAACCTACTGTCTCTAGAGGCTTCCATCGTTGAGACCGCCACTGTATCTATATACAGTGGTGCTGATGAGACTGCCATTGTATGTAGAGCCTTCCACTGCTGAAATCGACATTGTATTTTGCCAGAAAAGGGAGAGTCAAGGCTTGCAATTTAGTGCTAAATCCATTGGCTTTGGTGTTCTGGGATTTAGTGCGAGGAAGTTGGTGAAGCCCACAAGGCTAATGTCTTTTGTCAAAGAAGAAGTGAACTAGTCGAGGTAAAGGTGATGTCTTTTCCCCAGAGAAAGTTAATATTGTTTATTGTTTTTCGGTGTTTGTCCAGCATGTGCCCCAACATTTGTATTGCTACCTGGTCCCCAAAGCATATTCTGTCATGTATTTACAAAAATTCTTGTCTTTTTCCTCATGGATTACCTTAACTGCTTTGGCAACATATACATTATTGTATATGGTTTATCTTTATCTAAGTTGAATAGTTTATGGCTTTCATTAACTTAACAGCTTCATGTGTAATCATTTATTATTATTTTGTGACTGGATGTCTCTTGAATATTAATTAACAATGAATTTGTTTAAGGAAAATTAGTATTTTGCTACCGTTTCTTTAGGTCGTGAGCAATTTGATCTTATTTTAAAAGGGGACCAAAATGTCTATATTAAGGAATCTAAAATCTAGTAATTCAACTATCATATCGAGAATGTTAGACTAAAAAATGTTTGAGCACTATTTTGGGTAAGCTTTGCAAATACCTTATTGGAAAATTTCCCTTGATTTGCAGGCCAATTATATTGCTTAATGAAAAGAATCCTTATTAGATTGATTTGGAGAGGCCTGTCCGATGAGAAGAAAAACTCCTTTGTGCACGTAGACTCGTTGTGGTTTAGCATTTATACAATACTTGACAAGGAGAAAGGATTATAGTGGATTGGGAAGAGAGATATTTTCTAAAAGATTATGTATTTGTTCCAATTGTGATATGGTACATTTTTCATTTCAATTAAAACATTCTCCATGTAACACATGTTAAATAATGATATGTTTAATACTAATGTTGTTTTTTTAAAGGGGACACTTGCGTCTTCTAATTTTATGTGAATTTAATGAAGAAGATTTAGATTTAAAGAGTCATTCAATGGTATTATTGGACTCATTACAATTTGTAGGAGATAGCATTGAGCTACATATTAGAAAGGAATGTTTTGATCAACATTAGCTAGAAAGTAATGGCTTGAATAAAAATTAATTATTCCACTAATAATATTGCAATCTATGAATAGATTTGTGCTAGACATACTATGTGCAAGTGGAAGGACTATCTCTGATACACGGTTAGCAAAAATTCAACTGTTGGTTCCAACGGTAAGTTACTTCATCTTGTTGCTTTCTTTAACCATTCATATGCAAAGTTCATTTGATACATATTGGTGCCGAACTAATTATGGAGATAATTGTTTAATAGGTTCCTCAGCAAACAGGGGGTGAAGAATGTGGATTTTATGTCTTATACTATACAAATTTGTTTTATGATTAATACTCCTCCAAGGTTTAGTGTTGATGATGGTTACCCTTATTTTGTAAATATCTCAACTGAGTTAGTCCTTATCTACACACACACACACACACACACACACACACACACACACACACACACACACACACACACACACACACACACACACACACACACACACACACACACACACACACATTCAGTGTGTTAAGTATATTGGGCGTTAATATAAGCATTCAGTGTTTTGCGACGATGGTTTACCATCAGAAACCCACGTATGATGCACAATATTTTTGTACCTAATAATTCATTGAGTTAGTCCTTACACACACACACACACACACACATTTTTATTTTTGGTGTCAATATAAACACTTAGTGTGCTAAGTATATTGAATATCAATATAAACATTTAGTATTTTGCGACGATAGTTTACCATCAGAAGGCCACGTATGATGCACAAATTTTTTTTTACCTAATAATTCATTGAGTTAGTCTTTATATATATATATATATATATATATATATATATATATATATTGAGTGTCAATATAAACATTCAGTGTGCTAAGTATATTAGGCTTGAATATAAACATTCAGTGTTTTGCTCACGTATGATGCATAATATTTTGTACCTAATAATTCATTGAGTATTTGTTCTAGATGAGAAGAGACAGGTTCACTGAGGAGAAGTTCAATGAATTTAGACAACGTTTGTGCTCATCTAATGAAGTTGTTCCAACTAATGTCGGTGAATTAACTCAAGACTCAGTTATCTTGGGTAGTGAGGTAACTGAAGCTCCAACATTAGATATTGAGGGCATTTCCATGAATAAAAGCAAGCCTCCAACAACTGTCACTATATGGCCTTGATTGATGAGTTGGAGTGATTGGATGATGGGTTATGTGCCTCAGCTTCAAACGTGCAATTGTTAGCTAATGTAGATGACTCAGCAGCCAGATTTGTAGAAAAAGAGCTGACTGTGAATGACCAATAGGGCTTGCAGTTGATAGAAACTCACATTCCTACTGATTGCGAGCCGAATGTAGGAGGTGATGATGTAATATCCTATTTTAAACCACCTTTATTATATGGGGAAGTCATGATATTTTTTTTATTACACTTTATAATTTGAACCATTTTCGTGAGTATATATGATCCATGAGTTTGTTATTTCATGAATTCATTTATTTTGATATGGTTGGGTTGGTTGAGCTTATGTTTTATTGAGTAGAATCAATTAGAAGGGAAATGAAGTAAGTGAGTGGGAGTTAAGGGAATTTGTTGGAGGAATATTTACACAAGAGTGGTTGTAGTCTAGTGGTTAAAGCTTGGTATTTGTTTCCTGGTGAACTTGAGTTTGAATCCCAACTCTTGCAAACCTTTTCCTTCTTATTTCCAATCAAGCTCCTTTTCCTTATTTTTTTCCCTCTTGGCCGATTACTCAAGGGTTGCCGCCACCCTAGATTCCCAATTCCTAAAATGTAGGAATTTGATTATTTTGGGTTTTGATAAAAATGAATTAAATAAATTAAATTCCTATTATTCTCTAATTAATATTTTATTCCAATATTTTAGGAAGTTTAATTATTTCATCATCTAGAATTTTCTAAAGATCTTACTCAAGGGTTTTATTATAGAAAAAAAAATTATAGGAGCAATTATTTTGGAAACTATAGTATAGCTACTATTTTCAAAAGAATGAAACTTTCCCCAAGTTGTTTTTCTCTAAAAAGTTTATTTGGAAATAAAGAGATCTCGTCCAAATCATTAAATGAAATAAATATTCTCCCATGATTTATGGCCTTTTTCAAAAACTAGTATTTAGAGAAAGCAAAATTCAGCTTTATTCCAAGAAACTAGATTTTATCATCTAATATAATTATTCCTTAATTAATTATTGTCTAAAATAAATTAGGACATTTCCTAAATTAATTCTTGGATAAACATTCCATTTTTATTAACTGAATTTTCTAGAATAAAACCAATCATAGTCGCCACCTTGATGAGCTTTTATTTCCATTCAAATTCCCTAAATGAAAAGGGAAACTTACCTAAGTGGTTTTAATCTATCAAGGCTCTTTTAATCAATTAATCAACTAGATTTTCTCCTCATCTTTCTCCCTAATTTTGGCCACTACACACACACACACATGCACAAAAATTCCAGCAAGCATTGTTCTCCAATTTTCTCTTGTTTAGCTAAAACAACAACATCAAAAAACCATCATTCATATTCTTCAATTTTGGCCAATATAAGAACCAAAAGAACAGATTCTTTTCTCTTCTCTTCCTCTCTTATTTTGGCCACAATACCAATAAGAAAATAGCCACAAAAACATCCTAAACCTTGCTCCATTTCGGCCAAACTAAGAAGGCCAAAAGCTGTCATTTTTCTTTTTGTGATCAAGAGTCCAAAACAAGACCAATTTTTTCCAAACACAAAACCCCTCAACCTAACCTATTTCCTTCATCAAACCAGTCCCCTATCAAACTCTAAACACTCCCTACTACATGAAATTTCCAGCCGCCACCCTCTCCAAGAAGTTTGTCCATATCAACCTCCAAGCATCTCTAAACTTGAAATCTAAGCCTAAGGTGAGTAGCTCTTCAACCCCTCTCAACTTTTATTCCAATAATCCTCTTCTTTTTTTTCTCAATCTCGATCATCAAGGGGCTGATCTTTGTCTTCCTTTATTGGAGATTTTCAAATAAGAAGGCCAAGGGCACCCCAATCAACCTTTCTTCCTCAAGTGAACCCAGGAAACTGCCAAAGGCACCACCTTTGCTCTTAGTGTGTCTCGTTAAGAGGTATTCTTGGTCCCAATCCCTTTTGCTTTAAATAAGATTGCTTTTATGGTGGTGTTGTCTTGCATAGAGGCTAGATGAAAGCACGAATAGGCTATGTTGATGAGTTAAGGGTTAAATGGAATGAACTAAGCATGCATATCTTTGATCATGATTGAATAATGCTATGAAGATCTAGATCTATTTTATGTTGATTAAAGATAAGATTTTTTTAACTCAAATGAGGCTGTGATATGGAATTAATGATAGTTGGTTATGAGAGTTATCTTGTTGATGATTTAAGTTAAGTATATGCATGCTTGATGATGAGTAGCATAATAAGGGAGGGTCATGAGCATAGTTTATTAAATTGATTTATTTAGATGCCATAGATGATCTATGGGATCATGGGAATTCTTGTTGCATGAGATGATATTAGTTAGGCCATGTACAATATTTTGAATCTAACTACAGAATCATTGATTCTAGATAAGGAGAAAGTTTGAATAGAGTGTAAGCATTGGCTTTGATTTATATGATTGAGTAATGAAGTAAGTCCCTGCATAGCTGTTCTGCTAAATCTTACATGTTTGCAAGTATTTTGGGTAATGATTTTTGAAATGTTGTCAATATGATTATTGACATGATGATTGAAACATTAGTTGAATATGATGAATTGTATTGTGGTATTTTGATACTTGATTTGAGAATATGGATATTTTATTCTCTAAAAGAGTTTGTCAAATCTCAACTTTTAAATTGAAACGATTTCTTTTATTTATTACTGAATGTTTTTAAAAGAAAACTTATTGTGAAAAGCCATGTTTTGCAAAGATAAGATAATCAACGATTGTGAAAATAAGGGAAATGATTTTGCTCCTAAATGGGGAACGTTGAGTACTCAGTTGGGATAGGCTAGTGGTACTAGTCTCAGAGAGTTGGAGTGAGTCTTCTGGTAGGTGGCTATCTCCATAAGATAAACTTTGTTTAAAGAGGCGACAATACTTCTTAGTCAGGCCGGTCTGAGCTAGTATATTGGTCCATGTAGACTTTGTTTATCCGGATTGGGCAATTGGTGTATTTGGTATAGAGATAGAGGAGATCTCACCCTAGTGGGTAGATCACCTACTGGCTAGTGTTGATTGGTTACACTAGGAGCTATCATGATGGTGGTCATGATATTGCCTTGATACTGATATTGATATCGAATCATTGTTAATCCCTACTTAATAAACTTATGATTTTGATTAGATGATGATTTATTGAGAACTGTCTTGAATATATTGAGCAATGCTCCTTGAATAACTATTTATTGATGAGAAATGACTTGCAAACATAATTTGTGGTTTTGATAAACCTGCATGCATAAAATGTTTATATATGACATTCGCTTATACGAGACTTACTGAGATGCGAATCTCAAACTATTTTACACTATGTTTTTAGGGGAGTGCTTTTATTGAGCAGGTTGGATGTACAAGAGCTGGAAGTTTATCTTCATTCTATTTTATCATTCTATTTCTTTTGAGAGATGGTTGTTAGTTTTAAATTTTTAGACTTGTATAAGTTTTGACTTTGGTTGTAATAAGTTTATCGCATTATTTCTTTTAGTTATTTTCATTTTGTACCTCATTATAAAGACCCCTAATCCTTTGGACGGGGCGACATCCTACCCTATTTGGGTACGTAGGCAGTGGGCTATTACAAGTGGTATCAGAGCCAAGGTTTAGGCAATTATCTTTATCGAGTAGAACCTAAACCCTAGGAATTAAGATTTATTGAATAGTGCTTGAACACTAAGAATCAAGATCTAGTTCTAATTTCTCTATGTTTGTTTTTTAGGATGAATAAAAGATCCGTAGTTGTGACCAGAGACTGGCGTTTTATATGTGATCCTGCTAGTGGTAGAGCATCTAGCCCCATTCTTATAACGAATTCATCATCATCTGATTCGGAGACAGAACCTGAGGGTGGATGGTTCTTAATTGAAGATGAAGTAGACCATGAGACGCCTATGATGGAAGACATAGGAGTAGAGGAAGGACTTGAGGATCCCGCCCCAGAGTTGCCTGCACTTGAGGAGAATGAGGATATGGTGGAGTATGAGGGTGATGATAAGAGGGAGATAGAGGATGGAGGAGTAATTGATGATGAGAGGGAGGACCAGTTAGGAGGACTTGGGATTGAGGGGGAGATAGAAGATCTTTTGGGCGAGGGTGAGGCGGAAGTGATTGAGGATGAGGATAAAGCTGATACACCTACTATTAGGATTCGTGGACTCCTAAACGTGAAAAATATCCACGAATCCCTTCCGAGGACTCAAGTAAATGATTAAGAAGATCTAAAATTTGCAGAATTTCCTTTGTTTGGTATAATCGAGATCCTTCGATTCTGATTTCACTATTGTACGTGCAACCTGAACGATCACCAGACGCTGCAGTGCACAAACGTCATCTATCGAATACACACCGTGAACTAACTCGTTACTAGGGGAGTGCTAGCGCCTAGGGTTTGAGAGGTTTTTTTTCTCTGGTGAATGGAGATATGAATATTCTCAACCAAATTGGGACACTTAAGATGACGGCTAGGGTTTTCTTAAAAATCCACTCCGAACCTCTTAGAGTCCAACCCTAATAATATCTTATCGTATTTTAATTTAAATTCAAATTAAATTAAAACTGATATGATAAGATTATGCCATTATCTCAGAAATTTAACTAATTAATTTACCAACTCAGATTCTTATAATCTGGACATCATCCAGATACATCGAACGTAGACATATTTCCAGATTCATTGTATCTGGTTGATTTTCTAAGTTTGATTAACTTAGACATGTTTTCGGATTCATTGAATCTGGTTATCAGAAAAATAACCTAACAAGTTCACTTATTGTGTGACCTTATAGGTTCATTTAACATTGGCAGTGTGTGCCCAAATCATATTTAAATGGCCCACAAGTTATAAGCGGTTTCTAGCAAAACATTATAACTATCTAGATTAAATGAAGATCGGTGATCTTTTTGAACCAAATCATAATTTTATATTTAGTCCTTTTGTTACACGATATCCAGATTAAGCATAAAGCATGGAGCATGTCATCCTTGTTAAGCTTAATCAATTATTTCTTAATTTCATAGTAGACTGTTCAAACAAATGATATCAATATCTTAGATTAATATATTTGAGCATGACCATGCATTTTAACAGTCAAACTTATCAAGGGGCTCATGGATATCTCTCCCATAATTAAGAGGGACAAATTCCTTCACTATCAATTATATTCCACTCATTGATTTATTCTATATCCAACAGTAATCTAATTTATTATCTGGTTAAAGAAAATTTTAGACAACGTCAAAATATAGAATTTATCAAAGTAGGAAACTATGATGAATTTAGGTCGAAGGACTTTTAATATTATTATGGCTAGAAAGTACTTATGACATGTTCCTTGAAGTACTCTCACAGTGGGTCATGTCCAATACAATGTTCTCTAACATTTATTTATGTTTTGACTCGATATCATAAATATCCATGACTAGTAAAACATAGTCATCAAGTCACAAATACACTAATCTTAATTTATTATTATTCCAATAATAATAATCGATCAGGGACAGTTTTAGAATAGTCATTGTATTCATTGTTGGGTTTTACTATTAAGTCACGTACTTGATGACTACAAAACAAAATGCATTATTCATGGAAAGAAAAAACCTCATATTATTATATAAAACACAACGACAATAGTATAAGTACAAATTAACTCTAGGGCATATCCCTAACACCTACAACCTCATCTATATAGGAGGGAATCCCGATGCTTCTAAGAACTGAGTCTTATGAGTCAGAATCTGGGAGGCCTAAGAGTGCACTGATGCTGGCTATGGAGAAACTTAGGGATGCGAAGTTGAGAGCCAAGCTGAGGGGTAGGGAGCTTGTCGGATTTGCGTTGGGGTGGCCTAGGAAGAAGCCTAGATCCTTTGGTTTCTCAAGAGATTGTGAGATAGATCACCCCAACAGCAGTGCATGATGGTTAGTGGAACCTCCTTTTGAGACTTCCTAGGATTCCAGGGACTTTAGTGATGTTTAGAGTTTATAAGACCCTTAGTGCTTATGCTTTTAATTTTATAAAGAGATGTTTATTTATTTATTTTATTTAGAATTTATTTTCTTTATTTTGAACTTTGTTTAGCAAGAATAAAAGGAGTACCATATATGATACTCCTTTGTTTTGTACCAAGTTGGTTTTGGTCAATAAAAGCATGATTTTATTGATTTATTTATTTTATTTGGAGTATTATTTGAAAAAAATATTTACTTTCCATTGAATAGCAAGCTATTTTAAATTTATAACTTGACCAATCGCATGTCATGAACTTTTCCCTTATAATCATTATATTGGGTGCACGTAGATGGTACCAGAGCGTAGAACTGCCATGTAAGGGAGAACCGTTTGGGAGAGTGAGTCATCAACTCCCGAGTTCTAGTAGACATGTCGGTCCACACCAGAAGTGGAGGGGGATTTCGAATAGGAGCGAGAATTAACATCTGACATGGGGCAAGCTTTTGACAAGATGGCTGCTATTCTTTAGAATTTGACCGAGAAGGTCAATAAGGTGAACAAGAAAGCACCTAAGAGTGAGGATGAGGCATTGAAACAATTCCTAAAGTTCTAACCTCCAACGTTCCAAGGAGAAGTGGAGCAAGATGAAAAAGTAGAGTAGTGGATCGAGCAAATAGAGGACATCTTCACAACTTTGCAGTACACTGAGAGGAGAAGGGTGAAGTTTGTTGCATTCAGGCTGAGGAGACTTGCTCAAGCATGGTGGCAACGATTCTAGGAGGACTGGAAGAGAGAAGATTGCGACTGGAAATGGGAGAACTTCGTGGAGGCTTTCAAAGAAAAGTACATTCCGCAATGGATAGCAGAGAAGAGGGAGGATGAATTCCAACCCTCAAGCAAGGAGGGATGACCGTGGCCTAGTACGCTGCACGGTTTACTCAACTGTCTAAGTACTACAAGTGTTTGGTGGACATCGAGCAGAAATGGGCGCGAAAATTTGTGAAAGGTCTCAGGTAGGATTTGAGGAAGGCATTGGCTCCATCTCCACTAGTGACATATACAGTTGCAGTGGACGTAGCAACCTGGATGGAGAACAAGGATAGGAACCGACCAATGAACCGGCCATTCCAATTAAGTCGACCACCGATGAGGCCTCCACTTAGCAACCGACCTGTTGGTCTAATGCAGTGGAGAAACAAGGGGAAACAATCGAGGCAATCCTACTAGGTCCTATGCCAAATGCTCCTATGTGCCGAAACTGTGGGAGACGTGGTCATGTGGATTGGGATTGCTGGTCAAAAGGAGCAACCAAGAGATGTTTTAATTGTGGTGCTCCAAACCACCTGAGGAACAACTATCCTAAACCACTCAGGATGAGGCAAAGAGCTTCAACTCAACCAGTTGGGGCAATCAGAGGTGCATTTGCTGGGACGATTGGAGGAGGAGATCAAAAACCTCAAGTGAAAACTAAGGTCTTTGCTCTAAACTGGGAAAAGGTTGGAGCTGATTCAGCGGTGATTGAAGGTACATTTTCTATTCAAGGTCAATCTGTTTCTATTTTGATAGACCCCATATCGACTCATTCATATGTGAGTGATAAGTGTGCTTGCCATTTAGGTTAGGCCGGGGTAGAAATACCTTATACCATGTTAGTGAGCACACCCTTGGGGAGGCTGAGAGATGCGAGTAGGGTAGTGCAAGAGTGTGACATTATGGTGGGGAAAAAAAATTTAAAGGTGGACCTCATCATCCTACCTATTGACAACTACGATCTGATTCTGGGTATAGATTAGTTGGCAAAGCATGGAGTAAGAGTGGATTGCAAGGTCAAGACGGTGCAGTTCGTTAGACCCAGATGTAATGTACTGGAGGTTAGCGGGAAGAAAGTAAAAGAGTAGAAATTCCTAATAGTGGGAACAAGGGCCCGAAAGATGCTGAAGAAGGGTTGTGTAGAGTATCTGGCTTACAATAAGCCAAATGATCAATGTACCTTGGAAAGCATCGATGTGGTGTAGGACTTCGCAGATGTATTCTCGGCTGAACTCACTTCTCTTTCATCTCCTCGAGAAGTCGAGTTCACTATTGATCTAGTTCCTGGAGCTGAGCCGGTACAAAAAACTCCCTATTAGATGGCACCCACGGAATTAAAGGAATTGAAGGAACAGTTGGAGGAATTGGTGAAGTAAGGGTACATAAGACCAAGTACTTCGCCTTGGAGGAGCCCCGGTATTGTTTATAAAGAAGAAAAATGGGACGTTGAGGTTGTGTATAGACTATAGAGGGTTGAATAACCTCATAATCAAGAACAAGTACCCCTAATTGATGAGTTATTTGATCAATTGTAGGGTTCTTGTTACTTTTTCAAGTTGGATCTTCGATAAGGTTATTACCAAGTGCGAATCATGGAGGAGGATATTCCCAAAACAACTTTTAATAGTAGATATGAGCACTACGAGTTCATGGTGATGCCATTCAGAATAACTAATGCACCTGCTATTTTCAGGGATCTTATGCGGGGAGTTTTCTAGCCGTATTTAGATAAGTTCATAGTGGTGTTTATAGATGATATTTTGATCTACTCTAAAAGTCCAGAGGAACATGCTGAACATTTGAAAATGGTGTTGGAGAAGTTGAGAGAGCATAGGCTCTATGCTAAATTCAGCAAATGTGGGTTCTGGTTAGATTCAGTGGCATTTCTTGGTCATGTGATATCCAAAGATGGAATTAAGGTGGATCCAGCAAAAGTCGAAGCTGTCTCAAATTGGAAGCAATCGGAGAGTGTAACTGAGATTCAAAGTTTCCTTGGATTGGCTGGGTAATACAGTCAGTTCATCAAGAACTTCTCTATGTTGGCTACACCAGTGACCTAACTGCTAAGGAAGGACGTGCCATATGTTTTGAAGTAGTATGTGTGAGAAGAGTTTTCAAGAGCTTAAAAGGAGATTGATGACGACATCGGTGTTGAGTTTACCTGAAGGAGGTAAACCCTATTCCTTGTACACAGACGTCTCTAAGGAAGGTCTAGGGCAGTATTGATGCAAGAAAGGAAAGTTATCGCCTAAGCGTCGAGGAAGCTAAAGCCGCATAAGGTGAACTATCCAACGCATGACTTAGAGTTGGGGGTAATAGTGTTTATTTTAAAGAATTGGCGACACTATTTATATGGAGCAGAGTATGAAGCCTTCGCAGATTATAAGATCTTGAAGTATATCTTCACGCAAAAGGACTTGAATTTAAGGCAGAGAAGGTGGATGGAGTACTTGGAAGAATATAAGTGTCTAATTAACTACTATCTGAGGAAAGCTAATATTGTAGCTGATATGCTGAGTCGAAAAGTGAGGATGGCTACTATGAGGGTGCAAGAAGTCCAAATAGTATAAGAACTGTTGGAGCGAAAGACAGAAGTAGGAGATGCAAAGATCAACTTAAGTAACCTGAAATTAGAACCTGAGTTGAGGTAGGAGATTGGTGAGGTGCAATAGAGCAACTAAGAATTTCAGACTTTTAAGGAAAAGAAAGTTAAGAGAGGAAATATGGAGTTTCGGACTGAAGAGGCGGGAGTATTATATTTTCGAGAGCGGATATGTGTACCAAATGATCAAGTATTGAAGAGAAAGATAATGGATGAGGCTCACAAGAGTAAGTATACTATTCATCATAGAGAAATGAAAATGTACCAGGACTTAAAGAAGGCCTACTGGTGGCTAGGGATGAAAAGGGATATGGTGCGATACATCTCTACTTGTCCAACGAGTCAGAAAGTGAAGGTGAAACATTAGAAAGCAGCTAGATTACCCCAATCGTTACCTATTCCTGAGTGGAAGTAGCAGGAGGTGACGATGGACTTTGTCAACGAACTTCCGATGTCAAAGACTTTGAAGGATGTTGTTTAGGTTGTGGTTGACAGGTTGACCAAGACTGCTAACTTTATCCCGGTAAATGTTAAGGACTCTATGAAAAAGTTGGCTAAGACTTACATTCGGGAAGTGGTTAGATTGCATGGTGTACCATCATGTATTGTATCCGATAGGAATCCCAGATTTACCTCAAGGTTTTGGACCAAGTTTCAAGAGTCAATGGGAAAAACTTTGAAGCTCAACACTTCTGCTTATCCGTAGACAGATGGTCAATCCGAAAGAGTCATCCAGATATTGGAATATATGCTTAGGGCTTGTGTGTTTGATTTTGGAGATAAGTGGATAGATTGTATACCCTATACTGAGTTGGCGTATAACAACAGTCACCAAGCATCAATTAGAATGGCACCATATGAAGCGTTATATGGACAAAAGTGTCAAATACCGTTGTACTGGGGTTAGATTGAGGATAGATAAATCAGCAAGTTTGGGGAGGTGAATATTGAAGAGATGGTAGATAAAGTAAAGATGATAAGGGAGAGGGTGAAAGCCGCACAAAGCCAACAGAAGAGTTATGCTGACAACAGAAGAAGAGAACTAGAGTTTCAAGTGGGATATCAAACTTTTCTAAAGATAACGCCGAGCAGTGGAGTTCTAAAGCATCCTAAAGGGGGGAAATTGAGTCCTAGATATTTGGAACGATTTCTGGTGATTGAAAAGATTAGACCCGTAGCATATCGATTGAAGTTGCCGAAAGGGTTGGTAGGAATTTACAATGTGTTCTGTGTATCTCAGTTGAAGAAATATAGCCCTGACCCGGAGCATGTATTGAACGAGGAGCATTGATTCTACAACTAGATTTGAGTTATGTTGAGAAACCAATTAAGGTTTTGGATCGCAGTGTCAAGATGTTGGGGAATAAGCAGATACCTATGGTGAAGATTTTGTGGGATCATCATAGTACTCAGGATGCAACTTGGGAAACTGAAGATTGGGTGAAGAGAAAGTATCCAAATTTGCTTGAAAGGTATAGCGCTCTGAATTTTGGGACGAAATTCTTTTAAGAGGAAGAGGATGTAATATCCCATTTTAAACCACTTTTATTAAATGGGGAAGTCATGAATGGCATAACTTTTTTTTTTATTGCACTTTATAATTTGAACCATTTTTGTGAATATATGTGATCCATGAGTTTATTATTTCATGAATTTATTTATTTTGATATTGTTGAGTTGGTTGAGCTTATGTTTTATTAAGTAGAATCTATTTGAAGGGAAATGAAGTAAGTGAGTGGGAGTTAAGGGAATTTGTTGGAGGAATATTTACACAAGAATGGTTGTAGTCTAGTGGTTAAGGCTTGGTGGACTTGAGTCCGAATCCCAATTTTTCCAAACCTTTTCTTTCTTATTTCCAATCAGGCTCTTTTTCCTTATTTTTTCCTTCTTGGCTGATTACTCTAGGGTTGCCGCCACCCTAGATTCCCAATTCCTAAAATGTAGGAATTTGATTATTTTGGGTTTTGATAAAAAGGAATTAAGTAAATTAAATTCCTATTATTCTCTAGTTAATATTTTATTCAAATCATTTAGGAAGTTTAATTATTTCATCATCTAAAATTTTCTAAAGATCTTACTCAAGGGTTTTATTGTGGAAAGAAAATTATACGAGCATTTATTTTGGAAACTATATTATAGCTACTATTTTCAAAAGAAGGAATGTTTCCCCAAATTGTTTTTTTCTAAAAAGTTTATTTGAAAATAAATAGATCTTGTCCAAATCTTTAAAGAAAGTAAATATTCTCTCAAGATTTATAGCCTTTTTCGAAAACTAGTATTTAGGGAAAGAAAAATTCAACTTTATTCCAAGAAACTAGATTTTATCACCTAATAAAATTATTCCTTAATTAATTGTTTTGCCTAAAATAAATTAGGACATTTCCTAAATTAATTCTTGGATCAACATTCCATTTTTATTAACTGAATTATTTTGGAATAAAACCAACCCTAGCCGCCACCTTGTTGAGCTTTTATTTCCATTTAAATTCCCTAAATGAAGGGGGAAACTTACCTAAGTGGTTTTAATCAATCAAGGCTCTTTTAATCAATTAATCAAACAGATTTTCTCCTCATCTTTCTTCCTAATTTTGGCCACTACACACACACACGCACACACACACACACACACGAAAATTCCAGCAAGCATTTTCCTCCAATTTTCTCTTGTTTAGATAAAATAAAAACATCAAAAAGCCATCATTCCTAATCTTCAATTTTGGCCAATACAAGAACCAAAAGAATAGATTTTTTTCTCTTCTCTTCCTTTCTTATTTCAGCCACAATACCAACCAGAAAACAGCCACAAAAACATCCTAAACCTTGCTCTATTTTGGCCAAACCAAGAAGGGCAAAAACTGCTATTTTTCTTCTTGTGATCAAGAGTCCAAAACAAAACCAATTTTTTCCAAACACAAAAATACCTCAACCTAACCTATTTCCTTCATCAAACTAGTCTCCAATCTGTTGGATTGTATGCCCTCTTAGACTAGGTTTCTGATGTAAAATCGAATTATTTAATAAAAGAATTTGTTTTCGGAAATTGTTTGTGAATTTACTTTTTGTTTGTGCACGATTTTCGTTTGGAACAGACCCATTGTGTTTAAATAAGTGATCCATGTGAATGGTGGTCTTTCACAGTAAGGTATGGATCACGGGTTATTTAACACATAAACATTTGTTCTTAACCTATTGATGAGACTGGGAACCTCATCATATTTAGGTTATTATGTTATGAATTCCAAATGGGGAATGGCTTACCTTTAGCTGATGGGTAGTCCACTCACTTCATGACATAAGCGTATTTCGAATATGTAGAACAGGACTCGTAGTAGTGGTTTCTCAAAGTACTATATGGTAGAAACCTAGACTACTACCGCTACAGCGTGGACCAGTACTCTACGACTTGAGTATGAGTTGGTGGTCTAGCGAAGCTGGAAGCATATACTTTGATTTGCTGTAGTTGAGGTTCTATCATAGGGCCAATATACTTGCATGTTGGGTATGTGTGACTAGTTAGTTAAGACAGGACTTATACAAGATAGTTTCGCACTATATCGCCCCTTGTGGTTGTCAGAATGGTCTAAATTATCCGGGGCCACAGGAAACATGACTTGGATGTTTGCTTTAGGGTAGCTCCCTTGGAAAGCGGAAACACTCCAGGAAGTCGTGGATCATTGGACTAGAAGCTTAAGGATGGTAGATGTCATTTAGAGGGGTGTTAGTACACTTCTTCCTTTCTAAATGTACGGCGATGTGTAGAGGGGTATTTTAGTCATTTCACCTGTAGGTAAGAGACTTTGCTAACGCAGCATTGTCCTTGGGGTCAATATTTCCTTATGGTGATATTAGGAAATATTTAAAATGCAAAATACAGCTATTTATATAGCAGGGGTATTTTGGTCATTTTAGCAGCCAAGGCGATGTGTCTTTTTGGTCCTCGGGATAGCCGTAAGTCCTAACTATTTTTTGGGATGAGGAATTGGTCCCAGTTGAAGAGGATTTTATTTTATTTTGTTTTATTCAGGAAGTCTAATTTATTATTGGATTGGAATAAAATAAATAAATAAATAAATAAAATAGGAGTTGAGAGAAATTAATTATCTAGTTTATTTGGTTAATTAATTATTCGGGGCCTAGGTCCGAGTATGAATAATTAAGAAATTAACACTGGGCTTAAACTAGGGAAATAATTAATGTTTAATTATTTATTGGGTTATTTATGTAGGCCCAAGAAATAAATAATTAAAGATTAATTATTATGGTTCATTTGGGCTCATTAATTATTTATTGGGTTACTTATGTAAGCCCAGAAAATAAATAATTAATATTTATTATTTTGGTCCTTTTGGGTCCAAGAAAAATAATAAATATTTATCTGGCCCAATGGCTTGGACCTTAGGGTTTTTTCCAGAGATGGTTAAGAGGAGTTTAAGGTTAGGCCAAACTGTTTCTCAGGATAACATCCGGATATTTTGAAATCCCGGGGATATGTTTATCAGAGATTGAGAGACCTAATTTTGGCTAAATATAAACAACTCTTTGAAAAGCAAAAAACCCTAATTTTTCCTTGGCCAAGGGGACTCTCACGTGAGTCTCTCTCTCTCTCTCTCTCACAAAAGCTCTCTCCTTCTTCTTCTTGTTTTTCTCTTGTTCTTGGCTAATCAATAGCGAACGAACTAAGGAGAATTGAGATCCTTCCTCTTCACCATAGTGTTCACCGACTAGAGGTTAGGCTGAGGAATACCCCGAGAGCTGGAGAGCTAAGCGTTAATGCAAACAAGACGAAGTCGAAGGCTAGCGGGTGTTCAACCGGAAGCTCCTTCAACTGTGTAAAGCGAGGCGATTCCAGTCGTTCAATCCGCTCTTACTCAACCTAGAAGGGTTAAGGAGCGCAAATGTATGATCTTCACGCTTCCGCATGGCCTTTATGGCTCGGGTTTAATTTTTTTTATCTCTGTTTTTTTCCCGTCCATGGCTTCACGTTACTGCATTCACCATCACAATCAAACTATAAACACTCCCTACTGCATGAAATTTCCAGCCGCCACCCTCTCCAAGAAGTTCGTCCATTTCAACCTCCAAACATCTCCAAACTTGAAATCTAAGCCCAAGGTAAGTAGCCCTTCAACCCCTCTCAACTTTTATTCCAATAATCTTCTTCTTTTTCTTCTCAATCTCGATCATTATGGGGCTGATCTTTGTCCCCTTTTATTGGAGATTTTTGAACAAGAAGGCCAAGGGCACCCCAATCAACCTTTCTTCCTCAAGTGAACCCAGGCAACCGCCAAAGGCATTACCTTTGCCCTTAGTGTGTCTCATCAAAAGGTATTCTGGGTCTCAATCCTTTTTGCTTTAAATAAGATTTCTTTAATGGTGGTGTTGTCTTGCATGGAAGCAAGACGAAAGCATGAATAGGCTATGTTGATGAGTTAAGGGTTAAATGGAATGAACTAAGCATGTATGTCTTTGATCATGATTGAATAATGCTATCAAAATCTAGATCTATTTTATATTGATTAAAGATGAGATCTTTTGACTCAAATGAGGCTATGATATGGATTTAATTATGGTTATGGGAGTTATCCTGTTGATGGTTTAAGTTAAGTATATGAATGCTTGATGAAGAGTAGCATAATAAGGGAGGGTCATGAGCATAGTTTATTAAATTGATTTATTTAGATGCCATGGATGATTTATGGGATCATGGGAATTCTTGTTGCATGAGATGATATTAGCTAGGGCATGTGCAATATTTTGGATCTTACTATCGAATCATTGGTTCTAGATACGGAGAAAGTTTGAATAGAGTGCAAGCATTAGCTTTGATTTGTCTGATTGAGTAATCAAGTAAGTCCCTGCATAGCTGTTTTGCTAAATCTTATATATCTGTAAGTATTTTGTGCAATGATTTTTTAAATGCTGTTAATATGATGATTGCCATGATGATTGAAACGTTGGTTGAATATGATGAATTGTATTTTAGTATTTTGATACTGGATTTGAGAACATGAATATTTTATTCTCTAAAAGAGTTTGTCAAATGTCAACTTTTAAACTAAAACGATTTTTTTTTATTACTTAACATTTTTAAAAGAAAAATTATTGTAAAAAGTCACGTTTGTAAAGACAAGGTAATCAACGATTGTGAAAACAAGGGAAATGATTCTGCCCCTAAATGGGGAGCGTTGAGTACTCAGCTGGGGTAGGCTAGTGGTACTAGTCTCAGAGAGTTAGAGTGAGTCTTTTGGCAGACAGCTACCTCCATAAGATAAACTCTGCTTAAAGAGGTGACAGTATTACTTAGTCAAGCCGATCTGAGCTAGCATATTAGTCCATGTGGACTTTGTTTATCTGGGTTGGACAATCGGTGTATTGGGAGTAGAGATGGAGGAGTATCTTACCCTAGTGGGCAGATCACCTACTACCCAGTGTTGATCAGTTACACTGGGAGCTATCATGATGGTGGTCATGATATTGCCTTGATACTAATATTGATATTGAATCATTGTTAATTCCTACTTAATGAACTTATAATTTTGATGAGATGATAATATATTGAGAACTGTCTTGAATATGTTGAGCAATGCTCCTTGAATAATTATTTATTGATGAGAAATAACTTGCTAAAATAATTTGTGATTATGATAAACTTGCATGCACGAAATGTTTATATGTGACATTCGCACACATAGGACTTATTGAGATACTAATCTCACACTGTTTTACATCATGTTTTCAGGGGTGTGCTTTTATTGAACAGGTTGGATAAATAAGAGCTGGAAGTTTATCTTTATTCTATTTTATCTTTGGATTTCTTTTGCAAGATGGTTGTTAGTTTTAAATTTTCAAACTTGTATAAGTTTTGACTTTGGTTATAATAAATTTATCACATATTTCTTTTAGTTATTTTTCTTTTGTACCTCGTCATAAAGACTCCTGGTTCTTTGGACGGTGTGACATCCCGCCCTATTTGGGTACGTAGATTGTGGGGTGTGTAATATCCCATTTTAAACCACCTCTATTATAGGAAGAAAGTTATGCATGGCATATTATTTTATATTTCATTTTACAATTTGAACCATTTTCCTGAGTACATGTAACCCATGAGTTAGTTATTTTATGAATTTATTTATTTTGATATAGTTGTGTTGGATGAGTGGGCTGAGATTTTGTTTTATTAAGTAGGATTTATTAGAAGGGAAATGAAGTAAGTGAGTAGGAGTTAAGGGAATTTGTTGGAGGGATATTTGCACAAGAGATATTGTGGTCTAGTGGTTAAGGCTTGGTGTTTTTTTCTTAATGGACTTGAGTTCGAATCCCAACTCTTGCAAATCTTGACTTTCTTATTTCTAATTAAACTCTTTTCCTTATTTTTTCCCCTCCGCTTGGCCGATTGTTCTAGGGTTGCCGCCACCCTAGGTTTCCAATTCCTCAAAAATAGGAATTTGATTATTTTGGATTTTGATAAAAAGGAATTAATATAAATTAAATTACTATTATTCTCTAATTAATGTTTTATTCTAAATTTTTAGGAAATTTAATTATTTTATCATCTAGATTTTTCTAAAGATCTTACTCAAGGATTTCATTATGGAAAGAAAATTATAGAAATATCTATTTTGGAAACTATATTATAGCTACTATTTTCAAAAGAAGGAAAGTTTCTGCAAGTTGTTTTCTCTAAAGAATTTATTTGGAACTAAGGAGATCTTGTCCAAAGCTTTAAAGGAAATAAATATTCTCCCAAGATTTATAGCCTTTTTCGAAAACTAGTATTTAAGGAAAGAAAATTTTAGCTTTATTCCAAGAATCTAGATTTTATCACCTAATATAATTATCTCGTAATTAATTATTTTTACCTAAAATAAACTTGCACATTACCTAAATTAATTTTGGATCAACATTCCCTTTTTGTTAATTGAATTTTCTGGATTAAACTAAACCCTAGCCGCCACCCTTGCAAGAGCTTTTATTTCCATTCAAATTCCCTAAATAAAGGAGGAAACTTACCTAAGTGGTTTTAATCAATCAAGACTCTTGTAATCAATTAATCAACCAGATTTTTCTCCACTTCCTTCTCTCTAATTTTGGCCACTAAACACAACACATACGCGAAAATTCCAGTAAGCATTGTGCTCCAATTTTCTCTTGTTTAGCCAAAATAACAATACCAAAAAGCCATCAATTCTCTTCTCTAATTTTCGGCCAATACAAGAACCAAAAAAGCACCTTCTTTTCTCTTCTTTTCCTCTCTTGTTTCAACCACAATACCAACCAGAAAATAGCCACAAAAACATCCTAAAGCTTGCTCAATTTTGGCCAAACTAAGAAAGCCAAAAGCGGTCATTTTTCTTCTTGTGATCAAGAGTCCAAAATAAGACCAATTTTTCCGAAACACCTAACCTTTTTCATTTATCAAACTAGTCTCCAATCAAACTCTAAACACTCTCTACTGCACGAAATTCCAGTTGCCACCCTCTCCAAGAAGTTCGTCCCTCTCAACCTCCAAGTATCTCCAAACTTGAAATCTAAGCCTAAGTTGAGTAGCCCTTCAACCCTTCTCAACTTTTATTCCAATAATCCTTGTCTTTTCTTCTTGATCTCAATTATCAAGGGGCTGATCTTTGTCCCTTTTCACTAGAGATTTTCGAACAAGAAGGCCAAGGGCATCCCAATTAACGTCCCTTCCTCAAGTGAGCCCAAGCAACCACCAAAAACACCACATTTGATCTTAGTGTGTCTCGTCAAGAGGTATTCTTGGTCTTGATTTCTTTTTTCTTTAAATAATATTACTTTTATGGTGGCATTGTAGTGTATGGAGGCTAGATGAAAGCATAAATGGGCCATATTGATGAGTTGAGGGTTAAATGGAATGAACTAGGTATGTATGTCTTTAATCTTGATTGAATAATGCTATGAATATCTAGATCTATTTGATGCTATTTAAAGATGAGATCTTTTGACTTATATGAGGCTATGATATGGATTTAATGATAGTCGGGTATAGGAGTTGTCATGTTGATGGTTTAAGTTAAGTATATGCATGTTTGATGATGAGTAGCATAATTGGGGAGGGTTATGAGCATAGTTTATTAAATTAATTTATTTAGATGTGATCTATGGGATCATGGGGATTCTTGTTGCATGAGATGATAGTAGTTAGGTCATATGCAATATTTCAGATCTAACTATAGAATTATTGATTCTAGATAAGAAAGAGGTATGAATAAAGTGCAAGCATTGTCTTTGATTTGTCTGGTAGAGTAATCAAGTAAATCCTTGCATAACTATTTTGCTAAATCTTACATGTTTGCAAGTATTTTGTGCAATGATATTTGAAATGTTGTCAATATAATGATTGGCATGATGATTGAAACATTGGTTGAATATGACGAGCTGTATTATGGTATTTTAATACTTGATTTGAGAATGTAGATATTTTATTCTCTAAATGAGTTTGTCAAATCTCAACTTTTAAACTAAAAATAATTTTTTTCTTTATTAGTAAATGTTTTTAAAAGAAAACTGATTGTGAAAAGCCACCTTTTGCAAAGACAAGATAATTAATGTTTGTGGAAACAAGAAAAATGATTCTGCCTCTAAATGGGGAGTATTGAGTACTCAGTTGGGGTAGACTAGTAGTACTAGTCTCGGAGAGTTGGAAAGCATCTTCTAGCAGGCAGCCACCTCTAGAAGATAAACTCGGCTTAAAGAGACGACAATACTACTTAGTCGGGCCGTTCCGAGCTAGCATGATGGTCCAAGTGGAATTTATTTATCCGGATTAGACAACTGATATGTTAGGTGTAGAGAAGAAGGAGTATCTTATCCTTGTGGGAAGATTACCTACTGCCCAGTGGTGCATGGTTACACCGGGAGCTATCATGATGGTGGTCCTGATATTGCCTTGATATTGATGTTGAATCATTGTTATTCCCTACTTAATGAACTTATAATTATGATGAGATGATGATTTGTTGAGAATTGCTTTGAATATGATGAGCAAAGCCTTGAATAACTGTTTGTTGATGAAAATGACTTGCACACATAGTTTGTGGTTTTGATAAACCTGCAAGCATGAAATGTTTATATATGACATTCGCACAAACGTGACTTATTGATATGCCAATCTCATACTATTTTACATCATATTTTCAGGGGAGTGCTCTTTCTAAGTAGGCTGGATGAAAAAGAGTTGGATGTTCTATTTTATCTTTGTATTTATTTTGAGAGATAATCGTTAGTTTTTAAATATTTAGACTTGTATAAGTTTTAATTCTGGTTGTAATATGATTATTGCCTTATTTCTTTTAGTCATTTTCCTTTTGTACCTCATTATAAAGACCCCTGGTCCCTTGGACGGGGCGACATCCCGCCCTATTTGGTACGTAGGTTGTGGGGTGTTACAAGTGGTATTAGAGATTATGTTTAGGCAATTGACTTTATCGAGTAGTACCTAAACCCTAGGAATTAAGATTTTTTGAATAGTGCTTGAACATTAAGAATTGAAATCTAGTTCTAATTTCTCTGTGTTTCTTTTATAGGATGACTAAGAAATCCGTAGCTGTAACCCGAGACTGGCCTTTTATGTGTTGTCCCGCAAGTGGTAGAGCATCTAGTTCCATTCTTATATCAGATTCATCATCATCTGTTTCGAAGACAGAACCTGAGAGTGGATGGTTCTTGATTGAAGATGAGGTAAACCATGAGTCGCCTATGATGGAAGGCTTAAGGGTAGAGGAAGGACTTAAGGATCTTGCACCGAAAATGCCTGCACTTGAGGAGAATGAGGATATGGTAGGGTATGAGGGTGATGATGAGGGAGAGATAGGGGATGGGGAAGCAATTGATAATAAGAGTGAGGACGAGTTAGAAGGAATTGGGATTGAGGTAGAGATAGGAGAGCTTGAGGGCGAGGGTGAGGCAGAATTGATTGAGGAGAAGGATAGAGTTGATACACCTGCAATTGATGTGTCCAGACTTGGGCATAAAAATCATACAAAAACTAAGCACATTTCCAATCAAGTTTAAATTAAAACGTTCAGCCCAAATCACACATATGAGCAAGTGTACTCATTATTAATCGAGCATAGGGTTCAAATGAGTGTCGATCCTTAAGGAACAAGTAGACATTAATTACCTTTCTTTCATTGTTTAACCGACTCGATAAATTGAAAAATAAATAAAAAGAAAAATAAAATCAAAATAAAATAAAAATATATACATGTCAAGGATGTAGATTATGTAACTCGAACCATTGGTTAGACAACCATGATCTTAAAGAACCCAACCTTTATCATAACTAATTATTCTCTTAGCATCATGGAGAATTAAAGTAGACTCACTTCTTTCCCAATCCATGAATCCTTATCTTCTAGGTAACTTAGTATCACATACTCTATCTCAACTAGTCTTACCCAAAAGATGCATTAAACACAATTCTCTAATTAAATTCTATTCTCAGGCAAACTCAACCCATGAAATTAACCAATTAAATCCATATTCTGGCAGACATTAATTTACCTTTAATTATTCTATTCTTAGCAATTAACCCCATTTTCAGGCAAGTTAAAAGACAACAAATATGAAATCAATCAATTGAACTACATCAACTCTATTCTCAAGCAAGTTAACGGAGAGCCACAATCAATTAATCTTGTAATAAGCACGAGTAATTAAATACCAAGAATAACAATCAATTAATCAAAAGATTAAATAACTCTAAAAACCATGAATGTCTAGATCAATGTCAAATTACAATAAAACAATTAAAACATCATTGTTAAGGAAAATAAAACAAAGTAAAAGAAAGCACTCATAGACAAGCCTCATTCTTCTTCCTTTGAAGACCTTCTTGTACAATCCTCATTGAATTGAAGAATTCCTCTATTGATTGAGTGATTTTCTATGATGATCAATGAATTCTCTCCCTTTCCCCTTGTGTTTTTCATCTATATATAGCTTAGGAAGTGCCTAAACTCGTAGGTACAAAGTTCTTGGTTGAGTAGAAGTTGGAAGATACTAAAACACCTCAGATTACCAAAAAACACATAGAAAAATCACAGCATCGCCTTAGCTTCAGGGCACAGCCGGTGCCGCCTTGACTCTCGGAGTTGACGTTGATTGTGTTCTGTTTCTTTTCTCTCATTGATTTTTCTCCGAATTTCAAGCAATGTGTTCCAGAATATAGCCGGCACCACCTTGGTTCTGTTCTACTCTGTTTCAGCAATTTTTCCGTCGCTTCGAAGTTTGTTTCAATAGTGCACGGCTGGTGCTGGTTCTAGGGCCCTAGCCGGCACCGCCTCTCCTCTGTTTTGCGACGTTTTTGCTTCGTTTTACTCCAAAAACCTGAAATAATGAACAAAATACCTTTTCAAGGTAAAATCTCAAATATGAAAGAATATGACTAGTTATTGCACAAAATGTATTGCAAAAGAACCTTAAATAACTAGGAAAAGTATGACTAATTTAGCCCCTATTAGCAACCCTATCTATAGAGGAAGGAATTTCGCCGCTTCTGGGGAGCGAATCTTATGAGTCAGAATTTGGGAAGCCTATGAGTGCACTGATGCTAGCTATGGAGAAATATAGGGATGCGGAGTTGAGAGCAAAGTTGAGGGGTAGGGAGCCTGCTGGCTTTGCGTTGGGGTGGCCTAGGAAGAAGCCCAAATCCTTTGGTTTCTCAAGAGATTGCATGAAAGATCACCCCAACAGCAACGCATGATGGCTAGTGGAACCTTCTTTTGAGACTTCTGAGGATTCCAACAATTCTAGCATAGCTTAAAGTTTTTAGGGCCTTAGTGCTTATTCTTTTATTTATTTTTTTGAGGAGATGTTCATTTATTTATTTGATTTAGAATTTATTCTTCATTTCGAACTTTATTTAGCATGAATAAAAGGAGAACCTAGTAGGACACTCATTTATTTTGTACTAAGTTGGATTTGGTCAAATAAAAGCATGATTTTATTAATTTATTCTATTTTGAGCATTATTTGCAAAAATATTTACTTTCCATCGAATAGCAAGTTATTTTAAATTTATAAGTTGACCAATCGCATGTCATGAACTTTTCCTTAATAAACCTTGTATTGGGTGCAAGTAGATGGCACCAAAGTATAGAACTGCCATGCAAAGGAGAACTATTTGGGAGAGTGAGTTATCAACTCTCGAGTTCGAGTAGACGCGCCGGTCTATACTAGAAGTGGCAGAGGATTTCAAGCAGGAACAAAAATTGACATCTGGAGGATCTCGAGAAGTGACTATGGGGCAAGCTTTCGACAAGATGGCTACTATTCCTTAGAATTTGACTGAGAAGGTGGATAAGGTGGAGAAAGGAGCACCTAAGGGTGAGGATGAGGTATTGGAACGATTTTTGAAGTTCCAACCTCCAACGTTTCAGGGAGAAGTAGGGCAAGATGAAATGGTAGAACAGTAGATCGAGTAAATAGAGAATATCTTAATGACGCTGCAGTAAACCAAGAGGAGAAGGGTGAAATTTGCTGCATTCAGGCAGAGGGGACCTGTCCGAGCATGGTAGCAACAAGTCCAAGAGGATTGGGAGAGGGAGGATTGTGACTGGATATGGGAGAATTTCATGGAGGCTTTTAGAGTAGAGTACATTCCGTGATAGATAGCAAAAAAGGAGGATGAGTTCCAAACCCTCAAGAAAGGAAGGATGAATATGGCTCAGTATGCTGCACGGTTTATTCAGTTGTCTAAATACTACAAGTGTTTGGTGGACAACGAGCAGAAACGGATGCGACAATTTGTGAAGGGTCTCAGGCAGGATCTGAGGAAGGTATTGACTCCATCTCCACCGACGACATATACAACTGTAGTGGACGCAGCAACCCTGATGGAGAACGAGGATAGGGACCGACCGATGAACTGGCCATTCCACCCAAGTCGACCACCAATGCGACCTCCGACCAACAAGCGGCCAGCTTGTCCAATGCAGTGGGGAAAATAGAGGAAATAGCTAAGGACAGTCCTACTGGGTCCTCTGCCAAATGCACGTATGTGTCAGAACTATAGGAGCTGAGGTCATGTAGAAAGGGATTATTGGTCTGAAGGAGCAACTAAGAGATGTTTTAATTGAGGGGATTTGAACCACCTGAGAAATAACTGTCCTAAACCATTCAGGATGGGGTAAGGAGCTGCCACCCAACTAGCTGGGGCAATCAGAGGCGCACCTATTAGGACAACTAGAGGAGGATGTCAAAAACATCAAGTGAAAGCTAAGGTCTTCATTCTGAACCAGAAGAGGTTGCAGTTGATTCAACAGTGGTTGAAGGTAAGCTTTCTATTCAAGGTCAATCTGTTTCTATTTTGATAGACCTCGGATCGACTTATTCTTATGTGAATGATAAGTGTGTATGTCATTTTGGTTGAGACGAGATAGAATTGCCGTATAGCATGTTAGTAAGTACATTCTTGGAGAGGCAGAGAGGTAGAAGTAATGTAGTGCAATGGTGTGATATTATGGTTGGGAAAGAGATTTTGAAGGCAGAGCTCATAATCCTACCTATCGACAACTACGATTTGATTCTAGGTATGGATTGGTTAGCAAAGCATGGAGCAAGAATGGATTATAAGGTCAAGATGGTGCAGTTTGTCAGGCCTGGATGCGATATATTGGAGTTTAGTGAGAAGAAGGTAAAAGAGTGAAAATTTTTGATAGCGGGAATGAAGGCCCGAAAGATGCTGAAGAAGGGTTGTGTGGGATATCTACCTAATTAATCAATAGGCCAAAGGATCAGTGTACCTTGGAAAGCACTGAGATGGTGAAGGACTTTGCATATATATTTCAAGCCGAACTCACTTCTCTTCCATCTTCACGGGAAGTTGAGTTCACTTTTGATCTAGTTCCTGGAGTAGAGTTGGTATCGAAGACTCCCTAATGGATGGCGCCCACAGAATTAAAGGAATTGAAGGAACAGTTGGAGGAATTAGTCAAGCAAGGGTATATAAGACCCAGAATATCACCTTAGGGAGCTCTGGTGTTATTTGTGAAGAAGAAAGTGGGACGCTGGGGTTATGTATAGACTATAAAGAGTTGAATAACTTCACAACCAAGAACAAGTACCCCATACTTCTAATTGATGAGTTATTTGATCAGTTGTAGGGTTCTTGTTACTTTTCCAAGTTGGATCTTCGGCAAGGTTATTACCAAATGCGAATTAAGGAGGAGAATATTCCCAAAATAGCCTTCAACACCAGATATGGGTACTATGAATTCATGGTGATGCCATTCGGAGTAACTAATGCCCCTACTATTTTCATGGATCTTATGTACAAAGTTTTCTAGCTGTATTTAGATAAGTTCGTAATGGTATTTATAGACGATATTTTGATCTACTCCAAGAGTCCGGAGAAGCATGCCAAATATTTGAAAATGGTGCTGGAGAAGTTGAGGGAGCATAAGCTCTATGCTATGTTTAGCAAATATGAGTTCTGGTTAGATTCAGTAGCATTTCTTGGTTTTGTGATATCTAAAGATGGAATTAAGGTGGATCCAGCAAAAGTCAAAGCTGTCTCAAATTGGAAGCAGCCGAAGAGTGTAACTGAGATTAGGAGTTTTCTTGGATTGGCAGGATATTACCGTCGGTTCATCAAGAACTTTTCTATGCTAGCTATACCGATGACCCGACTATTAAGGAAGGACGTGTCGTATGTTTGGAGTGATAAATATGAGAAGAGTTTTCAAGAGCTTAAGAGGAAATTAATGATGGCACCAGTGTTAAGTTTACCTGAAGGAGGTAAACTCTATTCCTTATACACAGATGCCTCTAAGGAAGGTCTAGGGGCAGTGTCAATGCAAGATAAGAAAGCTATCGTGTATGCATCAAGGAAGCTGAAGCCGCACGAGGTGAATTATCCTATGCATGACTTAGAGTTGGTGGCGATAGTGTTTGCTTTAAAGAAATGGCGACACTATTTATATGGAGTAGAGTATGAAGTCTTCACGGATCATAAGAGCTTGAAGTATATCTTTATGCAAAAGGACTTGAATTTAAGGCAAAGAAGATGGATGGAGTTCTTAGAAGAATACAAGTGTCTAATTAACTACTATCCGGGAAAAGCTAATATTGTAGCTGATGCACTGAGTCAAAAAGTGAGGATGGCTAGTATGAGGGTGTAAGAAGTACAAGTAGTACAAGAACTCTTGGAGTGAAAGGAAGAAGTAGCAGATGGAAAGATCAGTTTGAGCAACCTGAAGTTGGAACCTAAGCTGAGGGAAGAGATTGGTGAGTTGCAGCGGAACAACCAAGAATTTCAAACATTTAAGGAAAAGAAGTCAGGAGAGGAAACAAGGAGTTTCGGACTGATGAGGTTGAAGTATTATATTTTCGGGAGTAGATATGTGTGCCAAATGATCAAGTGTTGAAGGGGAAGATAATGGATGGGGCTCATAGGAGTAAGTATACTATTCATCTTGGAGGAGTGAAAATGTACCAGGACTAGAAGAAGGACTACTGGTGGCCAGGGTTGAAAAGGATATGGTGTGATACGTCTCTACTTGTCTAACTTGTTAAAAATTAAAGGCAGAGCCTAAGAAGGCAACTGGATTACTGCAGCCATTGCCTATTTCCGAGTGGAGGTGGCAAGACATGATGATGGATTTTGTTACCGGTCTACCGATGTCAAAGACTTTGAAGAATGCTGTTTGGGTCGTGGTTGACAAGTTGACTAAGACTAATTTTTTCTCGGTAAACATTAAGAACTCTATGGAAAAGTTGGCTAAGACATACATTCAAGAACTGGTTAGATTGCATGGTGTACTGTCAAGTATTGTATCCAACAGGGATCCTAGATTTACCTCAAGATTTTGGACTAAGTTTCAAGAGTCAATGGGAACGACTCTGAAGCTCAGCACTTCTGCTCATCTGCAGACAGATGGACAATCCGAAAGAGTCATCCAGATATTAGAGGATATGCTTATGGCTTGTGTGTTGGATTTTAGAGATAAGTGGTTGGATTGCATACCTTATGCTGAGTTGGCTTACAACAACAGTCATCAAGCATCAATCGGGATGGCACCCTATGAAGCGTTATATGGATAGAAGTGTCAAGTGCCATTATACTGGGGTTGGACTAAGGATGGGCAAGTCAGCAAGTCTAGTGAGGTAAATATTGAAGAGATGGCATTCAAAGTAAAGATTATAAGGGAGAGGCTGAAAGCCGCGCAAAGCCGACAGAAGAGTTATACTAACAACTGAAAAAGAAAACTGGAGTTTCAGGTAGGAGATCAGACTTTTCTGAAGATAACGCCTAGCAGAGGTATCCTAAAGCATCCTAAAGAAGGGAAACTGAGTCCTAGATATTTGGGACCATTTCTGGTGATTGACAAGATTAGACCTGTAGCATATTGATTGGAGTTGCCAGAAGGGTTAGCAGGAATTCACGATGTGTTTTATATATCTCAGTTGAAGAAATACAACCTTAACCCGGAGTATGTACTGAATAAGGAACCATTGATTCTACAGCCAGATTTGAACTATGTTGAGAAATCGATTAAGGTTCTGGATCACAGTGTCAAGATGTTGAGGAATAAGCAGATACCTATGGTGAAGATTTTATGGGATCATCATGGTACTCAGGATGCAACATGGGAAACTGAAGATTAGGTGAAGAGGAACTATCCAAATTTGCTTTAAAGGTATAGCGCTTTGAATTTTGGGACAAAATTCTCTTAAGGGGGAGAGGATGTAATACCCCATTTTAAACCATGTTTATTATAGGGGGAAAGTCATGCATGACATATCATTTTATATTAGATTTTATAATTTGAACCATTTTCGTGAGTATATATGACCCCTGAGTTTATTATTTCATGAATTTATTTATTTTGATATAGTTGTGTTGGATGAGTGGGTTGAAATTTTATTTTATTGAGTAGGATTTATTAGAAGGGAAATGAAGTATGTGAGTGGGAGTTAAAGGAATTTGTTTGAGGAATAGTTGCATAAGAGATATTGTGGTCTAGTAGTTAAGGCTTGGTGTTTGTTTCTTGGTGGACTTGAGTTTGAATCACAACTCTTGCAAACCTTGACTTTCTTATTTCTAATTAAACTCTTTTCCTTATTTTTTCCCCCTCCTCTTGGCCGATTGCTCTATAATTGTTGCCACCCTAGGTTTCCAATTCCTAAAAATATAGGAATTTGATTATTTTGGGTTTTGCAAAAAAGGAATTAATATAAATTAAACTCTTATTATTCTCTAATTAATGTTTTATTCCAAACTTTTAGAAAGTTTAATTATATTATCATCTAGAATTTTATAAAGATCTTACTCAAGGATTTCATTATGGAAAGAAAATTATAGGAACATCTATTTTGGAAACTATATTATAGCTATTATTTTCCAAAGGAGGAAAGTTTTCCAAAGTTGTTTTGCAACACCCCACTACCTACATACCTTATTAAGGCTGGCGATGTCGCCTTGTCCATAGGACAAATGGTCTTTATAACTAGGACTCATAAAAGAAATGAATGATATAATTCAAAAGTAAACTTACTACAACCCAAGCAATACATGAACAGGTTTCAAAAACAACTAAATATCTACGAAAGTCTATCAAATGAAATACATAGGAAAAGCAATAAGTTAACATAGGCAATCTCTTATCAATAACCTTCACAACAGGATTGACTTGAAAACATGGTATAAAAGGTGGTGAGAAATAAATCTCAGTAAGCCCGTGTGTGCTTTGAGTGTTTAAGGTAAAACAATTCATGTATGCAAGTTGAGAAATTTTCATAAAAGAAAGTGCTTGCAAGTCTCAAGTAAAAATCACAAGTGTAGAGTGGTGTTTTTCTTTTAAAACATACATGTGCACAATAAATACAACCACTTAAAAGATGTAGCCATGGCACCACACTTTGTGCAGCATGACAAAAGAATATTCAAGATGCCACGCTATGTGCATACTGACACAAGGTAGGTGTACGGCCTATCGGGTAAGATATTTCTCTATCTCTACACCCAAACTTACTTGTTGTCCATTCCAGAAATACATTGTCCACTTAACTGATCTTACTAGCTCGGACCGGTATGACCTATAGGACTGGCATCCTATCCGGGAAGAACTCACCCCTCAGAGGTGGCCACCTTCTGAGAGACTTACCCTAACCCTTCAAAGACTAGTCCTAGTAGTCTACTCTTATTGAGTACTCAACGTTGTGATTGTCCCACTTGGGAAAAGAAAGATCATACAATGATTCTTTTTGAAATAGCAATTATGGTTTCCAAAATTTTGTTAAAGTTAGTTTTAGGAAATGTTTAGCTTTTTGTATAAAATTGCTTGTTCAACTTTAAATGGTTTGTTTGACTGAAAGAAGAGGAAAATTGTCCATAACTGCCTTTACAGTACAAATTCTGGTATACATTTCGTTTGACTTGCCAAGGTAACTTTGATCTTCAAACAGGGTTATGTAGGAACTTACCTGATCTTTTGCTCTTCTTGGTACAAAAGTCTTCCAAGGTAATTTCAAGGCAACCTAACCCCACCTGGGGTAAATACAAGGTATAAGTCTAACATCCGACAATACTTGCCTTACATAAATAGCTCTTAGGACAATCAGCTATAACAACATCTAGCTATAACAACAATTCCTTAAGCTTTAACACTAGTTGACAAAGTATTTTATAAAATAAAATTAGTTTGATAAGTTAAAATAAATAGGTGTTATAAAGAAATAATAAATAACAAATTATAATATTAACTATTTACTAAGAAATAATAAATAATGAGTAATATAAATAAAATTATTAATAAATAATGAGTAATAATAATTCCTAAGTAATATTGGTAAAAAATAATAAATAAATAATATTACTATAAATAATAAGTAATATTAATAATAAATTAGACTCAATTTTAATTAATAAATAATAAATAAAAATTTCCAATATAAATAATATTTATGAGTGGAAATAAATGTTTTAGAAGGGCTAACTAACAATAATATGAATATAAAAGACATATGATATTAATTAATTCTAATATATTATTATTTATATCTAATAAAAATATTCTATTTATTTATCTAATAAAATAATAATATTTTAAATAATCTCTAATTTCGAAACTACCAAGTGTTTTTTGAATTTAGTAAATTAAATAAAATAATAATATTAATTATATTAATAATAGTAATAATGATAGCAAGAATAATTCTAAAAATCATAAAGGTAGTTCTTACAATAATTTTATTGCTTGAGAAAATCCATGTACATATTCATACACACAAAGATTCAACAAATAACATGTCAATCTATCCACAAAAAAAAAAAAAAAAGACTTGAATTAACATATACTATGACAAGGATAGTATTAAACGAGTAATAATTTTTAGCATGATATTTGCTGGCTAAATTAACAACATAAAAGCAAAAGCATGGCATGGGTAGCAGCAATCAAACTAACTCCCACTAATGACATATGAACTCATAACACAAATCTATTCCCAAGTTTATCATATTCACAAACCACAATTTTTTGTACTTCGTGCAATAGCCTTAAACCCACTCAACCTCCAAATCATATAATCACTATCTTCAAATGATATACATGTCTCTATCATGTTCCACCAAATCAACAATCCAACTACGTCATTCTATCTATCTAGAGTTCAAAATAATTTAGGAAGAGTTATATTTAAAATACTTGTTTGATGACGCTTGATGTTGAAGATGTTGCTTGTCAGGGGAGACCCTCGAGTGCTTGATGACTTTACTGATCTGAAATTGTCCAATGTTATTCACCAATATTTTGCCCAAGAGAGCGGGAGAGAGTGAGAGAAAAAGAGTGAGAGTAAGAAGAGAAGAATATATAGAAGTTGAAAAAAAGAAGAAGAACAAGAAGATTGTTCTTATTTTACCTTTTTAGTGTTCTTCAAATCTTATACAAAAAAGGGTGGTTTGGTGTCATAAAGTACACCAAGGAAGAATATAAGGTTGAATACTAACGGTTTAGAGAGTTTGGGAGTGATTGGAGATGTTTAGAAGTGATTTACGCTTGAAGATGTGTAGTGTGTGTTCTTGTGAAAGATTGAGAGAGAAGTGATTTCGTGTGTGTTGTGTGATTGATAGCCGAATGGCCTAGCTTAGGGGAGTCTTTTTGTTATCCAAGAAGGAGAGAGAGAGCTTCAACTTTTTCAAAATTTAAATTGAGAGAAAAGTGGAGATGTTTGAGGTATAAGATTGGGTAATGGTGTTTACTTTTGGAAGGTTTCTTGTCCTTGAATGGTGTATGGCTAAACTAGCTGGGCTGGCCGAAAATGGCTATGGAATAGCAAAGGAATTCCTGGTTTCTTTATCTTGCTAGGTGAGTGTTTAATGGAACAAAAATCTGGAATTTAATTTGAAGTTTGAATAATTTTGAATGGAGTGAATATATGAGTATTTTGAGGTATGTTAATGGAGTTCTAATGATCAATGTATATGGAGAAGCCAAGAGGTTTTGTCCATGGCTACATTATGGCCGAAACTTGATGAAGTATGATGAAGAAATTCGGCCTTAGCATCGATTAGGCAAGGCTAGAAAAAAATTTCTTGAATTGAAGCTTAAGAACTTTTAGGATTTAAAATGGTTTTGTACAGGATTTTTGGTCTTCTTTGGAACGGTTTTGCAGCTGCATTTTAGGGGTGTTTGAAAGTTCATTAATAGTGGATTTCCTGCCACCATCTTGAAGAAGGAAGGCAAAATTTCCAGGTGTTCTTGAGCACCAACGAGTAGCTCAATATTCATGTTCAAAGGTTGCTTGTTTTCTGGAAAAAAATTCTGGTTTGGAGCAGTATGCAATGCTGTGAAAATCCAAAGCATTTCAGCCTTCATCTTCACACAAGATGGTTGGTTCTTTACAAGAATTAGGTAGAGAAAGTTTGCTGCAAATTTCAAAAACCAGCTTTGAAGAAAATCTGGAAAAATTTCTAGATTTTAACCAAAATAGGAACAAGAAGAAGATGAAGTTCTTGAAGGAATAGCTATGGTGATTGGATTGAAACCTCTTCTTATTCTTCCTCCACATTTTCGGCCAACTCCTTTCCCACAACAGCTGGAATTTCGAAATTCCAAGAAAAGTAATTATCCAAGAATTTTATGGATACAAAAATGAATTAAAGAATTAGGAATAGTTTAAATTCAAAGAGGTTAGCACAAGGCTTGCAAAAATAATGAAGATAAGAATTCTTCTAGAATAATAAAACTTAGGTGATGGGATTTGAACTCAAGACCTTAGAGATTAATCACAAAGCTCTAACCACTTAACCACACTAACTCTTGTTCTTATTTTGTCAACCAAATACTCTTCTTATCTAAGCCTCAAGCCATCTTCCTATTTCGACCTCAAGTGAAATTACATTTTTACCCTTTCTACTCAACAAGCACAAATAAATCACATAACCCATAAATCACAATTCTAAGGCACACAAAATCATTCAAGAGATATATTTTATATATGATGACATGATATGCATTCCATCCCTCTTACTCTAGGATAGGTTTAGGTGAGGTTTTACATCCTCCCCTTAGAAGAATTTCATCCCGAAATTCAAGTGTACTTTTATCTCAAGTTGGGGTATTTTTGCTTCACCCATTCTTCCGTTTCTCACGTGGCATCTTGAGTGCCATGATACTCTTGTTGTACATTCACTATAGGAATCTGTTTATTCCGAAGAGTCTTGATACTTTGGTCTAAAATTTTCACGAGTTTCTCTACGTAGCTTAAGTTGGGTTGCAATTCTAATGGCTTGTCATTCAAAACATGTCTAGGGTTAGCATTATACTTCTTCAACTGAGACATATGGAATACATCGTGTATTCCTGTCAAACTATCTAGCAAATCCAGTCGATACTCTACTGGTCCAATTCTTTCCATTATTGGGAACGGTCCCAAATATTTCGGATTCAGCTTTCCACCTTTTGGATGCTTCAAAATTCTTCTCCTCGGAGTCAACCTTAAAAACACACTGCCTCTTACCTGAAATTCCAACTCCCTTTGCCTATTATCAGCATAACGTTTTTGTCGACTTTAAGCCGCTTTTAACCTTTTTCTGATCAGCTTCACCTTATCTGACATTACCCGAATGCAGACTTCTCTAAACTTGCTTATGTGGCCGTTTTCCGACTAACTCCAGTACAGAGGTACTTGACACTTACATCCATACAATGCTTCATACGAGGCCATTCCAATCGAAGATTGGTAACTATTATTGTAAACCAATTCCGCATACGGTACACATTCAATCCACTTATCCCTGAAATCCAATACGTAAGCTCTTAACATATCTTCCAATATTTGAATAACTCTTTTTGACTGATCATCGATTTGTGGGTGTGCCGTTGTACTGAACTTCTAATTAGAACCCAATGATTCTTGAAACTTGTCCCACAATCGGGATGTAAACCTCAGGTCTTGGTCAGACACGATACTCGAAGGTACTCCATGTAATATGAGTATCTCTTGCACATATGTTTAAGCTAACTTCTCCATTGAATCCTTTACGTTCACTAGTATAAAATGCGTTAACTTAGTCAATCTGTCAACCACTACCCATATGGTATCCTTTTGGGTCTTTTCCATAGGGAGTCCGGTAACGAAGTTCATGGTCACCTCTTCCTATTTCCACTCCAGTATCAGTAATGGTTGCAACAATCCTGTCGACTTTTTGTACTTCGCTTTAACTTTCTGATAGGTCAAGCATGTGAGATATACTTCACCATGTTCTTCTTCATTCTGGGCCACTAACAATCCTTCTTTAAATCTTGATACATTTTTACCTCTCCTGGATGAATAGCGTACTTTCTTTTATGCGCCTATTCCAAAATCTTATCCTTTAGTGGTTGCTCATCAGGTACACACAAACGATCTCGAAAATACATCACACCTATCTCATCTTGCCAAAAATCATTGCCTTGCCATTTAAGTTCTTTGTCCTTGAAAAGTTGAAACTCTGCATTGCTTTGCTGTGCTTTAATAATTTCCTACCTTTGATCCGGTACCAATCTTAGATTACTGATGATAATCCTCTCTTCTTACACTTCTGTCCTTCTATCCAACACCTCTTGGACTACTTGAATCTCTTGCATTATCAGCTGGCCATTTTGACTTTATGACTCAGGGCATCTGTAACAACATTGGCCTTTCCAGGGTGGTAGTTGATAGAACAACTATATTCCTCAAAAAATTTCATCCATCTTCGCTGCCTCAAATTTAAGTCCTTTTGGGTAAAAATGTATTTTAGGCTCTTGTGGTCGGTGAACACCTTATACTCGGCTCCATACAAGTAATGCTGCCATTTCTTCAAACCAAATACAATGGCAGCTAGCTTCAAATCATGCATCGGATAATTGACTTTGTGAAGCTTCAACTTCCAAGAGGCATAGGCTATTACCTTCCCATCTTGCATCAATACTGCTCCCAAACCTTTCTTAGAAGCATCAGTATACAAAGCGTAGGGTTTATCTCCCTTTGGCAAACTCAGCACTGGAGCCGTCATTAACCTCCATTTTAGCTTTTGGAAACTCTTCTCGCATTTCTCATTCCAGACAAAAGGTACATCTTTTCTCAACAAACGGATCATAGGTGATGCTAGCGTTGAGAACCCTTTAATAAACTGCTTATAATAGTTGGCTAATCCCAAGAAGTTTTTAATCTCAGTGATGTTCTTTGGTTGCTTCCAGTCTGAAACCGCTTCAACTTTTGCTGGGTCTACCTTGGTTCCATCCTTGGTCACCATATGGCCAAGGAATTACACGTTGTCCAGCTAAAATTTACACGTGCTAAATTTGGCATAAAGCTTGTGCTCTCTTAGCTTTTCTAATACTAACTTTAAGTACTTTGCATGATCCTCTGGACTCTTGGAGCATATAAGCATATCATCAATGAATACCACTACGAACTTATCTAGGTTTGGTTGGAAAACATGATGAATCAAATCCATAAACACCGCCGGTGTATTAGTCACTCCAAAAGGCATCACTACGAACTCATAGTGACCATATCTCGTGTTGAAGGCTATCTTGGGAATATCCTCCTCCTTTATCTGCACTTGATAATATCCTTGCCTCAAATCCAGTTTGGAATAACAACTGGAGCCTTGCAACTAGTCAAACAACTCATCAATTAGCGATAGGGGATATTTATTCTTGACGGTCAAATTATTCATCCCCCGATAGTCGATGCACAATCTCAAGGTCCCGTCATTCTTCTTCACAAATAGCACTGGAGCTCCTTAAGGTGACGTGCTAGGTCTTATGTAACCTTGCTTCAACTCTGTCGGTGCCATCCGATATGGGGTTCAAGATACAGGTTCCGCTCTTAGAATTAGATCTATGGTGAACTCAACTTCTCGGTTGGGAGGAAGAGAAGTGAGTTCTGCAGGAAACACGTCGAAAAAATCTTTTACTGCCTCAATATTTTTGAGGGTACACTGATCCTTCGGCCTGTTTATCAAGTAAGCCAAATATCTTTGACATCATTGCTTTAACAATTTCCAAGCTTTTGTTCTAGCTATCAAAAACTTTAACTCTTTTACTTGCCATTGAACTCCAATACATTACATCCAGGTATAATAAACTGGACAGACTTATTCTTATAGTCTACTTTACTCCATGCTTAGCTAGCTAATCCATACCCAAAATTAGGTAGTAGTCATCAATAGCTAAGACTACCAAATCTCCCTCTAAGCTCTCTTTACCCACTTCAATCTTACAATTATGCACACACCGATCCACTTGCACCATTTTTCCTACGGGCATACTCACCAACATGGTAAAAGGTAGTTCTACTCCATCCTAACCCAAATGATATACACAGTTCTTAATAGGAATGGGTAGATCTAGGGTCTATCAATGCATTAATTGACTGACCTTGGATAGTAAATGTACCTTCCACCACTGCTACATCTGCTCTAACTTCCTCTTGGTTAAGAACAAAAACCTTTATTTTTACTTGCGGCATCTAAGTTCCACTTCCAGAGGCTCCTGCAGTATTGGTTTGATTGGTTCCCGAGGTCTGGGCCAGGTTTTCTTGGCCGATTCGAAGGAGTTTTGGGTAGGCGTTTCATAGATGCATCGAATCTCTGCAATTGTAGCATTTTCGCTCAGCTCCCTTAGACCAACAGTTCTTCTCTACATGACCCTTCTTCTCGCAATGTCGGCATGATGGGAGATTCTATGTAGGACTAGTTGATGCCGTTCATGCTTGCTTTCGTCGGTTCTACCATTGCTGGAGGGCAGGTCACTTATTAGTTTGCTGTCTCTGAAAGGGTCTCAATGGTGGCCTTAGCGGCAAGAACGGTCTCGATAGCATCCTGCTTTGATCCTCGTTCTTTGTCCGGGTCACTGCATCAACTACCCTCGAATACGTTGTCAGTGGAGAAGGAGCCAAAGCCCTTCTCAGCTCCTACCTCAACCTCTTAACAAATTGCCTAGTTCGGTTCTACTCGGTATCTACCAGCCTCTTGCAGTACTTTGATAACTGGGTAAAATGACCAGCATATTGAGCCACAGTCATGCTCCCTTACTTCAAATTTTAGAACTCGTCCTCCATTTTTTTCACTATCCACTGAGGGATATATTCCGCTCTGAACACCTTCACAAAGTTGGCCCATGTCCAGTCTTGATCTATTATTTTTCAGTCCTCTTGGACTCGCTGCCACTATGCCCGAGTTGGGCCTCTCAGCCCAAATGTAGCAAAATTTACCATCTGCTTCTCAATGTATTGGAGTGTGGTAAAGATGTTCTCCATCTGCTCCACCTACTGCTCTGCTTTCTGGTCTTGCTCGGCTTTTCCCAAGAAGGTGGGAGGTTGGAACTTTAGAAACCTCTCCAAAGCTTTATCCTCCCCCTTTGGGTTCCTTCATTCGGATATGGTTTGCAGAATCTCCGTCATCTTGTGGAATGCTTGCCCCATGGTCATATTGGTAGGCTCTTCAGACCCCGCTTCCTGTCAGGTTCATTCTTTTTCTCCTGATTTGGTGATGATAGTTGTGTTGCATCAAATTATACTTCAGGAACCCTTCTACTGGATGCTGCTGCATGACGCTTTGGTGCCATTCTAAACCATCACCCCCAAAAAATGAGTTATGCATCAAAGTTTAAAATATTTAAATTGAGCATGCATTCACATTTAGACTTAAGTAAAAGCGAATTAGATGCAATCTTTGCATAAATAATTGCAAATTTCAAGATTAGAGTACACTAAGGTACTCTTTATTTGCATAAATTTTGAAATAGAACATTAAATATAAATGAACCCCTAGAGCAGAAGTTTATTAAAAGCAGTAAATAACACCTTCCTAAGCATGGCCAAACTTAGCCCCTAATCTTCATCAGAATCTTCGGTGTCAGCATCATACAACCAACCTCTAGTTTTTTTATAAAGGTCTATCCTTGAACTATTCACAAACCCAAATCCATTGGTTCCTTCCCAGGTCTCCTAGAACTCTCTCTAGTTTTAACATGGTTGGGTAGGGGTACAAAAGAAGGTCTAGGTGGAGATTCATAGTCTATCTCCCCCGAGTCATCACTATTAGCAGTCAAATCAATTACGGGGCTAGGTGGGTTTGGTACATACTCCATGTCAATATCCTCATCCTCATTATCAGTGATTAAGTCTATTACAAGTATAGGGGGTTGTTCAATAATTTGAACATCATCATCGTAACTTCCCTTTAAAGGCAAGGCTGGTTGGGGTGCGGGTTATGGTGTAGGTTGTGGCATTGGTAAGTCTTCCGGGTAGATGGGGATTGGTGGATGCCATTGCTGCCCTTTCCTTACAGTTCAAATTATTCTAACCATCCTACAATATAAACAACCCAGATTAATCAAAAGAGTTTAATCTTAATGAAATAAAGCAAATATTATCAATAACTGCCTAAACCTAATCTCTGATACCACTTGCAACACCCCACTTCCTATGTATCCTATTAGAGTTGGGTATGTTACCCCGTCCACAGGATAAGTGGTCTTTATAATTAGGACTCACAAAAGAAATGAAACATATGCTTTAAAATTAAAGTTACTACAACCCAAGCAATACATGAATAGGTTCCAAAAATTACTAAATGTCTGCTAAAGTCTCTCAAATGAAATAATAGGAACAGTAATAAGTTAACATAGGCAATCTCTAATCAATAACCTTCACAGCAGGACTGACTTAAAAACATGGTATAAAAGGTGGTGAGACATAAATTTCAGTAAGCCGTGTGTGCTTTGGGTGTTTCAGGTAAAACAATGCATGTATGCAAGTTGAGAAATTTTCATAAAAGAAAGTGATGGCAAGTCTCAAGTAAATTTCACAAGTAAAGAGTGGTGTTTTCCTTTCAAAATATACATGCGCACAATAAATACAACTACTTAAATGAGGTAGCCATGGTACCACACTTTGTGCACCATGACAAAAGAATGTTCAGGATGCCACACTTTGTGCATACTGATACAAGGTAGGTGTACGGCCTACCGGATGAGATACTTTTCCATCTCTACACCCAAATTTACCGGTTGTCCATTTCGAAAATACACAGTCCACTTAACTGATTTTGCTAACTCAGACCGGTATGACCTACAGGACTGGCATCCTATCCGGGAAGGACTTACCTTTCAGAGGTGGCCACCTACTGAGAGACTTACCCTAACCCTTGAAAGACTAGTCCTAGTAGTCTATTCTTATTGAGTACTCAATGTTGTGATTGTCCCACTTAGGAAAAGAAAGATCATACAGTGATTCTCTTTGAAATAACAATTATGGTTTCCAAAATTCTTGTCAAAGTTGGTTTTAGAAAAAAGTTTAGCTTTTGGTATAACATTGCTTGTTCAACTTTAAATGGTTTGTTTGACTAAAAAGAAGAGGAAAATTGTCCATAATTTCCTTTCCAATACAAATTCTCATATACATTGCATTTGACTTGCCAAGGTAACTTTGATATTCAAACAGCGTTATGCAGAAACTTACCTGATCTTTTGCTCTTCTTGGTACAAAAGTCTTCCAAGGTAATTTCAAGGTAACCTAACCCCGCCTGGGGTAAATACAAGGTATAAGTCTAACATCCAGACAATACTTACCTTACATAAACAGCTCTCAGGTCAACCAGCTACAACAACACCTAGCTATAACAACAATGCCTTAAGCTTTAACACTAGTTGACAAAGTATTTTATAAACTAAAATTAGTTTGATAAGTTAACATAAATAGGTGTTATAAACAATAAATTATAATATTAACTATTTACTAACAAATAATAAATAATGAGTAATATAAATAAAATTGTAATAAATAATGAGTAATAATAAATCCTTGTAATATTGGCAATAAATAATAAATAAATAATATTATTAATAAATTAGACTCAATTTTAATTAATAAATACTAGATAATAAATAAAATCAATAATAAATAAAGTTCTCCAATATAAATAATATTTATGATTGTAAATAAATGTTTTAGTTGGGCTAACTAACAATAATATGCTTATAAAAGACATCTGATATTAATTAATTCTAATATATTATTATTTATATTTAATAAAAATGTTTTATTTATTTATCTAATAAAATAATAATATTTTAAATAATCTCTAATTTTGAAACTGCATAGTGTTTTTTTTTAATTTAGTAAATAAAATAAAATAATAATAATGATAGCAAGAATAATTCTAAAAATCATAAAGGTAGTTCTTACAATAATTTTATTGCTAGAGAAAACCCATGTATATATTCATACACACAAGGATTCAAAAAATAACATGTCAATCTATCCACCAAAAAAAAAAAAAAAAAAAGACTTGAATTAACATATATTAGAACAAGGAGAGTATTAAACTAGTAATAATTTTTAGCATGATATTTGCTGGCTAAATTAACAACATAAGAGCATAAGCATGGCATGGGTAGCAACAATCAAACTAACTCCTGCTAATGATATATGAACTTATAACACAAATCAACTCCCAAGTTTATCATATTCACAAATCACAATTTCATGTACTTCATGCAATAGCCTTAAACCCACTCAACCTCCAAATCATATAATCACTATCTTCATATGATATACATGCCTCTATCATGCTCCAACAAATTAACAATCCAACCACATCATTCTACTTATCTTGAGTTCAAAATAATTATGAAGAGTTAAATTTAAAATACTTGTTTGATGACGCTTGATGTTGAAGATGTTTCTTGTCAAGAGAGACCCTCGAGTGCTTGATGGCTTTAATGATCTGAAATTGTCCAAGGTTGTTCACCAATATTTGGCCAAGAGAGTAGGAGAGAGTGAGAGGAAAAGAGTGAGAGTAAGAAGAGAAGAATATATAGAAATTGGAAAAAAGAAGTAGAACAAGAAGATTGTTCTTGTTTTACCTTTTTAGTATTTTTCGATTCTTGAAGAAAAAATGGTGGTTTGATCTGTTTGAAGGTTCAACTTTATGTGTTTTAGTGTTATAAAGTACACCAAGGAAGAATACAGGTCGAATACTAACGGTTTAGAGAGTTTGGGAGTGATTGGAGATGTTTAGAAGTGATTTAGGCTTGAAGATGTGCAGTATGTGTTTTTGGTATTTTTTTTAGAGAGATTGAGAGAAGAAGTAATTTCGTGTGTGTTGTGTGATTGATGGCCGAATGACCTAGCTTAGGGGAGCCTTTCGGTTATCCAAGAAGGAGAGAGAGAGTTTTAGCTCTTTCAAAATTTAAATTGAGAGAAAAGTGGAGATGTTTGAGGTATAGGATTGGGTAATGGTGTTTGCTTTTGGAAGGTTTCTTGTCATTGAATGGTGTATGGCTGAACTAGCTATGATTTAACCAAGGAGTGGAGAGTTGTGTCAGTCTTGGGCTGGCTAAAAATGGCTGTGGAATAGTAGAGGAATTTCTGGTTTTATTATCTTGCTAGGTGAGTGTTTAATGGAACAATAATTTGGAATTTAATTTGAAGTTTGAATATTTTTGAATGGAGTAAAGATAAGAGTGTTTTGAGGTATGTTAACAGAGTCCTAATTATCAAGGTAGATAGAGAAGCCAAGAGGTTCTGCCTATGGCTGTATTGTGGCCGAAACTTGATGAAGTTTGATGAAGACATTCGGCCTTAGCATTGATTAGGCAAGGCAGGAAAAAAAATTCTAGAATTGAAGCTTAAGAACTCTTAGGATTTGAAATGGTTTTGTGCAGGATTTTTGGTCTTCTTTGGAATGGTTTTATAGTTGGGTTTTAGGGGTGTTTGAAGATCCATTAATGGTAGTTTTTCAGCCACCATCTTGAAAAAGAAAGGCAAAACTTTCAGGTGTTCTTGAGCACCAACTAATAGCTCAATATTCATGTTCAAAGGTTGCTTGTTTGCTAGAAAAATATTCTGGTTTGGTGCAATATGTAATACTGCAAAAATCTAAAGCATTTCAACCTTCATCTTCAAACAAGATGGTTGGTTCTTTGCAAGAATTAGGTAGAGAAAGCTTGCTGCAAATTTTGAAAACCAATTTTGAAGAAAATCTGAAAATTTTTCCTGATTTTAACCAAAACAAGAACAAGAAGAAGATGAAGTTCTTGAAGGAATAGCTATGGTGATTTGATTGAAACCTCTTTCTATTCCTCCTCCATATTTTCAGCCAACTCCAATCCCACAAGAGCGGAATTTCAAAATTCGAAGCAAGGTAATTATCCAAGAATTTTATAGATATAAAAATGAATTAAAGAATTAGGAATAGTTTAAATTCAATGAGGTTAGGATAAGGCTTGCAAAAATAATGGAGATAAGAATTCTTCTAGAATTCTTTTTAGAACAAGATCCCATAGTTAAGACATTACTATTGTGTCTTTCCTAAGACAACATTCCTAACTTTAAGGAATGTAAGAACGAAGAAAATTCAAACATTAGTTAAGATAAATATGAATAAAACTTAGGTGATAGGATTTGAACTCAAGACCTTAGAGATTAATCTTAAAGCTCTAACCACTTAACCAAACTAACTCTTATTCTTATTTTCTCAACCAAATCTTCTTCTTATCTAAGCCTCAAGCCATCTTCCTATTTTGACCTCAAATAAAATTATCTTTTTACCATTTCTACTCAACAAGCACAAATAAACCACATAACCTATAAATCAAAATTCTAAGACACACCAAATCATTCAAGAGATATATTTTATGCATGATGACATGATATGCATTCCATCCCTCTTACTCTCGGGTTAGTTTGTGTGGGTTTTTACATGTTTTCTCTAAAGAATTTATTTGGAAATAAGGAGATCTTGTCCAAAGCTTTAAAGGAAATAAATATTCTCCCAAGATTTATGGCCTTTTTTGAAAACTAGTATTTAAGGAAAGAAAATTTCAGCTTTATTCCAAGAATCTAGATTTTATCACCTAATATAATTATCCCTTAATTAATTATTTTTGCCTAAAATAAATTGGGACATTACCTAAATTAATTTTGGATCAACATTCCCTTTTGTTAACTGAATTTTCTAGATTAAACTAAACCCTAGCTGCCACCCTTGCAAGAGCTTTTATTTCCATCCAAATTCCCTAAATAAAGGGGGAAGCTTACCTAAGTGGTTTTAATCAATCAAGGCTCTTGTAATCAATTAATCAACCAGATTTTTCTCCACTTCATTCTCTCTAATTTTGGCCACTACACACACACACACACACACAAAAATTCCAGCAAGCATTGTGCTCTAATTTTCTCTTGTTTAGCCAAAATAACAACACCAAAAAGCCATCAATTCTCTTCTCTAATTTTCTTCCAATACTAGAAACAAAAAAGTAGCTTCTTTTATCTTATTTTCCTCTCTTGTTTCGGCCACAATACCAACCAAAAAACAGCCACAAAAACATCCTAAAGCTTGCTCAATTTCGGCTAAACCAAGAAGGCTGAAAGCTGTCATTTTTCTTCTTGTGATTAAGAGTCCAAAATAAGACCAATTTTTCCCAAACACTAAAACACCTCAACCTAACCTATTTCCTTCATCAAACCAGTCTCCAATCAAACTCTAAACAATCTCTACTACACAAAATTCTAGCTGCCACCCTCTCCAAGAAGTTCGTCCCTTTCAACCTCCAAGCATCTCCAAACTTGAAATCTAAGCCTGAGGTGAGTAGCCCTTCAACCCTTCTCAACTTTTTTTTCCAATAATCCTCATCTTTTCTTCTCAATCTCGATCATCAAGGGGCTGATGTTTGTCCCCTTTCACTAGAGATTTTTGAGCAAGAAGGCCAAGGGCATCCCAATCAACCTCCCTTCCTCAAGTGAGCCCAAGCAACCACCAAAGGCACCATATTTGATCTTAGTGTGTCTCATTAAGAGGTATTCTTGGTCTCGATTTCTTTTTTCTTTAACTGAGATTGCTTTTATGGTGGCGTTGTCATGCATGGAGGCTAGATGAAAGCATGAATGGGCTATATTAATGAGTTGAGGGTTAAATGGAATGAACTAGGCATGAATGTCTTTGATCATGCTTGAATAATGCTATGAATGTCTAGATCTATTTTATGTTGTTTAAAGATGAGATCTTTTGACTTAAATGAGGCTATGATATGGATGTAATGATAGTTGGGTATGGGAGTTATTATGTTGATGGTTTAAATTGAGTATATGCATGCTTGATGATGAGTAGCATAATCAGGGAGGGTTATGAGCATAGTTTATTAAATTGATTTGTTTAGATGCCATGGATGATCTATAGGATCATGGGGATTCTTGTTGCATGAGATGATAATAGTTAGGCCATGTGCAATATTTTGGATCTAACTATAGAATCATTGATTTTAGATAAGGAGGAGGTCTGAATAAAATGTAAGCATTGGCTTTGATTTGTCTAGTTGAGTTATTAAGTAAGTCTCTGCATAACTGTTTTACTAAATCTTTCATGTTTGCAAGTATTTTGTGCAATGATATTTGAAATACTGTCAATATGATGATTGACATAATGATTAAAACGTTGGTTGAATATGATGAGTTGTATTATGGTATTTTGATACTTAATTTGAGAACGTGGATATTTTATTCTCTAAATGAGTTTGTCAAATCTCAACTTTTTAAACTGAAGACAATATCTTTTTTTTTAGTACTAAATGTTTTTAAAAGAAAACTATTTGTGAAAAGCCACGTTTTGCAAATACAAGATAATCAACGTTTGTGAAAACAAGAGAAATGATTTTACCCCTAAATGGGGAGCATTGAGTACTTAATTGGGGTAGGCTTGTGGTACTAGTCTTAGAGAGTTGAAGTAAGTCTTCTGGCATATGGCCACCTTCAAAAGATAAACACGGCTTAAAGAGACGACATTACTACTTAGTCAGGCTGTTCGGAGCTAGCATAAAAGTCCAAGTGGAGTTTATTTATCCGAATTGGATAACCAATATGTTGGATGTAGAGAAGGAGGAGTATTTTACCATTGTGGGTAGATCACCCAGTGCCCAGTGTTGCATGGTTACCCTGGGAGCTATCATGATGGTGGTCATCATATTGATATTGATATTGATGTTGAATCATTGTTACTCCCTAATTAACAAACTTATAATTATGATGAGATGATGATTCATTGAGAACTGCTTTGAATATGATGAGCAAAGCTTTGACTAACCGTTTATTGATGAAAATGACTTTCAAATATATTTTGTGATTTTGATAAACCTGCATGCACGAAATATTTATATTTGATATTTGCACACACGGGACTTATGAGATGCTAATCTCACACTATTTTATATCATGTTTTTAGGAGAGTTCTCTTTCTAAGTAGGGTGGATGAATAAGCGCTGGATGTTTATCTTTATTCTATTTTATCTTTGTATTTATTTTGAGAGATGATTGCTAGTTTTTAAATATTTAGACTTGTATAAGTTTTTACTTTGGTTGTAATTAGATTATTGCCTTATTTCTTTTAGTTAATTTTCTTTTGTACCTAGTTATAAAGACCTCTAGTCCTTTGTACGGGGCGACATCCTGCCCTATTTGGGTACGTGGGTAGTGGGGTATTACAGGGTGTTACAGAAGATGTTAATGCATTTGATGCAGATGAACAGTCTGATGTAGATGAATAATTTTTGGGCTCTGATTATGATCTTTTTGATGAGAAAAATAAGGAGCTACTTAAACAGATTGTTGATGAGGGGATGGTTGATTTTGAGATAAACGTGAAGTTGGAAGTTCAAAGATAGCTTGTTTTGCCTAGACAGGGGGAAGTAGAGCTGACTCAACCAGTGGCTCAGGTGGAATCACAAGTTTCCAGATTAACTATGCATCTTCTTCAAGATCTAGTGACATTCAACAACCTGGTATCAAACTAAACAAGAAAGGAGGTCTACATAGGGCCTAAAAAACATATTTACTGAATCCAGATGAGTGGGATGCAGAATAAAGGGAATTTGGCAAAGTTGCTGAGCAATTACATTTTTCTATTGATGTCAGTGATGATTCAGACAGGGAATACTTTAAACCACTGTCATTGAATGAGAAGGAGGTTATAGAGGAGTACATTGACCACTAGCCAGTATTCTATGTAGCGAGAGATATGGAGGACCTTCAGTTCAAAGAAGGTTTAATTTTTAAGACAAAGGGAGAATTAAAAAATGCTATCATACATCATGGGGTCAAATGGGGTAGGAGAATTATGTTCAAGAAAAGCGATAGGGTTAAGGTGAAGGCTATTTGCAAAGGAAGAAACTGTGATTGGCTGTTATACACACATAGGGTGGAAGAAACTTCAAGCTTCCAAATTCGAATACCACAGTTTAAGCATTCACGTGCAAGATCTACGTGCCATACCTTACTTTTACAAGGTTTATTGCAATGAAATATATTGATGGTTTTAGAAGCGAATAGGGTATGAATCCAGTTGAATTTCAAGAAAAGCTGCATGAACAATTGAGTTTGAATATTTCAAGATACAAGGTTTAAAAAGTTAAGGCAGAAGCTAAGTTGTTGATTGAAGGAAAATTTAAGGACCAGTACAAGCTTCTAAATGACTATTGCGAAGAGATTAGGAGAAGTAACTCAGGTAGCACCATTTATATTGACATTAATGAGGATGAACAAATTGGTGAAAGAATTTTTTGCAGAATCTATGTGTGTTTGGCAGGATTAAGAGAGGGTTTTTTTAAGAGGTTATAGAAGGCTGGTTGGATTGGATGGGACAAGACTTTTTTGAAAGGTTCTCATCCTAGAATTTTGTTTACTACTATTGGCATTAACGCAAACAATGGCATTTATCCTATTGCTTATGCCATTATGGAGGATGAAACCAGCTCATCTTGGACTTGGTTCATAGAGGGACTAATTGAAGATTTGAACATTTATAAATAAGAGGATTGGTGCTTCATATCTGATAGATAAAAGGTACTTTACTTATTAAATTTACTGATATAAAAGCATATCAAATAGTTTAGAAACTAACCTTGTTTTTTGTTTTTGTTTTGTTGTTATTTTTTAGGGATTGGGCCAAGGTGTTGCAAAACTATTGCCCTATGTAGAACACAGGCGCTGCGTTAGGCATCTACATAATAACATCAAGTAAAAACACTTGGGAGATACTTTGAAGGGCATGATGTGGAAATGTACAAAGGCAACATACCCTAACAAGTTTGAGGGTGAGATGCAACTATTAAAGAAGTTTGATAAAGCTGCTCAAGCTTGGTTGTGTAAGCATACACACCCTAGACATTAGAGTAGATCCCACTTCCAAACACAAACCAAGTGTGATGTATTATTGAACAACTATAGTGAGATATTCAATAGGCAAATATTGAATGCAAGGTCCAAATCCATACTTGGTTTGCTTGAAGGATTCCGTGTGTACCCTGATATTAAGACTTCAATTGAGAAGGTCATGGGTTCAGAGGAAAAATGGCAAGATCTGCCCAAGGATTAAAAAAGGCTTGAGAAGCTGGTTGAGGAGTTAGCCTATTATATTGTTGTGTACGCCAGTAGTTACAAGTTCTAAGTTAAGGAGACCAAAACTTCTGTGTAATTTTCGATTGACACAGAAAAACGATGTTGCATTTGTAGGAAATGGGAACTTTCTAGTATCTCTTGCAAGCATGGTATTTCAGCTATTGGGTATGAAGGTAATGACCCAGAAGACTATGTTGATGGATGTTACAGTATTGATTCATATAAAAAGGCTTATGAACTAGTCATAAATCCTTGTAATGGACCAAATAATTGGCCAACAAGCACATTACCAAAATTGAAGCCTCTTGTGGCCCTGAAGCTTCCCGGTAGACCTAAGAAGAAGAGAAAGTTAGAAGAAGGGGAGAAGGCTTGTAAAGCTACAGTCATTGGTGCAAGAAAGCTTTCAAAAGTAGGTTTTGGGAAACTGAAGTGTAGGTGTTGTGGCTATTTTGGTCATAATTCCAGAAAGTGCCCACAAAAAGTCATGGAAAAGAAAAAAGCTAAAAAGGATGGTAGGGTGCAGCACAATTAATGTACCCAGAACTTGAATAAGTGTGGTAGATGGGGACAGTTGGGCCATAATAGAAGGTTATTTAATGGTCAACTCCCACTACAAATACATAAATACATAAAGGTTTATATAACCATGAAGTAGTAATCAAAATACATTAAGTTATGTATCCAGTCACTCAGTTTTAAGGTAGTTTGCTGACTTTGTACGCAATTTAAGCATGGTTTTCTCTATTATCCTTGATGTTGACTTTTCATTTTTTAAAATTTTTTTTGGGACTTTGCTCCTACTATACCCATTTAAACACCTTACAGGAAAGAAGATGACAGCAACAAAGGGGAACAGGAGGTTACAGTTTGTATTTTAGGTTGTTGAAGAAATGCCATGAAGGGAAATTGAATATTAAAATTCATAGTTTTGGTTTGTGTAATGATGCCAATGTATATATATGTTAACTAGGGTGTTTTTAGAAGTTTAGTATTATTTTTTGAGTTGCTTATGCCCTATGTAGAAGCAGCAATTGACTTTAAGAATTTTGTTTGCATATGGAATTTGTTGTGTAATAATGCCAGTGTGTATATATGTTAACTTGGGTGTTTTTGGAAGCAGCTAGGGTTTTTTGAGTTGCTTATTACCTATATGTAGAAACTATTGACTTAAAGTTTTTTGCTGGCTAATGAAATTTGTGTGAATTTGTGTTGGCTAATGGAATTTGTGTTGGCTAATGTTACTGTTGGAATTTTATTTCTGAGTGTTGCATTGGTTTTGGTGGTATTACTAGATTTTCAGTATTTTTGAAACCAGATATCCTATTGCATGTTCTATCCTACTGTTAGTTTTCCCAAGTGGAAGAGAGATGCATTTGACTTGTGATAGATCATTTTGCCAAAACATGGTCCATGAAAATTTTTCACTTATATATGCTCTTCTAGTCTTTGATTCCCGGGTTCCTTTACCCTTTAGTGTTAGTTACAAATTTACCACAGTCAAAGGAAATATTGAAGGAAAATGATCACTTTATCACTGTTGAAATATATGCCCAAAATGTACTATGTATTTCTATATTTTGGAAATTAATAAAAGTTTCATTCATTAATGATTGTGTGTTTACATATATTCGCACATTAAAGGTTTAATTGTGTGTTAGTAAGTAATCTACGTAATTGGGGTTGTGCTTTGTACAATAGGGTTTAGATTATGGACTACTAACACATAAGCGAAGAAAAATTGTTCTTGATCGATTGATGAAGCTGTCTTCTTTATCAAGGTTTAGATTATTATACTATAGTTTCTAAATGGGGAATGGTTTACTTTTAACCAATGAGTAGTCCACTCGCACAAATAGTGTAAGCATATTCGGAATTTGTAGAATTGGACCACGTGATGATAATCTTTAGTAAAGTACTAAAATAAATAAAGATTAGTTTATCGTAGTTACTGCATGGACGAGTACCCTAGGACTTGAGTGTAAATTGGTGGTCTGGTGAAGCTGGACTTGTACACTTTGATGTATATTGGGTGAGGTCTTATCACAAGTCCAATAACCTTGTACTTTGAGTGTATGACTCTAGTTAATTAAGACAGACTTATACCATAGAGTTTCTATGCTTTATTACATGAAGAAATATGCTCCTTGTGATTGTCCGGGATAATCTAATAATTCAGGGCTCTGAGAAACATGACTAAGTATGTATACTTTTGGGTAACTCCTTGTGATAAGTGGATATGTATTGGAAGTCACGGATTATCGAACCAGTTATCAAAGGATGGTACATGTCAAAGAGAAATGTGTTAGTGCTATATTCTTATCTCAATGATAGGTATTATGTAGAGGGGTATTTTCGTCATTACACCAGTGGGTCAAATACACTGTACTTGTAATATTATTCTCGAAGTTAATATTTTCATATGGTGATAAATGGAATATTTAAAATGATTAAAATACAGCTATTTTGCTAGCAGGGGTATTTTGATTATTTTTATAGCCAATAATAATATGTCTTTTGGTCTCTAGAGTAAGTCAAATAACGTTAGTAAATTTATTTACTATAAGAGTTTATTGGGTGAATTTATTATTGAAAGAATTATTCTTGGAGTCCAATTATTTATTTATTTAGGCTAGAAAAATTAATTGGGCCAATTTAATTAATTAATTAATTAATTAATTAATTATCTTGGATAATTTTATATTGGGCCCAAGTAGTTTAATTAATTAATAAAAGAGCTAATTTAATTAATTAGTTTATTAATTAATTATCTTGGATAATTTTAATATTGGGCCCAAGTGGATTAATTAATTAATAAGGGAGCTATTTAATTAGTCATTGGACTAATTAAGAGAACATGGCCCATTATAGTTTTGATGGAAGTAGCCATGTAAAAAAAGAAAAAGGAAAAAAGAGGAAAAAGGAAACAAAGAAATATGGGTGGCTGTTTTGTTTCTAAAAAGAAAAAAGAAAATCTAATAATAAAAAAGGGATTTTGTGTGCCATTAAAAGGTTGACCAAATTTTTCCACAAGAAGAGAGCTTTTTGTTTTTTTCTTTCTTTCCTAAGAAAAGAATTGATGCCACCATTTTTCTGAATTTGTTTTTCCTTAGCGTATAGCTCTTCCATTTTTATTCCTATTTTATTCACCATAATTCTACTTTCACCAGTAGAGGTCCATAGTGGTTAGAGAATACTTTGAAAGGTCAAGAGCTTGTAAACGTGGTAATTGTTTGATACGAAGGAGCCGACAGTTAGCTGGTGCCCCTGTGGAACAAGTAGACATTCCTATTCAACAAGTGCCGTCAAACTCGAATTCGACTCTAGTTATTAAAGTTAATCGCCCTAGAAGTAAGTATTCCTAGACTTTAGCTCAAGAAAAATTTTAATTTGATGTCTTTCACTGCATATTTAATTTTCTCGCAATCTTTCAAGTGGTATTAGAGCCTGGTTAAATTTAGAGGCATGCTTAGGGTTAATAACTGAAAAAGGCTGTTCCTTTACTAATAAAAATATAATCTTTGCGATTTTATAGACCCCTTGTGGTTTTTGATATAGGTAAATTTTGTGTACACCTAGTGCATGGAGGTATAGACTCCTGTAATTTATTTTTTATTCACTTTCGTAGAAATCGTGTATGCCTCATTTTGAAAGGTATATGCATTTGAAATTGTATTTCAATTTATTTACGATTTTTTTGTAACAAAAATAAATAAATAAATAAATTGGTGCCTGAACCAAAAAACCCCTAAAGAAGAATGTAAAGAGAAAAAAAAAAAAAATTGGAAGGCTACAAAAAAAAAAAAAAAAAGCCTCGCACAGGGCTATGTGCAGGGCTTGGGAGATTAGTCTCCCTGGATCCACGCGCCAGCTTACGTGGCTGAGGCTTCTGGAGCTGTGACCAAGGCCAAGAAAAGGCCTTGATCCTTGGGAGGATGATGCTAAGCCTCCCAAGGCTTGCATGGTGAATAAAGATAAAAATCCCAATGCTTGCATGGTGAATAAAAAATAAAAATCCCAAGGCTGTACGTTGGTCAAACTTGATATCAAGCCTTTATCCTTGGGAGGCTTATACTACGCCTCCCAAGGCTGTGCATTGGTTAATAGCATAAGACGTTCAGTGGTTCACGGTTCGATCGCAAGGCTTCTAGAGTTTATTTTTTTTTCTTTTTCATTTTCATTTTCTCTTGGGGGCCCATATCATACGAGGTTATTTTTCTTGCAATGGTTTATTTATTTTGATAAATAATTTTGCATGAAAATGGTTAGTAAAGGGGAACCACCTTAGGATTAAACAAGATCATTTGAACTTTTATTATTTTTATGATGTTTAATTCATTATTTGGTCACATAAGAGTTAAATGTTAGAAATAGCATGTAAAAATTTGATTTTTTGGAGCATATCTATTATATTTAATTTTGTGATCAAATGCATAAAGGTGTTTTGAGAAATTAATTTTTTTCTTTAGATAAAACAATTAAGGAAAACGTTTTAAATTGGAATTATGTAATTTAAAAATAAATTCAAGGTTTATTCTTCCAAAGGTTTTTATCCTTGACATGGAGAATAATTTTGAATTTAAATATTTTAAATTTAGTTCCTAGAAAATGGTTTTAACTTAAGTAGTGAAATTAAAAATTCATAAATTATTTTCTTAAAGGGTTTTATCCTTGATATAGAAAATAATAGTTGATTTTTTTGGATTTTCACTAAAATTAATAAAAACCAATTAATTTTTTTAAAAAAACATTTTTCCTAAAAACCTATTTTTCTCAAAAGATTAAGTGGGAGAGAGGTTCCAATGGCCCGACGTCTTCTATCACGAATTCCTGCTAGAGATTGTGGTTATCCTCGCGTCATTCTGAGCATGACCCCCTATAGGATGGATTTTTATGAAAATCTAGAACTAACAGAGGAATTATAATTAAATCCTAAGATAAGTGTTAGTGTCAGCCAACTGATCGTTGAAGGCATTAATACTGGATTATTCATAGGTGCTGAAAGTAGTGGCCATCCTATCAATGGAACTATTTCTAGATCATTACCTATTAAGAAAGTTTAATTTGCAATGATTATACACTTAATTGAGAAAATTGTTAACCTTCCTATGAAGCTTTGTTAATTTTTTCTAAGAGCCAAATTATTAATATTTTTGATAATGGTTTTAATAGGTTAATCATATCATGGAAATAATATGATATTTCAAATGTGTATTTTTTTTATATGTGTTTTTCAAAACAAATATTTTTTTGAACAAATTTTTTTTCCCAATCAACAGAAATGTCTGGTTTCAGTCTTTTGTCTATTATTCTCACGGAGAATAAGTTAACTGGACCAAATTACGTGGATTGAAAAAGGAATCTGAACATAGTACTCACTGTGGAGGAGTACAAGGATGTTCTGATCGACCTCTGCCCAGAAATTAGGGAAAATTCCACAGACTAGGATCGTGAGGAGGAGAAGGCATGGAGGAAAGCTGATGAAATGGCTCGATGCTATATGTTGGCTTCCATGTCCAATGTTCTCCAGTCTAAGCACTAGAACATGCCTACTCTGTACGACATTAATGTTTCATTGTGCACCATGTTTGCTGATGATGAGTAAATTTTGGGTATATAAAATTCATCAAATTTAAATCCATCCCTTAGTTAAGTTTGAATTAAAATATTAATCCCAAAATACACATACGAGCAAGTATACTCATCGCAAGTATAGCATATGAAATTAATGAGTATCGATCCTCAAAGGAACAAGTACACACTAATTGCTTTTCATTTATTGTTTAACCGACCAAATAAAGTGATAAGATAATAAAAAGAAAAATAAAGAAATATACAACTCAAGGATGTGAAAATATGAAATTTAGACAAAGGCTTTTGAAATCATGACAATGAATCACTTAGCACATGTCATAATCAATTATCATCTTATTTTTATGAAGGATTTAATATAGACCCACTTCGTTTGTAATCCATGGAATCACTATCTTCTAGTTAAATTAGTGAACATATTTTGCCTCAACCAATTTATTCAAAATATGCATTAAAATCAATCCTCATATAAACTCCTATATTCTAAGTGATTTAAAACATGAAATTAGTCAACGAATCCATATTCTAGCAATCATCAACTAACTTTTGATTATTTGAGTTCTTTAATAATTAACCCATTTTCAAGTAAGTTACGAGATAACAAAGATGAAATTAATTGATTTAAGTCACTGCCAGCCCTTTTTTCAAGCAAGTTAATAACAAAAATCAATCATAAGAAAAATAAATAATTAAATCCCAAGATAAATAATGAATTGATCGAAAGACTAAATTAACCCAAGAAATCATGAATCCCAAAAATAATGTCAAATTACAAAGGAAACATTAATTACGTCATTATTCTAGAAAAATAAAATAAAGGTAAAAGAAAAAACTCAAAAACAAGCCTCCTTCTTCTCATTTGAAAACTCTCTTGAACAACCTTCCTTCATTTGATGAATTCCTCCTTCAATGAGTATTTTTTTTATTTGATCCTTGAATTCATTCATTTCTCTTGTGTTTTTCTTGTTTAATTAGACTTCTTTGATGCTAAAATTTGTTGCTTAAGAAGTCTTGGCCGAGTAGGATTCGAAAAATATTAAAATCCTTTGGAAGATACCAAATTCATGCACAGGATTTTTATGTCCAGAGCGGACCTGGTGCCTAGTCCAGTCGACTCACCGGCACCAAGTGTGTTATGATTTTTCCCTAAATTTTTCTCTGTTTCACTAATTTTCTAGATTGGACCTGATGCCAGGTGCATTCTGAAAACTTTTATTTTTTTCTCTAAATCAAATCAATTCGGTACAAATTTGTCAAAAACACTTTCTACAAGAAAAATGTTAAATAGAAAGGAATATAACTAGTTATTGAATTAAAAATATCTCAAATTAATCTCAAATAACTAGGAAAATAGTAATAATTTTAGCCCATATCAGCTAACAAGAGCCGCCCTGCAAGGCAGGAAGCTCTTAGAGCAATCATAAACATTAGGATGGCTAAGGGGGCATCGATTTGTGAGCATATGCTCAAGATGATTGTCCACTTTGAAGAGGCCGAGGTCCTAAGGGCAACAATCGATCCCGAGGGCCAAATTGATATCGTTCTTAAGACTTTGCCAAAATCGTACTCTCAGTTCAACTTAAATTATAACATGAACAAGTTAAGTATGTCTTTGCCAGAGTTAATGAAGGAACTTCAGGCTACAGAAAAAATTATGAAGCCTGACTCAAAGATTTTGGTTACTTGTTTTGGTTCATCTTCTAGAACTGGGCCTAAGCCTAAGAAGTTCAAAAAGATGAAGGCCCAGAACAATACAAGGGCCCAGCCCAAGGTATCCAAGCCCGGTCCCTCTAAGCCCGGGGTAAATGTTTTAAATGTGACAAGAAGGGGCACTTCAAAAGGAATGTCCGGACTTCTTGGCCAAGTCCTCCTCAGGTATTGCTATTTACTTAGATTCTATTTTGATAGTTAGATTATTATCCACTTGGATTGTATATTTTGGTGTCATTGACCATATCTGTAACTCTTTGTAGGGGTTCAGTAAGATAAGGTAATTCAGTAGAGGAGAGCATAAACTTAGAGTTGGCAACGGAATACAAGTGTGGCCTGAAGCAGTGGAAGACTTTGAGCTATTATTTGATTATAGTAGGGTTTTAATTTTGAAAGATATTTTATATGTTTTTAATTTTAAATAGAATTTGGTTTCAATTTCTAAATTGATTAATTAAGGATATTCTATTTCTTTCCATTCTGTTATTTCAATCAGTAGGAATAGAAGTACTATTTGTTCTGGAAACATGTATGGGAATCTTTTCTATATTAATCTTATTAATTGTCAAATAAATAATAGGCAAATAGAACTTAATAATAAGAAGAGAAAGGCCATATCAAATAACTCTTATTTATGACACTTGAGATTAGGACATATAAATCCTAATCGGATTTAGAGGTTAATCCAAAATAGGTCTTTGGACGCATTGAAATTGAAGGAATGGCCATAGTGTGAATCTTATCTTAAGGGTAAAATGACTAAAAGATCCTTTACTCAAAAGGCAGAAAGAGCTAAAGAAATATTAGAGTTAGTTCATATTGATGTTTGTTGTCCTATGTCTTCACCAGCTAGAAGAGGTTATCATTACTTTATTACATTCACAGATGATCACTAGTGTGAAATCCCACCTAAAGCCAACCCTAGAGTAAGGGGGTCGAGATGCATATCATATTTTCTTGCATACATAAATATATTTTGAAATGATTTTATGTGCTTTAGAATTATAATTTATAGTCTAGAAGGCTTAATTGTGCTTATTGAGTAGGAATGATAAAATGTTAATTTTTCTTGAGGTCAAAATAGGAAGATAGCTTGAGGATTTAATAGGAAGAATATTTGGGAGAGAAAATAAGAACAAGAATTGTTGTGGTTTAGTGGTTAGAGCTTTGGAAATAATCTCTAAGGTCTTGAGTTCAAATCCCATCATTTAAGTTTTTGCTATGATTATTTCTTTTTTGATTGAATTTTTCATCCCTTGCATTCCATAAGTAGAAATAGGAGTGTTGTCCTAAGGGAGACATGAAGGGAATGTCATAATCCTATTCTTATACCCTACAAGAATTCTTAAGGGATTCATGTCCTTTTATTCCCTAGATTACCTTAAATTCTTTACCAATTAAGTTTGTTCAATTCATCCAAATCCATATTTTAATTCCAGAAAATTCAGCAAGGTTTATTGACCTTGGAATTTCGAAAATGGCTCTTAGAGAATAGAGTTTTGACGGAAAATAGGTAGAGAGTTAAGGAAGGTTCCCAAAAGAATTAATCTCCATGGTTGAACCTTCAAACTCCACTCCTTAGTATTCATCTTCTTCATGGAAGCAATCTGAAAATTTTCCAGGTTCTTGGACAGTTTAGCCTTCGAAAACTTCAACCATTTTCCTTACTCAAATGCTGCCAGAAAAATGGCTAACTTGCTCAGTTTGAAGACTGAAATCCTTTGCCAAAAATCGGACTGCACAAAGCTGTGCAAACTAGAAAAAAAATTCTGGATAGCTTTAATGTTTAGCAGTCCAAAAACAAGCTGTTTCTTCTACCCTTCAAACCAGTGGATTACCTCTGCCTTTCCTCCATAAAGAAGGCTGGAAACCAACCTTAAAGGACCCTCCAATACCTCTCCAAATTCTCTGCAAGTTGGCTGGAACATTGCAGAAAAACTGCACAGTAAATTCCAGCAAACCATTCGAAACTCAAACCAGAAAAATTCCAGCCTTGCTCTCTCTTCAAGCCTTGTCCGAAAAGCACCTCAAACTTCTGTGAAGTTAACATTAGTCAGCCATGAATTGAACTCCATTATCCTCCTCCACTGACCTGCACGATTGGACTTCATAGCCACTCCTCAAATTCCTCTTTCAATTGCTCCAATCAAGCTCTTAATTGAAGTTCAAAATTCCAGCAATTGCTTCATGAAAACTCCCTTGGATTAAGCTTCAAACAACCAGAAAGTCTCCCACCATTGCACTCAGAATTTTGGCCAACCTATAGCTCCTTCAACCCTTATTCATTTAAGTAAAACCACAGCAAAACCAGTCGGCCATTGTAGCTTCCAAGAACCTCTATCAATTAAACCACATTACCATATCTTTTACCTTAAAACACTCTATGAATTACTCCATTTGAAATTCAAACAACCAGATTTCCCTCTTCTCCCTAATCTGAAAATCAAATCACAAGAATCCCTCAATCATTTGGCCAAATCCCTTCAGCATTTCGTCCAGCTTTCTCTCCAATTCTCTCCATTTCTCCAAGAACACCAAGAACACACACTACCTTTCTCCAAGCCTAAGACCACTCTAAACACCTCCAAACCCTTCCAAAAACTCCAAATCACACCTACTCATTCCCTAGAGTCCATTTCTGGATTTTATATCGTCAAATATTGAAAACAAAAATATGCTATCGGATAAAAAATCAGATTTTTTCTTGAAATCTCAAGAACACTATCAAGGTAACCAAGAACGATTTCGTTCATCTTCTTTTCTTCAATCTTTAACATGATATACTAATACTCTCTCTCTCTCTCTCTCTCTCTCTCTCTCTCTCTCTTGAAATGGTTACTTCAACCATCACTATTTTTCTTCTTCCTTCTTGGACGATTCAAGCCTCTTAAGCGTGTGGATCTCCTTGAATCTTCATCGAGATAGTCAACAATCAAGTATTTCTCTTTAACCTTCTCTTTAATTCTAAAATCATATTTCTTAGATGTTGTTAGAAAAGGATAGAATATGATTAGGGATTGAGTATGTGCTTATGTATGAAGGAGTTGAGATTGGAGCATGAGGATGTTTTGCCATGGTTAAGTTTTATGATATTTCTTGTGGATCGATGCATGTTCTTCATATCTTGAGTGAGTATGAATGTTTAAGCATGCTAGATATTATGTCACTTTTGGTAAATAGGGTATTATGTTCTTGTTTTCATTGAAACCATGAATATGATTATGCTTAGTAGAGATTTGGCCATATGATAGTAAGTATGGATTTAAACCTTTATTCATGAATAGAATAGTTTGTTGAGTGATATTGGAGTTTATCTTCATGATTCTTGTTAGCGGTAGGAAAATTATGATCATGACCTTGTTGATCCTAAGCTATTTCAATTGACCAATTTTATTACATTAATTAAAATTAATATTATGATTTCCTCCAAAGATTTCGAAAACCCTAGGAAGTTGGATTTGGAATATTAAATGGAATAGTAATATTTTAGACAAATAAATGATATCTTTTATAATATATAAATATTTATATATAATAATAATAAATAAATAAAAGCCTTTTTATAATAATAATAATAATAATAATAATAATAATAATAATAATAATAATAATAATAATAATAATAATAATAATAGGTAAAATATTAATCTTGTAGGCCATATATTCATAAATACTATTGAAATTTATTTATTATCTATTGATCAAAATTTAATAAAATTTATTTATTATTAATTTTATTTATTATTTTCTATCTATTAATTATTAATTAAGATATTAGTAATAATTTATTATTTATTTTAATAATATCATCTAGGACTTAGGATTCTTCATCAATTAAACCCCTAGTTTATTTATTAATAACAACACTCAAAATTTGTATTTGAACCTATAACTTATTAGCAATTATTTTACAACCCTTAGTTATTTTCACTTATCAAGCTAGACTTATTTTATAAAACCCTTTATCATCTAACCTTATAGCTTAGGACATTAGGGTCATGATTGTAATAAGTTGAATTAGGATTATTTATATATCCTCAAATTCATAGATATGAACTATTGAAAAACTATATCCTCAAATATAAGTATGAACCATTGAAATTATAAGAAAGGTGAAAAAAGAAAAAAAAAATTATCTTAATCAAGTCTTTCAAAGATTACTTTACTCAATTTAATCCTTATAAATGTGAAAAGTGTATCAAAGTTGAAGGAAGGACTACTTTGAAAATACTTTGATACACTTTTCATATTTATAAAGACTAAATTGAGTAAAGTAATATTTGAAGGATTTGATTAGGATAATTATATATTTTTTAGGACCAATTTGACAATTACCCAAAAATAAAAGAGAAATTTGTTATCCTTTTTAACATTAAAAAGGCATTATAGGCCTTTCACATGTTTTAGTGGACACCATCCAAATCATTTGGATACATATCTAAAATAGATATCCAATTGACAATCTGAAATATTTAGATATTTAAACTCTCGAGACATATAATGCAATGGTAAAGAGCGAATCTATAGATGGCGATGTCCTTGTGAAGTTATGGGTACAGTTCCTAACTCTACGCTGCACATTCCGTGATTTACATGACAAATTCAAGCTCCATAATAAATCTCTCCCAACAAATCTAACTTACTTTTCTCCTCAAATATGCTTCAGTATTAAGCTTTTCTTTCCCAAGGCTCAAATGATCAACGCCAATCACTCTTCAAATCATGTTCATCATAAAATCTTTATAAATTCTACACCTAAATCCATCAAATATATACAACCAAATGATATTGAATTTGCCAATATTAACATAAAGAACATATTAAATTATAAAAGAATCACAATTTTTCTCAAGTTATTCCTCAATCTTCATCAAAGAAAAGAGCATGGAGCTTTTGAAGTGGTTTTCGATTGTTAATCATAATCTTTAGTATGAAGATTAACAATGAACTTTTTCTACAGGAAAAAGATGCAGATAATTCAATTTCAAACATCGAGAAATAATTTCATTTTCAAACCTCCAGAAATAATTACAAGACCCTGTTCTGTAAAAAAAAAAAAAAAAAAAACTCAATTTATCTGTACTTCTTATTTTCCAAGAATATGGGGTCATCTATTTTATGACTTTCTCATTGCAATTATACTTTGTGTACTATGTCCTTGGAGATTGACAATTATAATGGAATAAGCAGTTTCATAATGGATAGGAATCTTTACATATATTATTGAAAATGAAGATAAAATACGTGGACAAAAATGGCTCTTGGGAACATGTTGATAGCATGCATTTAGTAGAATTTCCATTTGATACTAAAATACTTATCAAATGGCGATCCAAATTCAGCCTGTTCCATTATTACTTGAAATCACATTCACAGTGATGATTATGAAATTGCTACCTTGAATGGCGATTTTAATGTAATTTATGGTGGGATCGAATTAATATTTTATTATTATATTCTTTTAAAGTTTATATTGAAATTGTTACTGTCAGTGATGACTTTTATATTTTTAGAAACAAATAAATAGAACTCGGTATTCTTACATTTTGTTGTATTTTCTTTCATATTTGATTTCTTCATTTTTATTTTCATAACTTTCTATAACCATCTAAGTAACGTGTGTGGTACAAAGTTAAACTTCATGATACAAAACTCTTTTGATTCTACCTATTGGTTTGACTCATTTGAAATAAGTATCTTCGAATCCAAATAAATGAGATGCGAGAATTCCAACAAATCTCTAATGGTAGGCTATCGAGAATTTAATCAACTCTATAGTACAAGTGAAGATCTTACACGACGATTAAATAAAAATTTCAAATATTTGTGATAAAATAAATTTGCTAAATAATTTTTTAATTGAAAATTCTACAAAAATTGCTCTTAACAAAATGATTTGAAGATTGTTTTTTATAAATATCATTTAAGTTTTATTCTACTACTTATAGAGTATATATATTTAAATAAAATAAATAGCAACTGACTCTTGTTATTTTTTATGAGCTTTATTTGTCTCAATGTTTGTTATCACTAACCTAATAATATATTCTAAAAAGCCTCAAAATAGAATTTAAAAAAGAATGAGCAAAAAATTTCCTCATTTTAACAACTCCCCCAAACAACAATAAAAAATAACAAATCAATTGACCTTTAAAGGTGTTTGTTTACATATGTGTTTGGGGGTGGAGAAAGGAGATTGTAGAGAGTAGCCATTCTTCTATCTCTACCACATTTTGTTTTGTATATGATGCTTCAATTGTAAAAGTAAAAATTTTCTTACTCAGTAAATAAAATTTCTACATTGGTTGAATTAAATATTCGAGATAGAAAATTATAGTTATAGAATATTAACTAAACCTATTTCTTCACCAAATAAATTTAATCTTGTAAAATTAGGCGAATAAGAAGAATCAAATAAGAATCAACTGCTAATTTTACTTGTTAGATTTCTCAAATCTTATGACACTTCTCTACATTCAATAATTCTCTAAAATTCAACTATATATACATGTCAACAAATTTTAATAAGGATAAGAAGCAATATTCCTCAATTTACATTTCAATAGACTAATAAAAAATTAGTTACAATCCACCAAAATCTCCTCTTTAGCTCTTTTTCCTTGTCTCGGGTATCAACAAAACTCTAGATTAGATTAGTGTATCACAAAGGACTAAAACATTCATCATAAACTTCTTTATAAGTAGTAATACCTGGACCTCCCAAATACTTGCTTCTTTCAATAGATAGCTTGCGCGCATCAGCAGACCTTTAACTATAATTAACAAATAACAATTTTCTCAAATAACAACATTTATGATTTATCCTCTTAAAATATAAGTTTATGAAATACAAATAGAAGAAACATCTAACAAGGAAAAAAATGAATAAGCATTACTTTTACTATAAATTTAAATTTACAAAATAAAAATAGAAGATAAATCTAACTAGGAAAACAAATATAAACATCCACTTTTACTATAAATTTCCAAAACCTAAAATTTTGATCTTCTAGAGAATTATTACAGAAAAAGAATATGAATCTCAAACTTAAGGTTAAGTGGATAAAAATTTATAAAATTGGATTGAAATGATTTTTAATAAAAAAGTATTAAATATGTGAGGTCTAATAAAGCCCAAAGAGAGAGCATAATGTGTTATGAGTATATGGCAATTCTTAAAAAATAAAAATATATAAAATAATAATATATTTGAATTAAAGTAAAATTTTAGTTTGGAATGGAATTTGGAAAATTACTTTCCACTTAGAGCTAGAATACCATCTTTCTATAAACCAAAGATAATATGCACACAAGTTAATTAAAAACAAATTTAAGATCATAAACAACATCAGAGAAGAAAATAGAAAGCAAATATGCTTTATTTGAGAAAGTACCTAGACAGTGCATGTTTCTACTCAATCTCCTGGAAAAATATTGTAAGGCTTCAACAAGGTTGTGAGGATATAAAGTGATACGATTTTGGAAAGCACCAAACTTGTGGATTAAACTCAAGAACAAGAAACCTACCAAACCCAAACACAAGAACACTAAAATGTTAGGAAAATAACACTCTTGTTGTGATATTGTAGATCTAGCCAACTTCAAAGACACCCTAACACCCTAATCTATCAAAGATTAGAACACCAAGGATAGGAATTGAAGGCACCTAAATGAATCCGAACAAACACACCAGATTTATCTTAGCACATAAGAATAGAGATGAAGTTTAGATTATCCCTTAAGATTTAGAGACAAGATCAAAGGTAGGACTAAATCCTTTGATTTAGTCTTGATATTTATGGAAATCACCCTAAAGGATCACCCTTTCTAAATCTCTCAAAGAGTTCTTGAACTCTAAAATATTTCATATATCTCCCAAGGTTATGTTTACAATAGTTATAAGAGCATATATATAGATGTTTTGACTTAAACTACTTAGCAACTAATCCTAACTTTTAAATGGCTTTAATACATATTTTGAGGCCCTATTACATGTCTTAAAATAGGCTAAAGCATAATAAAAGTTGTGAAAATAAAATTACAACTGAAAAGGCAGAAAAGAAAAAAAATTACAAAATTTCAGAAGCGTCTGCTTAGTTCAGCGACAGAACCGAGCCAGATTCGGGCCGGCACCGAGTCCGTCATTCTGGGCCGGTGCTAGGTCCGCTTTGGATAGGCTCGCCTATTTTGTTGCACTCTAATCCTTGCTCATTTGACCTCCATCCCATTTCCATGTGTTCCCTTGATCGTCGAAATGAAATGTTGGTTATTTTAAGCTCTTCTTGTTACTCCTTTGAACATCTATCCTTCTTTTAATGTTGGCTTGATTCTCCACAAGGATTGTTATTCTTTTTGTGTCCCGTTTATAGCTCCCTTCACTACCCAACTCTTGACAAACTTTTTGGCTCTTGGCTTGTATGCTTTGGTAGCTTGAAAATCCTCCTGAAACTTCCTAAAATTAGTCTTTATCTAAGGTGCCATGAGTTGTGGCTTGGTCACCCTTCCCCCTTCTTTAGATTGAGCTTTAGACTTGGGGCGATTCCTATCATTTCTCCCTTCTTCTGAATGATTCGTCCTCGAATTGAAACCTGTACAAGAATTCAAACAAGAGAGTTTTTGTAAAAGAAAATGTCATGGCTTTATACCTCATTATTCTCTATACTTTCTCTTTTCACTAGCCACATTTGTTCTCTCATTTTACCTCCTCTCTCTTTTCATTTTTTATCTTCTTGTTTGTCTCTCTTTTCTTTTTCTCTCCAACTTGAGGTGGTTAGTATTTTCACATCACCGTCTTCATTCATTTCCTTAATTTTTATTTCTCTTTCTTCTCTCACCTCAACCTCTTGTTCCCCTTTCTTTTGTTCTTCCATATTCTCTCCTTTTTTTCTCCTCATTTCTTTTCTCACTCATCTTCATTTTCCTCTCCTTTCTATCTCTCTTTTCCTTTTCTTTTTCCCTGAAGATATTTTGATCTCTCAAAACCTCACTGGGGAATAAGGGAAGTAGAGTAATTTTATTTCCATCTTTCCTCAAAGAATAAGTGTTCCTCTTCTATGGACTATATCTCTATCAAATAACCAAGGTCTTCCTAACAAAATATGCCCTGCATGCATAGAAAATACATCACAAACCACTTCATCCTTATACCTTCCCATATCAATAGCAACATTGGCTTATTTGTTTACCTTCACCTCTCCACAATTGTTCAACCATTTTAACTTGCAGGGTCTAGGGTATTTTAAGGTTTCTATTCCTAACTCCTCCACCAATGTAGCACTAATCACATTTTTACAACTCTCTTCATCAATGAGGACACTACATGGTTTTTGCTTGATTAGACACCTTGAAAAAAATATATTCTCTATTTGCAATTTTTTTCCTTCTTCCACACCCTCACAAGCATTTTCAACTTCCATTGCTACTCCAATCAATAAATAAGTGGGTTCAGTCACAATTCCCCTTTTTCTACCTTCTTCCTCTTCAAATTTTTCTTCCAATGCCTCACCATATCCTTCCTCACCAGATGAGATATTACCTTGGTCATTTATGAACACCATCTTTTTATTTGGACACTCTTGGAAGGAATGCCCATATCCTAGACACTTGTAGCATTTGATGTCTCTACACATTTGTGATCCCAAAAAGGCTTTGCCTTTCTCTATCCTTATTTCGTCTCTAGTCTTGGTGTTTTCATGCAAGGTTGGACTAGATGGCTTACTCCCACTAGCTTTCTTTCGCATTTGTTCATTCACCCCTTCTAGCCAATTCTCATTTTCATTCATTTGTTTTAGAGCTCCCTCAACAAATTCAACACCATCATACTCTACTCCTTGCTTTTTCTCCCCCAACACCTCTAAGGAATGTGTTTCTTCCTCTAAAAAGAAGAGAATGTTTGTGAATTTCGTAGTCACACCTTGAATTGAACACAAATGATCCACATCATTCTCCCTAAAATCACTAAGCTCATCATCGTCTTCTACTCTCGTAATCACCTTTTGTTCAATCTTCTCAACACTTTCTTCATTTTCTTGCACCTCAACAACTACAACATCTTTTGTGCCCATTTTAGGCTCAAGTCTAGCTTTTTGCTTCCCAACTTATCTCTCTCTTTTGCAATCGTGCTCCCCATAAAGTCTTTTATATTCTAATTTATTTGGACAATTAACCTTCATATGCCTTCTACTATAACAAATCTCACAAGTCATTCCTCTTCTACTCCTTTGTTGCACCATGCTTATAGAGGCTTGAAATTCTCTCCTTTTCCCTTGCAACTCTTTCTTCTCCTTTAGTTGTTGTAGCAAACTTAGGCTCTTGTAGTAATAATGGCCACCACTCATACTATTGTAACAATTATAGCTTTTCCTCTCATGCACCCCTTTTTCTAGTGTCTTATGCACGACATTCCTCCCTCTGTGTTTAACTCCTTTTAGACAATTATAAGAAGTGTGCTCAAAACTTCCACACATTTTGCACTCATGCTCCATCAAGTTCTTTTGCACCCCATGCTTTATTATTTTTTGTGCTCCTCCCACATAAACTTCCTCATTCCAATATTCCTCAAAACTACTGTATGCTTTCCCACTCGAATAAGATTCTCTATTATTTTCACTTACCTTACTCCAATCTTCCATAGGATTCAAGATCTCATATTCTTGATCAATTTCTCCTAAGTCTCCTTATAGCTTTCATACTCCCTTCTACTTGTACTTGGCCCCTCATCATGTTCATCCAAATATCTCATGCTCTCATAATCCTCCTCCTCATATTCTTTCTCATATTCATTATATTCTTCATAACTACTCTCACTATAGCAAGACTCCTCATTATAGTCATACCCTTCACTTTTACTCCAACTAGCCATTATGAAGTTCTTTCAAGAGAAATACCCCAAAATGTAAGTAGAAAATACAAGAGAATTCTCACTTCACTCCCTCACATGTTTACACTCAATTTTAGTGGTCACTCTTCACTCGTATTTGCACTCTTATTAGCTTTTGTAAAATAAGCTCACTCTCTTGCCTTTTTCAATTTCTTAATTTCACACTCAAATTCTTTCCAACTCTTTCACACTTCAAAGGATTTAACTCTACTAGTCAAGTCAACTAAATTTCAAAGGATAAGAAAAAAAAATGATGTTTTAAAGGAAATTTATCAAATATTTGGTATGCAATAAGAAAAATATATAGAATTCAAAGAGTTGTTACACTAGGTGATTCTATCATAACCTCAATCACAAATTAGCAATTATCAATCACTTAAATGCTCTTTACTAAACAAATTATTCATCATACTTCATGAATAGAGGCTTTGATAGTTAAGTATGAGCATTCACAATTCAATGGGACAATATATCAAACACATTAAATGCAATATACTTCATGAATGGAGGCTTTGGTAGTCAAGTATCAGCATTCACAATTTAATGGGACAATATATCAAACACAATGAATGCAATCTCGTAGCTCAATATTGTATAGTAAATTTTAGCTTGGTTTTAGCCCCAAATCAACAAATCTTTACACCAAATGGCTCATCAAACATCAATATACCATATTGGATCAAATTCACAACATTTTCATGGCACAATTTCAAGTTTTTGACATCTAAAAATAATAAGAGAAGAAGTGATGAAAATTTAAAAATCAATAGATCTTGAAGAAGATTGTACCTTAGCCCAAAGAAAGTTGGTTGATTAGAATCAACATAATGCAAGCTCTGATACTACTTGATATGATCTTAAAAAGCACCAAACTTGTGGATTAAACTCAAGAACAAGAAACCTACCAAACCCACACAAGAACACTAAAATGCTAGGAAAATAACACCCTTGTGGTATTGTAGATCTAGCTAATTTCAAAGACACCCTAACGCCCTAATCTATCAAAGATTAGAATACTAAGGATAGGAATTGAAGGCACCTAGTTCAAGCCTATCAAACATACTAGACAACCTAGTACATAAGAATAGAGATGAAGTTTAGATTCTCCCTTAAGATTTAGAGACAAGATCAAATGTGGGACTAAATTCTTTGATTTAATCTTGATGTTTATGGAAATTACCCAAGAGGATCACCCTCTTCAAATCTCTCAAAGAGTTCTTGAACTCTCAAATATTTTATATATCTCCCAAGGTTATGTTTACAATGGTTATAAGAGTATATATATAGATGCTTTGACCTAAACTATTTAGCAACTAATCCTAACTATTAAATTGCTTTAATACATGTTTTGAGGCCCTATTATATGCCTTATAATAGGCTAAAACATAATAAAAGTTGTGGAAATAAAATTACAACTGAAAAGAAAAAAATTTGCAAAAGTTCAGAACTGGGTCGAATAGGGCTGACATAAGCTCGAGCACACGAAGCCGGCTCCAGCTTGGTTCTGTCACTTGGACAGAATCGAGCCAGATTCGGGCCGACGCTGGGTCTGTCGTTCTGGGTCGGCGCCGGGTCCGCTCTGGGTAGGCTCCCCTGTTTTGTTGCACTCCAATCCCTACTCATTTGACCTCCATCACATTTCAATATGTTCCCTTGATCTTCGAAATGAAATGTTAGTCATTTTGAACTCTTCTTGTTACTCATTTGGACATCAATCCTTATTTCAATGTTAGTTTGATTCTCCACAAGGATTATTATTCTTTTTGTGTCCCATTTACAGCTCTCTTCACTACTCATCTCTTGACAAACTCTTTGGCTCTTGGCTTGTATGCTTAGATAACTCCCTTCACTACCTATCTCTTGACAAAATTTTTGGCACTTGGCTTGTATGCTTGGATAGCTTGAAAATCCTCTTGAAACATCTTGAAAATTATCTTTATCTAAGATTCTATGAGTAGTGGCTTGGTCTCCCTTCCCCATTTTTTGGATTAAGCTTTAGGCCTGAGGCGATTCCTGTCATAAGAGAGGTTATAGGGACTATAATATATTACAACCAACCTTAAACTTAATTAGAAAAAAAAAAAAAAACCTCGAGTAGTCAGAGGAATTTGCAAGAAATGAAAGTGGAGCTTTATTCTTGAAAATTAAGAATAAGGAAATGAAGAAAATCATCAATCCTATCAAACCTTGCCCTGAGGGTGCCCAGCAATGTTAGCAGAAGACATAGCCCTTACAATCAAGATTGATTGAGCTACTACGTAAAAGAAGAATCAAATTCATCAAAATAAGAATCACAAAATTGAAACAAAAGAAAATAAATTGATAATCCAAAGAGTTACGCGTATAATAATGATTCTTCAGTTCCTCAACATTGGAAACTTATCAATGATAATGGCAAAGCGAAGATGAAATGAAGGGTTTGCTATCATTCCTACTCCCAATGCAGGAGGATATGAAGGAAAAATAAAAAACATTATAAAATGACTAAACTATCTATTACCACTAAATATGTTTTCGTGATGAAATCTCATCCCTCTATCATGACTATTTATAAATCTTGTTAAATCCTAACCATCAAATATATATAAAACTAAAATTAAAAATATTAAAAACATTAAAATATTGTATAAAGATTATTCACTCATATTTTTACATTTAATATATTACATTTACGCAGAGGTGATGGAGAAGAGGTAGGGTCTTGGAAGAGGTAATGAATTAGGTAGGAAAATGATAATAAAATTTAAAAAATCATGTAAAATTACTAAATTATTTATAACGACTAAACGAATCTAGATTGTATATATAAAGTTATTTAAAATTTGAATCTTTCAACATGGATTTTTAGAAATTTTAAATGAATATAAACCCTTAGATTAATAAAATGAGAAAAGAGAAAATTTAAAAATTATTAAAATAATATATGAAGATAATTTACTCCCTTCTTAACATTAATTAATATATAAAAGATATAATATTTTTATTATTTGAGTAAAAAAACATAATAGTTTGGTACAAATGTTTATCAAGATCATTAGTTGCTAAGCGATTTAATATCAACTAATCTCAAGAAAAAATCGAAATATAAATTAAAACTCAATGGAAATTATATAATCAAAATTAAATGGTATTTTATACTGCTTTCACTCTTAATATTTTTACTCCTTATATATATATATATATATATATATATATATATATTGTTTATGTGTTTCTTAAAATAAGTAAGAAAATTTTACTCATTTTGTTCTTTTAAGTTGAATGTTTAACATTGATTTAATCTTTTAATTCTTTTTTTGTAAATTGGATTAATTATTTAATATTTTAATAGGAAAACTCTATTTAAGTATATGAGTGTGTATATGCGTGTGTGTGTTAAAATGAAAAACTACTATATGATCACCACAAAGAAAAAAAAGAAAAGAAGTGAAGAATTATTGGTGCTCAAAATATGTTTAGTCGACAATTGGCTAATGATTTGTTTAGTTATCTTGTTTGGCACTAACTAAAATTATTCTCATTTTATGTATCTAACAATTGTTCCAAAAAAGGATTCTATCCCTTAGCTATAAGTGCCCAAAGTATTTCTAGAAAGCCCTCGCTCAGTCTTTGTGCAAACTGTGGCAATGAACTTACAATTTTGTAATTGGATGAATGAATGAATTTTCATGTAACTAGAATACAAACAAGGAATTTACGTTGTAATTGCTAGAAAAATGGCTTGAAGGATAACTTTATTAAGCTTTATGCCGAAATAAATATAAAAGATGAATTTAGGGGAAAATATAAGAGATAAAAATCTTAATAAAGTTTTGAGAAACAAAATTATGGGAGTTTAGTATTGCTAGAATACTGATAGTACTCTTGGTTAAGTGCCTGGTTGTATGTTTTGATGTCTGTGTTTCTTTTCATCAGTCTCCTCTTTCAAGATTTCCTTCTTCAACTAACATTTCTTGTTCATTGGTCTCATTCCCATATCGCAACATTCATGACTCATGATCTTAAAGATATCGCAGTAGCGACATTTAAGTTGCATTTTACATAATCATTTGATTGATTTCAACTTCTCCCATGAAGCCCTATTTTATATTTCCTATATTTTCCTCTAAATTGAAAAGCCTCCCCAATTTCTAGGGATCTTAGTTTATCTAACAATTTTAGGAAAAAATTCACTTTACCATCTACAGTCCTTTGACTGTTAGTCAACACCTGTAAATTAAACAGAAACAATTCATCCAACTAACTCAAAGGTAAAAAGAGTAAAATGCCCATATATTTAAATCTCAAAAGCTCAATACCGTTGAACTAAAATAGAAGCTTAATACCATGAACTAACAAAACAACAGAGGAAAAAACCCTTGGTGGTTTTCATCCACCGACGAGATGAGAGCAATTCAGAATCTAAGCAATAAGCACTCGATGCAATTGTAGGAAGATGGCTGTGATGAAGACTTTGTGGACAAAAGCAAATCTAGGAAGAATGTTTTATGGGTGTCAATAGATTGAGGTTAGTTGTTTTGGGTTGAAATTGTCTTGTAATTCAATAATAATCCTTTCTAATAATTGTTTGAATTTGTAGAACAAAGAAAGTTGCAATTTTTTTTTCTTGGATAGATCCACCAATTTGTCCAAGAGTGGCATCTTTAATTCTAGGTTTGATTAGAAAGATTGATCGATTATAGGTTGAAATTGATTGTTTGGAAACTGTAACTGAGGGCTTGAAGATTGAAAATGGAAGGGAAAAATCAAGGGGAAAAATTTGCTTGGCTAATCTTTGTGATTTTTCTGTTGTTCTAGTGCATCTCATTTATGAAAGATTAGATGTTATGATGTATTGGTCATTAGTTATGAAGGAGGTTTCTTTTTTTTTTTTTTTTCTCCACTCTGAGGATGCCAAGTATGGTGGTAATGTTAAACAAGACATGCCAACAAAATATAAAAATGACACAGTTATAGTAGGTTAGGATTGAAATTTCACGAGTTTAAGTTAAAACGGGTTGACCCGTTTAACTTTAAACGTATTCGGGTCATAAACGGGTTCAACCCATTTCAAGCAGTGAACCCGTTTAATTTTTTTTAATACTTATGTTTAATAATTGTAATAAAAGTTAAATATACAAAAGAAACACTTGAATCATTCAATCTTTCTCATTCTCTCTCTCTCTCTCTCTCTCGTTCCTTTCAGCTTTCAGGCCCTCTATAACTTTGTTCCCTAAGAACCCTAATGCAACTCATAGCAACGCCTCATCCTTTCACCCCCCAAAAATCCCTAACTTTTGTCTTCTCTCTCTTTTGGCTACCAGTAACCTCTTAATCATTTGAGCTTTGCCAACAAAAATGAAGAAGTTTTGTTTGACAAATGAACAAAAGATGTGAAAGTTTGTTTAGGGATCTCCATTGATTGAGCTTTTTTGGTGAAAAGGAAGAAGATTTGTTCAAAGAATCAACCAAGGAGTGAAACTCACTCAGATCTTGAAAGCATTACCATAGGTAGCTACCGGAAAGTGATTTCAATTTTCATGGATTTGTCGTTTGCTATCTGTTCTTTTTTTCTTTATCTTGAATATTTATTTCCCTAGTTAAAACTTAAAGCTAAAAGCGTGAGATGTTTGTTAACATTGATAATCGCTTAAAGCTAAAAGCAATTTCACCCAAATTTAGCTCATGAGTCTTGATTCTGTTTAAGTACCCCTTTTCCCCATAATAATTGGGATGTGTTATTCCCTTATAATTTTCTTCACTGTTAAAAGTCTTTTATCTTTTGGTTATTTAACAATAATGTCTATCTAAACTAATGGATGCGTAAGCATTATAATGCATGGTCTAGTGAGACTCAAACCTCAAATATTTACTAGTAACTTACTAGCAACTTCTTTGTGTTTTTTTAATAATTAAACCAAGTTTGTGTAGGCAAAGTTTTATAGTATATAGATTAGAATTTTTAATTTTATGGGTATATTTAGAATGTAAATTACATATAGTTTGGATTTTCTTATGCAAATTTCTTGAAAATGAGATAAATATATCATTGTGGGTCCTAAGGGTATTATTTTCTCAATGTGTGAAAGTCAATAAAGTTTAGGTACCTTAGTTCATCCAAAAAATAAATTAGATTAGTGGATATGATGTATTCTTTTTTCTCACATGTTATATCTTAGTTCAAGGGACAATCAGCCCCCCCCCCCCCCAACCCAAAAAAAAAAAAAAAAAAAAGGAAAAACTTAGTCCAAGGTATTTAAATCGCAACTATAACATGCAGTTGCCATTACTACTTCCTTTGCAATTGAGTATCATTTTAAAAAAATTGTTTATTCCAAATTATATGCCTATTTTGGATATAAGTAGTAGTAAATTACTAAATTACATCGAAATTGACTATCTAATTTTTAAAATAGCACACCATTTTCTGTGCTTGCTTATTGTTCTCTAATGTTGCAAAAATTAGCTACCAATTTCTTCAAATTATTAATTCGTACATTTTAAGTATGCATTAAGCTGTATTTTTCTTATAATATGCAACTAATTATATTTTCACTAATTGTAGAGATGGATACATTGCTACCTCCACCACGAATTGATGAATTGTAGCAAGAGTTTGTTGCACTTGAAGGTGACTCAGATGATGAAAGTGTTAAGATGGTTAGAAATGATAGAGAGGGTACGAAGTCAAAGATTCTTCTACCACTCAAACATGCCAAAAATGTAAAAGAAAGCTCACAAGTAATGTTTGGCAACACTTTGACATACTTCCAATGGGTGAAGATGGAAAAGAAAGATGTAAGTGTAAAAAATGTGGCCAAACATATCTTTCAGCTAGTAAATATGGAACAGGTAACTTGATAAAACATATTAAGAAATGTCCTAGGATTGATTCAAAGGACATAGGACAAATGCTCATTGAATCTACTGGTGGAAGCATAAATACTAGATCAAGGAGATTCTATCAAGTAAAGTTGAGGGAGTTATTTGATTAATGCTGTGATACAACATGCTTTGCCTTTATCTTTTATGGAATATGAGGACGTTAAGGCTGTATTTTCCTGCTTAGAGCCTAATGTGTTGCATATTTGTAGGAATACTGCAAGGCAAGATATTAAAAAGATGCATGCTATTTATATTTCCAGGATAACTTTTTAGCTTAAACAAGGTCCTAGTAGAATTTGCTTGACTTTTGATTGTTGAACTTCAATAGCTATAGATGGATACATAACTTTGACTACACATTTTATTGACAAGAATTAGGTATTGCATAAAAATATTTGATTTTTTCATACATGCCTCCCTCTCATTCCAGTGTTACATTAGCTGAAAAGATTTATAATTTGGTTGCTAGTTGGGGAATAGAGAAGAGATTATTTTTTTTTACTTTGGATAATGCTTCTGCCAACAGTTCATATGTTGAGCTTTTAAAATATTAGTTGGATTTTCAAAGATGTTTGGTAGACTTTGGTTCTTTGTTTCATGTAAGATGTTGTGCCCATATTCTTAATTTAATTGTAAAAGAATGGTTGAAAGAAATTGATAAATCAGTTGACAAGGTAAAAGAATTTGTGAAGTATGTAAAAAGGTTACCAACAAAAACGCAAAATTTTTGAGAATGTGTGGCACACACATTTCTTGATTCCAAGAAATCTCTTAAGCAAGATGCTCCTACAAGATGGAATTCTACATATAAGATTCTTGCTAGTGCACTTTATTATAAGCTTGCTTTCTATCATTTGAAATTGAGTGACTCTAATTTCAAGCATAAACCTTCTGAAGAAGAGTGGAGTAAAGTGGAGAAAATTTGTGGTTTCTTGAAATTGTTCTATGATGCAACAAATGCATTTTCTAGTGTGAAGAGGCCTACTTCCAATCTCTATTTTTCTCATGTGTTTATGATTCAGTTGAGGTTGACATAAGAAATTAAAAGTTCTGATGCCTACATGAAGAGAATTGTCATTAACATGTTTTCGAAGTTTGATAAGTATTGGAAAGAGTTTAGCCCACTTTTGGCTATTGCTGTTGCGTTTGATCCTTGATATAAAATGCAATTTGTTGAATTTAGTTACAAGAAACTTTATGGTATTGATGGTCAAGTGGAGTGCTCAAAACTTAAATCTAAACTCTTCTCTATCTTTGAAGTATACAAGACTAATCTTTCTTCTTATTTCTGGAGTATTTGGCATTATATCTGAGGGACAATCAAAATCAACCTCTACCAAAGAGAAAGATAGTGTAGAAAGTTCAAATGTTCTACAGGTTATTTCTTTTACTTATTACTTTTTTATAAGTCTAATATCTTTTATGATTATATTATAATGATAATATATCATTTAATTTATGCCCTCTAATTTTATTCTTAAATTTTCAAATAGGAATTTGATGATTTTGAAAGTGAAGATATCATGAAGCATATGTAGAAATTTGAGTTAGAGTTGTATTTATATGAGTTTAGGGTTGATAGAATAGCTAAGTTTGATGTTTTTTCTTATTAGAAGGCTTATCAGTATAGATACCCTTTGCTAAGTCAAATGGTTAGAGATGTGCTTAGTGTTCTTGCCTGCACAATTGCTTCTAAGTATACATTCAGTAGTAGTAGTGGAGTTCTTGACCAATTTAGAAGTTCTTTGTCACCTAACCTTGTTGATTTTTTATTTGTTCTAATGATTGGATTTATAGAGGTAAAAATTTTTTTAGACTATGTTTTTATTTCAATTTATATTTTTAAATAAAATTTATAATACTCATTTGTTTAAATTTATTGCAAAAGCACTTACTGAAAAGTTAAATGTGGATGAAGTTGTTCAAAATTTTATGAATTTGAACACCAACAAGGAGACATCTACTGAGGAGGCTTCACATGCATCAAACATTAATGTCAATGTTGTTTGAAGTTTGCTAAATCTTTAATATATTAAGTAAATTGGACATTTGTTTAGATTTTTAAAATTAAGTCTTATGAATTTATTGAGATCTCTAGATATTTAATTGGATAATTTGTTGTTTTATTGGCTATTTAAGACTTTATGGGTTATTTTATTGGTTATTTTAATTTTATATGGTTTGATTTGATTTTTTTTTTAAAAAAATTATGTAATGGGTGGATAGATTGGCGAGTTTAATAGGTATTTGGGTTGGCGGGTTTAGTAATTATCTATTTAATTTTCTTTTCTAATCGTTTGATGTTATATCAACCCGTTTATTTTCGTGTAATATTCGTGTTATAAAACTTAGACACGTTTATTAATCGTGTCGTGTTTGGGTTAGCGTGTCGTATGAATTATCGCAGATTGACATGACCCATCAACACGAACACAACATGATTACCACCCCTAAATATGATGCATATATCTATTGTAATGAGAAAGAATTCCTTTGGCTTTCAATTCTTCACTTACTTTCAATTTTTGTATCAATGGAATGTTGGCAAATAAGGAAGTCGAGATATCTTATTTGCATATGTTGTTGCCTAGGTATTCTAATTTTTTTTTATCATTTACATTATTGGTTGAGAATGTCGCTTGGTGTAGCTTTTTTAGTCAGACTTGATATACACTATGAAACATGTGCTGCAACTTTTTGTATCATTTACAATATACACATAGAAAACCATTTTCTAAATCTTGTTTATAGTCTGGGTAGCTTTTTTATTTTTCTTATTTAGTCAGGGCAGTTCTACTACATTCAAATGGTTATTTCTAGTCAAGCCCTTGTCAATTACATACCTATTGATGAAATGAAAGTTTGGTTCATTGCTTTCTGAATGCTTGAGTATGCATACATGTAGGTTTATTTTTGCCTAAATGCTTGAGTTTTTTTTTTTTTTTTCATACACATGTACCTATTTGTATGCCAAGCTGTTGTCAGTGTGAAGATATCGCACCACATTGATTTCCTAAATAAAGCTGTAGATTTTAAGCTTCATTTTTGTATGATTACATCTTTATTGAATTTTGTTCCCTAGACAACATAGGCTGGCATATGTGTTGTGGTTTATTCATCATATCAAGCACACCCCCCCCCCAAATATTATTTAGCTTACAGTAAAAAGTGAGGATTGCTCACTAGAATTTGGAAGAAATAAGTCATGTTTGAATTGTTACTTGCCTTAAAGAAGGTGGTATCACTTGAATATTAGAAATCATGTATCAGACAATCTACAACTTGGCATAACAAGTATTACTAATCTGCACCTTGGATTTAGTTTCTTCAAAAGAGTGAAGTTTTCAGTCATTTTTCCAGGAACAGGGTTGATTCTTAACATTCAAGCTTAATTGCCATATGTAGGTATGGGAATATATGACGTCATGAAATTGTGTAAGGCGGATGTATTTAAAATCTACATGGGGCTTTCTGCATCCTTGGGTGCATTTATCCTTGCAACTGGAACTAAGGGGAAAAGGTTTTGAATGACAAATAGAAGGGTAATGATCTGCCAGCCTTTTGGAGTTGCTGGAGGAAAAGAAGACACCGCTGTTTTACCACAACTACTACTACCTTTTTATGTATACTTCTTTTTCTTATGTATGTTTTGTTGGATGGAACGTTTCAAATTCTCTACTACCTCCTCTTAAGTATGTTTAGTTGGAATTTTGGAGCAAAAGAGAAGGTTTTGTGTCTGTTTGGATTGATGCCTTTAGAATGACAACAACTAGGTTTATGTTTTGGTTTATATTTTGGTGGGGGATTGAGCATGTAATCTGAGGTTTGGTTAAGCTGTGTTGATCACTTTTTATTTAAGCTAATACTCCAATCAGTAGAAGTTTCTAGTTATAGCAGCAAAATTTGTGATGTGACTTTGTTCCCTAAAAGTGTTGTCCTTCTCTTTTCTTGCTTACTAATCGACTTCTAGTGCTATGGATCATTTGAGTTCACTGAAATATAAAGTGTTACAAATTGGTTATACCATTCCAATAGCTATGTTATGCACCAAATGCATCAACATAACTAAGCGACACCAAGTAACAAAAAAAAAAAAAAAAAAAAGGCAATTCTGCTAATCTATTCAAATAGCTATTTGATTCCCCAAATTTTAAAGGCTTATCAATAAACAAAATCCTATTTAGCTAGAAGACAATTCAGCCATTCTAATTAAAAAAAATTAAAATGCATGACTTTATCATCCAATTCAAATACAACAACCCATGAACACTGTGAACAATATTCATGAAAACTTCTCATCCACTAGTTGCTCCTATAACAAACATATAGCCAAGATATCAAACCTAACCATTCAAACTTCCATATAAAATACAAAAAAAAAAAAAAAAGATATCAAAAACAAAACATTCAAACCTAACCATTCAAACTTCTATATCAAACATAACGGATTCCCCTTTCATACAAAAAACATAATGTCTTGATATCCATTCAAACTTGGCAAAATGAGTGCTTTAGTTGTAAAAAAAAAAAAAAAAAAGACTTCTACATCGAAAATATTAAACATTGTTTGCCATTTAAAATAACTTCATTTTTTTCTACAGTTTCCACAACTTCTTTTTGATAACGTTATTCTTGTTTGTCCTTCCTTTTATCTCCTTGGTAGTCAATTCTGCCTTTGGCACACTTAATATTGAAGCATTTGATCCATCCATAGCATTGATTGAAGTTGTTGGATGTGAATTTGCCCTTGGCTTAAAATTTGATTCCTAATGAATAACCACCCAATTAGTAGCACAAAATTACAAGAATAATGACAACAAAACTAGTGAAAAATAAAGAAAAATTACTTACTGTATTATTAATTGGGTAACCACCTATATTTTGTTGAGAGAAGCACATGGCTTGTCTTCTCCTAATCTTCTTTCCATCTTCTACTACAACAGTCCATTTTCTGTTGCTCATTTTCTCAAAACAAAATCAGAATAACATCCTTTTAAAAACATATTAACCTATTCATTGAATAATCCAACCACATAGCTGATATCTAAGATATATTATAACAAAACTAATGACCTAATTTTGATGTGTTGGTCTTTGAAACTGAGTAGTAGAATCACTTGGCCAAGGTAATAGGCATGCTACTAAACATCCATAAAGATCTTCCACACATTATGATGACTGAAATGGAACTTTTTTAGCATTAGTACCTTGCCGAATTTTACAAATAAAACACATGATATCTAATATATGACATTACCTAATCTAAAATCTCAATATTGCCATCATTTCCAATGAGTTGTCCTTGGTCTCTTGTAACTCCAGATTGATTAACATCATTTGTTGATATTTTTTTAGCATTAGCTTGAAAAAAAAACCACCAAAGAAATTAAATTATATTACAATCTATTTGAAGTGCATAACAAGTTTTGCGTTATCATTACCTTTTCTGGCTTATCCAAGAATCCCCTCTTAGATGACCTGATTTTCTATATATTGTGCATCTAATAATCGATCCTTTCTTGGATATTTTTTTACCCTACTTGTTTACTGGCTCATCTAGTTCTTTTCTTCTAAGTTTTTTTGGTCTTCCAGTCCTTTTAACTATATTAGGTGGCAATAATTTTTCTATTGATGCACTTAGCCAACAATCTTTCCCATTTATTGGATTCAAAGTGTGATCATAACATGCTAAATATATTTGTTTATGGTAATAGAGATCTATAAAGTCTATAGCATTCAGCCTAAAAGTTATTATGGCTGCAATAGCATGCTTACATTGAATTCTATTCAAATCCTATCTCTTACAAGTGTAGATTTTTGTACTCAAATCTACTACTATTCGCTCACCATGCATCCCCTAGACTTCAAATTTGTTTGGTCCTGCACACCTTGTGATAAAAGACCCTGACTTCTTTTTGGTTTCTTCAATTTTTTTAAATATTTTAGGATATGCATAACCTTGATATTTCATTATTCTAGATCTCAAAATGCATATTCTTTCCATAATCCATTGATGAACCTCTTTCAAGCATTGAAATGATGCACTTATTTCTTGAAGAATGTATTGCACCATTGAAATATTCACATAAATTGTTCAATAGAATATCACATTTTAGCCAAATTCTAAAAAATTCTCTTCACCAATGGTGAGGATCCTTAGTTGAAATCCACTCAAATGCCACCTTGTCAATTACTCCCATCTCTTTAAGTGTAGCTTCAAACTCATTTTCTCGTGTTGCACTTTACTTGTGTTTCACTTGCTACATTCCATAACAATTCCTTTAATGCCAGTATCTTATAGTTGGTTTTAAAATTGTTATACATATATCGTACACAAAAGTAATGCTCTGAGTTAGGAAACAATTGGTCTATTGCTTCAAGAAGGCCCTTTTGTTTATCACTGAAAAATTTCCAACCAAAATCATTCATAATATTCAAATATGTTTAGAGAATCTCAAGAAACCACCTCCATGTCTTATACCTCTGATTCTCTACAATTGCATAAGTAATTGGGTACATGCAATTGTTAGCATCGATTCCCACAATAGATAAGAGAATGCCTCCATATAAGGATTTCAAATGATACCCATCTAACCTAACCAAAATCTCACAACCAGCTAAGAATCCCTTCTTAGTAGCATCCCAACAAATAAAATTCTTCTAAAACTATATTGTCTAACTAATTCTCCAGATTTAATCCTCTTGTCTTTCACTTTGATAGTTGTTCCTATTCCACTTCTGTTCCATCTATTAACTCTAGAGCTTTCTTCTTAGCTCTTGCAACTAAGCTTGTACTAAACTTTAACCAATTCTCGAACTCAATGTCTTTCTTCAAGAACTTTAAAGGATAACTAGGATTATTTCTAATCCTTTGGCAATATTCATGAGAAATCCACTTTGAAGTTGCAATATTTACATGGAAGGTCCTACCATATTGATGATTTGGGATATTTATTTGCACAATTATTGTTGGATCTTGTTTGTCTATCTTCTCGCATTTATCATCCACCGACACCCCTCATCTGGACATGTAACACAGATGTTTTTTAAGTCATTTGGTGGAATTTGGTTACCATTCCTTGTTTAATGGCTTGTAATCTCACAGCTTCTCTAATGACATTTGAACTTGCAAACCTCATCCCAATACAAAATTGTAGATTATCCATACCATGTTTAGAATTGAAAACCGGCCCAAGTGTCCTACAACTCTTATGTTTTGCATTTTTTGATGGGTCTTCTTGATCCACAGAGCTTTCATCACTATCTAAACATCCGAGATTAATTTCAACATATCCCTTACCTAACTCTTTATATACTTCAAATACTATTGTTTCTTCTAATAATATTATAGATGCTTATGAATTAAGACCACTTTTTGCAGCAGTAGCTATATTGGGCATAATATTTAAAATACTTAGATCACTTTCACCACTTTTTGTCTCATGTCTAAATGCAGTTGAGCTCCTTTTTTACTTCATATAAAACCCCTCATCTAAAATCACATGCGTGTCAACAAGCTCATCGTCATCAATCATATTGTAATTACTATCTTCAAAACTTTCACAATTAAAATCATCTCCTTATGACTGATTAGAATCAAAGCCACTTTTCCCTTTAATTTTAATATCAAATTAATCACTGTTACTGCTATCTCTCAAAAATTATCTTGTATATAATGCCTCAGTTTCTACCCCTTTCTTTTTCTCTTAACTTTCTCCTAAACCACATCCATCAAATTCAATTCTTTCCGTCATACTCCCATCAAATATATCTTTATGATCAACCTAAATTTCAACCACTCTATCCCTCGCAGCATACTTATCCAACTTTAGCACTATCTCATTAGAAAAAATGAATTAAAAGAAGATATCATCGTGATAATAGTATCCACAAGAACCATAAATCTCTAATTCCTTCACCATTGAGTCTATTCACATAGAGATATATGTTCAGAAATGCAAAAATCAAAATAATTTGGGCATTCATCTTTATAAGATGTTGTTTTCTTTCCAATTTCTATAAATTTTCCATTTTGATGCATTAAAATCGTATGGCAAAGCTCAAATATACACGAACAGAACCACAGGCAAGCATATTCCCTCAAAGATAATTTTCCTAAACACCACTATAGATATTATGAGAAATCATGTTACCTTTTTATTCTAACCTAATTTTGTTAGGGTTGTGTTTTAGGGCCAATTATTTGTACAATATATTTTGCATGTTTATCAATGAAAGGCATTCTTTATCTTTTAGTTTAATTAACCTTTTCACATATATGTGTATAAAACTATTAGATAAAGACCCAATCATATAGTATAGTGTTAAGGAAATTATGCTAGAGATCATAATATGAGATTCCTACTACACTCTGTAGTACTTGTACTTAAATTATCCATAGTCATAGTATTAATGAGATAAGACGTCATTAATGTGCAAAAAACTAGCACATGTTATACTTATTGATTGGATCAAGCAGTGGTTCTCACATCCGTGAGTATCGAGATACTTAAAGTTAATACGTAGATGCTTATTAATTGAATAAGTTCATTGGATGAGCTAGGTATGAGATAATCACATGTATAACTATTTAGTACCAGTGATATAATTTCATTATAGTAAATGTGCAAGTATCCTTAGACTTAAGATTTCTAAGGTACTTTGTTTACTAAGCGTTGTACTTTGATTCTAATATTTCGAGTCTCATTGGAACCGCCTATAAGATAGATATTGGATATAATGTAAAGTAAACGAAAGTAGTTGAGAGGGTTAATAAATGATTCATCACTCCTAATAATAAGGGCATATATCTCAAGGCCACTTGTATGGAATCATTACTCAAGAAGTCCTTGACCAAGGTGACTATGTGTTGAATAGTTTCAATTGATACACATGTTGAGTAATAAATTCTAGATCAAGTACTAATAAATTTAGACTAGAATTAATTATACTCTAGTGGGAGTTGACACTAATTTTATATTTTAAATCGAATAAGATATAGTATGATGCAATGAGTTTATTATACTGATATTTTGCTATTGAAACGTTCACGTCAAACCACTTGACTTTCTGAACTTTTGGGTGATTATGATGCATTGCTAAATGCTGCCTATGATTTGTTAAATGTGAATTTATTAATTAGAGAATTAATAAATCAATCCAAAATATGAAGGACTACTAATTCTATAGTGAGACAATTAATTCATATTTAGCTACCAATTAACTAGAAAACCTAATAGATTATACACATAGAGAATTGTGTACTCAATATATTATATGATAATATTATGGGGTTAATTTTTGAAAAGAAAAAAAAATAAGAATCATGGGCTGATTCTAAAGTGTTTTAATCATTAAGGTGAAATTACGAGTATTGGATTTTTGGGACAACCGGCGACAGTTCACCTCCCTAAGCCTGAGCCGATGCTAGTTCAACTCTATTCTAGTGTTCGAGTTTTATCTTGTTTTACTCTGTTTCAATCAGAGTAGAGCTGATGCCAAATCAACCAACTGGCTTGGCACCGGTTCACAGACTCAGTGTCGGGCTGGCTCAACCCTGAGGTAGTGGTAGTTGTTTTTGGGAACAACACAACCACCTCTATTCCTATATATATACGTAGTTTGGGAAAAGGTTTCCTAATGGTCTTTTGGAAACCAGAAAACAATGGTTTTTCCTTCCTCTTCTTCTTTTCCATAAATTAAACCATATAGTCACCATTAAAATTCTACTAGCACCGAATTGTTGGTGATTTTTCTTAAGTACAAATCCTCGTGTGGATCAATATTTGAGAAATTTCTATTCTTGAAATTTGCTGGTTCGTACTTGAACAAATTTACGAAAAGATTCTAGAGGATATTCACAAAGGGGAAAAACTTTGAAAGCTGCAATCTTTGAGGTAATGAAAATTTCTCCCTTTTTTGACCTATTAAATTGCTTACGAGTCATTTGTTTGAGTGGATTTTGTTTTTATTTTTCATTGCACATATGTGATATTACATGATCACAATCTAACAAACTTACTCTTTTCCCCAAGATGATGAACGATTTTTGTTGCACACTCTCAAGAAAGCATGCTTCTTCTAGCCAAAAACTTTAGCTTTTACCTTATTATACACCGATAGTGGCCTTTGGCATCATCAAGTTCCTATTTCTAAAAAGTTTGCAAGAATTCAAAGCTGAGTTTAGGGATTCATTCTCTTGTAGTTCTCAAGCTTTCTAGATGTCCCTTCAGTAGTTTAGCTATTAGTGAATCCTATTGTTTGAGGAAGGAAACATCTTCGGTGTGACGAGTTTCAACTTATGGCTGCTCTCTTTCCTCTTTAATCTTTGAGAACCGAGCTGTTTTCTATAGTTTTTATTTTAGAATTTTTAGAAAATCAATTTACTTTCATTTGGCGGATTTTTTTTGGGTGCCAAATAGTGTAACTTTATAATTTTACCCTTATTTGGAGTAACGTGAAGAGCTTGCCTGGTGTTGACTAACAGTCAAAAGGCCGTAGATAGAAATTTAGGAAAAATTCATAGTTTAGATGACAATTAGATTCAAATTGAAGTTTGGATGGTAATGTGAGATTTTGGCTATAGTTGAGATGACAAAGTAATTTTTTCCCAAAATTTTAAGACATGGATCAATAACACCATTGTATTGGGATTGACAAACGATGTTTGTTTTAAAATGGCTATCTTTAGCTTGTAGTTTTTGCCCAAAGTATTGGTTATAATTAGTATATTTGTGGCACCAATGTATGCCCCCAATTCTTGTACTAAATTGGCTTAGTGCAAGATTTATTATGTAGCTGGACTTTTTCTATTTTCTTGACACATATTTGATAGTTTGTAATTATAACCTACACTCTTTAACCAAATTTTGATGCTAATTTTAAAATCACATTTTTATCTTCTTCAAATAAGCTTCTCGAGATCAAAACCCGACCTCTTTTTATTTTTTTAACTTTTTCTTTGCTTCTTCTTCTATGGTTTTTCTTATGATTAGAAGGGGTGCTTCTTCTTTTGCCAAAATTCCAGATCTTTCTTCCTGAATCTTTAACATAGTTGGGCTAGAATCAACAAATTCTAAGGACCACATATTTCTAGTTATGCTTTGCAGTATTGATATGGTGTTCAACCTTGGTCTATTTATTAGATCTTTGACGGAGGACCACAACTATTTTCTAAATTCCATAAAGCCTGAGGGTTTTGACCTTTTGATTAATCAAACTTGGTAGTCCTTGTCTCAATGCCCTAGTTTATCCAATTTTTGCCCTATTTTCTGGTTGAATGTTAGAGTTAGATTTCTCGTATTATTGCTCATTTTGAGGAAAAGTGGTAAAGAAGAGGGATATATGATGCTATCATAATCTCTTCATTGGAAGTTTTGTTTAATTATGAGCTACTACTGACTATTATCCCTTTTTGATTGATAGATGCGAATGGTTTTATCTTTCTTTTAGAGATGTTTTTTCCCAATTTTTTTCTACCTAGCAGTAATTTTGGGGCTACAAACCTTTGGTATAAAATTCCTACCCAGTATTCTTATACTCCAAGAGAATTCAATTTTCATTCAACTGAAGAATTTCCTCATATGAAAATTTTGTATAAGCTAAATATGGAACTGGAGAAGTGACAAAAAATGAGCACACGACTCTTTCTTGCGATGGTGGCTTTAGGTACAATTGGATAACGACCTACTTGTCTCAGTCACTTAATAGCATGCCTAACGAGGTTGTGTTTTATCATTTAATGTGCTCATGGAGTGTCATTCACTAAGATAGTGCAATACTGTATTGAACATTGCGAAGAGGCAAGTTACCACACCTGTTCATTCCCTTCTAGAATGTGGAACCAATGCCACAATATTGAGTAAAATTCCCGAGCATATAAGGTAACGATGTTTAATAGAACAAGAAGGATTTTCAGTATCAGATATCTAGCTAGAAAAAGGGAATATGAACGAAAGTTTGTTTAGGTGCTCAAAATGGAGCATATTTTTAGCCAATATTTTCAGAACTAGACCAAACATTGAGTCAAAAAATTTATTGATTCACAGTTCAATTATCCAACCACCATTGGATTGTAATGAATCGATAATATTATAATTTAAAAAATAAAAAATATAATTATTATTAAGAACAAAATTGATCAATAATCTAGTATAATTTAAATGTATAAAGACATAAACAATCAAATTTATAACTAATATAATGTACTAAAATGACAATTATTAATAAATATACAATTCATAGTCACAAAATTAAAAGTATCTATTCTTAGTTTATAACACACAATTTCAAATCCTTATTACTTAAACCAAAGGTATAAATCCTCAAATTCCTCTAAGCCAACTTTCATCATCATGATCCCCGATGTTAGACGCACCACTAGTGCTTGCAACTCTAACATCAACATCAAATTATTTGTGATTTAAATGCAAATTGATCCATTCTTAAAAGATCAATATCATCACCAATATCTTCCACCATAAAATCATTACCATCATTGTCATCTACAAACAATTTAAATAGATATATAAGAGTAAAAAATATAATACTAGTAAATTATAAGTAATTTTGATCAATATTAAAAAAAAAAGAAAAGAAAGATTAACATTTTCTTCCATAATGACGTTGCCTTTGTAACTGATGTTTGCTTATTACATATATATTTTAATATCATTTATGCTTTTAATTCTTTAAAACTCATTAAAGATTGCTACTTAACCCCCCCCCCCCATTTTTTCCTTGTTTAAAGTAGGTTTAAAAGATTGGAGATTAAAAGTAGATTCAATGAGAAAAAGATTAAAAAGAGCTAAACTGAAGACCTACGGTACTGTCGCAATCAAGTTACACAATTGCATGCATAGTCAGAGTTTTAGAAGTCAAAGATTTGGGAACCCACGGAGCCAAACCCCTCATAGTAAATGGCCTCGTGCATGTTTAGAATTCAAAAACATCAAGGATTCTAAGAGGCAATGACGACGTGTAGCTCATCTTTCATGGCATCGTGCCGGTTTCCAGTACATAATAAAGTCAAGACCTATGATGTCATTTCAACTTGTGTATAGCATATCAGAGCATGCATGGAAATATGCAGGCCATCTTCCATGGTGCCATGCAACTTTGTAGAATATACTATGTTTTGTAGAATTTTAGGGATTTGAGAAAGCAACCTATAAATACATATTATTTGGGTTCTTTCAAAAGGAGAGCAACGAGAGACACAAGAAAAACCTTTAAAAAACCCTTTGGAAACACAAGAAGAAGCTAATGAGAGAAGATCAAAGGTGGATTAAAGAAGGAAAGGAGCACCCAAAGAAGGATTGGGAAGAAGAAGAAAACCATTGTCAATGAGTTTTCCCTTTATCCTCTTTGTAATGTGACTTTGAGATTACAATTTTTACTTTATTTAAATTGTAATTAAAGGGTTATACCCTATTTTACTTTTGTATTGAGTGATTATTTGCTCTATTGATTTCTCTTTTAGGTAATTTATCACTTGAGTTTGATTGATTGGGTTGTATATTTGGGTAATTCTTTTATATTGAACTTGAGAAAAGGTGTATGAGATGGATCCCCTTTTATGTTAATCCAATAATTTTTTTTTTCCTTGATAAACTTGAGAAAGAATTTGAGAGATTGAGAACTTGGTGGCAGATGGGGTTGTGGAGTCACCTAGAAATAGGGATTCTATGACTTTTTGGCTTAATTGTTGATTCCCTTAATTTTTATGCATTCTTAGGGTTGATTTGCATGGTAGAGATGTCTATAGATTGGGCACAAGGGAGAAAATTCATTACTTGAGAGAGAGCGAATTTGGCTTTATTTTGGATAATCTTGCCAATACTTGAATATGACATCAATTGATTAAGTAATATTTGGTACTTGGTGTTTAAATGGAAACTTCTCTTTATTTACACGACCAATCTCCTTTTCTGAAATCAATCTTACATTTGTGATCTTTTGACTTTATTTTGTTAGTTGGATAGATATATTCTTGTGGTACTCTTTTGCGATTCATTAGTATTATTTAGTTATTTTACTTCGTTATTTTGATGAATTGGACAATGAAACTTGGGAGAAAGTAGTGGTAGCTGACGTCTTTTTCTAGGGATCTTTAATACTTGCCAACTAAACTTTATATTACATGATGGGTATATTTGCTCAATTATGTGTGTGTATGTAAGTTAAATTTGGATTTTATTTTAAAACATAAGTAAGTATTGAGCATAATTATTTACACATCAAACGCCAAGCACAGAGCAAGTTTTTGTGTCGTTGTCGGGGATCATGCATCAATATCACAAAATTACTTGAGTTTTGTTGATTTTAATTGTTATCTTAGTTTGTTAATGCTTTTTAATTTTACTTTTCTTGAGATTTTGATTTTGATTTTGATTTTGTAGATTTATGTTTTTATTTTTTGTTGTTTTTGTTTTGTGGATTTTTTGTAAATATTGGTCATACTCATTTTTGTTTTGTTTTTTTTATATAATTGTTTAGTTCATAACTTTTGATAGTTGTTGGAGATATTTAAGTTTTATTGGGGATTTTGGCATGGTTTTAGTTTGATTAGGTCATACAATATTTGAGAAATACCATTTTGAGGAGAAATGATTCAAATGTCTTTAGACTCTAATCAAGAAGATTAAGTGCATCATTTTAAAGAATGTAGGGAGTATTTAATGGAGTCACCCATAGAAGATTTGTTTGTGGACTTTGCAGCTGCAAAAAATGCACATTTTCAAACAATGGATGAATTGCTCAAGACACAAGAAACATTAGTGGTAAAATTGGAAACTCAACTTAGACATTTGGTAAAGACTATTCGAGATGAATATGAAGAACATAATCCAAAGGGACAAGCTAAGGTAGTCACACTTCATAGTGGGAAACAATTAGAAGCAGTAGATGAACCTAATCAAGCAAAAGATCAGTCTAATGTAGAGGAAGATGGAATATGTAGGGAACCCATAGTGCTATTTAAGGCAACCGAGCCGACGCTGTGCATTAGTCGAAGGTGAAAAAGCTATTAAACACCTGTCAGAATCCATTCCTCCTATCCCATATCCAGGAAGGCTTAAGAGGGAGAAGGATAATGAGTAGTTTTGTAAAGTTTTTGTAGTACTTAACTAGTATTTTTAAGGATGTCTTATCAGATAAAAGAAACTTGAAGAGCTATCTTTGGTGACCCTAAATGAAGAATACTCTGCCATTGTGCAAAGTAAAAGGACACTACCAAAGAAACTGAAGGATCCAGGAAGTTTTTCCATCACTTGCTTAATTGGAAATGTTACTTTTAGTACTGTATTAGTTGATTTAGGAGCTAGCATCAACCTGTTGCCTTAGGCAACCTTCAAAAAGCTGGGTTTAGGAGAGTGAAAACCTACAAGGATGAGCATTCAATTTGCAGATAGGTTTATTAAACACCTTAGAGGGATTGTTAAAGACGTGCAGGTAAAAGTAGACAAATTCATTTTTCCTATGGACTTCGTCATTCTTAATATGGTTGAAGATTTAAAGGTTCCCCTGATTTCAGGTCAGCCTTTCGTTGCTACTGCTTGAGCTATTATAGATGTTCATGAAAGGAAGTTGACATTGAGAGTAGAGGAGGAAGAAGTTGTCATTAGGATTTCTATGGGAATGAAATATTCATCTATGTGCAGGATAATTCTTATTTTATGGTAGATATCCTTGATGAGTGTACCAATGATTTTGTGCAAAACTATTTCATTGAAACATCACGGGATGCACACTTGGTAGAGGATGATGAATATGAAATAAAAGAACAATTGGCATAAGAAGTCATAGCACTTGTGGAGGATATTGAGGACACTTTTGGGCAAGGTGTTTTTTAGGTAATTGAGAAGTCAAGCCTTGGTAGGATGAGACCATCTATTGAGGATCCTCCATAACTGGAGTTGAAAGAGCTGCCTAGTTATTTGGAATATGCATTCTTGGCACAAGAAAACAAACTTCCAGTTATTATTGCTAAAGATTTAGAGGAGAAGCAGAAGTTACAGTTGGTACAAGTTCTAACAAGGTATAAGAAAGCCATAGCATGGAAAATAATTGATATAAAGGGAATCAGTCATTTCTTCTACACACAAAAGATATTATTGAAAAAAGGTGCTAAGCCTATGATGCAATCTCAATGAAGATTAAATCCAAACATGAAAGAGGTAGTGAAAAGTGAAGTGGTTAAATTTCTTAATGCAGCAATCACTTATTCTATATTAGACAGTATATGGGTAAGCCCAACTCAAATTGTTCCAAAGAAAGGAGGTATAACTGTAATTCCTAATGAGAGAAATGAGCTCATACCTACTAGACTTGCAACGGGTTGGAGAATGTGCATTGACTATAAGAAGCTAAATAAAGCCACAGGAAAGGGTTACTTCCCATTTCCCTTTATTGATCAAATGCTAGAGAGGTTGGCTGGGCATATGTACTACTGCTTTCTTGATAGATTTTCTAGCTATATTCATATTCCCATAGCTCCTGAGGATCATGAGAAAACAACTTTCACTTGCCTTTTTGGGACTTTTACCTACCAGCATATGCCTTTTAGATTTTGCAATGGTCTAAGATCATTTCAAATATGCATGATAGCCCAATAGTTGAGGGACTAATTGGTGATATTATGGAGATATTTATGGATGATTTCTTTATTTTTTGGGGTTCATTTGAATTGTGTTTGAGAAATTTGGAACGAGCACTTCAAAGACACGAGAAAACAAATCTTGTGTTGAATTGGGAAAAATATCATTTTATGGCGAAGGAGTGCATTGTTCTAGACCATAAGATCTCGAATAAAGGATTGGAGGTTAATAGAGTAAAGACTAAAATCATTGAAAAACTTCCTCCAACTTCTTCTGTAAGAGCTATTTGAATTTTTCTGTGGCATGTATGTTTCCATAGAAGGTTTATCAAAGACTTCTAAAAAATTTCCAAACCTCTCATTTCTCTTTTAGAAAAAGATACCCAATTCAACTTTGATGAGCGATATTTGCAAGCTTTCAATGAATTAAAGTTTTAATTAACTCTTCGATTTTGGTCATCCTTAATTGGTCTTTACTTTTGAACTAATATGTAATATAAGTGATTTTGCAATGGGGTGTAGTCATTGGACAAAGGTGAGGAAGGAACTTTCAACTAATTTACTATGCAAGCAAAACTCTCACTGATGCCCAAGAGAACTATACTACCACCAAAAAAAAAAAAAGCTACTTGCCATAGTATTTTCTTTTGATAAATTTCATTCTTCCCTTGTGTTTGTCTAAAGTGATTATATACACTGATCATTCTGCTTTGAAATATCTTCTTACTAGACATAGCTCTAAGGCTCGACTAATATGATGTGTGTTACTTTTATAGGAATTTTATTTGGAGATTAAAGATAAAAAGGGAACTGAAAATCTTGTAACAGATCATTTGTCTAGATTGGACAATCCCGATTTAGAGTCTTTGAATAAAAATAAAATTCAAGACATTTTCCCTGATAAGCAGCTTTTATAGATTGAGAGTAAAAATTCATTTTCTCCTTGGTTTTCAAACTTTGCTAATGATCTTATTGTAGGGATTATTCCAATGGAATATACTTTATAATAGAGAAAGAAATTTCTCCCAGATGTGAAGTATTACTTTTAGGAGGATCATTTTCTTTTCCGTTGTTATGTAGATCATGTTATTAGAAGATGTATTGATGAAGATGCAGATCGAGATATTCTCTGTCATTGCCATGAGGGACTAGCTGGGGGTCACTACTAAGCCAATAGAACTGTAAGGAAAGTGCTCGAAACTAGATTCTATTGGCCTACAGCTTTCAAGAATGCACATAGGTTTGTGAAAAACCGTGATAGATGCCAAAGAATAGGTAATATTTCCAGAGCTTATGGATGTCTTTATCAATTGTTCAAGCATCTGATGTATTTGACTGTTGGAGAATTGATTTCTTGGGATCCTTTTCTAATTCTTTTGGTTATAAATATATCTTGATTACTATTGATTATGTGTCAAAGTGGGTTGAAGCATAAGTTTTACCAACTAATGATGCTAGGGTGGTTGTCCATTTCCTTAAAAGTCTTTTCATTCAATTTGGAATTCCTAAAGTACTTATAAGTGATAGGGGAACACATTTTTGAAACACTCAATTAGAAAAGGTGTTGAATCATGTAGGTGTTACTCATAAACTTGCAACTCCAAATAGAGGTGGTTGATAGAGAGATCAAAAGAATTTTGGAAAAGATAGTCAATAACACAAGAAAGGATTAGAGTAAGAAATTGGATGATGCACTTTAGGCATATAGAACTGCTTTTAAGACACCTTTAGGCACCACACCCTATAGATTAGTTTATAGGAAGTCTTTCCATTTACCTATAGAAATTAAACACAAAGCATTTTAGGCAATTAAGCTTGTAAATTTTGATCTGAATTCTGCAGGTGAAAAAAGCTCTCCAACTGAATAAGTTTGATGAGTGGAAAATGAAGCCTATGAGAATCACAAAGTGTACAAGAAAAAGGTCAAACAATGGTATAACAGGCATAGTCTACCTAACAGGGAATTCCAAGAAGGTGATCAGGTGTTGCTCTACAATTTAAGGCTACGATTATTTCTTGAAAAGCTTAAATCAAGATAGTCTAGTCCATTTGTGGTACACAAAGTCTTTCCTTATGTCACCATAGAACTCTCACATCTGGAGAAAGAGACATTCAAAGTCAATGGAAACCAGTTGAAGTTTTACTTTGGAGAGGATCCTGAAGAGTTGAAAGAGCTTTTGTAATTTTATATGCCTAGGAGAATTCCAATTCTTAATTGCTTTTATTTATTTGATATGAAATTTCTATTTCTATTTCTGTTCTATTATTTTCATTTAGTATATCATTCTATTATTTGATTTCACATTCAGTTTCGTTTTATTTCTTTATTCAGGTTTTTTTTGGATGATTGTAGCTAACTCTTATTTTCTGGATGATGATTATCTCTTATTCTCTTCTTAATGATCAGAATTCAAACTTCTAATCACTTGGGAGTACTACTTTAGTTTCTTTCCTCCTTATTATTTGCAATCCCATTGCATAATTTGTTGGACAATGAGGACAGTGTCCAGTTTAAGTATGGGGGAGAGAATGTAGTATACTACCTTGTAAGAATTTTTTCTAAAATCGATGATTTTGAAATTGATTATTTTGTTGAGCTTTACAAGAATTTTGTCTAAAACTGATGATTATGTTGAGCATGATTGATAAAATTGAGTTGGATTTTTTCCATTTTTGGTATATTTTGAACTCGTTTGGAATTGCTATTCTTTTTCTATTGACATGAAAATTTGGACTAAGGTTATTTTGATTGGATATCCTTAGATAAATGTGTATATTTGGTGTGATATGGATTAGATCTTGATAATTTAGATTAACCTTGCTTATGTTCTAGTAAATACTGTGACATTGTGTTTCCTAGAAATTAATAAGAAACTTGTGATGAAATATAGTAAAGAATTTTGACCTATTTAAATTCCTTGATCTTCTAGCTAGTCCTAATTCTGGGTGTAAGTAAATATAGATTTGGGTAAAAAATGAGTGATTGAAGCAAGGTAATGTAAAAGTTGAAAATAATTCATTTTATCTATATTAGGCATTTGTATTACCTTGTTCTGAAAGAAAATGAGAATTTCATGAGAGTAATGTGGAAACTGAAAGATCTCTATTACCAATCTCTAATAGGCATTTGCATTATCTTGCAAAAGTAAGTTTAAGGACTAATCCTTTGTTTATTACCTATGACTGCAGTAGCTTTTGGCAGTAAAAAAACTTCAGTTAGTCATTATTCCTAAATTATACGAATCACTTGATTTGAACTATTGACTTAGGAAATGGGATGAAACATGTTAAATAGATATAGAATTGTTTAATCTAACTTCGATAGCTTTAGTTTTATCTAATCAAATGCACATGTTTACACAAGTTTAACCTAGTAGAATGATCTTAAATTGGATTTTCATCTGAATCGAAATTGAATATCTTTTCCATAATAGTCATTATTACCAAAAATCTACTCTTGATAAACATGACTTTTGCTTGAACCACTTTTGATTTTGACAATTTGCTTGAAGACACAAAAAATTTTAAATGTGGGAGAGTGATATTTGCTTATTATATGCACATTTTACATATTATTTCTGCTTTTAATTCTTTAAAACTCATTAAATATTTCTACTTAGCCCTTCAATTTCTCCTTATTTAATGTAGGTCGAAAAGATTGGAGATTTGATAGGAATCAAATTAGGCATGACGGCCATTTTCAAGAAGGGGGAAGAAGGACAAAATCACACTTCATGGTTCCATGGGTAAGAATGATATTCAAGAGGATTCAAGAGAATTTTCAAGACAACAAATTCAATAAACCCAGGTCGAAGGAGATTGTGAAGAGATGGATAGTAAAGGAAGGGTCAAAAGACACACAATACAACCAATAATCTATGTGGAGGATTAAGCCAATCTTTAAGAAATAATTCAAGCCTAAAGGAGTATCAAAAAGAGCTCAAAATGATCAATGTTTTATTTGGAAGATCAAGGAGACACATGGAGAAGAAATGGAGGTCAAATAGTGGGGATAGAAATGCAACAAAACTGGGAAGTGAGCCCCAGAGCCGAACCAGCGTCGGTCGAGAGAGATGGAACCGGCACCGGCCTGAAGCTAGCTCATTCTATCTTGGATAGAACAGAGTTGGCACTGGCTCCATGTGCTAGAGCCAGCGCAGGCCCTAATTGGGCCACACCCGGCTTTTTGCAATTTTTTCTTCTTTTCATCCTTTTTCATTTGTAATTTAATTTTTACAAATTTTATTATATTTTAACTTATTTTAAAGCATGTAATAGAGCCTCAAAGCTTCTATTAAGGACATTTAATAGTTAGGATTAGTTTGCTAATTGGTTAGGACAAGGCATCCATATGTATGCCACTATAGCTCTTGTAAACAAAATTTTAAGATATTAATCATTTGAAATTCAAGAACTCTTTGAGAGAGTTGTGAGGGTGATTCCTCTTGGGTGATTCCCAAATTAATCAAGACTACTCTTAGGTTTTAGTCCAACCTAAGAATCTAGTCTCTAATCTTCTCAGAATAGATTATTGTTCTTTCTAAAGTGGGTCTTAGATTTTTAGCTAATCCAGGGTTCTTTTAGGGGTTCAATTAGTTGCCTAAATCTTTCCATCCCATTTATTCTTGATCCTTCTTGGGTTAGGGGTGTTTGGGTATTGATTTAGTTGGCTTAGTTCATTAGATTTTGGGTTCTAGGTAGCTAGTTTGACCTAGGGTTCTAGTCTTAAATTAGGTGTCACTACTAGAAAAAAGGGCTTTGCTGACATATTTTTAATGACACTTTTTATAAAGTGTAATAATATAATACTTATAATGGCACTAGTTTTTTAAATGTTACTATATTGAATCAATATGATGTAGTTTTGTTAGTTTCATTTAAAGTGATATATTGTTATGACACAATTATGTGTCAAGAAAAAATATTAGAATTTTCCTGATAGATTGGGACCGTAAGGAATGAAAAGGCGCGCATAACACTTTTACTAAAAAAATTGCGCGAGTCATTTGGGGAAAAAAAAGAGACCTGTGTTTTTATTGCGAAGGAGCCGAACAACGACAATGGTGGACAAACCAATTTTTCCTTCAAATCACTGATGAAATCGGATGATCTGGAGCACAAGTTGCATCTTCTTCAGCCTAAATTCCTCTGCGCAAGTCGTATCTTTGTCTCTGCACAACCGATTGAAGGGGTACCGTTGGCTCTGCTACTGTGTGAAAGGTTGTTTGGCATTGCAGACAAGCATTGTTGGCCGCGGTCTTTACACCTCTCTTTAGACTGGTAAGTATTCCAATATTGATTTACATTTCTATGCATATGCGAGTTTAATTTTCTGCGATTGAGTCGATTTTCCTCTGAAATTCAGAGGCTTGAATTTGGGCCAAGTGAATAGCCTTTAGTGCAGTGTTCTTGCGGTTGAGTTAGCTCTAAAATTAATATTTTGGGCGTTTGTTGATTTAGGGACTTCTCCAACAAGAATTATTCTTTTCCCTCCATTCAAGTGAGGGTTCATTTTGCTTAACTATATTCTCTGTATTTTGCTGCTCAATCTTTTGAACAGAGGCAAAAATATTTCTATAAATGTAAGTAGATTATTGTTAGTTATATTTCTGTATTTTCCTATTGCCTGAAAATATTAACTATTTATGAACACTAGGTAGATTATTGTTAGTTATATATCTTAGCTTTTTAGAATTCATCTTCTCTGTTTCCTGCAAAATTGAAATATAAGTTTTTGCTTGTTTTCAAGTTGGGAAACTTGGTGGCTAGCTACAATATTTTGTGATGAAAAATGATACCAGATTATATATATTCACAGTCTTAAATTATAGCTAGACATTTGAGATACATATATATATATATATATATATATATATATTTGATTTCATAGTTATGATTTCAGTCCTTTCACTCCCCAAGTTGTTTTCTTTTCCAATAATCTAATTTAATATTGCTCCAACTAAATTGATTTCAACTAATACAATCCAGTATGAACTCTAAACTATATATCTACCACCACTGGCAAAGAAAATCAGAGATCAAATGACACCTTTACAAATTTAGCATTAGTCTCTAAAATAATCTGTATGAAAGCATTCTAGACACTACAATCTTAGTGAAACATAACCCCTAAAAGACTATGCCATTATAGCAAAACTCATGAACACAAGTAGAAAACTGCTACTTCCAAATATCTCAATTTTTGCCAATAGCAATAACATGCAGAAGAAGCAACCATAATGAACTTACATGGGTCACTATGACTGTGCATGCACATGTAGTGATAGTAATAATCAGATTCGCTTTTGTTCCAATACATTTAGATCCACTTCTCTTCAAGTAGAGCCTCTTCCTATTTCAAATTAGAAAGTTCACACACCACTTAACATCTTAGAATTTTCTTTCTATATATTGTAAAAAGTATTTCAACCTTTTTTTTTTTTAGAGATTTCTCCACTTGTATTCTAATATGATGCTAACATAAGTAAATTATCTTCCATTTGCTGCTGCCATTTGAGTTGGATAATTAGTTTCAAAAGTATGGATAAGGGTTGGAGGAAACTTCCAAGGAATTGCATTAAATATGAAAATGAAGTCGAAAGATTTTTAAACTTTACAATGAACAAAGCAAGTTTAAATGGAATGATATTATATCCTTGTCTTAAATGTGGAAATGGAGTAATGAGGACAAAAGTTGAGTCCAGGGAGCATTTGATTGTTATGGGGTTTATTAAGGGATATACACATTGGATAGCACATGGATAACTCTTTACGCCTAGTTTAAGTACATCACACTCAGATCCTATTACAAATAATGTAGCATCTATGCCTGATGACATGGAAGCATTGTTACATGATGCTTTTGGGGTCCCACCTTGTGGAAATGTAAACATAGAAAGTAATTTGACATCCGCAAAAGCTGAAAAATTTTACAAGCTGATTAATGACACTCAAACAAGATTTGTATCCAAGTTGTAAGAAATTCTCTAAACTTACCTTCATTATTCAGTTACTTCATCTCAAGTGCACAGGGAAGTGGTCTAACAAGTATTTTGATATGCTACTTGATTTGCTAAGAGAAGCATTGCCCGAGGGTGTTGAACTTCCTAAATCTTTTTATGAAGCTGAAAAAATTGATGAAGTAACTAGGCTTAGGCTATCAAAAAATAGATGCTTGTTCTAATGATTGTACATTGTACTGGGGGGGATAAAAAAGGATGGAAGGACTGTAAAATGTGTCAAGAGTCTAGGTGGGTCATTTCTGAAAATGACCCAACGAGAGAGAAAATGAAGATTGCAAAGAAAGTTTTGTGGCACTTTCTTTTGAAACCTCGACTACAATGTCTATTCATGTCAGTTAAGACTTTGGCTTCTATGAGATGGCATGAAGAAGGGCGCACAGATGATGAGGCATCCTGTTAATTCACCTACTTGGAAAGCTTTTGACACTATAAATACAGATTTTGCAAAAGATGCACGTAATGTGAGATTGGGATTGGCGTCTGATGGTTTTAATCTATTTAAAAATATTAATGTTGCTTATAGTACTTGGCCTGTGACACTTATGCCTTGCAATTTACCCCCTTGGATGTGTATGAAGTAATCCTATTGCATATTTTCATTGTTGATACCTGGTCCATTTGCTCCTGGTAATAATATTGATGTTTATTTAAAATCTCTAATTGCTGAATTGAAAAAGTTATAGGACATAGACGTGCAAACATTTGATCCATCTTCGAAGCAGAATTTTCAGCTACATGCTATATTGTTTTGGACAATTAGTGATTTTTTGGGTTATGCAAATTTGTTGGGGTGGAGTACTAAAGGGCAGCTAGCCTATCCTATTTGTCATAAGGAAATAAAATCACAATGGTTGAAGAAAGGTGCAAAAAATTGCTACATGGGGCATTGTAGGTTTTTGTCTTATAATAATCATTTTTGAAATGATGCACGATCATTTGATGGTCAGCAAGAACATGGAAGTCCACTCCCTAAATTGAATGGGGATACAATATTGCATGAGTTGGAGGGAAAACAGATTAAATTTGGAAGGACAGTCAATGATAACTAACAATTGCCCTATAATTGGAAGAAACAAAGTATATTCTTTGAGTTGCTGTACTGGAAAGACAATTTGCTGCGCCATAATCTTGATGTAATGCATATTGAAAAGAAAGTTTCTGAAACCATATATGCAATATTGTTGGAGGTAGATAAGAAACGGGACTTTAAGTCACGTCTCGACATAAAGGATATGGGTATTCGATCTGACTGTCATCCTATTGAGAGGGATAATGGTGAAATTTATTTGCCACCGACTTCATCTGTACTACGTAAGAAGGAAAAAGTGACATTTTGCAAGACTTTGAAAGGTGTTAAGGTGTCGAACGGATACGCTGCCAACTTGTCTAAGTGCATACACCTTAATCCACCTAAGCTTTCTGGACTTAAAAGCCATGACCATCATATTTTGATGCAACAATTACTGCTGATTGCTTTAAGAAAAGTTTTACCTAAGTCTGTCTGCTATCCCTTAATAAAGCTCAGTAGATATTTTAGAAAGTTGTGTTATACTGAGATTCATCCAAATGAAGTGTTTCAATTAGAGCAAGAGATTGCAATTATCCTTTGTGAATTAGAGCGAGTCTTCATTCCTTCATCATTCAGTATCATAATGTATCTAACTGTCTACTTAGCATCTGAAGTTGGGATGGCTGGGCCAGTTCATTATCGATTGATGTATCTTATAGAGTGGTATATGTTTCTTTCATTTCATATTTAGGTTATTCTTTCTTGCGATTTCAAACATGTACAACAATAGCATTGAAACTAATGTATGAAAGTTAAAGTTAAATAGGTATTTAAGCACGTTAAAGTCCTATGTTCGTAATAGGAGTTGCCCAGAAAGTTCTATTGCTGAAGGGTACTGGCTGAGGAATGTTTGACATTTTGCTCATTATATCTTGTTGACTATGTTGAGACAAAGTTCAACCGACCAAGTAGGAATGACGATCATGAAACTAATTCCTATGCTGGATTAGATATTTTCAAACCAACTAGAGGTCCACTTGGAAAAAGAGTGCCTACAAAATTCGATGAAGACACATTGAAGAAAGCACATCAATATGTGTAGTTTAATTCTCACAATGTAAAACCTTACATAGAGTAAGTATAAGATAAATGACTTATATTCTTCATTAGATTAGTGCCCATGAAGCCATGTCTAACTAATGCATAGTAAGTGTATGCAGCCAACATCGTGGACTAATGGAGTAAAGGCATTCTCATGTAAGTTTGTATGGAATTGAGCGCATCTGTAATGAAGAATTTGCGAATTAGTTTTGCAATTATGTAAGGTTCATCTCAAATAGCATGGTTAAGTTATACTTAATTATGCTTAAGCTTACACTGACTCTTGTCAATTTCCTAGGTGAAGGCATTGCTTCAATGATGATGATATAATTTCTAAGAATTTGAAGTATCTGGCCAGATGACCAAATCAGATTGGTCTTAAATACGATAGGTTCTTGGTGAACGGCTTTTAACTTCATACTAGAGAAGTTGAACATAAAAGGAAAACTCAAAATAGTGGCGTTTCTATAAATGTAACAAAAACTAGTTTTTCAAGTGTTGGGGACAGAAATCCAATTTCAAGTGATGTGTCTTATTTAGAGAAATTAACAGATGTGATTGTGTTAGATTATAGAGATAGGCGTAGAGTTGCGTTGTTCAAATGTGATTGGGTATCAACAGGGAAAAGGTTGAAACAAGATGCTGAGAGCTTTACTCTTGCCAATTTCACCAATGTTATGCCCCCATTCTGAGCCTTTCATTCTAGCTTCTCAAGCAACACAAGTCTTTTACATTAGAGACCTAATTGAAAGTAATTGGCAAATTTTTATAGCCACAAATTCAAGAGTTTTGTATAACATGGGGTCCGTAGTTGATGTTGAGATTTATTTGCAGAGTGAAACTTGCAACATCTAGGTATATTTGGGTAGTGAGGAAGTCAGTTGGGTTCATAAACGGGCTAATGGAGTTGAAGTTGAAATTACATCTATTTGATAAATCTTTATTTTATTAGTTGCTTTTGTTATCTTCTATTTTGTTTTGAAATCCTTCTATTCAGCTAAGTTGTTCAAACTTAGTGGCAGTAATATGAGATACAACTTTTTAAGGCTCCATTATTTATGCCATTTTGCAAGCAATATGTGATGTGTTTTTGCATTTTGTTTGTTTGTTTGCTTTTTTTTTTTTAGTTAATAAATGTTTTGGGTTCTTTTCAGGGATTTTTTTGGATATGAAATTATTGATCTTTCTGTGAACATTTGAATCCCAGATTTCCATTACATGTTATATGGCAAGAACTAGGGGAAGAAGAAGAAGTACCAATCAAAGAAACCAACAAGTTGATGGCCATACCGATGTGCATGTTGTACAAGAGGTTGATGGCCAAGTCATGCAACAAAGTGAAAGTGAAAGTATATTTATATTTAGTGGCTTCTCATATGCTTTCTATATTTTTGTACTTTTTAATGTGTCCTTGCACAATTTTTATAGGAGAAGTAAATACCAGAAGAAGTGAGGCCACTCACAAGAGAAGACCAGCCTATATGACCTCTATTAGGGGCTACCCTCGAAATGTAAAGCCATTGGACGTTGAACTCAACAAATTTGGACAGCTGGTTGGAACGAACCGTGCTAAATTGACCGAATATTTGGGAACCATAGCAAGGAATGGAATGTACGCTCCGATAGATATCAAAACATGGTCTCAGATTCCTCAAGACAACAAGAATGAGATGTTCAATATTGTGAAGGTATTTTACATTGTTATATAATATTGAACTGCAGTATATAGTAATATGTATTTGAGTTTTGTTATTTTTTTGTCCATGTACAGGAAAAGTTTAATGTACCGCCCAGTCTTAAGCCTACTATTCTAAGATCAATTGGCATAAAATGGAGGACCTGGAAAGTATCACTAAAGAATGAATGGTATGATGCAGAAAAAAACATCTATCACCAAACTCCATGTACCGATGATCGTGTGAAATTTTTTGCTATGTTCTTGCTTTAAAATTGTTTCTTGATGTTAGTATAACCATTGGGGATTGATTTTTATTGTGAATTTTGAGTTTTGGGGCTGTTATAAATAAGAAAATATCGGAGTAGCTTGAGTTATGAGCTTGCATAGAAGGTGTTTGATATGTTACTTCTATAACTTGTGATTGTGTAAACATGACTAGCAAATGGTTCCTATGATTTTCTTACTTAATAACTTATTTTGAGTAAGAATTATCCTTTTGTTACTAGTAGAAAATTGTTAGTCATTGTGTTCTATGCTATAGTTTGGGAAAATTATTGGTTCATGCATAGTCATATCATTTGTCTTTGAATTCTTAAACTCCTTATGATATTATTGCCTTGAGTGAGTTAATTGTGCATCAAAATTATATCCTTGAAGTTGTGATAGCATCCTAATATTTAAAAATCCTTCATTTGAGTAATTACCTACCAAGTGTTTGATGAAATGCCTAAGTGACTCTACAATCCATTGTGTGAGATCTTAGCTTGCATCTTCCACTTCAAATTGACTTCATTGATTTATTTCATATTATTGGTGGATTGAATACTTGGTTTTAAATCTTCTTAAGATATTTAGAAGTGATTTGAACTTATCTATCTTTGAATCCTTGCTGTTTTTGCTTAGTGAGTACCTTCATCAATCACTCTTAAAATCTTGAGTTTGTTGAGCCTTAATTCTTTGAAATTTTTGCTTGAACTTGCCTTGTTCCTTGGTAATCACCAAGTTTTAAATTGAATTCCATTATAGTTGAATGTCCTTAAAGGGTTGGCTTGACTTGTCTAGTTGGACTAATTCCTAAGTAATTAGAAAGGTTGTTTTGGGAAAGAATCTTTGAGGATTTAAGTGTTGAAAGAAAAAGGAAAGAGGGTGAGCTCATTGTGATAAAAGCCAAGAAGAGTGCAAAAAATGAGTGAAGAGTGACCACTAAAAATTGAGTATGAACACGTGAGGGAGTGAAGTGAGGAATTTTTCTTGTGTTTTTTACTTAAATCCTATGGGTTCATCTCTTCAAAGAAAATTCACAATAGCTGGTTGGAGTGATAGTGAGGGTATGACAATGATGAGGAGTCTTATTACAACGAAACTAATTATGGGGGATATGAAGAACATGAATATGATTATGAGAAAGATTATTGGGGAAATATAGATGATTATGAGAATTTGCTTGATTATGGAGATGAGTCTTATAGGGATAGCTATAATGAAGGGCCAAGCATAAGTAGAAGGGAGTATGATAGCTATAAAAGAAACCATTGGGAAAATGAAAAAGAATATTGGGGGGGGGGTAATGTGGAAGGAATACAAAAACATTCAAAGGGTAAATTACAAAGAAGGAAAGAGGATGTGGAGAATAGGGAGTTGAAGTACAATGAGAAGTTGGTGCCTCCATTCTATGGGAAGAGAGATTGAAGGGAGTATTATGAATGGAAAAGAAGAATGGAAGAATTGTTTAAGTGTTTTATGCCTAGTGGAAGTTTCAAGGTGAAATGGGCACAAAAGTATTTTTCTAAAAATATTTTTGAATGGTAGAAGCAAGTGAACACGCAAAAAAAGCAAAGTGGGTATCAAACGGTGGATTCTTGGGAAGAAATAAAAGATTTAATAAGGGAGCATTTTGACCCCGATGAGTGCGAAATATGTGAAAGTTTTGCTCACATGTCCCATAATTGTCCAAGAAGTTCTAAGTATAGTGAGGGAAGTACAATGCAAAAGTTTACAAAAGGAGGAATGAGAAGAAAACAAGATTATGTTTGCTCTACTTATTGGAAATATGGTTATAGTATATGTATTTTCCCAAGATTGAATGATCAAGGAAAAAGTTTTGAACTGCAAAAAGGTAGTGTAGTTTCTTGTGAGCATTGTAGTGGCTATAGGCACAATTCATTTGATTGTCATTGGAAGTCCTCTAAAGAGCAAAGTGAGATTCATAAATTTGAGAAGCAAAGAGTAAGACTTGAGACCAAAGTGGCCAAGAAAAATGTTGTAGATGTTGAGGAGCCAAGAAGGATAAGAAATGAAAAAAAAGTTGAGAGAGTTGAGAAAAATGAATTGTATGATTTTAAGGAGGAGGAGAAGCTTGAAAATGAGGCCAAATGCCATGGAATACTCAATTAAAATGATGAAGTAGTGCTTAAAGATGTTGACAAAAATGTTCATGAGGTTGATAAGGAGCTTAGTGATGACGAAGGAGATGAAGTGAATCAATTGAGTCCAATAAAAAGGGTGACTAAGGAGTTCTACAATATCTTATTCTTTTTAGATGAAGAGTTACATCCATTAGAAGTGATAGAGGAGAATGAGCAAGAAGAAGTTGAGCAAAAGAGTATGGAATTTGTTGAAGAGCCAAAGAATTCAAGGATTGAGGTGGAGAATGAGCAAATACGTACTATGAATGAAAGTCCCAAGGGTGCTTCAAGTACTTATGAAGTGGGAGAAAGCTCACATCTGCAAGAGGAGAAAAAGAAGAGTTGGCTAGAAGTTGTGCAAGAGCAAATGAGAACGTGTGAAGCTAATAAGAATGAAGCATCTAGTTCAATTTCACAAAATGACACTAAATCTAGTGGAGGAAAAAAAGAGGATGGAAGATATGGGGATACATTTGAGAAACCTTTTGCATTAATTGGTGTTATGAGAGAAGTTGTTGAAATTTGTGTGGTTGAAGGAAAAGTGGATTTACAAAGAGAAATTTTTTTCTATTTAAGGTGTCAAATCAAAGAGAAACCATGTAGTTTGATTATTGATGGAGGAAGTTGTAAAAATGTGATTAGTGCTACATTGGTGGAAGAATTGGGAATAAAGACCTTGAAATACCCTAAACCTTATAAGCTTCAATGGTTGAACAATTGCGATGAAGTAAAGGTGAATAAACAAGTTAGGGTTACAATTGTTATGGGGGGATATAAAGATGAAGTGATGTGTGATATGTTTCCCATGCATGTTGGGCATATATTATTGGGAAGATTTTGGCTATATGATAGAGATGTGGTTCACCATGGGAAGAAGAACACTTACACCTTGCACAAGAATGAAAGGAAATTCATACTTTGTCCTATGCTTCCAAGTGAGATTGTCAATGATCAAAATATTTTGAGAGAGGAAGATAAAAAGAAAACGGAACAAAAAGAGAGGGAAAATCAAGAGAAGGGAAAACGAGAACAAGAGAGAAGAAAAGATGAAAGAAAAGAGAGATAGCTAAAAGAAAGGGGGGGGGAAGAGACAAAGGAGTGTGAGATAAAAGAGCTTGAGGTAAAAGAAGAAGAGAGGAGAGGGAGTGAAAATGGAGGGGGGCACACAAAAATAAAGTGGTGCAAGAGAGAGCCAAATAAGAGATTGAGAAAAAGAAAATGAGTAGAGGTAAAATGAAGTTGAGAGCTTAGGGTGAAAAGAGAGAAAATAATAAAGTTAGTAAGGATCCAATGCCAAAAGTTTTACTTTCAGATAGAATATCTTATTTGAATTGTAATGTAGGTATCGATTTGAAGACAAATCATCTTTAAGAAGGGGGAAATGATAGGAATCAAATTAGGCATGAAGGCCATTTTCAAAAATGAGAAAGAAGGACAAAATCACACTTCATGGTTCCATAGGTAAGAATGATATTCAAGAAGATTCAAGAGAATTTCAAGATAACAAATTCAACAAACCTAGGTCCAAAAATTTTTTGAAAGAGATGGATAGTAAAGGAAGGGTCAAAAGACGCACAACATAAGCAACAATCTAAGTGGAGGATCAAGGCAATCTTTAAGCAAGGATTGAAGGCCAAATGAGTATTAAGAAGAGATTAAACTGACCAACATTTTATTTGGAAGATCAAGGAGACACATGGAGAAGAAATGGAGGTCAAATGAGTTGGGATAGAAGTGCAACAAAACAGTGGAGTGTGCTCCAGAGCCGAACCGGCGCCGGCCGAGAGAGATGGAACCAGTGCTGGCTAGTTCTATCTTGGACAAAATAGAGCCGGCACTGGTTCTTTGTGCTAGAGTCGACGCCGACCCCAATCGGGCCACACCCGACTTTTTGCAATTTTTCTTGTTTTCATCCTTTTTCATTTGTAATTTAATTTTCATAACTTTTATTATGTTTTAACTTATTTTAAGGCATGTAATAGGGCCTCAAAGCTTGTATTAAGTACATTTAATAGGTAGGATTAGTTTGCTAATTGGTTAGAGCAAGACATCTATATATATATACTATTATAGCTTTTGTAAACATAACTTTGGGATATTAGTCATTTGAAATTCAAGAACTCTTTGAGAGAGTTGTGAGGGTGATTCCTCTTGGGTGATTCCCAAAACTAGTTTGTGTTTGTGTTTTTTAAAGGAAAACATTTTTCCTATTTTCTATAGGTTTTTAGGATTTGACTAACTGCAACTAAGTCCTTCAAGATTTAATTAAATACAATTAAATTCTTAAAGTTTGTATAATCATAATTAGATCCAGAATTATAACAAACTTATAATTCACCCATAAGATTATTTTCTTCTCACAAATAACCCCATAATATTATCAAATAATATATTGAGTACTCAAACCTTTATTGTGTGTGACCTATTAGGTTTCTTAGTCTATTGGTAGCAAAATATGAATGAATCCAAACATCTTTAGGATTAATAACCCTTGATAATTAGAATTAACTTATTAATTCTAAATGTGATTGATTTATTAATTCTCTAATTAATAAATCCATATTTACCATATCATGAGCGATATCTAGCAACACATCATGACCACCCAAAAATCTAGAAAGTTAAGTGGCTTGACATTAATCTTTCAATAGCAAACAACAGTGTAACAAATTCCTTTCAGCATACAATATCTCATTCGGTTTAGAGTATGAAATTAGTGCCAACTCCCTCCAAAATATTAATTAATTCTAGCCCAAATATTTTAGTGCTTGTTCTTAGAATCCATTACTGATCATATGTATCAATTGGAACTATTTCCAGTATACAATTGCCTTGGCCAATGACTTCTCAAGTAGTGATTCCAACAAGTGGCCATGAGATATTTGCCCCTACTATTAGGAGTAGTGAATCTTTTATTGATCATCTCAACTACATACGTTTACTTCATGTTTTACCCAATATCCATCCTATAGGCGGTCTTGTCAGGACTCTAGAGATTGAAATTAAAGTCCAACACTTAACAAATAAAATACCTTGGAGATCTCAAGTCTAAGGATATTTGCACATTTGCTATGATGAGATTCTATCACTGGCACTAAATAATTATCCATGTGATTATCTCATAACTAGGTCATCCAATGTACTTGTTCAAGTAACGATCATCCACGTGTTAACTTTGAGTATCACAATACTCACATATATAAAAACCACCGCCTGATCAAATCAAGAAGTATAACACATGCTAGTCTTAACGCATTAATAATGTTCTATCTCATTAATCTATGACTAGAGATAATTTAAGTACGAACACTTTCCAGTGTAGTAGGAACCTCACATTATGATCTCTATCATGATTTCTTAACACAATGTTGTATTGGGACTTTATTTAATAGTTATATTCACAAAAAATAAATAGAAAGATAAATAATGCCTTGTATTATTAATTAAATGTATCATATACAAAATACAAATAATTACTTCTAGAGCATAACACTAACAAACTTCCATTTGCACTAGAACCAATCATTCATGTATCTAATACCGAATGACTCAACATACCTATCATGTTCCTTCTGGGGAAGTACTTTAGTCAGTGGGTCTGCTATGTTCTCATCTGTGGAAACTTTCTCTATCTTATACATCTTTCCTATCAATGATTTCATAAATCAAGTAATAGCACTTAAATTGAACACGTAGCCTGATTATGACTCGTAGTTATTGTCATTAGATTGTAAACCGGTATCAATATACCCTTTTACTCATTGAAGAATAAAGATATTATTTTCTATTAGCAATATGTCATTCACATAAAGCGATAGGAAAACAACTACACTCCTACTAACCTTCTTGTATGCACAAGGTTCACCATATTTTGAATAAAACCAAACTCTTTAATTGTTTTATCAAAACAGATGTTCTAACTCCTAAGAGCTTACGTGAGTCCATAAATAGATCTTTGCAGCTTGTACACTTTTGTGCTATCATTGGATGTGAAAGCTTCAGGTTGTGTCATAGACACTTCCTCAGTCAGGTTTCTATTTAGGAAAGCTATTATCATATCCATTTGCCAAATCTCATAATCATAATGAGCGGCAATGGCTAGGAGTATTCTGATGGATTTCAGCATAGCAACTAGTGAGAAGTTTTCGCCATAGTCAATACCATGTTGTAGACGATAACTCTTAGCCACCAGTCGTACTTTTTAGGTAACTATGTTACCATCCATGTCGGTTTTCTTCTTGAAAACCTAGTTGCACCTAATAGGTTTAATTCCTTTGGATGGATCAACCAGAGTCCATACTTAGTTGTCATACATGGAATCTATCTCTGACTTCATAGCTTCAAGCTATTTGTCAGATTTTGAACTATTCAGAACTTTCTTGTAAGTAGTAGGCTCATCATCATCTATGAGCAATACGCCATTGTGGTCACTAATGAGAAATCCATATCTCTTAAGTGTCATACATATCCTACTTGACCTACGAGGTTCTTGTATAGTCAAAGGTTCATTTATTATTTTAATAGATGTGGGATCACATGGTTGATCCTTATTTATTTGTTCTTCTTAAACTTCACTAAATTCAATTTTACTCCCTCTGTCCCCTTTGAGAATGTGCTCCTTCTCTAAAAAGATGACATACTTCGAAACAAACACTTTGTTTTCAGAAGGTTTGTAGGAATAAGACCCGAAAGATTCTTTCGAATATCCCACAAATAAACACTTGTCAGACTTACTATTAAGTTTGTCTGACTATGGCATTTTGACAAAGGCAGGGTAACCCCATACTCTTAAGTGAGATAACTTTAGTTTCTTGCTAAAGAACATCTCAAACAGTTTTTGACGGAACTCTATTTAAAATATAAACAGAAGTCTCTAGTGCGTCCCCCCAAAATGATTTTGGTAAGTCTGCAGAAGCCATCATGATCCGTACCATGTCTAGAAGGGTTCAATTCATTCTTTCAGATACACTGTTATGTTCAAGTGTATGTGGTGAGACTATTAAAATAATACCCCATTATCTCTAAGATAATCTTGAAACTCTTGGCTTAAATATTTACATCCTTAATCAGATCTTAGAGTCTTAATACTTTTTTCAAGTTATTTCTCTACTTCATTCTTGAAGTCTTTGAATCTTTCAAAAGCCTCATATTTGTATTTTATTAAATACAAATACCCTATATCGTGAATAATCATTGATAAAAGTTATGAAATAGTGATAACCTCATCTTGATTATATAGATATTGTGCCACATACATCAGAATGTATAAGTTCTAACAACTCTTTGGCCCTTTCTCATTTTCTAGGAAAAAAGAGTTTTAGCCATTTTACCAAGTATACAAGAAACACACATGCGATATGATCCAAAATCAAATGACCCTAAGTCACTTAGCTTATGTAACTTAGAAATGTGATTCTCATTTGCAGAGCCTAAATGACAATGCCATAATTAGGATAAGGTTAAGTTATCCATCCTTCGTTTCTTATTGTTTATATTAAGAATTGGATTATCCATGCTTAGAACATATAAACTATTAACCAAAGTTGCAGAATCATAATGGATATCATTCAATAAAAAAATAATATTTATTCTTTAAAAAATTAAATAAAATCATACAAGTCTAAACACACAACTGAGATAATGTTTTGAATAAAATTGGTACATAATAACAGTTTTTGTAGTTCTAAAACTAATCTAGAAGGCAAGTATAGCTCATAAGTCTCCACAGTATGTGCAGTAACCTTTGCTCCATTTGTACCACATAGGTTCATATCGCCCTTCTCGAGCCTTCTACTGTCATTTAGTCTCTACAAATTATTGCATAGATGAGATATGCATTCGATATTTAATACTCATATCTCATTTCTAAAGGCAGTATTTATCTCAATCATAGACATACCAGGAGTAAAAGTAGAAGTGCCTGCAAGCTTTTTCTTCTCCTTCTTGTTCTTGACGGTCTCTAGTCAGGCTTTGCAGTTGTGCCTACAATGACCCATCTTTCCACAGTGATGGCATAGGCCTTTGGTGGCAGTTTCCTTCTTCTTCACACCACCTTTGGGCTTAGTAGAAGCATTCTTGTTCTTCTTAGGAACTTTCTTCCTCGAAGAGGAAGATTCTACCAACATAATTGCATTGGATTCCTTCTTTATGGAGGACTTTGTAGTTTTGAGAAGATTAATCAACTCGGGTATAGTGGACTTAATTTTGTTCATCTGGTAGTTAATCACAAATTGTGAAAAATCACTTGCCAAAGATTATATAATTAAGTTAATAATTCATAGTCCATCACAAAACCAAGAGACCGAGCTTCTCAATTAAACCCAACATCTTTAGCCGATGAGTGGCCACAGAAGTATTCTCAGTCATCTTCAAATGGAATAGTTGTTTTGATATCTCATATCTTTCCATTCTGGCTTGGGTATCAAACAGATTTCGAAGATGTAATATGATTGAGTAAGCATCCATATGCTCTTGCTGTTTTTGCAGTTCAAGGGTCATTGACGCCAACATCACATAGGATGTTGTGTCACTGTCCTCTTTGTGCTTTTTGTGGACAACATACTCATCAGCATGAGCATCTTGAGCTGCTGGTGGCAGAATAGGAGCCTTTAGCACATAGAGCAATTTTTCCGACTTGAAAACGATTATCAAGTTTCTATATCAGTCTAGAAAATTTAACTCGGTAAGTTTGTTTATTTCCAAAATGCTACGTAAGTTCAAGTTTGTTGTCATGATGCAAATGACCTAGATATAAAGATAGGGAAATTAGTGTAATGTATATACACATGTAATGCAAATAATTAGGTCTTTAATTAAGTACATTTTTATTTCACTATTTTAACCAAACCAATAGCCCTCACTATTGATTCGAAAAAGCCTATTGGAAGCTTTCCTAGTGGACCAGTATTTAAATTCCTTAAGAATAATCTTAGGCATTCCCAACAAATCACTCTTAAGTTCAATGGTAAGTATTCAATTCCAATTACATCAAATATAACTACCGAATTATTAGGTGATTAACATCTTTTAATCTTAAAGCATTTAGTGCTACCCCAACTTAGCTTCTAATATTCTTTATGCTTGTGTATGCCCAACCAAGATAAAGAAATTAGTTAAATCCAGCCCATTAATCCGGAATCACATTCTATAGCTTGAACATGCTCAATGTCGAGTAAGCTTAGGTGTGTCCAACAACCTAATCTCAAAAAAGAACTCTCGTTCTTGCTATATTAATGGAAGGCTTCAGATTTAATATTATTTGAGGTATTTGTTTATATTGGTGGTCTTATACATAGCATGCATAATATCACCATATATACATGGCATAAAACATAATTACGTGGTATGGTTATGGACTTTTCCTAAATTAATTTCCTCAAGCCACGAAGGAAATTAATATGGTCAACTCTATGTGTTCATGCATGATATAAGTAGAAGGTCTTACCCTCTCGCCTCATTTTGATCGCCATTACTATTGTCTTGTGAATAATTTTTAAACTCTATCTAACCTATGTAATCTAGTTACATAAATTTCCTAAGTAATGAAACCTCGACTTACATTCAAGGGGAGTTTAGATGAGAAGAGAAATTACACAAGAATAATAGAGAATGCAGGACACGCAGACCTTATTTCATTAAAACCAAAATTGTAAATAATGCATAAACAGATATTTTTGGTCTTAGTCCATAACCATCCACCATGCTAACATCATGCTCAAAACACATTAAGCAAAATAAAACATAGCATACAATTCCAAAATCACTGTTTTGGAAATAAAATATAAAATCAAAATTTTAGAAAAAATTATATTAATTTCTAAAATCAAATTTTAGAAATTAACAAAAGTTTTCAATATCAAAATTTGGAAATTTCTTGATAAATTTATATAAAATATAAACTTCCAAAATCATTATTTTGGAAAAATAAAACAGTTAGTCTCAAAATCAAAATTTGAGAAAATCTTTTAGGTCCCCTTTTTTGGGGGAAAACAATAGCGGTCCCATTGGCCAATCAACGGGCCGGGGTCAAGGGGGTAGCGCCCCCGAAAAGAAAATTAATTTTTCCATTCCTCATCAAATGAGATTCTCCCTTCCAAATCACTTCTAAAATCAATATTTTAGAAAATATATTAATTACTAAAATCATATTTTAGGAATTAAAATAATATATAATCTAAAATCAATATTTTAAAAAATATATTAATTGCTAAAATCATATTTTAGGAGTTAAAATAATATATAATCTAAAATTAATATTTTAGAAAAATATATTATTTTTCCAAAAACAAGATTTTTGGAAAAAAATATACATTAGTCCCAAAATAGAACCTTTGGGAGAAATCTAGGTACTAGCTGAAAGGAAACAAAAACCGAATGTGGACCACTTCACAAGAAGACGAAACAAGAAAAGAAGAGTTTTTTTTTTTTATATAAAAAGGAGGTTTCATCCGCGAGGGGCATTGCATATGCCTTCCCCTGATTGCCAAGAATAATCCAAGTGAGCTGCGAATTTTGGAAGAGCAATTTGAATGAACCGTGGCTCCAAGCCGTGGCTTGGGAAGTTTGTAACTCAAGCCGCCGCTCAGCTTCCAGTGAGCCGCTGGCGGCTTGGGCCGAACAATTTTTTTTTTTTTTCATTTTTTTCTTATCAAAATCCGATCATCTTCTCCAACATTTTACAAAAGACTACTCCTCCGTTCAATGTAAAGAAAACATTATCTTTACTCTTTATTTATTGGAAAATAGAAACAAACTAACAAAGAACAATTTCTTCATAGAAAGAAATCCATATAAACACTTTCTGTCGCAGAAACAAACCCATAGAAACACTTTCTATACAAAGCAAAACCTGCAACTTTTAAAAACAAAAACGATTTTTCTTGAAACATAATTCAACAAATATTTTCCAAACCATCTCTGTAACCATTACAGAAACAATGAATGTCAACCCGCAACCCACAAAACAGTTTATTCAAAATCCATAAATCAGTCTATTCACAATACACAATGAAGACCCAAATTCATGGAAATATTGTGAAAATGTCTCAGTAAACAACCACCTAGAAGCATGCTCGAAACAATTTCCTAGCATTAAAAGAACCCATTAAAATCACAAACATGGAGGCTCTTATACCACAGTTAGGAACTCAGTCATGCATTATCATAAAACACAGCAAAAAAAAAAAAAAAAAACCTAAATTCCAATCCCAAGATTGCATGGCTGTGTATAAAACAGGTAAAAGCATTGGTACAGTATTTACCTTTGTTGCAAGTAGATTTCAAAAAATTTTGTCCTGGATGTTGATGGCGTGATCCAGCAAACCCCACATCTTGAACGAACAAAACACTCTTATTGGAACGTTCAAACCGAACCACTACAATCCAAGGATAGGATTGTCTCCGACAGAAATCCACACAAGGTTTTAGCACTCACAAAGTCACTTAGTTCTATGCTAGTAGAATAATTTACGGCTAGGGTTTTAATTAGAGAAGAGAATGGAAGAAGACCACACCCAAAACTGATTTCTGTGTGTGTTTTTTAAAGGAAAATGTTTTTCCTATTTTCTATAGTTTTTTAGGATTTTAACTAATTGCAACTAAGTCCTTAATGTTTAATTAAATATAATTAAATCCTTGTTGTTTGTATAATCGCAATTAGACCCAGAGTTAAAACAAACTTACAATTCACCCATAAGATTATTTTCTTTTCACAATTAACCCCATAATATTGTGAGTACTCAAACCTTTATTGTGTGTGACCTATTAGGTTTCCGGGTCTATTAGTAACAAAATATGAATTAATCCAAACTTTTTTAGGATTAATAACCCTTGATAATTAGACACTACAAAAAAAAGTGGCTTTTGGCAACGCTTTTATTTGCAATATAGCAAAATCTGTGGTAAAAGCTTAGTTTTTACCACAGTTTTGAATTTCATGGCATATAAACCTTTTTTTGTAACACTTTATTTTGCCACGGCTATATTTCTGTAGATAAAAGTTCTTTTTTACCACATATTTAAAAATTGTGTGGGTAAAAATAAAATTTTACCACAGAGATTTAAAATTGTGGGTAAAGAAATTTTATTACCCACAGTTTTACTAAACTGTGAAAAAAGCATATTTTTTCTTATTTTATCAAATATTAAAAAATGTCAACATAAAATGGAAGCTTTCATTAGATAACATGGTTGAGGTAATTGTATATATTCAAGTGGTTGTATGTTTATATCTTGATATTACTATTTTATTAATTTAATATAATTTTTGGACCAATTATCTAATTTTTTTGAATATTTTTCTAGATATTTTACTACATTATGTGTCAAAATATATCCGATTACCTTCAAATTTTGTTATAACACTTTTCTTAGTAATTTTAACAAATCTAACAGTTGGATCATTAATTTGATATGCCTATCTTTGTAAATGCATAAGGTTTTGGATATTTTTCTAGATATTATGCTAGATAATGTGTCAAAATATATCCGATTACCTTCGAATTTTTTCATAATACTTTTTTTAGCAATTTTAACAAATCTAACAATTAGATCGTTAATTTGATACGTCTATCTTTATACATGCATTAGGTTTTGGATATTTTTTAGATATTATAGTAGATTATGTACTAAAAAATATCCGTTTACCTTCAAATTTTGTCATGGAACTTTTCTTAATAATTTTCACAAATATAATTGTTGGATCATTAATTTGATATGCCTATCTTTGTAAATGCATTATGTTTTAGATATTATGCTAGATTCTGTACCAAATTATATCCGATTACCTTCAAATTTTGTCATAACAATTTTTTTAGTGATTTTAATAAATCTAACGGTTGGATCATTAATTTGATACTCATATCTTTGTAAATACGTTAGATTTTTTTTATATCTTTTTAGATATTATGCTAGATTATGTACCAAATTATATCCGATTACCTTAAAATTTTGTCATAACACTTTTCTTAGTGATTTTAATAAATTTAACGGTTGTATCATTAATTTAATACGCATATCTTTGTAAAAACGTTAGGCTTTGGATATTTTTTTTAGATATTATGCTAGATTGTGTAGTAAAATATATCCGATTACTTTCAATTTTGTCATAACACTTTTCATAGTAATTTTAACAAATCTAACAGTTGAATCATTAATTTGATACGCTTATCTTTGTAAATGTGTTAGGTTTTTTATTTTTTTAGATATTATGCTAGATTATGTACCAAATTATATCCGATTACCTTCAAATTTTGTCATAACACTTTTTTTTTAGTGATTGTAATAAATCTAATAGTTGGATCGTTAATTTGATATGCATATCTTTGTAAATGCATTAGGTTTTAGATATTATTTTAGATATTATGCTAGATTGTGTACCAAAAATATCTGATTACTTTCAAATTTTGTCATAACACTTTTAATAGTAATTTTAACAAATTTAACGGTTAGATTGTTAATTTGATATGGCTATCTTTGTAAACATGTTAGGTTTTGGATATTTTTTTTAGATATTATGCTAGATTATGTACCAAAATATATCTGATTACCTTCAAATTTTGTCATAACACTTTTCTTAGTAATTTTAACAAATCTAATGGTTCGATCATTAATTTAATATGTCTATCATTGTACATGAGTTAGGTTTTGTATATTTTTCTAGATATTATGTTAGATTATGTGCTAAAGTATATCCGACTGCCTTCAAATTTTGTCATAACACTTTTCTTAGTGATTTTATCAAATCTAACGTATGGATCATTAATTTGATATGCCTATCTTTGTAAATGCGTTAGGTTTTGGATATTTTTCTAGACATTATACTCGATTGTGTGCCAAAATGCATTCGATTACCTTCAAATTTTGTCATAACACTTTTCTTAGTAATTTTAATAAATCTAACGGTTAGATTGTTAATTTGATATGGTTATATTTAAAAATGTATTAGGTTTTTGCTTTTGTATGGAGATTATTCTAGATTATGTGGCAAAATATATCTGATTATCTTCAAATTTGGTCAGAATACTTTTTATAGTAATTTTAAATAATACAACGGTTGGATCGTTAATTTGATGCCCTTATTTTTGTAATTGCATTAGGTTATGGGTTTTTATATTGAAATTATACTATAGTATGTGGTAAAATATATTCAATTACCTTCTAATTGGGTCTTATACTTTTTTTTAAAAAAATTAACTAATATAACGGTTAGATCATTAATTTGATGTTCTTATATTTGTAAATGTGTTAGATTATGGGCTTTTATATAGAGATTATACTATATTTGTTCTATTCTTGTGTGTTTGAGTTTAGAATTACCATCAATTTTGATTCTTCTTCCTCTCCTTTTCTTCTATCTCAAGTTTTGCATATATATATATATATATATATATATATATATATATATGTGTGTGTGTGTGTGTGTGTGTGTGTGTGTGTGTGTGTGTCCTACGCTTTTTCTCCTTCTTAGTTAATTTTTCTAATCTTCATCTAAAAATAATTGTGTATTATGTAATTACTATATTGTTGCCACTCTAAAAATGTAAGAATAAACTTATAGTTTTTTATAATCTTTATAAGAGATTGGTACATTCGAAATATTACATACAAATCTCGATTCTTAATATAATAAGTATTGTTATCATACATAAAACATTACCTTTAAAATTTTAATTATTTTTATACCAATTCAACCTTTAAATAACTCCAGAGCTCTTAGATCTCTTTGAAATGGAGGGGACTATCATGATTACACTAAAACTACGCTTACACAGTAATTAAATTAGGAAATTTTGTAATATTATTAAAAGTTTTAATATAAATAATTTTTACTGTTCAAAAACTCTCATTTACTAATAAAATATTAATTTTTTTAAACCTCACTTATATTTTTTAATTTTTAATAAAAATTACAATCTAGTGGTAAACCCGATTGGTTGCTTCTCTCATTTGTTTGTTTAGCAAATGAGAGGGGGGGTGGGGGGAGGAGGGAATGAGTAAAGAAAAGGAAATGAAATGAAAAAAAATAGAAAAAGAAAAAAATACCTAATAAAAGAAAAAAATTTCTGAATTTGGCATTCACTCCCACTTACCCCACTCTTCTTCCCAAGTCCCCAACTACTACTTCTTCAGTATTCTACTGTGCTGTTTCACCGTCACAACCAGGCTCAGCGTATAGGTCTGCCAATGGATCTTTCTAAAGGAATAATTAAAATACCCCATGGAAATGTTGGATTATAGATGTTGAGATGTTACTTTGGCAATTCTTGATAAGTGATTGTATATTTGTACATTAATTTTTCTATTTTCTTTTCTTTTTTCGTGCGTTTTTTGTTTGTTATATTTCTACCTTTTTGTTTTGTGCATTTGTTTCTTTTGAGTACATACATCCGTGTTGGAAGGCAGTAACTGAACTGGAGATAAAGAAATATGGAAGTTTAAGGAGGCCAAGGCATGAATGGCCACTCCAAATTAGTTACTGCTATAGATCTGTTGGAGAAAGATGAGTGGTGTAGTGCTAGTAGCTAGTGGTGCTGCCATCAAAAAATTTATTGAAGGGATGGGATAATGCCACCATTGCTGGTAATATATGCATGTTCTTTATTTGCTCAGAATTTTAGTATCCGTAGTATGCTGGAGTGAATTATCTTAGTTCTTCTGCCTCTTTGTTTTATTCTTGGCCTTTTTAGGTGTTAGTAAAATTTTGAAAAGTTTGTTCAAATTTCTTCTTCAAGATCCATGTTTTTTTGGTTATATTGGTACCATTGTCAATGCTAAAGTTGTTAAAGTTTTTGTTTTCTGGTGGAACAATAAATTGGTTTATCCTAAGCACTTATTTTCCTCCTCCTCCTCCTCCTCCTCCTACTACTACTACTACTACTACTACTACTACTACTACTACTAATAATAATAATAATAATAATAGGGGATGTTCTATATATCGGTAGAGAATTCAAATTGAAAAGTGAGCTTACTATAGAAGGTCTCATTATGGCCACGTCACTTATTGGTGGAATTGTAATTACAATATTCTCTGGTGTTGTTGTTGATTGGCTGGGCTAATGTCCTATGCTAATAATCTCATCTATCCTGTATTTTATTAGTGGTATTGGATGTTTTTGGCCTCCAAATGTGTATCTCCTACTTTTGGCTAGGCTTAGTTGATGATTTTGGGATTGGTTTGGTTGCTACTTTAGTTCCTATCTATATATCAAAGACAGCACAACCAAAAATAAGGGGATTGTTGAACATTTTACCTTAGTCGTTCACTAGTTCCTTGCAAATGTTTGTTTCATATTGCATGGTTTTTAGAATGTAATAAATGAGTTCATTAGAGTCTATAATTTTTCTGAATGATGTCCTTTCATGTTTGGCCTAGTAGGTTTCTTCTCATGACAACTCCTTCAGTTTGAGGTCTTGAAATTAATCCCATGAAGTCCTAATTGAGTTCAAATGAACTAGATTAGACAATTAATTCACTAGTAAAACTCTCTTATATGTTGTAGTAGTGAACATGTCAATGTTTTAAATTCAAGTCTTCCACCAAAAGTTAGTTTCTTTTAGTAATAGTTAGTTTCTTTTCTTAGACTATGTTTTTTAGAAATTTGTAGTGTAATTTTACCTTTGAATATTGGAGAACTACCATAGAAGAAAACAATTTAAAAAAAAAAACTTTTGAAGTAGTTGTAATATAAAAAGTAAGAAGGAAAGAAATAGTGAGAGAAGAAAAGTTTCAATTTATTTTTGTCCAAAACATCACTTCTTTTCTTTTAAATTGTCATATTTTTGTTGTTTTCCTCATGACCGTATCCAGTTGGAGTGACAAAAAGACTTACCTAAATTAAGTTTTTTTGCTGAGAAGTGAATGTTGCAGGATGTTATTTGGGCTATCGACAATAAAATTTGACCAAAAAAAAAAAAATCCTACTATGAGATTTAATTAGTCTTTTACTTAATTTGCAGTGCAAGTTAAATTTTATCTGTGATTTTGAGGTGCATAGCTTCTAGTCTGAATGTGGGAGATTGTTTTGATTCTCTATCACTTTTAGTCATAACTTTTATATACTTACATCTTGTCAAATTTTGCTCTGGATGTAAGTTATTTAGTAGTTGTGATATCTGGGGATATCACATTGGTAACTTTGCAATATGGTGACACAATTAGTAAAAGAACATGTGTTACTTTGCAATGGCTTATAATGATAATTGGCACCCCTATAATTTCATCCTGAATGCTCAAAGACATGTGTATATATAATATATATATATATATATATATAGATGTATGTATGTGTGTGTGTGTGTGTGTGTATGTGTGTATTAAGAGCTATGCTCTGCAATTTTGTCTTGTAATATTGAGTTCTTCTCCTCATTTTCTTTTAAATATAGAGCATTCTTTTTCAGGTCAGATGAGAAAATTTGTCCTTTATCTCCTTTAGCTGTCAGTCTTGCTACTGGATTTGCTGGCTTTCTGTTCACACTACCAAAACTTGGTCACAATATGTTGTGGTTCCAAAGGTATGCAACTTTATAGTAAACAACAAAACTATCATGAGTTTACATATTAAACTTAACTGAAGGGTTGTATTTGGTTCACTTGACATTTATGTTTTTGTTATCTTTTGTTATTGTTTCCTCAACAACGTTATTTTGACTGGTAATATTTTCTTTTCTATAGAAATTTATTTTGGTAAAGCATATAAGAATATGGAAGAATATTCAAAGCTAGTTCTTATACCATTCCATATATCAATCTTAGCTTTCATACTTGATGAATGCATAAAGTCTAGTATGCCTAGAAATAGAGTTGTAGACCAACTAAAAATGAACCAAGAAAACTTACACTGGAGATCAAATTTTGTTCTTTTATAATGTCAAAGTTTGAAGCTTTCATAAACTCTCAGCAATTACTTCCTATTAGAACCACACTCGTATGATTTTATCATTCAAGTGTCTCTTAGCTTTCAAAAGCAAGAAATAAGGGACAAATTTCTTTTCCTTTTTCTCTAGGCATTTTTATTGTGTATAAATTAGGGAGAGTTGGAGAGATTTTAAACCCTTTTTTTTGAGATGGTATAGAGTATAGTGGTTTGAGAAAAATCTCCCTCCAAAGTCTCCCCTTTTCTTTTCTTTTTGGATTCGTCCATCCTCTTCCACTCTCTTTCTCTCAATTATATCCTATCAATATACTGACTACAAGCTAAACTAATTCTCTATCAAACTTACCTCCATACTAAGATGAAAATGGCTGAGCCTACTCACCATCCTTACTACAGGTGTTGCAGGCTCTAAAACTTCATTGGAACTTCGCTAATACTACAGAGCAACTACAATGAGACAAGAAGAATAAATTTTCAACATTCTCTTCAGCAATAAAACAAAGAAACAAGTAGTATTCTAAATCCCATGCCTTTTTACCAAACAATCAAGAGTATAAAGTCGATTTTTGCAGGAAAGCCACAAAATAAAGGCACAATGGATTCCATTGGAACAGAGTATGTAAGTATGTTCCTTTCTTCTTCTTCTTTTTTTTTTTTTTTTTCTGGTTCGACTGTAGTATTCTTTTTAACTAGTTTTGCATTCCTTTCACTACACATTTGTGGTAATTATAGCCGGTGCTAAATCAATCTTCTTACATTAACATGTGAATGTCAATGCAGATTAGCTTTCTTCAAAACTGCTTATGTTCTTTATGATTCTGAATTTTATGTTAAAGTGGATGATTACATATATCTGAGACCAAATTTGTAGGGACTTTAGAAGTTCAGATTTGTAGCTTTATTAAGAAGTAATCTTGTCATTTTTTATCTTAATGATAGGAGGAATGAAGATCAAGGTGGTTGAAGGTTTATTTAACTATGGCATTATTTTTTGTCCTTGATGAATTTTTATGACTTTTGATGGATGTCATGGTTAGAATTGTGGTTTTGTATTGGACTATTTTGAACTAATATCAATGATTAAATTCATGATACTTATCCGACTCCATTTAGTTTTTTTGGTGTATATTAAGTTATTATTAATGGAAGATGGCATTTTGAATGTTCATGCAATGGATGATAGTTGATTGTTAATATTAGAGCTTTCACAGTTCTATATGTATAGTAGATGATGATCTTTTTAAAGTAGAGGGAAATTTGTTTTGTCAAAATGCGGATGTAAAAAGAAATTGTTAATATCGTCATATTGAATTAAATGTTCATTCACTACAGATGTAAAAGATTTGGAAATTTGTCCAAAAATTGTGGCAAAATCATGGCAAAAAGTATTAATTACAACAGTAAGGGAATTGTAGCAAATGGGCATTACCCATAGTTATATCAATTTAGAAAAGAACTGTGACAAAAAGGATTATTTTCAACGAAAATTTAATTATAATAAATAATATTCATCACAGTTGTAAAATGTTGAAAAAACTGTGACAAAATATTGAAATCTTTGCCCACGGTTAATAACCATTGGAAAAAACTGTGCTAAAAGTTCATGAAAAAATACCCCACTTTATTTACAAAAACTACAAAATGTGGTAAATCCATGGCAAAAGGTATTCCCCATAGTTATACTACTGTGCCAAACTTTTTGCAACAGCCGTAACACCCACGCCTCGAAAATCGTGGTATTTCCGTGGCGAAATCGTATTTGCCATAGTTTTGGCCAATTTCACCACACTTTCTCTGGTGTTGCCAAAAGTCACGTTTTTTGTAGTGAGAATTAACTTATTAATTCTAAACGAGATTGATTTATTAATTCTCTAATTAATAATTCATATTCAGCAAATCATGAGCGGTATCTAACAATACATCATGATCACCCGTAAGTCCAGAAAGTCAAGTGGCTCGACAAGAACCTTTTACGAGCAAACAATAGTGCAATAAACTCCTTTCATCATACAATATCTCATTCAATTTGGAGGATGAAATTAGTACCAACTCCTTCCAGAATATTAATTAATCCCAAATATTTTAGTACTTGTTTCCGAAATTCACTACTCATCATATGTATTAATTAGAACTATTTCTAGTACATAATCGCCTTGGCCAAGGACATTTCAAGTAGTCATTCCAATAAGTGGCCATGAGATATTCGCTCATACTATTAGGAGTAATAAATCATTTATTGATCTTCTCAACTACTTATATTTTCTTCATGTTATACCCAATATCCATCCCATAGGCGGTCTTCTCTGGACTCCAGAGATTAGAATCGAAGTCTAACACTTAACAAATAAAGTACCCTTACGATCTTAAGTCTAAGGATACTTGCACATTTGCTATGATGAGATTTTATCATAGGCACTAAATAGTTATTCTTGTGATTATCTCATAGCTAGGTCATCTAATGTACTTGTTTAAGTTTCATGTATTAACTTTGAGTATTATAATACTCATGGATATGAGAACCTCATTAATACTATGACTAGGGATAGTTTAAGTACGAATACTATCTAGTGTAGTAAAAACCTCACATCATGGTCTCTATCATGATTTTCTTAACGTAGTATTGTACTTGGGACTTTATTTAATAGTTATATTCACACAAAATAATCTGAAAGATAAATAATTCCTTGTATTATTAATTAAATGTGACATATACAAATAACATGTGACTGCCTCTAGGACATAACACTAACAACTATACATTTGGAAAAATTGTTTTTTAGATGGAATAGGAAGAAAATAGTGATTCAGAGCAATTATGCTTGCATGGGAGAAGTCAACAATTAGTTGGGGTTAAAGTGATCTATTGTGTCACAGAGTTTTTGGCATCTCGAGATAGCAATTATATTGATCTACTGGTTATGCTTCTGAAGAATATCGTACAATTAGAGATGAAATCTTAATGCAACTTAGGATAAATGGACATGTAAATAACGTTATTCATATGAAAATAGATTTTTTTTTTAATTTATGTGAATTGTTACAAAGATATGGCGAATTTCAACATTCACAAAGAACAACTGTAAAAGAGCAAGTTGCTAAATTCCTCCATCAATATATATAGCTATGTCAACCAAAAATAGTAATGTATCAATTTGTTTTATTGTCAATCAAGTGAAATAGTCAGTTGTCACTTCCATAGAGTGTTAACGGCATTTATGTCAATGGAAGATCAAATTTTTCGAAAGCTTGATGGATCACAAGTCTCTCCAAAATTACTTCAAGATAAATGATTTTATCCATACTTTAAGGTGAAATTTTAGTGATAGTAATATCTATATATTGAAAAGTTTTTGATTGATTTAATGTTTCACAATATAAAAAAATTGCAGGATTGTTTGGGAGCAGTCAAATATAGCAAATATGATAATATGTTCTAAAATAATAGACTAAATAGAATGCATCATTCAACAAATAAATAGATAAATAAATAAATATACAAATAATACATGATATTTAATAAGTAATAATTAAACAATAAATAAAATAGTGAATATTTATTAATTACAATTAATAGTAAAAACAATTATTATTATCTTTAATAAATAATAACGAATAAATTATAAATAATAATTTTAATAATAACAACCAATAATTATCATAGTAATAAATAATTATGATAATAATAATAATAATAATTTTAGTTATAATACTAATAAATTTAATAATAACAATAATGGATAAATGATGAAATAAATAATTAAATAAATGGTTAAACAAGTAAATAGACAACTAATTAAATAAATAAAATATTAAATATTATAAATAGTGAATATTACAACTATTGTTATGTTCTAATATTATATTATAAAATTATAATAATGACATCAATGTAATAATTTGGGGTATGTAAAAATATTAACAACACATATTAAAACAATATATTATGAAGAGAGTGACATAATACCATATTCTGTTAATTAAACACAATAGTAATTGGCTATTCCCTAACAATAAGACTAACAATATGGATAAATACTCAAGTATTAATATTAATTACACTATGATAGGATTATATTATAATAACATATATTATTATATTATTATATATATTATATAAATTAACAAGAGTGTTTACATTAGTATGTTGTTAAATCTTATTCATGCTCTCCTCAGCCCACGAGCCGACCAGACCTCTCACAGTTTAAACCCCATTGTTTACCATATGGAACCAGAATCGTATCATTATATATTTATCAAAGGATTCGACACACAAACATGGTTCCACTGTCCTTGTGCTTTACCACGCCCCAAAATGTATAAACTAAACAAAAATCTTCTTCATACAAGCCTATAACGTTAACTCATCAGCAATAAACTCCAACGATCAATGCATGCTCATATAATCACAGAATCCACTAACAAAATGTCCCTTACCTATAACTTAACAAAAGAAAAAATCAAAATGTGGAGTGATGGAGATTCATTTTTACTTGCAGAATGGAAGTCCGTTGATCTGAAGAAGTGGCCAGCGCAGGCTTGGAATGGCTAGCAACAATGGAAGTCGTGAATCTTAGAATTGGAAAACCTTCTATTCTACACACAATGACGAGAGTAGGCCAAGAGATGATAGGCAAGGTGACACACCCCGGACCTGAGAGATGACATGGCAGTATCCCGAAATGGAATACCGAACTTGGAACCAGAACAAACATTACCAAAAATCGACTCAACTATCATAACTGAAATTGCCAAAACTCATAATTATTTGGTTACAATGCAAAATGATCTAACTAATCCCTTGGAATAACTCCAGACGTACTAAAACTCCAATGTCATAAAATAGAGCATAAATGAGAACGTTACATGAACTCGTCAAATTAGTCACTCTAGGTCCTCCTCGAACCACCTGTCTAATTCCTCCTCGTTCAACTGAGAACCTGAAATGATAAGTAAGGTGTGAGCTCACTAGCTCAGTAAGAATCATGACTTAACCGGGATTAAGCAAGTTACATAGATATAGTTTCGTAAATCATTGAACGTTAAAACAGCGGTAGCAGTAGACTTAGTTAGGGTAACACATGGTTGTGGTTCAAGCTTTAATATTTCTCACTTATAGCACACACTAAGGAATAATACAACAAACAAAGGTAACTTTGATCAAACTGAAGAGATTCAGAATTAGGAAGTCAACCGGCGCCCGTTAGGAAGAGTAAACAGTGCCTGTTGGAACAAAACGGAAGGGGTTTGATTCTGAAATGAACCGGCACCTGTTTAGGTATGTCAACCGGCACCTATTGAAGCTAAAAACGGAAGGGTCGATTTTTCGAGAAACAACCGGCGCCTGTTTAGCTGAAGAACCAGCGCCAGTTCTTCACGGGAAAATTTTCGGAATGCGTTTGTTTCAACCGGTGCCTGTTGGACTGAATAACATGCACCTGTTCAAACTAAATCTGCAAAAAAAAAAAAGAAAAAAAAAAGAGCACAATACACGAAAAGCAGAGACCAAAGAAAGGACATAAAACCAGAACAAATCAGAGGCCAAAATGTATAAAGAAACAAAATAAGGCTCAACATTCACAACTACTCTAATAATGAACAACACAACCATTACCCTACCATTTTTCCATAACAGTTCACTACACCATTTCCAACTTTTCAAATTATGTGAACAGACCCAGAATTCATGACACATGTTTAGGGAGAAGCTTTGGCTAACTGAAATCAGTCTCCTAACTATTTTATCCCGTTAGGAGGAGGGCCAGTACACAGAATTGGGCAAGGTATTGTATCCTCCAAGCCTAGGGCCAGTACATAGAACATAAGGGAGCATCCCTACTAAGACCAAACCCTAAACAAATGACAGAACATAATAGAATTTCAGCAACTAAAATTCAGTACAGAACAAGAACAGTAAAGTACATATCATATAGTCTTACTCGAGCATAAACAACATTACATCACAACAAATTATTCCCATGCTCAATCCAATTGAATACCAACATAATTTTCAGATTGAAAAAAAAAAGATGATCATAAAGCTAAACCATCAGTTAAAAATCAACACAGTTAAGTCAGAATCCTTACCCGGAATCCTATTCACAGATCACTCTTATCACCACCAACCTCTTCCACACCTACAATCCCAATCAATCCCCATCAGAACATCATTCACCCAATTTCCCCCCAAATCAGAACAGCAAAATCAAGAACTCTAGACATCAATTAAACCTCAATAAAAGCTTAAGGGGAACGCAGATTACCTAAATTCGAAGCCTCGAGCTCTTCCCTTTCCTTTCTCTACTCCTCTTGGCCTTTCTCCTCCCTCTGAACTGTCTTTGACAGTTGAACAACGATGTGAATATCGGAACTATGTTTTGGCAGAACGTTTAATCAGTCAGAGAGTTACAAAATTGCTATCCAGTCCTCCTAATATTCCCCCCATTAATTAAGTCCCTAACTATAAGGGCTAAGCCCATGGCTAATTAACATAAAGAAACGAAAGGCACAGTAGAGTCTCTGGACTATGGGCTCACATTCCACCCCCTTTACAAAAAGTTTTGTCCTCAAAACTTATACACCTGAATCATCAAACAAGGAAGGATATTTCCATCGTGCATCCTCTTCTAGCTCCCAAATGGCCTCCCGCTTCGTGTGATTTTACCATTGCACATTCACATATGGTATAGTTCTTCGTCTCAAGACTTGCATTTTCCTGTCCACGATCCTTATTGGTACCTCCTCATAAGTCAGATCCTCACGGACTTGCAAAGGAGATGCTTCCAACATATGACTCCGATCAGCAACATACTTCCTTAGCTGGGACACATGAAACACATTGTGCAACCTAGATAGTGCCGGTGGGAAAGCTAACCGGTATGCTAGATCTCCAACCCTTTCCAAAATCTCACGGTCCTACATACCTCGGACTCAACTTCCCACTTTTGCCAAACCGCATGACTCATTTGGTTGGTGAAACCTTCAGATATACCTTGTCTCCACATTTGAATTCTAAAGGTCTCCGTTTACTATCAGCCCAACTCTTTTGTCGATCATGAGCTGCCTTCAACCTTTCACGAACAACTTGTACTTTCTCTGAGGCTATCTGCACCAACTCGGGTCCAGTTATCCTTTCTTCTCCCACATCATCCCAACAAACCGGGGATCTACATCTCCTTCCATACAACGCCTCATAAGGGGCTATACCAATACTAGACTGAAAGCTGTTGTTGTAGGAGAACTCTACCAAAGTTAATCTGTCCAACCAATTCCCTTTAAAGTCCAGAACACAAGTGCGCAACATGTCCTCCAAGGTCTGAATTGTCCTCTCAGATTGACTATCAGTTTGAGGGTGAAAAGCAGTGCTCAAGGTGATAGTGGTCCCCATGGCCTCTTGGAAACTCTTCCAGAACCGTGACACAAATCGGGTATCCCTATCCGATACTATACTCATTGGCACCCCATGCAACCTAACAATTGCATCCATATATAGCTGTACCAACTCCTCCATCGAAGCTGTCAACTTCATAGGCAAGAAGTGAGCTGACTTGGTCAACCGATCTAGCACAACCTATACTGTCTCCTTCCCAGTCTTTGATTTCGGTTAACCCGTAACAAAATCCATGGTGATGTGCTCCCACTTCCAAATAGGAATCTCCAGTGGCTTCAACAATCCTGCAGGTCTTTGATGTTCATCCTTAACTTGCTGACATACTAGACACTTGGATACAAAATCTGCTATGCCCCGCTTCATTCCACTCCACCAAAAATTTCCCTTCAGATCCCGGTACATCTTAGTCCCTCCAGGATGAATCGAGAGTTTCGTATTATGAGCCTCCCTAAGCACCTCAATTCTCAACACCTCATCACTTGGGCCACATAATCCACCCCGGAATCGCAAGCTGCCATTTTCATGAACTTGAAACTCCGACTGTGCTCCGCTGAGCGCTGCTACCCTTTTCTTCTCTAATTCACCATTCTTGGGTTGTGCCTCCTTAATCCGTTCTACCAATGATGATTGAACTATCAAAGATGCCAGATAACCCGAAGCAGGTTGCACAACCTCCAGTTCCAACTTCTCAATCTCAGAAATCAACTGATCCTGTTCAGTGATACAAGCTGCCAATGTTCCTACTCCTTTCCTATTGAGAGCATCCGCAACTCGGTTTGCCTTTCCCGGGTGATAAATTATCTTTAGGTCGTAGTCCTTAATCAGTTCAAGCCATTGTCTCTACCTCATATTTAACTCCTTCGGAGTGAACAGGTACTTCAAATTTTGATGATCAGTGAAGACTTCACACATTTCCCCATATAGGTTGTGCCTTTAGATTTTTAGCGCGAACACCACTGCAGCTAGCTCTAAGTCGTGAGTCGGGTAATTCTGCTCATATGGCTTCAACTGTCTAGTTGCATAAGCTATAACTTTTCCATTTTGCATCAACACGTAACCAAGTCCATTCTTCGAAGCATCACATAAAATGATGAATCCTCTAGTCTCCGAAAGTAGTGCCAAAACTGGAGCTGAAGTCAACAACCTCTTCAACTCCAGAAAGCTCTTCTCACATGCATCACTCCACTTGAACTGGGTCATCTTCTGGGTAAGTTGGGTTAGTGAAGTAGCTATCTTAGAGAAATTCTCCACGAACTTCTGGTAATAACCTGCCAATCCCAAGAAGCTCCTAACCTCAGAAGCAGTAGTTGGTCTAGGCCAATCCACAATCGCCTCAACTTTCTTAAGATCCACAGCAACACCTTCCTCCAAGATGACATGACCCAGAAATGCTACACTCCTCAACCAGAACTGGCATTTACTGAACTTTGCATAAAGTTGCTGCTCGCGAAGCCTTTGCAACACAATCTTGAGATGCTCTCTATGAGCTTCTTCTGATGGAGAGTACACTAGGATGTCGTCAATGAACATGACTACAAACTTGTCCAACTCATCTTTAAAAACCTTGTTCATCAACTCCATGAACGCTGCTGGGGCGTTAGTCAAACCAAAAGGCATGACCAAGAACTCATAATGCCCATATCGTGTCCTAAAGGCACTCTTCGGGATGTCCTCGGGCTTGATGCGCAACTGATGATACCCCGATCGCAAATCTATCTTTGAAAATACCTTAGCCCACTTCAACTAATCAAATAAATCATCAATTCGTGGTAGAGGGTACTTGTTCTTCACAGTGATCTTGTTTAGCTCCTGGTAGTCGATACACATCCTCATGCTACCATCCCTCTTCTTAATGAACAAAATTGGCGCTCCCCAAGGAAAGACACTAGGGCGAATAAACTTCTTGTCCAATAACTCCTGTAATTGAGTCTTCAACTCTCTCAACTCCGCTGGCGCCATCCGATATGGAGCCTTAGAGATAGGCTCAGCTCCTGGTACAAGGTTGATCTGAAAGTCTATCTCCCGGGCTGGTGGTACGCTTGGTAAATCCTCCGGGAAGACATCCTTGAACTCCTTTACCACTTCTATATCCTCAATGCATGGTTCTTCTTTCTTGGTATCCACCAAATAAGCCAAATAAGCTTCACATCCTTTCTGAAGACTCTTGCGAGATCTGATAGTTGAAATTACTGGCATTGATCTTCTACAAGACTCTCTTCCTCTGCTCTGGAAGTGAAACACTGCTTTACCCGGCAAAGTAAACTAGACCATTTTCTCCCGACAATCCACTAAGGCATGATTCCCAACTAACCAATCCATGCCTAGGATGACATCAAAGTCCACCATATTCAACTGAATTAAATTAGCACCTAACTTCTCCCCCTCAATTTCTACCTTACAATCCCTATGCAACAGATTAGAAACCAACACCTTCCCACTGGGGACAGACACCCTATAAGCATTGTCTAATTAGGTTGGGGAGGTTTTAAGTACTCTAGCAAATCTACGGGATACAAACGGGTGTGAAGTACCACAGTCAAACAACACATAAGCTGGCACAGAGTTAACCAGAATCGTACCTGTGACCACATCATCTGCTATCTCGGCCTCATCATGAGTCAGGGCGAAAACTCGAGCATTGGGTTTCTGTTTCTGCTCTCCCGCCTTAGGCTTTTGTGACTCAACCTTCGCTTGAGCTGACCCCAGCACTGGTTCTGGGCACTTATATACCTTATGTCCTTACTTCCCACACCGGAAGCAACTGCCTGATACCCACCTATACTCTCCTGGATGCCTCTTGCCACAGTTGGTGCAAGCATTCCACAACATGTTAAACTGAGGTGCTGTGGAACCTGAGGTATTCATGGTGCGACCTCCCGATACTGCTGGTGCTGATGACCCTGCCATAGCTCTCCTCTTGGAATCTGGCTGTCCTGTAGGTGCTGATCTAGGCCCCTGCCCCTGCTGGAACCCGGTCTGAAACTTTGCCCCTGCCTGAATTAGGTCCCAACACTCTGCCCTCGGCTAAATCCGGATCCAACACTCTGCCCCTGACTGACTACGGACCTAGGCCTTTTTCGGTCCCTCTCAACATCGGTCCTCTGAAACTCCGTCTCAATGTCCAGACTCCGCTGATAGGCATCTTGATAGTCGATAGGCCTATTACCAGATAACCTTCCTCGAATCCTGGCCTGAAGTCCCCAGACGAACCTGTTTGTCCGTGAAGCTGCATTTTTTGTGACTGCTGATACGTACTTCCCCAAAGCATTAAACTTAGGTGCGTAGTCAGTGACACTCATCTGCTCTGTCTAGACAAGCTCATAGAACTGATTCTCTTTCTCCATCCGGAATGTGTCTGGAAAAAACTGATTCAAGAAAATTTTCTTCAACTTTCCCCACGTGAAGGGCTCCTATCTTTGGTAGTAAATTGGCTTGACTCATTTCCACCAATTTAGTGCTTCCCCCACTTAGAAGGGAACAGCCACCTTAAGCTTGACTTCCTCTGGCACCTCCAAAGTCTCAAAATAATGCTCTAGCTCCTCCAAACATGCCTCAGCTCTATCTGGCCCGCCCATGCCATCAAATGTCGGAAGCCCCATTCTCTTCATCCGTTCGAACAAGGACCGAGCCCCCGAGTCATTCCTCTGTTGGCTGCTCTGCCTGTAACTGTAACTGCTTCTGCTGGAGAGATTGTTGGCTCTGAATTAGCTGAGCCATCATAGCCCATGCTGCAGACATATCTATCGGCGCGCTAGGTCCCGGTATAGCTGAAGGAACAAAAGTAGGCACTCCTGCTGTCATCGAAACTGGTGGTGGTACTGAGGCAGGCGGCAGTGGCATATACGATGGCGGTGGAGGTAAACGGACTCCCCCAAGTGGTACCTCATCAGCCCGCCACGGTGTAGATACCGTAGCTGATGAACCCGAGCCCTGTGCTGCTCTACTGGACTGGCCTCATGCCCCGATGGCAACCCTGTCTCGGTCACTATCTCCTGCACCCTCCTGTGTTGCTCTCCTAGCTCCACGTGCCATCTCGAATATCGTAATCAACCAAGAACTAAATAAATAAAAGAAATCAAACAAGAAAGAAACAATCAAAAGCTCAATATACAACAGTCTCAAAACCTAGGAATTACTTAAACCATCAATCCCCCTCATATGTCAACTTAAGAGATTTCAGACTTATTTTCACTTGCAGTTTAAAGCATAGAGATGTCATAACCAACCTGTCTCTGATACCACTAAATGTCACACCCCGGACCTGAGAGATGACATGACAGTATCCCGAAATGGAATACCGAACCTGGAACCAGAACAGACATTACCAAAAATAGACTCAACTATTATAACTGAAATTGCCAAAACTCATAATTATTCGGTTACAATGCAAAATGATCTAACTAATCCCTTGGAATAAATCCAAACATACTAAAACTCCAATGTCATAAAGTAGACCATAAATGAGAACGTTACATGAACTCGTCAAATTAGTCACTCTAGGTCCTTCTCGAACCACCCGTCTAATTCCTCCTTGTTCAACTGAGAACCTGAAATGATAAATAAGGTGTGAGCTCACTAGCTCAGTAAGAATCATGACTTAACTAGGATTAAGTAGGTTACACAGATATAGTTTCCCAAATCATTGAACTTTAAAACAGTGGTAGCAGTGGACTTAGTTAGGTTAACACATAGTTGTGGTTCAGGCTCAAATATTTCTCACTTATAGCACACACTAAGGAATAATACAACAAACAAATGTAACTTTGATCAAATTGAAGAGATTCAGAATTAGGAAGTCAACCGGCGCTCGTCAAGAAGAGTAAATAGCGCATGTTGGAAGAAAACGGAAGGGGTTTGATTCTGAGATGAATCGGCGCCTGTTTAGGTATGTCAACCGGCGCCTGTTGAAGCTAAAAATGGAAGGGTCGATTTTCTGAGGACCAACTGGCGCCTGTTGAACATAGGAACCGCCGCCTGTTTAGCTGAAGAACTAGCATCGGTTCTTCACGGGAAAATTTTCAGAATGCGTCTATTTCAACCGGCACCTATTGGACTGAATAATAGGCACCTGTTCAAACTAAATTTGCCAAAAAAAAAAAAGAGCACAATACACGAAAAGTAGAGACCAAAGAAAGGACATAAAACCAGAACAAATCAGAGGCCAAAATGCACAAAGAAACAGAACAAGGCTCAACATTCATAACCACTCCAATAATGAACAACACAACCATTACCCTACCATTTTTCCATAACAATTCACTACACCATTTCCAACTTTTCAAATCATGTGAACAGACCCAGAATTCATGACACATGTTTGGGGAGAAGCTTTGGCTAACTGATATCAGTCTCCTAACTATTTTATCCTGTTAGCAGGAGGGCCAGTACACAGAATTGGGCAAGGTATTGTATCCCCCAAGCCTAGGGCCAGTACACAGAACATAAGGGATCATCCCTACCAAGACCAAACCCCAAACAATGACAGAACAGAACAAAATTTCAGCAACCAAAATTCAGTACAGAACAAGAACAGTAAAGTACATATCATATAGTCTTACTTCAGCATAAACAACTCAACATCATACCAAATTATTCCCATGCTCAATCCAATTGAATACCAACATAATTTTCAGATTGAAAAAAAAAACAGACGATCATAAAGCCAAACCATCAGTTGAAAATCAACATAGTTAAGTCAGAATCCTTACCCGGAATCCTACTCACAGATCCCCCTTATCACCACCAACCTCTTCCACACTTACAATCCCAATCAATCCCCACCAGAACATCATTCATCCCATTTCTCCCCAAATCAAAATAGTAAAATCAAGAACCCTAGACATCAATTAAACCTCAATAAAAGCTTAAGGGGAACGCGGATTACCTAAATTCGAAGCCTCGAGCTCTTCCCTTTCCTTTGTCTACTCCTCTTGGCCTTTCTCCTCCCTCTGAACTGTCTTTGACAGTTGAACAACGATGTGAATATCGGAACTACGTTTTGGCAGAACGTTTAATCAGTCAAAGAGTTACAAAATTGCTATCAAGTCCTCCTAATATTCCCCCCCATTAATTAATTCCCTAACTACAAGGGCTAAACCCATGACTAATTAACATAAAGAAATGAAAGGCCCAGTAGTGTCTCTAGACCATGGGCTCACACAAGGAGTGTGCAGTAAAGTCTGGCTGTACAGAGGCTTTGATTTGAACAGAGAATAGATAGTATAAGGAGGATGGTGAGAAGGAATATTCAGGTTTACTGAGTGTAGTAGGGACTGAATATTTTGGTTAGTGTTTGAGTGCAACTTGAGTAGTTCGTTCAGGGGATAACATGGATATCATAAAGTGCGATCTCAGGAGATGTTGTAGGAGTTTTGAAAGTTAAAGATTCATGGTCTTTTAGGATTCTCAAGCTGGCCAACGCAGACAGTGGTGATTGAGGGAAAAAGGGAAATGGTGCTTTGGTATTGAAAACATGAAAAAGAAACCGCGATAAGTGTAGATGAAATATTTATGTGTGCTCAGCTCTGGGGAGTCTAGGGGAAAAAAATGACCATTAGAAAAGAATAAAAATTAAATGTGAAGGTGAGGGAAGAGTGTAGGAGAGCTTTGGTTTGATAAGTCCAGGAAGTGGCCATAAATTTTCTTTGAGAAATAAGAAGCATAGTGTGATTTTGATATCTTGGGCATTAAGATTTGATATCAACGGTGAGTAACCATAGGAGTACTTCAAGGATTCCAAAATACAGAAGAGTTGAAGCAGAACTTCCAAGCCTTAAAGGACTCTCACAGTAAGAAGTTCCCTTGCTTAATATGCATTGTGTTTTTTTTTTTTTTTTAATGAAGACTCTTATATTTCAAAATGTATGTTTATAGGAGTTTAACGATAATGCCGGCTGGGTACAAGAGTTTAAATTGAAGAGCAACAAAGTAAGTGGAATTTGAGATAAAAGGAAATTTAAAATTTTGAGATAGAACGAATTTAAAGGAAGCTAGATTTAATCAAAACTCTGGCCATTATTCAGTGTATGAACACAGGAAATTAACATCTGCAATTTGGTAGCGAGTTAAGCTTGAGAGTCGGACAAGCTAAAATGCAAAAATATAGATTTGGAAGAATTTTAACATGGCTAGGTTTCAAACTCAGGTTGTTAGACATAAATCCTAAAACTCTAACCACAAGAACCACATTAGTCCACGTGTCCACTTCCATCTTAACAAATCATTGCACTTTATTTCATCCTAATCTCATCACATTGACTAACACCATCATAAATAAAAGTCTATACACGTAGTCAAAAGAATTTCCCTAATCAACCGAATTACTCAATAGAGCTACATGCATTCTACGCAAAACACATATAAATGCATCAAAAAAATCTTATATGCTCAGGTTATATGTCATGCAATGTATGTTCTCTCTCATAGCCAGGGGTGATTTTTGGTGGGTATTACAACTTTAGTGTGGTGGGACCCAGTGTCATCCCAAAGAAGGAAAATAGGGAATTAACGACTGGTTTCCACTCAAGAGTTGTTGAGGAATTTGATGAGAAGAAAATTTATACCCCTACACTATTATAATGAACTCAACCAAAAATTGCATTTGCTCAAACAATGGAATAAGAGTGTCGAGGAATTTCATAAGGAGTTGGAGGTTACCTTGATGAGGGGCCAATATTGTTAAGGATGTAAGGGCTACCAAAGTAAGGTTTTTGAGTGGTTTGAATAGAGAGATGGTAAATGTGGTAGAATTACATTCTTATGAGACTTTGGAAGAGATGGCACATATGGCTATAAAAATTGAGGGACAACTTAAAAGAAAGTTATTTTCTAAGGAAACCACCTATACCAATCCCATCTTCAACCAACCATCAAACGAGATGGAGGAACCACCAAAGCCACCAAGACCTCCAAGGGAATCTTACAAGCCTAGAGAAGAGGGGGGGGGGGGGGGCAATCTAGAAAGGAATGGGCTAACGAAAAAGGCAAAGGTGTGGAGAGACTTCTAAGAACTAGGGACATCAAATATGATATGTATGGATTTGGGTATAAAAATTGCATAAAAACTATGCACATTCCCAATCAAGTTTACATTAAAACGTTAACCCCAAATTACAAATATGAGCAAGCGTACTCATCAATAACATAGCATAGGGTTCAAACGAGTGTCGATCCTCAAGGAACAAGTATGCATTACTCCCTTTTCTTTCATTGTTTAACCAGCTCTATAAAATGAAAAAGAAATAAAAAGGAAAATAACAAAATAAAATAAAATAAAATAAAAGAATATATACATATCAAGGATGGAGAATTATGTAACTCAAGCCATTGTTTAGATAAACATAATCTTAAAGTATCCAATCTTTATCACAACCAATTATTCTCTTGGTTTCATGAAGGATTAAAGTAGACTCACTTCTTTCCCAATCCATGAAATCACTATCTTCTAGACAAATTAGCATCACATACTCTGTCTCAACTAATTCACCCAAAAGATGCATTAAACACAATCATTTGATTTAATTTTCATACTCTAGCAAATTTAAAACATGAAATTAACCAATGAATTCATACTCTGGCAGACATCAATTAACCTTTAATTACCAGTTCTTAGCAATTAACACCTTTCTCAAGCAAGCTAAGAGACAACAAATGTGAAATTAATCAAAATTGAAACCTCCATCAATCCATTTCCCAAGCAAGTTAATGGAAAGAAACAAACAATCAATCTCGTAATCAACCCAAGTAATTAAATACCAAGAGTAACAATCAATTAATCAAAAAATCAAACAACTCTAAAAATCATGAATATCTAAAATAATGTCGAATTACAATAAAATAATTAATACATCATTGTTCAAGAAAAAGAAAACAAAGTAAAAGAAAGCACTCATAGACAAGTCTCCATCTTCTTCATTTGAAGATCTTCTTGTGCAATCCTCATTGACTTGAAAAATTACTCCTGTGATTTGAGTGATTTTCTATGATGATCAATGAATTCTTCCCTTTTCTTTTTGTGTTTTCCATCTATTTATTGGCTTGGGAAGTGCCTCAACTCGTTGGTATAATGTTCTTGACTGAGTAGAAGTTGGAAGATACTAAAACTCCACAGATTACCAAAAACCACGTAGAAAAATCACAATCCCACCTTTTCCTCAGAGCACAGCCGGTGCCGGTTGTGTTCTGGTTCTCTACTCGTTTGCCGATTTTTTTTCTGAATTTCGCACAATGTAGTCCGGCATGCAGCCGGCGCCGTCTTGGCTCTTGGAGCCGGCACTGATTCCACTCTGTTTCGCTCTGTTTTGACAATTTTTTGTCGCCTCGAAGTTCATGTCATCAGTGCATGGCCGGCGCCGGTTCCAGTGCCCTAGCCGGTGCCACCTCTCTTCTGTTTTGCGACATTTTTACTTCGTTTTATCCCAAAAATCTATAATAATGAATAAGCTACCTTCCCAAGGGTAAATTTTCAAATTTGAAGGAATATAACTAGTTATTGAACAGAATATATCACAAAAGAACCTCAAATAACTAGGAAAAATACGACTAATTTAGCCCCTATCATATTCCCCCACACTTAGCTCTTTGCTTGTCTTCAAGAAAAGTATCAAAGATAAGTAAGAAAACACAAGGTGTAATCAAATCACTCAATCAATTTCAAAACAATATCCTTAACGCTTTCTTCATTCAAGAACATAAAACACATGCTACTACATCTTTCACAACAAATGCAAGACTTGGGTAAGTGATAAATGAATTAGTAGAACCATTTCAATACTTAACAAGATTCTCAAACTATTGGAAAGAATTTAGTTCAAAAAGAGTATGCATTCCATAAGCTTACTTTTCATACACTCTCTCCACTAATCCGAGACATATCATGATTCTACTTAGGTCAAGTAGGATTTTCAAGCTTGTAATGTAAGGCTAAAGGTTTGTAATGTAGCTTATCAAATGAAGGATATAGGAGAATCAAAAATCAAAGAAGCTGAGAGTTCGTAAGAAAAGGATAAACAAAATGAATCAATAATTTCCAACTCTTCTTGCTCTCCTATTCCAGAAATCAATCAAACCATAACCTTATTTAGCATTACCACTCCACTTAAGCAAATCCTGCATTTTTTCTTTTTTTTCTTCTTCTTCTTCTCATCTTTTTACCTTCTTCATAAACTCTTCCCTATTTTTCACAAGATCACTCATATTTTTCAGCAATGGTGTCAAAGATTTGATATGAACTCAACTTTTACAGCTCAATCACCATTCCTTTTGTGATCTTTCTTTTCTTCTTTTTTTTTTCTCAACAATTTTTCTTTTCTTTCTCTCTCTCGCTTCTTTTGTCATTCACTGCTGCCTTTCTTTTCTTTTTCAGTTTCTTCATTTCCATCTTTTCTTCCAGCTTTTTCTTTTCTTTTCTTGTGTTCAATCTCTCTTTCTCTTTCTTTTCTTTCCTTGCTTTCTTTTCACTTTCCAGCTCAACTCAACTCTTGATACATAACTGCAAGTAACGAGTCATGATATTTCTCCAAGTACTCTCCCTTACATTCTCCTTCATGTGCTTTCATCCATCAAGAGTATAAAGATTTGGAAAATTATTCAAATTCTCAAAAACAAGCAATGGACAAAGTATTGTGATGGGTTTTAAAGAAAGAAATCAATAATTTAGGCTCAAAATAGGCATTAGGGATAATATAAAAATAGGTAGGCTTGAAAAGCTCAAACTATCCAAAGAAGGCCTATTACCGTCTTCCCTAAGTAAAATCATGATCGTCTTTCTTATTTTGCCTCGAGAGGTATTCAAGTAAGTTCTAAAATGCTTCATGAATTTCAGTAGAAAAACAGGTTTAAGAACAATGTAAAGTATTTGATCAAGAACTACTTCATCCAACTGCGTGCAAAAAGTCATGCATAAGCCATAAATGATCTAGAACATATGCTCTATAATCCATCATAAAGACATGCATTAAAAATACAGCTTGAAATCTCAAAGAAAATAAAAAAATTTTAAAAAAATTTTGCTCACATTTTGCTCCCAAGAAGGCTAAAGTATATGCATAGAAGATTTGTCAATCAAATCACTCCACCACACTTAAACTGGACATTGTCCTCAATGGCCAAATAAATATAACAAGGAATAAACCATACCATGGGACCAAAAATATAAAAAGGAGAAAAGATAAGAAAAATAAACTTTCATTCATTAGGCAATGTGTTGTGTACAAGAGCTGAATTCTTGAAGAACGAGGCATTGGCAAAGTACCTGGAGATGAAACGAGAGAGCCTATGAAGTATCATGCCGCAGTATCCAAGATCATGTCCACTTGATCCGTGTTGCGAAGAAGTTCACCAACATAGCGTTTCACTCGACTTTCATTTACTTTGAAAGTGCCCTTAGTAGGGTGAATAATTTCGATGGTGCCAAAGGGGAATATTTTACTCACAGTGTATAGTCCTGACCATCTTAATTTCAATTTACCTGGAAAAAGTCGTAGACGAGAATTGAACAACAATACCTGATCGCCTATCGCAAAGTCGTGTTGTCGATTAATATGCTTGTCATGCCATATTTTAACTTTCTCTTTATACTGTGTTGACGTATCATAAGCATCCTTGCGCAAATCCTCTAAGGCTATGAGTTGAAGTAATCTCGACTTTCCAGCTGACTCAAGATCAAGGTTCACAAGTTTTATAGCCCAATAAGCTTTATGCTCAATCTGAACGGGTAAATGACATGCTTTTCCATAAACTAACCAAAAAGGGATTGTGCCAATTAGGGTCTTAAAAGTTGTCCTATATGCCCAAAGAGTGTCATCCAATTTTAGACTCCAATCATTCCTAGTATGATTAACAGTTTTTTCCAAGATTCATTTGGGTTCCCTGTTAACCACTTCAACCTGTCCACTAGTTTGGGGATGATAAGGGGTAGCAAGTCTATGGTTCACACCTAAATGTTTGAGAACTTTTTTCATTTGTGCATTGCAAAAATGAGTTCCTCTATCACTAATGAGTACCTTAGGGACACCAAAACGGGTGAAAAGTTTTTTCAAAAATTTGACCACCACTCTTGCATCATTAGTTGGTAAAGCTTGGGCTTCTACCCACTTAGAAATGTAGTCTACTGCTACCAAAATATGTTTATTTCCCATAGAACTAGGAAAAAGTCCTATGAAGTCTATCCCCCAACAGTTAAATACTTCACAAACTTGAAAATTTTGTAATGGCATCTCATTAGATTTAGAGATGTTACATGTACATTAACACTTATCACAACTTTGGACAAACCCGTGGGCATCTTTGAACAATGTGGGCCAATAGAATTCGGAGTTGAGCACCTTTCGTGCAATGTTGTTGGCTTGGTAATGGCCTCCAGCAAGTCCTTCATGATAATATCTTAGAATATCTTCTCCTTCCTTAGAGTTCATGCATCTACGAATGATTTGGTCCGCACAATACTTAAACAGATATGGGTCTTCCCAAAAGTAATGCCTTACTTCGGAGAGGAATTTCTTCTTTTGTTGCATCATGAGATCTTTTAGAGTAATTCCTGCAACCAAGTAATTAGCAAAGTCGGCGAACCATGGAATGTTTGGAATCTCACCTTCTATGAGTAAGAGTTGCTCATCCGGAAAGGCGTCATCAATGTCTCCTTCTATCAAGGATTCTAAATACGGGTTATCCAATCTTGACAAGTGGTCCACAGCCAAGTTTTCTGCACCCTTTTTGTCCATAATCTCCAAATCAAATTCCTGCAATAATAGAACCCATCTTATCATTCTTGGTTTTGGTCCGTGTACACAATAACTTTAGACAAAATAAGGTAGGAACGGAATTTATCAAAGGCAAACACTATGGCAAGCAATTCTTTCTCCGTTGTTGTATAGTTTTCCTGTGCATCCGTTAGAGTCTTGCTTGCGTAGTATATAGGTTAGAAATGCTTATTTCGCCTTTGTCCCAGTACTGCACTAACTGCAAAGTCACTTGCATCACATATTAGTTTAAAGGGAAGAGACCAATCAGGTGCGATTAAAATGGGTGAATTAATCAACTTTTCTTTAAGTATGGTAAAAGCATTGAGACATTGATCATCAAAATTAAATGCAGCATCCTTTTCAAGTAGAGAGGTAAAAGGTTTTGAAATTTTTGAGAAATCGAAAATAAACCTTCTGTAAAAACCTGCATGACCAAAGAAGCTTCTTATTGCTTTCACAGAAATAGAAGGGAGTAGCTTCTCAATTGCTTCAATTTTTGCTCTATCAACCTTTATACCCTTCCTTGAAATTTTATGCCTTAACACAATACCTTCTTGAACCATAAAATGGCATTTTTCCCAATTAAGCATGAGGTTAGTCTCTTCATACCTTGCTAGTACCTTTTCAAGATTAGCTAAGCATAAGTCAAACGAATCACCAAAAACTGAAAAATCATCCATAAATACCTCCATGATGTCCCCCATGAGTCCTTCAAATATAGCTGTCATGTATATTTGGAATGTTCTTGGACCATTGCAAAGACCAAACAGCATCTGACGATATGCAAAAGTACCATATGGACACGTAAAAGTGATTTTTTCTTAGTTCTCTGGAGCTATGGGGATTTGTAGGTAGCCAGAAAACCCATCCAAGAAACAATAATACTCATGTCCGGCTAACCGTTCCAACATTTAGTTAATGAAAGGGAGAGGGAAGTGATCTTTCCTAGTGGTTTTGTTTAGCACCCTATAATCTATTGAAAACCTCCAACTTGTGACTAATCTTTTAGGGACTCGCTCATTTTTATCATTGGGACTCATCGTCATTCCTCCCTTCTTTGGTACCACTTGAGTAGGACTCACCCAAACATTATCAGAAATAGGGTAAATGATGCCTGAATCTAAGAGTTTAATCACCTTACCTTTTACCACTTCACTCATATGTGGGTTCACCCTACGTTGGGGTTGCACATAGGTTTTGCACCTTCTTCCATCAAAATCTTGTGAGTGCAAAAGGATAGACTAATTCCTTTATATCAGTGATTTTTCAAGCTATAACTCCCTTATATTTCCCCAACATACTTACCAATTTGGTCTTTTGTTCTGTATTGAGATCTTTGGCAACAATAATAGGCAATTTACGTTCTTTAGACAAGAACATATATTCTAAATACTCGAGCAGGTCTTTTAGATCCAATTCGGGAGGGTCTTCTATGGATGATTTCATTCTCCCCAAACTGCTTTTCTCAATTTCCAACTTATTCATCCCATCCTCATTGTGAACTTCCTCTAGATACGCCATTGACGTTTCCATCAACTCTTCCTCAATGGATTCCTATATCAACTCAAAAATAGGTTCGTCAAGAATATCAACTCTTAAACAAGAATCATCATAAGACAACGGATGTTTCATGCTCTTATGGATTTGAATTACTACTTCTTCACCCCTAACCCTAAGTGTCAACCTTCCCCCCACAAACATCAATTAATGCTTTTGCTGTAGTTAGGAAGGGCCTACCTAGGATTAAAGAGAGTTTGGAATCTTCATTCATGTCAAGAATAACAAAATCCACTGAAAATATGAATTTATCAACTTTTACCAACACATCTATTATGCCCCTAAGATATTTGATAGATCTATCTACTAGTTGAATACTCATCCTAGTGGGTTGTGGTTCTCCTAGGCTTAGCCTTTTAAATGTTTTATATGACAATAAATTAATGCTAGCACCTAGGTCAGCTAATACATTACAGACATAAAGAGTGCCAATTAAACATGGGATAGAGAAACTCCTTGTATCTTTTACTTTATGTGGCAAATTTAGGTTGTCCTATAGTATGGCTGAGCATTCTTCATTGAGGATTACTATGGACAACTCTTCCAATCACTTTTTGTTGACGAGCATACTTTTAAGAAATTTGGCGTATTTGGGCATGTGAATTAAAGCTTCACTGAGGGGGATGTTTATGTGCAGTTGTTTAAATACCTCAAGGAATTTGTTAAATTGAGCATCGTTTCAGGCTTTGTTTAGCTGGGTAGGATATGGTATTTTAGGTTGAAAAGTGGGATTTTCGGAAGCTGGACAGGAGATAGCCGGCACCAGTTCCAGTGCTTCGGCCGGCGCCGGTTCAGTTCTGCGTGGCTTGGTTTCGGGGTTATCGGGTAGCTAGCACCGGCTGACATCTGTAATGTCTGGCAACTCTTTTCCACTTTGCAATGTGACAGCAACTATTTCCTCACTGGCTATTGGGGTTAGTTCGTGAGATTTTATCACCATGTCCGTCAAAAACCAGATTTGTTATTCCATGTTGTGGATTATCGCTTCGAATTTCTCAAAGGTGGAATCTATTTCCTAGAAACGCCTCGTGGCACGAACAGCAAATTTTCCAATTATAGTTTCGAGCTCTACTGATTCTGGTGCAGCACGTGTCATCTTAGGAGTGCAATAGAAGTACTGCCCCTTATTAAACTTCCTCGGATTCCAATTCGCCATTGCTCCTGAACATAGAAGCGAGTTAGATACAAAATTAATGATTAAAACAAAATTAACAAAATACAAAGTTAGTTAGTAGAACATAGTCAAAGTTAGTAGCTTAGGTTATAAGGGTATACATACACAAAATACAAAAGATAGCACATTTTTATGAAAAGAATAAGTATACATATTTACATATTTGCATATTTACATATTTACATGGTTAAATCAACAAAATCCAAGCTTTCGTGATATTGTTCCCCGGCAATAGCGCGAAAAACTTGATGTGTATGGATTTGGGTATAAAAATCAGATAAAAACTAACCACATTCCCAATCAAGTTTACATTAAAACATCAACCCCAAATTACATATATGAGCAAGCGTACTCATCATTAACATAGCATAGGATTCAAACGAGTGTCGATCCTCAAGGAACAAGTATGCATTAATCCATTTTCTTTCATTGTTTAACCAACTCTATAAAGTGAAAAAGAAATAAAAAGGAAAATAAAAAATAAAATAAAATAAAAGAATATATACATGTCAAGAATGGAGAATTATGTAACTCGAGCCATTGTTTAGACAAACATAATCTTAAAGTATCTAATCTTTATCACAACTAATTATTCTCTTAGCATCATGAAGGATTAAAGTAGACTTACTTCTTTTCCAATCCATGAAATCACTATCTTCTAGATAAATTAGCATAACATACTCTGTCTCAACTAATTTACCCAAAAATGTATTAAACATAATTCTTTGATTAAATTTTCATACTCTGGCAAATTTAAAACATGGAATTAACCAATGAATTCATACTTTGGTAGACATCAATTAACCTTTAATTACCAGTTCTTAGCAATTAACACCTTTCTCAAGCAAGTTAAGAGACAACAAATGTGAAATTAATCAAAATTGAAACCTCTATCAATCCATTTCCCAAGCAAGTTAATGGAAAAAAACAAACAATCAATCTCGTAATCAACCCAAGTAATTAAATACCAAGAGTAACAATCAATTAATCAAAAAATTAAACAACTCTAAAAATCATGAATATCTAAAACAATGTCAAATTACAATAAAACAATTAATATATCATTGTTCAAGAAAAAGAAAACAAAGTAAAAGAAAGTACTCATAGACAAGCCTCCATCTTCTTCCTTTGAAGACCTTCTTGTACAACCCTCCTTGAATTGAAGAATTCCTCCTGTGATTTGAGTGATTTTTTATGATGATCAATGAATTCTCCCTTTTTCCTTTTATGTTTTCCATCTATTTATAGGCTTGGAAAGTGCCTAAACTCGTTGGTATAATGTTCTTGGCCAAGTAGAAGTTGGAAGATACTAAAACTCGACAGATTACCAAAAACCACGTACAAAAATCACAATCCCGCATTTTCCTCAGAGAACAGCCGGTGCCGGCGCCAATTGTGTTCTGGTTTTCTACTCTTTCACTGATTTTTTTTTTTTTTGAATTTGGCACAATGTAATCCAGCATGCAGCCGGCACCGCCTTGGCTCTCGGAGCTGGTGCTGATTCCACTATGTTTTACTCTGTTTTGACTATTTTTTATCGCCTCAAAGTTTGTGTCATCAGTGCATGGCCGGCGCCGGGTCCAGTGCCCTAGCCGGCGCCGCCTCTTTTTTGTTTTACGACGTTTTTTCTTCGTTTTATCCCAAAAATCTGTAATAATGAACAAACTACCTTTCCAAGGGTAAAATCTCAAATATGAAGGAATATGACTAGTTATTGAACAGAATGTATCACAAAAGAACCTCAAATAATTAAGAAAAATACAACTAATTTAGCCCCTATCAAAATACTTCAAATGCTTAGGATATAGGCACACCTCATATAAGTGTCCAACAAAGAAAGTAATGTTCACTAATACCCAATGTAAGTTTACTTCCAGTGAAGAGAATTGTACGGATAAGAAACAAAAAGGGGTGCACAATGGTGATGAAGATTCTTGTGATCGTGGAGTTGTTGTGTCACCAATTTATGAATTACCCAGAGTTGCGATTAATGATATGGGTACCTATGATGTAGAGGATGTTTGTGGAGGAGAAGTGAAGGGAAGCTTACAAAGAAACAACATCTTTTACTCCCATTGTATTATTAACCAAAAGTTATGTGTTGCTATAATTGATGGAATGAGCTTTATAAATATGCTGAATGCTAGTCTTGTGGAAGAATTGAGCTTATATGTGATGAGGCACCCTAACCCCTATAGATTGCAATTATTCCATGATAGTGGGAAGTTAAGGGTGAACAAACAAGTATTATTAACAATTGTAATAGGAAAGTATCAAAATGAGATTATTTGTAATATGGTCCCTATACAAGCTAGCCACTTAATATTGTGAAGGCTATAGCAATTTGATAGGAGAGTACTACGTGATGGGAGAAGGAACTCTTACTCAGTTATCAAAGGGGAGCATGTTATATACCCTTCTACCTCTACTCCCAAGTGAAGTGAGAAAAGTGAGAAAAAAGTATGAGGGACAAAGAGAAAATGAAGGGTATTGAGAAGAGTTCTCAAAAGAACAAGAGTGAGAGAAAAATGAAGAGAGTTAGAAGAGAACTCAAAAAAAGAGGTACAAAGGGAGGAGAGGAGAAAATGAGAGAAACTGTAAGTAAAATAAGAAAGGCTCTCTTGTGCTTGAGAAAAGAAAACAATGAGCGAAAAACTATTAAAAAAAAAAGAGTGAAGATGAAAAGAAGGTTGAGCTTTATAGGGGAGCATAAGCTAACATTTTACCTTCACGACAAAACCTCTTGTTTAAAGTCTTATATAGGTGCTCATTCGAAGACAAATTCACACAAAGAAGGGAGAAATGACAGAAACCATTCAAGGAATATGCCAAATCTAAAGAAGGGTTATGGAGATTCAAACCATATTCCATGGAGCCTTGGAGAAACTCAAGTTATGAACACTTTCAATGGAGAAATCAAGCATACCAAATACTCAAGCTAAGGATAAAGAAGGTTGTCAAGCAACGGAGGATTAAAAAAGGACCAAGATGATCAAGACTTGAACAACCACTTGTGTGGAAAGCTAAAAGAGCACGAGAGAGGGCAGAAGGCTAGGAGAACGTGCAAGATAGCAGAATAGAGCTTGCATCGGATCAAGCATTGAAACCGGCATCGGCCCAAGGCTAGGAAAAGTTGAAGTTGGCTAGTGATTAGCTAGCGCTAGCCAATTAAGGCCAACCAGTGCCAACTGACTTTAGGCTCTTCCCCAATTTTGCTATTTTACCCCAATTTTGCTTTATTTTAATGTCATTTTAATTCCCACGAATTTTATCTTGTATTAGGTATATTTTAGACTTATTTTTAGTTTGAATGGTTGAGATTTTATCTCTTATTAGCTAGATTAAGATGGCTATAAATATGCCATTATAACACTTCATTTGTAAGTTGGATATTTTGAGAGTTGAATCAAATAGTCTATTTTTGGAGCTTTTGAGAGGTGATTCTTGTTGGGAAATATGCCCTCATAGACTAGGTTCCTGATGTAAATATCGAATGTTTTAATAAAAGAATTTATTTTCAGAAATTGTTTGTGAATTTACATTTTTATTTGTGCACAATTACGTTTGGAAAAGACCAATTGTGTTTAAGTAAGTAGTCCATGTGAATGGTGGTCTTTCACAGTAGGGTATGGATCACGGGTTACTTAACACATATGTTAGTGTTATGCCCTAGAGGCAATCACTTGTATATTGTATATGACACATTTTATTTTAATAAAAGGCATTATTTATCTTATAGTTTTTTTTTTTGGTTTACTTTAAGTAATATAACTATTCGATAAAGTCCATAGTACAACACCGTGTTAAGGAAATCATGATAGAGACCATGATATGAGATTCCTACTACACTGGATGGTGTTAGTACTTAAATAGTCCCTAGTCATAGTATTAATGAGACAGGACATCATTAATGCGTTAAGACTAGCATGTATTAGATTTCCTGATTTGATCAGGCGGTGGTTCTCATAACTGTGAGTATTGAGATACTCAAAGTTAACACATGGATGCTTGTTAATGGAACAAGTTCATTGGATGACCTAGCTTTGAGATAATCACATGGATAACTATTTAGTGCCAGTGATATAATCTCAATATAGCAAACGTGCAAATATCCTTAGATTTGAGATCTCCAAGGTACTTTATTTGTTGAGTTTTGTACTTTGATTCCAATCTACGGAGCTCGATCGAGGGCCACCTATGGGATAGATATTGGGTACATTGTGAGGTAAACGAAAGTAGTTGAAAGAGTCAATAAAGGATTCACCACTCCTAATAGTAGGGGCGAATATCTCATGGCCACTTGTAGGAATTACTACTCGAAAAGTCCTTGGCCAAGGCAATTGTGTATTGGAAATAGTTCCAATTGATACACATCTAGAGTAGTGGGTTCCTGGTACAAGTACTATTGTATTCAGGCCAGAATTAATTCTAGAGGGAGTTGGCACTAATTTCGTACTCCAAACCGAATGAAATATTGTATGGTGAAATGAGTTAATTGCACTGAAGTTTGTTATTGAAGGGTTCATGTCAAGCCACTTGACTTCCTAGACTCTTAGGTGTTCATGATGTGTTGCTAGATACTTCTCATGATATAGGAATATGGGTTTATTAATTGATGAATTAATAAACCAATCCTAATTAGAATTAATTGGATTAATTCTAATTAATTATGAATTATTAATCTCAAAGACGTTTGGATTAATTCATGTTCACTACCAATTGAGTGGGAAACCTAATAGGTCACACATAATAGAGGATTATATACTCAAGATGTTATTTGATAACATAATGGGGTTAATTGAGAGAAAGAGAAGTTATTGTGGACAAAGATGTTAGTTATAATTTGTGGTCCAAGTTGTAATTGTGAGAGCATGATGTTTCCAATTACAATTAGGGAATTCTAATCCTAATTCTCAGTTTTGGAAAGGGAAATTTCGTGTGACATATTAACAAGACACACGAAAAACCAGCGACACTCGACGTTCTCTTCTGTTTATCTCTCTCGATTGTCTTGAGAAACAACCCTACCCGCCATCTTATTTCTGCTAGCATAGGAAAGTTTGGTGCTTGAGTATTCCTCTGTGTGGATTACTGTTAGAGATAATCATACACTGTGATTATAGTGGTTAGACGTCCAACTCTCGTGGAGTTTGCACAAGAGGATTGTTGAATCACGCCTCGACTTGAAGAAGATCAATTTTGTTCTTTGGATAAGTAAATAAAGGTAAAAATCTGTTACTTTTATTATTATTATGTCTTGTTTTTCACACATAGACGGGTTCTGAGAGGGTATCTTGTTTTATTTTCTGTTGCGCCCTATAGGATACGAGCTTGAGATACCCAACATCATAAATGTTTGTTCTTAACTGATTGATAAGAATGGGAATCTCATCATGTCTAGGTTATTATGTTGTGAATTCCAAATGGAGAATGGCTTATCTTTAGCCAGTGAGTAGTCCACTCACTTCATGACATAAGCGTATTTCGAATACGTAGAACAGGACCTGTAGTGGTAGTTTCTAAAAAGTACTATATGGTATAAACCTAGACTACTACTGCTACAACGTGGACTAGTACTTTACGACTTGAGTATGAATTGGTGGTTTGATGAAGCTGGAAGCATATATTTTGATATGTTATAGTTGAGGTTCTATTGTAGGGTCAATACACTTGCATATTGGTATATGTGACTAGTTAGTTAAGACAGACTTGTACAAGATAGTTTCTATACTATATCACCTCTTGTAATTGTCTAAATGATCTAAATATCCAGGGCTCTGGGAAACATAACTTGGATGTTTACTTTAGGATAGCTCTCTTGGAAAACGAAAATAATCCAGGAAGTTGTGGATCATTGGACTAGAAGCCTAAAGATGGTAGATGTCATTTAGAGAGGTATTAGTACATTTCTTCCTCTCTAATGTACGGCGATGTATAGAGGGGTATTTTAGTCATTTCACCTGTAGATCGGAGACTTTGCTAACGCAGTATTGTCCTTGGGGTAAATATTTTCTTATGGTGATATTAGAAAATATTTAAAATGCAAAATACAGCTATTTATATGGTAATGATATTTTGGTCATTTTAGTAGCCAATGCGGTGTGTCTTTTGGTCCCTAACATAGACCGTGAGTCCTAATTATATACAAGTTAAGGAATTAGTCTTAAATTAAATTAAATAGAATTTATTTTATTTCAGTAGCCTGATTTAATTATTGGGCTATAATAAAATAAAGGTTCATGGAGAGAGAGAATAAATTAAATTAGTTTGGTGGGTTAATTAATTGTTTAGGGCTTTGGCCCAGTTTGAATAATTAAAGATTGACCTGGGACTAAACTAATATAGGCTTATTAATTGGAATAGTTTATTGAGGTTGGAAAATTAATTATTTATTGGGCCATTTATTTAGTTCTAATTAAAATAATTAATTTAGTCCAAAAGGCTAAACTAAAAATCCAATGGGCCAATCCAATTTAACATAGGGTTTTATTTAGGTTAAACTGGAGGATAAAGTAGGACACTGTCTTTACTCTTCTCAGAGTTAAGAAAACAACGTTGGTTTTTTTTTTCCTTCTGGTGTGAGGAAAAACACAATCTCTTTCTCTCTCTCGAAAATATTCCTTAGCCCTTTGAGTTGTTCACCAAACGGGATTAGGCAGGCCATATACTGAAAGATTGAGAGGTTGGAGTTCACATACATGCTCAGACGGAGTAGGAGGCTTGCAGGAATCATACCAGAGGTTTTCACTAACACACCTACCCCAGTTCCACACATTCCGATCCAGCCAATTCTGAGAACGAGATAAATAGGTAAAAAAAAAAAATTCCTCAGAGTCCCGCCAGCCGTGACCAGCGCCGGTTGAGGCCGTCGGAATTGGTGCCGGCTTCGATCTGCGGTCTTCAGTTTTCAGTTTTTTTTTTTTTTTTTTTTTTTTGCTTCCACTACGTGCTTTGCTTCCCCCATTTAAACCTTCAATTCCTCTTAGGTATTTCCCATGATCATGAAGACCATTCTTAGGGCCTAGTCAGTCTCTTTGAATCTAGTTTATAAACCCTTTAGGGTAGATCAATTAACTTGCTAAGTTGGGTCTTAGATTCTTATTTATCTAAAGTTCTTTTTAAGGATCAAATTAGTTTCCTAAATCTCTTCTTCAAAATGTTCTTGGTTTTTTGGTGAATCAAGAGTCTTTGGTTATGGTTTGGATGACTTAATTTATTATTCTTGAATTCTAGGATCTTTATTTGGCCTACGATTCTAGTATTTTGAGTTGGGTGTGTGCATTCTTACTAATTTCTCTGTTTTGAGTCACTTTGAGTTGTTGGAATTATCCCCCATTTTTAGCCCCGAAATTTACCTAAAAATCAACCCCTAAGTAAGATCATATCAGCCTTTAATCCACAAAGTAGCAACTTGTGAAATAGACGGCTTATTGTGAATACGTTAATCTGTACTTGGGTGACATTTTAGTAGAATTTGATATGAATCCAACTCGTGCATATTCCTCAAACTGCAAAAAAAGCAGGCATATGGATTCTATTCTAATGATTCCATCAATTTTACAACAATAGTTTATACTAGTTTATTAGAAACAACAAGATGATTTTGAACTTCATTCTCTTTATCATGGAAATAAAAATTGCAGGAACATACCCTTCCAACCATAAAACATTAAATCATGGATGAAATGATAAATTTGTCCCTAGACCTTAAACACATAGAATCCTTTCTTATTTGTAGCTAATAATTTGTCACATAAGATGTCAAGTGAAGTGAATGCAAACATGTTACTGTATGTACTCACAAACTTTCAGAAACAAATTGCTTATCCAAACTCCCCCAAAAATGATTCTATCAAAATATAAGATAATTTGTTTTCATGTAGCAAAACTTGTCCATCAGAACAATAAAACTTACATGTTTCAGAATGAAACTTCTTTGCTTCACAATATTGATAATCTGGCTTCTTTGGTAGAGTATCAGTTTGTTTAGTAATCTCATTTAATAGAAATGTGCATGTATAGTATTTGCCTAATATTATTTGTAAATAGTGTTGTACAATGTATGTCATAGCTACTATAGTTCATTATGAATTGTTTAGATTTAAATAATATTGTAATAAATGTTTTACATCATTTGTGTGGTATAGACTTTTGTTGGTATTTCTTTAACTCACATTATTTTCAAAACTTTTGTGATTTCTTAGCTTTTTTGCTCTTACCAAAAGCTGAGTCTGAAACTTAAAATGCAAAATCTAACAAAAATTAGTTATCACACCACAAGAAATAAAATTGAGTTGAATGTCTGGTAATGAATTTAGTATAAGAGCATTCAAGCTATTTAGGTAATAGAGTATTACATTGTAACTTTAGTAAGCTTAAGCTTAGCTAGCAAACAAAAAGAGTTTTGCAGCAATAGATGGCTACTAGACTAAGGATAAGAATATAGAGAGCCATAAATTCATCGAATGGCTTAAGTATAAGATTAAGCTTCTCCAAGAGGAATTTAGTGATATAATTCGCATGAGGAATATTGAGATACAAGCTTACAAGCAAGAAATGATGGTTTTTACATTCAAAAAAGCTAAGTGGAAGAAAGAGAGGAAGAAGTTAAGAGAGTAGATGAAGAAGCTAAGGAAGAGGTTAGAACATAAAGAAGTGAGGTGTAAAGGGACGGAAAATGAGTTGCGGGTTGACAAGAGTGGTAAGGAGTGGCAGTTTTTAGGGCTTAGCTTGTTGTTTCAATAGATTAAGGAAAAATAGGTTAGGAGAGATGATGCTATGAAGAAGTGGAAGCTGTTTTAGTTTGCACTTAAGATGACCTTGATAATCTTATTTAGAGAATGAATCAAGGTATTGGAACTCTTTTTTATTCCCTGTACAAGATCTTGTTGTAAAACTAATTTATTTTATAGTTGAATGGTTATAGATCATATATATAATATTCTAAGCTACTTGTGAATATTCTGATTTGAACTACAATAGCATACAATAAGTTGCAACATGGTTTTTTAGGGAAAGGACTATTCTAGAAAGTGAGGCACCACAAATGCTAGAGGAATAACAAAGGAAACTTATGGCCAAAGGAAAACTATAGAGCATCTAAAAGAACAAATAGGTTCCATGAAGCAAGAAGCATCTAAGTGGGAAAGAGAGATGGATATACTGAGACAAAGTTTTCAAATAGTGTGCCACAATAAGAAAGGCAAGAAAGATGAGTAAATACATTTTTAAGAAGCATAGAGCTGGATGTATGCACTGAATCCAGTAGAAATGCTATTTGAGTGATATCATGTGCATTAATCTTTTTCCAAATTTTGTATTATTACAATGAAAGACATCAAATTAATTCATGTAAAGACTTTTTTACACTAGAGTGAACGAAATATTTAAAAATTATGATGTAGTTATTTAGTTAAATGTTTATTATTTCTTAACCAATACATGAATGTTTATTGCAGACAACGGTTCAACTTCATTTTGTCTTACAAGAGATGCATAACCTAAGTATATAAAGTATGTTCAGTAAAAAAAAGCTATATCATACTTATAATGATAGAATTTGAGGATAAAATGGTAATGATAAATATTCAAGTCGGAAAAAGATGAAATAATACTTCTACATTCCTGCATCAAAGTTGTAGATATCTTCCAGTATTGTTAGACAATCACCACAAATTTCATAAGCATCTAATGCAAGACAAAACTCACTTTCTTCAATATACAACAAATAATAAATTATCTCACATTAAGAATAATGAATAGATTAAAAAACAACTACTATACATTCATTATTTCTATGATATGCCAATGAGATCTTTCATTCTCAGAAGATGTCTTTGATGATGATCCGAAGTATAAAAGCACTAGATGTTAAATACAACTATTGAAATGTGATCATAGTTTTCAATTACAGTTATATGTGAAGGTGGATTGTAGCCTCAAGAAGCATTTAAAACAATCAAAACAAACATAGAAAATATTGCGCAGTGATAGAGTTATGCCTCTGCGTCTGTGTTTAACTAGTTGAACAACCTCTGGTTGACTCGTAAAAACCTCTGGCTCCTTGCGTGATGGTTCAGGCTCTTGTATAGCAAGCTGTTGACTACGTCTCATCCACGCAAAACTCTCGGCCTTTCAAAATATGACAGGTGCCTGAAAACCTTAGTGAAAGGCAATTGGGAAGAAAAAAAGGTTAGTTTTTCCCTTGACAGTTTGCTACAAAGCAGCAATTTTTTTTTCCCTATTTCTATGTCTCCTTACATCAACACACAGGAAAAACAGAGAGAGAAAATTTACAGGCTTGTTCTAGATTATGTTTTTTTTCAACACACCTCTGACTCTGTATTATGATTGAGGAAAAATAGCACACTCCTCTTCGAGATATATGATCAGTAGTTATCTCTGGAGTGTTCAAATATTAGCTGCCGCCCAACTAAGTCAGAATAGCCCTAGCAAAGCTGGGGTTAGGTTTGGCTTTCAGATCCAAGGTCAAAACTACTTAGGCTAAGACTTAATTAATTATTTTATCTAGGATTAAATAATAACCCATAAATAATTAATTAGCCCAAAACAATTCTCAAGCATTTCTTACATAATTCAAACCTAGGTTAAATCCAAATATTCAATCTAGGCTCAGGCCCTGAATATTTAATTAAGTAATTGAACTATGTAATTAATTTATTCTCTCTTTGGGCCGTGTATTTTATTCTAACCCAATAAATAAACCAATCTAATTCTGAATAAAATAAAATCCATTTTATTTAAGACCAATTCTTCATCCCAAAACTCTCAGGACTTATGGGATATTCTGAGGACCAAAAGATACATTGACTTGGCTACTAAAATGACCAAAATGCCCCTATTATAGAAATAGCAGTATTTTACATTTTAAATATTTTCTAATATCATTATAAGAAAATATTAACTCCAAGGACAATGTTACGTTAGCAAAATCTCCGACCTACAAGTGGTTTGACTAAAATACCCCTCTACTCATCGCCGTACATTTAGAGAAGGAAAGTGCCCTAATACTTTTCTAAATGATATCTACTATCCTTAAACCTCTAGTCCGATGATCCACGACTTTTTGGAATGTTTCCGCTTTCCAAGGGAGCTATGCTCCAGTAAATATCCAAATCATATTTTCTAGAGCCCTGGATATTTAGATCATTCAAACAATCACAAGAGGTGATATAGCATAGAAGTTGAATGTAAATATGGCAAAAATGAAAACGCTGAAACATGTCACAGAACAAAAATTAAAAACAGAGCAACGCAGGAAAGCTTTTTACCTCTGTGTTTCTTTATTGGTCTAGGGGTTGCTGGTGCCTCGGTCTAAACCGTTTCTGGTTCTGAGATCAATTCTTCAGGCTGTTGTCCCTCAAGTCGTCGGTTTCTTTTGGGCATCAACGTAACCTTCTTGTCTTCTAGAATATAACCGCGCCTGAAAACCTAGTGAAGTCTATGGATGAAAAGTATGATCTTCCTATTCTGACTAAATGCTATCAAGCATTAATCAGATAGGTTTTGCATCTCTGTTCTTGCTGTTAGCAAAGCACAGAGAACAAACTCATGAGAGAAGACAAGAAGCTTGAGGAAAAACAAAACATCGTGCTTCTGTGAAAGACCCCTCTACGTTCTATTGAATCCCAACTACCTTGATAATAGGCTATTATTCGGGCATTCAAAAATAAAACAGAAGCGATAGAATCAAAGAAGTCCTAAGGGCCATGTCATGTTAAGCCATTAAACAGGCCTATGGACCTATGGCTCAGTTCATTGGGTTAAGCCTTTAATTTAATTTAATTATTCCTGGACTAATACAAGCTCAATAATTAAATTAATTAAATAACCCAAATGGACTAATATAAACCTCAAGCCTTGGCCCAGTCCATTGGGTTTAACCTTTAATTCAATTGAATTATTCCTAAACTAATACAAACCCAATAATTAAATTAATTAAATAACCCAAATGGGCCAATATATAATTCTCCCATTTTGGACCTTTTATTTTATTCTAACCTAATAAATAAATCAGGCTACTCGAATAAAATAAAATTCATTTTATACAAGACCAATCCCTCAACCTAAAACCATCAAGACTAATGGGCTATTCCGAGGACCAAAAGACACATCGTCTTGGCAACTAAAATGACCAAAATACCCCTGCTATAGAAATAGTTGTATTTTGCATTTTAAATATTTCCTAATATTACCATAAGAAAATATTGACCCCAAGGACAATGCCGCATTAGCAAAGTCTCTGATCTATAGGTGTAATGACTAAAATACCCCTCTACGCATCTCTTACACTTAGAGAAAAAGAGTGTACTAACGCCTCTCTAAAAGGCATCTAGCATCCTTAGACCTCTAGTCAAATGATCCATGATTCTTGGAATGTTTTCACTTTCCAAGGGAGCTACCCTAAAACAAACATCCAAGTCATGTTCCCCAGGGCCCTACATATTTAGATCATTCGAACAGTCATAAGGGGTGATATAGTACAGAAGTTATCTTGTACAAGTCTATCTTAACTAACTAATCACATATACCCAACATATAAGTATATTAGCTCTATGATAGAACCTCAACTACAATATATCAAAGTACATGCTTCCAACTTTGTCAGACCACCAACTCATACTCAAGCGGTAGAGTATTAGTCCATGCTGTAGCAGTAATAGTCTAGGTTTCTTCTAAATAATACTTTTAGAAACCACTATTATAGGCCCTGTTCTACGTATTCGAAATATGTCCATGCTATGAAGTGAATGGACTACTCACTGGCTAAATATAAGTCATTCCCCATTTGGAATTCATAACACAATAACCTAAACATGATGAGATTCCCATTTTTATCAATCGGTTAAGAACAAACGTTTATGTGTTAAGTAACCCATAATCCATACCTTATTGTGAAAGACCACCATTCACATGGATCACTTACTTAAACATAATGGATCATTTTCAAACATAAATCATGTATAAATAAAATGTAAATTCACAAATAAATTTTGAGAACAAATTCTTTAATTAATAAAATTGATAATTACATTAGAAACCTAGTCTAGAGGGTATACATTCCAATAGAAGTGATCTTGTACAATTCTATCTTAACTAACTAGTCACATATACCCAACATAAAAGTATATTAGTCATACAATAGAACCTCAACTATAATATATCAAAGTATACGCTTCCAGATTCGCTAGACTACTAACTCATACTCAAGTCTTAGGGTATAAGTCCAGGTTGTAGCAGTAGTAGTCTAGGTTTCTACCAAACAGCAGTTTTAGAAACCACTATTATAGGTCCAGTTCTACGTATTAGAAATCTCTTATGTTATGAAGTGAGTGGACTACTCACTGGCTAAAGGTAAGCTATTCCCCCTTTAGAATTCATAACACAATAACCTTACCATGATGAGATTCTTATTCTCATCATTTGGTTAAGTACAATATTTTATATGTTCAGTAACCTATGATTTATATCTTATTGTAAAAGACTTCTATTTATATGAATTACTTATTTAAACACAATAGGTCTTTTCCAACAAAATCGTGCACAAAATAAAATGCGAGAACACAAATAATTAATGAGAATAAATTTTTTATTAATTTAATCAAAATTACATCAGAAATATAGTCTTAGTGGGCATACATGCCAACAATCTCCCACTTGCACTCTAAGACTATGTAAATCCATAAGTGTTTGGTCCTATAGCTTCTAAGTGTCTTCTAAAGACTCTCTCAGCCAAAGACTTGGTGAATGGATTAGCTAGATTATTCTCTAAGGCTATCTGTTCCGTCATGACTTCCCGTCTCTGAAAAAAATTTTCGGATTAGGTGGTACTCCCTCTTTATATGCTTCCCCTTCTTATGGTTTCGATTTTTTTTATTATGAGACTGTGCTTGTGTTGTCGCAATATAACGCAATCGACATGTCTATCTATGGCACAACTCTAAATTCTGTGAGGAACTTACAGAGCCAGATTTCTTCCTTGGATGCCTCCGAAGCTGTCACATACTCAGCTTCCATGGTTGAGTCAGTAATACAAGATTACTTAATACTCCTCCATGAAATAGCTCATCCATATAAGGTGATGATATATCCACTAGTGAATTTTCTTTTATCTTTATCTGTCTGGAAGTCTGAGTTTGTGTATTTTATAGGAACCAAGTCATCAGCCTGTGAACTAGCATATAATATCTCGTTCCCTTGAGGTACTTGAGAATATGCTTTGTAGCTTGCCAATGAACTTATCCAGGATTTGACTGATATCTACTAACTAACCCTACATCAAAACAAATATTTGGCCTAGTACACAACATGGCATATATGTAACTTCCCACAGTCGAGGCGTAGGGAATCCTGCTCATCCTGATTTTTTTCTTCTTGAGACTTAGGACAGTCCCCTTGTATGAGTCCATACTGAATTTAGCTAACATCTTGTCAATGTATGTGGCTTGGGATAATCCTAACATTCTCTGCTTCCTATTTCTAAGAAGCTTAATACCAAGAATGTAATTGGCTTTTCCCAAGTCCTTCATACTGAATTAACTTGATAGCCAAACCTTAGTAGATGACAATGTCCCTATATCATTCCCAATGAGTAGAATGTCATCTACATATAGTGCAAGAAAAATCACGTTTATGCCATCCAGTTTCCTATACACATATGATTCCTTCTCGTTTTGATTGAAACTGTCTGACTTTACAATCTCATCAAAACAAATGTTTCACACTCTTGATGTCTGCTTAAGTTCATAGATAGACTTCTTAAGCTTACAAACCATATGTTCCTGGCCTTCAGCAATGAAGCCCTCTAGTTGGACATATAGATGTCTTCACCAAGATGGCCATTAAGAAAGGTCGTCTTGACATCTATTTGTCATATCTCATAGTCGAAATGACATGCAATTGTAAGGAGGATATAAATAGACTTAAGCATGGTTACTGGAAAAAAAGTTTCCTCATAATCGATTCCCTCTTTCTGAGTAAACCCTTTTGCCACAAGCTTAGTTTTGAAGGTTTCCAACTTCCTATTTGCACTTTTCTTCCAACTTACACCTAATGTGTTTTGTTCCTTCAGGTAAAGCTACAAGATCCCAAACCTAGTTGAAGTATATAGACTCAATCTCTACTTTCATTACTTCATGCTATAGGCTTGCATCATCATCAGCAATAGACTTCTCGTATCTAGTAGGATCTTATTCTTAGTAATCAGAGACTAGGTCAAAGACCTCTCCAGTCCACCTTTCTGGAACCCTAGATACCTTCTCATTATTATGAGGCTCCCTTTGTATAGATTCCTAAGGTTATGCCTCTTCTTGTTTAATAATCGGATTAGAAGAAGTTGATTCAGAAGAAAACTTCTTATCAAGTTCCAACTTAGTTGAACTTTTCATGGACGTACTTTGATCATCATTCAAGTATCTAGCATTAGTACTTACCAGTACTTTATGCTTCTTGGGATGATGAAAGCACCACTCTTAGTCCCTTTTAGATACCTAACAAAGTTGTATAATTCTGACCTTGGTTCTAGCTTGTCTTCCTTAATCAGTACATAAGCTGGATAGCCCCATATCTTGAGATGATTCAGATTTGGCTTACGCCCAGTCCACATCTCATAGGGTCCTAGGTACTGATTTGGAAGGTACCAAGTTTAGAATATATGCTGCTATTTCCAGGACATATCTGCAAAAGGAAATTGGAAGAGTAGCATGACATATCATGCTTCAGACCATTTCCATCAATGTTCTGTCCTTTCTCTCAGCTATTCCATTCTGCTGGGGTGTCCCTAGTGCATAGAGCTAGAATACTATCCCATAATGTACCATGTAGTCCTTGAATTTACTAAGGAGGTACTCTCTACCACGACCCGATCGTAAAATCTTAATCAGTTTACCTATTCGACGCTCCACTTCAGCCTTAAACTCTTTGAACATGTGAAATGAGTCAGACTTGTGTCTCATCAGGCACACATAATCAAACCTTGTACAATTATTTATAAAAATGATGAAGTACTCAAATCCTTCTCTTATTGGTGTAGACAAAGGGCCACACACATCAGTGTGAACAAGTCTCAATATCTCATTGGCTCTATCCCCTTTTTAGGTAAAAGACCTTTTGGTCATCTTTCCCATTAGGCAGGATTTATACTCAGGTTAATTTTCCAATCTCAATAAGCCCAAAGGCCCATTATGGATTAATCTATGAATCCTGGTTGTGTCAATGTGACCCAAACTTATATGCCAAAGATATGAATAATTAACATTAGTCTTTCTTTTGTTATTTATAGGTTTATTTTGAACGTTGTTTATTTGATTATTTATAGGGTTTATGAAGAATAAATTGCCATACATGTGCCCAGTACATAACACTTTTCCATTTCTACTGAAAGTAATACTAGAATGGAAAGAAACAGAATAACCATGATTTATTAGTTTTGCAATTGAAATCAAATTCTGTCTAACACCTGGTACATATAAAATATTCTTCAGAATTACTACTCTATTACAATCAAATTTAAGTTCCAACTCTCCCACTGCCTAGGCCCATACTTGTGCTTCATTTCCTACGCGTAATCTATGTTTGCGCTTTTGGAGTCTTTTATCTTCCTAAATCCCTGCAAGGAGTTACAAATATGATCAGTAACTCTAGAATAAAAAATCTAAGCGAAAGTTTATCCAACCATAGAAACTGACTCTAGATAGAAAACATTACCTATGGAGTTTTTCTTTGCCTGAAGATTTGAACACTCATTTTTTTCCAAATTTGAAGCACTTGCCCTTAGGTTTATTTTTGGGCTAGGACTTAGGCTGAGTTACTGCATTACTCTTCTTCATCTTGAACTTTCTAGGCTTGGGCCCAATTCTTGAAGAAGAAGCCTTAGCTATCATAACCTTTGACTGTGGCTTCATGACATTCTCTACCATCTAGAGCTCTTTTATTAACTCCATTAAACTTATGTTTAACTTTTTTATGTTGTAGTTCAACTTGAATTGAGTAAAAGATCTTGGCAGAGATTTGAAAACCATATCCACTTGGCTATCGAGGTCAATCACAACCTCCAAGACTTCTGCTTCCTCAAAAGTAGCAATCATAGTGAGCATATACTCCCTGACTAGTACTCCCTTAACCATTTTGGTGCTGATGATTATTTTAAGAGCTTCCTACCTTACGGGCTGGCTCTTATCTGCGAACATCGTGGCTAATGACGTGCTAGTGTCATAAGCAGTGGCCATGTGCTCATGTTTGGATTGAAGCATATTAGACATAGAGGCTAACATGTAGCAATGAGCCATCTTGTCGGTCTTCTTCCATGCCTTTTCAACCTCACGCTCTTCTACAGTGGAACCTTCCCCGATAATGGGGTAGGTCTAGTATAGGACAAACTTATACTCTTCCATTATGAGTATTATGTCTAGAATTTTTTTCCAATCTGCATAGTTTGGATCCCTTAGCTTATTCTCCTGGAGAATAATGGCCAAAGGACTCAGAGAACCTTTACCAACCATTTTTGAAAATCGAAAATAAAAGAATTCTCAGTTTGTGGAAAAGCAAATAATTTGTGCACTTTAACCTCATATTAAGACTGATGATAGATAACCTTATTACTATTATCTTTAATATAATTAATTTGGGTCTTAGAAGAATTGACTTAGCTTCTAGGAAAGATTAATAGTTTTCTAAGCTAAGTGTGTTAACTACCACTAATCGACTATCCTTTTAGGTAATGATACAGAAGATAATTCCATCAAGAAGATGGCAGTTTCTACTTATTTCCTATGGAGAATCCTCGCACTATAACCTCTAACGTGGATTGGCCAATCAAAGTATGTGTCCCAGACATCAACTATGTCCATTCAATAGATCTAGATCCTTGTCGAATCTCCATCGTATACAAGTTCACTTCTAGGATGATGTAAGGATATCTACGATCTCTAATAAGGACCATGATGGCAGCCGTGGGACCATTGAAATCCATCTCCCACTTAGTCTTTTAAAAAAATAGGGTTTTCAAGAAAATATCGTTTTGAAAATTTTCAATTAAGTATCTCTTAACTCATTGTAAAATATCTAAATCCATATATCTCTATGTCAAGGTAAAATTCTTTGAGAGATTTTTTTATGGATTAATTTTACGTAGTTAAGTACTTAATAATTTCAAAATTTCCTTCTAAAACTTTAAAGAGACTTTTGTCTCAAGTTTTATTTGACAAAAAATAATTTTATTGTAAAAAGAATTAAAATGATTATTCCTTTTAACTCACAAAAATATCTAAATCCAAAATATTTTCTGTGTCAAGGATAACATCCTTGAAGAGAATAACCAAGGATTAATTTTTGCCTTTCAATTAAAATAACCATTTAATTAAAGAAAAATATTTTTCCTTGTCAAAAAATTCCCAAGACTTTGGTCTTGAGAAAATGTGCATATCAGACACTAAAAGAAAATAGCATGCTAGAAAACTAAAAATTTCATACTTTTCTATTCTTTTAACCTAAGTGTCCAAATAAAGAACTAAATATATTAATTAATTAATTAATAATCTTATTTAATCCTAAATTCCTTACTATTATTTTTTATGCAAAATATTCCATGAATATTAACTATGCAAAAATAATAACTCCGCCTGGTATAGGACCCAAAACGAAAAAGAAAATTACATGAAAAATATGAAAATAATTAAAATTCCCTAGGTCTTCATGCACCCGCCACATTGAATCACATCCCTTGAACCTGAGACCTAAACCGCTGCCCAAACCCGAACCACAAATTTAGCTAACCTGCGACCCGGTCAAGAGGTGATCAAGCTGTGGGAGGCTTGGTCCATGCCGCCCATAGTTTGGTGCAGAAATGCACCAAGTCGCAGGAGGCTTAGGTATTGTTGTAGCCAGCTTGGCCTTCCCAAGCTATGGTTTTGACTCTCCAAGCTGTGGCTTGGCTTGAAGCCTAGTGGCTTCTCACACAGAATCTAGTTGGCGGCTCGGCTCATTCCACATGGCTTACGAATTGACTCATGTTCAACTTCTTCTTCATTTTTCTTAGCAATAGTACATGCATGATTTTGTTTATAGAACTCAATCAAATAGAATCAAAACAAAACCAAAACAACCGCCTATGCCATTAAAACACTGGGCTTACATGATCACTATGAAAAAAAAATTAAATTACAATGTTCTTATATTTCCACTCATGAAGCTTACAGTCTATCTACCCATACTAGTAAACATGAAGGATCGCAAACAATCATCTGTCTAATTTTATTAACCTAAGCATGCTCCTAATCCGTAAAACCTGACTCTGATACCACTTGAAGGTGGATCGTGGCCTCAAGAAGAATTTAAAAAATCAAAACAAATGCAAAAAATATTGCACAGCGAAAGAGTTACCTCGCGTATGTGTCTGACTGGTTGAACAACCTCTAGTTGAATCGTAGAAACCTCTGGCTCTTTGCGCGATGGTTCAAGCTCTTGTCCATCAAGCTGTTGACTACATCTCATCCACCAAAAACTCTATGTCTTTTGGAATATGACCGGTACTTGAAAACCCCAGTGAAAGGAAACAAGGAAGAAAAAAGGCCAGTCTTTCCCTTAACAGTTTGCTACAAAGCAGTATCAGGAGACCGTGTTTTTTCCTGTTTCTATGTCTCCTTGCGTTAACACACACGAAAAACAGAGAGTAACCCATATCTGACTCTATATTACGATTGAGGAAAAATAGCACACTCCTCTCTGAGATATATGATATATGATCACAGTTATCTCTGGAGAGTTGAAATATCAGCTACTGGTCAACCAAGTCAGAATAGCCCTAGCAAAGCTGGGCTTGGGTTTGGTTTTTGGATCCAGGGTCCAAACTACTTGGGCTAAGACTTAATTAATTATTTAATCTAGAATTAAATAATAACCCATAAATAATTAATTGGCCTGAAACAATTCTCAAGCCTTTTTTACATAATTCAAACTCAGGTTAAATCTAAATATTCAATCTGTGCTCAGGCCATGAATGTTTAATTAACCAATTGAACCATGTGATTAATTTATTCTTTCTTTGGGCCTTTTATATTATTCTAGTATAATAAATAAATTAGGATAATTCTGAATAAAATAAAATCCATTTTATTTAAGACTAATTCTTCATCCCAAAACTATTAAGACTTATGGACTATTACGAGGACCAAAAAATACATCGCTTTGGCTACTAAAATAACCAAAATATCCTTACTATAGAAATAGCGGTATTTTGTATTTTAAATATTTTTTAATATTACATAAAGAAATATTGACCCCAAGAACAATGCTGTGTTAGCAAAATCTCTAACCTATAGGTGTTATGCCTAAAATATCCTTGTACCTATTGTTGTATATTTAGAGAGGAAAAGTATACTAACACATCTCTAAATGACATCTATCATCTTTAGACCTTTAGTCCAATGATCCATAACTTCCTGAAATGTTTCTACTTTCCAAGGAAGCTACTCTCAAGTAAACATCCAAATCATATTCTTCAGGGCCCTGGATATTTATATCATTCGAACATTCATATGAGGCGATATATCGTAGAAGTTATCTTGTACAAGTCTGTCTTAACTAATTAATCACATATGCCCAACATGCAAGTATATTAGTCCTACGATAGAATCTTAACTATAGCATATCAAAGTATACGCTTCCAACTTCGCTAGACCACAAACCTATACTTAAGCCTTAGGGTATAAGTCTACGTTGTAGCAGTAGTAGTTTAGGTTTATACCAAATAGTACTTTTAGAAACCACTACTACAGGTCCAATTCTACGTATTCGAAATACGCTTATGTTATGAAGTGAAAGGACTACCCACTGGCTAAAGGTAAGCTATTCCTTATTTGGAATTCATAACATAATAACTTTACTATGATGAGATTTCCATTCTCATCATTCGGTTAAGAATAATATTTTATGTGTTAAGTAACCCGTGATCTATACCTTATTATGAAAGACCTCTATTTACATGGACCAGTTACTTAAACACAATGAGTCTTTTCCAACAAATTATGCACAAAATAAAATGCAATAATATAAAAATTAATGAGAATAAAACTTTTATTAATTTAATCGAAATTACATCAAAAATACAGTCTTTGTGGGCATACATTCCAACAATATTTATTAACTCTATGTTTTAGCTAGAAAGGAAAAAATTTACCTTTTTCATTGATACTAAATTCATTCACAACTTCTTTCAACTTTTTGTTTTTCATAAATTCATTTCTTTCCTTTAACATTGCTGCATAAGGAATACCCAAGGTTAAATATACGTATATAAAATAAAAAATGATTTAATTAATCAAATATACCTTTTTCAGTAGTTTAGTTTTGCTCACGAATAATCAATGGCCTGTACAAACCTGAGTGAAATAAAAATTTTCAATGTTGATCTTGCAAATTTACATTTTAATATGTATACGTATATACATATACACATACCAAAATTTTAAACTGAGAATGCTAAATAATTTAGAGACAGTAAACTCATATGATTTAAGTACTATAATTTTTTTTTTCCAAAATCAATCTCAATTGGATGTCGACGACTAAATTCAATTCTTCGAATAGTTATTTCATCAACAACACTTTTCTCCATATGTGAATAACTTCCAGATGAAGTTTCACTTTGATGACTATGCAGTGAGATACTGTGATCATTCCCTTGGATATTGGTTGTTTCTCATTGACAATGGTCAGTATTTTCACATATATAAATTTGCCTCCTAAGTGTTGCATCCAAATCATTGATATCTGTTGGTGCAATTTCCTTCAGATCAAACTTTTTGGCAACTACTTCTTCCCATGTACTTCCATCACATGTCTTTCTCTTTTTGTTTATCTGTTTGCTAAAGCATCCTTTTGTCCTTTGCCTATTATTCTCTCCTCTTAACTAACAAACTGCTACTTTTAGATTCTAATATTACTGCATACTTCTCTCTTTGTTTTCTTAACTACTTAGCTTTTACAACTTCTAGTAGTTCTTTTTTAGAGTTTTCTCTCAGTATTTCTCTTTTTGAATTTTTATGCTTCATGATATATTTTTAACAACACCAAAATAATCTAATCGCATTTAATTGGCTTCAACTTTAGCACTACTACATGTAATTATCTTCCGTAAAGCTCATGTAATATACTAAAACATAATATTCATCATATTTAAGTAATTATAGATCATCAAACAACTATAATAAACAAAGTATGTCACATAAAACTATAGAAAACAACTAATTAACACTACATCTAGCATTAAACATAGGAAACATCATATTAAAGCAACAAATGAGTATCGAATTTCCTCAAACAAACAATGAAGTCGAACACTTACTTCTAGAAATATCTTATATAATCCTCTTTATGTTCTATCTTGTACCATGTACAAAAAAAAAAAAAAAAAAGAAAGAAAATAAGGAAAAAACATGCTTAAAAAGTTGTAAAACACCAATTACTAGAATATAATATTTATGCTTTTAGCACACACAAAAAATATATTTGACATGCAATTATTAAAAATTCATTCAAACACCAAAAACTTATTCTCCAAAACTAAAAACGCATATACAAGAATAGAAAAGTAAAATGTATTGGTAAACCATTGCATAATCGAATGTTAAGAACACATACAAACCGAAATAACTATATTTAATTCAACCAAAATATAATATCTATGTTTTTAACACACACAAACTATATTCGACATACAATTATTAAAAATTCATTTGAACATCACAAACTTATGGTCCAAAACTAAAAATACATAAACAACTAACATGCATTACCAAACCATTGCATAATCAGGTGTTAAGAATAAATCCATACTGAAATAACCATATCTAATTCACCTAAAAAACTACTGCATATAGAAATCAAACTAAAAACAAAACATAATTAAATAAATAAAAAACTTAAAAATTTCACATTAAAAAGCCTAATATAATCCATAGAAACATGCAAGTGCTTTTTCTTAATTTTTTCCCACAAGTAAAACAATTTCATCGTACGTCCATATCATAGAAGCATCACTCATCACTTTGAAGAAACAAATCTTACTAAAAATAGCAATTCACCTTGAATGACAACAAGCTCGAAGAAGTAGTAAAAACAAAGAAAGGAAACCGCTAGCAAAGAAAGTTTTGAAAAGCAATAGGTAAGAGCAGTATTCAAGAGGAACACACACACACACACACACACACACACACATATATATGTATACACTCCAACATTCTATATGTTGAAAAGACTAATACAACCCTCCCCCACTTTCATCTTATAAGTCAAACATTCAATATTGGCAAGACATTTTAGACAATCAACGTCCTACTATAGAATAAATTAGTAGTATAACAAAGCTGAAGTCTGTTATTTCTTATAAATGCTTTGTACACTTATCTACTTTGTAAACTTGTTAAGAAACTGTGTACAATTGTCTGTTTTGTATACTTGTCTGCATTGATGCGGTGGTTAGGGCTTGGGGAGGAAGAGGAGAGAAAGGGTAAAAGAGTTGTTGTTGGTACAGTTATTGTTATTATTGTGGTGGGATTGAAGAGGAGATAATTCGTGGAAGAGCGGCTAATGTGGTGGGGGTAACGACGGTAGTGCTAGTTGTGGTTGGTTAAGAAGGAGTGAGCATAGGTGGGGGGTAGTGGCTGCTGCTATAACTATTACTTAGGTAGTTTTAAGGTGGATGGTGGAGGTGGTGTTGGGGTTTGCTCTATCATCTTCTTTAGGGAGCTTAAAAAAATTGAGGAGCTCAAGGAAGTGGTGTAAGTCTTGACAAAATTCATTGAAATTCCTCTCCAATACCCTTTTTTGCAATCCGAGAAGGAACAATTTGTGCTCCTCTTTAGTCCATGGAATTCCTAAAACCAAAAAATACAAGTAAATGAGTCCAACAATTTTTGGAGTGTAAAAACTCAAGAAAGAACATGTTTTGCTGCAAATTTGCTTTCCCAGAGTTAAATAAAAAACTGAACATAGTTGTCTTTTAATTCACTCGCAAAAAAAAAAAGCCATTGTTGCTGCTACAAATCATTCCATAACATTTTCTGGTGGGAAGAAGGCACAAGCGGAGAAAGGATAATAATTGAAGAGGTGGAATAGCCTAGGTAAATGACAAGAATGGCCTTTCCTAGGAAAAAGATACAAATGCCTCTGACTACGAAGAATGAACAGTAAAATAAAACTCATTTTTCTATAATATAAAGGTAATACATATACAAAAACTTGGGGACTTTGACGTGAGTGGCAGTGCTATGTTTTATAGATGAAGATGGCTATATAGAAACAATGTTGCATAATGTCTAGACCATTGTACTCAAAATATATTATTAGAAGCTTCACATTACCTATCAATTTATCCTTGTATTTGGTAAGTAAAATATTAAGAAGTCATTCTATTTAATTATTAATAAATATTATTCACCCTATAACTACATAGATGCGAATGTAAGATGATAATTGAGTTGAAAATGGTTAAAGGCTAAAAATTTATACCCCATCCTATATTCTAATATTTCAACCCATCGCTAATCCATCCTTGCAATGGGAAGAGGTAGAGATCGCTGGTTTCAACCTACTAGGAACAAAATCATTTTCGACATTAGTTCATATAGGATCAAATATCACACAAGTACAACAAAAAATTAAAAATTAATCAGAGTTTAGAATTGCAAGCTTACTTTTCTTTCTTGGATTAGAAGAAACTATGGCAGTAATCAGATTTAGTTGATCAGTAGGTTGTCCAGGACTTATCTCAATCATAAATTTCGGGGATGTACCAATTAGAAGACTTGCCAAATGTTTACTCCTATGCATGAAACATATATAAAAGATGAAACTTTTGACCTTCTAAGGTATTCTTTCAACATCACAAATCAAAGCGAAAGTATGTTAGGATTATTTTCTAATGAAGAACACACACACACACACACACATACAAAGAGAGGAGGAACTGGCATCTAGGGTTGTTCTTCTTCCTTATGGCTGGGTCTTGGAGGGTTTAAAATAAATCCTTATGCCTGGCTAACCCTAGTCCAAGACGGGCTAGGGTTTTGTGTACTAATTAGGCAATTTATTATTTATTTTAGGTCATTTATTAAAATTCAAAATAATAAAACCTTCGCGCACTTTATTTATTATTTTATCTAGGATTTTTTATTTAATTAAAACCTAAAATAATAAATACATGAACCAATATAACATTATGCTAAACCTTATTTATTTTATTGAAGCCTATATTTTAACTTGGACTTCCTAAATTTAATTAATTAATCTTGCTCATAATGAATCTTAGACTTAATTAATTATTCTAGTCCAACGGACTTTTTAAAATAAAATAAATTCTCTCATTCCTCATACAATTTGAATACTTTATACAATAACTAAAGTAGCTATTTAGGTTTTTATAGTTACTTTGGAGACCAATACTATCATTGATACTAAAATAACCAAAATGCCCTTGCTAAATAAATAATTGTATGTTACATTTTAAATATCTTTATTTATTACTATATGAAGATATTGACCCTGAGTATAATATTGCAATAGTGTTGTCTTCCACCTACAGTTGTAATGACAAAAATACTTCTCTATGTAATACCCATAATTGAGATAGGATTGAATAGTACTATTACTTTTCTCAATGACTTCTACCATCATTTGATCTCTAATCCATAATCTATGACCTCCAATAATAAAATTGCTTATCTAAAGGGATCGACCCTTAAAGTAATACACTCTTAGTCCTTTCCCAAAACCTTGAATTTTCATATATTATTTTAGACTGTTATAAGGGGTGATTATTCCTTTCATGAAGAAAAGTATAGAAATTCTATTATATAAGTCCATCTTAATTAACTAAAGATACGTGCACAACATACATGGTTATTGATCTCATAGAGGAAATCTCACCTATAGTATAGCAAAGCATATACGTCCAACTTCACCATAGGCTAACTCATACTTAAACTATAGAGTATCCATCCACGGAGTAGCATAATAGTCAAATCTTTATTTATTATAGTTCTTTCATAAAGACTGCTATCTTGTGGTCCAATTTTACGTATTCCAAATTTGCTTACACTATTAGTATGAGAGGACTACTTACTATTAATAGTAAACCATTCCTATCTTGAAACCACAGTATAATGATCTAAACCTTAATGAAATGCTCAATTTCATCAATCGATCAAGAATTCTTTTAACTATATATTAAATAACTATGATCTATACCTTAATGTGAAGCACAACCCAACACATAGATTATTTAAGAACACACTCAAACCTTTATTTATGAAAAATGTGAATACAAACTTATTAAATAGAATGCTATTATTCTTGTAAAATGAATGTCTTAATAGAAATTCTTAATCTTTGAGGGTATATTTCTATCAATATCCTAGTTGCATGATTGAGACTAAAATAGTCCATATGTGCCTACCTTTACGACATCTAAGTGTCGTCAAAACACCTTCTCTACCAAAGGCTTGCTAAATAGGTCTGCTAGATTGTTTCTAAGGAAATTTGATCTATCAGTATATCCTGTCTCTAAACAAATTTCCAAACCAAGTGGTACTTTTTCTTTATGTACTTATCCTTCTTATAGTTTCTTAGTTATTTGCATTGTGATACTACTTTAGAATTATCACAATAGATTATTAGTAGTTTTTCTATGTTTGGCATGACTTCAAATTTTGTTAGGAACTTCCAGAGCCAAACCACCTATTTGGATGCTTCAAAAGCTAGTATGTACTCAACCTCTATGGTAGAATCAACAAAATAAGATTGCTTGATACTCCTGCATAAAATTGCTCCTCCAAACACAATGAACACATATCCACTAGTGGATTTCTATACATCTTTAATTGCCTGAGTATATGAGTCTGTATATCTAACTGGAACCAAATCATCAACCATATAAACTAGCACATAATCTCTCATTTCCTTAAGGTATTTAAGTATATGCTTTATAACTTGTCAAATAAGCCTCTTGAGGGTTTTAACTAGAATCTGTTAGAATCCATATGTGCATCATCTATGCATCGCACAGTGGAATATAAGTATTTTATGCAAGAGGACCGCATGTATGTGTAGTAGACGGATAAAAAACAAGAAGATATATAGTAGACGGATCAAAAACAAGAAGATATACCTTTTGCCGAATGTCTCTGTCGTTCAAAAATATAATTCTTCTGCTGAGGCGCGATCTAGCAATACCAGAGCTCCTCGTCATCACCACTGGAGTCTAAGTGTAAGACTCCCTCTAACAATATCCACGCAGAGGATACTAAAGAAACCCGATCACAATCTCTATGCTAGCAGAGAAGAATGACAGCTAGGGTAAATTCAGTGAGAAGAAGAAAGAGATAGAGTCATAAGGTTTTTTTTTCTTTTTTCAGAGAACAATTCTTTTCTCCATATTTCTAAAAACCAACCATGACATATTCTTAGGAAAAATCCCAAAGAATCATGCTGACTCAACCTCTATAAATTGTAATCAAATTAGAATTCATTAAATTTTAATTGGAACCTTCAAATTCTTATAATTATAGTTTGGCCCAAAATTATAACTAATTATAATTTGGCCCAAATAACTTGTACTTCTCACAATTAACCCCACAATGTTATCATATAATATCCCAAGTACATAATCCTCTATTGTGTGTGACCTATTAGGTTTTTCGATCTATTGGTAGTGACTATGAATTAATCCAAACATCTTTGAGATTAATAATCTTTAATAATTTAGAATTGACACATTAATTCTTATCAGGATTGGTTTATTAAATTCATTAATTAATAAACCCGTATTTAGCAGATCATGAGCGGTATCTAGCAACACATCATGATCCCCTAAGAGTTCAAGAAGTCAACTGGCTCGACATGAACCCTTTAATAACAAACTATAGTACAATAAACTCCTTTCACCATACAATATCTTATTCGATTTAGAGTACGGAATTAGTGCCAACTCCTTCCAGAATAAATCTTAATTTTGGCCCAAATATATTAGTACTTGTACCAGAAATCCACTACTCTATATGTGTATTATTAGAACTATTTTCAATACACAATAACCTTAGCTAAGGATTTCATGAGTACTAATTTCAACCAGTGGCCATGAGATATTCGCACCTACTATTAGGAATGGTGAATCCTTTATTGACTCTCTCAACTATTTTCATTTACCTCACACTGTACCCAATATCCATCCCATTGGCGGCCCACGATCTGGCTCCAGGGATTGGAATCAAAGTACAATACTGAGCAAATAAAGTACCTTAAAGATCTCATGTCTAAGGATACTTGCATGTTTGCTATAGCGAGATTCCATCACTGGCACTACATAGTTATCCATGTGATTATATCAAAGTCAGGTCATCCAATGTACTTGTTCTATTAACAAACATCCGCGTATTAACTTTGAGTATCTCAATACTCACGGATATAATAACCACCACCTAGTCAGATCAGGAAGTTTAACATGTGCTAGTTTTAATGCATTAATGATGTCCTATTTCATTAATACTATGACTAGGGATTATTTAAGTACTAACACTATACAATGTAGTAGGAATATCACATCTTGATCTCTATCATGATTTTCTTAACACAGTGTTGTACTAGGGACATTATCTAACAGTTATTTTACATGAAAGTAAAGAAAACAAACTGAAAGATAAATAATGCCTTGTATTATAAAATAAATGTGTAATATACAAAGTACAAGTGATTGCCCCTAGGGCACAACACTAACAAACTCCCACTTGCAGTAGAGCCAATCATTTATGTATCTAATACCGAATGTGTAACACCCCACTACCTAGGCCCAATTGGGCCGGGGATGTCGCCCCGTCTATAGGACAAGGGGCCTTTATAACTAGGTCATATAAAAGAAAATAAAAGCAATACTTTAAAATTAAACTTATTACAACCCAAAAATACATGAACAAATCCAAAATAAATTGTTTGCTACAAACTCTCAAACAACACATAAGGAAATTAACATAAAGTCTTCAAAGCATAGGCAACAAATCTAGCTATTATCCTTCACAACAGGATCATCCTAAAAACATGTCATAAAAGGTGATGAGATAAAAATCTCAGTAAGCCCGTATGTGCTTTGAGTGTTTTAAGAAAACAGTTTATGTATGCAAGTTGTAAAGATTTCATAAGAGAAAGTGCTGGTAAGCATTAAATAAATATAAAAAATAAAGAGTGGTGTTTTACTTTTCAAATCATACATGTATGCAATAAATACAACCACTCAAAGAGGTAGCCATAGGTTACCACACGTTGGGCCCCATGACCACATGGTCAGTATGCCACATGTTGAGCATACTGCCGGTCAGACTGCCACACGTTGAGCATGCTGACAAAAGGTAGGTGTACGGCCTATCAGGCGAGATACTCCTCATTCTCTATACCCAAAATTTACCGGTTGTCCACTCCGAAAATACACAGTCCCCTTGATTGAAACTTGCTAGCTCAGACTGGTGTGACCTACCGGACTGGCATCCTATCCGGGAATGACTCACCCTTCAGAGGTGGCAACCTACTAAGAGGCTTATCCTAACCCTTCAAAGACTAGTTCTAGTAGTCTATCCTTATTAAGTACTCAACGTTGTTTGTCCCATTTGGGAGAAAATTGATTATACATTTCTTTACTTGAAAATAGCAATTAAGGGTTTCTAAAATTCTTGTCAAAGTTGGGTTTTAGAAAAAGTTTAGTGTTTTGTGTAAAACTGCTTGTTTAATTTTTAAATAATTTGCTTGACTGAAATAAAAAGAAAAACAGTCCTTAATTGCCCTTACAAAATGAATGATCATACACATCGAATTTTGGCTTGCCACAATAATTTTTGTCTTCAAATGATTCCATGCAGGAGCTTACCTGATCCTTTGCTTGCTCGAATTCAAAAATCTTCCAAGGCTGACCTAACCCCGCCTGGGGTAAACACAAGACGTAAGATTATACTTGAGCTATACTTGCTTACATAAATAATTCCTAGTTCAACTAATTACAATTATGACCTTAATGTCCTAAGCTTTACGGCTAGATGATAAAGAATTTTATAAAATAAATCTAGTTTGATAAGTTAAAATAATTAGGAGTTGTAAAATAATTACTAATAAGCTATAGGTTCAAACAATAAATCTTGAGTGTTATTACTAATAAATAAACTAGCGTTTGAATATTGAATAATACTAAGTCCTAAAAAATATTAATAAATGGTAATTTTTAAATAGTATTATTATAAATAAATAAATTATTTAATATTTAATAGATAATAAATAATTAGTAATAAATAAAATTAATAATAAATGAATTATATTAAATTTTTTATTAATAGATAACAAATAAATTTTAATATAAATAATATTTATTATTATGGGTAAAAGTATTAACTAAGGTCTATAAGGGCATTAATATTTTATTTATTATTATTATTTATATAAAAGATTTTATTTACTATTATACACATATATATATATTATTTTTAATAAAAGATATTATTTATTTAACTAATAAAATATCAATATTTCATTTAACATTCCAATTCCAAAACTTCTTAGGAATTTCGAAATCTTTAGAGAAAAATATAGTAATAATTTTAATTAAGGTAATAAAATTTGTTACTAAAGATAACCTAGGATTAACAAGGAAATAATCATGGTTTTCCTATTGCTAAATGAGAATTATGAACACATTCTCCAACATCAAACAATAACTAATCCATTCATGAACATAGGCTTAAATCAACACATGCTATCACATGACCAAATCCTTACTAGACATAATCATAATCATGGCTTCAATGGAGATAAAAACATAAAAATCCTATTCACTAAAGGTGTCATAACATCTAACATGCTTTAAACATCCATAATTTTCTTAAGACATGATGAACACAAATTGATTCTCAAAAGAATCCATATAGCTTAAACATACACAACCATTCTCATGTCCTAATCCCAACCACTTCATCTACATGCATATATTCAATCCCCCATTCATATTCTATTCTTCCTATCAACATCTAAGAGACATGAATGCAGAATTAAAAAGAAGGATTAAGGAGAAATACTTGATTGATGATTACTTAGATGAAGATTTAAGAAGGTCCACGCGATTTTGAGTATTGAATTGTCTAAGAGGAAGAAAAAGAGCCATGGTTGTTGATCAACCATTTCGGCCGAGAGAGAGAGAGAGCATTAGAATAATACATTGAAGGTTGAATGGAAAACGATGAATAGAGGAATTGTTCTTGGTTACCTTGATGATGTTCTTGAGACCTTCAAGAAAAACTAGTTTTTGATCCGAATGCAAGTTCTTGTTTGTGAGATTTTGTGTTATAATACTAGAAATGAACACTAAGGAGTATGTAGGAGTAATCTGGACTATTTGGGAGGGATTGGAGGTGTTTAGAGTAGGTTTTGGCTTGAAGAGATGTAGTATGTGTTCTTGGTGTTCTTGATGAAAATTGAGAGAGTTTGAGAAAAATGTGTGCACGAATTTTGGAGAATGTTGGCCGAATGGTTTAGGGAGTTTAGGAGTTTTGGTTTTCAGCTTAGAGAGGAAGAGAATAATTTGATTGTTTGAAATTCAAATGGAGAGATTTGAGGAGTGGTTTGAGGAATAGGATATGTTAATGGTTTTTGATGGATAAAGGTTTATTGGAGCTGTAATGGAGCCGGCTAGACTAGTTTGCTTTGCTGAAATGAATGAAGATTGATGGAGTTTTAAGGCTGGCCAAAATTTAGAGCTTAATGTCTAAGGAATTTCTGGTTGTGAGGCTTAGTACAAGAGTGTTTTCATGGAGCAAAATGCTGAAAATTTTTTAAGTTCAAATGTAGTTTGAATGGAGTGATCTTAGGAGATATTTGAGGTGTGGTTATGGAGTCCAAGTGTTCAAGGTAAGTGGAAAGGTTAATGATGTTCTGTTCATGGCTGAACAAGGTTCATTTTACAGAGGTTTGAGGGTGGTTTTTCGGCCAAGGCTTAAAGGAACAAAGCTAGAAATTTTCTGGTTTTATGATGTTCAAGGTTCGAATGTTTGCTGCATTTTTTGTGCAGAATTTCTACACTTCTTCAGCCCAATTTGCAGAGGTTTTTGAGAGGTGTTTGAGGGTCCTTTAAGGCTGGTTTCCATCCTTCTTTATGGAGGAAAAGCAGAGGAGTTTTGCTAGATTGAAGGCAGAAGAAAACAGCTTCATTTCCTGGTTGAATGTAGCGAAACTGCCCAGAATTTTTTTTCTGGATTGTGCAGTCCGAATTTGCACAGAAATTTTAGTTTTCAAGCTGAATGAAGTTAGGCTACTCAAAAACTTGGAAAATTTCCTGGTTTCTTTCATCAAGATCATGAACACTATGAAGATGAGTTTGAAGGTTCAACCATGGTGATTAATTTCCCTTGGGAACCTTTCCTAACTTCTCTCCTATTTTCAATCAATCCTCCACCTTCCAAGATCAAATTTCAAATTTCAAAGCCAAGAAATCCTCATTGAATTTTTTGGAATTAAAAAGTGAATTTTGATAAATTTTGAACAAATTTAATTTGTGAAGATATTAGGACAAGTTAGAGGTAATAAAAGGATAAGAATTCCTCTAGAATTCTTTTTAGGACATGATGATAGGATTAAGACATTCTCTTCATGTCTCCCCTAGGACAACATTCCTATCTTTAAGGAATGTAAGAAAACAAAAATTCAAACTTAACTAAGATAATCATGAATAAAACTTAAGTGATGGGATTTGAATTCAAGACCTTAGAAATTAAATCACAAAGCTCTAACTACTTAACCACACTAACTCTTGTTCTTATTTTCTCACCCAAATATTCTTCTTATTTAATCCTCAAGCTATCTTCCTATTTCGACCCCAAGTAAAATTACCATTTTACCCTTCCTACTCAATAAGCATAACTAAGCCTTTTAACCTATAAATCATAGTTTTAAAGCATATAAAATCATTCAAAAACATATGTACTCATGCAAAATGATATGATATGTATCCCGACCCCCTTATTCTAGGGTTGGCTTTAGGTGGGGTTTCACAGAATGACTCAACATGCCTATCATGTTTCTTCTGGGATAGTGCTTTTGTAAGCGAGTCAGCTATATTCTTATCCATGGGAACTCTCTCTATCTTTACATCATTCCTATCTATGATCTCCTAGATCAGATGATAGAGTCGTATTACGTGTTTGGATCATTGGTAAGACCGTAGCTCATTTGCTTATGCAATGGCTCCGTTATTGTCACAATACAATGATATTAGACCAAGAACGCTAGGGACCATACCCAGTTCCATCACAAACTTCTTAATCCAAATGGCTTCAGTAGCTGCTTCAGAAGTGGCTATGTACTCAGCTTCTATCATAGAGTCTACAATAGTTTCTTGTTTGGAACTCTTCCAACTTATTGCCCCTCCACACAACGTAAAAATGTAGCCAGATTGTGACTTGAAATCATTTGTGTCAGATTAAAAACTGACATCAGTATACCCGTTTACTTTCAAATCACCTTTTTATAAACCAAGAACGCATCTTTAGTCCTTCGTAAGTACTTAAAGATATTCTTTACAGCTGCCCAATAACCCTCACCAGGGTCAGATTGGTAACTGTTCGTCAAACGGAGAGCACAAGATACATCGAGCGTTGTACATATCATAGCCTACATGATAGATCCAACAGCCGAAGCATATGGAATCTTTCTCATGTGATCCTTTTCAACTTGTATCTTGGGAGACATCGACTTTGAAAAGCTTATTTCATGGGATATGGGTAAGAATCCCCTTTTAGATTGATCCATGTTAAACCTCTTTAGCACTTTGTCCATGTATGTAGATTGTGAAAGACTTAGTAACCTTTTTTACCTATCTTTATAGATCCTTATTCCAAGAATGTAGGTTGCTTTTCTAAGGTCTTTCATGGAGAATTTCTTGGACAACCAAACTTTAACTAATTGTAGGATAGGATCATTTCCTACAAGGAATATGTCATCTACATAGAACAATAAGAAAACGATTGCCTTCCCACTAACCTTCTTGTACACACAAGGCTCATCCATATTTTGAATGAAACCAAACTTTTTGATTGTTTCATCAAAACGGATATTCCAACTCCTAGAAGCTTACTTAAGTCCATAAATGGACCTTTGCAGCTTGCACAATTTTGTGTTATCATTGGATGCGAAACCCTCAGGTTATGTCATATACACTTCCTCAGTTAGATTTCCATTTAAAAAAGTTATTTTCAAATCCATTTGCCAGATCTCATAATCATAATGAGCGGCAATAGCTAGGAGTATCCTGATAGATTTTAACATGGCTATTGGCGAGAAGGTTTCGGCATAGTCAATACTATGTTGTTGATAATAACCCTTAGCCACTAGTCGTGTTTTATAGGTAACTATGTTACCATCCATGTCAGTTTTCTCCTTGAAAATCCATTTGCAACTAATAGGTTTAATTCCTTTGGGTGGATCAACTAAAGTCCATACTTGGTTATCGTACATGGAATCCATTTCTGACTTCATGGCCTCAATCCATTTGTCAGATTCTGAACTGTTCAAAACTCTTTTGTAGGTAGTAGGCTTATCTTCATGTATGAGTGATACGTCATTGTGGTTACTTATAAGAAATCTATATATCTCAGGTGCCATACGTATCCTACTGGACCTACGAGAATCTTATGTGGTAAAAGGTTAATCTATTCTCTCAAAAGATATGGGATCAGTCGATTGAGCCTTATTTGTTTATTCTTCTTGAACTTCACTAAGTTCAATTTTACTCACACTCTCCCCTTTGAGCATGTGCTCCTTTTCTAAGAAGACAACATGCTTTGAAACAAACACTTTATTTTCGGAGGAGAGATATAAGTAATACTTGAAAGATTCTTTTGGATAACCCACAAACAAACACTTGTTGGACTTACTTTCAAATTTGTCTGGCTATGGCCTTTTGATAAAGGTAGGACAATCACATATTCTCAAGTGAGATAACTTTGGTTTCTTGCCAAAGAACATTTCAAATAGGGTAGTATCAATTATTTTTTTCTAACTCTGTTTAGAATATAAACAGAAGTCTCTAATGCGTACCCCCAAAATGATTTTGGCAAGTCTGTAGAAGCCATCATGGTCCGTACCATGTCTAGAAGGGTTCGATTCCTTCTCTCAAATACACCATTATGTTAAGATGTATGTGGTGAAGTCTATTGAGATAATATCCCATTATCTTTAAGATAACCCTGAAACTCTTGGCTTAAGTATTTACCTCCTCAATCTGATCTTAGAGTCTTGATACTTTTACCAAGTTTTTTCTCTACTTCATTCTTGAAGTCGTTGAACTTTTCAAAAGCTTTAAATTTGTATTTCATTAAATACAAATACCCATATTATGAATAATCATCTATAAAGGTTATGAAATAGTTATAACCTCCTCTTGCATGTGTAGACATTGTACTACATATATCAGAATGAATGAGTTCTAATAACTCTTTGACCCTTTCTCCTTTTCTAAAAAAAGGAGTTTTAGCCATTTTACCTAGTAAACAAGACTCGCAAGTGCCATATGATTCATAATCAAATGACCCTAAGTCACCAAGCCTGTGTAACTTAGAAATACGATTCTTGTTTACATGACCTAAATGGCAATGCCATAAGTAAGAGGTGTTTGGGTTATCTATATTTGATTTCTTATTGTTTATATTGAGAATTAGATTATCCATGTTTAGAACATATAAACTATTAACCAAAGTTGTAGAACTATAGTAGATATCATTCAACGAAAAAGAATAATATTTATTCTTAAAAATTAAATGAAATCCACATAAATCTAAACATACAACTGAGATAATATTTTTTTAATAAAACAGGTATATAATAATAGTTTTGAAGTTCTAAAACTAATCCAGAAGGTAAGTTCAGCTCATATGTTCCCGCAACAAGTGCATCAACCTTTGCTTCATTTGCAATACGTAGGTTCACGTCACCTTTCTCTAGCCGTCTACTACCCTTTAGTCCATGCAAGTTATTGCACAAATGAGATCCACATCCGGTATCCAATACTCATATCTCATTTCTAAAGGCATTATTTATCTCAATCATAAATATACCAGGAGTAGAAGTAGAAGTGCCCGCAAGCTTCTCCTTCTGCTTCTTTTCTTTCATGGTCTCCAAGTAGGCATTGCAATTGCACCTCTAATAGCCTATCTTGCCACAGTGATGGCATAGGCTCTTGATGGCTGCGTCTTTCTTCTTCACACCACCTTTGGATTTAGTGGTAGCCTTCTTCTTCTTTTTAGGAAATTTCTTCTTAGAAGAAGAAGATTCTATCATCAAGACTGGATTGGATTCCTTCTTCACAAAGGACTCCACAATTTTGAGAAGATTTATCAACTCAAGAATAGTGGAATCAATCTTGTTCATCTGATAATTGATCACAAATTGTGAAAAACTTTTAGGCAAAGATTGTAGAATTAAGTCAATACTTAATTCATTGTCTATTATAAACCAGAGAGATGCAAGCTTCTCTATCAAGCCCAGCATCTTCAGCCCATGAGTGGCCACAGAGGCACCTTTAGCCATCTTAGATCGGAACAGTTCTTTAGAGATCTTATATCTCTCTGTTCTTACTTGTTGATCAAACAGCTCTCTAAGATGGAGAATAATCGTTTGAGCATCTATATTCTCATGTTGTTTTTGTAGCTTAGGAGACATTAATGCCAACATAATACAAGTTGCTATGTCACTATCTTCTTGGTGCTTTTGTGAACAATATGGTCATCAGCATGAGCATCTTGGGCTGGAGATGGCGGAATATGAGCATCTAGCACGTAGAGCAATTTTTTCGGTTTGAGAATAATTCTCAAATTTTGATACCAGTTGAGATAGTTTGATTCAGTGAGTTTGTTAGTTTCCAAGATGCTATGAAGGTTTAGGTTGGTTGACATGATACAAATGACCTCGATGTAAAGATAGAGAAGATTAGCGAAGTGTATATGTATATGTAATGTAAAAAATTAGGTCTTTAATTAAGCGCATTATTATTTCACTATTTTACTCAAACTAATAGCTCCCACTATTGATTTAGGAAAGCCCGTTGGAAGCTTTCCTAGTGGACCGATATCTAAATTCCTCAAGAATAATCTAAGGTTTGCCCATCAAGATACCCTTGAGTTCAATGATAGGTATCCAATACCAATTAAATCGTATGTAATTACCGGATCATTGGGTGATTAACATCTTTTAATCATAAAGCTTTTTGGGCTATCCCAATATTTTCTCTAAATTTCTTTATGCTTAAGTTAGTCCAACCGGGAAAAAGAATTTAGTTAAACCCGACCCATTAATCAGGAATTTAATTCCATAAGAATTTAGTTCCATAGCTTGACACATGCCTGATGTCGAGTAGGCTTGGGTTAGTCCAACAACCTGGTCTAAAAAAAAAAAAAAAAACTCTCGTTCTTACTATATTAACGGAAAGAATTAGGTTTAATATTAATTGAGGGATTTATTCCTTTTAGTGATTTCATCGAATGAAATGTATAAATATATCAATAATCACATAAATTGATAATCGTGGTAATAAAGCGATTATGTGGTATGGTTATGGACTTTCCCTAAATTAATTTCCTCGAGCCAAAAAGAAAATTAACATGGTTAACCATATGTATTCATGTATGTTTTAAGTAGAAGGTCTTACATTCTCGCCTTATTTTGGTTTCCATCTCCAAAATTAAAATAATTCTATCCCTATCTAACCTATGTAATCTAATTACATAAATTTCCTAAATAGAGAAACTTCGAGTTACGTTCGAGGGAAGTTAGATGAGAAGAGAATTATACAAGAACATGACTCGCAGGTCCTATTTAATAAAAACTAAAACTGTAAAAATGCATGAACAGATATAATTCAGTTTTAGTCTATAATCATCCACTACACCATTAATTATGCTTAAACAAAAATTAAACATATAATTTTATTATTCTAAAATCTCTATTTTGGAAAAATAAAACAAATTTAGATTTAATTTCTAAAATCAAATTCTAGAAATTAAATTAAGATAAAATCTAAAATCAATATTTTAGTTATAATTTCTAAAATCAAATTCTAGAAATTTAATTAGGATAAAATCTAAAATCAATATTTTAGAAAATTTATTAATTGCTAAAATCATATTTATGAATTAAATAATAATATACAATCTAAAATCAATATTTTAGAAAATATATTAATTTCTAAAATATAAATTTATCCCAAATCATAGGTCTCAATTAAAAACTAATCATAATTAGATTTAATTCTCAAAATGAGAATTAATTAAAAAAATACTTATATTTTTTTTACATATCTAAAATCACTATTTTAGATCATCAATTTCCAAAACCAATTTCATAAATTATTCTTGGTTAGTCCCAGAACATAACTTTTGGAAAATATGGGCGCAAGCAAGAAAAAGAAAAAAACTTTCGTGGGTCACCCGGGAAACCAACCGAAATGGAAAAGAAAAGGGAAAAAAAAAATTATATAACCCTTATAGGATGAACCACAGCTCCCTAGCTTCGGGCAGCAGAGCTTGAGCGAGCCGCGGCTTGGGTAGAAAAAAACCTTTTTTTTTTCCCATTTTCTTCTATTCTTTGTCTTCCAGAGACGATTTTTGGGCAAAAAGGACTTCAAATCTCTGAAGACAATTTTCGTGAACTCTAATGTTGTTTCCAGTTTGATTTAATTCTTTATTAATCCATATGAACAACAATTTCTTATCAACCATCAACATTAAATCAACATTACAACTAGTTCAAAGAAAAATTTTAATTTCATGCAAACAGAAACCATTTACAGAACACCCATGACATGCAAAAATAATTTTTTGCGAACCTAGAAAACACACAGAAACAATTTCTATAAGCATTGTGAAAACGTTTTTCATAGACCTAGAAGCATGATTGAAACAATTTCACAGCAAAGCCAACAGAAAATAATTTTTCCATAAACATGATCGTAGCATGAAACGAAAAATAGAGACAAACATGGAATAGCTTTCATGGTGAATAATTGTCTGTAAATCACATACAAGTGGCTCTAATACCCCTATTAGAATCCATGCATGCATCATCTATGCATTGCGCAGTGGAATATAAGGATTCTATGCAAGAGGACAGCCTATATATGTAATAGAGGGATAAAAAACAAGAAGATATACCTTTTGTCGGATGTCTCTATCGTTCAAAAATTTCTTTCTTCTATTGAGGCGCGATCCAGCAATACCAGAGCTCTTCGTCATCGCCACTAGAGTCTAAGTATACAACTCCCTTTAACAATATCCATACAGAGGATACTCAAGAAACCTGATCACAATCTCTGTGCTAGTAAAGAAGAACGGTGGTTAGGGTAAATTTAGTGAGAAGAAGAAAGAGATAGAGTCGTGAGGTTTTTTTTTTCTTTTTTCAGAGAACAATTCTTTTCTCTGTATTTCTCAAAACCAACCACGGCATATTCTAAAAAATCCCAGAGATTCACGCCGACTCAACCTCTGTGAATTCTAATTAAATTAGAATTCATTAAATTTTAATTGAAACCTTCAAATTCTCATAATTATAATTTGGTCTAAAAATTATAAATAATTATAATTTGACCTAAATAACTTCTACTTCTCACAATTAACCCCACAATGTTATCATATAACATCTTGAGTACATAATCCACTATTGTGTGTGACCTATTAGGTTTTTCGGTCTATTAGTAGCAAATATGAATTAATTTAAACGTCTAATAATCCTTAAGAATTTAGAATTAACATATTAATTCTTATTAGGATTAGTTTATTAAATTCATCAATTAATAAACCCATATTCAGCAGATTATGAGCGGTATCTAGCAACACATCATGACCACCCAAGAGTCCAGGAAGTCAAGTGGCTTGACATGAACCCTTCAATAACAAATTACAGTGCAATAAACTTCTTTCACCATACAATATCTCATTCGGTTTGGAGTATAGAATTAGTGCCAACTCCCTTCAGAATAAATCTTAATTCTAGCCCGAATACACTAGTACTTGTATTAGGAATCCACTACTATGCATGTGTATCAATTGGAACTGTTTCCAATTCACAATAACCTTGGCCAAAGATTTCACGAGTAGTAATAGCAACAAGTGGTCGTGAAATATTCGCCCCTATTATTAGGAGTGGTGAATCCTTTATTAACCCTCTCAACTACTTTTGTTTACCTCACATTGTATCCAATATCCATCCTATTGGCGGCCCTCGATCTGGCTTCAGAGATTGGAATCAAAGTACAATGCTCAGCAAACAAAGTACCTTGGAGATCTCAAGTCTAAGAATACTTATATGTTTGCTATAGCGAGATTCTACCACTGGCACTACATAGTTATCCATATGATTATTTCATAGTCAGGTCATCCAATGTACTTGCTCTATTAACAAGCATCAACATGTTAACTTTCAGTATCTCAATACTCACGAATATGAGAACCACCACCTGATCAGATCTAGAAGTTTAACACGTGCTAGTCTTAATACATTAATGATGCCCTTTCTCATTACTAATACGACTATGGATTATTTAAGTACTAACACTATACAGTGTAGTAGAAATCTCACATCATGATATCTATCATGATTTTCTTTACACAGTATTAGAATGTCAAGTGGTGTCTCTCTGGATTTATCAATTGGGTTATTTTGTTCTAAAAAGGATGATGTACTCTCTTCCAATTCCACTCAACTTGAACCACTAGTAAACATTTTATGATAATCCTCTAATTATCTAGCATAAATGCTGACAAAAACCTTTTGCTTCTTATGATGATAGAAGTTTTCACCTTTAGTTCCTTTTGGATACCCAATAAAGTAGTATAATTCTAATCTAGCTTCTAACTTACTCCTCTTAATCAGTGCATAATTTGGACATCTCTATATCTTGAGATAATTTAAATAGGTTTTGTCTAGTCCGCTTCTCATAAGGAGTCCTAGGCACTGATTAGAAGGCATGAAGTTCAGAATGTACGTCGTTGTTTCTAGAGTATATCCCCAAAAAGAAATAGGAAGAGATGCATGACTCATAATATTTCTAACAATTTCTACCAATATCATATTCTTCCTCTCAACTACTCCAATCTACTTAGGTGTCCCAAATACAATTAGCTAGAATATACTATTTTATTATGTAACAAGTAGTTCATAAACTCACCGAGAAGATACTCTTACATAATAAACTACATTCTTACTTGTTTGAAGCTCCACTTCAGCCTTGCACTTTTAAATTTTTCAAAGGATTTAGACTTGCATCTTGTCAAGTAAACATACCCAAAGTGTGAGTAATTATCAATGAATAGTTTCGTTTGGTTAATCACAACTGAAATGGGAATCCTTCATCATTTTTCTTTTAATTTTATTTATTAAATAAAATAAAGCACTTCAATAAGACATCATGCCTAGAAAGAATTCTTGTTTAGGAAGTTCATAGGTAGAGAGAATTATTGTTTAGGAAGTTCATACTATCCATGCATAGTGTTTTGATCTACGATTTCAATTCAAGAAGTGAAAAATCATATGGATATGATCTTCATTGTGTATCTTGATTAATTAGATCATTTCTTTTTGGATTCCTATACGAAGCTTAGAACCTATTTTGATCTTGTAGTCCAAATAATCCCGTACCATGATGTATCTAGAATAGTAGTAATTAGTGAAACAAACCAATTTTTTATTTTTTTATTGAAAAAAAATGCACATTCATTTAGATTGGCATTAATTATTTCATGGGTTCCAGCAGAAATGAAAGAAAAGGGAACAATATCATAATGCAATGAAATCCCGTCTCACCCGATCGTTAGTTACCAATAAGTTCAAAGTATATCTTTACTTGATAGAAAGGGAATGCGAATTACTAAACAACTTAGGAAAATGGATATGACTGCGACAGATGGGGGCTCGATACTGAATAAACATAATAAAGTACCCATATCTATCTCTAGCTGGTATAGCCATTGGATCACATGCATCACAATGAATAATGCTATGTATTTCCTTGGCCCTTTTTACCTTTTGGTTGAACGACCTTTTGGTTATCTTCTAATTAAGGCACAATTCATACTGAGGCCACTCTTCTAATCTTAATGAGCCTAACGGTCCATTATGGATGAGCCTCTGAATCTGATTAAGATTAATATCTCTAATCTTAGATGCTATAAATATGATTTATTAGTCATAATCTGTTTTTCTTATTAGTTGGCTCAATTTCGATGTTATTGATTTGATGACTTATAGGATTCAAATGAAATAAGGTACCTAATGTGTCCAGATTTGGGTATAAAAATTATATAAAAATAAGCATATTCCCAATCAAGTCTAAATTAAAATGTCAACCCCAAATTATACATATGAGCAAGCATACTCATCATTAACATAGCATAGGGTTCAAATGAGTGTCGATCCTCCAGGAACAAGTATGCATTAATCCATTTTCTTTCATTGTTTAACCGACTCAATAAAGTGAAAAAGAAATAAAAAGGAAAATAAAAAAATAAAAGAATATATATATATGTCAAGGATGGAGAATTATGTAGTTCAACCATTATTTAGATAAACATGATCTTAAAGTATCCAATCATTATCACAACTAATTATTCTCTTAGCATCGTGAAGGATTAAAGTAGACTCACTTCTTTCCCAAACCATGAAATCACTATCTTCTAGACAAATTAGCATCATATACTCTGTCTCAACTAATTCACCCAAAAGATGCATTAAACACAGTCTTTGATTAAATTTCCATACTCTGGAAAACTTAAAACATGAAATAAACCAATGAATCCATATTCTAACAGACATTAATTAACCTTTAATTACCCTATTATTAACAATTAACCCCTTTCTCAAGCAATTTAATAGGAAGAAATAACCAATTAATCTTGTAATCAACCCAAGTAATTAAATACCAAGAATAACAATAAATTAATCAAAAGATCAAATAACCCTAAAAATGATGAATATCTAAAATAATATCAAATTACAATAAAACAATTAATACATCATTGTTCAAAAAAAAGAAAAGAAAGTAAAAGAAAGCACTCATAGACAAGCCTCCTTCATTTTCCTTTGAAGACCTTCTTGTACAACCCTCCTTTATTTGAAGAATTCTTCCTTTGATTGAGTGATTTTCTATGATAATCTATGAATTCTTCTCTTTTTTCTTATGTGTTCCATCTATTTATAGGCTTAAGAGGTGCCTAAACTCATTGGTGTAAGGTTCTTGGCTGAGTAGAAGTAGGAAGATACTATAACTCCAGAGATTACAAAAAATCGCGTGCAAAAATCAAAGCTCCGCCTTTTCTTCAGGGCATAGCCGGCACCACCTTGGCTGCTGGAGTTGGCGCCGACACCGGTTGTGTTCTATTTCTTCCGTTATTTGTCGATTTTTCTCAATTTCAGCACAATGTAGTTCAGAGTGTAGCCGGTGCTGCCTTGGCTACTGGAGCTGGCACTGGTTCAGTTCTGTCTCGATCTATTTCAATAATTTTTCGTTGTTTCGAAGTTCATGTCATCAACACATGACTGGCGCCAGTTCCTCTGTCCTGGCCGGCACCACCTCTATTCTGTTTTGCGAGGTTTTTAGTTTGTTTTACCCCTAAAATCTGAAATAATGCACAAAATACATTTCCAAGGGTAAAATCTCAAATATGAAGGAGTATAACTAGTTATTGAATGAAATGTATCACAAAAGAGCCTCAAATAACTAAAAAAAATATAACTAATTTAGGCCCTATCATATTCCCCCCCCCCACTTAGCTCTTTGCTTGTCCTCAAGCAAAGTATCAAAGACAAGTAGGAAAACACAAGGTTTCATCAAATTACTCAATCAATTTCAAAACAATATCTGTAATGCTTCCTTCATTCAAGAACATAAAACACATACTACTACTTTTTTCATAACAAATGCAAGACTTGTGTAAGTGAATAATGACTTAGTAGAACCATCTCAATACATAACAATATTACCATTGGAAAGAATTTAGTTCGAAAAGAATATGCATTCCATAGGCTTACTTTTCATACACTCTCTCCACTAATCTGAGACATATCATGATTCTACTTAGGTCAAGTAGGACTTTCAAGCTTGTAATGTAAGGCTAAAGGCTTGTAATGTAGCTTATCAAACGAAGGGTATAGGAAAATCAAATATCAAAGAAGCTGAGAGTTCGCAAGAAAAGGATAAATAAAATATATCAATAACTTCCAACTCTTCTTGCTCTCCTATTTCAAAATCAATCAAACCCACAACCTTGTTTAGCAATGACAATTCAGTTCATGTAAATCTTGCATTTTCTCTCTTTTTCTTTTCTTTTTCTCATCTTTTCACTTTCTTCATAACTCGTCTCTATTTTTCACAAGACCACTCATATTTTCAGCAATGGTGTCAAGAACTTGATATGAACTCAACTTTTACAGCTCAATCACCATTCCTCTTGTGATCTTTCTTTTCTTTTTCTTTCAGTTGTTCTCTTTTCTTTCACTCCTCTTTTGTTTTTCAACTGCTGCTGTTCTTTTCTTTCTTATTTTCTCCCTTTCCATCTTTTCTATTTTTTAGCAGCTTTCTGTTTTCTTCTCTTGTTTTCAATCTCTCTTTTCTCTCTCTTCTCTTTCTTTTCTTTTTCTAGCTCAACACAACTATTGATACATGACTGAAAGTAATGAGTCATTATCTTTCTCCAAGTATTCTTCCTCACCATTCTCCTACATATACTTTTATCCATCAAGAACATAAAGATTTAGAAAAAATTATTCAAACTCTCAGAACAAGTAATGGAAAAAGTATTATAACGGGTTTTAAAGAAAGAAATTCACCAATTTAGGCTCAAAATAGGCACTAGGGATAATACACAAAATAGGTATGCTTGAAAAGCTCAAACTATCCAAAGAAGGCCTATTACCATCACCCTTAAGTTAAATCATGAATATCTTTCTTATTTCGCCTCGAGAGATATTTAAGTAAGTTCTAGAATGCTCCATAAATTTTAAAATAAAAACAGGTTCAAGAACAATGTAAAGCATTTGATCAAGAACTACTTAGTCCAAGTGCGTGTAAAAAGTCATGCATAAGTCATAAATGATCTAGAACATATGCTCTATGATCCATCATAAAGATATGCATTAAAAATACAACTTGAAATCTCAAAGAAAATCAGAAAAAATTTTGAAAATTTTGCTCACAAGAAAGATATGATAAAGTATATGCATACATAGAAGAATTTTAAATCAAATCACTTCCCCACACTTAAACTGGACATTATGCTCAGTGGCCAAATAAATAGAACATAGAATAAACAATGTCATGGGACCAAAAATATAAAGGAGAAGAGATAAGAAAGACAATACTTCCATTCATTATGCAATGTGTTGTACAAGAGCTGAATTCTCGAAGAACGAGGCATTGGCAAAGTACCTAAAAAAGGAAAATACAAAAGAGCACACCAAAGCATAAAAACTAGAAAAGAAAAATAAATCAAAAAACAAAAGAAAGAAAATAATATAATAAAGCAACAAAAAATCAAGAACTAACTAGAAAAGACATTAAAAGATAAAAGAAAAATAAGAGTGATTGAGAAAGTGTGGACAATTATCATCAGTCCTCCTCCTCCTCATCATCATCAGCCAGTGTGGAAGTTCCCTCACCACTATGTTGCCTGGAAGAATGCTGCCTCCATTCAGCCAACTGCTGCTCCATAGTACCTTGCCGTCTCGCCATGTCATCATGCATCCCTACAAGTGTAGGAGCATCTCCGTTTATTGGGCTAACTATCCTAGCACGGTAGTCTCAAAGTCAGTCCGGGGTTGGGAATGAGAACTGCTAGCTCGTGCATGTGTTAGTAGCGGTGGTTACTCCTCCTCCATAGTAGATGGCCTAACCTGACCGGGATGTCTGACCTCAAAGGGGGTTAGCCACTTTTTCAACCCCTGGCTGTACTTGTACCCACAACTCATCAGAGTTTGTTCTGTAACCATATCGTGCTCAATGGTAGCCTCCATCAGTTCTTCCTCAATACTAACACCAAAGTCTTTCAGAATTTTCATTATAATCAGAGGGAAGACGAAGGCTTTTGTAGAGAGACAATGATGAATCACATCCCTAATGGATTGTATAATCAATGGTGAAAGAGGGATATGCTGGGTGTTCATCATCCTATGCAAAATATAAATGTCGATAAGTCGAGTCTCATTAAAACCACTAGCACAGGGTACAACATTGAATCCAAACATATAGACCAGAGCTCTAAAGTTGGCAGCAAGATCATTGTTTGAATAGAAACTGTTGGCTTGAAACGCATTATGCTTATACAACCCTAAAGTGGCTCTAGTCCCACTGGCATCCCAATTCGGGTCAGAAAGAATTTTTTGATTGTTCATGTCATCCCTTGCCAAGAATCATCATCAAACACCTGGAGGAGATTAGCTAATTGATTTTGGGTGATGACAATGGTGATTCCTTTCACTCTCATTTCAATATGGGGAAGGTGTTTATTGCCCTTGTCAACCATATTAGCATAAAATTCCTTGATGAGCACTGGACAATACTTCCCTTTTAGCTGTACTATCGAACCCCATCCTAGCCTCCTAAACATCATTCCCAATTTAAGGGCATGGTCTAGGGTAGGTGCAAAAGTACGTTCTACAATGATTTTGTTGGAAGCTCTCCTATTGTACGATTCCTCACAAGATGTATCGATAAACTCAGCGGGTCTAAGGAACAAAGGATCGACGGATGAAGGGGCTGAGGAAGAGGAAGCTCTCGCCCTTTTAGAGGAATGGCCCCGTGGTCTAGGCATATTATCAAGTAAGGAGTGGTGAAAATAGAAGGATAGAACAATTGAGCTCAAAGACTTAAAACGGGGTATAACTACCCATTGCAAACACAATCATCAACTCTTACTTAAACCTCAACCAATCTCACAACCACAAAGCCCAAACTCCTTCAATGTATATCACACTCCAATCAACAATCAATTCAATCCCCTTCAATCAATTCAACACAACCTGCAACAATACATGCAAAGCTCACTGTAAAGAATAAACGTGTTGAATATCCCCAATGCATTCAAGTATACATGATCATGTGAATGAGGTATTATCATGACATTACGTGAAAATAGTTCAAGTTCCATATGTAGCAATTATTCAATCATCATAAATAGTCACAATTCTAACCTTAGATATATGCATGAAGTTCCTAATGATCACATGTATGAATCAAGTATCCAAGAACCATTAACTCCTAATCTATCTAAACTCATAAAGCTCAAGGAGCAATGCATAATTCAAGATGGCATAGTCAATCCCAATTTTTGGCTAAAATTATCCGTAAAATTAGAAAAAGTCATCTACACAATTTTAACCGTGGGAGTTGAATAAAAATCATACATTTGTGCTCGTGTACACATGGGTAAGCAAAAGATGTAAGCTTTTTGCAGAAATCCAAGCTCCTTGCTTGTGGATTGAAAGTGAGGTTGTTATGAAAAATGGAAGATTTTGAGATTTTTGAACTGTAGGATCAACAAAAGAGAGGAAAATAGATGTTATAGAAGTGATTAAGAGGTGAAAAGTCAAATTTTGGGAAGTTGAGGAGTTGAAGCTGGCGTGGGTTAGAGAGAATTTAAGAAGGATTTGGAGATTTTGAAAGCAAAAATGGCCAAAATAGCCTATATGTGTGCCTTGCCCGACAAGAACCAGTGCCGGTCCTAGCCCTAGCTGGCACCGGTTGCATTCTGTCCGGCTTCCCACTTTTTTATTTTTTTATTAATTAATAAAAAAGAATGAACACACAATAATGATGAATGATGCACTCTAATTCATGAAAAACAATCACTCAAAATGATAAAAGTAAAAAAATTGTCTCAAGCACAAAACTGAAAGTAAAGTAAAACGAAAAAAATGGCTTCAATGCTTTCCACACCTTTGATCTCATGGATTTTCCTTAATTTTTCCTAGCAATGTCCCAGCTTGACGATCTCCTAGTAATTTAGCTAGTTGACCAATTTTGTTTTCCAAGTTGCACATGGAGGCCTCTAGGTTCCTTGTTGTAACATCAACCCCTTGGAACTTAGTCTCCATTGTACTTACCAACTAGCTAATCAATTCTTCTGATGGTGGCTTTGAAGGTGCTGCAGTATTGTTCATGGGGTTTAGGTTCCTTTGATTTCCTCCAAAATTGAAAGAGCCATGCCTAGGTTGATTTCTATTGCTTCTAGAGAAATTAGGGTGATTTCTCCAACCAGGATTATAGGTAGAGCTATAACAGTTGTTACCTGGCCAGACATTGCCTGCAAAGGCTGCTTGTTCTGGAGTTTCTTGGAGTGAACCTATGTTTTAGCATTCATGATTTGGGTGTCCCTCTCCACAGAAATCACAACTTATGTTTAATACTTGGCCTTGAGACATCACCATTTGTTCCATCTTTTAAGTTAAGGCGTCCACCTTAGCCATCCCTTTTCTATGCGTAAAAAGGACCTTACCAGGTTGAATGTCATTATGTGCATAGAAGTTCAAAATTGTGGATATGCTTCAGTCCAACATAAAGTTGCAGATTATTTTTTTTGTTAAAGAGTTTTTGTGCAGAACTTTAACCTTAAAGAGAATAACACATCCTAAATCATAGTAGATTAGAAGAAATTTTCCTTAGCAAATTGTAGAAAATACTTACAAATAAGTGTTCTATTCCCCAAATGCTTTTCAAGCTATTAAAAAGAAATATGTGCATATTGAAATATTAGAGTTATTAATATTAATAACATAGTTGAATAGGAATCTGAAGCCATGCATTTAAAAAAGATAAGAAATAATACAATGACTAAAAAAAACACTACTAGAACATCTAGAAAACTCCTAAGCTTTGTGTTAAAAGAATTTTATGTGGCATGTAGGACATAAGCCCTTTTCAAACACCTGATAAAATATTTGAAGAAAATCTGAGGTAGAAAAGAATCATCCTCAGATTTCATTGCTTTGACATTGTCCAACAAAGTCCTATCCAAGTGGATTGGAAATAACATATACACTTCTTACTTCCAAGATTGACCTTGTATGGCCTAAACATGAAAAAAAGAAAGGGGAAGAGGGCATAAATAATTAAAAAATGAAATTTAAAGATAAAAAGAATCAAAATTCCAATGGGAATTAAACAAACACAAGATAGGAGGAATCTAAAAATTATACAACAAAACGCACCAATTTTGCAAAATGTTGCATAAAAGAAAAGCGAGAGATGTATAGATAAACATATTAAGAAGAAGCATGAAAGGGCTTTTAAGTTATAGTCATGAATATTATTGTTGAAACGTCTAAGGTAGGCGTACTTGTCCTTGTTCCCTTTATTATAGATTATTTTCTAATATTCATATTATATGTAGATTAGCTCCTTGATTATAACTCCAAAAGTTACAAGGCACCATTTTAGTAGGATTAGGAACTTATATGTGGAATCATGTTATTCTCTTCTATTTTCTATACTTAACATAAGAACATATTATTTCCTAATATAGAATAGATTAATTTAATTTGGGAATGATAGGGGCTCAATTAGTCATATTTTTTCTAGTTATTTGAGGCTCTTTTGTAATACATTTTGTTCAATAACTAATTATATTCCTTCATATTTGAGATTTTACCCTTGGAAAGGTATTTTGTTCATTATTACAGATTTTTTGGGGGTAAAACGAAACAAAAATGTCGCAAAACAGAAGAGATGTGTCACCGAACAGAGCATCGGAACCAGCACTGGCCATGCACTTTTGACACGAACTTCGAGACAATAAAAAATTGGTGAAACAGATCGGAACAGAGTGGAACCAGCACCGGCTCCAGTAGCCCAGGCAGCGCCGCTACATTTTGGACAACATGGTGTTGAAATCAAGAAAAAATTTGGCGAATAAGTAGAGAACCAGAACACAACCGGTGCCGGTTCCAAGAGACAAGGTAACACTGGCTGTGCTCTAAGGAAAAGGTAGGATTGTGATTTTTCTACGCGGTTTTTTGTAATCTGTGATGTTTTAGTATCTTCCAACTTCTACTTAGCCAAGAACATTGCACCAACGAGTTTGGGCACTTCCTAAGCCTATAAATAGATGAAAAACACAAAGGAAAAGAGGAGAATTCATTGATTATCACAGAAAATCACTCAATCAAAGGAGGAATTCTTCAATTCAAGGAGGGTTGTGCAAGAAGGTCTTCAAAGGAACAAGAAGGAGGCTTGTCTATGAGTGCTTTCTTTTACTTTGTTTTCTTTTTCTTGACAATGATATATTAATTGTTTTATTGTAATTTGACATTGTTTAGATATTTATAATATTTCGAGTTATTTGATCTTTTGAATAATTGATTGTTCTTCTTAGTATTTAATTACTTATACTTATTACGAGAATACTTTGTTGGTTCTTTCCATTAATTCGCTCAGACCAAAGGGGTTAGTGGTGGTTTCAATGTATTAATTCCATATTTGTTGTCTCGTAACTCGTCGAGACCAAGGGGATTAATTGATGAGGACTTGATACTTAAAGGTTAATTGATGTTTGCCAAGACTAAGGATTCATTGGTTAATTTCATGTTTTAAATTCGCCGCGACCTAGGAAATTTAATCAATGATTATGTTTAATGCATCTTTTGGATTAGTTAGTTGAGATGAGACCAAGTGATTCTAATTTATCTAGAAAGTGGTAATTTCATGGATTGAAAAAGAACTGAATTTATCTTAATCCTTCATGATGCCAAGAGAATAATTAATTATGATAAAGATTGGGTATTTTAAGATCATGCTTGTCTAAACAATGGCTGGAGTTACATACTTCTCCATCCTTAACATGTATATATTTTTATTGTCTTTTATTTTATTTTATTTCTTTTTTCACTTTATTGAGTCGGTTAAACAATGAAAGAAAAGGGATTAATGTATACTTGTTCCTTGAGGATCGACACTCCTTTAAACCCTATGCTATGTTAATGATGAGTACGCTTGCTCATATGTGTAATTTGGGGTTAACGTTTTAATGTAAACTTGATTGGGAATGTGCTTTGTTTTTATATATGATTTTTATACCCAAATCTAAACACATCAAGTTTTTTGCGCCATTGCCGGGGAACAATATCATGAAAGCTTGGATTTTGTTGATTTAACTATGTAAATATATAAATATGTAAATATGTAAATATGTACAATTGTTCTTTCTGCAAAAATGTGCTATCTTTTGTATGTATGTATACCTTTGTAATCTAACCTACTAACGTTAACTATGACTAACTTTGTATTCTTTTCATTTTAATCATGAATTCCGTAGCTAACTCGCTTCTATGTGCAAGAGAAATGGCGAATTGGAATTGGAGGAAGTTTAAGGAGGGGCAGTACCCCCATTACGCTTCGGAGATAACACATGTAGCGTCGGAATTCGCAAAGCTTGAAACTGAATTGAAAATTTTGCTGTTCACGTCACAAGGCGTTTCCAAGAAATAGATTCCGTATTTGAGAAGTTCGAAGTAATGATCTGTAATATGGAACAACAAATCTGGTTTTGGACGGACATGGTGATAAAATCTCACGAACTCACACCAATAGACATTAAGGAAACAGCTGCTGTCACATTGCGAAGCGGAAAAGAGTTGCCAGACATTACAGATGGCAACCGGTGCCGGTTGGAGGAAGAGAACCGACACCGGCTATCCGGTAACACTGAGACAAAGTAGCACAGAACCAAATCGGCGCCAGCCGAAGCACTAGAATCGGCACCGGCTATCCCCTGTCCAACTTCTGAAATTCCCACTTTTCAACCTAAAATACTGTATCCTACCCAGCTACACAAAGCCCGAAAAGATGCTCAATTCGATAAATTCCTTGAGGTGTTCAAACAACTGCACATAAACATCCCCCTCAGTGAAGCTTTAATTCACATGCCCAAATATGCCAAATTTCTTAAAAGCATGCTCGTCAACAAAAAGCGATTGGAAGAATTGTCCACAGTGATCCTAAATGAAGAATGCTCAGCCATATTGCAGGACAAACTGAATTTACCACATAAAGAAAATGATCCAGGGAGTTTCTCTATCCCATGTTTAATTGGCACTCGTCATGCCTGTAATGCATTAGTTGACCTAGGTGCTAGCATTAATTTATTGCCATATAAAACATTTAAAAGGCTAGGCTTAGGAGAACCATAGCCCACTAGGATGAGTATTCAACTCGCGGATAGATCCATCAAATATCCTAAGGGTATAATAGAAGATGTGTTGGTAAAGTTGATAAATTCATATTTCCAGTGGATTTTGTTATTCTTGACATGGATGAAGATTCTAAAGTCCCTTTAATCCTAGGTAGGCCTTTCCTAGCTATAACAAAAGCATTAATTAATGTTCATGGGGGGAGGTTGACACTTAAGGTTAGGGATGAAGAAGTAGTGATTCAAATCCACAAGAGCATGCAGCACCCATTGTCTTCTGATGATTCTTGTTTAAGCGTTGATATTCTTGATGAACCTATTTTTAAGTTGATGTAGGAATTCATTGAGGAGAAGTCGATGGAAACATCAATGGCATATTCGGAGGACTTTAACAATAAGGATGGGATGACGAAGCTGGAAATTGAGAAAAGCAATTTAGGGAAAATGAAATCATCCATAAAAGATCCACCCGAATTGGACTTAAAAGACCTGCCCGAGAACTTGGAATATATGTTTCTATCTAAAGAATGTAAATTACCTGTGATCATTGCCAAATATCTCAATAAAGAACAAAAGACCAAATTGGTAAGTCTGTTGGGAAAATATAAGGAAATTATAGTTTGGAAGATCACTGATATTAAGGGCATTTGTAACACCCCAAAACCTAGGCCCATTAGGGCCGGGGATGTCACCCCATCCAAAGGACAAGGGGTCTTTATAACTAGGTTACATGAAAATAAAATAAAACAAAAGACTTTAAGATTAAATTTATTACAACCCAAAAGATAAATACTGGCACAAATCTAAAATAAATTGTTTGCAACAATCTCTCAAACAATACTTAAAGTAAATAACAAGAGTCTTCAAGCAAGGCAACATTCTAGCTAATGATCTCCATAGCAGGATCTTCCAGAAAATATGGCATAAAAGGTGGTGAGATAAAAATCTCAGTAAGCCCGTGTGTGCTTTAAGTGTTTCAAGTAAAATAATTCATGTATGCAAGTTGTAAAAGTTTCATAGGGAAAAGTGCTGGCAAGCAATAAATAAGTGTTGAAAATAAAGAGTGGTGTTTCACTTTTCAAATCATACATGTGCACAATAAATACAACCACTCAAATGGGTAGCCATGGGTTACCACACGTTGGGCCCCATGACCAATAACAGTCAAAATGCCACACTTTGTGCAATGCTGACAAAAGGTAGGTGTACGGCCTACCAAGTGAGATACTCCTCCATCTCTACACCCAAACTTACTGGTTGTCCACTCCGGAAATACACAGTCCACATGACTGAAACTTGCTAGCTCGGACCGGCATGACCTACCGGACTAGCGTCCTATCCAGGAAGGACTCACCCCTCACAGGTGGCCACCTACTGAGAGACTTACCCTAACCCTTCAAAGACTAGTCCTGGTGGTCTACCCTTATTGAGTACTCAACGTTGATTGTTCCACTTGGGAGAAAATTGATCAAACTTTGCTTTATTTGGAAATAGCAATTAAGGGTTTCCAAAAGTCTAGTCAAGTTGGATTTTAGGAAAAGTTTAGATTTGTGTAAAACTGCTTGTTTAATTTTCAAATGAACTGCTTGACTGAAATAAAAAGGAAAAACAGTCCTTAATTGCCTTTACAATTAAATGTCCATATACATTGCATTTGCTTGCCACAATAACTTTTGGTCTTCACAAAACTCCATGCAGGAGCTTACCCGCTTCTTTGCTTGCTCTACTCAAAAGTCTTCCAAGGTCGACCTAACCCCCGCCTGGGGTAAACACAAAACATAAGGTCACATTCAAGCTATACCTGCCTTACATAAATAATTCTTAGCTCATCTAGTGACAACCATGTCTAACCATGACCTTAATGTCCTAAGCTTTAAGGCTAGATGCTGAAGAATTTTATAAAATAAGTCTAGTTTGATAGGTTGAAATAATTAGGGGTTCTAAAATAATTGTTAATAAATTATAGACTCAAATAATAATTCTTGAGTGTTATTATTAATAAATAAACCAAGGTTTGAATTTTAAATATTATTAAGTCTTATTTAATATTAAGAAATGGTAATTTAAAAATAGCTTTATTATAAATAAATAATAAATTAAATAAATAATAAATTTTAATTAATTTCGAAGAGATAATAAATAATTAATAATAATTAAAATTTATTAATAAATTATTTTAAATTTTCGTTTAATAAAAAATATTAATATTTTGATTTAATATTCTAATCCAAATCCCCTAGTGTTTCGATTTTTTTTGAAGAAAAATATAGTAGTAATTTTAATTCATGTAATAAAATTTGTTGATGAATATAACTTAGAATTAACAAGAAAATAATCTTACATCATGGTCTTCCTATTGCTAGAAAAGATTCATGATCCCATTCTCCATCATCAAACAAGAAATTAATCTATTCATGAACAAACACTTGAACTATCTCATACTATCACATGGCCAAAAATCCTACTAAGCATAATCATCAATCTGGTTTCCATGGAAAATAAGATCATAAAAGCCTAATCACCTTTGGTGTCATAATATCTACTATGCTTCAACATCCATTAAATTCATCAAGCATGAAGAACATATATTGATTCAAAAGGAAAACACATACATCTTAGTCAAATACAACCATCATCATGTCATAACTTCATCCCCCTAATCCACATGCATATACTCAATCTCCCAATCATATTCCATTTCTCTATCATCATCTAGGAGACATGATTTCAAAATTTAATAAGAGAAATTTAAGAATGAATACTTGATTGTCGAGTCCTTTGATGAAGACAAAAGAAGGTCCACGCGCGATAGAATGACCTGAATGGTCCAACGAAACAACATCCATGGTTGATGGTTTGATCAACCATTTCGGTTAGAAGAGAGTGAGAGAGAGAGAGAGAAAGAGAAAGAGAGCATTAGATAGGTGTATTAAGAATTGAATGGAAGAAGATGAACAAGAAGGTTGTTCTTGTTTTACCTTGTTGATGTTTTTGAGGTCTTCAAGAAAAACTGATTTTTGATCCGGTTGAAAATTCTTGTTTGCGAGATTTCGTGTTATAAATGGCAGAAATGAAGTCTAGGGATTAAGTAGAGATGATCTGGAGTATTTGAGAGTGATTGGAGGTGTGTTAGAGTAGGTTTAGGCTTGAAGAAGTTTAGTGTGTGTTCTTGGTGTTCTTAGTGTTTTAGGTGAAAATGGAGAGAAATTAGAAGAAGTGCTACACGATTTCTGCTAGAAGGCTGGCCGAATGGTAGGGTATGATTGAGGGTTTCGGTTTTCAGCTTTGTGAGAGAGAGAAATCAGATTTTATTTGAAATTTAAATGGAGGAAATGGTGGAGATGTTTAAGGTAAAAGATCAGCTATGGTGTTTGATCAAGAGAGGTGTCTATGGACTTTAATGGTGTCGGCTGAAACAAGGTTGTCTTGCTGAAATGACTGAGGTTTAATGTTGCTCAAGGCTGGCCGAAATTCAGTCCTAAAAGGCAGAGGAAATTCTGGTTAATTCAGCTTAATGCAAGAGTGATTTATGGGAGCGAAATGCTGAAATTATTTGAAGTTCAAATGGAGTTTGAATGGAGTGATCTTAGGAGTGTTTTGTGGTGTAGCTATGGAGTCCTTATGCTTCAAGGTAAGTGTGGGTTTAATGGTGATCAGTGTATATCTGAGCAAGGCTCAATTCTACAGAGATTGAAGATGATTTTCAGTCTTAGGCTAGAAGGAACAAGGCTGGAAAATTCTGATCTCAAACATTCATGGTTTTCCGAAAAATTGCAGAATTTTGGTGCAGGATTTTCGCACTCTCTTGGCTCGGTTTTTCAGGGGTTCTTCAGGGATGTTTGAGGGTCTTCCAAGGGTGGTTTTGCAGCCTCATTTCTGGACAAATACAAAGGAGTTTGCTGGCTTGAAGATGAACTAAAAACAGCTTCATTTCCTTGATGAAGAGCTGCGAATTGCCCAGAAAATTTTTCTGGTTTGGTGCTGTTTTGTGCAGTCTAAAAATTGCACAATTTTTCCAGCTTCCAAGCCACTTGAAATGACCATTTTCTTGGCAACAATTGAATGGGTTTATGGCCTGAATTTTCGAAGAAAAGGTCTGCAACAAATCTGGAAAATTTTCAGATTTCTTACCACTAAAGCATGAACAACATGAAGATAGATTTGAAGGTCCTTCCATGGTGATTGATTTTCTCTTGGAACCCTTCCTATTTCGCCTCCTATTTTGGGTCAACCTCCCTTCCCCAAAGCTGATTTTTGAAATTCAAGGGGAAGAAATTATCACAGATTTTTTTTTTGGAATTCAAAGAAAAAAATTTAATGGATTTTAGTTCATTTGAATTATGAAAATGCTAGGACAAAGCTAGAGGTAATAAATTGGACAAGAATTCTTCTAGAATTCTTTTAGGACATGAGGATAAGATTAGGACATTCTCTTCGTGTCTCCCTTAAGACAATTATTCTTATTTTCATGGAATGCAAGAAAATAAAAATTCAAACCTAATTAAGATAATCATGGTAAAAGCTTAAATGATGGGATTTGAACTCATGACCTTAGAGATTAATTCCAAGACTCTAACCACTAAACCACAACAACTCTTGTTCTTATTTTCTCACCCACATATTTTTCTTATCTACTCCTCAAGTTATCTTCCTATTCTGACCTCAAGCAAAATTACCATTTTACCGCTCCTACTCAATAAGTATAACTAAGCATTTAAACCTATAATCCACGATTCTAAAGCACATAAAATCATTCAAAAACATATATATTCATGCAAAATAATATGATATGCATTCCCGACCCCCTTACTCTAGGGTTAGTTTTAGGTGGGGTGTCACATCCTCCCCTCCTTAGGAGAATTTTGCCCCGAAATTCAGACGCACCTTTACCTCAGACCGGGATACTTTCTCTTTACCCATTCTTCTGTTTCCCACGTGGCATCTCGCGTGCCATGATGCTCCCACTGCACTTTTACCATCGGAATCTTCTTGTTCCAGAGAGTCTTGATACTTCGGTCCAATATCTTTACGGGTTTCTCCACATAGCTCAGGTCGGGTTGTAGTACTAACGGCTCGTCATTCAACACATGTCCGGGTTCGGCATTGTATTTCTTCAACTGTGATACATGGAATACATCGTGAATTCCCGTCAACCCATCTGGCAAATCCAATCGATACGCTACCGGCCCAATTCTCTCTTTTATTGGAAACGGCCCCAGATACCTTGGATTCAGCTTTCCCCCTCTCTGATGTTTCAGAATTCCCCTATTTGGTGTCAGTTTTAGAAACACGCTGTCTCCCACCTGAAATTCTAACTCCCTTCGCCTATTGTCTGCATAACTCTTTTGTCGGCTCCGGGCTGCTCTCAACCTTTCTGTAATTAACTTAACCTTGTCCAACATTTCTTGAACATAGACTTCTCCCGACTTACTTATGTGACCATCCTCTGACCAACTCCAGTATAGCGGTACTTGACATTTACGTCCATATAGAGCTTCATACGGAGCCATTCCAATCGAAGCTTGATAACTGTTATTGTATGATAACTCGGCATACGGTACACTTTCAATCCACTTATCCCCAAAATCCAATACACAGGCTCTCAGCATATCCTCCAATATCTGAATAACCCTTTCTGACTGTCCATCGGTCTGCAGATGCGCCGACGTACTGAACTTCAGACTAGAACCCATCGATTCTTGAAACTTGCCCCAAAATCAGGATGTAAATCTCGGATCACGGTCGGACACAATACTCGAAGGTACTCCGTGTAATCTGACTATCTCCCGTACATAGGTCTGAGCCAACTTTTCCATTGAATCCCTTACATTCACGGGTATGAAATGCACCGACTTGGTCAATCGATCCACCACTACCCATATGGCGTCTTTTTGGTTCCTTGCCATAGGGAGCCCGGTGACGAAGTCCATGGTCACTTCTTCCCATTTCCATTCTGGTACTGGCAACGGTTGTAATAATCCTGCCACCTTCTTGTGCTCCGCTTTGACTTTCTGACAGGTTAGACACGTTGAGACATACTTAACCACATTCCGCTTCATCCCAGGCCACCAATAAGACTTTTTTAGATCTTGATACATCTTGACCTCTCCCAGATGAATGGCGTACTTGCTCTTATGCGCTTCTTCTAAAATTCTGTCCCTCAACTGGTGCTCCTGGGGTACACACAAACGATCTCGGAAATACAATACTCCCGCTCCGTCCTGTCGGAACTCACTGCCCTACCGTTTAAGCTCCTTATCCTTGAAAAGCTGAAATTCCGCATTACTTTGCTGGGATTCAACAATTTCCTGCCTTAGATCTGGTGTCAACTTCAGGTTGCTAATAATGATCCTCTCTTCTTGCACTTCTGCCCTTCTATCCAACACATCCTGAACCATTTTAACCTCTTGTACTCTTAGCCTAGCCATTTTGACTTTTCGGCTCAGGGCATCAGCAACGATGTTTGCTTTCCCGGGGTGGTAGTTGATAGGACAGCGGTACTCTTCTAGAAATTCCATCCATCTTCGCTGCCTCAAATTCAAGTCTTTCTAGGTGAAGATGTACTTCAAGCTTTTGTGATCAGTAAACACTTCATATTCTGCTCCGTACAAATAGTGCCTCCATTTCTTTAACGCGAACACAATGGCAGCCAACTCTAGATCATGCGTGGGATAATTGACTTCATGCGACTTCAATTTTCGAGAAGCATAGGCGATCACCTTCCTATCTTGCATCAGAATAGCTCCCAAGCCTTCTTTCAAAGCATCCGTATATAGAGCGTAAGGTTTATTTGCTTCTGGTAGACTTAACACAGGCGCTGTCATTAGCCTCCGCTTCAACTCTTGAAAACTCTTTTTCGCATTTTTCATTCCACACAAAGGGCACGTCCTTTCTCAGCAGCCAGGTCATAGGAGATGCTAGTGTTGAAAATCCCTTAATAAACCTCCGGTAATAGCCAGCCAATCCCAAGAAGCTTCGAATCTCGGTGATGTTCTCTGGTTGCTTCCAGTCCGAAACAGCTTCAACCTTCGCCAGGTCTACTTTGATCCCATCCTTGGTCACCACGTGACCAAGAAATGCCACACTATCCAGCCAAAACTCACACTTGCTAAACTTGGCGTAAAGTTTGTGATCCCTTAGCTTTTCTAGTACCAATTTCAAATGTTCTGCATTGGTCCTCCGGGCTCTTAGAGTATATGAGTATGTCGATGAAGACTACCACGAATTTGTCCATGTAAGGCTGGAACACTCGATGCATCAAATCCATAAATACCGCGGGTGCATTGGTTAACCCGAAAGGCATCACTACAAACTCATAGTGACCATATCTTGTATTGAAGGCTGTCTTAGGAATATCTTCCTCTTTTATCCTCACTTGATAGTAGCCTTGCCTCAAATCTAGCTTGGAGTAACAACTGGATCCTTGCAACTGGTCGAACAGCTCGTCAATTAATGGCAGAGGATATTTGTTCTTGATAGTCAGGTTGTTCAAGCCTCGGTAGTCAATACACAATCTTAGAGTCCCGTCCTTTTTCTTCACAAATAGCACAGGTGCTCCCCAGGGTGACGTGCTAGGTCTGATATAGCCTTGCCGCACCAACTCTTCCAGCTGCTCCTTCAATTCTTTCAGCTCCGCCAGTGCCATCTGGTACAGAGTTCGAGACACCGGTTCTGCTCCTGGGACTAGATCAATAGTGAACTCAACTTCTCGATTGGGAGGTAGAGAAGTGAGTTTCGCAGGGAATACGTCGGGGAAATCCTTTACCATCTCAGTATCCTCCAGGGTGCACTGGTCCTTCGGCTTGTTTATCACATAAGCCAAATATCCTTGACATCCTTGCCTCAACAACTTCCGGGCTTTAGCCCCGGCTATCAAAAACTTCAATTCTTTTACTTTCTTGCCATTGAACTCCAACACATCACACCCTGGTCTAATGAACTGAACCGACTTATTCTTACAATCTACTCTAGCACCATGCTTCGCTAACCAATCTATCCCCAATATCAAATCATAATCATCAATAGCTAAGACTATTAGGTCTCCCTCCAAGCTTTCTCTCCCTACTTCAACTTTACAATTTTGCACATACCGATCCGCTTGCACCATTTTCCCCAAAGGCGTACTTACTATCAAGGTAAAAGGTAGTTCTACTCCATCCCAACCCAATTGATATGCATAATTCTTATTTAAATAGGAATGGGTAGATCTAGGGTCTATCAATGCATTAACGGAATGACCTTGGATAGCAAGCGTACCTTCCTCTACCGCTGCATCAGCTCCAACCTCCTCCCGGTTGAGAGCGAAAACTTTTGCTTTCACTTGCGGCTTCTGCGTTCCACTCCCGGAAGCTCCCGAGGTATTGGCTCGATTTGGCCCCGGGTTCTGAGCTGGGTTCCCCGATCCAATCCGGAGAAGCTTAGGGCAGGTGTTCCGTAGATGGCTCGGATCTCCATAGTGGTAGCATTTCCGCTCTTCTCCTTTGGACCAACAATTTTTCTCAACGTGGCCCCTTTTTCCACAGTGCCGGCATAATGGAAGATTCTGCGCCAGACCAACCGGTGCTGTTCGGGCTTGCTTTCCCCGATTCTGCCATTGCTGGTTGGCAGGACTTTTGTTAGGTGGATGCCTCTGAAAAGGTCTTGGCGGCGGTCTTGTCGGTACAAACGGTCGTGAAGCCAACCGGTTGCGATCTTCATTCTCAGTACGGGTGGCTGCGTCCACAGTCCCCGAATAAGTCACCGGTGGAGAGGGTGCTAACGCCCTTCTTAACTCCTGCCTTAATCCCTTAACAAATTGCCTTATTCTGTTTTGTTCAGTATCCACCAGCCTCTTGCAGTACTTTGACAGCTGCATGAACCGCACTGCGTATTAGGCTACCGTCATGTTTCCCTGCTTCAGATTCTGGAACTCGTCTTCCCGCTTCTCGACTATCCACTGAGGGATATATTCTACCCAGAATGCTTCTACGAAATTAGCTCACGTCCAATCTTGGTCAATCATCTCCCAATCATCTTGAACCCTTTGCCACCATGCTCGGGCTAGACCCCTTAGTCGGAATGCGGCAAACTTCACCATACGCCTTTCGGTATACTGGAGCGTGGCAAAGATGTCCTCCATTTGTTCCACCCATTGTTCCGCTTTTTGGTCTTGTTCGGCCTTTCCCAAGAAGATAGGCAGTTGAAATTTCAGAAACTGCTCCAACGCCTCATCTTCCCCTTTCGGATTCTTCCGCTCAGTCAAGTTTTGCAGAATCTCGGTCATTTTGTGGAATGCTTGCGTCATAGTCACACTAACCGGTTCTTTCGATCCTATTTCCGGCCCCATTTCGTTCTCATCCCCTTGATTTGGTGACGTCTTATGAGTTGTTTCCATCTCCGGTGTCACGGGCTCTGCCTCAGGAACCCTTCTGCTGGATGTGGCTGCACGACGTTTGGGTGCCATTCTAAACCATTTCCCCAAATAATGAGTTTATGCATCAAAGTTGCAAATATCCAAATTGAGCAAGCATTCACAATCAACTTAAAGCGGAAGGAAATTGGATGCAATTTTGTATAAAGAATGACACATAAATTTTCTCAAAACTTAGAGTACTCTAGGTACTCTTATTTGCATAAATTTTGAAATAAAGCAGTAAAGGTGAATAGACTCCTACCCTAGGAGTTTATTGAAAATAGCAAATAAAACGTTTCAAACAAAGCAGGACTTGGCCTTCCTAATCCTCATCAGAGTCTTCAATGTCGGCATCATATATCCATCCCCCCAGAATTCCTAGTGAAGTCTATCCCAGCCCCACTGGCAAACCTATCTATTGGCTCCTTCCCAGCTCTCCTAGAACTTTCCCCGGTCTCAAACTGATTGGGTGGGGTTACGAAGGAAGGTTTAGGTGGAGATTCATAATCTATCTCCCCTGGGTCATCACTGTCAGTAGTTAAATCAATTATGGGACTAGGAGGGAGGGGAACATATTCCATGTCTATCTCTTCGTCTTCACTATCAGTAATCAGGTCTATCACGGGTATGGGAGGTGGCTCAATGATCTGGACCTCATCGTCACTACTATCATCCAGGGCAATGATTGGCTGTGGTGCAGGCTGAGGTGCAGGCTGAGGCACTGGTTGAGGCACAGGTAGGTCCTCCGGGTAGATAGGAATGGGAGGGTGCCATTGCTGTCATTTCCTTGCTGTTCTAATCATTCTAATCATCCTACAGACAAACAAGACCGGTTAAACAAAAGATTTGAACTTAATAAATCAAAACATATACTATCAATACTTGCCTAAACCTAGTCTCTGATACCACTTGTAACACCCTACTACCTAGGCCCATCAGGGCCGGGGATGTCACCCCGTCCAAAGGACAAGGGGTCTTTATAACTAGGTTACATGAAAATAGAATAAAACAAAAGACTTTAAAATTAAATTTATTACAACCCAAAAGATAAATACTGGCACAAATCCAAAATAAATTGTTTGCAACAATCTCTCAAACAATACTTAAAGTAAATAACAAGAGTCTTCAAGCAAGGTAACATTCTAGCTAATGATCTCCATAGTAGGATCTTCCTGAAAATATGGCATAAAAGGTGGTGAGATAAAAATCTCAGTAAGCCCGTGTGTGCTTTAAGTGTTTCAGGTAAAATAATTCATGTATGCAAGTTGTAAAAGTTTCATAGGGAAAAGTGCTGGCAAGCAATAAATAAGTGTTGAAAATAAAGAGTGGTGTTTCACTTTTCAAATCATACATGTGCACAATAAATACAACCACTCAAATGGGTAGCCATGGGTTACCACACGTTGGGCCCCATGACCAATAACAATCAGAATGCCACACTTTGTGCAATACTGACAAAAGGTAGGTGTACGGCCTACCAGGTGAGATACTCCTCAATCTCTACACCCAAACTTACCGGTTGTCCACTCCGGAAATACACAGTCCACATGACTGAAACTTGCTAGCTCGGACCGGCATGACCTACCGGACTGGCGTCCTATCCAGGAAGGACTCACCCCTCAGAGGTGGCCACCTACTGAGAGACTTACCCTAACCCTTCAAAGACTAGTCCTGGTGGTCTACCCTTATTGAGTACTCAACGTTGATTGTTCCACTTGGGAGAAAATTGATCAAACTTTGCTTTATTTGGAAATAGCAATTAAGGGTTTCCAAAAGTCTAGTCAAGTTGGATTTTAGGAAAAGTTTAGATTTGTGTAAAACTGCTTGTTTAATTTTCAAATGAACTGCTTGACTGAAATAAAAAGGAAAAACAGTCCTTAATTGCCTTTACAATTAAATGTCCATATACATTGCATTTGCTTGCCACAATAACTTTTGGTCTTCACAAAACTCCATGCAGGAGCTTACCTGCTTCTTTGCTTGCTCTACTCAAAAGTCTTCCAAGGCTGACCTAACCCCTGCCTGGGGTAAACACAAAACATAAGGTCACATTCAAGCTATACCTGCCTTACATAAATAATTCTTAGCTCATCTAGTGACAACCATGTCTAACCATGACCTTAATGTCCTAAGCTTTAAGGCTAGATGCTGAAGAATTTTATAAAATAAGTCTAGTTTGATAGGTTGAAATAACTAGGGGTTCTAAAATAATTGTTAATAAATTATAGACTCAAATAATAATTCTTGAGTGTTATTATTAATAAATAAACCAAGGTTTGAATTTTAAATATTATTAAGTCTTATTTAATATTAAGAAATGGTAATTTAAAAATAGCTTTATTATAAATAAATAATAAATTAAATAAATTAATTAATTTTCGAAGAGATAATAAATAATTAATAATAATTAAAATTTATTAATAAATTATTTTAAATTTTCGTTTAATAAAAATATTAATAGTTTGATTTAATATTCTAATCCAAATCCCCTAGTGTTTCGAATTTTTTGAAGAAAAATATAGTAGTAATTTTAATTCATGTAATAAAATTTGTTGATGAATATAACTTAGAATTAACAAGAAAATAATCTTACATCATGGTCTTCCTATTGCTAGAAAAGATTCATGATCCCATTCTCCATCATCAAACAAGAAATTAATCTATTCATGAACAAACACTTGAACTATCTCATACTATCACATGGCCAAAAATCCTACTAAGCATAATCATCAATCATGGTTTCCATGGAAAATAAGATCATAAAAGCCTAATCACCTTTGGTGTCATAATATCTAATCATGCTTCAACATCCATTAAATTCATCAAGCATGAAGAACATATATTGATTCGAAAGGAAAACACATACATCCTAGTCAAATACAACCATCATCATGTCATAACTTCATCCCCCTAATCCACATGCATATACTTAATCTCCCAATCATATTCCATTTCTCTATCATCATCTCGGAGACATGATTTCAGAATTTAATAAGAGAAATTTAAGAATGAATACTTGATTGTCGAGTCCTTTGATGAAGACAAAAGAAGGTCCACGCGCGATAGAATGACTTGAATGGTCCAACGAAACAACATGCATGGTTGATGGTTTGATCAACCATTTCGGTTAGAAGAGAGTGAGAGAGAGAGAGAGAAAGAGAAAGAGAGCATTAGATAGGTGTATTAAGAATTGAATGGAAGAAGATGAACAAGAAGGTTGTTCTTGTTTTACCTTGTTGATGTTCTTGAGGTCTTCAAGAAAAACTAATTTTTGATCCAATTGAAAATTCTTGTTTGCGAGATTTCGTGTTATAAATGGCAGAAATGAAGTCTAGGGATTAAGTAGAGATGATCTGGAGTATTTGAGAGTGATTGGAGGTGTGTTAGAGTAGGTTTAGGCTTGAAGAAGTTTAGTGTGTGTTCTTGGTGTTTTAGGTGAAAATGGAGAGAAATTAGAAGAAGTGCTGCACGATTTCTGCTAGAAGGCTGGCCGAATGGTAGGGTGTGATTGAGGGTTTCGGTTTTCAGCTTTGTGAGAGAGAGAAATAGGATTTTATTTGAAATTTAAATGGAGGAAATGGTGGAGATGTTTAAGGTAAAAGATTAGCTATGGTGTTTGATCAAGAGAGGTGTCTATGGACTTTAATGGTGTTGGCTGAAGCAAGGTTGTCTTGCTGAAATGACTGAGGTTTAATGTTGCTCAAGGCTGGCCGAAATTCAGTCCTTAAAGGCAGAGGAAATTCTGGTTAATTCAGCTTAATGCAAGAGTGATTTATGGGAGTGAAATGCTGAAATTATTTGAAGTTCAAATGGAGTTTGAATGGAGTGATCTTAGGAGTGTTTTGTGGTGTAGCTATGGAGTCCTTATGCTTCAAGGTAAGTGTGGGTTTAATGGTGATCAATGTATATCTGAGCAAGGCTCAATTCTACAGAGATTGAAGGTGATTTTCGGTCTTAGGCTAGGAGGAACAAGGCTGGAAAATTCTGATCTCAAGCGTTCATGGTTTTCCAAAAAATTGCAGAATTTTGGTGCAGGATTTTCGCACTCTCTTGGCTCGGTTTTTCAGGGTTTCTTCAGGGATTTTTGAGGGTCTTCCAAGGGTGGTTTTCCCGCCTCATTTCTGGACAAATACAAAGGAGTTTGCTGGCTTGAAGATGAACTAAAAACAGCTTCATTTCCTTGATGATGAGCTGCGAATTGCCCAGAAAATTTTTCTGGTATGGTGCTGTTTTGTGCAGTCTAAAAATTGCACAATTTTTCCAGCTTCCAAGCCACTTGAAATGACCATTTTCTTGGCAACAATTGAATGGGTTTATGGCCTGAATTTTCGAAGAAAATGTCTGCAACAAATCTGGAAAATTTCCAGATTTCTTACCACTAAAGCATGAACAACATGAAGATAGATTTGAAGGTCCTTCCATGGTGATTGATTTTCTCTTGGAACCCTTCCTATTTCTCCTCCTATTTTGGGTCAACCTCCCTTCCCCAAAGCTGGTTTTTGAAATTCAAGGGGAAGAAATTATCACAGATTTTTTTTTGGAATTCAAAGAAAAAAATTTAATGGATTTTAGTTCATTTGAATTATGAAAATGCTAGGACAAAGCTAGAGGTAATAAATTGGACAAGAATTCTAATAGAATTCTTTTAGGACATGAGGATAAGATTAGGACATTCTCTTCATGTCTCCCTTAAGATAATTATTCCTATTTTCATGGAATGCAAGAAAACAAAAATTCAAACCTAATTAAGATAATCATGGTAAAAGCTTAAATGATGGGATTTGAACTCATCACCTTAGAGATTAATTCCAAGACTCTAACCACTAAACCACAGCAACTCTTGTTCTTATTTTCTCACCCACATATTTTTCTTATCTACTCCTCAAGTTATCTTCCTATTCTGACCTCAAGCAAAATTACCATTTTACCCCTCCTACTCAATAAGTATAACTAAGCATTTAAACCTATAATCCACGATTCTAAAGCACATAAAATCATTCAAAAACATATATATTCATGCAAAATAATATGATATGCATTCTCGACCCCCTTACTCTAGGGTTGGTTTTAGGTGGGGTGTCACAGCATTAGTTCATCCTTTTGCACTCATAAGATCTTGATTGAAGAAGGTGCAAAACCCGTAGTGCAACCCCAACGTAGGTTGAACCCACATATGAGTGAAGTGGTAAAAGGTGAAGTGGTTAAGCTCTTAGATTCAGGCATCATTTACCTTATTTCTGATAGTGTTTAAGTAAGTCCTACTCAAGTAGTACCAAAGAAGGGAGGAATGACAGTGAGTCCTAATGATAAAAATGAGCTAGTCCCAATGAGATTGGTCATGGGTTGGATGTTTTGCATTGACTATAAGATGCTAAACAAAGCCACTGGAAAAGATCACTTCCCTCTCCCTTTTATTGACCAAATGTTGGAAAGGTTAGCCGAACATAAGTATTATTGCTTCTTGGATGGATTTTCTAGCTACCTACAAATTCCCATAGCTCAGGAGGACCAAGAAAAAACCACTTTCACATGTCCATATGGTATTTTTGCATATCGTCGAATGTCGTTTGGTCTTTGCAATGGTCTCAGAATATTCCAAAGGTGCATGATAGCCATATTCGAAGGATTCATGGGGGACATCATGGAGGTATTTATGGATGATTTTTCAGTTTTTGGTGATTCGTTTGATTTGTGTTTATCTAATCTTGAAAAGGTACTAGCACGGTGTGAAGAGACTAACCTCATACTTAATTGGGAAAAATACCACTTTATGGTGCAAGAAGGTATTGTGTTAGGGCATAGAATTTTAAGAAAGAGTATAGAGGTTGATAGAGCAAAAACTAAAGCAATTGACAAGCTACCCCCTCCTACTTCTGTGAATGCAATAAGAAGCTTCATTGGTCATATAGGTTTTTATAGGAGGTTTATCTTAGATTTCTCAAAAATTTCCAAACCTCTTACTCTTTACTTGAAAAGGATGCTGTGTTTAATTTTGACAAAAAATGTCTCCACGCTTTTACCATACTCAAAGAGAATTTGATTAATTCACCCATCTTAATTGCACCTGATTGGTCTCTTCCCTTTGAACTAATGTGTGATGCAAGTGATTTTGCAGTTGGTGTAGTACTAGGATAAAGGCGGAATAAGCACTTCCAACCTATATACTATGCGAGCAAGACTTTAACGGATGCAGAAGAAAACTACACAACAACAGAGAAAGAATTACTTGCCATAGTGTTTACCTTTGATAAATTCCATTCTTATCTTATTCTGTCCAAAGTCATTGTTTATACTGACCATTCGGCCCTGAAGTACCTACTAACCAAACATGATTCCAAAACAAGATTGATAAGATGGGTTCTATTATTGCAGGAATTTGATTTGGAGATTAGGGATAAAAAGGGTGCGAAAAACTTGGCTACAGATCACTTGTCAAGATTGGATAATCCAAATTTGGAATCCTTGATAGAAGAGGAAATCGATGGCGCTTTTCCAGATGAGCAACTCTTGCTCATAGAAGGTGAGCTTCCGAACACCCTATGGTTCGTCGATTTTGCTAATTACTTAGTTGCAGGAATTACTCCAAAAGATCTCACGATGCAACAAAAGAAGAAATTCCTCTCCGAAATACGGCATTACTTTTGGGAAGACCCATATTTCTTTAAGTGTTGTGCGGACCAAATCATTCGTAGATGCGTGGACTTTAGGGAAGGAGAAGATATTCTAAGACATTGTCATGAAGGATTTGCTGGAGGCCACTATCAAGCCAACAACACTGCACGAAAGGTGCTTGATGCTGGATTCTATTGGCCCACGTTGTTCAAAGATGCCCACAGGTTTGTCCAAAGTTGTGATAGGTTTCAACGTTTAGGTAACCTCTCTAAATCTAATGAGATACCATTACAATTTTTTCAAGCTTGTGAAGTATTTGACTATTGGGAGATAGACTTCATGGGTCCTTTTCCTAGTTCTTTGGGGAATAAATATATTTTGGTGGCAGTGGATTATGTTTCTAAATGGGTAGAAGCTCAAGCTTTACCCACTAATGATGCAAGGGTTGTGGTAAAATTTCTGAAAACGCTTTTCACCCGTTTTGGTGTGCCTAAGGTACTCATTAGTGATAGGGGGACTCATTTTTGTATGCACAAATGGAAAAAGTTCTCAAACATTTAGGAGTGAACCATAGGTTTGCCACCCCCTATCATCGCCAAACGAGTAGACAGGTTGAAGTGGTTAATTGGGAAATAAAAAAAATGTTGGAAAAAACTGTTAACCATACTAGAAAGGATTGGAGTCGAAAATTAGACGATACTCTTTGGGCATATAGTACAGCTTTTAAGACCCAATTGGCACAACTCCTTTTTAGTTAGTCTATGGGAAAGCATGCCATTTACCTGTAGAGATTGAGCATAAGGCTTATTGGGCTATTAAACTTATTAATCTTGATCTTGAGTCAGCTGGGAAGTCCAAATTGCTTCCACTCACCATCTTGGAAGAATTATGGGCAGATTCTTATGATAATTCAATGCACTATAAAGAGAAAGTCAAAAAGTGGCACGACCAGCATATAACTCGTCAACACGGATTGGAGAAAGGCGATTAAGTGTTGCTATTTAATTCTCGCTTAAAACTTTTTTCGAGAAAATTGAAATCGAGGTGGTCGGGACCGTTCACGGTAAGTAAGATATTCCCTTTTGGCACCCTCAAAATTACTCACCCTACTCGGGGCATGTTCAAAGTCAATGGCAATCGCGTGAAGCGCTATGTGGGTGAAGGTCTTAACAACCCCGAGTAGGTGGAGATGCTCTTCGACGCTACCCTATAGAATTTTTTTGGTTTATTGTAAGGCGTTTGTTTTGTACTATTTTCTTTCTTTTGTTTTTAAATTATTTTCTTTTCTAGTTTTTATGCTTTGGTGTGCTCTTTTGTGTTTTTCTTTTTAGGTACTTTGCCAATGTCTCGTTCTTCAAGCATTCAGCTCTTATACAGCACAATGCACAATGCATGGAAGTTTATTTTTCTTATCTCTTCTCCTTTATATTTTTGGTCCCATAGTATAGGTTATTCCTTGTTCTATTTAGTTGGCCATTGAGGACACTGTCCAGTTTAACTATGGGAGAGTGATTTGATTGACAATTTTTCTATGCATATACTTTATCCTTCTTGTGTGAGCAAATTTTTCAAAAAATTTTCTAATTTTCTTTGAGATTTCAAGTTATATTTTTAATGCATGTCTTTAGGGTGGATTATAGAGCATATGTTCTAGATCATTTATGGCTTATGCATGACTTTTTGCACGCACTTGAACGAAGTAGTTCTTGATCAAATGCTTCGCATTGTTCTTAAACTTGATTTCTACTAAAATTCATGAAGCATTGTAGAACTTACTTGAATACCTCTCAAGGCGAAATAAGAAAGACAGTCATATTTAACTTAGGGATGACAGTAATAGGCTTTTTTTGGATAGTTTGAGCTTTTCAAGCCTACCTATTTTTGTATTATCCCTAGTGCCTATTTTGAGCCTAAATTGTTGATTTCTTTCTTTAAAACCCGTCATAATAATTTTTTCATTGCTTGTTTCTCAGAGTATGAATAATTTTTCCAAATCTTTGTGCTCTTGATGGATAAAAGTATATGTAGAAGAATGTTGAGGAAGAATACTTGGAGAAATACCATGACTAGTTGCTTTCAGTCATGTATCAATAGTTGTGTTGAGCTGGAAAGAGCAAAGAAAGAAAAGAATAAGCTAGAAAAAGAAAAGAAAGAGAAGAAATAGTGAAAATAAGAAAAGAAAGAGAAAAGCTGCTAAAAAGTAAAAATGACGAGAGGGAATGAAAAGAATAGCAGCAGTGAAAGAAAAGAAAATTGAAAGAAAGAGAAAAGAAAGATCGCAAGAGGAATGGTGGTTGAGTTGTAAAAGTTGAGTTCATATCAAAGCTTTGACACCATTGTTGAAAAATATGAGTGATCTTGTGGAAAATAGAGAAGATGTGCTGATGGAAAAGATGAGATGAATAAAAGAAAAAGAGTGAAAATGCAAGATTTACTTGAGTGGAATTGTAATTGCTAAATAAGGTTATGGGTTTGGTCGATTTTTGGAATAGACGAGTAAGAAGAGTTGGAAATTATTGATTCATTTTGTTTATCCTTTTCTTGCAAACTCTCAGTTTTTTTTGCTATTTGATTTTCCTATATCCTCGTTTGCTAAGCTACATTACAAGCCGTTAGCTTTACATTACAAGCTTAAAAGTCTTACTTGACCTAAGTAGAATCATGATATGTCTCGGATTAGTGGAGAGAGTGTATGAAAAATAAGCTTATAGAATGCATATTCTTTTTTAGCTAAATTCTTTCCAATGGTTTGAGAATATTGTTAAGTATTGTGATGGCTCTACTAAGTCATTATTCACTTACACAAGTCTTGCATTTATTGTGAAATATGCAGTAGCATGTGTTTTTTGTTCTTAAAGGAAGAAAGCATTAAGGATATTATTTTGAAATTGATTGAGTGGTTGATTAAACCTTGTGTTTTCTTACTTGTCTTTAACACTTTGCTTGAGGACAAGCAAAGAGCAAAGTGTGGGGGAATATGGTAAGGGCTAAATTAGTTATATTTTTCCTAGTTATTTGAGGCTTTTTTGTGATACATTTTGTTCAATAACTAGTCATATTCCTTTATATTCGAGATTTTACCCTTGGAAATGTATTTTGTTTTAGTTATATTTTGTTCATTTTGTATTTTGTTCATTTTTGGAAACGAAGCAAAAATGTCTCAAAACAGAAGAGAGGCAGCTCCCGACATGACATTGGAACTAGAACCGACGCCGGCCATGCACTGTTGACACGAACTTCGAAGTGACAAAAAATTGGTGAAACAGATCGGAACAGAGTGGAACCGGCGCCGGCTCCAGTAGCCCAGGCGGCGCCGGCTACATTCTAGACAACATGGTGTTGAAATCAAGAAAAAAAATCGGCAAACAAGTAGAGAACCAGAACACAATCGGTGCCGGCTCCGAGAGCCAAGGCGGCGCCGGCTGTGCTCTGAGGAAAAGGCAGGATTGTGATTTTTCTATGCGGTTTTTGGTAATCTGTGATGTTTTAGTATCTTCCTACTTCGACTCAGCCAAGAACATTGCACCAACGAGTTTAAGTACTTCCCAAACCTATAAATAGATGAAAAACACAAGGGAAAATAGGAGAATTCATTGATTATCATAGAAAATCACTCAATCAAAAGAGGAATTCTTCAATTCAAGGAGGGTTGTGCAAGAAGGTCTTCAAATATGGATTACTTTGTTGGTTCTTTCCATTAATTCGCTAAGACCAAAGGGGTTAGTGGTGGTTTCAATGTATTAATTCCATATTTGTTGTCTCTTAACTCGCCGAGACCAAGGGGGTTAATTGATGAGGACTAGGTAATTAAAGGTTAATTGATGTTTGCCAAGACCAAGGATTCATTGGTTAATTTCATTTTTTAAATTCACCGAGACCAAGGGAATTTAATCAAGGATTGTGTTTAATGCATTTTTTGGATTCGTTAGTTGAGACGAGACCAAGTGATTCTAATTTATTTAGAAGGTAGTGATTTCATGGATTGAAAAAGAAGTGAATCTATCTTAATCCTTCATGATGCCAAGAGAATAATTAATTATGATAAAGATTGGGTATTTTAAGATCATGTTTGTCTAAACAATGGCTGGAGTTACATACTTCTCCATCCTTAACATGTATATATTTTTATTGTCTTTTATTTTATTTTATTTCTTTTTTTACTTTATTGAGTCGGTTAAACAATGAAAGAAAAGGGATTAATGTATACTTGTTCCTTGAGGATCGACACTCGTTTATACCCTATGCTATGTTAATGATGAGTACGCTTGCTCATATATGTAATTTGGAGTTAACGTTTTAATGTCAACTTGATTGGGAATGTGCTTAGTTTTTATATATGATTTTTATACCCAAATCTTAACACATCAGGGAACAACTTCGTTGGCACTTAAAGCACTTTTGCTTCTATAACATCATCATGATCATCATTGTAATACCCCGTTTTAAACCACCATTAGTTCATGGGGAAAGTCTTGTTTAGCATAATATTTTATATTGTATTTGATAAATTTGAACTATCTTTATGAAGCATATGTGAATTATGTGTTTGATATTTCATGGAGTAATTTATTTGGGTGTAGTTGTGTTATATGAGGCAGTAGAGCTTTTGTTCTTATGGAGTAGAATTTATTGAAAGAATAATTAAGGGAGTTGAATTGGATTTATGATAATTTATTTGATAATTACTCACATAGAAATTATTGTGGAATAGTAGTTAGAGCTTGGTGTGTATTCTTTGGTGACTTGAGTTTAAATCCCAACTCTTGCAAACATTTTCCTTATTATTCCTAATTAAACTCTTTTTTTCCCCTAATTTTCTCCATTTGACCAAAACCCCTAGGGCTAGCCGCCACCTTAGATTCCAAATCCCTAAAATACAGGAATGTGACTATTTTGAGTTTTTGATAAAAAGAATTAAAGTAAATTAAATCCCTATTATTCTATAGTTAATATTTTATTGTAATCTTTTAGAAATTCAAAATATTGCCATAATAGAAACTTTCTAAAGATTTTATCCAAGGGATTTATTATGGAAAGAAAAATATAGCAGCATTTATTTTGGAAGCTATATTATAGCTACTATTTTTAATAGAAGGAAAGTTGCCCAAATCGATTTCTGTAAGGAGTTTTAATTGGAAATAAAGAGATATTGACAAATCTTTAAGTGAAATAAATATTTTCCCAAGATGTGTTTCCTTTCAAAAATTAGGATTTAAGGAAAAAGAAAATTCAACTTTATCACATAAAACTAGATTTTATTTCCAAATATGGTTATCGTTTATTATTTTTTTTTTTTGGTCTAAAATAAATTAGGACATTAACAGAATTATTTCTTGGAGTAATATTCTCTTTCTATTACTTAAATTTTCTGGAAAAATATAAACCCTAGCCGCCACCTTGATGGACCATTCAAATTCCCTAATTATCGATTGAGCATCCATATGCTCGTGTTGTTTTTGCAACTCAGGAGTCATGAATGCCAGCATAATACATGATGATGTATCACTATCCTTCTTGTGTCTCTTGTGGATAGCATGCTCATCAGCATGAGCATCTTAGGCTGGTGGTGGTGGAATATGAGCATCTAGCACGCAGAGCAACTTTTTCGATTTGAGAACGATTCTCAAATTTCTATACCAGTCAAGATAGTTTGATTCGGTTAACTTGTTGGTTTCCAAGATGCTATGTAAGTTCAAGTTTGATGACATGATGCAAGTGACCTAGATGTAAAAATAGAGAGCATTAGCTACTTGTATATGCATATGATATACAAATAATTAGGACTTTAATTAAGCGCATTTTTACTCCACTATTTTACTCAAACCAATAGCCCCTACTACTGATTCGGGAAAGCCTGTTGGAAGCTTTCCTAGTGGACCGATATCCAAATTCTTCAAGAATTGTTGGATTGTATGCCCTCTTAGACTAGGTTTCTGATGTAAAATCAAATATTTTAATAAAATAATTTATTTTCAGAATTTGTTTGTGAATTTAATTTTTTGTTTGTGCACAATTTTCGTTTGGAACAGACCCATTGTGCTTAAATAAGTGATCCATGTGAATGGTGATTTTTCACAGTAAGGTATGGATCACGGGTTATTTAACACATAAACATTTGTTCTTAACCTATTGATGAGACTGGAAACCTCATCATATTTAGGTTATTATGTTATGAATTCCAAATGGGGAATGGCTTACCTTTAGCCAGTGAGTAGTCCACTCACTTAATGATATAAGCGTATTTCGAATACGTAGAACAGGACCTGTAGTAGTGGTTTCTCAAAGTACTATATGGTAGAAACCTAGACTACTACCGTTACAGCGTGGATTAGTACTCCACGACTTGAGTATGAGTTGGTGGTCTGGCGAAGCTGGAAGCATATACTTTGATTTGCTATAGTTGAGGTTCTATCGTAGGGCCAATATACTTGCATGTTGGGTATGTGTGACTAGTTAGTTAAGACAGACTTGTACAAGATGGTTTCTGCACTATATCGCCCCTTGTGGTTGTCCGAATGGTCTAAAATGTCCAGGGCCCTGGGAAACATGACTTGGATGTTTGCTTTAGGGTAGCTCCCTTGGAAAGCGGAAACACTCCAGGAAGTCGTGGATCATTGGACTAGAAGCCTAAGGATGGTAGATGTCATTTAGAGGGGTGTTAGTACACTTCTTCCTCTCTAAATGTACGGCGATGTGTAGAGGGGTATTTTAGTCATTTCACCTATAGGTCGGAGACTTTGCTAATGCAGCATTGTCCTTGGGGTCAATATTTCCTTATGGTGATATTAGGAAATATTTAAAATGTAAAATACAACTAGTTATATAGCAGGGGTATTTTGGTCATTTTAACAGCCAAGGCAATGTGTCTTTTTGGTCATCGGAATAGCCCGTAAGTCCTAACTAATTTTGGGTTGAGGAATTGGTCTCAGTTGAAGAGGATTTTATTTTATTTGATTTTATTTAATTTTATTCAGGAAGTCTAATTTATTATTGGACTGGAATAAAATAAATTAAAATAGGAGTTGAGAGAAATTAATTATCTAGTTTAATTGGTTAATTAATTATTTAGGGCCTAGGTCCAGTATGAATAATTAGGAAATTAACCTGGGCTTAAACTAGGGGAAATAATTAATGTTTAATTATTTATTGGGTTATTTATATAGGCCCAAGAAATAAATAATTAAAGATTAATTATTTTGGTTCATTTGGGCTCATTAATTATTTATTGGGTTATTTATATAAGCCCAGAAAATAAATAATTAATGTTTATTATTTTGGGCCTTTTGGGTCCAAGGAAAATAATAAATATTTTTCCGACCCAATAGCTTGGATCTTAGGATCTTTTCCAAATACGGTTAACAAGAGTTTAGGGTTAGGCCAAACAGATTCTCAGGATAACATCCGGGTGTTTTGAAATATAAAATCCCGGGGATATGTTTATCAGATAAAATCCCGGGGATATAACCCATAGCTTGAACATGCCCGATATCAAGTAGGCTTGGGTTTGCCCAACAACCTGGTCTCGAAAAAGGACTCTCGTTCTTACTATATTAACGGAAGGAATTAGGTTTAATATTAATTGAGGGATTTGTTCCTTTTAGTGATTTCTTTGAATGACATGCATAAAAATCAATAAATCACATAATTGATAATTATGGTAATAAAACGATTATGTGGTATGGTTATGGACTTTTCCTAAATTAATTTCTTTGACCCATAAAAGAAATTAATATAGTTAACTCTATGTGTTCATGCATGATTTCAGTAGAAGGTCTTACCTTCTCGCCTTGTTTTGGTTGCCATCTCCATAATTGAAATAATTCTACTGCTATCTAACCTATGTAAACTAATTACATAATTTCTTAAAGAGAGAAAACCTCGAGTTACATTTGAGGAAGGTTAGATGAGAAGAGAATTACATAAGAATTCTGGAGAAGGCAGGACATGCAGGCCCTATTTCATAAAAAACCAAAACTGTAAGATGCATAAACAGATATAATTGGTTTTAGTCCATAACCATCCACCATGCCATTGACTATGTTTAACCAAAATAAACATATACTTTTATTATTCCAAAATCACTATTTTGAAAAAATAAAACAAATTCTAAAATCACCATTTTAGAGAAATATACTAATTTTAGATTTTCAAAATCATTATTTTGAAAAACAAAATTGTTTGTCTCAAAACTAATTTTGAGAAAATGCTTTTGGGTCCCGTTTCTCATCAAATGAGATTTTTTCCCTTTCAAAATTCTATTCCAGATTTTTTTTAAAAAAAAAAATACCTAGAAGTCGCAAACAGAGCAGAACCGGCGCCGGTTTGGAAGCCAGAGCCCGCGTCGGCATCGGCTCTGTTCTAGTTTTTTAAAAAAATTTTCCTTTCCAAAACCAATTTCTGGACATCGCGAACAGAATGGAACCAGCGCCTTCTTGGAGGCTAGAGCAGGTGCCGCCTGTGTTCTGAAACAATGGCGGCGATTTTTCAAAAAATTGTAGAAACAATTTTTGGTGCTTTCTTCTTCTGCAAATTTTCAGTGAGAACAATTCTCAGCAGTATTTTCTGTTTTGAAGCTCTAAACAACAACCAATTTGTTAGTTTAAACAAAATCAAAACAGAAAATTAAGATGAAACGAAGGGCAACATCTATGTTGCAAGAAAATGTTTTTCCTGCAGAAATTTTCAGCACTAAAGAAAGTATCTTTTCGAAATACGCTGTGACTTTTACACAATCATATTATGCTACGGACCCAATCCATAATGATCGAAACGATTTCAACTCGAGTGAAATGATTTTCACAGTAAACAACGACAAACACGAAAACAGTTTTTCATGCCAAAATAATATCTGTAGACCACACATAACATGGCTCTGATACCACTGTTGGGTATCTCAAGCTCATATCATATACGGCGTAGCGAAAAATAAAACGAGATACCGTCCCAGGACCCGTCTATGTGTGGAAAACAAGACATAAAGAGAGTAAAGGTAACAACTTTTACCTTTGGGTGATCGTTCGAAGAACAAAAAATTTCTTCTTCAAGTTGAGGCGCGATCCAGCAATTCTCGTGATCAACCTCCACGTGAGTTGAATGTATAACCACTACAATCACAGTGTGTGATTATCTCTAATAGTAATCCACACAGAGGAATACTCAAGCACCAAATTTTCTGTGCTAGCAGAAAAAGATGGCGGCTAAGGCTTCTCAAGAACAATCGAGAGAGAGAGAGAGAGAAGAGAGAATGTTCGTCGCTGTTGTTTTTGTGTGTTTATTGATCCAAACCTCAGCTAGGGTTTTGATTATATCATATATATATCCGAAATATCCTGCTAAAACTGAGAATTCTAATCATATTAGAATTCCCTAATTGTAATTGGAAACATCAAGTTCTCACAATTACAACTTGGACCATAAATTATAACTAAGTATAATTTGTCCACAACAACTTCTTTATCTCTCAATTAACCCCACTATGTTATCAAATAACATCTTGAGTATATAATCATCTATTGTGTGTCACCTATTAGGTTTCCCGGTCAATTAGTAGCGAACTTAAATTAATCCAAACGTCTTTAAGATTAATAATCCATAATTAATTAGAATTAATCCTATTAATTCTAATTAGGATTGGTTTATTAATTCATCAATTAATAAACCCATATTCTCATATCATGAGCAATATCTAACAACATATCATGACCACCCAAGAGTCCAGGAAGTCAAGTGGCTTAACATGAACCCTTCAATAACAAACTTTAGTGCAATTAATTCCTTTTACCATACAATATCTCATTCAGTTTGGAGTATGGAATTAGTGCCAACTCCCTCTAGAAATAATTCTGGCCCGAATACAATAGTACTTGTACCAGGAACCCACTACTCTAGATGTGTATCAATTGGAACTATTTCCAATACACAATTGCCTTGGCCAAGGACTTTCGAGTAGTAATTCCTGCAAGTAGCCGTGAGATATTTGCCCCTACTGGTAGGAGTGGTGAATCCTTTATTGACTCTCTCGACTACTTTTGTTTACTTGACAATGTACCCAATATCCATCCCATAGGCAGCCATCAATCGAGCTCCAGAAATTGGAATCAAAGTACAAAGCTCAGCAAACAAAGTACCTTGGAGATCTCAAGTCTAAGGATACTTGCATGTTTACAATATTGAGATTATAATATTGGGTACATTGACCCAATATTTACCATGACCACCCAAGAGTCCAGGAAGTCAAGTGGCTTAACATGAACCCTTCAATAACAAACTTTAGTGCAATTAATTCCTTTCACCATACAATATCTCATTCAGTTTGGAGTATGGAATTAGTGCCAACTCACTCTAGAAATAATTCTGGCCCGAATACAAATAGTACTTGTACCAGGAACCCACTACTCTAGATGTGTATCAATTGGAACTATTTCCAATACACAATTGCTTTGGCCAAGGACTTTCGAGTAGTAATTCCTGCAAGTAGCCGTGAGATATTTGCCCCTACTGGTAGGAGTGGTGAATCCTTTATTGACCCTCTCGACTACTTTTGTTTACCTGACAATGTACCCAATATCCATCCCATAGGCAGCCATCAATCGAGCTCCAGAAATTGGAATCAAAGTACAAAGCTCAGCAAACAAAGTACCTTGGAGATCCCAAGTCTAAGGATACTTGCATGTTTGCAATATTGAGATTATATCACTGGTACTAAATAATTATCCATATGATTATCTCAAAGCTAGGTCATCCAATGAACTTGTTCCATTAACAAGCATCCATGTGTTAACTTTGAGTATCTCAATACTCACGGTTATGAGAACCACTGCATGATCAAATCAGGAAGTCTAACGTATACTAGTCTTAATGCATTAATAATGTCCTATTTCATTAATACTATGACTAGGGACTATTTAAGTACTAACACCATCCAGTGTAGTAGGAATCTCATATCATGATCTCTATCATGATTTCCTTAACACAGTGTTGTACTATGGACTTTATCGAACAGTTACATTACTTAAAGTAAATAAAAGAAACTGTAAGATAAAAATGCCTTTTATTAAAATAAAATGTGTCATATATACTGTACAAGTGATTGCCTCTAGGGCACAACACTAACAAAATTGAGAACGTGAATATTTTATTCTCTAAATGATTTTGTCAAATCTCAACTTTTAACTGAAAATGATATTTTCTTTTTCTTTATGACTAAAATGTTTTGAAAAGCTTGTTGTGAAAATCACGTTTTGCAAAAATAAGGTAATCAATGATTGTGAAAACAAGGGAAATAATTCTGCACCTAAATGGTAAGCGTTGAGCACTTAACGAGGGTAGGCTAGTGGTACTAGTCTTAGAGAGTTGGAGTGAGTCTTTTGGCAGGAGGCCACCTCCAAAAGATGAACTCAACTTAAAGAGATGATAGTACTACTTAGTCAGACCGGTCCGAGCTACAATGTTGGTCCATTAGACTTTATTTTTATAGATTGGACAATTGGAGTATTGGGTATGGAGATGGAAAAGTATCTCACCCTAGTGGGTGGATCACCTACTGCCCAGTGTTGAACGATTACACTGGGAAGCTATCATAGTGGTAATCATGATATAGACTTTGATATTATTATTGAATCATTGCTAATCCTTACTTTATGAATTAATAGTTTTGATAAGTGGTTGATTTATTGAGAATTATTTTGAATATGATGAGTATTACTCTACTCAATAACTGTTTATTGATGAAAATTGGCTTGCAAACATATTTTGTGATTTTGACAAACCTGCATACATAAAATGTTTAAATGTGACATTCGCACACACCGGACTTACTAAGATGTTAATCTCACATTATTTTTACATCATCTTTTTAGTGGAGTACTTTATTGAGCAGGTTAAAGAAATAAAAGATGAATGTTCAGTTTATTTTGCTTTGTATTTCTTTTGAGAGATGGTTGTTAGTTTAAATTTCAGACTTGTATAATTTTTTATTTCGGGTGTAATCAAATAATCGATTTATTTTATTTAGTCATTTTCTTTTGTACCTCGTTATAAAGACCCCTTGTCCATTGGACGGAGCAATATCCCCGCCCTTTTTGGGTATATAGGTAGTAGGGTGTTACAATCATTTTTTCTTTTTTGTGTGGTTTGAATAGGAAACACCAAGACAATTCAAATCTGTGACAAAAAATGGCTAATATTACAACTATGACCTTAATATACTATTTAAGGATATGCGAAATAGATAATCATAATCAATAGGCAATAAAACCAATCAAAGAGACCCATAATTCAAAATATAAAAAAAAAAAAAATTTGTATAACCTAAATTCACACATCAACACTAACCAAACACCAAAAAAATGAATAGCAAAAGGGATAATGAAGAATCTAAGAAATTTTACCAAATATATGAGAAATATCCTTGAATCTTTTAGCAAGGCCATCATTGGTGGGGTCAAAATAAGGGACTTCTTCAACAAGATAGACATAAGCAAAGCCATCCACACCAAGTTGCCTAATAATCCTAAATCTATTCTTATTGATTCAAACATCTCCTCCACTATTAACGATATCATATAGAGATTCGGTCCCAAAAACAAATAACTTTAAGTAGTTTTTTTTTTTCTCCATTTTTTGCTCTCTGCATATGATTAACTACCGATTTCCAATTTTTTTAAACCTCAAATTTGGTATTCCTCCATCTGTATTTCCAAGCCTTTGTGGTGAGGGAGGGGGTGTGTTTAAGCAAACAAGAGGTACTGAGTAATTTGTTTTATGTTTAGGCATGAAGTTCTCCTGGATGCAAATATACTTACGTTTGCTAATTGTATGAGCTCAAGGGCAACCTTCAAGGAAATGGAGATGCATATCAATTTCAAGTGAGGAATTTAGTTTCTCCAGTTCTAACTGATAATATCTATATAAATGAGAAAAATAAATTCTACAATATTAGTGCTTAAAAGTTGTGGTAAGATCTTCTTGTGAACCTTGAAAATTTTCTACACAAGTAGCATTTCACTAACTGATAGATGGATATTAAGAAATAAAAGGGTTATAAGGAAACTCTTACCTCATCTTAATGGTTGCCTCATGTTTTCATTTATGGAGTTCCTCAAGCTTTTCCTCCAGTGCCTAAGGTCAAAATATAATGGTAACACACCACCTTAAATGCATCTACCAAAGGGGGAATATATTGTCCATATAGCTGTTGGAATGTATGCCCACTAAGATTGAATTTCTAATATAATTTTGATTAAATTAATAAACAATTTATTCTCATAAATTGTTTTATTTTTGCATTTTAATTTATACACAATTTTATTGAAAAATACTAATTGTGTTTAAGTAAGTGATCTATTTGAATGGAGGTCTTTCACAGTAAGGTATGGATCATGAGTTATGTTACATGTTTTTTAGTGTAGAAAATATTACCAACAAAGTCCATAGTCAATCAAGTTTTAATTAAAATGCTAACCACTAAAACCACACATACGGGCAAATATACCCATCATATAATATAGGGAATATAGCAGGTATGAATCCACTGGAATTTAGGCTCCCACCTTACTTTACCCAAATCTTTATTATTTAGGCAACAAAATAAGAAGATAGAATAAATAACCAACTAACCTAATATGCTAGAGAAAATGTCAAGTCACAAAGATAATCAAAGATTGAGAACAAGGAAAAAAGACATATATAGAAATTCTTGAATACGCAATAATAATTGACTAGCTATTCTCTCAATTAATTATTATCTTAGCATCATACAGAATTAAAGTAGACCCACTTTATTTGCAATCGATAGAATCACTATCTTTTAGTCAAATCTGTGAATATATTCTATCTCAACCAATTTATCCAAAAGATATATTAAAATCAATCCTCACACAAATCCATATATTCTAGGTGATTTAAGCATGAAATTAGCAAATGAATTTATATTCTAGCAATCATCAACCAATATTTGATTACTTAGTCATTACCCTTAACCTCTTTTTCAAGCAAGTTAAGAATAACTAGTATTGAATTAATTAGTTGGCCATTCTTTGCTAACATCGTTTTGCTAGTTAATTAGAAAAGAACTAATCAATCCAACAAGATATTATGCTGAAGTTATTTAATCCCAAGAGTAGCAATAAATTGATCAAAGAACTAAAATCAATACAAAATCATGAATCTAAAAATAATATCCTCTAAAGATAATTAAAACATTAATCTCAAATTGTCAATAAATACCAAAGAAGAGAAAAAAAAAAAAAAACCACTCATAGACAAGCAAGTCTTCTTCTTCTTCCTTGAAACCTTCTTGAGCAACCTCATTTTCTTCTCCAAGAATTCTCCTTTGATCCTCCTAAATCTTGGTGTTTCTCTAGGAGTTTTCTAAATATATTACATTGAAGTATTGAAAGCTAATTTGTACAATGTTATTTTCTTGTGTTTATAGGAGTTCTAATTGCCAAAAAGTGCCTACAAGAGTCATTTTCTGTAGTTGAAAGAGTTCCCAAAAGAATCCAACTGAAATTGCCAACATCTGCTTGGAAAAGGAAACGCACTGCCTTAGGTCGGCACACGGCCGGCGCCGACCGTGCCTCCGTGCCAGCACCAATTTCCCAATGAAGGGCAGGTACCGGTTGTGCTCTGCACGAATGGTGATTTTGCTCCGTTTTTCATCCAATTCTACATAAAATCATCAAAATACCTTTCCAAAGATAAAATATCAAATAGGAAGGAATATGAATAGTTATTACATCAAAAGTATCGCAAAAGAACCTTAAATAACTAAAAAAATATAGGTAAATTTAGCCCCTATCACATTCCTCCACACTTAAGCTTTGCTTGTCCTCAAGCAAACAAGGATTAAATACTAAGCAAATGGCTTAAGACAAAACAAATCAATTCATCAAAATTTTCCTTAGCAAATTAATCCATAATAAAGCTATTCACTCAACCTTTCAAAACCTTGTAAAACTCATGTATTAAATCAAACAATCCCAAGGCCATCAAAATTAAGTTAAACAAGCTTGTATCTAGTACAAGAAAATCATCCTACTCCTCAAGCAAAAACGTAGATAACATAAATTATACAAGTCAAGCCATTTAACCAATTCTAGCCTTATAACTCAAATTTACACAACTCAAGTTAGTGAAACAAGAAGACACTCCACTCTCTTTGTTTCAATGACTGTGGGAATTGATAGCCTCAAGTAAATGGATTTCTCTTCATGCACCGTATTGGCCCCCTTATAGCCATTATCTATTTCTTTTTTTTTTCTTTCAGGAATTAATAGCCTCAAAAAAGTGAATTTCTTTTCACTATCCGTATTGACCCCCATAATCAAGCAAAAAGTACCTTTTTTTTCTTCTCAAATGTGAAGCTTAAAATTTTCTTCAACTCAACTTTTTTTATTTTCTCACATTCCTTATTCACAACTTAAAGTCAAGCAAACTTTAAATCTATAATACAAGATTTAATCAACAACTCTTCCCATATTTCATCATATCATCCACATTCAAACTTAAAGAATAAAACAAAACTCAAATACCAAATATTACTAAGGCTAACTTAAAATTTCAAGACTTAGCAAAATCCACCTTAATACACAAGTTCACTTTTAATAAAATCAAACCATAATGAATGACAAATCTATATCTCAAGTTGAAAAGAAAATTACAACTCCATTATAGACAAATAAGCTCAATTTAGCTCCAAAATGTCCAAACTTTCAAATTGTCAAAATTTTCAAGGAAATTGCAACAAAATTGTTTCTTGAATTTCAAAATTTTCAAAAGTAGCTAAATACCAAGAAAACACAATAGCTCACTACCAAGAAAACACCAAGATGATTGATAAAATCCTAGACAAAGAATATCACCAAATCACCCCCCCCCCCCCCATACTTAAACTAGACAATGTCCTCAATGGCAAAAAATAAACACAAGAAAACATCTCCAAAGGGACCAAAAAATGACAAACGAGGTAGACAGTTAAGCAATACTCTCCAAGTGCAATAATTCTCCAATAAATATTAAAACTTGGAGAAGAATAGAAGAGCTTGTTCAAGAATACTTTATTCAAACCTACAAAAGAAAACCCAAATAAAAGCATAAGGAAAATAAAGACACACTTAAATAAAAGAAAACAAACTAAAGAAAAATACTAATAAAAATCCTAAAAAAAGCAAATAAAGACACGACTCACTCCCCCATACTTAAGATGGAAAATATTTTCCTTATTTAGGGAAAATAACACCTAACAACTCCAAACACAAAATAAGGATACAAACTTTTTCCACTCATCATGGTTTCTTATCAAATCTTTGTTAAAAAAAAAAATTTAATGCTCATTGAAAAATGTAGGCATGATGAAAGTAGAAATAAGATAGGGTTTTGAAAAATAGTGGGTGCATGGAAAGTATTAGTTGCAATCAATGTAAATGCATGACCCCTCTTCCGTAGCACCTTTTTAGACATACAAATCAAGTTCCCAACACAAAGGTGTAAATTATGTCTAAAAAGTGTATAAATACTAAAATTACCACTTATCCCTTCAAAAGATTTATTACAATTAAAATTCACCTTTAGACTTAGTAATGTAGATTTTAAATATGGAATCAAGAAATTCTTGCTTTTCAAATTATGGTCTACAAAAAATAAGCTACCTCCATTTGAATAAGGTGAATGTAGAAATTACTACCATCTTCCAAGGACTTCTTATGATGAACCACGGATATATCTTACTCCTTGAGATATGTTAAACTCCATACATAATTATTTGGACCATTGTCTTCAATGAATGGAGAGAAACCTAAGAAATCATGTGACAAAGAGAGACTAGAATTATTAGCATGTAAAGGAGAATCAAATACCTCCCTTTCCACATTGGGCAATTGTTCCTCATATCCTTTCTCTATTCCTTGGGGATTCTCGTGTTCAAGTGTATGTGCCATTACGGCATCTTCAACTAACTTGGCTAGTTATGTTCTTGTAGAGCTCATTTGTTGGGATGCTTCTTCATACCACTTAATAGATAAATTTGTATTGGCGACAAAAGAATACATTAAAGCTTCAAGTGACGTCTCACAAAAAACGTCAATCCAAGCTTGCAAATTTGCCAAATTCTCACCATTGTAACTCCTTTTATCTTGCGCCCAAAAGTAATTGTCCGTGATGATGTCAATCTCGTGCTTAAACAAAATAAAAAATCAAATAAAAAATAAAAATAAAAACAAAGAAAAATGATAAAAAAAAAACAAAGAAAAGAAAAACACACAAATGAGAAATATTCACAAGATACCTAAACACAAAAGTTAGTGGTATTTACAAATACAACAAAGGCTAAATCAACAAGATTTAAGTGTTTCTGATAGTGCGCATCCCTGGCAACGACACCAAAAACTTGATGCTTGTTTTTTAGTGTAGAAAATATTACCAACAAAGTCCACAACAAATCAAGCTTTAATTAAAATGCTAACTACTAAAACCACACATACGGGAAAGTATACCCATCATATAGTATAAGGAATAGCAAGTATCAAATCCACAGGAACTTAGACTCCCACTTACTTTATCCAAATCTTTATTATTTAGGCAACAATAAGAAGATAGAATAAATAACCAACTAACCTAATATACTAGAGAAAAGGTCAAGTCACACAAAAAAAGTCACAAGGACAATTAAGGAGTGAGAAGAAGGAGAAAAGACATGTAAGTAGATAGAAATTCTTGAATACATAATAATGATTAACCTAATAGCTATTCTCTCAATTAATTATTATCTTAGCATCATGAAGGATTAAAGTAGACCCACTTTGTTTGCAATTCATAGAATCACTATCTTTTAGTTAAATTAGTGAATATATTCTATCTCAACCAATTTATCCAAAAGATGCATTAAAATCAATTCTTATACAAATCCCTATATTCTAGGTGATATAAGCATGAAATTAGCCAATGAATCTATATTCTAGCAATCGTCAACCAATATTTGATTACTTAGTCATTACCCTTAATCTCTTTTTCAAGCAATGGTTTTGCTCCGTTTTTCATCTAATTCTGCATAAAATCATCCAAATACATTTTCAAAGGCAAAATATTAACTAGAAAGGAATATAACTAGTTATTACATCAAAATTATCACAAAAAACCTTAAATAACTAGGAAAATTTAAGTGAATTTAGCCCCCATCAGGTTACTTAACATATAAACTATTGTTCTTAACTGTATGATAAGAATGAAAATATCATCATTATAAGGTTATTATGTTGTGAATTCTAGGTGGGGAATGACTTACCTTTAGCCAGTGATTAATACTCTCACTGCATGACATAAGTGTATTTCGAAAACGTAGAACTAGAATTGTAGTAGTGGTTTCTAAAAGTACTATAATGGTAGAAACCTAGACCACTGCTGCTACAATGTGGACTTATACCCTACGGCTTGAGTATGAGTTGGTAGTCTAACAAAGCTAGAAGTGTATACTTTGATATACTATAGTTGAGGTTCTATCGTAAGACCAAAATATTGGTATATTCGGTATATGTAATTAGTTAGTTAAAACAGACTTATACAAGATAACTTCTATGCAATATCGTCCTTTGAGACTGCTCGAATTGTGAAACCCCACCTAAAGCCAACCCTAGAGTAAGGGGGTCGGGATGCATATCATATTATTTTGCATGAATATATATGTTTTTGAATGATTTTATGTGCTTTAGAATTACGGGTTATAGGTTAAAATGCTTAGTTATGCTTATTGAGTAGGAGGGGTAAAATGGTGATTTTGCTTGAGGTTTGAATAGGAAGATAACTTGAGGATTAAATAAGAAAAAAATGTGGGTGAGAAAATAAGAACAAGAGTTGTTGTGGTTTAATGGTTAGAGCTTTGGAATTAATCTCTAAGGTCATGAGTTCAAATCCCATCATTTAAATTTTATCATGATTATCTTAATTAAGTTTGAATTTTTGTTTCTTGCATTCCTTAGAAATAGGAATGTTGTCTTAGGGGAGACATGAGGAGAATGTTCTAAATCTTATCATTGTGTCCTTAAAAAGAATTCCAGGGGAATTCTTGTTCTATTTATTACCTCTAGCTTTGTCCTAGCATTTCCATATTTCAAATGAACCAAAAACCATCAAATCTTTCTTTTAAATTCCAAAAAAAATTCTGTGATAATTTCTCATCCTTGAATTTCGAAAATCAATCTTGGAGGAGGGAGGTTGGCCGAAAATAGGAGGGGATATAGGAAGGGTTTCCAAGAGAAATCAATCACCATGATAGAACCTTCAAATTCACCTTCATGTTGTTCATATTTTAGTGAAGGAAAATTTGGAAATTTTTCAGAATTTTTGCAGACCATCTCTTCGAAAAATTCAGCCAGTAAACCCCCTCATTTGCTACCAGAAAAATGGTCATTTCATGTGGCTTGAAGGCTGGAAAATCTGTATAATTTTCAGACTACACAAACTGTGCAAAACCAGGAAAAAATTCTGGAATTTCACAGCTTTCAATCAAGAGAATAAAGCTGCTTTAGTCCATCTTCAAGCCAGCAAAACTCTTCTTTATTTCTCCAGAAAGAAGGCTGGAAAATCACCTTTAGAAGACCTTCAAACCCCCTCAAGAACTAGCTGCAAATTGGGCTGAAGAAGTGCGAAAATTCTGCACCAATTTTCGAAACTTTGAACAACTTGAAACCAGAATTTTTCCAGATTTGCTTCCTTCAAGCCTAGGCCGAAAATCACCCTTCAACTTCTGTAACATTGATCCTTGTTCAGCCATGGACTGAACATCATTGACCTTCGCACTTACCTTGAATACATGGACTCCATAACCACACCTCAAAACCCTCCTAAGATCACTCCATTCAAACTTTTTTGAACTTCAAACTAATTTCAGAATTTTACTCCATAGAAACACTCTTGTATCAAGCTAATGAACCAGAATTTTCTCTACCATTTAAGACTAAATTTCGGCCAGCCTTGGAGCAATATTGACCTCCATTCATTTCATGAAAACCACCTTGTTCAGCCGGCACCATTGAAGAACTTAGACACCTTCCTTGATCAACACCATAGCTAACCACCTACCTTAAACAACTCCACAACTTTCTCCATTTAAATTTCAAAAAAATCTGATCAGTCTCTCTCCCACAAGCTGAAAACCAAAACTCCCCTTCATCCTAGACCATTCGGCCAGCACCCTACCAGATTTCGTGCAGCATTTCTCCCACACTCTCTCCATTTTCACCAAGAACACACACTAAACTTCTTCAAGCCTAAACCTACTCTAAACACCTCCAATCACTCTCAAATACTCCAGATCACTTCTATTTAATCCCTAGACTTCATTTCTAGTATTTATAACACAAAACCACGCCAACAAGAATTTTCAATCGGATCAAAATCAACTTTTTCCTTGAAGGTCTCAAGAACGTCAACAAGGTAAATCAAGAACAACCTTCTTGTTCATCCTCTTCTATTCAATTCTCTATATACCTTTCTAATGCTCTCTCTCTCTCTCTCTCTCTCTCTCTCTCTCTCTCTCTCTCCAACCGAAATGGTTGATCAACCATCAACCATGGCTGTTTTCCCATGGGATCACTCAAGACTCTCCGTCGCGTGTGGACCTTCTTTAGTCTTCACCATAGTACTCGTCAATCAAGTAATTATTCTCAAAACCTTCTTTTTAAATTCTGAAATCATATCTCGTAGGAGGTGATAGGGAGATAGAATATGAATGGGGGATTGAGTATATGCATGTGGATTAAGGGGATGGAGTTAAGACATGATGATTATTGTATATGACTAAGTTGTATGTATTTCCTTTTGAGTCAATGTATGTTCTTCGTGCTTGATGAATTTTATGGATGTTTGAAGCATGTTAGATATCATGACACCAAAGGTGATTAGGCTCTTATGTTTATATTTTCCATTGAAGCCATTAATGATGATTATGTCTAGAAGAAAGTTGGCCTTGTGATAGTATGTGATAAGTCAAGTATGTGTTCATGAATGGATTGGTTTAATATTTGATGTTGGAGAATGTGTTTAAGAATCTCTTCTAGCAATAGGAAAATCATGGTGAGATATTATTTTCTTGTTAAGTCTAGGTTATTTCTATTAACAAATTTTATTACTTTAATTAGGATTACTACTATATTTTTCTCTATAAAATTCGAAACTCTAGGAAGATTTGGATTGGATTATTAATTGGAATATTGATATTTTATTTCTCAAATAAATAAAATCTTTTGTTAAAAATAATATATATAATAATAGATAAATCTTTTATATAAATAATAATAAATAAAATATTAGAATTAATTAATGACCTTGTAGGCCTAGTTAAAACTTTTACCTATATTCCTAAATACAATTTATATTAAAATCTATTTGTTATTTATTAAATAAAAATTTAAAATAATTCATTTATTATTAATTTTGTTTATTACTAATTATTTATTATCTATTAAAAATTAATTAAAAATTATTTGTAATTTATTATTTATTTACAATAAAGCTATTTTTAAATTACCATTAATTAATATTATTTAGGGCTTAGTATTATTCGATATTCAAACCTTAGTTTATTTATTAATAATAACACTCAAGAATTATTAATTGAGTCTATAATTTATTAGCAATTATTTTAGAACCCCAAGTTATTTTAACTTATCAAACTAGACTTATTTTATAAAATTCTTTATCATCTAGCCTTAAAGCTTAGGACATTAGGGATGTGATGGTAATAAGTTGAACTAGGATTACTTGTGTAAGTGAATTTAGCTTGAGTGTAACCTTATGTTTTGTGTTTACCCCAGGAGGGGTCAGGTCAGCCTTGGAAGACTCTTGAATTTGAGCAAGCAAGGAATCAGGTAAGTTCCTGCATGGAATTATTTGAAGACCAAAACTTACTGTGGCAAGCCAAAGATGTGTATGGACATTCCTTATGTAAAGGCAATTAAGGACTATCTTTTCTTTTCTTTTTTTATTCCAGTCATCCAAATCATTTGAAAATCAAACAAGCAATTTTACACAAAATGCCAAATTCTTTCTAAAACCCAACAATAACAAGAATTTTAGAAACCCTTAATTGCTATGTCCAAATAAAACAATGTGTGATCAATTTTCTCCCAAGTGGGACAATCAACGTTGAGTACTCAATAAGGGCAGACTACCAGGGCTGGTCTTTGAAGGGTTAGGGTAAATCTCTCAGTAGGTGGCCAGCTCTGAGGGGTGAGTCCTTCATAGATAGGATGCAAGTCCGGTAGGTCATGCCGTCCGAGCTAGCAAGTTTCAGTCATGTCGACTGTGTGTTCTCAGAATGGACAACCGGTAAGTTTGGGTGTAGAGATGGAGGAGTATCTCACTCGGTAGGCCGTACACCTACCTTTTGTCAGCTTGCACAAAGTGTGGCATTCTGACCGTTATTTAGTCATGGGGCCCAACATGTGGTAACCCATGGCTACCCATTTGAGTGGTTGTATTTATTGTGCACATATGTGGTTTGAAAAGCAAAACTCCACTCTTAATTTCAATTCTTATTTAATGCTTGCCAGCACTTTTCTTTATGAAATTTTTACAACTTGCACACATGAATTATTTTACCTTAAACACTCAAAGCACACACAGGCTTACTGAGATTTTTATCTCACCACCTTTTACGCCATGTTTTCAGGAAGATCCTGATGTGGAGGTCATTAGCTAGATTATCGCCTATGCTTTGAAGACTCGTGTTATTTGCTTTATGTGACGTTTTAAGAGATTGTTGCAAACAATTTATTTTGGATTTGTACCAGTATTTATCTTTTGGGTTGTAATAAGTTTAAATTTTAAAGTCTTTATTTTATTTTGTTCTATGTAACCTAGTTATAAAGACCCCTTGTCCTCTGGACGGGGCGACATTCTTGGCCCTGATGGGCCTAGGTAGTGGGGTGTTACACGAATGATCTAATAATCTAGGGCCTTGGGAAACATGATTTGGATGTTTGCTTTAGGATAACTCCCTTGGAAAGAGAAAATATTCTAGAAAGTCATGGATCATTAGACTAGAAGTCTAAGGATGATCGATGTCATTTAGAGAGGTATTAATACACTCTTCCTTTTTAAATGTACGGCGTTATGTAGAGGGGCATATTTATCTTAACACTAGTAGGTTGGAGACTTTGCTAATATAGCATTGTCCTTGTGGTCAATATTTCCTTCTGGTGATATTAGGAAATATTAAAATGCAAACTACATCTATTTATGTAGTTGGGGTATTTTGGTTATTTTAGTTGCTAAGGCGATGTGTCTTTTGGTCCTCGAAATAGCCCATAAGTCCTAGTGGTTTTGGGATTGAGAATTTAGTCTTGTAATATTATGGATTTTATTTATTCATGTAGCTTGGTTTAATTATTAAGTTAGAATAAAATAATGGGCCCAAAAAGAGAATAAATTAATAACCTAGGTTGGTTGGTTAATTAATTATTCAGGGCTTGAGCCTAGATTGAATAATTAAGATTAGCCTGGTCTGAGCTAGGAAAGGCTTGAGAATTAATCTAGTTTATTTGGGTTAATTAATTAATTTTGTTATTGGGCTTCTACAGGTCCAAGAATAATTAAATTAATTAAAGAATTTGATCCAATAGACTTGACCAAGGGTTAATAGGGCAAGCCTTAATTTGTTTAAAGCTTGACTGGCCATTGACACATAACAATGGTTAGCTTCTTGTTTTTTAAAGTCCTGCAGATAGCTCGTAGATGAGTTTTAAATTATCTAGGCTACTAGGTGAACTATCAGTGTTTGACGTCTAAAAACAGGAAGATAGGGGATATCAATATCTCTAGTGTGTTAGTGTGCTTCTCTCTTGAGTCTCTCAAGTCTCCTGATCTTTGTTCTCTTTGTTCTACCCAAAGTATAAGAAATAAAGCAGATAAAAAAAAAAAAAACAACAACAACAACAAAGACTATACAAAACCTCTTTTCTCTTAGAGTTTTCACCAACTCCAGGCACCGGTTATATTTTGCAAGGCTAGAAAGAGAGCGTGGATGAGAAGAAGGCAAAGGCTTGCTGGACAGGAACTCGAGACATCCACACAAGAGTCAGTGCCTCTTCAACTAACTTCCACATATCTAAAACAACCGGTCTTTAGAAAGCGTAAAGGTATATTTTTCTTCTGCTGCTATGTTTTTATTGCTTCCACATGTCGGTTTGTCTCGTTTAACCTTCAATTTGGTATCAGAGAATGTTGGCTTTATGGCAAACGTATGAAGCATGCTTAGGCTAAATAAAATCAACAAGCTTTTTGTTGATTGTATATTTGAGATCCTTCGTGTTTACTGGTACAGGTAGAAGCACTGTAAGCTTCGCGAGTGGAGGATAGGAATACTATAAATTTGTTTGTTTTCATAGAATTTGTGTAAGCTAGTAATGAAAAGGCATAGGCAGATGTTGTTTTTACAAAGAGATTAAGAGATCTTGTTATTTCTATAAATATTGCATGCCTGGTGCATCGTCTAGATGAAAAAACCAGAAGAAGAACGGAGAAGATCAAAACAAAAATAGAGAAGATAAGAGAAAGGTAGGCTAGGAAACAAGGAAGCCAGTCGCGGCTTCAGGCCAAACATAGCCTAAGCCACAGTAGGCTTTATGGCAACCAGCTATGGCTGGCCTTTTAAGGGAGCTACGGCAACCGGAAGCAAGCCGACTACGGCTTAAGGAACAAATAAGTGCCAAGCTGCGGCGGGCTGGGACCAAGCTAGTCGCTGCTTGTTCTTGCAACCGAGCCATGGTTAGGTTCGGTCTGGCTTCGGTCTAGTTCATGCATAGGTCAGGATGCAGTGCAACGGGTGTGTAAAGACCATGGAAGAAATTTTGATTTTTTTCCTTGTAATTTCATGCAATTTTTCTTTTTCGTTTTGGGTCATATACCAGGCGAAGTTATTATTTTTGCATAGTTAATATTATTCTTGGAATATTTTGCATGAAAAATGATGGTAAGAGATTTAAGATTAAACAAGACCATTAATTAATGTGTTCAATTCTATTATTTGGATACATAGGTTAAAAGAATAGAAAAGCATGAAAATGTTTACAATTTTTGGCATGCTATTTTTTTGTGAGCCTATGTGCATGTTTTCTCAAAGACCAAACTCTTTGGGAATTTTTGACAAAGAAAAAAAAATTCTTTAATTAAATGGTTATTCTTGGTTATTCTCTAAAAGGATTTTATTCTTAACATAGAAAATATTTTGGATTTAGATATTTTTGTATGTTAAAAGGAACAACCATTTTAATTTATTTTACAAGATTTTTTTTTTTTTGTAAAATAAAACTTGAGACCAAAGTCTCTTAAAAGTTTTAAAAGGAAATTTTTGAAACCATTAAATTCTTAAGTAGGTAAAATTAATCCATTGAAAATCTCAAAGGATTTTTTCCTTGATGTAGAGATTTATGGATTTAGATATTTTGCAAGAGTTAAGGGATATTACTAGGATATTTTCAAAACAATATTTTTTTTTTTGAAAAATCCTTGTTTTAAAAGACTAAGTGGGAGAAGGGTTTCAACGGTCCCACGACTCCTATCACGGTCCTCATTAGATATCGTGGATTCCCTCGTGTCACCCTGAGAGTGAACCTGTATAGGATGGGATTTCACATGGATCTAGATCTAATGGATGGACATAATTGATGCTTGGGACTCGTACAGTGATCGAGCAGCCCACATTGGAGGTCATAATGCGAGGATTGTCCATAGGAAACGAGAAGAAATGGCAATCCCCTCAATAGAATTATCTTTTGGACCATTACCTAGAAGGGTAGTTGATTTGTGGTGGTCAGCACATTTAGCTTAGGAAATTGTTAGTCTTCCTACGAAGTTATGTCAGTTTTCTTAAGAGCCAAACTGATCATATTAAAGATAATAGTGATATGGTTAACTATTATTGGTTTTAATATGAGGATAAAGTGCACAAATTATTTATTTTTCACAAACTGAGAATTTTTCTTTTCGATTTTTAGAAATGGTTGGTGGAGGTTCTTTCAGTCATTTGGTCGTTATTCTTCGAGAAAATAAGCTAATGTGTCCAAATTACGTAGACTGAAAAAGAAACTTGGACATAATACTCACTATTGAGGAGGATAAGTATGTCCTTTACGAAACCTGCCCTATTATCAGGGAGGGTTCTACTGAGGAAAAGCGTGAGATTGAGAAAGTATGGAAAAAGGATGATGAGATGGCTCGTTGCTACATGTTGACCTCTATGTCTAATGTTCTCCAATCCAAACACAAGCACATGACCACTGCTTATGATATTAGCATGTTATTGGCCACAATATTCCCTGATAAGAGCTGGCCCATAAGGTAAAAGGCTCTCAAAACAATCATTAACACCAAGATGGCTAAGGAAGTATCAGTCAGAGAGCATATACTTAAGATGATTGCTACTTTTGAGGAAGCAGAAGTCATAGGGGCTATGATTAACCTTAAGGGCCAAGTGGATATTGTTCTCAAATCTCTGCCAGGCTCTTTGACTCAATTCAAGTTAAATTACAATATGAACAAGTTAAACATAAGCTTAATTGAATTAATGAAAGAATTACAGGTGGCAGAGAAGGTTATGAGGCCACAGTCCAAAGCCATGATTGCTAAGAGTTCTTTTTCAAGAATTGGACCAAAACCCAAAAAGTTCAAAAAGAATAAGGGAAACACAGCAGTCCAGCCCAAGTCCCAGCCCAAAGATAAACCTAAAGATAAGTTCTTCAAATGTGGGAAGAAGGGACACCAAAAAAATGAGTGTCCAGATCTTCATGCTAAGAAAAACTCCATAGGTATTGTTTACTATCTAGAGTCTGTATCTATGGTTGGATCAAATTTCGCTTAGATTGTTGATTCTGGAGGCATTGATCATATCTGTAACTCCTTGTAGAGGTTTAAGAAGATAAGAAGACTCTAGAAGGGCGAACATGAACTATGCGTAGGAAATAGAGCACAAGTATGGGCCCAAGCAGTGAGAGAGCTGGAACTGGAATTTGATTGCAATAAAATAGTTGTTTTGAAGGATATTTTATATGTACCTAGTTTTAGATAGAATTTGATTTCAGTTGCAAAACTAATAAATTATGGTTATTCTGTTTCTTTCCATTCTGGTATTACTATCAGTAGAAATGGAGAAGTTTTATGTACTGGTCACATGTATGGAAAGTTATTCTTCATAACTCCTTAACAATCAATTAAATAATGCTCAAACTAAACCTTTAAGTATGAATAGAAATACTAATGTCAATGACTCTTATCTACGGTATCTAAGGTTGAATCACATTAACTCAACTAAGATTCAGAGGTTATGGGTCTTTAGGCTTATTAAGAATTGAAAGTTGACCTCAGTGTCAATCCTATATGATGGAAAAGAGACCAAAAGGTCTTTTACCTAAAAGACGGATAGAGCCAAGAAGATATTGAGCCTTATTCACACTGATGTGTGTGACCATTATCTACACCAGCGAGAAGATGGTTTGAGTACTTCATCCCTTTCATGAACAATTGTACAATGTATTATTACACCTACCTGATAAGGCACAAGTCTAACTCATTTAACATGTTTAAAGAGTTTAAGGCTGAAGTGGAGCGTCGAACAGGTAAATTGATCAAAACCTTACGATTGGATCGTGGTGGAGAGTACCTTCTCAGTGAATTCAAAGATTACATGGTACATCATGGGATAGTATCCCAACTCTCTGGGTTGGGGACACCCTAGCAGAATGAAGTAGTTGAGAGAAGGAACAACATATTGACAAAAATGGTCCAAAATATGATATCTCATGCTACTCTTCTAGTTTCTTTTTGGGGGTATGCCCTAGAAACAATAGCATATTTTCTGAACTTAGTGCCTACCAAGTCAGTACCTAAGATGCCTTATGAGATGTGGACTTGACGTAAGCCAAGTCTGAGCAATCTTACAAGGCAGACATGTTAGAACTAATGTCAGAGTTATGCTACTTTGTTGGGTATCCAAAAGGAACAAAGGGTGGTTACTTTTATCTTCCCAATGAGCAGAAAGTAATGGAAAGTACTAATGCTAGATACTTGGAAGATAATCAAAGTACATCCACAAAAGGTTCAACTAGGTTAGAACTCGAGGAGAAGTTATCTTCTGAATCAACTTCTTTTGACCCAATTGTAGAACAAGAAGAGGCACAACCTCAGGAACCTATACAAATGGAGCCTCGTCGTAATAGGAGGATATCTAGGGTTCCAAAAAGATGGATAAGACTGGTTTTTAACATAGTCTCCTACCATCAGGAATAAAATCCTACTAGATAAGAGGAGGTTATTGCTGATGCTGATGTAGACCTATGGCATGAAGAAATGAAAGCTAAGATTAATTCTATGTACTTCCATTAGGTTTGATATCTTGTAGCTTCACCTAAAGGGATAAAACCCCATTAGGTGTAAGTGGGTATACAAGAGGAAGAGAGGTGTAGATGGAAAGGTAGAAACTTTTAAAGTTAGGCTTATGGCGAAAAGGTATACTCATAAGAAGGGAATAGATTATGAGGAAAACTTTTCCCCGCTAGCCATACTTAAATCTATCCGTATCCTCCTTGCCATCACATATAACTATAACTACGAGATATGGCAAATAGATGTTAAGACGGCCTTTCTTAATGGCTATCTTAGCGAAGACATCTATATGTCCCAACTGGAGGGTTTTATTACTAAAAACCAAGAACATATAGTTTGTAAGCTTAAGAAGTCCATTTATGAATTTAAGCATGCATCAAGAGTATAGAACATTCGTTTTAATAAGACTATAATGTCTTATGATTTTTCTCAAAATAAGAATAAACCATGCATGTATAGAAAATTGGAAGGCATTAATGTGATTTTGCTTGTGCTACATATGGACGACATTCTGCTCATTGAGAATGATGTAGGGACATTATCGGCTACTATGGTTTGGCTGTCTGGTTAATTCAGTATGAAGGATTTGGAAGAAGCCAGCTACATTATTGGTATTAAGCTTCTTAGAAATAGGAAGCAGAAAATATTAGGTTTATCCCAAGTTACATACGTTAACAAGATGTTGGAAAAGTTCAACATGGACTAATGCAAGGGAGCACTAATCCCTTGTAGACATGGGCTGTCTCTTTCTTCAAAGGACAGTCCTAAGTCTCAAGACGAAAAAGACAGAATGAGTAGGATTTCCTACACTTCAGCTGTAGGAACTCTCATATACGCCACGCTGTGTATTAGGCAAGATATCTATTTTGTTGTGGGCTTAGTTAGCAGATATAAGTCAAACCCCAGGGAGGTTTATCGGTAAGCTGTAAAGTATATTCTTAAATACCTTAATGGAACAACAGATTATATGCTAATTTACAAGACTGATGAATTGGTTCTTACAAGATATACAGACTCAGACTTCCAAGTAGATAAGAATAAGAGAAAATCTACTACTAGATATGTCTTCATCTTATCTAGAGAAGCTATTTCATGGAAGAATATTAAGCAATTTTGCATTGCTGACTTAACCATAGAAGGTGAGTATGTGGCAGCTTTGGAGGTATCCAAGAAAGATGTCTGGCTCTGAAAGTTCCTCACAGAACTTGGAATCATGCCACAAATAGACAAGCAATTGCATTGTATTACGACAACATATGTGCAGTCTCATAATCTAAAGAATCGAGGAACCACAAGAAGGAGAAGCATATAGAGAGGAAGTACTACCTGATCCAGAAATTTATTCAGAGAAGAGAAGTCATGGTGGAATAGATAGCTTCAGAAAATAATCTAGCTGATCTATTCACCAAGCCTTTGGCTGAGAGAGTTTTTAGAAGACACTTATACGCTATAGGAGTTGGCACTTATAGACTCACATAGTCTCAGAGTGCAAGTGAGAGATTATTGGAATGCATGCCCACAAAGACTGTATTTCTGATGTAATTTTTATTAAATTAATAAAAGATTTATTCTCATAAATTACTTGTGTTTTTTCATTTTAATTTATGTACAATTTTGTTGGAAGTGTCCCATTGTGTTTAAGTCAATGATCCATGTGAATAGAGGTCTTTCACAGTATGATATGAATCACGGGTTACTTAACACATACACTATTATTCTTAACTGGATTACAAGAATAAGAATCTTGTCATGATAAGGTTATTATGTTGTGAATTCCAAGTGAGAAATGGTATACCTTTAGCCAGTGAGTAGTCCTCTTACTTCATAACATAAGTATATTTCAAATACGTTGAACTTGACTTGTAGTAATATTTCTAAAAGTACTATAATAGTAGAAACCTAAACTATTACTGCTACAGTATGGAATTATTCCCTACTGTTTGAGTATGGGTTGGTGGTCTGGCGAAGCTGAAAGTGTATACTTTGATATACTATAGTTGAGATTCTCTCATAGGACTAATATATTTGTATGTTGGGTATATGTAACTATTTAGTTAAACCAAACTCGTACAAGACAGCTTCTATGTTGTATCGCCCCTTGACACTGTTCAAATGATTTAATAATCCAAGGCCCTAGGGAACATGACTTGGGTGATTGCTTTAGAATAGCTCCCTTGGAAAGTGGAAACATTCGAGGAAGCCGTGGATCATTAGACTAGAGGTCTAAGGATGATAGATGTTATTTAGAGAAACATTAATACACTATTCCTCTCTAAATATACGGCGTTATGTAGAGGGGTATATTTGTCTTAATACTTGTAGGTTGGAGACTTTGCTAATACAATATTATCTTTGGGGTTAATATTTCCTTATGGTGATGTTTGAAAATATTTAAAATGCAAAGTACAACTATGTATGTAGCAATGGTATTTTAATCATTTTAGTAGCCAAGGTAATGTGTCTTTTGGTCCTTGGAATAGCCCATAAGTCCTTATCAGTTTGGGATTGAGAATTTGGTCTTGTAATATTATGGATTTTATTTTATTTAGGTAGCCTAGTTTAATTATTAAGCTAGAATAAAATAATAGACCCAAAGAGAGAATAAATTAATTACCTGGTTTGGTTGATTAATTAATTATTCAGAGCTTGAGCCCATATTAAATAATTAAGATTAGTCTGGTTTGAGCTAGGAAAGCTTGAGAATTAATCTGACCCAGTTAGGTTAATTAATTGATTTGGTTATTGGACTTCTACAGGTCTAAGAATAATTAAATTAATTAAAGAATTTGATCCATGGACCAAGGGTCCATGGGTCGAGCTTTAATTTGTTTAAGGCTTGAATAGGCATAGACATATAACCCCAGTTAGCTTCTTGTTTTTTAAGGTCCGACAGAAAGCTCATAGATGAGTTTAAATTTGTTTAGGTTACTTGGTGAACTATCAGTGTTTGAAGTCTAAAAGCAGGAAGATAGGAGATATCAATATCTCTGGTGTATTAGTGTGCTTCTCTCTCAAGTCTCCCAATCTCTTGTTCTCTTTGTTCTACTTAGAGTAAAAGAAACAAAGTAGATAAAAAAAAAAAAAAAGACTATACAAAAACTCTTTTTGATATGAATTATTGGGAATGATTTCCAATGGAATTTTGTGGCTTACTTCAACAAGCAAAACAAGAATAATTTAGATAGTCAAAATAGGGCACAATTGGTTAAAAATTGAAACCCAAGCTAATACCCAACTAAAAACGTAGAACCCTAGAATGAATTAACACCTAGAATCCTTTAGAATCAATGGATTTAGTCTACCAATTTAACACTCCCAACACGTAACCTACAAGAGATTAAAAATAAAAATGACAAATTGAATTAGGCAATCAATCGTTAGAAACAAGAACCTTGATTTGGCTAAGAGAAACTAAGACTGAAGCAAGAGCTAACAATTAATCTATCATTGTTGGAGTTTTAGAGAGTCATTCTAAGGGTAGTACTAAAACCTTAAGAGCTAGTCTTGGTTTTTAGGGAAGAACCTAAAGAGGATTTAACCTCACAAGAGAATTGATCTCCAATATTCTGATTTCTCAATACCAAAATTATTTACAATGAAATAATTTCAAGTAGATATAGTCATCTTCTAACCTATTCTAATTGAGATTAAACCTTAGCCTTTGGATGCCTTTTAATAGCCTAAAATAAGCCAAATACATCATAAAAGTCATGGAAATTAAAGTAGAAGTCAACTAAGCTATTACATTAAAAAAATCAGTTGAAATTCTAAGGTCCCGATGTAAGTCGGTGCCGTTTTATTACCCACAGCTAGTGTTGGGTCGATTCTGGCCGGTCAACCTTCTTTGTCCAGTAACTAGCCGGTGCCTGCTTCTTCACCTAAGGTAACGCCGGTCCAACACTATTTGGTCTCCCCTATTTTGAGAAGCCAGCTTCCTTAGCTTGATTTTGGTTTTTCTTTGATCCCTTGACTTGTATGGACATCTGAATATATTTCTTAGAACTCGTAATTGATGAACAAGGGTCTTCTAAGTTCATTGGGGTCTTCTTATAGCTTTGAACCCCTTTTGAATCCATATCATCCTAGCCTGCCTTACGATTTTGAGGCCTTGGTTTATCAATCTCCTTTTTTTACATATGGTTTTTTGTTTCAATTAATCACCATTCACTCTTCACTTTGGCAACCATTTTTTCACCATTCTCTTAACTCTTGGCTTGGATACTTTGTTTGCTTGAATTCTCTATTGATCACCCTTGAATTGTGGAGTTTTCCATGGCATTAGGTGCTGTAGTTTTAAACCCTTTCCCCCTTTTTTGAAGGCTCCTTAAGGCTTGGGCAAATTCCTATCACTTTTCCCTCAGAGTTTTCACTGACTCTAGGCACAGGTTATATGTCGTAATGTAACACCCTACTACATATGCCCTATTAGGGCTGGGGATGTCACCACGTCCACAAGAATAAAAGACACATAAAATAAAATAAAAGAAATACTTCAAAATTAAACTTAGTACAACCCAGCAATACATGAACAAATTCCAAAAATAATTGTCTGTTATTATCTCTCAAAAGAAATACACAGGAAAAATAACAATGAGTCTTCAAGACATAGGCAATACTCTAGCTAATAACCTTGACAGTAGGATCGACCTGAAAACATGGTATAAAAGGTGGTGAGATATAAATCTCAGTAAGCCCGTGTGTGCTTTGAGTATTTCAGGTAAAGCAATTCATGTATGCAAGTTGTAAATATTTCATAAAAGAAAGTGCTGGCAAGTTTCAAATAAATTTGACAAATGAAAAGTGGTGTTTTGCTTTCCAAAACATATATGTGCACAATAAATACAACCACTCAAAAGAGATAGCCATGGCAAAACACTTTGTGCACCATGACAATATAACGATCAAAATGCCACACTTTGTGCATACTGACACAAGGTATGTGTACGGCCTACCAGGTGAGATACTCCTCCATCTCTACACCCAAACTTATCGGTTGTCCACTCGGAAAACACACAGTCCACTTGACTGAACTTGCTAGCTCGGACCGGTATGACCTACAGGACTGGTATCCTATCCGGGAAGGACTCACCCCTCAGAGGTGGCTACCTACTGAGAGACTTATCCTAACCCTTCAAAGACTAGTCCTAGTAGTCTACCCTTATTGAGTATCTAACGTTGTTTGTCCCACTTGGGAGGAAAAAGATCATACAATGATTCACTTGAAAATAGCAATTATGGTTTCTAAAATTCTTGCCAAAGTTGGTTTTTTAGGAAAAGTTTAGCGTTTGGTGTGAAATTGTTTGCTTAGTTTTAAATGGTTTGCTTGACTGAAAGAAAAAGGAAAATTGTCCATAATTGCTTTACCATACAAATACTGGTATACAATGAGCTCGACTTGCCACAATAACTTTGGTCTTTAAATGGTTCCATGCAAGAACTTACCTAATATTTTGCTTTTCTTGGATTCAAAAATCTTCCAAGGTCAACCTAACCTCGTCTGGGGTAAACACAAGGTATAAGACAATATCCACACCATATCTGCCTTAAATAAATAACTCCTAGTTCAACTAATCACAACCACAACTAACCATGACCATAATGTCCCAGGCTTTAATACTAGTTGATAAAGTATTTTGTAAAATAAATCTAGCTTGATAAGTTAAAATAAATATGGGTTATAAAATAAATAATAATAATAAGTTATAGTTTCAAATAATAAATTTGAGTATTGTTGCTAATAAATAAACTAGTGTTAAATATTAGATAATACTAAGTCCCAAATAATATTAGTAAATGGTAATATTTAAATAGTATTATTATAAATAATAAATTACACTTAATTTTTAATTATTAATTAATAAATAATAAATAACCAACAAAATTAATAATAAATGAATTTTACTTAATTTTTAATTAATAAATAATAAATAAATTTTAATATAAATAATATTTATGAATATAGGTAAAAATTTTAGTAAGGCTAATTAATATGGTCTACAAGGTCATTTGATATTAATTAATTCTAATATTTTATTATTTATTTTTAATAAAAGGATTTTATTTATTTAACTAATAAAATAATAATATTTTAACTAATACTCTATTTCAAACCTACTTATTGTTTTCAAATTTTATAGATTAAATTGAATAATAATTCTAATTAAATTAATAACAATAATGTTAGTAAAATAATTCTAGAATTAATAGAAAATAGTTTTTCCAATAATTTTCTATTGTTAGAGAAGATCTATGAACATATTCTCACATAACATATTAATCCATCCATGAATATACACTTGAATCAACATATACTAACACATGGATAATCTCATTCTAGGCATAATCATCATCTATGGCTTTATTGAAAAATAAGAACATAAAGGCCTAATCACCAATGGTGTCATAATATCTAACATGCATCAAAACATTCATAAATCCCTTTAATCATGATGAGCATATATTGATTCAAAAGAAAAATCTATAAGGCCTAATCATACATTCCAACTCTCATGTCCTAACTCCATCCCCTTCACCCACATACATATACTCAACCCCTACTTTATTTAATCATCCTATCAACATCCAGGAGTCTTGATTCTAAAAATTAAAAAGGAAGATTTAAGGAAAAATACTTGATGGATGATCATTTGATGAAGGATTTTCCTTGGTTAGTGAAGATCCTCACGAGCTTGATGGCCTTTAGTGGTCCAGAAGTAGCCATGGTTGATCATCACCATTTCGGCTAAGAGAGAGAGAGTGTGTGTGTGTGACAGAGAGACAAATGAGACTAGAAAGGAATATTAGTAGTTGAGTAGAAGAGGAAGAACAAGGAGGTTGTTCTTATTTTATCTTTTGGTGTTCTTGGAACCTCTAACAAAAAAAGTTGGTTTTGATTTGTTTGGAAATTCAACTTTTTGTAATTCGGTGTTATAAAGGGAATAAATGAAGATATGGATTGAATATGGATGATCTAGAGTGTTTGGGAGTGATTGAAGGTGTTTAGGATTGGTTTAGGCTTGAATATGAGAAGTATGTATTCTTGGTGTTCTTGGTGTTTTTTGAGAGAGTTTGAGAGAAAATAGATTTTGAGAGTTGCTGGAATTGTGATGGCCAAATGGCCTAGTGTAGAAGGGAATTTCGGCTATCAAGAATGAGAGAGAAGATTTTCAGATTTTTTTGAAATTCAAATGGAGAAAAAAGTGGAGTTGTTTGAGGTATAAGATTAGTTAATGGAGTTTGTTCATGGAAGGTCTCTTGTTCTTCAATGGTGTAATGCTGAATTAGCTAGGTTTTAATCAAAGAATGGAGGGTTGTTCAGTACCTAAGGCTGGCCGAAAATGGTCTTATAATGGTAGAGGATTTTCTGGTTTAATCACTTAGCTATAGGTATGTTTTAATGGAACAAAAATCTAGAATTTAGTTTGAAGTTTGAATAAGTTTTGGATAGAGTAATCTTAGGAGCTTTTAATAGAGTCCAAACATTCAAGGTTGGTGTGGAGGCCAAGATGTTCAATCCATGGCTGAACAAGGTCTGAAATGCAGTGGTTTTGAGTGAAGAATTTCGGCCTTAGCCTTGAGGAGACAAACTAGAAAATTTCTGGAATTTAAGCTTTAAGAATACTTGGAATTGAGATGTTTTTGGTGCAGAATTTTTTGTTCTCTTGGGCACGATTTTGTAGCTCATTCTTAAGGGTGTTTGAAGGTCTTTTAATGGTGGTTTTCTAGCCTTCATCTTGAAGAAAAGTAGAGAAAGTTCCAGCTGTTCTTATGTTCTAACGGTGGCTTCAAATTCCATGTTTAATGTGGCCAGATTGCTGAAACTAAATTTTGGTTTTGGGATGTTTGTGCAGTCCAAAAATTCACTGAATTTTCAGCCTTCAACCTTACATAAAATGTCTGTTTTTCTTGCAGAAATTGGGTAGGAAAGTTGGCTGAAACTTTTGAAAACAGCCTTGAAAGAAATCTAAAAAATTTTCCAGATTTTTCTTTACCAAAACATGAACAAGATGAAGATAGAGTTTGAAGGAATAGCTATGGTGTTTTCTTTTCCTTGGAATCCCTACCTAATTCTCCTCCCTATTTTTGGCCATCCCTATCCCACAAGAGATGATTTTTGAATTCTAATGCTAGGGATTTATCACAGAATTTTTATGATTAAAAATGGATTAATGAATTAAGGATATTTTAAATTTCAAAGATGTTAGGACAAGCTAGCAAAAATAAAGGGGACAAGAATTCTTCTAGAATTCTTTTTAGGACAAGACCACATGGTCAAGACATTACCACCATGTCTCCCTTAAGACAACATTCCTATCTTTAAGGAATGTAAGAAAATTGAAAATTCAAACATGGTTAAGACAATTATGAATAAAACTTAAGTGATGGGATTTGAACTCAATACCTTAGAGATTAAATCACAAAGCTCTAACCACTTAACCACACTAACTCTTATTTTTATTTTCTTACCCAAATATTCTTCTTATCTAAACCTCAAGCCATCTTCCCATTTTGACCTCAAGCAAAATTACCTTTTTACCCTTTCTACCCAACAAGTATAAATAAGCCATTTAACCTATAAACCACAATTCTAAGGCGCATAAAATCCTTCAAAAAGGTATATTTTATGCATGATGACATGATATGCATCCCATCCCCCTTACTCTAGGGTTGGCTTTAGGTGGGGTTTCACATGTAAGGCCAGAAAGAGAGTGTGGATGAGAAGAAGCCAGAGGCATGCTGGACAGGAACCTGAGACGTCCACATAAGAGCCAATGCCTATTCAACCAGCTTTTGCACAGCCAAAACAACCAGCCTTTAGAAAACACAAAGGTATATTTTTCTTCAGCTACTGTGTTTTTATAGCTTCCACATGTCTGTTTGTCTCTTTAACCTTCAATAACATGAGCATTCTTGCATGTAAACACAATTGGGATTGCATGAATGAATTTATTTGAGTATGATTATGGAGGAATTGTTATACTTGGGTGATTGAGAAATCACTACTTGAAATAATGATGAATATAATATTTTTGCATAAAACTATTAATTGGGGAAAGAAATAGACGTATGAATATATATATATATATATATATATATATATATATATAGCTAACTCTAAATTCGTAGCTATTAATTAAAATAATAATAATAAATAATTTAGGCAACTATTTATTATTTGCTTATATATATATATATATATATATATTACATATTTATATATTTATTATTTATTTTTGTATTTGCAATATAGTTACTAAATATTCATTATATGTATTTATTTATTTGTGTATGTATTAATTTAGCAAGTATTTAAATTTTAGATTAGCAAGACTTTTCTCTTATTTTATTTTGTTTTATTTGGAGGGAAATTGAATTTTTTTTAATTCAAATATTTATTCTAACTAGGAGAATATTTTGAGGGAATAATTAGGTTTCTAGAAGCCTAGTAGCCACCACTTAGGGGTAGGAAAAGGGGGAAACCCCAATTCTTGTGTATTAGAGAAACTAACTTGAACGAGATTTATTATTTCTAATCCTTTAATGCTTAGAAAAATTTGGAGAATATTCTTTTCCTATTTCCTCTCATTTGTGCCACCACATAGCTCTCCAAACCCTCTAGGATTATAACTAATTAAGTAAAGGAAGATTCTATTTAGTTAAAACTTAGAGAAAAATAAGATTTTCCGTAATTCTTCTCATTTTCTCCTATTTCCTAAACCTAATGTAATTCACCTATAAAAGCCTATCTAAATCAGATTTTTGAACCATAAATACCCTAGCAGCCATCCCACTCTCTCTCCTTTCTCCTAGCACATGAAATTCCCTTCTCCTTGTGCCAAAATTAATTGTTCCAATTGCTTACGAAAAATTCTGCACAACCCACACATTTGAAGCAACAAACTTGGATTGAAAGGTTGGAAATTTAGGTGGAAACAAAGGCTAGAAAACACCTTCTACCCTTCCTAAAAGTGATTGAGGTCGGTATGGCAAAAGGTAAGGATCTAAAGCATTCTATTCTTAATTTTTCTTAGCGCCGCCATTATAGACTAACATTAGGGTTTTGCCGAATAAATTGTTAATGTGTTTTTCTAGGCCAAAGATGATTAAAGGTGTGTGTTTAAGAATCAAACTTGCTTAAATCTTAGGGGAAAAGCATTTTTCAAAGGATTGATACCAAAGAAAATACCTTTTTATCTTTGAATTAATATTTTTACAAAAGCTGAAATTTATCTAAAAGAAAAGATGATTTCTTAATATGTTCTTGAATGAGTTTGATGTGTTTAATGCTAGAATTCTTGTCGTAAACTTGAATTCATTCTATGTTTGTGATTTCTTGAGTTAACAAGTCTAAGGGAATGATTTCTTGAAGGATGGGATAAACGTTATGCTTGCTGGAATTTCTAAAAATACATGACAATTACTTGATCTGGTTCAAAAAAATTAGCAATGTAGTTTATAATTGTAAGGCCTTTTGATATTGGTTGCTAGACATGTAAGGGATGTTATTTATGTTAATAATTAAGCAAGAAAACCCTAGGTTTAACCCCAGTAAATTTTTGAAACATGGGAAGCAAAGATAGAGTTATTAGTTTTGTTGTATACTCAGATTGTGGCCACTAATTTCGTGTGAAATATTTCGAATCTGACCAATGTCAAAATATAGAAAATGTAGTGTTATGTGTCAAGTTGTTTTGAAATGTGGATTAAAAATTACGAATTTTTCTTTAACGCTGGTTTGTTCTGGGTAGAAAGCTATAGTAAAGAGAATAATTTTCTTGGGCATGAATTAAATCTGATTTTTGTGATGGACCAACTGTACTCTATTTTATATGCATTAAGGTTTATATCTACAAAATTTGAGGTCAATCTAAGGTGTTTTTCTATGTATTATATACTTGGAAAAGAATGGGTAACTTGCTGAAATTTGTGATCAACTTAATAATTTTTGGGGAAACTCTATATTGCTAATATATAGCCTTCCTTAGGTGTAGTAATTATAAGGAAATTCTCTATTGCTAATAAGTTTTGGATATTGATTTAGTTGAAGCCTTGTTGATTGGATGTGAATAGGGAATTAATTATAAGGAATATGATTTCCTAAAGTGCTAGGAGTAAGTTGTGACTTCTTTATTTTATAACTTTTAGACTTGGAAGGTGGTCAAGGGCAAGGACTTAACCATTGGGATTTAGGAATTTAATTGCTACACCAAGGTAAGTTCTTGTATTAAACCGTTTGTGAAACAATACAATTGTAAGTTGTCAAATGTTTTGTGTTAGCAAAGGAAACATTGTTTGTTGTGATAAAATGTTCAACATGGCTAGCTTTCTTACTCTATTTCCACTCACACACTGATTTCTTAAATAAAAACAATTTCAAAACGACTCACTTAGTTTTCGCACTAAATAATTTCATCAAGATTTACCAAGTCATGCTGATTTATATATATATATATATATATATATATATATATTTATTTATTGACTAGTATTTGATGCTAATGAATTTCCTTGATATAAATCGCTGAGTACTCAGTAAGAGTAGGCTACTTGCACTAGCCTAAGACAGGGTGAGCTAGTTTTTTTGTAGGCAGCCACCTTCGAGAGATAAACTTGTCTCTGATTAGGTGACTGTGCTAGTAGTCAGGCCAATCTGAGCTAGCAACTAGTTCTAGATGGGACTGTATTTCTTCGAAATGGACAACCGGTAAATTAGAGGGGTTTGGGATAAGGAGGAGCATCCCCACTCATGGGCCAATCACCTACTATATTGTGATGCAGGTATTCACAGTACAAGGTCACGATGTAGGGTTTCATGACTCAGAGCTATGATGCAAGGTTTCATAGTCCATGTTATTGTTCAGTGGTTGATTTCTTTGAAATAAGGTTATTTACTGAGATTGCAAATTGAAAACACCACTCTTGTGTTTAAAACTATTGAGTTTGATTGCAATTGCTCTTTTGGTATTTAAAAATTGCATATCATGAAATTGTTTCAAATGTACACTTTTACACACACAGGACTTATTGAGAAATTTATTTCTCACATTCTTTATGCATGTTTTTAGGTTGTGAGCACTACTCATAAGGTCAGGATTAAAGTTTAAGATCTTGTACTAACATTTTAGTTGTTTTGCTTAGAGACAATATTTTGTGATTCTTTTTTTTTTTTTTAGGCTTTGTATATGTTTTGCATGAGCTGTATTATGTTTAAGTTTGATTTGAGGTATTAATTTGGATGAGTCATTTCTTTACCACGTTATAAAGATCCCTTATCCTATGGACAAGGCAGTATCTGCACCCCTTTGGGGATACGTAGGTAGCGGTGTGTTACAAGTGGTATTAGAGTCCAGGTTTAGGTATTCCTTTATATTATATGGATTAGTGTTTTAAGAATTTGGGATTTATTACTAACTTAAGTGTGTTTTATGTGTGTACAGTGATTTGAATATATAGGACTGCCTATAAGAGCATGACTTTGCACCTACCTATCCCATCTTGCCCTTGATGATTCTTCCACATTGGAGTCATCTATGGAGGAGGAACATGAGCAGGACAATAGTGATAATAAAATCCAGGTTAATAGAAATGATGAAATTCATGCTAATAGTGATAATAAAGTTTAGGCTAATAGCAATGATGATAGGGTTAAGATTGTAGCTCTAGACAGATATGACCCCATAAAGAGAGATTATGAGGAATCATGCGTGTTTTTTAGTGTAGAAAATATTACCAAAAAAGTCCACAATCAATCAAGCTTTAATTAAAATGCTAACCACTAAAACCACACACACGGGCAAGTTTACCCATCATATAGTATAGGAAATATAAGTATAGAATCCACGAGAACTTAGGCTCCCACCTTACTTTACCCAAATCTTTATTGTTTAACCGATAAAACAAATGAATAGAGGTAAATAAAACACTAACCTAATATACTAGAGAAAACCAAGTCATATAAGAAAAGTCACAAGGATAATCATGGAGTCAAAACAAGGAAAAAAGAAATGTAAATAGATAGAAATCCTTGAATACATAATAATGATTGACTAGCAATTCTCTCAATTAATTATTATCTTAGTATCATGAAAGAATTCAAATAGACCCACTTTTTTTGTAATCCATGGAATCACTATCTCTTAGTTAAATCAGTGAATATAATCGATCTCAACTAATTTACCTAAAAGATGCATTAAAATCAATCCTTACATAAATCTCTATCTTCTAGGTGATTAAAGTATAAAATTAGCCAATGAATCTATATTCTATCAATTATCAAATAATCTTTGATTACTTAGTCTTTACCCTTAACCTCTTTTGCAAGCACGTCAAGAATAACTAGTATTGAATTAATTAGTTGGCTATTCTCTCCTAACAACATTGTGTGAGTTAATTAGAAGAGAACTAATCAATCCATCAAGATATTATGCTCAAGTAATCAAATACCAAGAATAGCAATAAATTGATCAAAGAATTAAAATCAAGACAAAATCACTAATCCAAAAGAATATCATCTAAAGATAATTAAAACAATAGTATCAAATTATCAATAAATTACAAAGAAAAGAAAAAGAAGTTACTCATAGACAAGCAAGATCCTTTCTTTTTCTTTGAAACCTTCTTGATCAGCCTCCTTTTTCTCTCCATGAATTCCCCTTAATCCTCCTAAATCTTGGTGTTTCTCTAAGAGTTTTCTAAAGATATTACATCAAAAAATTGAAAACTATGAAAACTAATTTGTACAATGTTATTCTCTTGTATTTTTAGGAGTTCTAATTATCAAATAGTGCCTACAAGAGTCCTTCGTTGTTGAAAGAGTTTCCAAAAGAATCCAGCAGAAATTGCCAAAATATGCTTGGAAAAGGCAACCCGCCGCCCTAGGTCAGCACTGTCCGTGCCAGCACCATTCTCCTAGTGAAGGATCGATGCCGGTTGTGCTATGCTCTATATGGCTGACGGTTTTGCTTCGTTTTCTTCCAATTTTGCATAAAATCATCAAAATACTTTTTCAAAGGTAAAATATCAAATAGAAAGGAATATAAATAGTTGTTACATGAAAAGTATTACAAAATATCCTCAAATAACTAGAAAAATATAGGTGAATTTAGCCCCTATCAAGGAATCCAAGAGTAAGCTAGAGGAAGTTATGGAAAGGCTTCATAAAAAAGCCTAGGATTAGACCTTACATTTGATTTCAATTATTTAAAATCTAAGTATGATTAAGGTTATCCAATTTTGAGCTCTTCTAACGATTATTTGAACTTGAGACCTTAATAGGTATTAAAAAGTTGATATATGAGACAATTTTACCTCTATGTATTGTAATGATGATAACCTTGATAAGGTTGTGAAGAAAAGGCAGTGTTGACAAAGATAGGTATTTTAGAGAATTTGATTAGTATACTTAAGTGAGATTTCTTAGGTGTAAGAAGACCAGATATGATGGAGAGATATAAGATCTAGGTATCCCTTTTAGTCTTTCAATTTTGACTATCCTAGTTCTGATTGGAAGGATAGGGTGGTGTTATGATGGTGGGAGTTAGAGCTCAAGAATGATGATCTTTGTTGGGCATTAGGATCTTGATATCCATACTTTAGATATTTGTGATTCTTTTTGTAATACTTGTCAATTATGTGTGTATAGTAGGGACATTATCTTGAATGCCTCCATGATTGCATGTGGTGTTTGCTACGTGAAATAACTTTATATGCCTTTCATTTGATTGAGAATGCCATAGAAATTTAATTGTTCTAGTACATGGCATATTTGCACTTTATTTTTGGGTTAGAATAATTGGGTTAAAGAATGCTTCACCATGGGGGAAGGGTGGATGGGGGCATTTCGATATCGCTTGGGAGTAGGATTAAGAAGAAAAAAAAAAAAAGGATTATGGGATGTAGACACCATCTACATTCTCTGCTACTATAGTGGATGTACGATGCTTGATTTTCATTGTAGAAAATATTACCAACAAATAACACAATTAGTCAAGTTTTAATTAAAATGCCAACCACTAAAACTACACATACGGGCAAGTATACCCATTGTATAATATAGAAAATAGCAAATATCGAATCCATGAGAACTTAGGCTCCCATCTTACTTTACCTAAATCTTTAATGTTTAGCCAAGAAAATAAAAGAATAGAAATAAATAACCTACTAACCTAATACACTAGAGAAAATTAAGTCACACAAGAAAAGTAACAAGAATAATCAAGGAGTAAGAACAAGGAGAAAAGATATGTAAATAGATAGAAATCCTTAAATGCACAATAATGGTCTACTTTAATCCTATTATCTTGCCATCATGAAGGATTAAAGTAGACCCACTTCATTTGCAATCTATGGAATCACTATCTTCTAGTTAAATTAGTGAACATATTTTGTCTCAACCAATTTACCCAAAAGATATATTAAAATCAATCCTCATATAAACCCCTATATTCTAGGTGATTTAAAACATAAAAGTAGCCAATAAATCTATATTCTAGCAATCATCCACCAATCTTTGATTACTTAGTCTTTACCTTTAACCTCTTTTTCAAGCAAGTCAAGAATAACTAGTATTGAATTAATTAGTTGGCCATTCTCTTCTAACATTGGTTTTCAAGTTAATTAGAAGAGAACTAATCAATCTAACACGATATCATGCTCAAGTAATCAAATACCAAGAATAGCAATAAATTGATCAAAGAACTAAAATCAATAGAAAATCATGAATCCAAAAGACTATTATCTAAAAACAATTAAAATATTAATCTCAAATTGTCAATAAATTACAAAGAAGAAAAAAAAGAAACCACTCATAAAAAAGTAAGCCTTCTTCATCTTCCTTGAAACCTTCTTGAGCAACCGCATCTTCTTTTCCAAGAATTTCCTTTGATCCTCCTAAATCTTGGTGTTTCTCTATGAGTTTTCTAAAGATATTACATTGAAGAATTGAAAACTATGAAAACTCTCTTGTACACTATTATTCTCTTGTATTTATAGGAGTTCTCATTGCTAAAAATTACCTACAAGAGTCCTTTTCCGTGGTTGAAAGAGTTCCCAAAAGAATCAAACTGAAATTGCCAAAATCTGCTCTGAAAAGGAAAACCTGCCGACATTGATCAGAATGGACTTGACGTCGAGTCCATTCGACCCACCTGGCGTCGGGTCCAATTTGGTTCTCCTAGAAATTACTACTTTCCCAAAACAGACCTGGCACCTGGTAACATAACTAGACCTGGCGCCGAGTCCAATCTGGACTCTTTCACTTTTTGCTCAAAATCTACGTAAATCTGCACAAATTTGTCAAAAAATAATTTTTACAAGCAAACTGTCAAATAGGAAGGAATATGTCTAGTTATTATAAAAAAAAAATCTCAAATTAACCGCAAATAACTAGTAAAATAATGATGATTTTAGCCCCTACCACATACCCCCAAACTTAAACTTTTGCTTGTCCTCAAGCAAACTAGAATTAAAACACTACGCATATTTAACAAAACAAAACAAATTTTCAATTTATCCTTAGCAAATTCATCCATAATAAAAGAATAATATTCTTCCAACCTCAAATACAAACTTGTCATTAATTCAACCCTTTTAGAACCTTTCAAACTCATGTATTAAATCAAAAGATCACAAGGCCTTCAAAGTTAGGTTAAACAAGCTTATATTTACAAGAAAATTATCCTACTGCTCAAGCAAAAACATAGATAACATAAATCATACAAGTTAAGTCATTTAACCAATTCAAGCATTATAAACTAAAATTTATACAACTTAAGCTAATGAAATAAGGAAAACACTCCACTTTCTTTTTCCACTCAAAATTTTTTCAATGACTTAGGAAATTGATAGCCTCAAGTGAATGGATTTCTCTTCATGCATCCTATTGGCCCCTTCATAGTCATCATCCTTTTTTCAACAATTTCCTTTTTTCTTGCATTTTTTCCCTTACCTTCTTGCCTTCAAATTAGCCTAAAAAAAGTGAGATGCTTCTTTGTTTCTTATCTTCCACTCACCGTAATAGCCCCATTATCAGCAAAAGGTCTCTTTTCTCTTTTCTCAAAAGATGAAAGCAATTTTTTTTTTCAACTTCATGTTTTTTTTCAACTCACTTTTTTTTTTATCTTTTCACTCAAAATTTTTTCCACGCATTCCTTATTCACAACTCAAAGTCAAGCAAACTTTAAATCTATAATACAAGAATTAGTCAACAACTCTTCCCATACTCATCATATCATCCATATTCAAACTCAAAGAATAAAACAAAACTCAAATACCAAATATAACCAAGGCAAACTTGAATTCTCAAGACTTAGCAAAATCTAACTTAATATACAAATTTACCCTTTTAAATAAAAATCCTACCATAACGAATGACAAATTCATATCTCAAGTTGAAAAGAAAATCACAACCCTATGATAGACAAATAAACACAATTAAGCTCCAAATCTTTAAACTTTCAATTTTCAAATTTTTAAAATTTTCAACAAAATTGTTTGATACCAAGAAAACAACAAGATAGTTGATAAAAATTTGGACAAAGAATGTTAGTAAACTACTCCCCCACACTTAAATTGGACAATGTCCTCATTGGCAAAAAATTAACACTAGAAAGCATCTCCAAAGGGACAAAAAATGATAAAGGAGGGATAGAGTTAAGCAATACTCCCCAAGTGCAATAAGCTCTAATAAATATTAAAACTTGGAGAAGAATCATAAAAAAAAAAAAAACTTGTACAAGAAGACTTTATTCAAACCTACAAAAGAAAACCCAAATAAAGCATAAAAAAATAATAACAAACTAAAGACACACCCAAATAAAAGAAAATAAACTAAAATAAAATACTAATAGAAATCCTAATACGACTCACTCCCCCAAACTTAAATTGGAAAATATTTTCCTCATTAGGGGGGGAAAAAGACACCTAACAATTACAAAACGAAGCAAATATACAAACTCTTTCCACTCATCATGCTTCCTCATCAAACCTTTAAAAAAGAAATTAAAGCTCAAAATAGAAGATAGGCATGATGAATGTAGAAAGAAGGGAGATTGTTGAAAAATAGAAGGTTTAGGAAAATAATTTTTCTCAATAAAGCAAAACACATAAACCTCTTTCTCTAACATTCCTTTGGACACACAAATATTTTTGTCAACATATAAGTGCACATGGTCGCGAAAGAATGCATCAAACTTGAATTCACTATTTAACCCTTCAAAAGAATTTTCACTATTAAAATTTCCCTTTAAACCTAATATTTGAGTTCTCAAAGATAGGATCAAGAAATCCTTACTTTTCAATACATGATCTACAAAAACTAACTTACCTCCCTTTGAAGGGGGTGAAGGGTAGAAATTACCACCATTCTCCAAGGACTTCTTATGATGTAGCATTGAAATATCCTACTCCTTGAGATATGTTAAATTCAACACATCATTAATGGCATCATTAGGCTCCATGAGTTGAGAGGTACCTATAAATTCATGTGTCAAGGAAAAATTAGAAATATTAGAGCATAGATTAGAATCAAAGTTTTTCCCCATCACGTTGTGCAATTGTTCTTCATTTCCTCTCTCCTCTCCTTAGGAGTCCTCTTGTTCAAGTATATGGGCTTTTATGACATCTTCAACTAACTTGGCCAGTTGTGTTCTTTGATGGCTCAATTGTTGAGAAGCTTCTTTATGCCACTTAATGGATGTGTTTGTATTGGCAACAAAAGGATTTGATTGAAACTTCAAGTGACGTCTCACTAAAAGTATTAATCCGGGCTTGCAACCTTAGCAGTGTATCATCATTATAGCTCATTTGACATTGTGCCCATGAATAATTATCCATGATGATGTTTTGAATCTCGCACTCAAAGAAAAATAAAAATCAAACCGAAAATAAAAATAACAACAAAGAAAAATAATAGAAAAACAAAGAAAAGAAAAACACACAAATTAGAAATATTTACAATCTACCTAAACACAAAAGTTAGTGATATATAAAAATACAAAAAAGGCTACATCAACAAGATTTGAGTGTTTCTGACAACGGTGCAAAAAACTTGATGCATGTTTTTTCAGTGTGGAAAATATTGCAAACAAATAACACAATTAGTTAAATTTTAATTGAAATGCCAACTACTAAAACCACCTTTATGGGCAAGTATACTCATTGTATAGTATAGGAAATAGCAAGTATCAAATCCACGAGAACTTAGGCTCCCATCTTATTTTACCCAAATCTTTATTATTTAGCCAATAAAATAAAGAAGTAGAAATAAATAACCTACTTACCTAATATACTGGAAAAAATTAAGTCATACAAGAAAAGTTACAAGAATAATCAAGGAGTGAGAACAACGAGAAAATACATGTAAATAGATAGAAATCCTTAAATACACACGAATGATTGACTAGCTATTCTCTCAATTTATTATTATCTTGGCATCATGAAGGATTAAAGTAAACCTACTTCATTTGCAATCCATGGAATCACTATCTTCTAGTTAAATTAGTGAACACATTCTGTCTCAACCAATTTACCTAAAAGATGCATTAAAATCAATCCTCATATAAACCCCTATATTCTAGGTGATTTAAAACATGAAACTAGCCAATAAATCTATATTCTAGCAATCATAAACCAATCTTTAATTACTTAGTCTTTACTCTTAACCTCTTTTTCAAGTAAGTTAAGAATAACTGGTATTGAATTAATTACTTAGCCATTCTCTCCTAACATTGTTTTTCAAGTTTATTAGAAAAGAACTAATCAATCCAACAAGATATTATGCTCAAATAATCAAATACCAAGAACAGCAATAAATTGATCAAAGAACTAAAATTAATACAAGATCTTGAATCCAAAAGACTATCCTCTAAAGACAATTAAAACATTAATCTCAAATTGTCAATAAATTATAAAGAAGAGAGAAAAAAAAAACCCCACTCATAGATAAGTAAGCTTTCTTCTTCTTCTTCCTTGAAACCTTTTTGAGCAACCTCGTCTTCTTTTCCAAGAATTCCCCTTGATCCTCCTACATCTTGGTGTTTCTCTAGGAGTTTGCTAAAGATATTACATTGAAGAATTGAAAACTATGAAAACTCTCTTCTACAATATTATTCTCTTGTATTTATAGGAGTTCTTGTGAAACCCCAACTAAAACCAACTCTAGAGTAAGGGGGTCGGAATGCATATCATATTTTTCTCTCATGCATAAATATATTTTTGTATGATTATATGTGCTTTAGATGTGTGATTTGTAGTCTAGATGGCTTATTTGAGCTTAGTGAGTAAGAAGGGCAAAATGGTAATTTTTCTTGAGGAGGAAATAGGGAGATAGCTTGAGGATTAAATAGGAAAAATATTTGGAAGAGAAAATAATAACAAGAGTTGTTGTGGTTTAGTGGTTAGAGCTTTGGAATTAACTCTTGAGGTCTTAAGTTCAAATTCCATCATTTGAGTTTTAGCATGATTAAATTTTATTTTTGTTTAGAAAGGCTACTTTTGGCCCTTGCATGTCTTAGGGAGGAGTAGGAATGTTGTCCTAGGGAAGACATGATAGGAATGTCCTAATTCCACTCTTGTGCCCTACAAAAATTCCTAAGGGATTCATACCCTTCTTGATCTCTAGCTTTTCTTACTTCTTAATCAATTAGGTTGTTCCATTTATCTAAGCCATTTTATTTCCAGAAAATTTCCAGTAAGCTTCTTTGATCTTGGAGTGTTGAAAATGTCTGTGTGAAGATGTCTTCTTGACCGAAAATGGGGAGGAGTTGTGGAAGGTTCCCAAGAGAATTAATCTCTATGGTTGAACCTTCAAACTCCAACCTATGTGTGTTCATCTTCTTCATGTAGTAAATTGGAAATTTTTCTAACTTGTTGATCAGTCCAATAGTTGAAATTTTCAGCCATCATTCCCTCTCAAATGCTGTCAGAAAAATGATCATTTCATTTATCTTGAGGACTGAAAATTCTAGCCAAAATCGGACTACTCAAAAAACTGTGCAAACCAGAAAATTTTTTGGACAGTTTTCGCAGCTTGGTGAGCCAAAAACCAAGCTGTTTCTTCTAATTTTTCAACCAGCAATACAACCTTGTTTTTCCTCCATAAAGAAGGCTGGAAACTAGCCTTAAAGGACCCTCCAATGGCCCTTCAAATCTTTTGCAAGCTAACTGAACAAATGGCAGCAAAATCTGCCCAGAAATTTCCAGCAAACTTGCGAAAAATCTGTTCAGAATTTCCAGCTTTGTTTTCTTCTTCACCCTTATCCGAAACTTCCTCCATTTTTCTGTACAAACTCACCTTGAACAGCCATGAGCAGAGCTTCATCATCTTCTCCAGTGTTCTGCTTGAAAAACAGTTCCATGGCTGCTTCTAAAATCTCTCCATCAATCACTCCAATCAAACCATTAATTGAAGTCCAGAATTTCAGCAAGATATTTCAGCAAACTACCATAGATTAACCCTCAAACAACCAGAAAATTCCTTCACTATTGTACACCATATTTCAGCCACCCTAAGACTCCATCAAACAACATTCATCTCAGCAAAATTCCAACAAGCCAGTCAGCCATTGTAGCTTCCTAAAAGACCTTCACCATCAAAGATCTACTTACCATATTTGCTACCATAAAATATTCCCTAAATTATTCTTTTTAAATTTCAAACAACTAGCCTTCCTTTTCCTCTCAAATCTGAAAATTCAATTACCAAAAACCATTCAAACAATTCGGATACCCTTCTCCCACAGAATTTCAGCCAGTTCAACCAATTTCTCTCCATTCTCTCTAAACCTTCAAGAACACCTACTACCATTCTCACGCCTAAGACCATCCAAAACCACTTCAATCTTCTCCAAAAACTCCATATTATACCTATCAACCTCGTGAACCCATTCCTGCAATTTTTAACATCAAACTCAGAAATCAAAGTCTCACTTTTGGATCAAAAACCATAATTTTCTTGAAGGCTCAAGAACACTTTCAAGGTAAGCATGAACAATCATCTTCATCTTCTTCCACCTTTGACCTTGATGAGTATATACTAATGAACTCTCTCTCTCTCTCTCTCTCTCTCTCTCTCTCTCTCTCTCTCGGCCGAATGGTTACTTCAACCATGGCCATATTTTCTTCTTCTCTCTTGGACGGATCAAGTCTCCTAATAGTAAGGCTTCTCTTGAAACGACTTCAAGGTAGTCATCATCCAAGTAAGCCTCTTCAACCTTTTCTTTAAATCTTAGATTCATGTCTCTAGAATGTTTTGGAAAAGAATGGATTATGATTAAAGTTTGAGCATGTGTTTTGTGTTGGAGTTGGGATTGAAGTATGAGAATGGATGTGTTTTGCGATGGTGTTGAGATTGAAGCATGAATGAATGCATGTATATGATGGAGTTGGGATTGATGCATGAGTTGATTGTCTTGGTTGAATGTATGGCGTCTTAGGGTTTGTTGCATGTCTTCATGTCGTGAGTAGTATGTATGATTAAGCATGTTAGAGATTATGTCACATTTGGTGAAGAGCGTTTATGTTCATGCATTCTTGTTAAGGCCATGAATATGATTATGTTAGTAGAGTTTGGATCATGTATTGGTAAATTTGGACCTATGTTTTTATTCATGTTTTGGATGTTTTATTGATTGGTATAGAGTGTATGTTCATGATTATGGTTGGTAATAGGAATTATGATCATGACCTTGTTGTCCCTAAGCTAATTTTATTTCGTTAATAAAATGAATAACTCTATAATCTCTTCTAGTAGTTTCAAAAACCCTAGGAAAATGTGGATTTGGACTATTATATAAAATAATGATATTTTAATCAAATAAATGATAGCTTTTATTAAAGAAATAAAATATATAGATATTATAGATAATAGTAATAGCAAATAAAGCCTTTTATTTAAAATATTAATTTTGTAAGTCTCATATTCATAAATACTATTAAAATTTATTTATTATCTTTTAATCAAAACCTATTAAAATTTACTTACAACTAATTTTAGTTACCAATTATTTTCTAACAATTAATTATTAATAGATTATTATTTTAAATAATATCATCTAAGGCCTAGGACCCTTCACCAAATAAATCCTAATTTATTTATAGCAAGTTTTAAACCTACAACTTATTAGTATCTAATTCACAAACCCTAGTTATTTTAATATCAAGCAAGATTTATCTTACAAGCCTTTTATTTATTATCTAGCCTTAAATCTTAGGATATTAGGGTTATGATTGTAGTAAGTTGAGATAGGTTTATTTGTGGAAGTGAATTTTGGCTTGAGTTTAATTATGGCTTATGTTTACCCCAGGCGGGGTTAGGTCAGCTGTTGGAGATCTTTCTTTTGAGCAAGGATCAGGTAAGCTCCTGAAAACTTGTTTGTTGTAAAAGGTTTCTATGGCAAGCTAAACCCGAAGTATGTGAACACTGATTGGTAAAGGTAATTAAGGATAGTTTCCTTTCTTGTTTCAATCAAACCAATTATTTGAAAATCAACAAGCAGTTTTACTCAAATGCCAAACTATTTCTCAAACTAATTTTTGACAAGGACTTTAGAAACCCTTGATTGCCATTTTCAAGTAAAGCTATATTTTACTAGTTTGTTGAGTACTCAATAAGGGTAGGCTAGTAGTACTAGTTTTGAAGAGTAAGAGTGAGTCTTCTGGCAGGAAGCCACCTCCAGAAGATGAACTCAACTTAGAGACGTCAGTACTACTTAGTCATGCCGGTCCGAGCTAGCAGGTTTAGTTATGTGGACTGTGTGTTGTCGGAATGGACAACCGGTTTTGTTTGGGTATAGAGAAGGAGGAGAATCTTACCTGGTAAGCCGATCACTTACCTTTTTTGTCAGTCTGCACAAAGTGTGGCATTCTAACCGTTGTTTAGTTATGGGGCCCAACGTGTGGTAACCCATGGCCGCCTTTTTGAGTGGTCGTTTTTATTGTACCTATATGGTTGGAAAAGCCAAAACGCCACTCTTGCTTTTGAACATTGTTTATTGCTTGCCAATATTTTTCTTATGAAGCTCTTACACTTTGTATTCACAAACTATTTTTCTAAATACTCAAAGTACACACGGACTTATTGAGATTTTTATCTCATCACCCTTTTTACCATGATTTCAGGTCGATCCTGTTATGGGGATGAGTAGCTAGTTGTTGCTTGCTTGGAGGATATTCTATTATTTATTTTATGTAATGCTTTGGGAGTTGAAAGTGAACAATTTGTATTTATAGATTTATCTTGAAGTTTTAGATTGTAATAAGTTTTAATTTTGAAGTATTGTTTTATTCTTGTTGTGTGTCCTAGTTATAAAGACCCCTTGTCCTTTGGACGGGGTGACATCCCCGGCCCTATTGGGCATAGGTAGTGGGGTGATACAGTTCTTATTGCGATCAAATGCATACAAGTGTCCTTTTCTGTGGTTGAAAGAGTTCTCAAAAGAATCAAATTGAAATTGTCAAAATCTGCTCTAAAAAGAAAAACCCTCCGACATTGATCAGAATAGACCTAGCATCGGGTCCATTCGACCTACTTTGCATCGGATCCATTCTAGTTCTCATGGAAATTGCTGTTTTTCCAGCACAGGCCTGGCGCCTAGTGACATAACTGGACTTGACACTGGGTCCGATCTGGAATCTTTCACTTTTTGCTCGAAATCTACTTAAATATGTACAAATTTATCAAAAAACATTTTTTACAAGCAAAATATCAAATAGGAAGGAATATGCCCAGTTATTGTAACAAAAGTATCTTGAATTAACCTCAAATAACTAGTAAAATAATGATTATTTTAGCCCCTATCAATGTAACTACACAAAAAAAAAATTAAAAAAAAATGGAAGGCTTAGATAGGCTACTTTAAGAATGATTCTGAAGATGCGAAACTTCCATCCTAAAAAAAACCGATAGAGAGACAATAGATGAACAAGGAAAAGTAAGCAAGGGCTACTGTAGCAGAAGCTACTCCAAATTTGATAGTTTTCCATCATAGTAGGAGGAAGGTACATATGGAAAGGTATTGTTAGTTTAAGAGATCGAATTAGAGATGCCTCAAGGATGGAAAATTCTATGCATCTGAGGGAAAATTGTTTGAAACAACCCCAATACAACCAAGGAAATCCTACTCATCCACCATACTCGGGCAACTGGGGATATGTAGCTAAAGGAGGAAATAGCGTGAAGTTATCAGTAAAGGTTACTGAGTTCGCTATGAACAGAAAGGACGTAAGGACCAAATGTACCCATGACACAAGGTGAATCCTATCTCCTATATCTTGACAGGAATAAGCTCTTTAGTCTGAGTTTTGTGCGATTCTATATATATTGTGTAGTGTGGTACTCGTTTGAATCATGATAGTGATGAATAAGCTTATAAATCATCTTTGCATACCTTTATATGTAGGCCAATGAAAATTTATAGGTTTTTGGTCTGGGATATGAGATTTTTGTTGGAGAAGTAAATCTACTAAGAAATCTTACTTGTTTATTCTTTTAGAAGGATGGCATCATATTAGGTGTGGATTGATTGACAAAACGAAGAGCCTGAGTTGATTGTAGGGATAGAGTGGTGTGTTGTTGTAGATCAAATGAATGTGATTAAATTTAGATGAGGTAAGGTAGAGGAAGAGTATAATGCTTAATAGTGGGAACAAAAGCTTGAAACTGATGTTGAAAGGATACCTAGATATCTAGCCTAATTAGTTAATATATCCCATAGGATACAAGTATAGGAAGACACCCAAGAGGTTAAGATTTTCTATAATAGTTTCTCTAATGAAGTTGATCGCATTACCTTTACTTTGGGAAGTACAACTTGAATTGACTTTGGTGCTAAGCAGAACCCTTCTCAGAAACTCTTTAATGTATGCTAACAGTAGGGCTCAAGAAACTGAAAAGCCAACTAAAGGAGCATCTCAAGAAAGGTTATATCCAATCTAGCATTTTATCTTATGCAACCTCAGTATTGCTAGTGTAGAAAAAGAATGGAACTTTAAAGTCATGTATAGATTATAAAGGATTGAATAGTTTGACGATAAAAAAAATGAATGCTACTATTTCTCTAGGCTTGGAACGAAGATATTATTAAGAGTGAACCTAAGAGGAGGACACACCTAAGACTTCAATTAATACTAGGAATAGGCATTAAGAATTTGTATTGATAATGTTTCGGGTAACAAGTACCCCAACCTATTTTTATGGAATAAATGCATAGGATTTTTAGTAATCTTCCTTGGATAAGTTTTAAGAGATTTTAATATATTTTAAAAGCCATAAAGGATATGCAAATTATTTGAAGATGGATTCAGAAAAGTTGAGGGAGCATAAGCTTTTGCTAAGTTTAGTAAATGTGAAGTTTTAGTCGGGTACCGTTTTATTTTGAGACATGTAGTCACTAAGGATAGGATTATAGTTGATTCATTTAAAGTGAAGAATATCGCCAATTAGAGGTAATATGAGTTAGTGGCGAATATTAGAAATTTCTTACGATTAACAAGATAGTATTGTTACCTCATTAAGGATTCTCAACCCTTACAACACCTTAACTTAACTAATGGCTAAAGGATGCGCTATTCTTATAGTTGAGAAGTGTGAAAAAAAGCTTCCAAGAAACTCAAGAAAAAACTTATGAATGCATCCACGCTAACCCTTCAAGAAGACAGGACCCTTATACCTTATACACGGATGCAACAAAGGAAGAATAGTAGTCGTGTTGGTAATTTTTGTAAATAAAGACTTATTCTTCTTGATCTCATCTCTGACTTTTTTTTCTTTCAAATTTCTTCTTGCTAACTCCTTCCCTTTACCTTTTGTTGTTATCATGAGAGCTCTCTCAGGACTGAGCTGGTTAAGGCAACCAACATTACTTAATTCATTGTTCAGAATTAGTTCTTATCAAATCCATCAACATTATGCTCAATGTTTCTCAATAAAATCTTTATTTTGGCTTCTTATTTCTTATTACATCGGCCTTATTCCATCTATTCCATTCACGCACTTCGGCATATGTCTTCTCATTCGATATCCTGCATGCCAACTTTTTTCTCCATCATTTATTGGGAATTTTCTTCTAAGGTTTGGTTGATTAAGGCAACCTTTGCTACTAATTTAATGTTCATAGCTATTAGTTCTTTAACTTTCCAACATTTCCTAAATTCTTTCTATATTATCTCTATGATGGCTTTCTATTTCTCGCCTTATTGAACTTACTCTATCTATTACTTGTTCTATTTCATTCATTTGATTTAGCACACTTTGACTTGTGTTTTTTTCTTACTATCTCCTTATATCTCCTAAATTATAATGTCACCATTTCCACAATCATTTCCCTCTTTTATTCTTATAGTTCTCCTTGATGCCTAAAACTCTCTTTCTTTTTCAAATGATACTAATTTATATACTATCAAATATTGCAATCATTCCACTTTCTTGCCTTTAATGTTTTCTTGATCACAATCTTCTTTTAGTGTTAAATTTTCCTCACTCTTTGTTTCTTTTCTTCCACCAAATATCAACAACACCATTTGCTCAAACTTCTCATCCCCGTGATATTGTAGTACCTTATATCGTTGGAAAACCTTTTTTTTCATTTCAGATGTTATTGACTTCTTGTACTCATTTTTCTGTTTCGTACCTCTTGTTACTTCTTGCAAATGCACTTCTTTTTCTTCTAAGACATGCATATTTAAGGACTTCTCCTTGCCATTCACTGGAGGGGAACGATACTCATCATGATACTCATCAATCAAAATGATTTCTTTAACAGCCAGTGGTTTCAATTTGGCTCTATTGTTCTTTGATGTATCTTGATCATTATTTTTCTCTTATCATTGTAATTATGCTTTAATTTACATACTTTTCAATCCTTCCTAGATTAGGAATGCAACTTTCAGTATTTGGAGTACCGTCCTTTTTCCATGTCCTTTGGTTTCTGATCCTACTGACTTTTCCCTTTTGATCTTTTTTCTAATCCTTTTGCTCTCACATATTCTTTATCCCTAAACATATAATCAATGATGAACCCTTCAACTAAACCCCATCTGAGTAATGTCGGAAACCGATTAGGATTTTGGAAAGAAGTGTTGAAGGGGTATTAAAAAAAAGAATTCCAATGGTTAAGGTTCTTTGGGAACATCACGAAATCCAAGATGCCACTTGGGAAACAGAGGAATGAATAAGAAAGAAACACCTAAAATTACTTTGAGGTATGACATAATAGGAATTTTGGGCGTGAAATTCTCTTAAGAGGGGGAGAATGTAACACTCCACCTTAAATGCATCTAGCAATAGGGGAATACATTGCCCATATAGCAAGAGCATTCTTGCATGTAAACATAATTGGAATGGCATGAATGAATTTATTTGAGTAAGATTATGGAGGAATTGTTGTGCTTAGGTGATGATTGAGAAATCATGACTTCATGTAATAATGGATAGAATATTTTTGCTTAAAACTATTAATTGGGGAAAGAAATAGATATATGAATATATATATATATATATATATAAGAAAATAATAAATAGTTACCTAAATTATTTATTTATTATTAATTAATAGCTACTCAATAATTAAATACAAAAATTTAGATATTAATTAATGAGTAGGTATTAATTAATAATAAAAAAATAATTTAGGTAACTATTTATTATTTTCTTTTTTATATATATAATTATATATTTACATATTTATTATATATTTGTATATTTGCAATATATTGACTAAATATTATTTATATGTTTTATTTTATTTAATTGTGTACATAGTAATTTTTCAAGTATTTAAATTTTAGATTAGCAAGACATTTCTCTTATTTTATTTTGTTTTATTCGGAGGGAAATTGAATTTTTTTTTCCAATTCAAATATTTATTCTAACTAGGAGAATACTTTGTGGGAATTATTAGGCTTCTAGAAGCCTAGTAGCCACCATTTGGGGTAGGAAAAAGGGGGGGGGGAACCTAATTCATGTGTATTTGGGAAATTAACTTAAACGGGATTTATTATTTCTAGTTCTTTAATACTTAGAAAAAATTTGGAGAATATTCTTTTCCTATTTCCTCTCCTTTGTGCCACCACATAGCTCGCCAAACCCTCTAGGATTATGACTAATTAATTAAAGGAAGCTTTTATTTAGTTAAAACTTAGAGAAAAATAAGATTTTCCTTAATTCTTCTAATTTTTCTCCTATTTCCTAAACCTAATATAATTCATCTAGAAACGCCTATCGAAATCATATTTTTGAACCCTAAATACCCTAGTAGTCATCCCACTCTCTCTTCTTTCCCCTAGCACATGAAATTCCCTTCCCCTTGCGCCAAAATTAATTTTTCTAATTGCTTACGGAAAATTCTACACAAGCCACACATTTGAAGCAACAATCTTAGATTGAAAGCCTGTAAATTTTGGTGGAAAGAAAGGCTAAAAAATGCTTTCTACCCTTCCTAAGAGTGATCGACATTGGAGTGGCAAGAGGTAAGGATCTAAAGCATTCTTTTCTTAATTTTTCTTAGTGTCGCCATTGTAGACCAACATAAGTGTTTTGCCAAATAAATTATTAATGTGTTTTTCTAGACTAAAGATGATTAAAGGAGTTTTTTTAAGAATCAAACTTGCTTAAATCTTGGAAAAGAAAGAATTTTTCAAAGGATTGATACCAAAGAAAATACCTTTTTATCTTGAATTAATATATTTACAAAAGATGGAATTTTTCTACAGAAAAAGATAATTTCTTGATATGTTCTTAAATGATCTTGATGTGTTTAATGCTAGAATTTTTGTCTTCAAATTGAATTCATTCTATGTTTGTGATTTCTTGAGTTAACCAGTCTAAGGGAATGATTTCTTGAAGGATGGGATAAATTTTATGCTTACTGGAATTTCTGAAAATATGTGATAGTTGCTTGATTTTGTTCAAAATAAATTACCAATATAATTTATTATTGTAGGGACTTTTGATATCAATTGCTATACATGTAAAGGATGTTATTTATGTTAATAATTAAGCATGAAAACCATGGGTTTAACCCCACAAAATTTTTGAAAATCAGGGGAAGCAAAAATAGAGTTATTGGTTTTGCTATATTTCCTGTGAAATATTCCGAATTTGACAAGGTAAAAAATAGACCAAATGTAGATTTATGTGTCCATTTTGTAACTGGAAAATTTCAGAATTTTCTGATATATGGATTAAAAGTTACGAATGTTTCTCTAACGCTGGTCTGTTCTGGGTAGAAAGCTACAATAACGAAAATAATTTTCCTGGGCATGAATTAAATAAAATTTTTTGTGAAGGTCCACCTGTACTCCATTTTGTATAAATTAAGGTTTATCTCTGCAAAATTTAAGGTCAATCAGAGGTGTTTTTCTATGTATTATGTACTTGGAAAAGAATGGGTAACTTGCTGAAATTTGTGATTGACTTAATAATTTTTAGGGAAACTCACTATTATTAATATATACCCTTCATTCGGTGTAGTAATTATAAGGGTTGACACTTAGCAAAGTAGTAAAGGTTTGGATATTGATTTACTTGAAGCCTTGTTGATTGGATGTGAATACAGAATTAATTATAAGGAATATGATTTCCTAAAGTGCTAGGAGTAAGCTATGACTTCTTTATTTCATAACTTTTAGACTTGGAAGGTGGTCAAGGGCAAGGGTTTACCCATTAGAATTAAGGAATTTAATTGATACACCAAGGTAAGTTCTTGCATTAGACCGTTTATGAAACAATATAATTGCAAGTTGTCAAATATTATGCGTCAACAAAGGAAATATGGTTTGTCGTGATGAAATGTTTAGCATGGTTGGCTTTTTGACTTTATTTCTACTCACGCACTGATTTCTTAAATAAAAAGAATTTCAAAATGACTCACTTAGTTTTCTCACTAAATAATTTCATCAAAGTTTACCAAGTCATGCTGGATATTTTCTTTTGACTACTATTTGATGCTAATGAGTTTCCTTGAGGTAAATCGTTAGTACTGAATAAGGGAGGGCAACTATCACTAGCTTAAGACGGGGCGAGCTAGTTTTCTGGTAGGCGACCACTTCTAGGAGATAAACTCATTTCTGACTAGGTGACTGTGTTAGTAGTTAGGCTGGTCCGAGCTAGCAACCAGTTCTAGGTGGGACTGTATTTCTCCAGAATGGACAACCGGTAAATTAGAGGGGTTTGGGAGAAGAAGAAGAAGTATCCCTACCCATGGGTTGCTCACCCACCATATGTAATACCCCACCCAAAACCACCTTTGATTATGGGGAAAAGTCGTGCATTGCATAGCATCTTGCATTTTATGTGGTAGTTAGAATAATTTTATTTGCATGGATGCATGTGAATTTTTCCGTTGCTCTTGCATTTGAATTAATTGATGTGAAATAGTTGTGTTGTTAAAGATTTGGTTAATGGAGGTTTGGTCGAAGATTTGGAAGGATGAGTATTGGGGTGGTAAGAACTTTTTGTAGAAAAATTAGCATTGGAGTTGTTTTGGAATAGCGGGGAGGTTAGTGATTTCCTTTGGTGACCCGAGTTCGAATTCTACCTTTTGTGAAGTTAGTTTCTCTTCTTGAAATTCTTTTCTTTAGACCATTTCTTGTCTTGGCCGAAAAAGAATCTAGCTATCCTAGAGAAATTTTAGTATTTTTACTCCAAGGAAATAAGTCTCTATATTTATTTCCTAAATTCAAGGACTTTGATGTGAATAAAGTTCACCTTTAATTTTCAGCTTGTGTTCCTTAGGATTTTCGAAAAAACCCTAGCTAGTAATTAAAATATTAGCTTGATTTTAGCTAGATAGATGTTGCCATGGATAGGTGGAATTAATGAGTCCTTTTCCTAGTAGAAAATCTTGTTGATTTTAATCCTAGAATGTTAGCTAAAAATCTGGAAAAAAATTCCAGCAAGTGCCGCCACATCTTGGAGGACTTGTAGCTCAATCCAAACTCTTCTAGGACTAGAGGAAATCCTATCCAAATCCTTGATAAAAATCAGATTTTATTTTAAACCAAATTCAACTAGGATTTTCTTCCTTTCCTAGCTGAATTTCGGCAGCCTTGTGTCACCACAAGCTATCCGAAAATTCCAGCTTCTTAGCTACAATCCAACTCTGTAAATCCTAACTCAAAACACCTAAATATTCCTCATCAATTCAAGGTACCTTAGCTGCACAAAACCAGAATTTTATTCACACAAAACACTGAAATTCGTCCAGCTTATGCACAGGAATTTCGGCAGCTTGGTGCAGGAATTTCGGCCAGCTTTGAACTCCTACTCCAACCGAAATTCTGCACACATAACCCACTGAAAAACCCCAGCTGATCAAGCTATTTTCAGCGCCCAAAACCCCAATTTTCCTCTGGAAATTTCGGTAGAATTATAGCAGCCAAAACAGTCCAAAACTTGTTACTCTTGCACAGAATTTTCGCAGCACTTGCACAGGATTTTTCAGTCATCAAAACTCACTCAAACTTTTCCTTGTTTGGCCCAAAATTCTGAACACATTCAGCCCTTCCCTTGAGCAGTATTTCGGCCAGCATAAAGGAGCAAAATTTCAGAATCTTTTCCTCCATTAAACTCCCCTAAAATCGACAGCAAGGTGACACGCAACAAGCTGAAATTTCGCCTTTGCTGTCCATGAAACCTAAAGCCATTAGGAGTCTATCTAAACATCACCATCTAACCCTAAACCAATCTTCTCTAACTCTAAATCATAGCAACCGTCTACCCTCTCCATTCTACACGAAAATTTCAGCAACATCTCCTTGCAAATTTTCGAAAACAGAAGAGCTATTCTAAGCCAAAAGTCGAACACACCTTAAAGTAAGCATAAATCCTTTCAACCTCTTGATGCCGTTTTCTCTAATGATTCTTTTCTCTTTCTTCTACCCTTAAATCAAGCCCTATAGAGGCTGATTTCCTCTTCTTCCTTAATTTTCGGTCAAGAGAAGCAAAGGAGGTAGCTTTTCTCTTCTTCTCAAGCGAATTCGGGACGATCACCATAGGAGCATCGAGACCTCATTACCCGGTAGTTGCAAGGTAAGGGAATACCCTCCCTTGATGCTGAAAGTAAAGTTTAATGGTGTTTATTAGCGAGATAAACATGTGGTCGTAGTATATGATCTTTGGGGATTGAATAGTTTACTTGGAATTAAATAGGAGATTGCGAATTGTTATGGAAATAAATGGGATTAGAGCATGTTTGAATTAATTGAGACCCTGATCATGATATTATATGGTTTAGATCAGGAGGATAATTGAGGAAAGCCAGCTGTGAATTTATCGCATTTATCTGAGGCATATCAAGTAAGTCCTTGCATAAACTCTTTTATTAAACGTTGTGATGGTAAGTCCTTTTATAAACTGTTTTGTTAAATGTTGTGATGGCAAGTCTATATTGTGAAGCTTTGTAAAGCTATTGTTAAACTATGTTTGCTTGGGTTGTAAACGTGGATATTTATTCTTTAAACGGTTTTGTCAAACTAACGATTTTAGCAAGAAAAATATTCTTTTCCTTAAATTTTTAGAAATCTCTTTTAAAGAAAACCACGTATTACAAAGCCAAGGTTTGGAAATATTTTGAATCAGGAATTGACGTATATGTTCGTTGAGTACTCAATAAGGGTAGGCTAACAATACTAGTCTTGGAGGGCTAGCGTAAGTCTTCTGGCAAGAGGCCACCTCCAGAAGATGAACTTTGCTTGAAAAGGCGACAGTGTTGGTTGGTCAGGCTAGTCCAAGCTAGCATTATACCTGAAAGGTATTATTAATTTTTCCGGTATGGACACCCGGATGGTTTTGTTGGGTGTAGAGATGGAGGAGTATCTCACCCGGTGGGCTGTACACTCACCTTGATTAGAACGCCCAACGTGTGGTAATCTGGTCCGAACAAGGTGCACAAAGTGTGGTGTCTTGGCCAATTTGTTCTCATGGAGCCCAACGTGTGGTGACATGACTTTTATCTGAGTGGAGGATTTATTTTGTACAAAGTGTGACAATGAGAAAAACCCACTCCTTGTGAAAAGAGATTGTTATGACTTGCCAAATTGTTTCTACAAATGTTTTACACTTTGCATACACGAACTATTTAAAACACCATGTGCACACACAGGACTTACTGAGATTTATTCTCATACCGTTTTACATCATGTTTTCAGGGGATAGACTGTGCTGAGTCAGCGGGGCATGTGATAGTTGAAGCTTTTGCTATTTTCTCTAGCCGTACTAGGAGACATTTGTTGCTTATGCTTCTAAACAATATTTTATTTTATTCCGTTTTGCTCCAAGTTGAGCCTGATGTAATAAGAGTATTTCTTTATTTATCTAAGTTGATCCTTTTGGAGATTGCCTTTATATTTTATACCTCGTTCTAAAGACCCCTTGTCCTATGGGACGGGGCGACATCCCCGCCTTTTTAGGGTACGTAGTCGTGGGGTGTTACACCATACTCTGATGCAAGGTTTTATAGTATAGGGTCATGATGCAGGGTTTTATGACTCAGGACTATATGCAAGGTTTCATAGCCCATATTATTGTTGAGTGATTGATTTCTTTGAATTATGGTTATTTACTATGATTGCAAATTGAAAATGCTACTTTTGTGTTTAAAACTCTTGATTTTGATTGCAATTGCCCTTTTGGAATTTAAAAATTACATATCACAAAATTGTTTCAAATGTACACTCTCACACCTGAGGACTTACTAGGAAATTTATTTCTCACATTTTTTGTGCATGTTTTCAGGTTATGAGCACTACTGATAAGATCAAGGCTAGAGTTTAAAATCTTGTACTTAAAATTTTATTTGTGTTGCTTAGAGACAATGTTTTGTCATTCTTTGTTTTGAGACTCTATATAAGTTTTACTTGAGTTGTATTACGATTAGTTTGATTTAGGTATTAATTTGGATGAGTCATTTATTTACCTTGTTATAAAGACCCCTTATCCTATAAACGGGGCGGTATCTCCACCCCTTTAGGGGTACATAGGTTGCGAGGTGTTACAATAACAATAATATGCAAAATTTACAATCTGGCTAAAACATTACATAATTATGTCACTAGAGTGAGTTGAAACCAATTGAAATTCTATCTCTCTGTTATCCAATAAAACAGGTCGAACCCAATATATATACTGCATTAGATATAAATAATAATCTAACTAATTGTTCAAAACAACACACTTCAGCATTTCATCTTTTATGATTTCCCTATCACTTCTTTTACAAATTTTTTCTAACAAGTCAAGAGAAACATTGTTCAATTTAAATCTTCCAAATACAAAAGTTTCTAATTTAGGTTCAGTACAGTATAGCACAACTCCAAAGCAAAGGCATGTCGTAGAGAAGGATCAAATCTTATCTCAATACTGAAATTTTTGAGCAATCATCCAGTGTTGAATTGTTCATATGAATGAAAAGGAAAAGAATCTATCAGTCAATGATTACCAAAAGTATAAGTTTATGATCTATTGAACAATTATACAAGTGTTGTTCGTAGACATGTAACAAATCGTATAACTATCACACTTGAAACGGAGAATGAGTGGGCTGAGGAATGGGAGAGAGAAGGAAAGAAAAATATACTATGCTATATTTTCCGACAACTGTGTTTCATACTTTAATTTCTTCAACTTTTGAACCAATAACTACCAACACACAAAGGAAAGTGAATGGTAGATAGAAAGAAAGGAGAGAGAGGGTAGGAAAAGGGAGCACAAAAGATATATGGAAAAAGAATTTTAGTTACATCTTATGAAGCAATTGATCTAGGATAAATAAGAAATTGATAAAGTTGTTAAAAACTCTTCAGATGATAAGTAGACCTCTAGAAAAGAACACACACACACAAATTATAAATAGTAGCACATACTCTCCTTTCAGTTCATTAGGCCGATTCAACCCTATAGAACCTTAAAAATAAACTATTATTTCAGAGAATTAACATTAAAGGTAGAGTAGAATATGAGAGATATTGAATGGAACGTGAACCTTTTCCTGCTAGAGAAGCAAGCCAACCATCCTGAAGGAGAAAACATGATAAGAGCAATGTCTATATCACATAAAATTGCTAATTCATTAGCCCTTTTATATGCCATCCTTGCGTTTTGAATAGGTTACTTTCCAAGCTGGAAGTTCTCAAATCTCTTCAATGCCAACTTCTTCCGACCTATGAATGAAAAGCTTGTAGGCAATTGCATAAAAAAAAAAAGACAATTCTTCACTAAAAAGGAAAACAAAAATGTCAACAACCCAACATAGGACAAAATCAAGCAGATTGATTATTATGATTATTATTATTTCTACTACTTTCATGACAAGCATTACAAGATGTTGATAGATCTACGTAGAATAGATAGTAAAAATTTCTTATTAATGATATCTTCCACAACCTAGCAAAATAATTGATTGCCTCCATATATTTCTAGAAAAAAGAAATCAAATCATATTTGCATCTTAGACATTCTAAAATGTAAAAAATGAATCAAACAAGACTACAATCTAGAAGTAGTTTTTGAAAATAGCAGCACCCCTATTTCAAAAAGGACCAAAAAAGTTTCTACAAAAAAGAAAGTGAGGAAAATTATATAGGTGTCATCTAAAATTTTGCAATGACCACAGAGCAAAAAATGAAATCAAGGCCAGAAGTGATCAATTATTTTCCAAGAAAAATGGAACACAGAGGCCATAGAACATCATTTCTGCATAGTATAGTAGCATAGTATAGTATTCCTTTAACCATAAGGGTTTGCTATCATTGGTGTTAAATAGTTTAGGAGTAGCCACCATGTAGTAAATATATACTGTCCATTCCTTTAATGCACATGAATACAACAAATTAAACACTGCAAAAAATTAATAGGACAAGGTAAATAAAAGGACTGGATTTCTTCTTTTCTTATCTTTTTCATGTTTCTTGCATTTATTAATCAACAAATCAAGTATAGCCCATGAGACAAAATGGAATTTATTCTCAACTATAACAAGATAAAAGATAAAATTTCAAGTAGAATTAAAATGCTAAACCTTTAAAATTACCTTCAGATAATGACAATTCACTGAAGACCAAACCATTATCAGCCCTGAAAATATCCCAAAATCTGCTTAGGCGGTCTTTTTTTTTTTACCTAGAACTCCTTTCTTGTGGTTTTTTTATATCTAGATTCAGTTATGCGTTTCATTCTTTCACCACTTGCATACTTCCTCTCACGGGAAAAAGAAATACCACTCAAGATCCTTACCTTTAAAGCAAGATTTATCTAAAGAAGAAAGAAAAATACTTATATTGCACACATAAAATGAGCAAATAAAGAAGAATGAAAAATAAAAATTAAGATAAACAATTTTCTTTTAAAAAAACACACACATAGAGTTTGATGCGGATGTGCTCTTGCTATCAAAGAGATTCATTATATAACCCTGTATATGTATATCTATATTCTCCAATTAAAACCAATAATTGGGGAAAAAAATAAAAAGAGATCTATCTATTTAACCACTGATCAGGAAAAAAATTTGAAAAAAAAAAAAAGAAAGAAGGATAAAGAAGAAGTTAGGGAGAGTCACATTTCTCTTGTCGAATCTTTTGGCTTTCCATCCGCGATAATCTAAAACTCCCAACTTTGGTTTTACTGTTAAACTCATTCAACAACGGCAGTGCAATTGAAAATGGAAAGGCAACTGTTATTTTTTTTGTAAGAATAGAGAAGCATATGAATGTGGGGAAGACGTATTATCTTAGAAGATGTAACAAATTAGGTAGGGAGATGATAATAAAGAAAATTGAAAATGATGTGAAATTACCATATTGTCTGTGATGACCAAACAAACCTAGACCCTATATAAAACTATTTAAAATTTTTTATAAAATCTCAAATTTTTAATGTAGTTTTTAGAAAATTTAAATAAATATCAACCATTAGATTAATAAAATTAAAATAGAAAAAAATTATTAAAATAATATGTGAAGAAAAATCACTCATCTCTTCATTTTTAGTAAATACATTTAGATGAAGCAACTGCAATGCTCTACGACCTAGCATCACCAGTGATAGGAATCGCCCCAGGCATGAAGGCCACTCAAAAGAAGACAAAGAGAAATCCAAGTCACAACTCATGGCACCTTGGGTGAGATCCATTTTCAAGAGGTTTTAACAGGAGTTTAAGGCCAACCAAGCTAACAAACCAAGGGCCAAGAGAATGATGAAGGAGTGGATAAAAAAAGGAAGGCCAAAAGGAGTACAAAGAAGGAAATAATCCTTGTGAAAGGTCAAGCAAACAAATGAACAAGGATTAAAGGGCAAACGGGTATATGAAGGAATGCGACCTAAGGGAGCTTCAAATGGAAACAATCTTGGCTTCAAGACTATTTGGAAGATCAAAGGGACAACTAAGGCCACCTTAGAGGTCAATAACAATATTTAGGATGCAAAACATCAAGGAGAGAATAGAAGAGGATCGAGAACAGGCCATGTTGCTGGTATACAAAAGACGTCAACTGGAAGCAGTTCGCGCGGAAATGTTGCCTAGCAGAATGGACCTGGGGCTAGCCAGAGTTTCCCTACCAGGTGTTAGCTATTATCTGTCAGAATTCTTTAATTTTTTATGCTAGTACTGTTCCAACAAAACGGACCTAGCGCTGGCTCTACTAGCCCGACCCAACACCGGCTGTGGACTGGCTGAGTCCTGATTTTTTTGTTCCGACTTTTTGTGAATGGGTACTATTCCTCCAAATTGGACCCGATGCCATCCTTAGGTGTAACACCCCACTATCTACGTACCCAGATAAGGCGGATGCCACCTTATCCAAATGACTAGGGGTCTTTATAACGAGGTACAACTAATAACTAATAGGAAAAAAATCCAACTAAATAAAGTAACAAAATACTCTTATTACATCTGAGAGAAATACTTATACAAGTCTGAGAGATCAAAACTAACAAATATCTCTTGAAAGAAATACAAGTTAAAAAAATAAATAAATAAATGGACGATCATCGCTTATTCCTTCAACCTACTCAATATAAGTACTGCCCTGAAATTATGATATAAAAGGTGTAAGATTGGCATCTCAGTATGTCCCATGTGTGCAAGTGTCAATTATAACCATTTCGTGCATGCAGGTTTATCAAAATCACAAAATCGTGTTTGCAAGTCAATTTCATCAATAACAGTTATGCAAAGAAGCCTTGCTCAATGAATCCAAAATAGTTCACAATAAATCACCATTTTATCATATTCATAATTCATTAAGTAGGGATTAGCAAATGATCGAAACAATAGTATCATAATCTATATTATGGTTACCACCATGATAGCGTTCCAATGTATTCTTTCAATAATGGGCAGTGGGGGATCCTCCCACTAGGTGCGATACTCCTCCATCTCTGCACCCAACATTTCCGTTATCCAATCTAGATCAGCAATGTCCACATGGACCAATATGCTAGCTCAGACGGCCTAACTATGTAGTATTGTCGCCTCACCAAGTTGAGTTTATCTTCTGGAGGTGGCCTCCTGCCAGAAAACTCACTCTTGCTCTTCAAGACTAGTACTACTAGCCTACCGCCACTGAGTCCTCAACGCTCCCCATTTAGGGGCAGATTCATTTTCCCTTTTTCGAAAGTCTTTGATTAGCTTAATTGCAAAACGTGATTTTTTGTAATAGCATTTCCAAATAGTTTAGTATTAGTGTAAGAAATCATTTTTGAGTTTGAATAGTTGAAATTTGATAAACTCATTTAGAAAGTAAAACATCCATGTTTTCAACCCAAGTATCAAAATAACACAGTGTAACTCATCATGTTTAGCTAACGTTTTAATCCTCTTGTCAAAACATCAATTCCAAATAATATTGCAAAAATTACTTGCAAACATATAACATTTATCAAAATGGTTATGCAGGGACTTACTTGGATAAATCAACAGCTAGACCTAATTCAATTGATGGCCCTTACTTCTACTCATGCCTTATCTAAAATAAATGATTCTTTAATTAGAATCCAAATATTACATCTACTATTTCACGCAATATGACTTTTCATGATCTTATTAATAATCTAATTCATCCATGGTATCTAGGTAATTTAATTCATTAGTTCACATACACAACTTCCTTTGCCATGCTATTGATCATAACCATGCATTCATCCAAGTAAATTCACTACATGACAACTCTTATATTCAGCTAGTATAAAATTATCATAATCAGCCCCAAAAATATTAAAAGATCTCATCTTTGCCTACTTAGCATAGACCTAGATTCATCATGACAAGATGCATCAATATCCTATCTCATACATGCTTTATCTTTGGCATACATTAACATATTCATCATTCTAGTTAATTCATGCTTTCATGCTCGACTCCATAAGCATTCATAAGTCAATACACTAAATATTAATACCATTTAAATCAGTAAATATAGGATCTTGATTACGTCTTAGCGATCTTGATTACGTCTTAATGCCATTCACGACAACTTCTTGATGACTAGCTTGAGTTCAATAGATAGTTGAAGAGATTGGTCTGCCTAGATATCCTTGATCGAGACTCACCAAGAAAGGGATAAAATCAGTCCCTCATGGACGTGATTTAAGAGATAAAAGAGGAAAAGAATGGAGTAAGAGATGAGTATAAGGGTTGTAGATCAATTACCTTGTAGAGAGTTGCAGTTTTGGCTTTGTGTTTGGAGTGTGCTGGCCGAATTTTTGAGTAGGCTAAAGGTTGTTTGTTTCATGACTTTGAGAGGCTGAGAGGGTAGGAATTTTGTGGTTTGCTAGACAGAAAAGTCTAGGGTTTGGTGTTTAGGAGTTTGGAGGAGTTCTACCTTGCTATGGATTCTTGATCACAAGAGAAAAGTTGGACAGCTTTGGTCCTTCTTTGGGAGACGAAACTGGATAGTAGTTTAGGGGTTATTGCTGTTATGTTTTTTATGCTTATGCTGGCTGAAAATCTGGACAGAAAGAGTGAAGAAATCTGGTTGGTTTTCGGACTCCAAGATGGCAAGAATGAGAGAAGAAAAATGAGTATTTGTGTAGCTGTTTTTGCTCAATAACTAGAGAGGCTTTTGTGCAGGTTTTTGGCTGGAATTTTTGTGCAGTATGGTACTGAATTGAGGCTGAAATTCTGAAGGAATTGGAGAGGAAATTTTGGTATTTTTTTGGCTGAAATAAAGTCCTAGTTGGTTAAGATTTTCTTGGATAGCCCTAATTAGGTTTTGGAGAGTTTTAGTTGAGCTACAATTGCTCTAATGTGTGGTGGCAGCTTTGAGGGAATTTCCAGAAAAATATTGGAAGGAATTAGGTTGTTTATTTAAGAAATAATTTAATTTATTCCCTATATTAATTTAAGTAATTTAAATGGCTATTAAATAATTATTTTACAAGATAAAATTCTGGTTTCCTTTTTCCCTTGAAGCTACCCGAAATCCTTCTTTCTTTTTCTCCAAATTTTCGAAAATCCCCATCCAAGAGATAAAGACTTCATTTAAAATTCAGCTTTTATCCTTTTATTTCCTTTTTAAAATTCATTTGAATAAAATTAAAATATTGAGACTTATCTCCTTAAGGTGTGGCGGCTACCATATTAAAACAAGATGTATATTCATATATTTTATCTCCTAATAAATTACTTAGTTATAGCTTTTAAAAATCCAATTTAGTAATATTTAAAATTTTCTAAAAGATTATGATAAGATATTAGAAATAAAAATTTAATTTATTTTCAAATATTTTAAAAAATAATTCCCAAGATAAATCACACTCCTAAATTTTAGGAAATTGTCTCCAAGGTGGCAGCTACCCTAGGAGTATTTTGGCCAAGGCTTAGAAAAAATTAGGGAAGGAGAAAATAAAAGAAAAGAGAATATTTGAAGTAACTAGGATTCGAACTCAAGCCCATCAAGAATTAAACACCAAGCTTTACCCACTATTTCACAACAATTCTTGTATAACTTTTCCTCTAATTAAATTCCCTTATTTCCTACTCACTTGCTTCTTCCTCTTCCTAATGAATTCTTCTCAACAAAATAAAAACTCAACTAACTCCAATAACACAACCACTTCAATAATAAATTAATTCATAAAACAACAAACTCGTGAAACTCATATTTTCATGAAAATAATTCAATTTACTAAATGCAATATAAAAATGCTATGTTATGCATGACTTTCTCCCATATAACAAATGTAGCTTAATATGGGGTATTACACTATGAGAGCTACCTAACACCTACCCTGTTTTGGAACCCGAACCCCTGACGTTTGGCAACTATTTTGGGTTCATTTTGTAATATTTAAAAGTATTTAGTTCAAGAACATAACATCGTTCTATAATGTTTTGTATTAGATTATGTTAGGGGACTATAAATACCCTATTATAACATTGTAAGCCAAAAAACCTTCGGGAGACATGTTAAATTGTGAGAGGTCAATAACTCTTTGAGAGCTTTGGAGAGGATAATCCTCTTAGGTTATATCTATTAAACATCAAGACTAAATCAAAGAATTTATTCCCACATTTGATCTTGTCTCTAAATCTTAAGGAATAATCTCAACTTCATCTCTATTCTTATGTGCTAGGTTGCCTAGTGTGTTTGATAAGATTGGGTTAGGGGCCTTCAAATTCCTATTCTTGGTATTCTAATCTTTGATAGATTAGGGTGTTAGGGTGTCTTTGAAATATGATAGATTTACATTATCACAAGAATGTTAATTTCCTAGCATTTTGGTGTTCTTGTGTGTGAGTTTGTTAGGGTTCTTGTTTTGAGTTCAATCTACAAGTTTGGTGCTTCCCAAGATCACATCAAGTGATATCAGAGCTTGCATTGTATTGATTCTAATAAACCAATTTTCTTTAGGCTAAAGTACAATCTTCTTCAAGATTTGTTGAGCATTTTCAATTTTCGTCACTTTTTCTCTTGCCATTTTGGAATGCTTGAAACTCAAGATTATGTCATGAACTTGATGTTAAATTGGTCCTATACGTTGGTATAATGTTTGAGAAATATTTTGGCATGGAAAATTGTTGATTTGAAGCTCATATTGCTGCAAAATTCTTATTCCCGTAACTATATTCCTTACAATTTTTGGGGTTTAAAAACTTCAATTTGTGCCATAGAAATGCTGTTAATTTGACCCCATTTAGTATATTGATGTTTGAGGAGTCATTTGGTGTAAAAATTGGTTGATTTGGGGCCAAAACCAAGCTGAAATTTGCTATACAACATTGAGCTACTAGATTGCACTCAATGTGTTTGATATATTGCTCCAATGGTTTGTGATTATTTATACTTAACTACCAAAGCTTCCATTCATGAAGTGTGATGACTAATTTAATTAATGGAGTGCATTTGTAAAGTTAATTAGTATTATTGTTGATGCTAGAATGTAACACCCCACTACCTACATACCCAGATAAGGCGGGATGGTGCCCGGTCCAGAGGATCAGGGGTCTTTATAACGAGGTGCAAATAATAAATAATAAAAAAAACTAACTAAATAAAATAATAAAATATACTTATTACATCCAAGAAAAATACTTATACAAATTTGAGAGATCTAAGCAAACAAACATCTCTTGAAAGAAATATAAATCAAAATAAAATAAACAAATAGGCGATCCTCGATTATTCCTTCACCCTGATCAATATAGGTACTCCCCTGAAATTATGATATAAAAGGTGCAAGATTGGTATCTCAATAAGTCTCGTGTGTACAAGTGTCAAATATAACCATTTCTTGCATGCAGGTTTATCAAAATCACAAAATCGTGTTTGCAAATCAATTTCAATAATAAAGTTGTACAAAGGAGCCTTGCTCAATGAATCTAAAATAGTTCACCAGAAATCATCATTTCATCATATTTATAATTCATTAAGTAGGGATTAGCAATGATTCAAACAATAGTATCATAATCCATATTATGGTTACCACTTTGCTAGCGTTCCAATGTATTCTTTCAACAATAGGCAGTAGGGGATCTACCCACTAGGGTGACATACTCTTCAATCTCAACATCTAACACTCTGGTTGTCCAACCCGGATCAACAATGTCCACACGGACCAATATGCTAGCTCGGACGGCCTGACTAAGTAGTACTGTCACCTTTCCAAATTGAGTTCATCTTCTAGAGGTAGCTTTCTACCAGTAGACTGACTCTTGCTCTTCAAGAATAATACCACTAGCCTAACCCCGCCGAGTACTCAACGCTCCCCATTTAGGGGCAAATTCATTTTCCCTTTTTTAAAATTTTTAATTAGCTTGTCTGCAAAACGTGGTTTTTAGTAATAGCTTTTCCAAATGGTTTAGTGATAGAGTAAGAAATCATTTTTGAGTTTAAATAGTTGAAAATTGAAAAACTCATTTAGAAAGTAAAACATCCACGTTTCCAACCCAAGTATCAAAGCAACACAGTGTAACTCATTATGTTTAGCCAACGTTTCAATCCTCTTGTCAAAATATCATATTGACATCAATTCAAAAAAGCATTGTAAAAATTACTTGCAAACATGTAACATTTATCAAAACAGTTATACAAAGACTTACTTGGATAAATCAACAGTTAGACCCAACTCAATTGATTGCCCTCACTTCCACTCCTTCCTTATCTAGAATAAATGATTCTATAATTAGAATCCAAATATTACATCCACTATTTCATGCAACATGAATTCTCATGATCTCATTAATCACCTAATTCATCCATGGTATCTAGGTAATTTAATTCATTAGATTACATATACAACTTCCTTTACCATGCTATTGATCATAACCAAGCATCCATCCAAATCAAATCACTATATGACAACTCTTATTTTCATCTAGCATAAAATCATCATAATCAGCCACATAAATTTTAAAAGAGCTTATCTTTTCCTACTTAGCACAGATCTAAATTCATCATGACAAGATGCATCAAGGTCCTATCTCATGCATTCTTTATCTATGGCTCACATAAACATATTTATCATTCTAGTCCATTTATGCTTTCATACTAGCCTCCGTAAGCATTCATAAGACATTACTTTATAGATCAAAGTCATTTAAATCAGTAAAGATAGGATCTTGATTACCTCTTAGCGAACTAGACTTAAACACGGCAACTCCTTGATGATTAGCTTGAGTTCGATTGATAGTTAAAAAGATTGGTCCACCTAGATGTCCTTGATCAAGAGTCACTAAGAAAGGGAGAAAATCAGTCCCTTATGGACATGATTTAAGGGAGAAAAGAGAGAAAAAATGGAGTAAGATATGAATAGAAGAGTTGAAGATTGATTACCTTGTAGGGTGTTTCGGTTTTGGCTTTATCCTTGGAGTAGGCTAGCCGAATTTTTGAGCAAGCAAAATGCTATTTGTTTCATGAGTCTGAGAGGCTGAGAGGGTTTTAATTTCATGGTTTGCTTGATAGAAAAGACTAGGTTTTGGTGTTTGGTGGAGTTCTACCTTGTTAGGGATTCTTGATCACAAGAGAAAAGTTGGACAGCTTTAGTCCTTCTTTGAGTACCGAAACTAGATAGTGGTTTGGGGGTTGTTGCTGCTGTGTTTTTGGAGCTTATGGTGGCTGAAAATCTGGACAGAAAGAGGGGAGAAATCATGCTGGTTTTTGGTCTCCAAGATGGCAAGAATGAGAGAGAAAAAAAAAAGGAGTCTTTGTGTAGCTATTTTTTGCTCAATAATTAGAGAGATTTTTGTGCAGGTTTTTGGCTGGAATTTTCGAGCAGAATGGTGCTGATTGTGGCTGAAAATCTGAAGGAATGGGAGGGGAAATTTTGGTATTTCTTTGGCTAAAACAGAGTTCTAATTGGTTAAGGTTTTCTTAGATAACCTTAGCTAGGTTTTGAAGAATTTAAGTTGATCTCCAAGAAATCTTAAGGGTGGTGGCAGCTTTGAGGGATTTTTCAGAAAAATATATGAAGGAATTAGGGTATTTATTTAAGAAATAATTTAATTAATTCCCTACATTAATTTGAATATTTAAATAGCTATTAAATAGTTACTTTTCAATATAAAATTTTGGTCTTCTTTTTCTTGAAACTAACCAAAATTCCACTCCCTTTTTCCCCAAAATTTCAAAACACATATTCTAGAATATAAGTGATTCATTTAAAAACCCAGCATTTATCCCTTTATTTCCTTTTAAAATTATTTGAAGAAAATTAAAATATGGAGACTTATCTCCTTAAAAAGTGGCGGCTACTTGGAGAAAATAAGCTATATTTTTTTATTTTTTTATTTCCTACTAATCTACTAAGATGTACCTTTCAAAAATCCAGATTAGTAATATTTAAAATTCTCTAAAAGATTATGGTAAGATATTAGAAATAAAAATTTAATTTATTTTCAAATGCTTTATAAATTAATTCCTAAGATAAATCACACTCCTAAATTTTAGGAATTTGCTACAAGGTGATGGCTACTCTAGGAGAATTTCAGCCAAGCTTAGGAAAAGTTAGGAAAAAGAAAATAAAAGAAGGGAAATGATTTAAATTAGCTAGGATTTGAACTCAAGCCCATCAAGAATTAAACATCAAGCTTTATCTATTATTTCATATTAATTCTTGTGTAAATATTCCCTTAATTAAATTCCCTTAATTCCTATTCACTTGCTTCATCCTCTTCCTAATGAATTCTCCTCAATAAAACAAAAACTCAACTAACTCAAATAATAGAACCACTTCAAGAACAAATTAGTTTATGAAACAACAAACTCATGAAACTCATATTTTCATGAAAATACTTCAATTTACCAAATGCAATATAAAAATGCTATGACATGCATGACTTCCCCCACATAATAAATGTAGCTTAATACGGGGTATTACATCTTCTCACCCTTAGGAGAATTTCGTCCCAAAATTTAGAGTGCTATTCATTTAAAGCAAACTCGGAGACTTCCTCCTCACCCAATCATCAGTCTCCCATGTCACATCCTGAGAACCATGATGCTCCCATAAAATCTTCACCATTAGTATCTGCTTATTCTTCAAAAATCTTTGAAAAACCTTAGAAGGGAGGTGAATAAGGTTTTTGGCAAACTAAAAAAAAGTTCAAATCATCTGATATACAGAATAATAATGATCATCAAGTTTCTTGGACAAACTTTATGGTGACAAAGAAGGTTATCCAAGAACTCTTTGAGATATATTCAAATTCAAACAAAAGAAAGAAATACAAAACAGTCAGTGACATATGAAAGAAAATGAGACACAGAATGTATAGTGATTCGATCTACCAAGATCTACGCCCACTACCTTAAGCTCACACTTAAGGATTTTTAACCAGATTTCATTTACTTCACTTAATGAAATCAAACCGTTCCACATACAAGAAAGGATCACCGCACTTGGTTTTCCAAAACCTCTCAATCAAACACTCACATCAAGGTTCACCCCAAAGGAGTTTTACACCATAACCTTGTACTACAAAGGAGATTGAATTTTAATAAAACAGTAAAAGCTCACTTGTTTGAGCAAATGTTCTCTAAGGTACAAAGCACAAACACTTTTAACTTTGACACAATGTGAGTTCATTTTGAAGTACTTGATAAAAAGGAGATTTTTGTAAACTGTTGAGCAATAGTGTTTCTTAGAAGAATGTCACAAAAATCTTATGTCTACTCTTGTTTAGAGGCTATTTATAGAGCCAAAAAGTGAAGTCCGAACGGTTATAAAACAGCTATAATTTTTCTGTTAAATTCACCCATGTTTTGGAATTAAGTTTCTGATGACGATGCATCCAAAAGGTAAGTCCAAAATGGCACTTTTTCAGGCAAAAATATTTCAACACTTTTTACAGGATTTTGGACGAATCTTTTGGATGCAGAAACATCCAAAACTACTCAATCCAAAATTCTAAGATTTTCAAAACTTTGAAATTGTTTTCATTGTGTGCTTCAAGGTAGAAAGCAATTGAATCAAAAGATAAAAAGACATAGGAATTAATAAGAAATACCTTAATAACACTTCCTAGTCTAAAGTTCTTCTATAAGGACTTCTTGGTATGCAACCGTGTATACTTTGAACTTCTTTTTGATCTTCCATACTTGAATTTCATTGCTCAAGAGTTGCTTATCAATCATACTTGAATGCCTTAGAAGAATTGAAGTCAAACATGTCCTATCACATATAGATTACATAAGTTAGTTCACATAAATGTTTGTCATAAGTCAAAACATAGGAGAAAGCCTTTAGGGCTAACAATCTCCCCCTTTTTGAGTGATGACAAACTTGATAAAAAAAAAAAAAAAAGTATGTGTAGTATGAACATGTTAGACAGAGAGAAATAAGAATATTTTTCATTGAAATGCAATCTCTCATTATAGGTCTCAAAAAGTGCTTATGAGATTAAGATAGATAATTTTAGAGCATATACTCACAAACATGGCTCAATGAGCCTATGGCTCAACCTACCTCAATATCCTCCATCCTTCTGTCACTTGATTATTCCAAAGAGAAATAATGATACAATGATTTTATAAAGAAGATATAGTAGGCGAGTTATATGATGAGATGCTCCCCCTTAATATTTGCCTATATGAATATTTCAAAAAGAGAGGGAAAACTGGAATCAATTTTGTAAGTCCAAAACCTATGTCTAGAACTTTTGTGAAAGTATGTACGAAACCTTTATGGATACGGGTTTTGGACATCCAAAAGGTGTGTCCCCAAAACTGTGTGAATCTTTTTTAAAAAATATTTTTGGATCAAGGAAGTATGAGTCCAAAACTCCCCCTGACATACTGCACGGGATAATGGATTTTCCAGATTTTCAAAGAATTTTAAACATACGAAAAAAAAACAATCCATCTAACTAAAATTTTAATTTTGTCACAGAATCGTATCCACATCTTCTTAGATTAGTCTCAAAGATACCTTCATTATGAAGAGAATACTTTTGGATAAAGAATTTGAGTGGCCATAAACTAAAATCAGAGATGATCAATTTTTATATCAAGCAGTTCATAAAGAAAATCAAATCAAGAACAAGGTATTATAAGCAGAAGTTTAGCAAAAAATTATCCCAACATTCCAAGTAGAAACTTCCAATCATTTTCCAATAATCATATCCAATAAAGCAAACATTTTCAATCAGTTTATATTTGCAGCAACATTAACAATTTCCCAAATAGTATCATATCAGTTCATATTCAAATCAGTCTAATATCTTCTCCCCCTTCATATCTTAACCAATATCCCAGCCATTCATACAGTTTAGATCAATTCAATATGCATCATAACAGTTCATATCAATTGTATATACATCATAACAATTCATATCAAATCAGTTCAATCTTCTCCCCCTTTGTCATCAATCAAAAAGAGTAATAGCATAAAGAAGGTGGAAGAAATGGAATCTAGATAGATCAAAATTTAAGCAGTATGCAGAATTTTAGCAGTTATCCTTATGCATAATTTAAAGACAGGAAAGTAAATTGTTCAATTTGTAGAAAGTAAATTGTTTATGATGTTAGAGAGATATCAACTGAATATCATGCTGCCCAACTGGTCTTCTTAGGAGATGTTAATGGTTTCAGCTTTTGATTCGACACCCTTTTTAGAGTGTTGACCAGCAATCCTGTTGGATTTTCTTTTCACCATCACATGCTTTTGTCTCTTACCAAATGAGATATGTGGTTTAGAGGATGCAGAAGGTGCTATAGTTTCCTTAACCGGAGATTTTTTCTGGGTTTGCTCAATAGCATGCTTTTCCTCCGCAGTAGGCAGATCGGTTTCTTTTTCAATAACAAGTTCATCTCTTATTTCCTTTTCTTGAGCACATATTGTAGGGGTAGACACTGGTGCATCTATTTTTGTAATCTTTTCTACTACAGTCAATCTATTTCTAAGACTTTGAAGTTCAAAATTGAGATTATCCAATTTCACAGCCAGTGAGTCGATAGCATCCAATATACTCACAGATAATCCTTCATCATTTTCTTTCCTCTTAGCAGAGGATTCTGCCTGAGGATCATCTTCAAGCTTTCTTTTTGTTCCTGCAACAGGAACAGACTTTCCTTCAGCTTTAATTTTCACCAAATTTTCTCTTTCTTTACCCTCAGTGTCTCTTAGCAGCTTCCATTCATTACCCATTCTCACATAACCTATTCTCTCAAATGAGTCAAAGCTGTAAACATTCATCTTTGTTGGATCACAAGGAACTAAATTTAAATCAACATGAAAATGGCAAAACACTCTAGATAACAAATTTCCATAAGGCAGAGCTTTGCTTGATGTATTCCTTGATTGCAGCATTAATTTAGTAGCTAAAAACCCAAACTTTATTTGCTTTCCTTCTGTCAAGGCCAACATGATTACCATTTGCAGGATGCTTTTGGAGGTCTTATGTCCGTAGCTCGGAACTACCATAGTGGAAGCCATATGGTGCAAAATCCTTCCAACTCCATTAAGCCATTTAGTACTTCTGTTACCAAAATTCCCAAAACTCTTCCCTCAAGTAAAGATTTTCTCAAATTTCTTCAAATCAAAGATATCATTTCCTTCTGGAAATTTGTTCAACTTAAAATATTGAATTCCAGCATCTCGCACATCACAGATCCTATTTAACAAATAGTGATCAAACTTAATATCTTTTCCCTTAACTCTTGACACATACCATCGAATCATGAAACCTTCCCCAGTTTCCTCAAGAAGACCTTTTCTTAAATTAGCATAAAATTCCCAAACAAGTGGAGTAAACAATTTCTCATCAACAGAAAGTAAACTAACCCATCCACTATGTTCAAACATATCTAATACATTTGAAAGATCTAGAAAGACCGAAGGATTTGCACGGTACCCATCCTTCTTGGGTTTTGGTGCAAAAGATTTCGTTTTCACCATTCGTAAGATTAGGGCTTTTTCTTTTTGGACTGGCAATTTTCTTTGAAGAAGAAGAACATAGAGAGTTTTGGAGGATGTTGGTTACAAAGATTTGGAAAAAAATTAGAGTACTCTAAATGTCTGGAGAAGTGTGATATATTGCATTGAAAGGATAAATTTTTCATAGAAGTTTAGAGACATGCGCAAACCAACTTTTTAAAATTCAAAAATTGGAATATGGAGAAATATAGAGTATATAAAAAATGTTTTGGATTTTGACCCAACCCGAAATAATCATCCAAACGAGACTTTTTCAGAAATGCATTTTGGATGTGGGACTTGGACTTAAATACTGTGTCCAAACAGTTGTTGGTGTCATTTGGATACAAACACTGTATCCAAAAACCTTTTCTTTACGAATCCTGCAAAATAAAAAAGACTTATGCCAAAAGGTTAGATATCAGATTTTTGTAATTCCTAAACCTCTTCTCAGATTGTTGAATCTTTCTTCAGCTAGAGGTTTAATAAAGATATCTGCAAGTTATTCATTAGTTGAAATATATTAAACACACACATTGCCTTTGAGCACATGATCTCGAATGAAATGATGTTTTAGCTTCTATATGCTTTGTCCTAGAATGTTGAATGGGATTTTTTATTAGATTGATAGCACTTGTATTGTCACACAATATAGGTACAAAATTAAAGTTAAGACCAAAATCTAGCAATGTATTTTGTTAGGAAATATGCCCTCTTTGTTGGGTATCTCAGGCTCGTATCCTATACGACGCAGCGGAAAAAAAAGAGATACCATCCCAGGACCCGCCTATGTGTGGAAAACAAGACATAAAAATAGTAAAAGTAGCAGCTTTTTACCTTTGTTTGATCTCCCGAAGAACAAAATTTCTTCTTCAAATCGAGGCGCGATCCAGCAATTCTTGTGATCAACCTCCATGTGAGTTGAATGTCTAACCACTATAATCACAATGTGTGATTATCTCTAATAGTAATCCACACAAAGGAGTACTCAAGCACCAAACTTTCCTGTGCTAGCAGAAACAAGATGGCGGCTAGGGTAGTTTTTCAAGAATAATCGAGAGAAAGAGAGGATGAGAAGGTAGTTTGCTAGCTTTTCGTGTGTCACTTTTCAGCTAGGGTTTCATGTGTCTTGTTAATATGTCACATGAAATTTCCCTTCCCAAAACTGAGAATTCTAATCCTATTAGAATTCCCTAATTGTAATTGGAAACATCAAGTTCTCACAATTACAATTTGGACCACAAATTATAACTAATTATAATTTATCCACAACAACTTCTCTTTCTCTTAATTAACCCCACTATGTTATCAAATAACATCTTGAGTATATAATCCTCTATTGTGTGTGACCTATTAGGTTTCCCAGTCAATTGGTAGAGAATATGAATTAATCCAAACGTCTTTGAGATTAATAATCCATAATTAATTAGAATTAATCATATTAATTCTAATCAGGATTGGTTTATTAATTCATCAATTAATAAACCCATATTCTCATATCATGAGCGGTATTTAGCAACATATCATGACCACCCAAGAGTCCAGGAAGTCAAGTAGCTCGACATGAAGCCTTCAATAACAAACTTCAGTACAATTAACTCCTTTCACCATACAATATCTCATTCAGTTTGGAGTATGGAATTAGTGCCAACTCCCTCCAGAATTAATTCTGGCCCGAATACAATAGTACTTGTACCAAGAACCCACTACTCTAGATGTGTATCAATTGGAACTGTTTTCAAAACACAATTGCCTTGGCCAAGGCCTTTCCGAGTAATAATTCCTACAAGTGGCCGTAAGATATTCGCCCCTACTATTAGGAGTGGTGAATCCTCTATTGACCCTTTCAACTACTTTCGTTTACCTCACAATGTACCCAATTTCATCCCATAGGCGGCCCTCGATCGAGCTCCGGAGATTGGAATCAAAGTACAAAGCTCAGCAAACAAAGTACCTTAGACATCTCAAGTCTAAGGATACTTGTAGGTTTGCTATATTGAGATTATACCACTGGCACTAAATAGTTATCCATGTGATTATCTCAAAACTAGGTCATCTAATGAACTTGTTCCATTAACAAGCATCCATGTGTTAACTTTGAGTATCTTAATACTTACGGATATGAGAACCACTGGCTAATCAAATCAGGAAGTCTAACACATGCTAGTCTTAACACATTAATGATATCCTGTCTCATTAATACTATGACTAGGGATTATTTAAGTACTAACACCATCCAGTGTAGTGGGAATCTCATATCATAATCTCTATCATGATTTCCTTAACACAGTGTTGTACTAGGGACTTTATCGAATAGTTATATTACTTAAAGTAAATAAAAGAAACTGTAAGATAAAAATGCCTTTTATTAAAATAAAATATGTCATATATAATGTACAAGTGATTACCTCTATAGCACAACACTAACACTCTTAGACTAGGTTTCTGATGTACACATTGAATGTTTTAATAAAAAAATTTATTTTCATAAATTGTTTGTGAATTTACATTTTATTTGTGCACAATTACGTTTGAAAAAGACCCATTGTGTTTAAGTAAGTGGTCTATGTGAATGGTGGTCTTTCACAGTAAGGTATGGATCACGGGTTACTTAACACATAAACATTTGTTCTTAACTGATTGATGAAAATGGGAATCTCATCATGTTTAGGTTGTTATGTTATGAATTCCAAATTTGGAATGGTTTACCTTTAACCAGTGAGTAGTCCACTCACTTCATGACATAAGCATATTTCGAATACGTAGAACAGGACCTGTAGCAATAGTTTCTTAAAGTACTATATGGTAGAAACCTAAACTACTATTGCTACAGCGTGGACTAGTACTCTAATACTTGAGTATGAGTTGGTGGTCTGATGAAGCTGGAAGTAAGTACTTTGATTTGCTTTTAGTTGAGGCTCTATCGTAGGACCAATATACTTGCATGTTGGGTATATGTGACTAGTTAGTTAAGACAGACTTGTATAAGATAGTTTCTATACTATATCGCCCTTTGTGGTTGTTTGAATGATCTAAATATCCAAGGCCCTAGGAAACATGACTTGGATGTTTGATTTAGGGTAGCTCCCTTGGAAAGTGGAAACAATCCAGGAAGTCGTGGATCATTGGACTAGACGCCTAAGGATGGTAGATGTCATTTTGAGTGGTGTTAGTACATTTCTTCCTCTCTAATGTGCGGCGATGTATAGAGGGGTATTTTAGTCACTTCACCAGTAGGTTGGAGACTTTACTAAATGCGGCATTGTCCTTGGGGTCAATATTTCCTTATGGTGATATTAAGAAATATTTAAAATGCAAAATACAACTATTTATATAGCAAGGGTATTTTGGTCATTTTAGTAGCCAAGACGGTGTGTCTCTTGGTCCCCAATATAGACCGTAAGTCCTAATTATATACAGGCTAAGGAATTGGTCTTAAATTAATGGAATTTATTTTATTTAAGTAGTCTAGTTTAATTATTGGGCTAGAATAAAATAAAGGTCCACATAGAGAGAGAATTAATTAAATTAGTTTGATGGGTTAATTAATTATTCAAGGCTTTGGCCCAGTTTGAATAATTATTTGGCCCAGTTTGAATAATTAAAGATTGACCTGGGACCAAATTAATATAGGCTTGTTAATTGAACTAGTTTATTTAGGCTGGAAAAATTAATCATTTATTCGGCTATTTATTTTGTTCTAATTAGAATAATTAATTTAGTCCAAAAGGCTAAACTAAGAGTGCAATGGGCCAATCCAGTTTAACCTAGGGTTTCATTTAGGTTAAACAGGAGAACAAAGTGGGAGGTCGTTTTTTCAACGTTGTTCCTTCTGCTTCTTCTCAGAAAAAAAAGAAAAACGTGACAGCCTTCTCTTCTCTCTGAAAAATTCCTTAGCCCTGTGAGTTGTTTACCAAACGTGGATTAGGTAGGCCATATACTGGAAGATCGAAAGGTTGGCATTCCTATACATGCACAGAGGCAATAAAAGGCTTGCAGGAATTGTACCAAAGGTTTCCACCAGCGCACCTACCCCAGTTCCATACATTCTGGTCCAGCCAACTTTAAGAACAAAAAGAAGAGGTAAATTTTTTTTCCTCTCAGAGCTCTTCCAGACTGGGACCGGCGCAAGCTATGGTCTGGAAGCCGCCTGCGTTTTTTTTTTTTTTTTTTTGTTCTTTAGTTTGTCTTCCGCTGTGTGCTTTGCTTCCCCTTTAAATCTTCATATTCTCCATCCACAAAATTTGAGCACAACAACTACTGGCTGCGATATATTCAGTCTTAGTGGTGGATAAGGATATACACGCCTGCTTTTTGCTGTGTCATGACACAAGAGAGTGTCCAAGAAATTGACAATAGCCACTAGTACTTTTTCTTTCAACTTTACAGCCTGCATAATCTGCATCAGTGTATCCTGTAAGATCAAATGTGTTAGTGCGAGGATACTATAACCCATAATCATATGTGCTAATAAGATATCAAAGTATGCATTTTACTGCACATAGATGTGATTCTTTTGGACAAGATTGAAAACGAGTACAAAGACATACTGAAAACATAATGTCTGGTCAGCTAGCAGTAAGATAAAGTAGGCTTCCAATCATACCTTTATATTTCTGTTCATCTACTTTCTTACCATTTTCATCTTGATCAAGTTTTATAGAAGTACTCATAGGTGTGCAGATTTCTTTTGATTCATTCATTCCAAACCTTTTGAAGATCCCATCCTTGGTTTGCTTAATTTGTAGTTCGAGAAAGAAGTGTAGTTCTCCCATTATACTCTCATTTCGAATTATTGTTGCATTGTCTTAGCAAACATCTTGCACAAAGAGTCATTAGTAGCACAAAAAATGATATCATCAACATAGATTTGAACAATTAGTAAATCATTAGAATTATCAGATTTGATGAACAATGTGGTATCGATCAAGTCTTTTGAAAAACCTTTTGAAATCAAAAAACCACTAAGCCTCACATACCAAGCTCATGAAGCTTGCTTTAATCCATAAAGAGCTTTAGAAAGTTTGAAAACGTGATTTGAAAAGTGCTTATGAATAAAACTAGGAGGTTGTTCAACATATACTATCTCCTCAATAAAACCATTTAGGAATGCACTTTTAACATCCATTTCATAGAGCACGGAATTTTTTAAGGATGCAAAAGCCAGAAGCATTCTTATGGATTCTAGTATAGCAACAAGAGCAAATGTCTTCTCATAATTAATACCTTCTTCTTGATTAAATCCTTAGGTGACTAATCTAGCTTTATTTCTAATCACAGCTCTGTTTTCATCAAGTTTATTTCTAAATACCCATTTGGTACCATTAATAGGACGATCAAGATGTCTAGGGACAAGTTTTCAAACTTGATTTCTTTCAAATTGGTTTAATTCTTCTTGCATAGCAATAATCCAAAACTCATCATGCAATGCTATATCAATATAGTTAGGTTCTATATTTGAGAGAAGAGCAAAGTTGTCAATGAAATACCGTCTAGTTTTAACTGTAAAGTTTGGATCACCAATGATTTGTTTTTTGGGATGACCTGTTTTGTATTTCCAATCTTTTGGCAATTGTTGATTCGTAGAATCTTCAGTTTGTTCTTTTCCTTGTTCAGCTTATAGCTCTTCAATTTCTTCTTCTTTTGCATGAGTATCTAGCGGTGGAGCTTTGAGTTGATCGATTCTGGCTTCCATTAAACTTCCTACATCATCATCATCTCTTTTTGAAGCATAAATGTTAGATTCATCAAACATAACATGCATGGATTCTTTCACATAAAGAGTTCTTTTATTGTACACTCTATATGCCTTTTTATTGGAAGAGTATCTAAGAAATATGGCCTCATCAGACTTGCTATCAAAGTTTTCAAGATTATCTCAGATATTTAGGATAAAATATTTATAGCTAAACACTTTAAAATAAGAGATAGATGGAGTTTTGTCAAACATAAGTTCAAAAGGAGTTTTTCTCAAAAACGGTCTCAGCATAACTCGATTTACTATATAGCAAGCTGTATTAACAGCTTCAGCCCAAAAATATTTTGGAAGTGTATTTTCACAAAGCATTGACCTAGCCATTTCTTGCAAAGTGCGATTTTTCCTCTGAACAACACCATTTTGTTGAAGAGTTTTGGCTACTGAAAAATTGTGAAAGACTCCATTTTCATCACAGAAGTGTGTAAATTCATTGTTGCAAAATTCTTTACCATTATCACTTCTAATAGAAATCAATTTTTATCCAATAGAGTTTTGGACTTGTTTAATCAGTTTTGAAAATTTTGAAAAGGCTTCATCCTTTTGTCCAAGAAATAAAGTCCAAGTGAATCTAGAGAAATCATCAACTAGTACATATGCATTCTTCTTACCTCTAAGACTAACAGTCCTTATTGGTCCAAACAAATCCATATGAATTAATTTGAGAGGTTTTGAGATTAAAATCATTTTCTTGGGTTTAACGGAGCTTTTGATTTGTTTTCCAAATTGGCATGCATCACAAATTTTTCTTTTATCAAACTTTATTTTGAGCAGTCCCCTAACAAGCTCTTTTGAAGACAATTTATTTAGTAAATCAAAAGATAAATGATCTAATCTTCTATGCCAAAGATAACCATCATTGTCATGTATGGATAGACATCTAATACCATTAGCTATAAGGTCATTTGGATAGAACACATATACATTTCCAATACATTTGGTAGTAAAGATTGTTTTAAGATTTGAGTTGTCCATTATAGAACAAGAATCCTTTTCAAAGATGACTTTACAACCATTATTACATAGTTGGCTAATGCTAAGCAAGTTATATTTCAAATCATCAATAAGTAATACTTGTTTTATAATGGTGAAGGAACCTTTACCAATATTACCAATGCTAAGAATCTTTTCTTTCTTCTTGTCTTCAAATATAACGAATCCTTCATTTGTGGTCTGTATATCCTCTAGCAAAGTTGTGTTTCCAGTCATGTGTCTTAAACAACCGCTATCCAAAAATCACTTGGTGAAGCTCAAAGAATGTACTATACATTAGAAGGAGGAATGATTTTTTTATACCCACACTTTCTTTGGTCTATGAAGGTTAGTAACATTTCCTTTGATTTTCCAGAATGTTATTCTACCGGATTCCACTTTTATTTTAATAAGACATCTTGAAACTATATATCCCAATTTTTCACAATATGTACAAGCTTTGTGTGTTGGGTAACATAAGGCGGATTTAACAAATTGAGACTTGTTATTTTTGTCCTTATTCTCAAGTCCATATCCTAAGCCATTTCGATTTGAGCATTAACAAATCTAGGCTTGTGACTCTCATGTCTATATCCTAATTCATTTCGATTTCCAAGTTGATGTTGAGTTCCGAATAATTTTTCCAAATTACTTTTACCATTTGTGAATTTTTCAATACAAGTGGTAAGATCATTAACTCTACTTTTCATGTCATTAAAAGTGCTAACCATACTTTTAAGAGTTTGAATTCTATCACACAAATTTCTATTTTCTAGAGATGTATATTGTAAAGTAGTCATAATCACATCTTTTTCAATAGTAGCACTCACATGTGACTCAAGAGACATTTTGTTATCATTTAACAACATTTCGTTCTCCTTTTTTAAACAGTTAATCTTCAACCTCATTTCTTTATTTTTTTGCGGACAATTTTTTTAGTTCATGAAACATATCAATTAACAGCTTATTCGAATCATCATGCTTTTCAGTCATAAATATAAGCGAATTAGACATGAAATTAGATATAGAATGGTTTACCTCGTTTTCCATGGCCATGAAGCATATGTTGGCATTTTCATTCTCAGAATCTTCATTTTCAGATTCAGTCCCATTTACGTCCCAAGTTCCTATCAATCCTTTACCTTTCTTTGCCTTAAGGTCTTTCTTCTTTCTAAGCGTTCTTCCTTCCTTACCTTTTGCAACTGGACAATCGGCAATGAAGTGATCAGTGCATTTACATTCATAACATTGAATGTTGGGGCTTGTCCTTTCTTTCTTACGAATTTCTTTCCTCTTTTGTAGTTCCCTTTGTTGAACATTCTTCTGAATTTTTTTGCTATCATAACCAAATCTTCATTATCCATTTCCATACCCTTACTGCTTTCCAATAGACGTGTTTCTTCATCTTCATTTTCAACTTTCAATGCCCCCTTTTTGCCTCTATCATGATCATCAGATTCTTCAAACCTTTTAAGTTTCATCTCATGAGTTAGAAGAGATCCGATCAGCTCTTCAGTTGGTAAGGATTTTAAATCCTTAGATTCTTCCATTGCAAGAGCTTTAAGCTGCCAGCTTTTTGGTAAAGTATCTAAAATTTTTCGATTTTGTTCCCCAAGGGAATAAACCTTCCTATAGGCTTTGAGACCATTTAAGATATTAGTGAATATCGTGAACATATTAATGATGCTTTCATTTGGCTTCATTGCAATAATTCATAATCATGAATCAGAAGCCCTAGTTTTGATTTTTTGACTTAGTTTGTCCCCTCATGGGTAACTTCAAGTAATTTTCACAATTCATGGGCTGAATCACAACCACTAACTTGGTTGTATTCAGTCGCATCTAGTGCACAACATAAAATGTTCATAGCCTGGAAATTTAAAGTCATCTTAACATTATCTTCAACACTAAACTCCTCATTCTGTTTAGGTAATTTTATGCCATCAACAAATTTTGATGGAATAAAAGGACCTTTTTCTATCAAACTCCATAACTCAAAGTTGATAGAACACATAAATTTTCATTCTATTTTTTCAGAATGTGTAGTTGTTTCCATTGAACAAAGGAGGTCGATTTATTGAAGATCCTTCAACATATGGAAGAGTGGATGAGCTTGCTATGAAGATCTTTTCTACAAGGTTGTTAAACCAAGAATATGTAGACCAAGCTCTGATACCAAATGAAAAATCTTAGGGGGGGGTAAATAAGATTTTTGGCAAACTAAAAAAAATTTCAAATCGTCTGATATACATAATAATAATGCTCATCAAGTTTCTCGGACCGACTTTATGGTGATAAAGAGAGTTATCTAAGAACTCTTTGACATATATTCAGATTCAGACTAAAGAAAGAAATACAAAGCAGCCAGTGACATATGAAAGAAAATGAGACATAGAATGTATAGTGGTTCGATCTACCAAGATCTACGTCCACTACCTTAAGCTCACACTTAAGGATTTTCAACCAGATTTTATTTGCTTCACTTAATGAAATCAAACCGTACCACATGTAAGAGAGGATCACCACACTTGATTTTCTAAAACCTCTCAATCAAACACTCATATTAAGGTTCACCCCAAATGGGTTTTACACCATAACGTTGTACTACAAAGGAGATTGAATATCAATAGAACAGTAAAAGCTTACTTATTTGAGTAGATGTTCTCTAAGGTACAAAGTATAAACACTTTTACCTTTGACATAATATGACTTCACTTTGAAGCACTTGATAAAAGGAGATTTTTGTAAATTGTTGAGCAATAGTGTTTCTTAGAAGAATGTCACAAAAATCTTATGTCTAATCTTGTTCGAGGCTATTTATAGAGCCAAAAAGTGAAGTACCAACGGCTATAAAATGGCTATAATTTTTCTGTTAAATTCACTCGTGTTTTGGACTCAAGTTTCGGACGATGATGCATCCAAAAAGTAAGTCCAAAATGGCACTTTTTTAGGCAAAAACATTTCAACACTGTTTACAGGATTTTGGACGAATCTTTTGGATGCAGAAATATCCAAAACTACTCAATCCAAAATTCTGAGATTTTCAAAACTTCGAATTGTTTTCATTGTGTGCTTCAAGGTAGAAAGCAATTGAATCAAAAGATAAACAGACATAGAAATTAATAAGAAATACCTTAATAACACTTCCTAGTCTAAAGTTCTTCTATAAGGACTTCTTGGTAAGTAACCCCATATACTTTAAACTTTTTTTTTTATCTTCCATACTTGAATTCCATTGCTCAAGAGTTGCTTATCAATCATACTTAAATGCCTTAGAAGAACTGAGGTCAAACATGTCATATCACATATAGATTACGCAAGTTAGTTCATATCAATGTTTGCCATAAGTCAAAATATAGGAGAAAGCCCTTAAGGCTAACAATCTTGACACTGCAATCTAGAACTTTAATTGGTTTCTCCACATAGCTCAAATCAAGCTGAAGAATCAACGGTTCCTCATTCAATACATGCTCTGGATCAAGGTTGTACTTCTTCAATTGGGACACATGGTACATATCATGAATTCCTGCTAACCCTTCTGATAGCTCCAACTAATATACTACGGGTCCGATCCTTTCAATTACTGGAAAAGGTCCTAAATATCTAGGACTTAGCTTCCCTCCTTTAGGATGTTTTAGAATTCCTCTGCTCAGCGTTATCTCTAGAAAAGTCTGATCTCCCACTTAAAACTCCAACTCCCTTCTTCTATTATCGGCATAACTCTTTTGTTAGCTTTGAGCGACTTTCAGTCTCTCCTTTATCATCTTTGCTTTATCGGCCATTTCTTCAATATTCACTTCCCCAGACTTGCTGATTTGACCATCTTCTATCCAACCCCAATACAACGGTACTTGACATTTCCATCCATATAGTGCTTCATAGGGTGCCATTCCAATTGATACCTAATGACTATTATTGTTGGCCAACTCAGCAAACGGTATGCAATCCAACCACTTATCCCCAAAATCCACTACGCAAGCCCTAAGCATATCCTCCAATATCTGGATGACTCTTTCAGATTATCCATCTGTCTACGGATGAGCAAAAGTACTAAGCTTTAGAGTCGTTCCCATTAACTCTTGAAATTTGGTCCAAAACCTCGATGTAAATCTAGGATCCCTGTCAGATACGATACTTGACTGCACACCATGCAATCTAACCACTTCCTGAATATAAGTCTTAGACAATTTATCCATAAAGTCCTTCACATTTACTAGAATAAAATGAGCTACCTTGGTCAACCTATCAACCACAACCCACACGGCATCCTTCATAGTCTTTGACATAGGCAGCCTGGTGACGAAATCCATCGTTACTTCTTACCACTTCCACTCGGGAATTGGCAATGGTTGTTGTAATTCGGATGCCTTTTTATGCTCCGTTTTTACCTTCTGACACGTCAGATAAGTAGAGACGTATTGCACCACATCCTTTTTTATTTCTGGCCACCAGTAGGCCTTTTTCAAATCTTAGTACACCTTCATTTCTCCCGGGTGAATAGAATACTTGCTCTTGTGAGCCTCATCCATAATCTTTCTTTTCAATATTGGGTCGTCCAGTACACATAGCCATTCTCAAGAATACATCACTCCTGCTTCATCAATCTGAAACTCCTTATTTCCTCTCTTTACTTCCTTTGCCTTAAAGGTCTGAAACTCTTGGTTATTCCTCTGAACCTCAATAATCTCTTGCCTCAGCTTAGGCTCCAACCTCAGGTTGCTCAAACTAATTTTTCCTTCTCCCTTAACTTGGCTCTCAACTCTGCATCCCTCAGTTTCTCCATAGCCAGCATCAGTGCGCTCTGAGGTCTCCTAGACTCCAAATCATAAGACTCACTTCCCAGCAACGTCGGGGTTCCTTCTTTTATAGATGGGGTCGCAGGTGTATCTATTCTATCCTCATCCTCAATCATTTCTGCCTCGAGCTCTCCTACTTCTCCCTCAACCCCAAGTCCTCCCAGCTCATCCTCACTCTCATCCTCGAGTGCTCCTCCACCTCCGATCTCCCCCTCATTATCACCCTTATACTCTACTAAGCCCTCATTCCACTCAAGTGCAAGCATCTCCGGTGCTAGATCTTCAGGTCCTTCCTCTACCCCTAAGTCTTCCACCATAAGCGGCTCATGGTCGATCTCATCCTCACTGGGGATCCATCCATCCCCAGGTTCCCTCTCTGACTCAAATGATGAGGAATCCGATATAGGTATAGGGCTAGATGCTCAACCACTCGCGGCACCGCACAAAAATGGCTAGTCTTGGGCTACAGTTGTGGATCTTCTAGTCATCCTATAAAGGAAACATAAAGAAATCAGAACTAAATCTCACTTCCCAGAGTTTAAACACTATTCAATGAATATCAACTCCTAGGGTTTAGGTACTACTCAATAATATCATTTGCCTAAACCTAGGCTCTGATATTACTTATAACACCCCACTACCTACGTACCTAGATAGGGTAGGATGTCGTCCCATCCAGAGGACTAAGGGTCTTTATAACGAGGTGCAAATAATAAATAATAAAAAAACCCAACTAAATAAAATAGTAAAATACTCTTATTACATCTGAGGGATACTTATACAAATCCAAGAAATCAAAACTAACAAACATCTCTTGTAAAAAATATAAATCAAAATAAAATAAACAAATGGGCGATCATCACTTATTCCTTCACCCCACTCAATATAGGTACTCCCTTGAACCATGATGTAAAAGGTGTGAGATTGGCATTACAGTAAGTCCAGTGTGTGCAAATGTCAAATATAACCATTTCGTGCATGTAGGTTTATCAAAATCACAAAATCGTATTTGCAAGTCAAGTTCAACAATTACAGTTATACAAAGGAGCCTTGCTCAATGAATCCAAAATAGTTCACCAGAAATCATCGTTTAATCATATTCGTAATTCATTAAGTAGGTATTAGCAATGATTCAAACAATAGTGTTATAATCCATATCATGGTGACCACCATGATAGCGTTCGAATGTATTCTTTCAACAATGGGCAGTGGGGGATCCTCCCACTAGGGTGAGATACTCCTCCATCTCTATACCCAATACTCCAGTTGTCCAACACGAATCAACAATGTCCACATAGACCAATATGCTAGCTCGGAAGGCCTGACTAAGTAGTACTGTCGCCTTTCTAAGTTGAGTTCATCTTCTAGAGGTGGCCAATTGCCAGAAGACTCACTCTTGCACTTCAAGATTAGTACCACTAGCCTACCCCCATAGAGTACTCAACGCTTCCCATTTAGGAGCAGAATCATTTTTTCGTTTTTGAAATTCTTTGATTAGCTTATCTGCCAAACGTGGTTTTTCGTAATAGCATTTCCAAATCATTTAGTGATAGAGTAAAAAATCATTTTTGAGTTTGAATAGTTAAAATTTGATAAACTCATTTAGAAAACAAAACATCCACGTTTCCAACCCAAGTATCAAAACAACACAATATAACTCATCATGTTTAGCCAATGCTCTTGTCAAAACATCATATTGACATCAATTCAAAATAATATTGTAAGAATTGCTTGCAAACATCTAATATTTATCAAAATGGTTATGCAGTAACTTACTTCGATAAATCAACAGCTAGACCCAACTCAATTGATTCCCCTTACTTCCACTCCTTCCTTATCTAGAATAAATGATTCTATAATTAGAATCCAAATATTACATCCACTATTTCATGCAACATGAATTATCATTATCTCATTAATCACCTAATTCATCCATGGTATCTAGGTAATTTAAGTTATTAGATTACATACACAACTTCCTTTGCCATACTATTGACCAGAACCATGCATTCATCCAAATCAAATCATTATATGACAACTCTTATTTTCATCTAGCATAAAATCATCATAATCAGCCCCAAAAATGTTAAAAGATCTCATTATTGCCTACTTATCATAGATCTAAATTCATCATGAGAAGATGCATCAAGGTCCAATCTCATACATGCTTTGTCTATGGCTCACGTCAACATATTTATCATTCTAGTCCATTCATGCTTTCATACTAGCATCCGTACGCATTCATAAGACATTACTTTAAAGATCAAATTTATTTAAATTAATAAAGATATGATCTTGATTATCTCTTAGCGAACTAGACTTAAACATAGCAACTCCTTGATGACTAGCTTGAGTTCGATTGATAGTTGAAGAGATTGGTCCGCCTAGATGTCCTTGATCGAGACTCACTAAGAAAGGGAGAAAATCAGTCCCTTATGGACATGATTTAAGGGAGAAAAGAGAGAAAGAATGGAATAAGAGATGAATAGAAGTGTTAAAGATCGATTACCTTGTATGGTGTTTCGGTTTTGGCTTTGTCTTTAGAGTAGGCTGGCCGAATTTTTTAGCAAGTGGAATGCTATTTGTTTCATGAGTTTGAGAGGCTGAGAGGGTAGGAATTTTGTAGTTTGCGGGATAGAAAAGACTAGGTTTTAGTGTTTGGGTGTTTGGTGGAGTTCTACCTTGTTAGGGATTCTTGATCACAAGAGAAAAGTTGGACAGCTTTGGTCCTTCTTCGAGTACCGAAACTAGATAGTGGTTTGGGGGTTGTTGCTGCTGTGTTTTTGGAGCTTATGGTGGCAAAAAATCCGAACAGAAAGAGGGGAGAAATCAGGTTGGTTTTCGCTCTCCAAGATGGCGAGAATAAGAGAAGAAAAAGGAGTCTTTGTGTAGCTGTTGTTTGCTCGATAATTAGAGAGGTTTTTGTGTAGGTTTTTGAGTGGAATTTTCATGCAAAATGGTACTAATTGTGGCTGAAAATCTAAAGGAATGGGAGGGAAAATTCTGGTATTTTTTTTCTTAAACAAAGTTCTAATTGGTTAAGGTTTTCTTAGATAACCCTAGCTCGGTTTTGAAGAGATAAGGTTGATCTCCAAGAGCTCTTAAGCGTGGCGGTAGCTTTGAGGGATTTTTTAGAAAAATATATGAAGGAATTAGGGTATTTATTTAAGAAATAATTTAATTAATTCCCTACATTAATTTGAGTATTTAAATAGCTATTAAATAGTTACTTTTCAATATAAAATTCTAGTCTTCTTTTTCTTGAAACTAACCAAAATTCCACTCCCTTTTCCCCAAAATTTCGAAACACATATTCTAGAAGGTAAGTGCTTCATTTAAAAATCCAGAATTTATCCCTTTATTTCCTTTTAAAATTATTTGAAGAAAATTAAAATACGGAGAATTATCTCCTTAAAAAGTGGCGGCTACTTGGAGAAAATAAACTATATTTTTATATTCTTTATTTCCTACTAATCTACTAAGATGTAACTTTCAAAAATCCAGATTAGTAATATTTAAAATTCTCTAAAAGATTATGGTAAGATATTAGAAATAAGAATTTAATTTATTTTCAAATGCTTTATAAATTAATTCCCAAGATAAATCACACTCCTAAATTTTAGGAATTTGCTCCAAGATGGGAGCTACCTAAGGAGAATTTCGGCCAAGCTTAGGAAAAGTTAGGGAAAAGAAAATAAAAGAAAGGAAATGATTTGAATTAGCTAGGATTCGAACTCAATCCTATCAAGAATTAAACATCAAGCTTTATCCACTATTCCATATTAGTTATTGTGTAAATATTCCCATAATTAAATTCCCTTAATTCCTACTCACTTGCTTCATCCTCTTCCTAATGAATTCTCCTCAATAAAACAAAAACTCAACTAACTTAAATAATACAACCACTTCAAGAACAAATTAATTCATGAAACAAAAAACTCATGAAACTCATATTTTTATGAAAATAATTCAATTTACCAAATGCAATATAAAAATGCTATGACATGCATGACATCCCCCACATAATAAAGGTAGCTCAATACGGAGTATTACATAGAAGATTTGTTCACATTACAATTGTCTCAAGTTTGGAAAACATTTGCACATCTTAAACTCCTACTTCTATTTCTTGAATTTGCTTGTGTCATCATTTTCTTAAGTGCTTGTTAATTGCTAATTTGTGTTCTTGAGGTTGTGATTACATCACCTAGTTTAAAACTCTTTGAAATCCATGCATTTTTCTTATTGCCCACCAGGTGTTTGACTTTAAGACACCTTTCTTTCTTATTCTCTGGAATTTAGTTGACTTGATTTGTAGAACTAAATCCTTTAAAGTGGGAAAGAGTTGGGAAGAACTTGAATCTGGAATTGGGCATTTGAAAAAAAGGCATGAGGGTGAATTCATTGTGATAAAAGCCATGAAGAGTACAAACACGAGTGAAGAGTGACCACTAAAAATTGAGTGTAAACACGGGAGGGAATGAAGTGAGAATTCTCCTGTGTTTCCTACTTATAGTTTGGGGTATTTCTCTTGAAAGAACTTCACAATGGCTAGTTGGAGTGAAAGTGAAAGGTATGACTATGATGAGGAATCCTGCTATGGTGAGAGTAGTTATGGGGAATATAATGAATATGAACAAGAATATGACGAAGATAACTATGAGAGTATAGGATATTTGGATGAACATGAAGAAGGGCCAACTATAAGTGGAAGGGAGTATGATAGCTATGAAGGAGACCTAGGGGAAAGTGAACAAGAATGTGAGAATTTAAGTCCGGTGGAAAATTGGAGTAAGGGAAGTGAAAATAATGGAGAATCTTATTCGAATGGAGAAGGATATGGGAGTTTTGAGAAACAAAATTGGGAATATGAAGAAGAACATAGGAGTGAGGAATATTGGAATGAGGAAGTTTATGTGGAAGGAATGCAAAAAATGACCAAGCATGGGTGCAAAAGAACTTGAGGGGGCATGAATGCAGAATGTGTCATAGATTTGAGCGGATTTCATCATGCTTATCAAATAAGAACACAGCGGAAATAACCATGAAATCTATGCCCAAGGATCACATGTTTGCAATTAAAACGGGAATAGAGGAAGGAAATGGAGATTACCTTCTGTAGCAGAAAAACAAAAATTTTCTTGCGGATAGAAATTTAATCAGCAACCCAGGAACCAATTCCCTCTGTTTTGATCGTCCAAATGCACCACTACAATCCAAGAGTAGGATTGTCTCTAGCAGTAATCTACACAAGGTTGAATTGCTCACAAAACCCACTCAAAATTATGCAAGTAGAAGAGGAGCGACTAGGTTTTAATTGGAAAAAATAAGGATGAAGAAGAAACGATTTCTCATAAACCTTTCTGCAAAAGGGAATGATTCCTATAGTTATAGTTTTTAGGATTTGTGTTAGTTGCAATTAAGTCCTCCAAGATCCAATATCTACAATTGGGGCCTTGAAATGTATATAATTGTAACCAAGTCTCATAAATTATAACAAACTTATAATTCACCTACAAATATATTTTCTTCTCTTAATTAACCTAACAATATTATCAAATAATAAATATTGAGTATTCAAACCTTTATTTTATGTGACCCATTAGGTTTCTTGGTCTTATTGGTAGTATAATATGAATTAATTCTAACAGCTTTAGAATTAATAATCCTAAATGAAATATAGGATTAATTTATTAATTCTCTAATTAATAATTCATATTTAGCATATGTCAATGACTCTTGATCACCCAAAGTCCAAAAAGTCAAGTGGCTTGACATAAATTTTTCAATAGCAAATAACTAGTGCAATAAACTCCTTTCACCATACCATATCTCATTCGGTCTAGAGTATGGAATTAGTGCCAACTCCCTCTAGAATATTATTAATTCTGGTCCAAATATTTTAGTACTGGTTCAAGAAATTCATTACTCGATATGTGTATCAATTTGGAACTATTTCCAACACATAGTCGCATTAGCTAAGGACTTCATGAGTAATGATTTCTATAAGTGACCTTAAGATATACTCTCCTACTATTAAGAGTGGTGAATCATTTATTAACCCTATCAACTACCTTCGTTTACTTTACATTGTATCTAATGTCCATCCCATATGCAGTCCTTGTATGACTCCAAAGATTAGAATCAAAGTACAATGCTCGATAAATAAAATACCTTAAAAATCTCAAGTCTAAGGATACTAGCACACTTGCTATAATGAGATTTTATCACTGACACTTAATAGCTATCCAAGTGATTATCTCATAGTCAGGTCATCCAATGAACTTGTTCATATAACAAGCATCCACATACTAATCCTGAATATCATAATACCCACGGTTATGAGAACCACTGCTTGATCCAATCAAGGGATATAACATGTGCTAGTCTTGGTGTATTAGTAATGTCTCATCTCATTAATACTATGACTAGGGATTATTTAAGCACAAACACTACATAGTGTAGTAAAAATTTCACATCATGATCTCTATCATGATTTTATTAACACTGTGTTGTACTAGGGACTGTATCAAATAGTTTATATGCATATTAAGATATAACAATCAAACTGAAAGATAAAGAATGCCTCTTTTATTAATTATTATTGCAATATACATGGTACAAGTGATTGCCTCTAGGGCACAACACTAACAACTTCCTATGATTGTCCAAAAAGAGTTAAACAAAGAAGTAGTGGAGAATTGACTTGTGAGATTTGTTGTAGTACAAGGCACACAAAGGTTGATTGTCCAAATAAATTATCATATGAAAGATTTTATGGGGTACACAATTGAGAAGAAGAGAGACAAATTAAGAAGCAAAAAGCGAGACTTGAGACCAAAGTAGCCAAGAAAAATGTTGTAGATATTAAGGAGCCAAGAATGGAAAGAAGTGAAGAAAAAGTTGAGAGGGTTGAGAAAAGTGAATTACATGGCTTTGAGAAGGGGAAAAGCTAGAAAATGAGGCAAGTGCCAAGGAATGCTCCATCAAAATGATGAAGTAGTGCATGAAGAAGTTGAGAAAAATGTTGATGAGCATGATGAGGAGCTTAGTGATGATGAAGAAGAAGACGTGGAACCATTGAATTCAACAAATAGGGTGACTAAGGAATTTTACAACATTTTCTTTTTCCTAGAGGATGAGTCAAACCCATTATGAGTGTTAGAAGAGAATGAGCAAGAAGACATTAAACAAAATGGAGTAGAATTTGTTAAAAAGCAAATACATTTAAGGAATGAGGTGGAGGGGGAGCAAATGCGTGCTATGGATGAAGGTTTCCAACGTGCTTCAAGTACTTATGAAGTGGGAGAAAGCTCATATCCATAAGAGGAGAAAGGATGAGTTGGCTAGAGATGGTGCAATAGCAAATGAAAATGAGTGAAACTAATAAGAATGAAGTATCTAGTTCAACTTCACAAAATCTAGTAGAGGAGATAGACTGGATGGACGAGATGGGGATATATTTGAGAAACCATGTGCATTGATTGGCGTAGTAATGGAAGTTGAAAATGCTTGTGAGGGAGTGGAAGAAGGAGAGAATTCTCAAAGAAAGAATATATTTTTTTCAAGGTGTCTAATCAAGCAAAAATCATGTAGTGTCCTCATTGATAAAGGGAGTTGTAAAAATGTGATTAGTACTAAATTAGTGAAGGAGTTAGGAATAGAAACTTTAAAACACCCTAGATCGTACAAGTTACAATAGTTGAACAATTGTGGAAAGGTGAAGGTGAACAAACAAGACAAGGTTATCATTGTTATGGGAAAGTATAAGGATAAAGTGGTTTGTGAAGTATTTCCCATGCATGTAGGGTATATTTTGTTGGGAAAACCTTGGATGCTTGATAGAGATGTGGTCTATGAAGGGAAGAGGAACACTTATTCTTTGAGAAAAGATGAAAAGAAAATCACTCTACTTTCCTTATCCCCTAGTGAGGTTTTGAGAGATCAAAATATCTTAAGGGAAAAGGAAAAGGAAAGAAGAGAAGGAAAGGAGAGGAAAAAGAAGATGAGTGAGAAAGAAAATGAGGAGAAAAAAGGAGAGAAGAGGGAAGAACAAAAAAAGGGGGGAACAAGAGATTCAGATGAAAGAAGAAAGAGAGATAAAAATTGAGAAAGTAAAGGAAAACGGGGATGAGAGGATAGTGACCACCTTAAGTTGGAGAGAAAAAGAAAAGAGAGAGGAGGTAAAATGAGAGAAAAAATATAGGTAGTAAAAAGAGAAAGTATAGAGAATGATGAGGTACAAGGCCATGACATTTTACTTTCACAAAAACTCTTTTATTTGAATTCTTGCACAGGTTTGATTCGAGAAGGAATCCTTTTCAAAAAGGGAGAAATGATAGAAATCATCCCAGGCACAAAGGCCACTCAAAAGAAGATAAAGAGAAATCCTAGCTACAACTCATGGCATCATGGGTGAGATCTATTTTCAAGAGGTTTCAACAGGAGTTTAAGGCCAACCAAGCCAACAAACTAAGGGCCAAGAGAATTATGAAAGAGTGGATAAAGAAAAGAAGCCAAAAGGAGTACAAAGAAGGCAACAATCCTTTTGGAAGGTCAAGCAAACTAATGAACAATGATTAAAGGGCAAACAGGCAAATGAAGGAATACGACCCAAGGGAGCTTCAAATGGAAACAATCTTGGCTTCAAGACTATTTGGAAGAACAAGGGGACAACTAAGGCCAACTTAAAGGTCAAAAGCAATATTTGGGATACAAAATATTAAGGAGAGAATGGAAGAGGATCGAGAATATGACATGTTGCTAGTATACGAAGGATGTCAACCAGAAGTAGTTCACGTAGAAATGTTGCCCAGCAGAATGGACTCTGTAATAACCCGTCATTAAAAGTGAATATATTTTCCCCTTCCTTATTATTAATAGTATTACTAAGGCTATAAAGTAATAATATTATTCCTAATGTTATAGAATGGCCATCCCTAGTGCCATTATTATTAAGAATAGTATTAGTAGTAATATTGTTATTATTTTATTTTATTCTATTTTATTTTACTCTATTCTACTATCATTATTATTGTAGTTTAATGATAAATTATTATTACTACTTTTATTCTATTATCCATTACTATTATTTTTATATATCTATTATTTAATATAAATACTTCTTGGTAATAATAAATTATAGTATTATTAAATTCAAGAATTATGTTGAATTATTATATTATTTTACCATTAGTATATATATATATATATATATATATATATATATATATAGTTCAATTAATACCCTAAATATCTTAAGCTATATTCATATTATATAAAAAGATATTTTAGGGGGCCCACAAGAAGTAAATGAAGAGGGCCCACAAGAATGATATTTTTGACCAACATTAACTATGTTTAGACTTTCCTTAATTAAGCTAACTAAGTTAAACTAGATTAGGGCAAGTGATCATAATTAAGCTAAACTAGCTTAGGGTAAATTAATCATGATTAAGTATATATTAGCATTAAGATGTTTTAAGTGATTCTATAAGTTTCTAAAAGGTTCAACAACCTTCTAGCATAATCCTTAATTTTCTTGGAAATCCTAGAGAAGTCTAGAGACTTCTAGAAATGCTAACTCACCTTAAAGCAAGACCAAGAGAATTAAGCTCTATAAATAGGAGTAAGGAGAGGAGAATTTCGGCCAAAGCTGGGAGGAGAAGAAGAAAAACCAGAAAAGTGAAGAGAGGAGAGGAAAAATAAGAAAAAGAGAGAGACTAAGGGAGAGACGGAGATTTCCGGCAGCAAGGAAAGAAAGAAGAATCGGCAGCAAGAAGAGGAAAGAAAGAAGAACCGGCAGCAAGGTGAAGGAAAGGAAGGAGTGTCACAGCTTTGTCTCCATCTTAGAAAGGTAAGGGATCACTACTAAAAGCTAAGAGAATGATACTAGAAGTTGGAAACTATGTGCATATGAATTTGTTGATGTTGAGTAATAAAAATATTTTGATTTTGTGATGGTTGTTGGTTGACAGGTTGGGTTGGTGATGAATTGAGCATGGTTTTCAGTTCATGTGAGGTGTATTGGAGTGATAGTATGCTAAAAATTTGAAAAGAAAAAGGGTGGAAATGATAAAGAACAAGACGAGCTATTTGATGGTGATGAATAGTTAGCTTGTGATGTTTGGAAACTTCAAAGGAAATCTGAGTAAGAATGACTGGAAATGAAGCATAAATAATCCTAAACATGTCCTAGACTAGTTAGAAAGGAGTTGGAACAAGTTGTGTGGAGGTTGTGAGGGTTTTGAATGGCTAAGAGATCTTGAATAGCAAGAATGTGAAAGCTGTTTAAAATTTACTGGTTTGGTAAGCTGTGAATAATTTATTTGTTTGAAGAAAAGAGAAGTGCTGGGCATGAAAACCTGTTAGAACAATGATTTTGGGATTTTAAATAAGATATTAAAGGGTTTAAATGTGTTAGGATATGTTGAAGAAACCATAGAAATAAATTAAAACAAGTTGAGCTCTAAACAGTAATTCTGGACCTCCAGCTCGGAGCAGTAAGTTTAGCTGGAAAACTGAACGAAATGGAGAGATTTTTGAATATCTCATGACCTTAAGTTGATATAGAAATGTCCTAGGAGTATTTAGGAAGTGGTTTCACCTCATTTGGACCTGTATTGAAGGAGATATGAATGAAATACTGGAAGATGACAAAACTGAACCACCAATCTCGGAACAGTGAAATTAACTGGAAAACTGTACAAAATGGGATGGAGTTTGCACGTCTCATGACCCGGAATTGATAGAGGGATGTCTTAGGAATATTATGGAAGTAACCTCACCTTATTTGGACCTATATTGAATAAGTTATGTGAAAAATGGTGAAGCGTGGTAAAGCTGTAAAACCAGGAAAACCATCAAAGGCATTAATCCATTTACTTCTTTAAGAAAGTCTTAGAAACCTTATTAGAACCATTAATCATTTAAACCCATTAAGTAATAATATCGAGATATACTAATGGTGTAGGTGAATCAAGTCGAGGGAACTCCTTTTAGGACTATACACGAGTGCAACTTCGACTTATTATACAAGATGAGTCCCTATGATTTCTAAAACCTTTTTTAAGGCTAGTGTGCTTTAATTTTCCATGAAATGACATGTTTTATACCGTTTTGGAAATGTTTAAATATGTTTATGGAATACATGAGCAAGACTTATTTTTATGCAATTTCGACTTGAATGAATTTCATAATTGGTTTGAAAACCTTATTGGATGATTAAAACACAAATTATGTGAATTTAGTCATTTTGGATTAAATATTTGGGATTTCCAGAAAATGATAAACTTTAGAATCAGGTATTTGGAAAATGATCCAGATATCCTTATTGGAATGATTTATGAAACTTTTGGAACTCGGGTATTCGGTAAATGACCGAAATATCCTTATTGAAACTTTTGTGAATAATTCTCAAATCGGGTAAAGGTAAATTGACCCGAATACCCTCAAAAAAGTGATTTGGAATTGGGCATGGGCAAAATGACCCAAATGCCCTTGGAAAATGACTTTTGTGATCAAGTATGGGGAAAATAACCCGGTTGCTCTTGGAAACACGTTTTGATGTGTGAGTAAAACCTTTTGTCTGGTTTTCAACATGATTTTAGAAAATGTTGTTTTGGCCCCAAAATGTCTTAATTGAAGATCCTGCGGGGTCAGATAACCCTCTGGCCTGATCAGTCAGATGTGGTTGGTATTATTGCGTTGAGTACTCAGCAAGGACTTTGATCTTTGTACTAGCCCATGTTAGAGGTAGACGACCCCAAGTAACCTGGCTAGTTCTGGGGATTGTCTTACTCCAGATAGGGCGATAGGACATCGAGATGAGTCGTCCCTGGATAGTCGTTGTGAGCCCGGCAATTGCCTTGTGATTGAGATTGTGGGTTGTTCACACGATACCGAGCGGGGACACTTGGTGTGTTCAATCCCTTGCCACCTCGATGGTGATTGACGTCAGGATTGGGACCCCTGGCTTATAGTGGCAAGTAAAAGATCCCTAAGTGCACGGTGAGGTACATATGTACGCTGCTCACCCTTCCGGCATATCACGGGTGACGTTCTGTAAGGCGCAGTCCCTGGCACAAGAGACCGGTAGCCGAAGGCGAAGTTCCTCGAACTTTGCACGCGGTCGCACTTCCAAGTGGGGAAGAATCCGCATTGTGGGCCATATGTTTGGAAATCATTATTTTTCAAATGTACATAATAACTTGATCCTAAATTTATCAATTACTGCTAACTCTCTGTTATGAAATTTATTTCAGCAAAGAAATTGAAAATCAACTCTCTTCTGAGCAAAACACTAGCACACACGGGACTCACTGAGTATACCACTCACACATGTATTTGTTTTTTCTATTTTAGGGATTGGAGCTGAAGAATAAGGACGGTATTCTAGGACTTCTTCTGTAGCTCTGGATAGCAAATCTTTTGGAGTGATCATTGTACATAGACTAGGAGATGTTTTAACTTATGTATTTTGGAAGCTATGTACCTATCGTGACTCATATGTGTATATAAATAAAGTGCATGTTTCTTATATTTACTTAAGCTTTGATTTTACCGCTTACTTTAAGTTTAAATCGTTATAAAGACCCCTAGTCTGAGAAGTCGGACGGGGCGACATCCCACCCGAGTTGGCCCACTGCGTCAAGAAAAGAAAATGTGGGGTGTTATAGACTCGGCACCGACCAGAGTTTCCTACCAGGCACCGACTGTGATCTGTCAAAATTCTTTAATTTTTTATACCAGTACTATTCCAACAGAATGGACCCCGCGCTGGCCCTACTAGCCTGACCTGGCACCGGCTGTGGACCGGCTGAGTCCTGATTTTTTTTTTCAACTTTTTGTGAACGGGTACTGTTCCTCTAGATTGGACCCGACATCACCCCTAGAAGACGTACCCGGTGCCTGCCCTATTCTAGAACCCAAATCCCTGACGTTTTGTAGCTATTTTAGGGTCATTTTGTAATATTTAAAAGTATTTAGTTCAGGAATAGAACATCCTTCTTTAATGCTTTGTATTAGGTTATGTTAGGGGACTATAAATACCCTATTATAACATTATAAACCAAAAAACCTTTAGGAGGCATATGAAATTGTGAGAGTTCAAGAACTCTTTGGGAGATTTAGAGGGGGTGATTCTCTTGTTAGTGTCGTGACCTGGAGGCAATCACTTGTACATTGTATATGACACATTTTATTTTAATAAAAGGCATTATTTATCTTACAGTTTCTTTTATTTACTTTAAGTAAAATAATTGTTCGATAAAGTCCGTAGTACAACACTGTATTAAGGTAATCATGATAAAGATTATGATATGAGATTCCTACAACACTAGATGGTGTTAGTACTTAAACAGTCCCTAGTCATAATGTTAATGAGATAAGACATCATTAATGTATTAAGACTAACATGTGTTAGACTCTCTGATTTGATCAAGCAGTGATTCTCATAACCATGAGTATTGAGATACTCAAAGTTAACACATGGATGCTTGTTAATGGAACAAGTTCATTGGATGAACTAGCTTTGAAATAATCACATGGATAACTATTTAGTGCCAGTGATATAACCTCAATACAGCAAACGTGTAAGTATCCTTAGACTTGAGATCTCCAAGTTACTTTGTTTGCTGAGCTTTGTACTTTGATTCCAATCTCTGGAGCTCGATTGAGGGCCACTTATGGAATAGATATTGGGTACAATATAAGGTAAACGAAAATAGTTGAGAGGGTCAATAAAAGATTCACCACTCCTAATAGTAAGGGCAAATTATTGGATTGTATGCCCTCTTAGACTAGGTTTCTGATGTAAAATCGAATATTTTAATAAAAGAATTTATTTTCAGAAATTTTTTGTGAATTTACTTTTTGTTTGTGCACAATTTTCGTTTGGAACAGACCTATTGTGTTTAAATAAGTGATCCATGTGAATGGTGGTCTTTCCCAGAAAGGTATGGATCACGAGTTATTTAACACATAAACATTTGTTCTTAATCTATTGATGAGACTGGGAATCTCATCATGTTTAGGTTATTATGTTATAAATTCCAAATGGGGAATGGCTTACCTTTAGCCAGTGAATAGTCCACTCACTTCATGACATAAGCGTATTTCGAATACATAGGACATGACCTGTAGTAGTGGTTTCTAAAAGTACTATATGATAGAAACCTAGACTACTACTGCTACAGCGTGGACTAGTACTCTACGACTTGAGTATGAGTTGGTGGTCTGGCGAAGCTGGAAGTGTAACACCCCACGACTACGTACCCTAAAAGGGCGGGGATGTCTCCCCGTCCTGTAGGACAATGGGTCTTTAAAACGAGGTATAAAATACAAAGGCAACCTTCAAGAGATTCAACTTAGATAAATAAAGAAATACTCTTATTACATCAGGCTCAACTTGGAGCAAAATGAAATAAAAACAATTAATCATTCAACAGCTTAAACAACAAATGTCTCATAAGCAAAGATGACAATAATTAGAAAAGCTTCAACTATCAATGCCCAGTTGACTCAGCATAGTCTATCTCCTGAAAACATGATGTAAAACAGTGTGAGAATAAATCTCAGTAAGTCCTGTGTGTGCACATGGTGTTTAAAATTGTACGTGTATGCAAAGTGGAAAACATTTTTAGAAATATTTGGCAAGTCATAAATAATTGCTCTTTCGCAAAGAGTGGGTTTTTCCATAATCATACTTTACACAAAACAATCATCCACTCGAATAAACAGTCATTTCACCACATGTTGGGCTCCATGAGAACAAAATGGCCAAGGCACCACACTTTGTGCACCTTGTCCGGACCAGGTTACCACACGTTGGGCATTCTGATTAAGGTGAGTATACAGCTCACCGGGTGAGATACTCCTCCTTCTCTACACCCAACAAAACCATCCGGGTGTCCATGCCGGGAAAATAAATAATACCTTACCAGGTACACATGCTAGCTCGGACTAGCCTGACCAACCAATACTGTCGCCTTTTCAAGCAGAGCTTATCTTCTGGAGGTGGCCTCCTGCCAGAAGACTTACTGTAGCCCTCCAAGACCAGTATTGTTAGCCTACCCTTATTGAGTACTCAAAAAACATATCCGTCAATTCCTGATTCAGAATATTTCCAAACCTTGGCTTTGTAAAACGTGATTTTCTTTAAAAGAGATTTCTAAAAGTTTAAGGAAAAGAATAGTTTTCTTGATAAAATCGTTAGTTTGACAAAACCGTTTAAAGAATAAATATCCACGTTTACAACCCAAGCAAACATAGTTCAACAATAGCTTTACAAAGCTTCACAACATAGACTTGCCATCACAACATTTAACAAAAGAGTTTATGCAAGGACTTACTTGATATGCCTCAGATAAACAAGATAAATTCACAGCTTGCTTTCCTCAATTATCCTCCTGATCTAAACCATATAATATCATGATCAGGGCTTCAACTAATTCGAACATGTGCTAAACTCATTTATTTTCATAACAATTCACAATCCCCTAAGATCATATACTATGACCATATATTCAACAAGGTAATAGACATCATCTACTACCTTAAACCTTAATTCTGGCATTAAGGGTAAGTATTTCCGTACCTTACAACAACCGGGTAGCAAGATCCCGATGCTCCTCTGGTGATTGTCCCGAGTTCGTTGGATTAGAAGAGAAAAGTTGTCTCCTTTTTCCTTTCTTATGACCGAGAATGCATAAAGAGATGAAATCAGCCTTGAGATGTCATGATTCCAAAGAAGAAAAGGAAGAGAATTGATGGAAGAAAGGAATCAAGAAGTTGAGATGGTTTTTGCTTACCTTGGAGAGTGATCGGTTTTTGCTAGGTGTTGTTCTTGAGGTTTTCAAAAATTTGCTGTGGAGTTCTTGCTAGAATTTTGTGTAGAATGGAGAGGATAGATGGCTGCTATGACTTAGAGTTAGAGAAGATTAGTTTTTGTTAGATGGTGATGTTTAGAAAGAATCCTAATGGCTTTAGGTTTCTTGGACAGCAAGGCCGAAAATTGTAGCTCACGAGTGCCTTCTTGCTGCCGACTTTGAGATGGTTTAAGGGAGAAAATATTCTGCAATTTTGCTCCCTTGTGCTGGCCGAACTATTGCTCAAGAGAAGGGCTGATTGTGTTTAGAATTTTGGGCCAAACAAAGAAGAGTTTGCGAAGGTTTTTAGGGCTGAAATTTCTGTGCGCGTGCAGTAGTTTTACTGTGCGAAATTGCTGAACATGAGAGGAAGAATTTTTGGACTGTTTCAGCTGTGGTTCTGCCAAAATTTCTAGAGAAAAAATGAGGGTTTTAGGCGCTGAAAAATAGCTTGATTAGCTGGGGTTTTTCGGTGTGTTTGTGTGCAGAATTTCGGTTGGAATAGGAGTACAAGGCTGGCCGAAATTTTCTGTACAAAGCTGTCGAAAATTCTGGTTTCCTAGCTGGCCTAAATTCTGGAATTTGTGTGAGAAAAATCTGGTTTTGCACAGCAAAGATAATCTGAATTGATGGAAGATGTTTTAGGGGATTTGAGCTAGGGTTTGTAGGGTTGGATTGTACTTAAAGGTGCTGGAATTTCGGACAGCTTGTGTTAACACAAAGCTATCGAAATTCTGCTAGGTTTAGGAAGAAAATCCTAGTCGAATCAGGATTGTAATAAAAATCTGATTTGCTAAATGATTTAGGATAAGATTTCCTAGCTTTGGAAGAGTTTAAGTTAAGCTAAAATTCCTCTAAGAAGTGGCGGCACTTGCTAGAAATTTTTAGCTTAGGTTCTAGGGTTAAAATCAACAAGGTTTCCTACAAGAAAATGATTCATTAATTCCAACTATCCATGGCAAGATCTATCTAGCTAAATTCAAGATGAAATTTTAATTATTAGCTAGGGGTTTTTCGAAAATCCTAAGGAATAAAAGTTGAAAATTAAAAGTGAACTTTATTCACATCAAGGTCCTTAAATTTAGGAAATAAATATAGAGACTTATTTCCTTGGAATAATGACACTAAAATTTCTCTAGGTTTGCCAGATCTTTTTTGGCCAAGACATGGAAACTCTAAGGAAAGGAATTTTCAAGAAGAGAAACTAACTTCACAAAAGGTAGGATTCGAACTCGGGTCACCAAAGGAAATCACCAACCTCCCCGCTATTCCAAAACAACTCCAATACTAATTTTTTCTACAATCAGTTCTCACCACCCCTCAATACTCATCCTTCCAAATCTTCGACCAAACATCCCTTATCCAAATCTTTAACAACACAACTATTTCACATCAATGAATTCAAATGCAAGAGCAACGGAAAAATCCACATGCATCCGTGCAAATAAAATAATTCTAAGCTACCACATAAAATGAAAAATGCTATGCAATGCATGACTTTTCCCCATAGTCAAAGGTGGTTTTGGGCGGGGTATTACAGGAAGCATATACTTTGATTAGCTATAGTTGAGGTTCTATCATAGGGCCAATATACTTGCATGTTGGGTATGTGAGACTAGTTAGTTAAGACAGACTTATACAAGATAGTTTCTGCATTATATCGCCCCTTGTGGTTGTCCGAATGGTCTAAAATGTCCAGGGCCCTGGGAATACATGACTTGGATGTTTGCTTTAGGGTAGCTCCCTTGCAAAGCGGAAACACTCCAGGAAGTCGTGGACCATTGGACTAGAAGCCTAAGGATGGTAGATGTCATTTAGAGGGGTGTTAGCACACTTCTTCCTCTCTAAATGTACGGCGATATGTAGATGGGTATTTTAGTCATTTCACCTGTAGGTCGGAGACTTTGCTAATGCAGCATTGTCCTTGGGGTCAATATTTCTTTATGGTGATATTAGGAAATAGTTAAAATGCAAAATACAGCTATTTATATAGCAGGGGTATTTTGGTCATTTTAGCAGCCAAGGCGATGTGTCTTTTTGGTCCTCGGAATAGCCCGTAAGTCCTAACTAATTTTGCGTTGAGGAATTGGTCTCAGTTCAAGAGGATTTTATTTTATTTGATTTTATTCAGGATGTCTAATTTATTATTAGACTGGAATAAAATAAATAAATAAAATAAAATAGGAGTTGAGAGAAATTAATTATCTAGTTTAATTGGTTAATTAATTATTCAGGACCTATGTCCAGTATGAATAATTAGGAAATTAATCTGGGCTTAAACTAGGGGAAATAATTAATATTTAATTATTTATTGGGTTATTTATATAAGCCCAAGAAATAAATAATTAAAGATTAATTATTATGGTTCATTTGGGCTCATTAATTATTTATTGGGTTGTTTATATAAGCCCAAGAAATAAATAATTAATGTTTATTATTTTGGGCCTTTTGGGTTCAAGAGAAATAATAAATATTATTTCGGCCCAATAGCTTGGACCGTAGGATTTTTTCCAGATACAGTTAAGAAGAGTTTAGGGTTAAGCCAAACTTATTCTCAGGATAACATCCGGGTGTTTGAAATTTGATATCCCGGGGATATGTTTATCTGATAATGAGAGACCTAATTTTGGCTGACCAATAAACAAGTCTCTAGTAGAAGGAAAAACCCTAATCTTTCTAACACAACTAAGACTCACATCTCTCTCTCTGAGACTCACGTCTCTCTCTCTCTTGCTCACGCCTCCCTCTTCTCTGGTTTCTTCTTGTTTCTTTGCTAATCAATAGCAAGGGAACCAATGAGATTTGAGACCGTTCTTCTTCTCTGTTGTGTTCACCGACTAGAGGATAGGCAGTGGAATATTCAGAGAGTTGAAAGGCTTGGCGTTAATGCAAAAAAAGTGAAATAGGAGGCTAGCGGATTTTCAACCGGAAGCTTCTTCAAGTGGGCAAGGCGGAGCGATTCCCGTCGTTCAATCCACTTCTACTCAACCTAGAAGGCTTAAGGAGCGCAAAGGTATGATCTTCACGCTTCCGTGCGGCCTTTAAGGCTTGCATTTTTTTTTTCCTCTGTTTTTGCCGTCACTGCATACTTCCTCTGTTTTCCCGTCCCTCAATGTGGTATCAGAGCCAGGTTCTTTGATCAATTTAGGGAGCATGGTAGTTAATAAAAATGGAGAAGATGATTATAGCTGTGATCCTTCGCTGTTTTGGTATGGGATAGCATCACTGTGAGCTTCACCGTTGAAGCATAGGACTTTCTGTAAAATTTTTGGCTTTAATGTTTTGATCGTGTAAACCCAATTTAAATGGGTATAGGCGATTGTGGATTTGTTTTGGATGAGTTTTTGTAAGTAAAAATGTCCAAAGAAGCCAAAGAAATAAGCAAAAGTCGAAGAACAGAGGCTCTGCAGAAAGTTCGCGCGGAAGAAAAAAAACGAAGAAGAAAGGCACTATTCCTAAGCCGTTTGAGCCGAGCCATGCCGCCGCCGAAACTATGAGAGGAGCCGGTTGCTATTAAGCCGAGCCGATGGGAGAATTGCGAGCCGATTACTGATTGCAATTGCAAATTTGCAATTGGCGCGTGGGTCTTCAGCGGGAAACCGGGCGGAGGCGCGGGTCGGCAGTAGAGGGCAAGCAGGCGCGGGTCAGCTCTATGGGTTGCAACGCTGGCGATCCGATGCGGCGCGGTGGACCGCAAGCCATGCGGGCACGGATCTGGTGCATCGGGTGCACGTGGACCGCCAGCTATTTTTGCAATTTTTTTTATTTTCTTTTTCGGTTTGGGTCCCATACCAGGCGAAGTTAATATTTTTGTAATATTTTATATTCTTGGAGTATATTTGCATGAAAAATATTAGTAAGGGATTTTAGGATTAAACAAGATCATTAATTAATAAATTAATATGTTTAATTCTATTATTTGGGCACTTAGGTTTAAAAAATAGAAAAGCATGAAAACGTTTACTGTTTTCTGGCATGCTATTTTTTTTTTTTTTTATGTACCCATGTGCGCTTTTCCTCAAAGACCAAAGTCTTTGGGAACACTTTTTTTACAAGAAAAACATTTTTCTTCAATAAATGGTTATTTTAATTTGTACAAAAATTAATCCTTGAATATTTTCTCAAAGGATTTAATCCTTGACATAGAAAATATATTGGATTTAGATATTTTTGTAAATTAAAATGGAGAGCCATTTTGTTTTGTTTTGGACTAGAAAAATGATTTTGTCAAATGAACTTGAGACCAAAGTCTCTAAAAAGTTTTAATTGGAAAATTTTTGAAATCATTAAGTTTTAACTTAAATAAAATTAGTCCATGGTGAAATCTCTCAAAGGATATAAGCCTTGGCATAGAGATTTTAATGGACTTAGATATTTTATTTTTGAGTTAAGGAAAAAACTTAATGGAAATTTCAAAAGGATATTTTTCAGAAAATCTTTATTTTAAAAGACTAAGTGGGAGAGGGGTTCCAACGGCCCCACGGCTTCTATCACGGTCCTTATTAAAGATCGTGGGTCTCCTCGCGTCACCCTGGGAGTGAACCCGTATAGGATGGGGTACCACAAGGATCTAGATCTAATGGAATGATGTAATTAATAACCCAGGGCACGTACTATGATCAGCTAGCCCACGTTGGAGGTCATAGTGCGAGGTATGTCCATAGGAAATGAGAGGAAACGACCATCCCACAATGGAGTTATCCTCTAGATCACTACCTAGAAGGGAAATTAATTTGTGGTGGTTAATACACTTAGCTTAGGAAACTGTTAATCTTCCCAAGAAGCTATGTCAGTTTTCCTAAGAGCCAAATTATTTTTAGTGCACAAATTTTATTTTGTTTTCACAAACTAAATTCTTTCTTTTATTTTTCGATTTTCAGAAATGGTGGAAGGTTTTTTTAGTCCATTGGCCGTTATTCTCAGGGAGAATAAGTTAACGGGTCCAAACTATGTGGACTGGAAAAGGAACCTGGACATAATACTCACAACCGAAGAGTATAAGTATGTCCTTTATGAGACCTGCCCTGTTATCGGGGAAGGTTCCACAGCCGAAGAGCGAGAGGCTGAGAAGGCGTGGAAGAAGGCTGACGAAATGGCACGTTGCTATATGTTAGCCTCCATTTTTAATGTGCTCCAGTCAAAACACGAGTACATGGCTTCTGCATATGACATCAGTCAATCATTGGCTACTATGTTCGCAGACAAGAGCCGGCCCGCAAGGCAGGAGGCTCTTCGAACTATTATAAACACTAAGATGGCTGAGGGAGCATCAGTCCGAGAGCATATGCTCAAAATGATTGCTGCTTTCAAAGAGGCAAAAATTTAGGGGTTGTCATTGACCCCGAGAGCCAAGTGGACATGGTTCTCGAATCTCTACCGGGCTCCTTCACTCAGTTCAAGTTGAACTATAACATGAACAAATTGAACATGAGTTTAACTGAACTGATGAAGGAGCTCCAGATGGCGGAGAAGGTCATGAAGCCGCAGTCAAAGGCTATGATTGCTAAGGCTTCTTCCTCAAGAACTGGGCCTAAACCCAGAAAGTTCAAGAGGAAGAAAGGGAATGCAGCAGCCCAGCCCAAGAACCAGCCCAAGGATAAACCAAATGGCAAGTGCTTCAAATGTGGGAAGAAGGGATACTGGAAAAAAGAGTGTCCAGATCTTCAAGCCAAGAAAAACCCCACAGGTAATGTTTTCTATCTAGAGTCTATATCAATGGTAGGATCAACTTCCACTTGGATTGTTGATTCAGGAGCCACTGATCATATATGTAACTCCTTGCAGGGGTTTAGAAAGATAAGAAGACTCAAGAAGGGCAAACATGGGCTTCGAGTGGGTAATGGAGCAAAAGTCTGGGCCCTTGCAGTGGGAGAACTGGATCTTATTTTTTATTGTAATAAGATAGTGGGTTTAAAATTTATTTTATATGTACCTGGTTTTCGTCAGAATTTGATTTCAGTTGTAAAATTTATTAATCAAGGATATTCTGTATCTTTCCATTCTGGTATTTCTATAAGTAGAGATGGAGAAATTTTATGTACTGGGCACATGTATGGAAATCTGTTCTTTTTAAACCCTATTAACAACTAATCAAATAACGCTCAGTCTGAACTTTTAACTAAGAAGAGAAAGACCAATATCAATAATTCATACCTTTGGCATCTAAGGTTGGGTCATATTAACTCAACCAGGATTTAGAGGCTAATCCATGATGGGCCTTTGGGCTCATTGAGATTGGAAAGTTGGCCTCAGTGTGAATCCTGCCTGATGGGAAAAATGACCAAAAGGTCATTTACACCAAAGGTGGATAGAGCCAAGGAGGTGTTGAGTCTTGTTCACACTGATGTGTGTGGTCCATTGTCTACACCAGCTAGAGGAGGTTTTGAGTACTTCATCACTTTCACGGATGATTGTACGAGGTATGGTTACATTTACCTGATGAGACGCAAGTCTGACTCTTTTGACAAGTTCAAGGAGTTTAAGGCTGAAGTGGAGCGTCGGACAGGTAAATTAATCAAAACCTTACGATCGGACCGTGGTGGAGAGTACCTCCTAGGTGAATTCAAGGACTACATGGTACATTATGGGATAGTATCCCAGCTCTCTATGCCGAGAACACCCCAGCAGAATGAAGTAGCTGAGAGAAGGAACATGACATTGATGGAAATGGTCCGAAGTATGATGTCTCATACTACTCTTCCAGTGTCCTTTTGGGGATATGCCCTGGAGACAGCGACATATATTCTAAACTTGGTACCTTCCAAGTCAGTACCTAGGACTCCCTATGAGATGTGGACTGGGCGTAAGCCAAGTTTGAATCATCTCAGGATTTGGGGTTGTCCAGCTTATGTACTGGTCAAGGGAGACAAGTTGGAATCAAGATCAGAATTATGCTATTTTGTTGGCTATCCAAAAGGGACAAAATGAGGTTACTTTTATCATCCTAAGGAGCAAAAGGTGCTAGTCAGTACCAATGCTAGATACTTGGAAGATGATCAAAGTACTTCCACTAAAGGTTGTACGAGGTTGGAACTTGAGGAAAAGTTATCTACGGAATCAACTTCTTCTGACCCGATTGTGGAACAAGAAGAGGCATAGCCTCAAGAGCCTGTGCAAGTGGAGCCTCGTTGTAGTGGGAGAATGTCTAGGGTTCCGGATAGATAGACTGGAGAAGCCTTTGAGCTGGTCTCTGACCATCAGGAACAAGACCCCACTAGATACGAGAAGGCTATTGCTGATGCCGATGCAAATCTTTGGCATTAAGCAATGAAAGCCGAGATTGAGTCTATGTACCTCAATCAAGTTTGAGATCTTGTAGCTTCACCTGAAGGGATAAAACCCATTGGGTGTAAGTGGGTGTACAAGAGAAAGAGGGGAGCGGATGGGAAGGTGGAAACCTTCAAAGCTAGGCTTGTGGCGAAAGGGTATACTCAGAAAGAAGGTATCGACTATAAGAAAACCTTTTCCCTGGTAGCTATGCTTAAATCCATCGCATCCTCATTGCTATCGCATGTCACTATGACTAGAGATATGGCAAATGGATGTCAAGACGGCATTCTTAAATGTCCATCTTAACGAAGACATCTATATGTCCCAACCAGAAGGCTTCATTGCTGAAAGCCAGGAACATATGGTTTGCAAGCTTAAGAAGTCCATTTATGGACTTAAGCAGGCATCGAGAGCATGGAACATTCGTTTTGATGAGATTGTAAAGTCTTATGATTTTATTCAAAATGAAGATGAACAATTCGTGTACAGGAAACTTGAAGGCATTAATGTGGTTTTTCTTGTCCTATATGAGGATGACATTCTACTCATTGGAAATGATGTAGGGATATTATCATCTATAAAGGTTTAGCTATGTAGTCAATTTAGTATGAAGGACTTGGGAGAAGCCAGCTACATTCTCAGGATTAGGCTTCTTAGAAATAGGAAGTGGAGAATGTTAGGGTTATCCCAAGCAACATACATTGACAAGATGCTGGCCAAGTACAGCATGGACTCATGCAAGGGAGCTCTAATCCCTTGCAGACATGGGTTGTCATTTTCTTTGAAGGACTGTCCTAAGTCTCAAGAATAAAAGGACAGAATGAGTAGGATTCCCTACGCTTCAGCTGTAGGAAGTCTCATGTACGCCATGCGTGTACTAGTATCTACTTTGCCGTAGGCTTAGTTAGCAGATATCAGTCAAACTTAGGGGAGGTTTATTGGCAAGCTGTAAAGCATATTCTCAAGTACCTCAAGAGAACGAGAGATTATATGCTGGTTTACAGGGCTGATGATTTGGTTCCTACAGGATACACAGACTCAGACTTCTAGGCGGATAAGGATGAGAGAAAATCCACTAGTGGATATGTCTTCACCTTGTCTGGAGTAGCAATTTCATGGAGGAGTATTAAGCAGTCTTGTATTGCTGACTCAACCATGGAAGCTGAGTATGTGGCAACTTCGGAGGCATCCAATGAAGCAGTTTGGCTCAGGAAGTTCCTTTCAGAACTTGGAGTCATACCACATATGGACAAGCCGATTGTGATGTATTGCGACAATACTGGAGCAGTATCATAATCTAAAGAACCTCGGAACCACAAGAAGGGGAAACACATCAAGAGGAAATACCACCTGATCCGGGATTTCATCCAGAGATGGGAAGTCGTGGTGCAACATATTACCTCAGAAAATAATCTAGCAGATCCATTCATCAAACCTTTGGCTGAGAGAGTCTTCAAGAGACACTTAGACGCCATAGGGATGGGTACCTATGGACTTACCTAGTCTTAGAGTGCAAGTGGGAGATTGTTAGATTGTATGCCCTCTTAGACTAGGTTTCTGAGATAAAATCGAATATTTTAATAAAAGAATTTATTTTCAGAAATTATTTGTGAATTTACTTTTTGTTTGTGCACAATTTTCGTTTGGAACAGACCCATTGTGTTTAAATAAGTGGTCCATGTAAATGGTGGTCTTTCACAGTAAGGTATGGATCACGGGTTATTTAACACATAAACATTTGTTCTTAACCTATTGATGAGACTGGGAATCTCATCATATTTAGGTTATTATGTTATGAATTACAAATGGAGAATGGCTTACCTTTAGCCAGTGAATAGTCCACTCACTTCATGACATAAGAGTATTTCGAGTACATAGGACAGGACCTGTAGTAGTGGTTTCTAAAAGTACTATATGATAGAAACCTAGACTATTACCACTACAGCGTGGACTAGTACTCTACGACTTGAGTATGAGTGGATGGTCTGGCGAAGCTGGAAGCATATACTTTGATTTGCTATAGTTGAGGTTCTATCGTAGGGCCAATATACTTGCATGTTGAGTATGTGTGACTAGTTGGTTAAGACATACTTGTACAAGATAGTTTCTGCATTATATCGCCCCTTGTGGTTGTCCGAATGGTCTAAAATGTCCAGGGCCCTGGGAATACATGACTTGGATGTTTGCTTTAGGGTAGCTCCCTTGGAAAGCGGAAACACTCCAGGAAGTCATGGACCATTAGACTAGAAGCCTAAGGATGGTAGATGTCATTTAGAGAGGTGTTAGTACACTTCTTCCTCTCTAAATGTACGGCGAAGTGTAGAAGGGTATTTTAGTCATTTCACCTGTAGGTCGGAGACTTTGCTAATGCAGCATTGTCCTTGGGGTCAATATTTCCTTATGGTGATATTAGGAAATAGTTAAAATGCAAAATACAGCTATTTATATAGCAGGGGTAATTTGGTCATTTTAGCAGCCAAGGCGATGTGTCTTTTTGGTCCTCGGAATAGCCCGTAAGTCCTAACTAATTTTGGGTTGAGGAATTGGTCTCAGTTCAAGAGGATTTTATTTTATTTAATTTTATTCAAGATGTCTAATTTATTATTAGACTGGAATAAAATAAATAAATAAAATAAAATAGGAGTTGAGAGAAATTAATTATCTAGTTTAATTGGTTAATTAATTATTCAGGACCTATGTCCAGTATGAATAATTATGAAATTAACCTGGGTTTAAACTAGGAGAAATAATTAATGTTTAATTATTTATTGGGTTATTTATAATAGCCCAAGAAATAAATAATTAAAGATTAATTATTATGGTTCATTTGGGCTCATTAATTATTTATTGGGTTGTTTATATAAGCCCAGAAAATAAATAATTAATGTTTATTATTTTGGGCCTTTTGGGTTCAAGAGAAATAATAAATATTATTTTGGCCCAATAGCTTAGACTGTAGGGTTTTTTCCAGATACGGTTAAGAAGAGTTTAGGGCTAAGCCAAACTTATTCTCAGGATAACATCCGGGTGTTTGAAATTTGATATCCCGGGGATATGTTTATCAGATAATGAGAGACCTAATTTTGGATGACCAATAAACAAGTCTCTGGTAGAAGGAAAAACCCTAATCTCCCTAACACAACTATGACTCACGTCTCTCTCTTTGAGACTCACGTCCCTCTCTCTCTTGCTCACGCCTCCCTCTTCTCTGGTTTCTTCTTGTTTCTTTGCTAATCAATAGCAAGAGAACCAAGGAGATTTGAGACCGTACTTCTACTCTGTTGTGTTCACCGACTAGAGGATAGGCAAAGGAATATTCTGAGAGCTGAAAGGCTTGGCGTTAATGCAAACAAGGCGAAGTTGGAGGCTAGCGGGTTTTCAACTGGCAGCTTCTTCAAGTGGGCAAGGCGGAGCGATTCCCGTCGTTCAATCCACTTCTACTCAACCTAGAAGGTTTAAAGAGCGCAAAGTATGATCTTCACGCTTCTGTGCGGCCTTTAAGGCTTGCATTTTTTTTTTCCTCTGTTTTTACCGTCACTGCATGCTTCCTCTGTTTTCCCGTCCCTCTCGAATATCTTACGACCACTTGTAGGAATTACTACCCGAGAAGTTCTTTGCTAAAGCGATTGTGTATTGGAAATAGTTCCAATTGATACACATCTAGAGTAGTGGGTTCTTGGTGCAAGTACTATTGTATTCGGGCCAAAATTAATTCTGGAGGGAGTTGACACTAATTTCGTACTCCAAACCGAATGAGATAGTGTATGCTGAAAGGAGTTAATTGCACTGAAGTTTGTTATTGAAGGGTTCATGTCAAGCCACTTGACTTCCTAGACTCTTGGGTGGTCATGATGTGTTGCAAGACACCGCTCATTATCTGAAAATATTTGTTTATTAATTGATGAATTAATAAACCAATCCTAATTAGAATTGATAGGATTAATTCTAATTAATTATGGATTATTAATCTCAAAGATGTTTGGATTAATTCATGTTTGCTACCAATTGACTTGGAAGCCTAATAGGTCACACACAATAGAGGACTATACACTCAAGATGTTATTTGATAACATAGTGGGGTTGATTGAGAGACAGAGAAGTTGTAGTGGACAAATTATAATTAGTTATAATTTGTGGTCCAAGTTGTACTTGTCAGAAATTGATATTTCCTATTACAATTAGGAAATTCCAATAGGATTAGAATTCTCAATTTTAGCTGGATTTTTTGTGTGATATAATGGATACACACGAAACCCTAGCTCAATGTGATTGTCACGCCACATAACTAAGACACACGATCTTCTCTCTCTCTCTCTCTCTCTCTCTCTCTCTCTCTCTCTCTCTCTCTCTCTCTCGTTTTGCTGAAAACGAAAATAGCCCTAGCCGACTTAGTGTTTCTGCTAGCACAGAAAACTTCTTGCTTGAGTATTCCTCTATGTGGATTACTGTTAGAGATAATCACACACTATAATTATAGTGGTTAGACGTCCAACTCTCGTGGAGTTTGCACAAGATGATTGCTGGATCACTCCTCGACCTGAAGAAGATCAATTTTGTTCTTCGGACAATCAAACAAAAGTAAAAAGTTGTTGCCTTTATTATCATTATGTCTTGTTTTCCATACATAGACGGGTCCTAGGAGGGTATCTTGTAATACCCCGCCCAAAACCACCTTTGACTATGGGGAAAAAGTCATGCATTGCATAGCACTTCGCATTTCACGTGTTATCTTAGAAATTATTCTTGCATGGGTGCATGTGATTTTCAAAGTTGCTTTTGCATTTGTTTTACTTGGTGAGAAATAATTGTGTTGTTTAAGAGTTGGTTAAGTGAAGTTTAGTCGAGGAGATGGAAGGATAAGAATTAGGGTGGAAAGAATTTCTTAGAGAAATATTAGCATTGGAGTTGGTTTGAAATAGCGGGGAGGTTGGTGATTTCCTTTGATGACCCGAGTTCGAATCTTACCTTTTTTGAATCTTAGTTTCTTTTCAAAAATTCTTTTCCTAGGTCTACATGTCTTGGCCAAAAAAGACCTAGCCGTCCTAGTGAAATTTCAACGCCATTATTCTAAGGAAATAAGTCTCTGTAGTTATTTCCTAAATTCAAGGATTTTTTATGTGAACAAAGACCACCTTTATTTTCAAGCCTTTGTTCTCCTGGATTTTCGAAAAACCCTAACCGAAAGATTAAAATTCCAGCTTGATTTCAACTTATTAGATTTGGTAATGGATAGTTGGAATTAAAGAGTTGTTCTCCTAGTTGGAAACCTTGTTGCTATTAAACTCAGAACCTTAGCTAAAAATCTGGAAAATTTTCCAGCTAGTGCCGCCACTTTTTGAGGGAATTTTAGCTCAACTCAACCTCTTCCAACACTAGGAAATCTTATCCAAAATCCTTTAGAAAATCAGATTTTATCTTAATCCTACTTCAACTAGGTTTTGCTTCCTTTTTCTAGCAAAATTTCGACAGACTTGTGCAAGCACAAGCTGTCCGAAAATCCAACACTTTTAAGTGCAATCCAACTCTTCAAACCTTAGCTCAAATCACCTAAAACATCTTCCATCAATTCAGATTATTTTTGCTGCACAAAATCAGATTTTATTCACAAAAAAAAAAACTCCAGAATTTCGGCCAGCTTCTGCCCAGAATTTTCGACAGCTTCCTATCAGAAATTTCGGCCAGATTGTACTCCTACTCAAACGAAATTTCTGCACACCAAAACCTACCAAAATCCTCAGCAAATTAAGCCAATTTTCAGCACCAAAAACCCTCACCCTTTTCTCTGTAAATTGTGGCAGAACAACAGCTACAAACGTCCAAAATTTCTTCCCCTTTGTTCAGCAAATTTTCGCACAGCAAATCACTACATGCACACAGAATTTTAGTTTTCAAAACCTACTCAAACTCTTCCTTGTTTTGGCCAAAAATTCTGAACACATACAGCCTTTACTTGAGCTATATTTCGGCCAGCATAAGGGAGCAAATTGCAGAATATTTTCTTCTCATAAACCCTTCCAAATTTGGCAACAATAAGGTGCATAGCAAGCTGCAATTTTCGCCCTTGCTGTCTATGAAACCTAAAGCCATTAGGAGTCTTTCTAAACACCACCATCTAACCCTAATCCAATCTTCTCTAACCCTAAAACTCAATAGCCAACTACCCTCTCCATTCTACACAAAAAATTCTAGCAAGAACCTCTCTACAATTTTCGAAAATCACAAGAACAACTCCTAGCAAGAAACCGACCACCCTCTAAGGTAAGTAAAAACCATCTCAACCTCTTGATTCCTTTCTTCCATCAATTATTCTCCCTTTCTTCCCTTGAATCACGCCACCTAAAGGCTGATTTCATCCCTTTTACTTATTTTCGGTCAAAAGGAAGGGAAGAAGGTAGCTTTTCTCTTCTAATCAAATGAACTCGGGACAATCACCATAGGAGCATCGAGATCTTGCTAACCCGGTTGTTGCAAGGTAAGAAGATACTTACCCTTGATGTTGAAATTAAAGTTTAATATGGTTGATGAGGTCCAAAAGCATGATGAATGGGTAGTTTGAGTCGAGTAATTAACTAAGCCTATTCGATGGATAGCTATGCCATGTTTTATTGTGGTAATGATGGAGATGAATTGTGATGGTCAAGTTAAGCCTTTTCGATATAATAATCATGTCTTTAATGAATATATGGTCAAAGTATATGAACCTTGGGGTGTAGATAATTTATTTGGAATTAGATAGTAGATTGTGAATTGTTATGGGAATAAATGAGTTTAGAACATGTTCGAATCAATTGAGACCCTGATCATGATATTATATGGTTTTAGATCAGGAAGATATTTGAGGAAAGCAAGCTATAATTTTATCTCATTTGTCTGAGGCATATCAAGTAAGTCCTTGCATAAACTCTTTTGTTAAATGTTGTGATGGCAAGTATATGTTGTAAAGCTTTGTGAAGCTATTGTTAAACTATGTTTACTTGGATTGTAAACGTGGATATTTATTCTTTAAACAGTTTTGTCAAGCTAATGATTTTATCAAGAAAACTATTCTTTCTTCTAAATTTTTAGAAAACTCTTTTAAAGAAAACAACATTGTATAAAGCCAAGGTATGGAAATTTTGAATCAGGAATTGACGGATATATTCGTTGAGTACTTAATAAGAGTAGGCTAACAATACTAGTCTTGGAGGGCTAGAGTAAGTCTTCTGGCAAGAGGCCACCTCCAGAAGATAAGCTCGGCTTGAAGGGCGACAGTATTGGTTGGTCAGGCCGATCCGAGCTAGCATTTGTACCTGGTAAGGTATTATTTATTTTCCCGGCATGGACACTTGGATGGTTTTGTTGGGTGTAGAGAAAGAGGAGTATTTCACCCGGTGAGCTGTACATTCACCTTGATCAGAACGCCCGACGTGTGGCAATCTGGTCCTGGCAAGGTGCACAAAGTGTGGTGCTTTGTCCTCATGGAGCCCAACGTGTGGTGACATGACTGTTTATTCGAGTGGATGATTTATTTTGTATAAAGCGTGATTATGAGAAAAACCCACTCCTTGCGAAAAGAGATTATTTATGACTTGCCAAATGTTTCTACAAATGTTTTACACTATGCATACACGTACTGTTTAAAACACCATGTGCACACACGGGACTTACTGAGATTTATTCTCACGCTATTTTATATCATGTTTTCAAGAAATAGATTGTACTGAGCCAGCGGGGCATTGATAGTTGAAGCTTTTGTTATTTTTCCCATTCTTGTTTTAGGAGACATTTGTTGTTTAAGCTTCTGAGTGATATTTGTTTTATTCCGTATTTGCTCTAATTTAAGACTAATGTAATAGGAGATCTTCTCTATTTATCTAAGTTGATTCTTTTGGGGTTGTCTTTACATTTATACCTCATTTTAAAAACCCCTTGTCCTACGGGATGAGGCGACATTCCCGCCCTTTTAGGGTACGTAGTAGTGGGGTGTTACATATCTTGTTTTATTTTTCACTGCGCCGTATAAGATATGAGGTTGAGATATCCAACAGTGGTATTAGAGCCATGCTATGTGTGGTCTACGGACATTATTTGGCATGAAAAATTATTTTCATGTATTCGTGCTTGTCTTTGTTCGCTGTGAAAATCGTTTTCACTCGAGTCGAAATCATTTCAAGCTTTGTGGGTTGGGTCCATAACACAATATGATTGTGTAAAAGCTATAGCATATTTCAAAAGGTGCTTTCTATATGTGCTAAAAAAAATTTTTGCTGAAAAACATTTTCTTAAACATGGTAGTTGCCCTCTGTTTCATCTTGTGAATTTGATTTTCTATTTTGTTTTGTCTAAACTAACAAATTGGTTGTTGTTTTGAGCTTCAAAACAAAAAAATTCTATTGAGAATTGTTCTCACTAAAATTCTGCAGAAGATTAGGGCACCAGAAATTGTTTCTGGAAAATTTTTCTGAAAATCGCCGCCACTTCTCGACTACAGCCGATGCTGGCTCTGGCCTCCAAACTGGCACTGGTTTCATTCTATTCGTGATGTCCAGAAATTATTTTTGGAAGAAAAAAATTTTTGGAAACCAGAACAAAGCCGGCGCCGGCTCTGGCTTCCAAACTAGCGTCGGTTATACTCTGTTTTGCACGATCCAGCTGTTTAGAAAAAAAAAAATGGAATAGAATTTTGAAAAGGAAAAAATATCATTTGATAAGAGGTGGCAAAATAAAAATTTTTCTATGGGGGCGCTGCCCTCCTGACCCTCGCCCGCTGACTGGCCAGCGGGACCGCCGTTATCGTTGCAAGATGAGACCCAAAAACATTTTCTCAAAATTAGTTTTGAGGCAAACAATTTTATTTTTTAAAATAGTGATTTTAAAATTTTAAAATTAATGTATTTTTCTAAAATATTGATTTTAGATTTTGTTTTATTTTTCCAAAATAATAATTTTTGAATAATAAAAGTATATGTTTATTTTGGTTAAGCATAGTCAATGACATGGTGGATGGTTATGTACTAAAATCAATTATATCTGTTCATGCATTTTACAGTTTTGGTTTTTATGAAATAGGGCCTACATGTCCTGCCTTCTCTAGAATTCTTGTGTAATTCTCTTCTCATCTAACTCCCCTCGAATGTAACTCGAGGTTTTCTCTCTTTAGGAAATTATGTAATTAGTTTACATATGTTATATAGGAGTAGAATTATTTTTATTTTGGAGATGGCAACCAAAACAAGGCGAGAAGGTAAGACCTTCTACTTGAATCATGCATCAACACATAGGGTTAATTATATTAATTTTTTTTATGGCTCAAAGAAATTAATTTAGGGTAAAGTCCATAACCATACCACATAATCGCTTTATTACCATGACTATCAATTATGTGATTTATTGATTTTTATGCATGTCATTCAATGAAATCACTAAAATGAACAAATCCCTCAATTAATATTAAACCTAATTCCTTTTGTTAATATAGTAAAAACGAGAGTCCTTTTTTCGAGATCAGGTTGTTGGGCAAACCTAAGCCTACTTGATATCGGGCATGTTCAAACTATGGAATTAAATTCTTGATTAATGGGTCGGGTTTAACTAAATTCTTTATCCCAGTTGGGCAAACTCAAGCATAAAAAAATTTAGAGGAAAAGTTAGGGTAGCCCAAAAGGCTTTAAGATTAAAAGCTGTTAGTCACCCAATGATCCGGTAGTTACATATGATGTAATTGGTATTGGATACCTACCAATGAACTTAAGGGTAGCTTGTTGGGCAAACCTAAGGTTATTCTTGAGGAATTTGGATACCGATCCACTAGGAAAGCTTCCAACGGGCTTTCTCGAATCAGTAGTTGGAGCTATTGGTTTGAGTAAAATAGTGAAGCAAAAATACGCTTAATTAAAGTCCCAATTATTTGCATATCATGTGCATATACAAGTTGCTAATGCTCTCTATCTTTACATCACTTGCATCATGTCAACAAACTTGAACTTACGTAGCATTTTGGAAACCAATAAGTTAACTGAATCAAACTATCTCGACTGGTATGGAAATTTGAGAATCGTTTTCAAATAGGAAAAGTTGCTCTACATGCTAGATGCTCCTATTCCTCCACCACCAGCAGCCCAAGATGCTTATGCTGATAAGCATGCTGTCCACAAAAGGCACAAGGAGGATAGTGATACAGCATCATGTATTATATTGGCATCCATGACTCCTGAGTTGTAAAAACAGCACGAGCATATGGATGCTCAATCGATCATTTTACATTTTCGAGAGTTGTTTGAGGCCCAAGCCAGAATTGAGAGATACGAGATCTCAAAGTAACTATTCCATTGAAAAATGACAGAGGGTTCTTCTGTGGCCACTCATGGGCTGAAGACGTTGGGCTTAATAGAAAAGCTTGGATCTCTCGGGTTTACAATAGATCATAACTTAAGTGTTGACTTAATTCTACAGTCTTTGCCTAATAGTTTCTCACAATTTGTTATTAACTATTAGATGAATACAATTGAGTCCACCATTCTTAGTTGATCAATCTCCTCAAAACTGCGAAGTCCTCCATGAAGAAGAATTCCAATGCAGTTTTAATGGTAGAATCTTCCTCTACTAAGAAGAAAGTTCAAAAGAAGAAGAAGAAGGCTCCCATGAAGCTTAAATGTGGTGTGAACAAGAAGGATGCAGCTACCAAGGGCCCATGCTATCCTTGTGGTAAGATGGGCCACTGGAGGCGGAACTACAAAGTCCACTTGGAGACCATTAAGGACAAGAAGCAGAAGGAGAAGCTTACAAGCACTTCTATTTCTACTCCGGGTATGTTTATGATTGAGATAAATACTGCCTTTAGAAATGAGATATGGGTATTGGATACCGGATGTGGATCTCATTTGTGCAATAACTTGTAGGGATTAAAGAGCATTAGAAGGCTAGAGAAAGGTGATGTGGACCTACGTACTGCAAATGGAGCAAAGATTGCTACACTTGCTGTGGGGACATACGAGCTAAACCTGCCTTTGGGATTAATTCTAAAACTAGAAAATTGTTATTATGTACCAATTTTAATGAAAAACATTATCTCAGTTGCGTGTTTAGACTTATGTGGATTTCATTTAATATTTAACAATACATGTTGTTCTTTTTCATTAAATGATATTCATTATGGTTCAGCAACTTTGGTTAATGGTTTATATGTTCTAGACTTGGATAATCTAGTTCTCAATGTAAACAATAAGAAACCTAAAATGGATAACTCTAACACCTCTTACTTATGGCATTGTCGTTTGGGCCATGTAAACGAAAATTATGTCTCTAAGTTACACAAGCTTAGTGACTTAGGGTCATTTGATTATGAATTATATGGAACATGTGAGTCTTGTTTACTAGGTAAAATGACTAAAACTACTTTTTTAGGAAAAGGAGAAAGGGCCAAAGAGTTATTAGAACACATATATTCTGATATATGTGGCCCAATATCAATACAAGCAAGAAGAGGTTATAACTATTTCATAACCTTTATCGATGATATCTCACGATACAGATATTTGTATTTAATGAAATACAAATCTGAGGTCTTTGAAAGGTTCAAAGACTTCAAGAATGAAATAGAGAAACAACTTAGCAAAAGTATTAAGACTCTAAGATCTAATCGAGGAGGAGAATACTTTAGCCAAGAGTTTCTGAGTTATCTTAGAGATAATGGGATATTATCTCAATGGACTCCACCACATACACCTCAACATAACTGTGTATCTAAGAGAAGGAATCGAACCCTTCTAGGCATGGTACGAACCATGATGGCTTCTACAGACCTGTCAAAATCATTTTGGGGGTATGCACTAGAGACTTCTGTTTATATACTAAACAGAGTTCTGATAAAATCAGTTGATACTACCCCATTTGAGATGTTCTTTAGTAAGAAACCAAAGTTATCTCACTTGCGAGTATGGGATTATCTTGCCTTTGTCAAAAGGCCACAATCAGCTTGATAGTGAGTTTGACAAGTGTTTGTTTATGAGATATCCAAAAGAATCTTTCGGATATTATTTCTATCTACCCTCCAAAAACAAATTGTTTATTTCGAAGCATGCCGTCTTCTTAAAAAAGGAGCACATGCTCAGAGGGGACAGTGAGAGTAAGATGGAACTTAGTGAAGTTCATGAAGATCAAACAAACAAAGATCAACCATCTAACCCCACATCTATTGAGAGAATAGATGAACCTTCTAATACACAAGAACCTTGTAGATCTAGTAGGATACGTGTGGCACCTGAGAGATGTGGATTTCTTATAAGTGAACACAATGACGTATTACTCATAGATGAAGATGAGCCTACTTCCTATAAGGATGTTCTAAATAGTTTAGAATCTGGCAAATGGCTTGAGGCCATGAAGTCAAAGATAGATTCCATGTACGACAACCAAGTATGGACTTTGGTTGATCCACCCAAATGAATTAAACCTATTGGGTGCAAGTGGTTTTTCAAGAAGAAAACGGACATGGATGGTAACTTAGTTACCTATAAAGTATGACTAGTGGTGAAGGATTATCGTCAACAACATGGTATTGACTATGATGAAACCTTCTCACCAGTAGCCATGTTGAAATCCATCAGGATACTCCTAGCCATTGCTGCTCATCATGATTATGAGATTTAGCAAATGGATGTGAAAATAGCTTTCCTAAATGGAAATCTAACTGAGGAAGTGTATATAACACAACCTGAGGGTTTCATATCCAATGATAGCACAAAAGTGTGCAAGCTGCAAATGTCCATTTATGAACTTAAGCAGGCTTCTAGGAGTTGAAACATCCATTTTGATGAAACAATCAAATAGTTTGGTTTCATTCAAAACATGGATGAGCCTTGTGTATACAAGAAGGTTAGTGGGAGTGCAATCATTTTCTTATTACTTTATGTAGATGACATATTGCTAATAGGAAATGATATACCTGTCTTGCAAATGGTTAAAATTTGGTTGTCTAAACAATTCTCCATGAAAGACCATGGAGAAACAACCTATATTCTTGGAATAAGGATCTATAGAGATAGATCCAAAAGGTTGCTTGGTCTTTCGCAGTCTACATATATAGATAAAGTGCTAAAGAGGTTTAGCATAGATCAATCCAAAAAGGGGTTCTTACCCATGTCACATGGTGTAAGCCTTTCAAAGTCGATGTCACCTAAGACACAAGTTGAAAGGGATCACATGAATAAGATTCTATATGCCTCGGTAATTGGATCTATCATGTACGCTATGATATGTACTAGGCCCGATGTATCTTGTGCTCTCAGTTTGACGAGCAGATACCAATCTAACTCTAGTGAGGGTCATTGGGTGGCTGTAAAGAACATTCTTAAGTACTTATGAAGGACTAACGATATGTTCTTAGTATATGGAGAAGGTGATTTGAAAATAAACGGGTATACTGATGCTAGTTTTCAATCTAATAAAGATGATTTCAAATCATAATCTGGCTATGTGTTTACTTTGTACGGAGGGGCAATAAGTTGGAAAGGTTCCAAACAAGAAACTATTGCCGACTCTATGACAGAAGTTGAGTACATGGTTGTTTCTGAAGCAGCTAAGGAAATAAAGATAGAGAGAGTTCCCAAGGATGAGAACATAGCTAACATGCTTACGAAAGCACTATCCCAAAAGAAACATGATTTCCATGTTGAGTCATTCAGTAATAGATACATTAATGATTGGCTCTGGTGCAAGTAGGAGTTTGTTAGTGTCGTGCCCTAGAGGCAATCACTTGTACATTATATATGACACATTTTGTTTTAATAAAAGGCATTATTTATCTTACAATTTCTTTTGTTTACTTTAAGTAATATAACTGTTTGATAAAGTCCATAGTACAACACTGTGTTAAGGAAATCATGATAAAGATTATGATATGAGATTCCTACTACACTGGATGGTGTTAGTACTTAAGCAGTTCCTAGTCATAGTATTAATAAAATAGGACATTATTAATGCGTTAAGACTAACATGTGTTAGACTCTCTAATTTGATCAGGTGGTGATTCTCATAACCGAGAGTATTGAGATACTCAAAGTTAACACATGGATGCTTGTTAATGGAATAAGTTCATTGGATGACCTAGCTTTGAGATAATCACATGGATATCTATTTAGTGCCAGTGATATATAATCTCAATATAGCAAACGTGCAAGTATCCTTAGATTTGAGATCTCCAAGGTACTTTATTTGCTGAGCTTTCTACTTTGATTCCAATCTCCGGAGCTCGATCGAGGGCCGCCTATGGGATGGATATTGGGTATATTGTGAGGTAAACAAAAATAGTTGAGATGGTCAATAAAGGATTCACCATTCCTAATAGTAGGGGCGAATATCTCATGGCCACTTGTAGAAATTACTACTTGAGAAGTCCTTGGCCAAGGTGATTATGTATTGGAAATAGTTCCAATTGATACACATCTAGAGTAGTAGGTTCCTAGTACAAGTACTATTGTATTCGGGCCAAAATTATTTCTGGAGGGAGTTGGCACTAATTCCGTACTCCAAACCGAATGAGATATTGTATGGTGAAATGAGTTAATTGCACTGAAGTTTGTTATTGAAGAGTTCATGTCAAGCCACTTGACTTCCTGGACTCTTGGGTGGTCATGATATGTTGCTAGATACTGCTCATGAATTGAGAATATTGGCTTATTAATTGATGAATTAATAAACCAATCCTAATTAGAATTAATAGGATTAATTCTAATTAATTATGATTATTAATCTCAAAGACGTTTGGATTAATTCATGTTCGCTACCAATTGACTAGGAAACCTAATAGGTCACACACAATAGAGGATTATATACTCAAGATGTTATTTGATAACATAGTAGGGTTGATTGAGAGAAAGAAAAGTTGTAGTGGATAAATTATAATTAGTTATAATTTGTAGTCCAAGTTGTAATTGTTAGAACTTGATGTTTCCAATTACAATTAGAGAATTCTAATAGGATTAGAATTCTTAATTTTAGCTGGATTTTTTATGTGATATAATGGATACACACAAAACCCTAGCTCAATATGATTGTCACGCCACACAACTAAGACACACGATCTTCTCTCTCTCTCTCTCGTTTTGCTGGAAACAAAAATAGCCCTAGCCGACTTAGTGTTTCTGCTAGCACAGAAAACTTCGTGCTTGAGTATTCCTCTGTGTGGATTATTGTTAGAGATAATGACACACTATGATTATAGTGGTTAGAAATCCAATTCTTGTGGAGTTTGCACAAGAGGATTACTAGATCGCGCCTCAACTTGAAGAAGATCAATTTTGTTCTTTGGACGATCAAACAAAGGTAAAAAGTTGTTACCTTTATTATCATTTTGTCTTGTTTTCCACACATAGATGGGTCTTGGGAGAGTATCTCGTTTTATTTTTCACTATGCCGTATAGGATATGAGCCTGAGATACCCAACATCTCTTAGGTAATGTCCATTAAACATCAAAACTAAATCAAATGATTTAGTCTCACCTTTGATCTTTATCTAAATCTTAAGAGATAATCTTAACTTCATCTATATTCTTATGTGCTAAGTTGCCTAGTATGTTTGATAGGATTGAGTTAGGTGCCTTCAAATTTCTATCTTGGGTGTTCTAATCTTTGATAGATTAGGGTATTAGGGTATCTTTAAAGTAGGATAGATTTATATTATCACAAGATTGTTAATTTCCTAGCATTTTGGTGTTCTTATGTGTGAGCTTGTTAAGGTTCTTGTTTTGAGCTCAATCCACAAGTTTGGTGCTTCCCAAGATCATTTCAACCAGGGTTTGTGTTGAGATAGTCTTACTAAAGCTTTTTCCAAATGAATCTGGTTAGGAACATTATTCACTACAAAGATGTTCCCCGATATTGTATCAATTACACTAGAATTGGCCACAATCAGAAGGATTGCAAGAGCTCCCTTCTACAAGTGAAGATTTATCTACAATTACCAACAAAGTAGCCAACCAAAAAGAAGGAGCCAACAGAGAGATAGGTTGTTAAACAAGGTTTGTAGGATGAAAAGCACACCACAATGCCTCCATCATCAACTTCTAGAAATTAAACCTCTCAATCAAGTTAGAACAAAATGAGATGCAACTCCAATCGCAACAATTTGAAATTTACAAAGCTCAGGAAATACAAAAACGCTTAAGTTTGAGAGACAATGGAGTAAATGACATAAGTAAATGACATAATTGGAATAGCTCAAAAAACATATAATTCTATTTTGATTTAATTTAGGTCTTAATCTCACATAGCTGTAGTTGCAAGCTCTAAATGTAATAAGATTGGGAATGATTCTTACATAAAAGTTACATCTAATGGTAAAAGGATTTTTGAAGATGTTCACAAATTGAGTCATCCATAAGGTTTGGCAGGTTCTAAACATATTCTTGTCCAAAATTCAATTTCTACATAATCTAATAAAGTCGCAAACACTAGACCTATTATTGAACGGGCATCAATCAGGTCCACACAATAAAAATTTATTACTCTAGCTTTGCCAAAAATAGGATGCTAATAAAATCAAAATTTTCAATTTCAATTATAGAAGATTAGTATTCTACACAGCCAAGAACCCTTTAAGAAATTATTCCAATTCAAAATGCAAAAATAATCCTGCAAGGGGATAATCAAATTACTAAAAATCCTTCTCTGTTATGGCCTAAGATTTCTAAAAATACATTTCTACAATCACAAGAATTAGTAGATATGATGGTCGATGATGGCCAATATGCTCATATTATCCAGCTTGTTAATTCTATTAAGGCTACAAAAAGAAGCTCTTAGATTAACGGAGAACGTAATAATGATAAAATTTATTTATAAATCAGATAAAAGATAAAAGATAGCTTAAAAACTAATTTGGCCAAGAAATTTTTGAGTAATGATTCCTTACAAGTAGCTATGGGATATACTTTCCTACTATTAAGAGTGATGAATCATTTCTTGCTCCTCTTAACTATTTTTGAATCCTTTATATTATATCCAATGTCTTCCCTATAGGCTGTCTGGAAGAGATTCCAAGGAATTGAATTAAAATATAGTACTCAACATATAAAGTACCTTGGAGATCTTAGGTCGAAGGATACTTACATTTTTGCTATTATGAGATTCTATCACTGGCACTAAATAGTTATCACATTACTCATGGATGTGAGAACCACCGCTTGATCCAATCAAGAAGTATAACACGTGCTAGTCTTTGTGCATTAATGATATTATATCTCATTGATATTATAACTAAAGGTGGTTTAAGTACAAACACTTCATAGTGTAGTAGGAATCTCACATCATGATTTCTATCATGATTACCTTAACACTATACATTATGTTAGGGACTTTATCTATCAGTTTTATACACACATATGAATCAAGGAAATTGAAAGATAAAGAATGCTTTTATTAAATAAATGTGCAAAATACATTGTACAAATGGATTGGTTTTAGGGCATAAACCTAACAATCTTCCATTTGCACTAGAGCCAATCATTTATATATCGAGTACCAAATGATTGTACATAACTATCATATTTCTTTTAGGATAGAACTTTAGTAAGTGGATCAACTATATTCTAATCATTGGGAACTCTCTCTATTCTTATATCTTTCCTATCAATGATTTCACAAATCAAATTATAGTGCCTAAGTACATACTTAGATCGTTGATGAGACCATGGTTCCTTTATTTATGCAATAGCTTCATTGTTATCGCAATACAAGAGTATTAGATCAATAATGATAGGCACCACTTTTAATTCTATCATGAACTTCTTGATCCAGACCGCCTCCTTAGTTACTTCAGAAGCCACTATGTATTTAGCTTCAATGGTTGAATCAGCAGTTATATCTTGTTTAGAACTTTTCCAACTAACTGCTCCACTATCAAAAGTGAATATGTAGCCTGATTGTGACTTGTAGTTTTGCTTATTAGATTGGAAACTAGCACCAGTATACCTTTTAACTTATAAGTCACCTTCTCCATATACCAAGAATACATCATTTGTCCTTCTTAAGTACTTAAGGATGTTCTTGTCAGCTATCCAATGACCTTCTCTAGGGTCAGATTGGTATCTGCTCATCAATCGAAAGCACACGATACATCAGGCTTAGTACATATCATAGCATATATGATAGATACAATTACCGAAGCGTATGGTATTCTACTCATGTGATCCCTTTCATCTTGTATTTAAGGACATATAGATTTTGAAAGGCTTACCCCATGGGTCAGGGGTAAGAATCATTTCTTGGATTGATCCATGGTAAACCTCTTTAGCATTTTATCTATGTATGTAGATTGTAAAAGACTGACCGACCTCTTTGATCTATCTCTATAGATTCTTATTCTTAGAATATAGGTTACTTCTCCAAGGTCTTTCATGGAGAATTTCTTTGATAACCAAATCTTAACTGATTGAAGAGTAAAGAAATCATTTCCTATTACCAATATATCATCTACATATAGTAATAAGAAAACAATTGTATTCCCACTAACCTACTTATCCACAAGGTTCATTCATATTTTGTATGAAACTAAATTCCTTAATTGTTTCATCAAAATGAATGTTCCAACTCCTAGAAGCTTTCTTTAGTCCATAAATGGACCTTTGTAGCTTGCACACTTTAGTATGATCCTTAGATGTGAAACCTTCAGATTGTGTCATGTACACTTTCTCAATTAGATTTTCATTAAAGAAAGCTATTTTTATATCCATTTGCTAAATCTCATAGTCATAATGAGCGGCAAATGCTAGAAGTATTCTAATAGATTTCAGCATTGTTACTGGTAAAAAAGTTTCATCATAATCAATACATTATTGTTGATAATAACCTTTTGCAACCAGTCATACCTTATAGATAATCATTTTACCATCTATGTCAGTTTTCTTCTTAAAAACTTACTTGCACCCTATGGGTTTTATCCCTTTGGGTGGATCAACCAAAGTCTAAACTTAGTTATCATACATAGAATCCATTTCTGACTTCATGCCTTTAAGCCATTTATCAGATTTTGAACTTTTCAGAACGTCCTTATAAGTATTAGTCTCTTCTTCTTCAATGAGAAATACGTTATTATGGTCACTAATAAGAAATCTATATCTCCCAGGTACCATATGTATCCTACTTGACCTATAAGGTTTTGTGTATAAGAAGGTTCGTATAATTTGTTAATAGACTCAGGATCATCCGGTTAATCATTATTTGTGTGTCCTTAAACTTTACTAAGTTCAATTCTACTCCTACTATCTCCCTAAAGAATGAATTCTTCCTCTAAGAAAATAACAAACTTTGAAACAAATACTTTGTTTTCTAAAGAAAGATAAAAATAATATCTATGTGATTCTTTTGGATATTCAACAAACAAATACTTATCAGACTTTTTTTCTAATTTGTCTAATTTTGTCCTTTTAATATAAGCAAGACATCCCTAAATTTTCAAGTGAGCAAGTTTTGGCTTCTTACCAGAAAATAACTTATAAGGAGTGGTATCAACCATTTTTTATGGAACATTATTTAACATATAAATAGTAGTTTCCAATACATATCCCCAAAATGATTTAGGTAATTCTGCAAAAGCCATCATGGTTTGAACCATATCTAATAGGGTTGATTCTTTCTTTCGGATACACCATTATACTACAGTGTATGCGGAGGAGTCTATTGAGATAATATTCCATTATTTGTAAGATAACTTTGAAAATCTTAGTTTAGGTATTCACCTCCTTGATTGGATCTTAGAGTTTTAATACTTTTACCAAGTTGTTTTTCCACTTTATTTTTGAATTCTTTAAACTTGTCAAAGGCTTCAGATTTGTATTTTATTAAATACAAATACCTAAATCGAGAATAATTATCGATAAAAGTTATGAAGTATTGATAACCCCCTATTGCTTGCAATATTATTGGTCCACATACATCGGTATGTATTAGTTTCAATAATTTCTTAACCCTTTCTCCTTTTCTAGAAAAAAGAGGTTTTAGTTACTTTACCAAGTAAACAAGATTCACATGTTCCATATGATTCATAATCAAATTATCATAAGTCACCAAACTTATGTAACTTAGAAATGCAATTCTTATTTGTATGGCCTAAACAACAATGCCATTAGTAAGATGAGATTGTGTTATCTTTCTTTTGTTTCTTATTGGTTATATTGAGAACTTAATTTTTTACGTCTAGAACGTATAAACCATTCATCAAAGTTGCAGTATATAATGGACATCATTTAATGAAAAAGAACAACTTTTATTCTTAAAATTAAATAAAATCTAAATAAATCTAAAAAAGAAATTGAGATAATATTTTTAATTAAAAATGGTATATAATAATAGTTTTTTAGTTCTAGAATAAATCCAGAAGGTAAGTGAGATGATATGTGTTCACAGCAAGTGCAGCAACCTTTGCTCCATTTGCAGCACGTAGGTCCATTTCATCGTTTTCTAGCCTCCTACTGCTCTTTAGTCCCTGCAAATTATTGCACAAATAAGATTCACATCCGGTATCTAATATCCATATCTCATTATTAAAAATAGTATTGATCTCAATCATAAACATACCAGGAGTAGAAGTAAAAGTGCCAGAAGCTTCTCCTTCTTTTCCTTTAGTGACTCCAGGTAGCCTTTACAATTGTGCCTCCAATGGCCCATCTTGCCACAACAGTGACATGGTCTCTAGGTAGCTCTCTCCTTCTTCTATATGCCACCTTTTAGCTTGGTAGGATTTTTATTCTTCTTCTTCTTCTTAGGAACATTTTTCCTTTAGAAGAGGAATCAACCAACATAAGTATATTGTTCACTTTCTTAATAGAGCATTTTGCAATTTTGAGAAGATTGATCAACTCAGGTAATATATACTCATTCTTGTCCATTTGGTAGTTCTTCACAAATTGTGAGAAAATAGTTGGCAAAGATTATAGAATTAAGTCAATTCTAAATTTATAGTCCGTCAAAAAACTAAGAGATCTAAACTTCTCAATCAAGCCAGGCATTTTAAATTCATACTCAATCAAGCCCAGCATCTAAGAATGGAATAATTATTTTGAGATTTCATATCTCTCTATTCTAGCTTATTTGTCAAACAACTCCCTAAGAAGGAAGATAATAGTATAAGCATCTATATGCTCATGCTATTTTTTAAGTTGAAGGTTCTGTGACGCCAACATGACAGAAGATGTTGTGTCAGTATCCTCTTGGTACTTCTTATGGACTTCATGTTCTTCAACAAGAGCATCAATGGTTGAAGCTAGTAGAATAGGAGCATCTAATTCATACAACAACTTTTCGGATTTGAAAACGATTCTCAAATTCCTATAGCAGTTCATAAAGTTGTTCTTATTAAGCTTATTCATTTCCAAGATCCTACGTAGGTTCAAAGTTGAAGTCATGATGCAAATGACTTAGATGAAAGATAAGAGATATTAGACTATGTATATGCATATGAAATGCATTTAATTAGGTCTTTAATTAAACCGTATTTTCTCTACTATTTTACTCAAATCAATAGCTCCCACTATTGATTCAAGAAATCACGTTGGAAGCTTTCCTAGTGGATCAATATCCAAATTTCTTAAGAATGACCTTGGATGTGCCCAATAAACTAATCTTAAATTCAATGATAGGTATCTAAAACCAATTGCATCAAATGCAACTACCAGATCGTTGGGTGATTAATATCTTTTAATCTTAAAACATTTAGTGCATACCCAACCTTGCCTCTAATATTCTTTATACTTGAATGTGTCCAACCAGGATAAAGATATTAGTTAAATTCAACCCAATAATCTGGAATCAAATTCCATAGCTTGAACATATGGAATGTTAAGTAGGCTTGGGTGTTGATGAGGATTAATCATGTATATATTTTCTACTATGTTTGTATTTTAATAGAGATAAATTCTTGTTTAAATCACCACTCACCACTCCATTCTCACCTTGTTTTGCTAGAAAATGGAAAGGATCAAGTGAAGATGAAAGAAAGAAGAACAAGGAACAAATGGAGCAAAAGTAGAAGAAAAGAAGAACATGCATGATTTTTTCTAAGAGGGTGGCGGCCAAGGGAATTTTGTGAACTCTGCTTTATTTTTCCAAAATGTTCATAGCCTAGGGAAGTAGTTCCTTAGGCTGCTTGGTTGTATATAAATATATATAGTAGTTAGGTTGGCGGCCTAGGGAATTTGAACATCCCTAGGCCGCCTGGTTTTTCTCTTTGGTGTCCAATTTTTTGCAAAAACATCACGGCCTAAGAAAGTTCAAGTTCCCTAGCGCTTAGTTTTGTACATATACAGTTAGCAGTTTTGCATGGCGGCCTAAGGACTTCCTTAGGCTGCCTATTTTTATTGTCTGCCCCGCCTAGTTTTCCAGAAACTAGGTGAGCTAGGGAAGTTGCCTAGCCCGCCTTGGTTCTAGAAATGTATAGCAACCCAGGGAAGCACTTCCCTGGGCTGTCCACTTGTGAGAAGACATAATTTTGTGTGTTTTTTCATAACTTACTAAAAAAAAAAACTCCTATAAAAGTATTCTTTACCCACTAAATGAGAGGAGGAGAGTTGGGGAAAATTCTAGGGTTTCTCTCAAGAACTTTAGATCTTGTAAGTTTGAGTGCCAAGAAGAAGGAAGGATCAAGAGATCCAAAGAAAAGAAAGGGAGTCTACTTGAAGATTTCAAGAGGAGGAAGAAAAAAAGCTTGTCTAGAGTTTGCCTTTCTACTCTTTTTGTAATATTTCTTGTATTCTTGTACTAAGAACGAATTTTTAATTGTAATGAAGGATTGTACCCTATTTTTGTGCTTGAGAATGATATATTTTCCTTAGATCTATTATTCTTGTTCTTGGGTATTTGATTTTTTGATCTTATTTGGCTAATCTTAGTTGAATGGTTTTTGATTGATGTATTTCAATTGATTATTCTTCTTTAATGATTTCGAGAGATATGGCTAAGGATAGGATACCCATTTGATTAGGTTGTCATTTGTCATCTTCAATTAACCCGAGAGGGAGGTTAGAAATTAGGGCTAATAACCAAAGGGTTTATGAAATTGCATAGAGATAGGGTTTTGTGACCTGCAGATGGTGAGCAATGACTAATACACCTTTAGGCTTAGTTGGTTAGGTAGAGATATCGATCAACCAAACATAGGAGTAGAAACCTCAAAACTCGAGGAAGGGTGAGATTGACTTATACTCACTCCAGTGCCTAGAATTAAGAATTGTGGGTTCAAGGGGTACCCATTTCTTAGGTCTTAAGTAGGGGACTTCCTCTTTGTTGTATGGGTTTTTCCTTTTCTTATACCTTGGGGCTATTGTGACTCTCTCTTTTATATAAGAACATAATCTCTCTTCTCATAGAGTTAGTTTACGCCTTACTTTTAGTTTTGGCTAAATAATGAAGAAAGAATGAAGTAGGAGTGATAACCCCGTTCCCTATGGTTCTTCGATACTTATCAACTACACTAGACCGATAGGTACACTTCCTCTATATATGTGTGTTGTATGATTCTATTTGGTATTTTAACTATTAAAACTTGTGTGCATATGGAGCACAATGATTGAGACTTTGCTATACATACAAAACACGCACATCAAGTTTTTTGTGCCGCTGTCGAAGAATGGTAGTGGTTACATTCTTAAAACTTTAATTCTTGTTGATTTAGCCTTGTATTTGTACATACACTTGCACATATCACTAACTTGTTTGTGAATAGTTTTTGTATGTGTGTTGTGATTGATTTGATTTTGGCCAAAACTGTATTTGATTTTTCTTTTATTGTTGTTGTATTATTGTTGTAAAATCTATTCATTTGGATACTTGCATAATTTCAATTTCATTTATTAGATTATTTATTTATTTACATCTTATTCTTTGATTGGTTGAGTAAGAATGATTTTTGGAGAAATTTTTTGGATTTGGAGATTTGTGGTGTATAGTTTATGATGTTAGATTATTTAGTTTGAAAATTAGAGATTGGTTGGTGTAATAGAGATTACACTCTTTTTTTTTTGAAATTAGGATTTTGATAGTGAAGAGAGGAAACATGATACATGGTGTATGTTTTGGGTGTATGAATTTGTTTTGTTAAATTTCTTTTGGTTTTATGCTCAATCTTTGTTCATTTTTTGTAGAATGGAAAATTTTTTATCTCTTTTGGGATTATGCATTGTGATTTGAAGGTTAAAGGCTATTTTGGGAAGAAATTTTATGTTGTGTTTTTACCTAATAAATGAATGGGTCTTTTGAACTTGGAATTTTTTGTTCATCTTATGGAAACTTAAAATCATTACTTTGCCATGGAATTTATTTTTGGCAATGCAATTTCGAGGGTTGATAAGTATTTCGGGGATTTTTTATTTGTTATTTTGCTTTTGAGGAATTCTTGGTCTATTCATTTATTTTAGTTATGACTCAATTTTTGCGAGGTTGATTTGAAATTATGATATGGATAATGATGAGGGGGAAGGTTTATGGTGTTGGGGGAATGACTTTGAATATGTTTATCATAGTAAGGGGTTTAATAATGTCATTGGGATTCATGAATCAAGTTATGGGTCATCACTTGAGCAACTTTTAGAGCAATTTGCTATTTTAGCCAGTTCACATTTTGAGGACCTAGAGGGTTTCATACGGCATCAAGAGGCACTAATCCAAAATCTAAGAGATGAGATTAGAGTATTTGTTAATGATCTTGAGGATTATGCTTCCCATGAACTTGTTAAAGCAATTGCAATGAGAAGTGGTAAAGAACTGTCAGACCCCGTGTTACCATTGAGTAAGTATGATGATGAAGGAAGAATCGAAGAGCTGCAAGATAAGGAACAAAACTCACATGCAATACCATTAAGGGAAACAGAAAAGGCAACTCCTCCACCTAAGACAGTAGGAACGGAAAAGACAAAAAAGCATAAGCATCCCTCTTCTATACTATATCCAGATCGTCTGAAAAAGGAAAAAGAAGAGGATCAATTTAAAAAGTTCTTGGAGTTATTTAAACAACTGCAAATCAATCTCCCAATTGTCGAGGCCTTAACACAGATGCCCAAGTATGCTAAGTTTTTTAAAGATATCTTATCCAATAAAAGGAAGTTAGAAGAGCTGTCTACTATCACCTTAAATGAAGAGTGTTTTGCCCTCCTCCAACACAAAGAATAGCTGCCACTGAAATTGAAAGATCCTGAAAATTTTTTCATTCCTTGTGTACTAGGCAACACCACTTTTGGCATAGCATTGGCAGACTTAGATGCTAGTAACAAGTTGCTACCTTACAGCACTTTTTGTAAATTAGGCTTAGGTGAACCAAAACCTACTAGGATGAGTATTCAATTACCAGATAGATCCATTAAATATCCTAGAGGGTTTGTGGAGGATGTGCTTGTTAAGGTTGACAAATTCATTTTTTCAGTTAACTTTGTTGTTCTTGATATGGATGAAGACTCTAAGGTTCCATTCATCCTAGCTAGACCCCTTCCTAGCTACTGCAAAAGCTGTTATAGATGTTCATGAGGGAAAGTTGACATTAAGAGTTGAGGAGAAGGAAGTTATCATAAGACTTTCAAACAGTATGAGATATTCTTCTTCACAAGATGATTGCTTTAGGATTGAGATATTCTAGATGATTGAATTTTTGAATTTTTGCAAGAACACTTTGTTCAATGAACTAAAGATAGTTGGGTGGAAGATGTGGAGCAATGCCCCCAAGAAATATTGGCACATGTGGAGAACTCCAAGGATAAATTTGAACTAACAATTTTTAAAATGATAGAGGGGTCAAGCGTTAGGCGAATGAGATCATCCATTGAGGACCCACCCAAGTTAGAATTGAAAAAGCTTCCAAATCATCTTAAGTATACATTTTTTTTACCACAGGGAACCATTTTCAAGTGATAATTGCAAGAGATCTGAAGGAAGGGCAAATGCTAGAGTTAGTGTAAATGCTTCAAGGTCACAAAATGGCTATAGCATGGAAACTCATAGGCATTAAAGGAATCAGTCCTTCGTTCTGTACCCATAAGATCCTACTTGAAGATGATGCAAAGCCTGTAGTACAACCTCAACGGAGATTAAACCCAAACATGAAGAAATTGGTTAAGGGCGAAGTTATTAGGTTGTTGGATACTGGGATAATATATCCTATTTTAGACAGTGTGTGGGTAAGCCTAACATAAGTGGTACCAAAAAAGGAGAGTATAACAGTGGCACCTAATAAAAAGAATGAGCTTATCCCAATGAGGGTTGTCACAGGATGGAGAATATGCATTGACTAGAAAAAACTGAATGATGCCACAAGAAATGACCATTTCCCCCTTCCCTTCATTGATCATATGTTAGAAAGGCTAGCTGGACACATGTACTACTGCTTCTTAGATGGATTTTCTGGCTACTTTCAGATTCTCATAGCCCCTGAAGATCAAGAGAAAACCACCTTCACCTATCCTTTCGGGATTTTTGTTTATAGGCATATGCCTTTTAGATTGTATAATGGGCCTGGAACTTTTAAAGATGTATGATGGTCGTTTTTGAAAGTTTGGTAAGAGATATAATGGAAGTGTTCATGGATGATTTTTCTGTCTTTGGAGATTCCTTTCAGCTTTGTTTGCAAAATCTAGAGAAAGTACTCAAAAGGTGTGAAGAGACAAATCTGGTGTTAAATTGGGAGAAATGTCAGTTTATGGTAAAGGAGGGCATCGTCTTATGGCATAAGATTTTACACAGAGGGATTGAGGTTAATCGAGCTCAGAAAGAGCTAATTGAAAAGCTTTCATCACTAACTTTTGTGAGGGCCATTAGGAGTTTTCTTAGGCATACAAGCTTCTATAGGAGATTTATCCAAGTCTTCTCAAAAATTTTCAAATCCCTTACTTTCTTACTTGAGAAGGATGCCCCCTTTAATTTTGATGAAAAATGGTTATATGCTTTTAAGTTGTTGAAAGAAAATTTCGTTAACTCCCCTATTTTAGTTGTTCCTAATTGGTTACTCCCTTTGGAGTTGATATGTGATGCCAATGACTATGCAGTTGGAGCAGTTCTTGGACAAAGGCGGGGCAAGTACTTCCAGCCAATCTACTATGCCATCAAAACTCTCACGGTAGCATAAGAGAATTATACTACTACAGAAAAAGAGTTGCTAGCAATAGTATTTATTTTTTATAAATTTTGCACTTACCTTGTCCTATGTAAAGTTGTGGAATACACTGATCACTCTACACTGAAATACTTTTTACTAAAAGTGATTCTAACCCTAGATTAATTAGATGGATACTGTTATTGTAGGAATTTGATTTGGAGATCAAGGATAAAAAGAGAGCTGAAAATTTAGCTGTGGATCACCTATCAAGGCTAGAACACCCCACTTTGGAAACACTTAAAGAAGAAGAGATCAATAATGTTTTTCCTGATGAACAACTGTTGTGGGTTGAGGCTAAAAATTCCATTTCTCCTTAGTTTGCTAACTATGCTAAATTTCTCGCAGTAGGTATCCTTCCTAAAGAACTTATTCCACAGCAGAGGAAGAAATTCCTTTCTGATGTGAAGTATTACTTTTGGAAGGATCTGTTCTTGTTTTGTTTGTGTACAGATCATGTCATTCGAAGATGCGTGGACATTGCTGATTCTTGGAATATTCTTCAACGTTGCCACGAGGGACCAGCAGGGGGCATTATCAAGAAAATAGGACAGCAGGAAATGTCCTTAACTCGAGATTCTACTGGCCTTCAGTGTTTAAAAATGCACATAGTTTGTGACTAGTTGTGATAGATGCCAGCGGACAGGTAATAACTCTAAAGTTATGAGATGCTACTTTCTATTTTCCAAGCCTATAAAATATTTGATTGTTGAGGGATTAACTTTATGGGACCTTTTTCAAGTTCTTTTGGTAACAAATATATTTTTGTGGTTGTTGATTATGTATCAAAGTGGGTAGAAGCATAGGTATTACCTATAAATGATGCTAGAGTGGTGATTATGTTTTTGAAAAGATGTTTACTCACTTTGGTGTGCCTAGAGTGATAATAAATGATAGAGAGACCCATTTTTGTAATAATTAGTTGGAGAGAGTGCCAAATAGATTAGGTGTGACCCACAAGCCACCTACTCGATATCACTTCCAAACTAGTGGCCAAGTTGAAGTAGTCAATAGAAAGTTAAAAAGAATATTAGAAAATGTGGTAAACTATACTAAGAAAGATTGGAGTGCAAAATTAGATAATGTTCTTTGGGCTTACTAGACAACATCTAAAACACCTATAGAAACCATTCCATATAGGCTGGTTTATGGAAAGTTATGTCATTTACCTGTAGAAGCAGAGCATAAAGACTTTTGGGCTATCAAGTTGATTAATTTTGATCTTGACTCGGCAGGAACTAAGAGACTTCTTCAAGTAAATGAGCTAGATGAATGGAGGAATATAGCTTATGAAAACCAAAGAATATACAAGGAGAAAATGAAGAAGTGGCGTGACAAGCACATCATACAAAATCGCAAATTCAAGGAGGGTGATCAAGTGCTATTGTTCAATTCAAAACTAAGGCTATTTCTATGAAAGCTAAGATCTAGGTGGTCTAGATCATTTGTGGTGGCCAAGGTTTCCCCCTTCAAAATAGTGGACCTATCTTATCCAGAAAATGGAGTCTTCAAAGTGAATGGGAATCAATTGAAACTATACTATGGAGAAAACATAGGAAGCATGGAGAAAATGGAGTACATCTTACATAATGTAGATGAGCTTTGATTTTGGCTTTTAGTTTTTGGGGCTCGATTATTTTAGCTTTTCTCTTTTTTCTGCTTTTTGGATTCTATTTTGTATATATTTGATTCAGTTTTCTATTTTGGTTATGTTATAGTATTATTACTCATCTTTGACATTTACTATATTTCGCTTATTTTGGTAGTCTTCTTTTCTTATTCTTGAAGATTACACTTCTCCATAAAGTTGAAATCACTTGGGGAGTATTACTAACCTTCTTTCTCTTTTTCTCCATTTTAGTCCAATTTGGATGTGGTTATTGTTATATTTATGTCAATAACAACATTGTCTGATTTAAGTGTGTATGGGGGAGAGTTTAGGTTCATGCTCTCTTCAAGTTTGAGGATTATGCAATGAGTTATTGTGTATGAATTGGGCCATGAGTTATTGTGTATGATTTGGGCCATTTTTTATTAATTTTAAGGATTTATGATTTTGGGGCAATTTTTTTTTTTTCAAATTTTGGACTTTGTTTATCCTTAATGGTATTGTTGTTATCCCCCTTTTGGCTGAAAATTGAATTTAACACATATTAGATAAGTTTATTTTTGAGTAAACTTGTACATTAGGAATGAAATAGTTAGATCTTGAAAATTTTAATTAACCTTATTTAGGCTTTAGTAAAAGTGACACCATATTGTTTCTTATGAATTAAGGTAGTGGTAGTGATGAAGTATACGCATGGAATTTTAGGTTAATCGTTGTTCTATGATTGATCCTTATTCTAGGTGTGTAAATGTGGATTGAGGTAAAACAATGAAAGAATTGGACAAGGTAGTACAAGAGCTGAAAAATCTTTATCTATATCTTTACTAGTCCTTTGTACTATTTTGTCCAATCATCCAAAAAATATATATAGAAAAATTTCTAGAGTCAGGTAACACAAAAGCTGAAAAATCATTATTATACATTTTTGCTAGGCTTTTGCATTACCTTACTACAAGAAAAAGAAAAACACAAAAATAGAAAAAGTATTGAGAGAATAAAGTGAGAGAATAGACCAATCCTACATTTGCTTATTTGGACTATGGTAGTTGGGAGATTATAGAATTTAGAATTAACTTATTGGGCCTAGCTTATATAAATCACTCTTCTCGCGTTCGAAACCCATAGAATCAAAATGTCACACCTTACATGAGTATAGACCTGTTTAACTTAACTTCGATAGCTTTAAGTATTTCGTTCCTAATTTATAATTTACACAAAAATTGGCTTGACTAATTGGGTGTTGGACTTGATTCTTAACTCAAAAGGCAAATAACAGCTTCACTGTCTTAGCTTACTTATGTTCAAAAGTCCTATTTTATCATGTGAAAAAAAAAATCTTTTTGCTTATGGTACATTTTGGTTTGCTTAAGGGCAAGCAAATATTTAAGTGTGGGGGTATGTGATGAGGCTTCATCATGTATATATTTTTTACTATCTTTGTGTTTTAATGGAGATAAATTCTTGTTTAAATCACCACTCACCACTCCATTTTCACCTTGTTTTGCTAGGAAATGAAAATGATCAAGTAAAAATAAAAGAAAGAAGAACAAGGAAGAAATGGAGCAAAAATAGAAGAAAAGAATAACATGCACGATTTTGTCCAAGAGGTCTCTTGGCCACTAGATTTTGTGAACTATGCTTTATTTTTCCAAAATGTTCACGGCCTAAGGAACTTGACCACCTAGTTGTATGTAAATATATATAGTAGTTAGGTTGGTGGCCTAGGGAACTTGAACTTCCCAGGCAGCCTAAGGAAGTTTAAGTTCCCTAGGCCGTCTGGTTTTGTACATATATAGTTAGCAGTTTTGCATGGCGGCCCAAGAAAGTTGAACTTCCCTGGGCCGCTATATATTTCCAGAACCAAGGTAGAACTATGCTAGTCCCCTCACTTGGATTGCACAAGAAGATTGTCGAGATGCCACATTTAATTTGAACTGGCTTGCCGTATTTTGTATTTGACTGCCAGTCCTTTTAGGCCCCAAAAAATTCTTTCCAGTACTTTAAATAATGAGGATTGATGTCATCGATGACGTTATAAAAGGTACTGTTTGAGAATACATTTGAATTTAAATCTAGATGTCCACTCAAATAATTATGTAGACCCAGAGAACGGGCCCATATAGTCTTACTTGTGCGTGTGGGACCCTCAATAACAATACTTTTGGGTCTATTTAGCTGTGAAGCGGCATCCTTTACATTTTTCGATGCCCAATTAATTATATCTATAGGAACATTATTAAAATTAAAATATCTATTAATATGTGGTTCAGGTGGTTTTGAGAATATTTTATCAGCATTTGCAGAGATGTTATGAAATTGAAGAAAAAATAATTTGGGGTCTTTCTTCTTGATTATTTGAAGGGATTTGGATTTGCCAGATGCATTGAATGCTTTAGCATATATCCCTGCAAGCTCTGACTGGCATCCTCTAGCACTGCGTCCGTCCATTTGGAATGTACCAAATTCAATAAAATCACCTACCTTGGTGATGTATGCTTGTATATCAGACGAACTTCTAGCAAGTTGGACGTTTGGATAGAATTGTCTATTTGTTGAAGGGTGGATAAGGTTGAAGAATTGTTGATTCTGAGTTTGGAACTTACCTTTGAACTGAATAAGGACATGTAGGTGCCCATTACCGTCTTGGTAGGTTTCTTGGGAAACTCATATATAAACTGGGAGAATTGGGTATTCAATGGATTGCGGTAATGAAAGCATGGTTGTTTTATCTAATGGGCATTGAGGATATATAAGAAATATGTTCTTAGCTTGAATATGGAAAGGATTGCGAATGCGTGGCATTTTGGTAAAAATCAACTCATTCTAGATGCTACAGGGCTCACTCCAATTAAATATGTGCTCTAAATTGGAATAACTAGAGTAGTATTTATAAAAGTCCCTTAGGTCCCATATCAACCCTCCATGTATCTGGCCATCCGTTTAATATTATCGAATGGCTGCCCGATTTGGAATGACTAATAGTGGGCCCCACCTCAATTAGAGTGACTTTACTGTAGTTATAATTGGGGGTTTGATTTCAAATTCAAATTAAAGCTAAAAAGGTTATGGAAATATATGGTCCATGCTGTCTAGCGTGATTATACGACTAGGTTCCATGTCAGTTAAGTTGATGGTACTGTAGATAACTATGGAGTTTGATTTTAAATTCAAATTAAAGTTGAAAAGGTTAAGTAAAGAGATGGCCCATGTTGTCTGTCGTGATATTTGGCTAAGCCCCACACATCAAATAGAGTTATGTTACTGTAGGAAGATGTGGAGTTTAATTTTAAATTCAACTTAAAGGATAAATGTTAAGGAAAGATATGGCCCATGTTGTCTAACATGATTTTAGCATGGGCCTAGATCAATTAGTGTTGGGTCCCACACCTACAGGCGAATTCAAATTAAATGTCATAGTGTACAGGAAATGTGGATGTTGTGAAAATAATTGAACATGTTTGGTTTTTTAATTAGCATATCCATTGTAAAGGGCCATCAAACTTCACTTAGAGGCTTTTTTTTTATCAGCATATCTTGTTTTAAGGAGCACCAATTTGCACTTAGAATTACACCAGCGCATTAAGATATAGAAAGTATACAAAAAGTTACACGGGCTTTAATGTGTTGATTCACAATGAAAATTATAGTGATATTTCAATCAGCTATTTTAAGGAGACATAGGACATCAATATGCATTGTTAGCTGAACTATAGAAGTATTTAATAAATATTGAAAGTTATTTCATGTCAATTATTACAATATATGTCATGGACCCAAGTCCGATATGCTAGATTATCTACGGACATTACAACTGAATTGATTGAAATAACACCTACATTATCTAAGAAATTAAAAATTATAGTTCAATATGTCATAGGATCGAGTTCGAGTTCAATCCGATTAATGAAGTCCATATCTGATAGTTCAGGAAACATCTGTACAGACCTAGTACTTTCCTTAGGTTGTGGTTTAACCTTATTTGGAGATTGAATATTATTCGGAGATTCATATCCTCCTAGAGGAATGGTATACTGATGTGTATTGGGTTCTTCAAATCCTCCTAGTACACGCCAGTGTTGCATTGAAGGAAAAAGGTTTCCCTAGCCTGCTTTAGTTCTAGAAATATATGGCAACCCAGGGAAGTTCAAGGTCACCCACTTGCGGAGAAGATATAATTTTGAGCGTGTTTTCAGAACTTACTCGAAAGAACTCCTATAATAGCATTCTTTACTCACCAAACCAAAGGAATAGAGTTAGGGAAAAGGCTAGGGTCTCTCTTAAGAATCCTAGATCTTGTAGGTTTGAGTGCCAAGAAGAGGAAGGACCAAGAGATCCAAAGAAGAGGAAGGGAGTATACTTGAAGATTTCAAGAGGAGGAAGAAGAAAAGATTGTCTATTAGTTTGCCTTTCTACTCCTTTTGTAATATTTCTTATATTCTTGTACTAAGAATGGTTTATTGTAATGAAGGGTTATACCCTATTTTTGTGCATGAGAATGATGTATTTTCCCTATATCTATGTTTCTTATTCTTAGGTATTTGGTTATTTGATCTTATTTGGCTAATCTTGGTTGAATGGGTTTTGATTGATGTATTTCAATTAATTGTTCTTCCTTAATGATTTCGAGTGATGGGGTTGAGGACTGGACACCTATTTGATTAGGTTAGCATTTGCCATTTTCAAATAACCTAAGAGGGAGGTTGGAAATTAGGGCTAATTATTAAAGGGTTTATAAAATTACCTAGAGATAGGGATTTTGTGACCTTCGGATGGTTTGGGATGGTGAGTATTGAATAATGTAGCTTTAGGCTTGGTTGGTTAGGTAGAGATATTGATTAATCAAACATAGGAGTAGAGATCTCATAACTCGAGAGAGGGTGAGATTAACTTATGACTCACTTTGGCACCTAGAATTAGGAATTGTAGGTTCAATGGGTACTTATTTCTTTGGTCTTAAGTGGGGGACTTCCTCTTTGTTACATGGGTTTTTTTTGTTCTTATTCCTTAGGGGTTTTGTAACTCTCTCTTATGTACAAGAACATAGCCTCTCTTCTCATGTAGTTAGTTTACACCTTATATTTACTTTTGATTAAACAATGAGAAAAGAAGGATGTTGGAATGATAATGATAAAGCCTAAATTTACATATATTTTCCTAGTTATGTGGGGATATTTTGTGATAATTTTGATATAATAACTAAGCATATTCCTTCCTATTTGATAATTTACTTATAAGAATGCTTTTCTGTAATTTTATGTGAAAATAGGTGAATTTAAAATTAAATGGAGAAATTTCAGTGAAGACCCAGTACTAGGCCAAGAAGACTAACCCAATGCCAGGCCATATCTGGAGAAAGGATATTGAACAGAGGTGAATTAGCTAAAGAAAAACAGAGAAAACTAAAATTTAGAAGAAAAAAACAAGTGCAATATGTGGAAGGATGTAAGGAAGCCGCGGAAGGCTTCAACAAATTAAAGCCACGGCTTGGCAAAAGAAAAGAGAAAGAATAGGTGGCTTGGTGGCTTCATGGTCACTGAACAAAAGAATAAAAAAACAAAAGAAAGAAAAGAAGAGAAAACATCCTTGGGAGGATGTAACAAGAAAGGAGCTGTGGCTTTCTCCCTTTTTTTGAGCCATGGCTAGGCTAGCTGCGGCTCACCAAAGAACAACGAAGGCATCAGCTCCAGGAGCTCGAGGGAGTTAGCTCGGTAAGGAAAAAAGAGTGGGCTCGGCTCAATTTTGTGGCTTAATGTAATTGCCTTCATCAGCTCGGCATCCACTCGACTTGGTTTCAAGTAAAAGGAAAAGGAAATAGCTTGGTCTTCAGCAATTTAAATGGCTCGGGCAATTTGGCTTTAACAAGAATGGGACTTCAGTGCAAAACGACAAACAAAATAGAGTGTTCAATTCCTTTACAGATTAAGTCGATGGACTTCTTTATTTTTATTTAGAATTTTATTAGGAAATTACTTCTTCTTTGTGCAGGATTTTTAGGAAGTTCTTGTAGCTATAAATAATTCTCATTCAAGTATGTAAACGGTGGGCATATATGGAGGCTTAGATAAATATTTTAGAGTACACTACCTTTAATATTTTATCTGGAGAAATCACTCAAGGAGCATTGATTTTGGAGGAGTTTTCACTGGTAATTGAAAAGCTTATCTATAAGTACTTATCTCTTCCTTTATTTTCTTTTTCTTGAACAGTAATAAGTTTAATTCTTTAATTGTATTTGGATGTTATTCTTGGGTTCATAATTTTGAATTAATTTAGTTCTTTGATCAGTTGATTATTTTTCTTGGTATTTGATTATTTGATTTTATTTGATAAATTGGTGGAATTGAATTTATGTCTAATGGACTTGGGAAACGAAGTAAGATTAAGTTTAATTTAGTCAATTCTATATATTTGTTATCTTAACTGGATTGGAAAAGAAGGTTGAGAATTGAACCTAAGTAATCAAAGATTAGTTAATTTCGTCTAAAGTATAGGGTTATTGGCTAATTTCATGTTCATTATCACCTAGAGTATTGGGATAATTGTTGAAAGATAAGTTTAATGCATTTTTTTGGTTATGTTGGTTTGATTGGGAAATCTGCTAATTTAATCAAGAAATAGTAATTCCATGGATTGAAAAAAAAGTAGTTTCTATTTTTATTCCTTCAAGATGCTAAGACAATGGTTGATTGTGATAAGTGTTAGATGATTCATGTCATGTTTTAGAGAATAACTATTAATTACTTGTTTTCTCTCCAAGAGTTATGTATACATTTTTTTTACTTTTATTTTTATTTTGATTACTTTATCAATTTAGTTGACAGTTTAAATAATGAATAAATGGTAACTAATGGTAGTTGTTCCTTGAGGATCGATACTTGTTAATTCCCTATACTATGCTTGCGATGAGTATACTTGCTCATATATGTAATTTGGAATTAATGTTTTAATTAAAACTTGATGAGGGATGGATTTAAATTTGAATGATTTTTATACACCCAAATCTTACGTATCATGTTTTTAGCGCGTTGTCCGAGAACAATATCTTAAAAGCTTGGAGTTCATTCATTTAGCCATGTAAATATTTTTTTTCTTTAGTGTGATGTAAATAATTTTCTTATTGTATTGTATATATTTATTTATTTATCAAAAATAAATAATAATAATAATAATAATAATAATAATAATAATATTTGTTGTGAATAAACCATATCTTGTTATAATGCTTGATGTTGTATTTTTCTTAGTGGCTAAATATTGTATATTACTAATACTGACACTAATAATATATTTATTTTTATTTGTAATTAGACTATATTGTTGTATTTATTTTCCTAGTGTTATTGTTTTATGATTGTGATTATTTAATTATTACGTGTAACAATAGAAATATTAGTAATTGGAATAATAACTAGTTTAAATATATTGTTGTAACACAAGTTGCTGTAATATATATTTATTTTTATTGCCATTGCATTTTCTTGTTTCTATTAAAAAAAATTCGAATTTTCCACAAGCTAATCTTGGCTTGGCTAACAATGGCTCGGTCAACATCCATACCATCCGAGCCCACTTCACATGCTGATGTTCCTCTTTCCCACAAGAAGACAATAGAGACCCCAACATGGCTTGTTTGCTTTCAACTTTTCTATTTCATAACCAAACAAAACTTGTAGATTCCTCCTTGGTATTTAGTTTTTCCACACTCAGACAACCAGAGCCAACTCTTGTTCCTTTCCTTTTTCTTGGCCTTTTTTTTTTTCTTTTCCTTTTTATAATCTCATACCTCTTTTTCATTCCACCATATTTCCATTTCTTTTCTTCAAATTTCTCCAAATACCATTACTTCTTCTTCTTGCACATTCTTCTCACCGCCTGCCTTTCTATTGCAAGTCATTGAATTTCAAAAGCTGGAAGAACACAGTTGTGCTCAAACTCCTTTAAGTAACATAAATGCTTTCTTCTTGAATTTTCTTAACATTCATTGGTATTGCATATTTAGAAACTATTTACTTTGATTGGAAATATTCTTGTTAAGCTTATTTGGAGCTGAAACTATGCATGAGATAATTGAGTTGTGATTTTTGTGCTCCTAATGTTCTTTTTATATTTTGCTAGAATTCTTGACTTTGCCAATGTTGTAGGTACATTTTGAGCATATATGTGATATTCTTTTTGGGGACCTTGTTGGGATTGCAATTTAATAGCACACTTGATTAACATTGTGGTTTGATATTGTATTTTGGCTATTGTCAATGGTATTTTGAGCATTGTTTTTCTTGAAAATCAAGTATTGTGGAAAAAGTTTTTAACTGAGAAGAAAACATTATTTACAAAGTGTGTTTGTTTGAGTTAAAATGCCAAAAACCAAACAATTTTTCAAACCTCACAAACGCACTAAACCATTCTCATCTTTTGACCTATCTTCAGATCTGCCTTCTTTTCATCCAAAGAATTTCAATGATAAAAAATGTGATGAATGGTATGATTCTAGGGCCTCGAATAGGATCATTGTAGAAAAAACAATCAAGCCTTTCCTTGATCGATCTTTGAATATAACTGAGATGTTTGGAAGGATTGATTAGGGTCTAATTTTAGGCTTGAGAGGTGACTTTCGTCCTGCTCTTGTGAAGGAATTTTATGCAAATATGAAAAGTAAAAGGAAAGGACATTTGAAACAAATTGAAACATCTGTGAAAGGCACCGCCATAATTTTGACTAAGGCTCAATTAGCTGCCATTTTAGGAGTGGATGATAGTGGCTCTTGGATAGAAATTGACCACCACAATAAGATGATCTCTTCTAAAGAAACTTGGAATTTTAATGTTGGTTATCGATAGTTGGGATTGGAACTAAAAGCTTCTACACATTGTTCTTCCTTTCTTCCTAGTAATAATCTTGCTCCTCAATGGAGGGTTATTTTGTATCTCTTGTGTTTTAATGTTTTCTCTCGATTGAGTAGTTTGAATGAAGTTAGAATCATTGATGTTTATATACTTTCTAAAATTCTTCGTGGAAAACCCATTCCAATTACCCCTTTGTTACTAACTTCTATGCGAGAGGTGGCGGCTTATGGCCTTGCTACCAAAGCATTTGTTCTTCCCTTAGTGATTTCACAGGTTTTGAATGCTTTTGATATTTCTATGGAGAATGAACTGGTGGAACCTACTACCTCACGTAATGTAGTCACTGAACAAGTACTAACTCGTTGTGACTATAAATTTAATGTTGCAACATCTACTTGGTCAAGGCCAAGGGAGGTTCCCCAAACTAGCATTCATGAACTTCACATTGAGTAAGAAAAGGAACCTTCTCAACCACAAAAGTATATTGGGCAACCATCAAGAGTCAATGATAACATTCCAACCAATATTCATACATCTTTAGAGCATATGAGGAATGAAATGGCTGGAATAAGGGTAGATATAGCTGATATGAGGGTGAGGCATGATCAAAGGTTTGTTAGGATTGAGTATACACAGCAATGCTATAATGATATTTTGTGCAATCTAAAGCTCAATCAAGATATTGAAGGGGATTATTGGAGACATTATTAGGAGAGACAAGGAGGACCTTATGGTCCATTTGGAGGTCTTGGTGATCTATTTGGTGGTCCATTTAGAGGATAATTTGGCAACCCGTCTTGAAGCTCTACTTCAAGGGGTTCGTAAATGCTTGGACTTTCTCTTTGTCTTATTCTTTGATTTTTAGTATGCTTTTATTTTGTTTTTCTTTTTGTCCATTTCTTAACTTCTATGTTGATGCCATTGCTTCTTTCGACTTTTTGAAGGAGGCCTTCTTTTTTCTTGGAGCTAATCTGCCTTAGGGAGTATTATTTTCTTTTCTCTCTTTACATTTTTTTGGTCCGTTGGTTACGCTTTATTTTGCTATTTTAGGCCATTGAGGACAATGTCTAATTTAAGTATGGGGGAGGGATTTAATGCTTCCTCAAGTGCATCTTTTTGAAATTAAATGGTGACTTTTTGGGGGGAAAAAATTCATATGGAATGGTTTGATGCAATTGTTTTTGCCTATGATAAAGTTATGATTTTGTCATTCAATTTGTTGAATTTTATTGGGTAAAATTGCGTATTTAGTTGAATATATTGAGTCTTGGCAATTCAAGTTAATCTTGGTTATGTTTTAGTATTTGAATTTTATTTTAATTTTCTTATTTGGATATGGATGATGTGATGAAATATGAAAAAAGTTGTTGATTAATTCTTGATTCATGGTTTTCTAAATTTATTCAATTTGAAGTTGTGAATAAGAAATGTGAGAAAGAGATAGACTTGATTACATGGCTTGGTTATGGATTTTTCTAGATTAATTTTCTTGAGCCAAGTAGGAAATTAATTTTGGTCAAAACCTATGTGTTCATGCATATTTGAGAAGAAAGCCTTACCATCTTCTTGCTTCGTCTTGGTCATCTTCTCTATTAACTCGTAAAATTATTTCTAATCCTATCTAACCTACGTAATCTAATTACAAAAATTCTTAATGAAGAAACCTCAAGTTATATTCGAGAGGATTTAGATAAGAAGAGAAATTATAAGAGAATTATAGAGAAAGGCATGACACCCAGACCCTATTTGTTCAAAGCAAAGCAATAAAAATGCATAACACAATATAAATTAATCAAATTAATTTGATCTAAGTTCATAACTAAGCCAACATACCAAAATCATGCTTAAAACACATTCTCTATTAAATTTCGAGCACGCAAATTAATTTACACGCAACGAAAAAATAAAATAAAATATACTCAAAGAATCACTCATATGTAATTAAACGAGTTAGGAGAAGAAAAAAAATTGGTTACCTTGAAACGTAGCTTTTAAAATTTTTCTTCCACGCAAATCCCCCTTATTAGTTGATCAATTGGTCTACCTAACTTCTAACCGTAGAAATTTCTCTAAAAGTATCCACATGAGGAATCGTACTCTACTGGCGCCAAGAACTTATGCTAGTGAGTTTAATTCGGTGGAGTTAGGGATCAATATTTTGCGGGGAAGAAACAAAAAGCTAGGAAAAAGAATAACTTTTGTGTACTGCAGGTATTTCTAAAATATGCAACGTTTTTCTCCAAGCGAAATAGAGAACAAAATCTTTGAATTATGCAAGTCGATGGTGGATTTTTCAAACCCTTACAGAGAACAAATTCTCTGTATGTTTATATGGCTTTTTAACTACCACAAGGGAACAAATTACATATAGAACAAATGTTTCCTAATTATTTTAGGAAACAATCATATAGGTTTTATGTTTATAGGTTCTTGGATTTCAAGAATTGCAATTAGGCCCTTTGAATTATAACAAGTTTATAATTCACCTATAAGGATTTAATAATTGCAATTTAACCCCAACCAATTATAATACTTTATAATTAATCTATAATAAATATTTCTTCTCGCAAATTAACCCCATAATATTATAAAATAATATCTTGAGAACCAATTCCTCTTTTGTGTGTGACCTAGTTGGTTTTCTAGTCATTTGGTAGCTAATATGAATTAACGCTATCATAATAGAATTAATAATCCTTTTATAATTAGAATTAACTTATTAATTATAATTAAGATTAATTTATTAATTCTTTAATTAATAAATCCATATTTAGCAGATCAAGAGCAGCGTTTAGCAATGCATCATGACCACTTAAAAGTCCAGAAAGTCAAGTGACTTGACATGAACCTTTCAATAGCAAAACATCAGTGCAATAAACTCTTTTTACCATACAATATCTCATTCGGTTTAGAGTAAGGAATTAGTACCAACTCTCTTTAGAATATTAATTAATTCTGGCTTGAATATTTCAGTGCTTGCTCCTGAAATTCATTTACCTAACATGTGTATCAATTAGAACTACTTCCAACACATACTCGCCTTGGCTAACGACTTCTTGAGTAATAATTCCTACAAGCAGTCGTGAGATATACTCTCCTACTATTAGGAGTGATGAATCCTTTATTGGGCCTCTCAACTACTTTTATTTACTTCATATTGTATCCAATATCTATCTTATATGCGGTCTTGGAGGGACTCTATAGATTGGAATCAAAGTACAACGCTTAGTAAACAAAGTACCTTGGAGATCTCAAATCTAAGAATACTTGCACATTGGCTATAATGAGATATTATCATTAGCACTAAATAGTTAGCCATGTGATTATCTCATAGCTAGATCATCCAATGAATTTATTCAAGTAATAAGCATCCACGTGTTAAACATTGAGTATCACAATACTCACGGATGTGAGAACCACCATTTGATCAAATCAAGAAGTACTAGTCTTAGTGCATTAATGATGTCATATCTTATCAATACTATGACTAGGAATGGTTTAAGCACAAATATTATATAGAGTAGTAGGACTTCCACATCATGATCTCTATCATGATTTCTTTAACACTATAAATTGTGATAGGGACCTTATCTATTAGTTTTATATACATACACATATGAAACGAACAAATTGAAAGATAAATAATGCCTTTATTGATTAAACATGACATATACAATATACAAGTGATTACCTCTAGTACACAACACTAATAAACTCCAACTTGCACTAGAGTTAATCATTCATGTATCAAATACTGAATGACTTAACATGTATGTCATGTTTCTTTTGGAGTAGAGCTTTAGTGAGCAAGTCTACTATGTTACATACGAGTAATTCTTTTGCTTGGATTTCATTTTAATTTTTTCATGCATAAATCATTTCGCATTATCGAAATCTAATGGTAGTATCAGAGCAAGAGGACAAAAAATTGTTACATTGAAAACGTAGCTATTAAAATTTTTTTCTTCACGCACACAAAACCCTTTCGTAAATTTGTTCAAGCATGAACCACCAAATTTCAAGTTTAGAAATTTCTCTAATATTGATCCATACGAAGATGTATTCAAGAACTACCAAAATCTCTTGCTATAAAAATATATTAGCGGCTAGGGATTTTAATTTAGCTTCAAGTTTTCTATTAAAATGCAGCGCTGTATTTTGTAAAAATACTGGAGAACCAATTTCTCTAATTTTTTTTTACCGTAAAAAAACTTACAGAACTATTCTTTGTATACCTTTTATATCAATAGGAAACCTACAAAACACATGAATTTCGTTTCCTAATTCATTTAGGGTATAAATAACTTTTCAATTTTGGGCCTTAGATTTCAAGAATTACAATTAGGCGATTTGAATTATAATAAGTTTATAATTCACCCATCAGGATTTAATAATTGCAATTTAACCCTAACTAATTATAACACTTTATAATTTGACCACAATAATTATTTCTTCTCTCCAATTAACCCCATAATATTATCGAATAATATCTTGAGTACCAATTCCTCTATTGTGTATAACATATTAGGTTTCTAATCAATTGGTAGCTAATAGGAATTAATTCTATCATAATAAAATTAACAATCCTTTTATAATTAGAACTAACTTATTAATTCTAATTAGAATTAATTTTTTAATTAATAAATTCATATTTAGCAAATCATGAGCGACATCTAGCAATGCATCATGACCACCTAAAAGTCTAGAAAGTCAAGCGGCTTGACATGAACCTTTCAATAGCAAAGTATTAGTGCAATAAACTCCTTTCACCGTACAATGTCTCATTCGGTTTAGAGTATAGAATTAGTGTTAACTCCCTCCAAAATATTAATTAATTCTAGCCTGAATATTTTGGTACTTGCTCATAGAATCCATTTACCCAACATGTGTATTAATTAGAACTATTTCTAATACATAGTCGCCTTGGCCAAAGACTTCTCAAGTAATAATTCCTACAAACGGCTGTGAGATATACTCTCCTACTATTAGAAATGGTGAATCCTTTATTAACCCTCTCAACTACTTTCATTTACTTCATGTTATATCCAATGTCTATCTCATAGGCGGTCTTGGAAGGACTCCAGAGATTGGAATCAAAGTATAATGCTTAGTAAACAAAGTACCTTAGAGATCTCAAATCTAAGAATACTTGCATATATGCTATAATGAGATTATATCAGCGGCACTAAATAGTTATCCATGTGATTTTTTCATAGCTAGGTCATCCAATAAACTTGTTCAAGTAATAAACATCCACGTATTAACTTTGAGTATCACAATACTCAAAGATGTAAGAACTACCGCTTGATCAAAGCAAGAAGTATACACATGCTAGTCATAGTGTATTAATAATGTCCTATCTCATCAATACTATGATTAGGGATAGTTTAAGCACAAGTACTAGATAGTGTAGTAAGAATCTTACATCATGATCTCTATCGTAATTTTCTTAACACTATACATTGTGCTAGGACTTTATCTATCAGTTTTATATGCATACACATATGAAATGAAGAAACTGAAAGATAAAGATGCCTTTATTGATTAAATGTGTCATATACAATATACAAGTGATTGCCTCTAGGGTACAACACTAACACCACTTGTGCAAGGCTCATCATTAGAATTATCCCAATATCTGTCACTTTTATAGTCATTCATATCATATTCTTGCTCATATTCTCCATACTCATTATCTTCCCCATAGCTACTTTGATTTGAACAGGTTTCTTCTTTATATCCATATCCTTCACTATCACTCCAACTCGCCATTGTTTAGGAAATGTACCTGCAATACGTGAGTATAAAATATAAGAAAGTTTCTCACTTCACTCCCTTGCGTGTTTAACACCCTGCTCTCATGTTTACACTCTTATTTAGCTTTTATAATACTGAGCTCTCTCTCTTGCCTTTTTCTTTACTCAATTCCTCAATGTGTCTTCCCCCAAGAACCTTCCCAATGCTCAGAGCTAGTCCAACTTGAGTCAAGCTAAACTTCCAAAGATAATTAACTAGGGGTCTTAGGAAAATTTTATCAAACACTTGGTATGCACAAAGGAACAATGCATGGTCAAGCAAGATTTTCAACAACACATGAGCTCTAATTCACTACATAACAAAGTTGTCTAGTTCATGTACCAAGATAATTTAAGATTACTACAATGTATTCACTAGATAGCAATAAGCATATAGTTCAATATGTAATGAGTTTTACCAATGAATGCAAGCTATACTAGTGACTTAAATCAACATATAAACAACACATCATATCTTAGACATTTCTTCAAATACTTGGTGTTCATCACATGTACTTCATGAAATCAATGATCTTGGTCTATATTGATGCTACCAAAACCTCAAGAACACAATTTAAGTCATTCACCAACTTCTCAAGACAATGGTAACACAATGATATTCAAGATTACATATGTTAGTGTTGTGCCCTAGAGGCAATCACTTGTACATTGTATATGATACATTTTATTTTAATAAAAGGCATTATTTATTTTATAGTTTCTTTTATTTACTTTAAGTAATATAACTGTTCGATGAAGTCCCTAGTACAACATTGTATTAAGGAAATCATGATAGAGATTATGATATGATATTCCTACTACACTGGATGGTGTTAGTACTTAAATAGTCCCTAGTCATAGTATTAATGAGACAGGATATCATTAATGCATCAAGACTAGCATGTGTTAGACTTCTTGATTTGATCAGGCGATGATTCTCATAACTGTGAGTATTGAGATACTCAAAGTTAACACATGGATGCTTATTAATAGAACAAGTTCATTGGATAACCTAGCTTTGAGATAATCACATGGATAACTATTTAGTGCCAGTAATATAATCTCAATATAGCAAATGTGCAAGTATCCTTAGACTTGAGATCTCCAAGGTACTTTGTTTGTTGAGCTTTGTACTTTGATTCTAATTTTCGGAGCTCGATCGAAGGCTGCCTATGGGATAGATATTGGGTACATTATGAGGCAAACGAAAGTAGTTGAGAGGGTCAATAAAGGATTTACCACTCCTAATAGTAGGGACGAATATCTTACGGCCACTTGTAGGAATTACTACTCGAGAAGTCCTTGGCCAAGGCAATTGTGTATTGGAAATAGTTCCAATTAATACACATTTAGAGCAGTGGGTTTCTGGTACAAGTACTATTGTATTCGGGCCAAAATTATTTCTGGAGGGAATTGGCACTAATTCTGTACTCTAAACTGAATGAGATATTATATGGTGAAATGAGTTAATTGCCCTGAAGTTTGTTATTGAAGGGTTCATGTCAAGCCACTTGACTTCCTGGACTCTTGGGTGGTCATGATGTGTTGCTAGATACCTCCTATGATCTGAGAATATTGGTTTATTAATTGATGAATTAATAAACCAATCCTAATTAGAATTAATAGGATTAATTCTAATTAATTATAGATTATTAATCTCAAAGACGTTTGGATTAATTCATGGTCACTACCAATTGACTGGGAAACCTAATAGGTCACACACAATAGAGGATTATATACTCAAGATGTTATTTGATAACATAGTGGGGTTAATTGAGAGAAAGAGAAGTAGTTGTGGACAAATTATAATTAGTTATAATTTGTGGTCCAAGTTGTAATTGTGAGAACTTGATATTTCTAATTACAATTAGGGAATTCTAATAGGATTAGAATTCTCAGTTATGGGAGGGAAATTTCGTGTAATATATAGTATATGTAACACACGAAAAACGCTAGCTGAACAACACACAAAACAACAGCCCCGAACATTCTCTCTTCTCTCTATCTCTCTCGATTTGATCTTGATCAAAGAACCCTAGCCGCCATCTTTTTCTGCTAGCATAGAAAATTTTAGTGCTTGAGTGTGCCCTCTGTGTGGATTACTATTAGAGATAATCACACACTGTGATTATAGTTATTAGACGTTCAACTCACGTGGAGGTTGATCACAAGGATTGCTGGATCGCGCCTTAACTTGAAGAAGAAATTTTTTGTTCTTCGGACAATCACCCAAAGGTAAAAGCTGTTACATTTACTCTCTTTATGTCTTGTTTTCCACACATAGACGGGTCCTGGGAGGGTATCTTATTTTATTTTCCGTTGCGCCGTATACGATACGAGCTTGAGATACCCAACAACATAATCCAAGATGTAGCAATTATTTTCCCAACTTAAATAAAGTTTCCAAGTGAACAAACCTTCAAGTAATCAACAAGAAAACTCACCCCAATAAGAACAATTTTCAAGTATAGAATCAATTATATCATAGATGAAAGCTCACAAACTCATAAGGCATTATCTAGTATAAGACATTTCATCAAACATATGGTGTGCATAGCATAATATTCTCTTAGAACTTTTATCAAACACTGTGTAAATACAAATTTAGCTCAAATTTTCACAATACAATTTTAACCTTGTTTTAACCCCAAATCACCAATTTTTTATGCCAAATGATTCCTCAAACATTAATATATCATGTAGGCTCAAGTTCACAACAAATCCATAGCATAAATGAAAGTTTTGAACATTTAAAATTTAGCAAGAAATATGCTACGAAAATAGAAAAAAAAAAATTCAGCAAAGTAGCTTCAATTTTCACCTCATCCAAGCTTATTTTCAACCCATTTTCATGCCAAATTCATCCTTAAAAATCATCATGTCAACAAGGGACAAGTTTCACATGAAAAAACACAAGAAGTAAAAAAAAACTTAACCTTTTTAAGGGTTGTTCTTGAGTTTCAACAATGGAAGAATTTCATCGAACTTTTTGAAGCTCTTCTTTGTAGGTCTAGCCTTAAATGGAATCAAGACTACTTCTTAGCTTTGATACTAATTTGATACAAGCTCCAAAGCTCACAAAAACACCAGGATCTTTCTAAATTTAAAACTAAGATTTAGCTTTGAACAACACATAAAACCAAACACTATATTCAAGAGATAGAACCCTAGGTTAACTAAGCTGTTAGTGTTGTGCCCTAGAGGCAATCACTTGTACATTGTATATGATACATTTTATTTTAATAAAAGGCATTATTTATCTTACAATTTCTTTTGTTTACTTTAAGTAATATAACTGTTCGATAAAGTCATAGTACAACACTGTGTTAAGGAAATCATGATATGAGATTCCTACTACACTGGATGGTGTTAGTACTTAAATAATCCCTAGTCATAGTATTAATACGACAGGACATCATTAATACGTTAAGATTAGCATGTGTTAGACTTCCTGATTTGATCAGGTGGTGGTTCTCATATCCGTGAGTATTGAAATACTCAAAGTTAACACATGGATGCTTGTTAATAGAACAAGTTCATTGGATGACCTAGCTATGAGATAATCACATGGATAACTATTTAGTGCCAGTGATATAATCTCAATATAGCAAACGTGCAAGTATCCTTAGACTTGAGATCTCCAAGGTACTTTATTTGCTGAGCATTGTACTTTGATTCCAATCTCTGGAGCTTGATCGAGGGTTGACTATGGGATGGATATTGGATACATTGTGAGGTAAATTAAAGTAGTTGAGAGGGTCAATAAAGGATTCACCACTCCCAATAGTAGGGGCGAATATCTCATGACCACTTGTAGGAATTACAACTCAAGAAGTCCTTGGCCAAGGCGATTATGTATTGGAAATAGTTTCAATTGATACACATCTAGAGTAGCGGCTTCTTAGTACAAGTACTATTGTATTCGGGCCAAAATTAATTCTGGAGGGAGTTTGCACTAATTCCGTACTTCAAACCGAATGAGATATTGTATGGTGAAAGGAGTTAATTGCACTGAAGTTTGTTATTGAAGGGTTTATGTCAAGTCACTTAACTTCCTAGACTCTTGGGTGGTCATGATGTGTTGCTAGATACCGCTCATAATCTGGGAATATGGGTTTATTAATTGATGAATTAATAAATCAATCCTTATTAGAATTAATAGGATTGATTCTAATTAATTATGGATTATTAACTCGAAGACGTTTGGATTAATTCATGTTCTCTACCAATTGACTGGGAAACCTAATAGGTCACACATAATAGAGGATTATATACACAAGATATTATTTGATAACATAGAGGGGTTAATTGGGAGAAAGAGAAGTTTTTAGGGATAAATTATAATTAGTTATAATTTAGGGTCCAAATTGTAATTGTGAGAACTTGATATTTCCAATTACAATTAGAGAATTCTAATAGGATTAGAATTCTCAGTTTTAGCAGGATTTTTCGATTATATATATGATATAATTGAAACCCTAGCTGAGGTTGGATCAACGGACACTCTAGGCAACACACAACCTTCTTTCTTCTCTCTCTCTTGATTGTTCTTGAGAAACAACCCTAGCTGCCACTTAGATTTTTTGCTGGCACAGAAAACTTCGTGCTTGAGTATTCCTCTGTGTGGATTACTGTTAGAGATAATCACATACTGTGATTATAGTGGTTAGACGTTCAACTCTCGTGAAGTTGGATTAAGAGGATTGCTGGATCGTGCCTCAACTTGAAGAAGAAATTTTTGTTCTTCGGATGATCAAACAAAGGTAAAAGTTTCTACCTTTATTATCTTTATATCTTGTTTTCCACATATAGACGGGTCCTGAGAGGGTATCTCGTTTTATTTTCCGCTACGCCATATACGATACGAGCCTGAGATACCCAACACAAGCATCCAAGAACTCTAGATCTAATGAAACAAATCTACTAAATCAACACCTAAACACACAAAATCTACAATAGATTAAGCATATAAGAGATTAATAGTACAGTTTAATAGTTGTTGGGATTGCAGTTTAATAGTACACTTGATTGACATTGTGGTTTGATATTGTATTTTGGCTATTATCAATGGTATTTTGAGCATTGTTTTTCTTGAAAATCAAGTATTGTGGAAAAAAATTTTAACTAAGAAGAAAACATTATTTGCGAAGTGTGTTTGTTTGAGTTAAAATGCCAAAAACCAAATACCCAAAAAAATCAAACCCTAACACACAAGAAATGAGATAAAGATTGGATTATCCATAGAATGTTTAAAGATAAGATCAAGATAGGACTAATCTCTTGACATGGTTTTGATTGTTTGTGGGAATCACCCGAAAAAGAAGATCATCCTCAACTCTCTCCTAGAGAGAAAATGGTTTCTCAAAAAAATACAACTTCTAACTTAGCCTTATCTTTTTCAATGAGGTATATGAAGTATTTATATAGAACTAACCCTAGGCAAAATATAAGGCTAAAACATGTTTGTCGCTATTAAAAATGAGATACAGAAGTAAAACTGACTAGACTTCATAGGACAGACAGTGCCGTTTGGTGCATTTAAGACGGCACCACATATACCTTGTTCTTCTTGTCTACCATTGCTTAGGTATGAATAGCTTCGTGTATCAATCAATTGATGGTGCTAGGTAAAATGAGATAGATAGCGTAGTAAGTCCCAAGATGTGCTACAATATTCTTGCTTCGAAGTGGCCGGCTTCGTGATTACAAATATAGACGGCATCATGTAGGCTCTACTCTTCTTCTGCTTGTTTTCTTCAGACTTTTTTAGTCTCCAATGCATTCCTTTGTCCACTAATTCTGTCTTGGGTATTCCTTGGATCCTCCAAAATAGCGGTGTAGACTCCATTGACACCATTAGTTCTTTTTTATACTTCCTTGGAGTGCATTCCAACTTTAGCTTTTTTAGTCGTCAATGCCTTCTCTTGTGTCATCTTAACTGTCCACTTGAATTGTTTGATGCATTTGGCCTCCCTTATTGCTCCTCTTGACTCTTCTTCCTCTTTCTAATTCTTCGTAGCCCACGTGAAACTTGGCTTATTGGTTTTATATGCTTGCAAATCTCGATAAAACCTCTTGTAGATGGATTTCATCCAAGACACCATAGGCAATGGCATATTTCTCCGTCCCCTTTCTTTGGATGGGTTCTTAGGCTTGGGACGATTCCTATCACATTATTAAGGTGACTTTAGTTTCTTAAATTATGTATGTCTTAGGCGAAGTATAAACATAGCATAACAAACGTTACTCCCAACTCCCTTGCTTCTTTTTTGGTCTAGCTCCAAAGATGATGTAGAATATGCTATAATTTTGTCTATTTAAAGCTTAAAAATAGAAATTGTATTGTATTTAATGTTTCTTGTTGTCACGCCCTATGTTCTAGGATGACATAATAGTATCCCAAACTGGAATACCAAACCCAGAACAAAAAACAGACAAAATAAAAGTAAAATAACCCGAAAGCTATAAATTGAACCATTAGAATCCCATGTACTCCTAATTACAATGCAAAACATAATTAAATAACTTTGTACAATCCCAACAGAACACTAGAACCTTGAATGTCATAAAACTTAACATAGGTAGAGCTTTACAGAAAATCATTCAAAGTCTAGGTCTTCCCCTTCCAACCGAGAACCTGAAATGATAAATAAGGGGAGAACTCACTAGCTGAGTAAGGAAAACATGGCTTAACTGGGACTGAGCATGTTACATAAGTAGTTTTGCAGAAAACTCTTGCGTATTGCAAAAATATCTTAGAGGTTATTCCTTTAGCGAGATAGTTGTACTCTAAAGAATCGGGATAAAAAAAATGAGGCATCACAAGTAAGGCTAGCATAAAGAAACGAAGGTTGCCTTAACTCTCCACAGTTTCACAAATCCTAATGTTGATCCGACTCAATTAGCACAAAAACCAAATATCAGGGATCAATCGGCGTAGGTCAGAATGGGAAAAATAGTGCTGGTTTAACACTGGACATCAAGGGGTTTAGCAACAGAGGAAAGTCGGCGTCAAGTCTACCCTGGATAGCAACAAGTCGAATAATAGAGAAATGGCGGCCCCAATTCTAATGGGTGGAACGATGCTGGGTTCACTTTGAAAACAACAAAATAATAGCCAAAGAACAGGATAAAAACAGAACAAACCATAGGCTCGACAACGGATTTAACAACGGCTTTGAACACTCCTTAAAAACACCAAACAACTAGTACGACCAACCCTCTTTTCCTTGAAAACAAACTTTACACACACACACACACACACACACACATCACAATTCTAGATTTCTGACTCATGTTTGGAAGGGTAGCTTTGATTAACTGATATCAATCCCCTAACTATTGAATCCCATTAGGAGAAGGGCCAGTACACAGAATAGGTTGACTAGGTATTATATCCCCCTAACCTAGGGCCAGTACACAGAACAGATTGGGAAATTCTCACCATTACCAAGCCTCAAACTGTTGGGGATATGCCCTAGAGTCAATTTGTACTTATACAATTGTCATTATGTTTTATATAATAATATGAGGTTTTCCTTTCCATGAATAGTGAGTTTTGTTTTGTTGATCATCAAGTACGTGACTTGATAGTAAAACCCTACAATGAATACAATGACTATTCTAAAACTGTCCCTGATCGATTATTATTATTGGAATAATAATAAATTAAGATTAGTATGTTTGTGACTTGATGGCTATGTTTTACTGGCCATGGATATTTGTGATATCGAGTCAAGACATAAATAAATGTTAGAGAACATTGTATTGGACATGACCCACTGTGAGAGTACTTCATGGAATATGTCATAAGTACTTTCTAGCCATAATAATATTGAAAGTCCTTCGACCTAAATTCATCATAGTTTCTTACTTGATAAATTCTATATTTTGACATTGTCTAAAGTTGTCTTTAACCAGATAATAAATTAGACTACTCGTTGGATATAGAATAAATCAAGGAGAGGAATATGATTGATTGTGAAGGAATTTGTCCCTCTCGATTATGGGAGAGATATCCATGGGCCCCTTGATAAGTTAGACTGTTAAAAATGCATGGCCGTGCTCAAATATATCAATCTAAGATATTGATATCATTTGTTTGAATAGTCTACTATGAAATCAAGAAATAATTGATTAAGCTTAATAAGGATGACATGCTCCGTGCCTTATGCTTAATCTGGATATCGTGTGACAAAAGGACTAAATATAAAATTATGGTTTGGTTCAAAGAGATCACCGATCTTCATTTAACCTGGATAGTTATAATGTTTTGCTAGAAACCGCTTATAACTTGTGGGCCATTTAAATATGATTTAGGCACACTGCCAGTGTTAAATGAACCTATAAGGTCACACAATAAGCGAACTTGTTAGGTTATTTTTCTGGTGACCAGGTTCGATATCCAGATTATAAGAATCTGACTCGGTAAAATAATTAGTTAAATTACCGAGATAATGGCAGAATCTTATCATATCAGTTTTAATTTAATTTGAATTTAAATTAGATTATGATAAGATATTATTAGGGTTGGACTCTAAGAGGTTCAAGGGTTTTTAAGAAAACCCTAGCCGTCTTTTACAAGTCCAATTTTTCGGTTGAGAACATTCATGCCATTCTCTACCAGAAAGAAAAAAACCTCTCAAACCTTAGGCGCTAGCACTCCCCGGGTATCGAGTGAGTTCGCGGTGTGTATCCGATAGAGGACGTTCGCATACTGCAGCGTCTGGTGATTGTTCGGGTTGAACGTACAACAGCGCAACCAGAATCGAAGGATTTCGATTACAGCAACCAGAGGTAATTCTTAAAGCTTAAATCTTCTTAATCGTTTGCTTGGGTCCTCGGGAGGGATTCGTAGATGTTTTCCGCGTTTAGGAGTCCACGAATCCTAACACAAACATCATAACAGAACCAGAACGGAAATCACATAACCTCAGAATACTAATTATCATAATAACTCAATCACAGTGTTAAACTAATCACCATACTCTATCCAATTTCATACAAACATAGTTTCTCCAAAAATTTGAAACAGAAGAGGATTTATTCAGAACATAATTTAAGAATGAGAAAAAAATAGAAATGCCATAATCCCTTGCCAGAATTCACTAAATCACAAACTCACTCTTGTCAACTCTAATTCCTTTTCTCCTACAATCCCAATTAACAAGTACTTTATTAGAATAGACCTAAATCCCTAATCAAAACCTACACACACAGACTTAGTAATAGAACTAAGAACCCTAGAACGAGATAAAATTAATCCAAAATGCCACTAGTACAAACTTACCTAGATTCGCAGCCTTTGGCTCCCATTCTTCCTCGATCCCTTTTTCTCTGAAAGTCCTCTTCTCCTCCTGTGTTATCTCTGAAACGGTGAATAATGTGGAATCAAAAACAATGTAACTAACATAACCCAGTAATGTAAGTCAGACTTGAGTTGCACTAATTACTAACTTGCCTGCCCCTAAATTAACCCCTCTTATAATTAAGCCCCTCACACTATATGGACCAAGCCCATACCAGAATAGCCAAAAAAAGGAAAGTCCCAAAATATAATTTTGAATATGGGCTCATATTCCACCCCCTAACAAAAAGTTTCATCCTCAAAACTTACGCATCTGAATTTGCAAATAAGAAAAGGTACGTACTTCCGTCATGCATCGTCTTCCAACTCCCAAATAGCTTCTCACTCGGAATGATTAGACCACTACACTTTCACATATAGTATAGACCTCCATCTCAAAACTTATACCTTTCTATCCACAATCTTTATTAGCACCTCTCCATAAGTGATCGAACTTGCAATGGTGATGCTTCTAACACTTGACTAGGGTCAGCTATTAGGATCATGCCCTAGAAGCAATCATTTATAATAATATATTTTACACATTAAATCAATAAAAGGCATTTTTTATCTTTCAGTTTCTTTATTCTAGCTATTCATGTATATAAAAACTGTTAGATAAAGTCTCAAGTGTAATACTATGTTAAGAAAATCATGATAGAGATCGTGATGTGAGGTTCCTACTGCACTAGGATATGTTTGTTCTTAAATCATCCCTAGTCATAGATTAATAAGATAGGATATCATTAATATGTTAAGATTAGCACGTGTTATATCTCTTGAATTGATCAAGCAGTGGTTCTCACATCCATGAGTATTGTGATACTCAAAGTTAACACTTGGATGCTTGTTATTTGAACAAGTACATTGGATAATCTAACTATGAGATAATAACATGGATAACTGATATGAATCTTATGTGGGCTTTTTCTTGGTGTTGTGAGTGGTTTAGTTGGATATGTGTTCAGCTCAACCAAATGGGACCAAAACAGAAATTCTTCTAGAGACAAAAAGGAGAAAGTGAAATAATAATCTACCATCTATCAAACCCTTGAAGAACTAAGCTTCAAAGACCCTCAAGAAAATTAGAAAGTTCTACTATAATCTCACCCCAATATCCTTGAAGTAACAAAGGCAAACAAGAACAAATAAAAAAGAGAAGATAGGCACCCAAATATTGGAATTCAAACAAACCTTAGAAGAACAAAACAACTGAGACCCATTCAAAGAAAATAATATTGGATTATCCAAAAGATTTATAGACTCATTCATAAGGAGGACTAAACCTTAAGCATGGTCTTGAACAAGATGAACAAGGAAGCTAGGGCCTCTCAAGATTCTCTCTCAAATTTGAATTAAAGTATGTGAATTGTGTTGTCAAATCACTAAAGGTGCTATTTATACTATCCTAACCCTAACTAAGTAATCCCTGAGGTTCTATTACAGTTCAGGGTCATAATAAGTCTTTACAAGCAATTAAAATTGAAGAAAACCAAAGAAAACATTAAAAACGCGGGGTAGTCATTGGCTGCCCAAAAGGAAGCCGATGCCGGCTAGGTCCCTTGAAGCCGGCACTGGTTGTGCACTGCCTTCGGGCCGGTTCAAGTTGCTATTGAGGTGTTGTTGGACAGATTGGAGCCGGCGCCGGATTGGCTACTTGAAGCCGGTGCCGGTCGTCCATTGGAAGGCCTCCCTTAGTTAAGATTCGTTTGCCTTTGTTGCCGGCTTGAGTTTTTGTTGGGGTCCTTCTTGGATGGTCATCAACATGAACTCTTGGCTAGCTTCTTCAACCTTCCAACCCTCTTCCATCCTCAAGCATGGTTTGATGAGCAAGTGGAAATCATCTTGAAGCTTCTTGGACCTAACTCTTGTCATTGGTCCGTATCTGTGCATGGTCACACTTCCCCCTCCTCGATCTTAACCTCCATGATAAAGTGGAGTCTCATCAATAACTATTTAGTGCCAGTAATAGAATCTCATTATAACAAATATGCAAGTATCCTTAGACTTGAGAACCCGAAGGTACTTTGTCTGCTAAGCATTATACTTTGATTCCAATCTCTGGTGTCCTTACAAAATCGTCTGTGGGATGGATATTGGGTACAACGTGAAGTAAACTAAAGTAGTTGATGTTAGTATTATACCCTAGAGGCAATCACATGTATTCTTTATATTGTGCATTATTTATGTTTTCGTGTAAAATAACTACTAGATAAAGTGCTAAGTACAACAATATGTTAAGAAAATCATGATAGAGATTATGCTGTGAGGTTCCTACTACAGTGGATAGTGTTATTACTTAAATTATCTCTAGTCATAGTATTAATGAGATATGATATCATTAATACGCTAAGACTAGCACTGTTATACTTCTTGATTTGATCAGGTAGTAGTTCTCACATCTGTGAGTATTGTGATACTCAAAGTTAACACATAAATGCTTGTTACTTGAACAAATACAATGGATGACTTAGCTATGAGATAATCACATGGATAACTATTTAGTACCAGTGATAGAATCTCATCATAGCAAATGTGCAAATATCCTTAGACTTGAAATCTCCAGAGTACTTTATTTGCTAAGTGTTGTACTTTGATTCCAATCTCTAGAGTCCTGACAAGACTACCTATAGGATGGATACTAGGTACAACATAAAGCAAATGAAAGTAGTTGAGAGAATTAATAAATGATTCACCACTCTTAATAGTAGTAGCGAATATCTTGCGGCCACTTTTAAGAATCACTACTCGAGAAGTCCTTAGCTAAGGCGATTTCATATTGGAAATAGTTCTAATTAATACATATGATGAGTAGTCGATTCCAGGAACAAGTACTAAATATATTCGGGCCAGGATTAATCTATTATTCTGGAAGGAGTTGGCACTAATTCCGTAGCCCAAACTGAATTAGATATTATATGGTGAAAGGAGTTTATTGCATTGTTGTTTGCTATTAAAAGGTTCATGTCAAGCTACTTGACTTTCTGGACTTTTGGGTAGTCATAATGTGTTGCTAGATGATGCATATTTTGTAGTGTAGAAAATATTACAAACAAATAACATAACTAATCAAGCTTTAATTAAAATGCCAACTACTAAAACCACACATACGGGCAAGTATACTCATCGTATAGTATAGGGTATTACAAGTATCGAATCTACTTGAACTTAAACTCCCACCTTATTTTACCCAAATGTTTATTGCTTAGCCAATAAAATAAGAAGAAAATCAAAGAATAAATAAATAAAGATAAAAATAAATATAACCCAATGATGCAATTTCATATACTTAGACAATTATCTTGAAAACACAAAATTGAATAAATTAGCATTCATCACAATCAATTATCGTCTTAGCATCATGAAGGAATAAAAAGTAAAATTCAATTATTTCCCAAGTCATGAATTTACTTAGATAAATTCCACTTCGTTTGTCAATCCATGGAATTACTATATTTTGATTCATATTAACAGATTTTTCAATTAAGCTAACATAACCCAAATATGCATTAAGCTCAATTCCTTATAAGCATGAAATTAGCTAATAACCCATTATCAGGGCGAAATCAACTTAATCTTTGATCACTTAGTCCTATAATCTTAACTTCGTTTTCCAAATCCACTAAGACCTAACAAATATGAAATCAATACAATGAACTTCTAACATCATTTCTCAGGTCAATTAGAAGAAAATGTATCAATAACCAATGATAACAAGTAATCAAATACCAAGGATAATAATCAATTGATCAAAAATCCTAATTAACTCAAAATCATAATCTCCAAAATAATATCCAATTACAATCAAAATATTAAGCACATCATTGTTAAAGAAAAGTAAACAAATGATAAAAGATAAAACTCATAAACAAGCCCTTCATATTCTCTTGAAAACCTCCTTTGAACAATGCTCCTTTGAGTGGTGATTGAGAAGTTAGCTTGGATCCTTCAAATCACACATTTCTCTTATGTTTTCTTGTACTTTTATAGGCCTCTTGGATGCTAAATTCATGGCTTAGGAAGTCTTGGACGAGTAGGATTTAGAAAATACCGAAATCATTAGAGAATTCTTAAATTCGTGCGCAGAATATTCGCCTTTCAGAGTGTACCTAGCGCCGAGCACTTTTGACCCACCTGGCACCAGGTGCACTCTATTATTTCCCTATTTTTGCTCTATTTTTAGTCTGTTCTCATTGGCAGACAGAATGGACCCTGCACTAGGTACACTTGCCAGACCTGGCGCCAGGTCTGTCATGCTTTTGTACTGAAAGTTGATCGAATTCCTCTGTTGGACCAGAATGGACCCAGCGCCTGGTCCCTTGACTGGGCCTGGCACCAGGTTCATTCTGGAATTATGCACTTTCTGCTCGATTTTAACTCAAATCTGCACAAATTTACCAAAAACCCTTTTTACAAGTAAAATGTCAAATATGAAAGAATATGCCTAGTTATTACAAAAAGAGTATCTCAAAATAACCTCAAATAACTAGTAAAATAATGATGATTTTAGCTCCTATCACATATCCCCACACTTGAACTTTTGTTTGTCCCCAAGCAAACAAAAATTTAGACACTAAGCATTCAGAATAAGATAAAATAATTTAGCAAATTTTTCCTTAGCACATTCATCCATAATGAAGATATAGCCTTCTTTCAACCTTAAATATAAATTTGTCATTCATTTTACCCTTTCAAAACCTTTGCAAACTCAAGTATTAAATTAAACAATCCCAAGGCCATCAAAGTTAAACAAGCTTATATCTAGTACAAGAAAATCATCCTACTTCTCAAGCAAAAACATGGATAACATAAATCATACAAGTTAAGCCATTTAACCAATTCAAACATTATAAACTCAAATTTACACAACTCAAGTTAGTGAAACAAGACACTCCACTCTCCTTTTTTTTTTTTTTTTTTCTATGACTTTGGCAATTGATAGCCTTAAGTGTATGGATTTCTCTTCATACATCATATCGGCCCCCTTATAGTTATCATTTATTTTTTTCAGCAATTTTCTTCTTCTTTCTTCTTTCTTTCCTTACCTTCTTACGTTCGGGATAGCCTCAAGAGAGTGTAATGCTTCTTTTTTTCTTCTCTTCCACTCACCGTATTGGCTCCCTTTTTAGTAAAAGGTCTCTCTCTTTTTTTTTTTTTCAACAAATGAAAGCAATTTTTTTCAACTCACATTCTTTCCTTTTCACTCAAAATTTTTTTCCTCACATTCTTTATTCACAACTCAAAGTCAAGCAAATTTTAATTCTATAATACAAGAATTAATCAACAACTCTTCCAATACTTCATCATAGCATCTATATTCAAATTTAAAGAATAAAACAAAACTCAAATATCAAATATAACCAAGGTTAACTTAAATTCTCAAGATTTAGCAAAAATCTAACTTAATACACAAGTTTAAGTTTAAATAAAAATCCAACCCTAATGAATGACAAATCTATATCCAAAATTAGTAAGAAAATCATCACTCCATTATAGACAAATAAGCTCAATTTAGCTCCAAATCTCCAAACTTTCATATTATCAAAATTTTCAATTTTTCAACAAAATTGTTTGGTACCAAGAAAATACCAAGATCATTGATAAAAACTTAGACAAAGAATATTACTAAACCACTCCCCCACACTTGAACTTGACAATATCCTCATTGGCCAAAAATTAACACAAGAAAGTATATCCAAATAGATCAAAAATAATAAAGGAGGGATAGAAAGTTAAGCAATACTCCCCAAGTTCAATAAAGCTCCAATAGATATAACAACGTGAAATAGATAGAAGAGCTTGTCCAAGAGGACTTTATTCCGACCTACAAAAAAAACACAAATAAAGGCACAAGAAAAATAATAATAAAAGAAAGACACACCTAAATAAAAGAAAACAAACTAAAAATCCTAAAAAGGTAATAAAGATACGACTCACTCCCCCACACTTAAGATGAAAAATATTTTTCTTATTACTTGGGGTTAAAGATACTTAACCACTTAAACAAAACCGAACCCAAAAGAAAGATACAAACTCTTTTCACTCATCATACTTCATCATCAAATCTTTGGAAAAGAAATTAAAGCTCATTGAAAAAGGTAGGTATGATGAAAGTAGAAATAAGAGAGGTTTTTGAAAAATAGAAGGTTCATGAAAACAATTCTCTTCAAAGAAAAATAAATGAACCATATTGTAACACCCCACTATCTAGGCCCATCAGGGCCAGGGATGTCGCCCCGTCCAGTGGATAAGGGGTCTTTATAACTAGGTTACATAAAAATAAAATAAAATGAAGACTTTAAAATTAAACTTATTACAACCCAAAAGATAAGTACTGGAACAAATCCAAATAAATTGTTTGCAACAATCTCTCAAAACATCACATAAGTAAATAACATGAGTCTTCAAAGCATAGGTAACAATCTAACTAATGACCTCCACAGCAAGATCTTCCTGAAAACATGGCATAAAAGGTGGTGAGATAAAAATCTCAATAAGCTCGTGTGTGCTTTGAGTGTTTCAGGTAAAATAAATTCATGTATGCAAGTTGTAAAAGTTTCATAAGGAAAAGTGTTGGCAAGAAATAAATAAGTGTTAAAAATAAATAGTGGCGTTTTTCTTTTCAAACCATACATGTGCACCATAAATACAACCACTCAAATGAGTAGACATGGGTTACCACACGTTGGGCCCCATGACTAAACAACAGTCAGAATGCCACACTTTGTGCAAGCTGACAAAAGGCAGGTGTACAGCCTACCGGGTGAGATACTCCTCCATCTCTACACCCAAACTTACCGGTTGTCCACTCCGGAACACATAGTCCACATGACTGAAACTTGCTAACTCGGACCGGTATGACCTACCGGACTGGCATCCTATCCAGGAAGGACTCACCCCTCAGAGGTGGCCACCTACTGAGAGACTTACCTTAACCCTTCAAAGACTAGTCCTGGTGGTCTACCCTTATTGAGTACTCAATGTTGATTCTTCCACTTGGGAGAAAATTGATCATACTTTGCTTTATTTGGAAATGGAAATTAAGGGTTTCTAAAAGTCTTGTCAAAGTTGGGTTTTAGAAAAAGTTTAGCATTTTGTGTAAAACTGATTGTTTAACTTTCAAATGATTTGCTTGACTGAAATAAAAAGGAAAAATAGTCCTTAATTACCTTTACAAAATAAATGTCCATATACATCGTATTTGGCTTGCCACAATAAATTTTTGGTCTTCACAAAACTCCATGCTGGAGCTTACATGATTCTTTGCTTGCTCAAACTCAAAAGTCTTCCAAGGCTGACCAAAATTCAGTCTTAAATGGTAGAGGAAATTCTGGTTTATTTGCTTAATTCAAGAGTGATTTAATGGAGTAAAATGCTGGAATTATTTGAAGTTTCAAAAAGAGTTTGAATGGAGTGATCTTAGGAGTGTTTTGAGGTGTGGCTATGGAGTCCATATGCTCAAGGTAAGTGTGGGGTTAATGGTGTTCAGTTTATGGCTGAACAAGGACCAATTCTATAGAAGTTGAAGGGTGATTTTCGGCCTAGGCTTGAAGGAAGCAAAACTGGAAAAATTCTGGTTTCAAGGTTCAAGAGTTTCGAAGGTTGATAAAGGATTTTTGTGCAGAATTTGCTGCACTTCTCCAACCCGATTTGCAGCTGTTTCTTGAGGGGGTTTGAAGGTCTTTCAAAGGTGATTTTCCAGCCTTATTTCTGGAGAAAAATAGAGGTGTTTTGCTGGCTTGAAGATGGACTAAAACAGCTTCATTTTCCAGATTGAAAGCTGCGAAATGCCCAAAAATTTTTTCTGGTTTTACACAGTTTGTGCAGTCCAAAAATTGCACAGATTTTTCAGCCTTCAAGCCACATGAAATGACCATTTTTCTGGTAGAAAATGAGTGGGTTTACTGGCTGAATTTTCGAAGAAATGGTCTGTAAACATTCTGGAAAATTTCCAGATTTTCCTTCACTAGAATATGAACAACATGAAAGTGAGTTTGAAGGTACTATCATGGTGATTGATTTTCTCTTGGAAACCCTTCCTATTTTCCCTCCTATTTTCGGCCAACTCCCCATCCTCCAAAGCTGATTTTCGAAATTCAAGGTGGAGGAATTATCACAGAATTTTTTTGGAATTTAAAGAAAAGGATTTAATGGATTTAAATTATAAAGATGTTAGGACAAGCTAGAGGTAATAAAAAGGACAAGAATTCCTCTAGCATTCTTCTTAGGACATGAGGATAAGATCAAGACATTCTATTCATGTCTCCCCTAAGACAACATTCCTATTTTTATGGAATGCAAGAAAAAAAAAATTCAAACTTAGTTAAGATAATCATGACAAAAGCTTAAATGATGAGATTCGAACTCATGACCTTAGAAATTAATTTACCAAGCTCTAACCACTAAACCACACTAGCTCTTGTTCCTATTTTCTCAACCACATATTCTTCTTATGAATTCCCTAAGCTATCTTCCTAATTTGACCTCAAGCAAAATTACCATTTTACCCCTCCTACTCGATAAGAATAACTAAGCATTTTAACCTATAATCCACAACTCTAAAGCACATAAAATCATTCAAAAATATATATATTCATGCAAAATAATATGATATGCATCCCGACCCCCTTACTCTAGGGTTGGCTTTAGGTGGGGTTTCACACATATTCTCGAACATTTCTTTAGACCCATAAATAATTTTTCCAACGTATGAGTGCACATGGTATCTAAAGAATGCATCAAACTTGAAGTCGTTATTTTTCCCTTCGAAAGATTTGTAACAATTAAAATTCTCCTTTAAACTTAGTATTTGAGTTCTCAAAGATTAGTAGAATTTGTTAGCATACTCCAAGGGCTTCTTATGATGTATCAGTGAAAGATCCAACTCCTTGAGGTATGTTAAGCTTAACACATCATCATTTGGTCTATTGTTCTCCAAGAATTGAGAAGAACCTAAGAAATCATGTGATAAAGAGATATTAGAATTATTAGCGCATAGAGTAGAATTGAATACCTCCCTTTTCACATTAGGCAATTGTTCCTCATATCCTCTCTCCTTTCCTTAGGGAATCTCTTGTTCAAGTGTATGAGCATTTATGGCATCTTCAACCAACTTGACTAGTTATGTTGTTGTAGAGCTCATTCGTTGGGATACTTCTTCATGCCACCTAAGGGACGTGGTTGCGTTTGCAACAAAGGACTGGATTGAAGCTTTAAGTGACGTCTCACAAAAATTATTAATCCGAGCTTGTAACCTAGCCAATCTATCATCATTGTAGCTCCTTTGACATTGTGCCTAGGAATAATTGTCCATGATGATGGTTTGAACCTCAAACTAAAAGAAAAACAAATTTTAAATAATAAATAATAAATAAATAATAAATAAAAGAAAAATACACAAATTAGAAATATTGTCGAAACACAAAAGTTGGTGATATTTACAAATACAACAAAGGCTAAATCAATAAGACTCGAGTGTTTCCGATAGTACCCATCCCTGGCAATGGTACCAAAAACTTGATGTGTGTTTTTTAGTATAGAAAATATTACTAACAAATAACACAACTAATCAAGCTTTAATTAAAATACCAACCACTAAAACCACATATACGGACAAGTATACCCATCGTATAGTGTAGGGCATAGTAAGTATCGAATCCATGAAAACTTAGGCTCCCACCTTACTTTACCCAAATCTTTATTATTTAGCCAATAAAATAAGAAGAGAATAAATAAATATAAAAATAGATATAACTCAAGGATGGAATTTCATGTACTTATACAATTATCTTGAAAACACAAGATTGAATCAATTAGCATTCATCACAATCAATTGTTGTCTTAGCATCATGAAGGAATATAAAGTAAAATTCAATCATTTCTCAAGTCATGAATTTACTTAGATAAATTCTACTTTATTTGTCAATCTATTCCTATATTTTGATTCATATTAACAGATTTGCCAATCAAACTAACATAACTAAAACATGTATTAACCTCAATTCCTTATAAGCATGAAATTAGCTAATAACCCTTTGTCAAGGCGAAATCAACTTAATCTTTGATCACTTAGTTCTATAATCTTAACTTCGTTTCCCAAGTCCATTAAGATCTAACTAATATGAAATCAATACAATGAACTTCTAACATCGTTTCTCAAATCAATTAGAAGAAAACGCATCAATAACCAATGATAATAAGTAACAAGGATAACAATAGATTGATCAAAAACCCTAATTAACTCAAAATCACAATCTCTAAAATAATATCCAATTACAATCAAAATATTAAGCACATCATTGTTAAAGAAAAGTAAACAAATGATAAAAGATAAAACTCACAGACAAGCCCTTCTTCTTCTCCTAAAAACCTCCTTTGAACAATGCTCATTCGAGTGGTGATTGAGTAGCTAGCTTGGATCCTTCAAATCACACATTTCTCTTATGTTTTCCTATGCTTTTATTGGCCTCTTGGAAGCTAAATTCATGACTTAGGAAGTTTTAGCCGAGTAGGATTCAGAAAATACCAAAATGATTAGAGAATTCCTAAATTCGTGCATAAAATATTCGCCTTCCACAGCGTACTTGGCACCAGGTACCTTCGACCCACCTGGCACTAGGTGCACTCTGTTCTTCCTCTATTTTTGCTCTGTTTTTAGTCTGTTCTCATTGGCAGACAGAATGGACCCAGTGCCAGGTATACTTGCCAGACCTAGCACCAGGTCTGTTCTGCTTTTGTACTGAAATTGCTCAAATTCCTCTGCTGGACCAGAATGGACCCGGTGCCTGGTCCCTTGGCTAGGCTTGGTGCTAGGTTTATTGTGGAATTGTGCACTTTCTTCTCGATTTTAACTCAAATATGCACAAATTTACCAAAAATCCCTTTTTACAAGCAAAATATCAAATAGGAAAGAATATGCCTAGTTATTACAACAAAAGTATCTCAAAACAACCTCAAATAACTAGTAAAATAATAATGATTTTAGCCTCTATCACTAGATACCGTTCATGATCTACTGTATATGGATTTATTAATTAGAGAATTAATAAATCAATCCTTATTAGAATTTACAAGTTAATTCTAAAATTATTAAGAATTATTAATCCTTAAGATTTTTAGATTAATTCGTATTTTGCTACCAATAGACCAGAAACCTAATAGATTACACACAATAGAGAATTGAGTGCTCGTGATGTTATTTGATAATATTACAGGGTTGATGGTGAAAATAAGAAGTTTTTGTGGTCAAATTATAATTAGTTATAATTTATGGACCATATTGTAATTAACAAAAATCATAATAACAATTGGTAATTAAGAATTCATCATTGCTATCGATTCTAATTGCTAAAATGATGAAGGAAAAATATATATATATATATGATATATATACGCTTCATGGGTTTATATTTTTTAGGGAATACATATACAGAGATTTTATTTTTCTTTTGAAAAACTAAGACTCCCTTCTGTATTATTCTTCTTCTGGAAACAACAAAACCTAGCCACCATAGTTTTTTGCTAGCACAAAAAATTCTAGTGTGTTCTTGAGTACCATTCTCGTGTGGATTTTATTAGAGACAATCCTACACTTAGATTGTGGTATTTTGATGGAACAGAAGAGAATGTATTCTCTGCGTTTGCTGGATCACGCCTCAGAGAACACTAATTGATCGGAGAAAATTTTATTTCACAGGGGCACAATGTAAGGTATGATTTCTCTACCGTTTTGATTCCGTTAATGCATAAACTTCATCCTCGGTGTGGAATTCTTGTTTTTTTCGCTACGCAACTATGATTTTGCATGGAGAATTCCTAACAGTTGAGAGGGTCAATAAAAGATTCACCACTCCTAATACTAAGAGTGAATATCTCATGGCTACTTGTAGGAATCATTACTCAAGAAATCTTTGGCCAAGGCAATTATGTGTTGGAAATAGTTCCAATTGATACATACACATAATGAGTAATGAATTCTGGGAACAAGTACTAAAATTAATTAATATTAGGAAGGAATTGGCACTAATTCCATTCTTTAAACCAAATGAGATATTGTATGGTGAAAGGAGTTTATTGCACTGATGTTTTGCTATTGAAAGGTTCATCTCAAGCCACTTGACTTCCTGTACTTTTGGGTGGTCATGATGTATTAATAGATACTGCTCATGATCTGCGAAATATGGATTTATTAATTAGAGATCTAATAAATTTAATTCTAATTAGAATTGATAAATTAATTCTATTTATTAAAATGATTATTAATTCTATTATGATAGAATTAATTCATATTAGCTATCAAATGACTAGAAAACCTAATAGGTCACACAATAGAGGAATTGGTACTCAAAATATTATTTGATAATATTATAGGGTTAATTTGTGAGAAGAAATAATTATTATGGACTAATTATAAAGTATTATAATTATTTGGGATTGAATTAGGATTATTAAATCCCTATACGTGAATTATAAACTTGTTATAATTCATAGGGCCTAATTGTAATTCTTAAAATTCCTAAGCCCATGATTGAAAAGGAAATTTCCTAACTTGTTTGCTGGATGTACATGTATCCTTTTTTTCTTTTTCTTCTTGTGGCATTTGTTTGAAATACAAAGGAAATCAGTTTCCTATTTTATATATAGAGAATTTATTCTCTGCAAAAATATTTTTTGGCCGCCGTAAGAATAAAAAAAGAGAACACGCACAGAGAGTCTTCTTCTTCTTTTTCTCTTCAAAGGAAAAAGAAAACAATTTCTTCCCAATTAAATTAATCATAAACCTCCCAGGTATTATTCTACTAGCATAGATTTTGGTGATTTTGAGTACGTTCTTCGTGTGGATCAATATTAGAGAAATTCCTATCCTTGAAATTTGGTGGTTCGATTGGATCGACTTTTGAATGGGATTTGAGCAAGAAAAATTTTCAAAAGTTGCGTTTTTGAGGTAATTAATTTTTCTTCTCTTTTCATGATCCATTTAATTATATACGAGTGATCCTTTGCGTGGATTTCATTTTATTTTTCCACTACGTGTAAATTTGTTTGCGTGATCGAAATCTAATATCAGCTACATACTTTCTTAGCTGGGATACATGAAACACATTATGTAGTCTAGATAAAGCCAGAGTCAAAGCTAACCGGTACGACAAATATCCAATTCTCTCCAGGATCTCATAAGGACCTACATAACTCGGGCTCATCTTCCCACTCTTGCCAAATCTCATAACCCCTTTAGTTGGGGAGACCTTCAGATACACTTTCTCTCCATACTTAAATCCCTAAGGACTTTGTTTCCTATCAACCTAACTCTTCTGATGGTCTTGAATAGCTTTCAACTTTTTACGAATGACCTGCACCTTTTTTTATGCTATTTGTATAAACTCTAGCCCAGTTATCCTTCTTTCACCCACATCATCCCAATATATAAAGGATTTGCACTTATATAGAGCTTCATATGGAGCCATGCCAATACTAGACTGGTAGCTATTATTGCAGGAGAACTCCACTAAAGTCAGGATGTCCAACCAATTTCCTTTGAAATCCAACACACAAGCTCGAAGCATGTCCTCCGACGTCTGAATCGTCCTCTCAAATTGGCCATCAGTCTAAGGGTGAAATGCGGTGATCAAAGTGATAGTGGTTCCCATAGCCTCATTAAAGCTTTTTCAGAAATAAGACACAAACCTGGTATCTCTATTCAATGCAATACTTATTGGCACTCTATGCAATCTAACAATAGCATCCACATATAACTGAACTAACTCCTCCATCGAAGCAGTCAACTTCTTCAGCAGGAAATGGGCTGACTTAGTTAACCATTCGACTATAAGCCATATAGTGTCCTTTCCAGTCTTAGATCTAGGGAAACCCATGAAAAAATCCATAGTGATGTGCTCCTACTTCCAAATTGGTATTTCTAGAGGCTTCAATAATCTGGCAAGTCTTTGGTGTTCCACCTTAACCTGTTGACATACCAAACATTTAGATACAAGTCTCCTATGTCCCGCTTCATCCCACTCTACCAAAAATTCCTCTTAAGATCTTGATACATCTTAGTTCCTCTTAGATAGATCGAAAGCTTCATATTATGAGCTTCTTTAAGTACTTCCATTCTTAACGCCTCATCACTAGAAACACATAGTCTACCTCGGAAACATAGACTACCATCCTCATTGACCTAAAACTCTGGATGTGCTCTACTGAGAACTGCTGATCTTTTCTTTTCCAACTCACTGTCTCTGGATTGGACTTCTTTAATCTGTTCAACTAAGGTTGATTAGTGTAACACCCCGCTACCTAGGCCCGCCAGAGCCAGGTATGTTGCCCCGTCCAAATGACAAGGGGTCTTTATAACTAAGTCACACAATTAAAATAGCGGAATAAAAATAATAATTTAACTTCAAATTTATTACAACCCAAGAATAAATCCATGAGTAAAACCATGAATTCCCAAAATAAAAACAAATCCATAAATAAAATCATCCACTCTCAACTCCCCAAAGCAAAACATAAAAATAAATAAATAAAAGAATAATAAAAGGCAACATCCTCTTCCAAGGCAGATAATACTAGCTACTCATTCCCACAACAGGATCGACCTGAAATCATGGTAAAAAGGTGATGAGACAGAAATCTCAGTAAGTCCATGTGTGCTTTGGGTGTTCAGTGAAAACGGTTCGTGGATACAAAGTATAAAATCTTTATAAGAGAAATATTGGCAAGCAATAAACATTAGTCAAAAGCAAGAGTGGCGTTTTGGCTTTTCCAGCCATACATAATTTATAAGATCAACCACTCGAAAGAAAGGATTATGGGTTACCACACGTTGGGCCCCATAACTGGATGGTCAGTATGCCGACACTTTATGTATACTGCCGGTCAGAATGCCGACACTTTGTGCAGACTGACTAAAGGTAGGTGATCGGCCTACCAGGCAAGATACTCCTCTTTCTCTAAACCCAAACAACAACCGGGTGTCCATTCCGGCAAAACACAGTCACTTGACTGAAATAAAAACTGCTAGCTCGGACCGGCATGACTAAGTAGTACTGACATTTCTCTAAGTTGAGTTCATCTTCTGGAGGAGGCCTCCTGTCAGAAGACTCACTCTTGCTCTTCAAAACTAGTACTACCGGTCTACCCCCATTGAGTACTCAACGTAACATATCCCACTTGGGAAGAAAATGAACAAAACACAGTTCCACTTGAAAATGGCAATTAAGGACTTCCAAAGTCTTTGTCAAAATCAGTTTTAGGAAGAGTTTTGAGTTTTGAGTTTTGAGTAAATCTGCTTATTGATTTGCAAATAATTTGTTTGTCTAAAATGAGAACGGAAATAATCCTCAATTGCCTTTACAAAAATGAGTGGCCATGCACTCTACATTTGGCTTGCCATAAATATCATTTATTCATCAAATAGGTTTTATGCAGGAGCTTACCTGACCCTTGCCCACAATAAAGGTCTTCAACAGCTGACCTAACCCCGCATAGGGTAAATACGAACCATAATCAAACTCAAGCCAAAGACTCACTTTCTCAAATAAAACTAACTCAACTTACTACAATCATATCCCTAGTGTCCCAAGCTTTAAGGCTCAATAATAAATAAAAAGGGTTTATAAAATAAATCTAGTTTTGATATTAAAATAACTAGAGTTTGGGAAATAGGTACAAAAAGTTGAAGGTTTAAATCTTGCTAAAAATAAATTATGGTTTATTTGAAAAAGGGTCCAAGGTGGTATTAGGTAAAATAATGATTTATTAATAATTTAGTTGTTAGAAAATAATTGATAGCTAAAATTTATTGAAAATAAATTTAATGAGTCTTGCTTGAAAAATAATAAGCAAATCCTTAATGGGTTTTGATTAAAAGATAATAATTAAATTTTTAGTAATAAATATTTTATTAATTATGATTATTTCCATAAAAGGCTTTAATTGATTTTATTATTTTAAATAATATAAATAAATATATATATATATATATAATTTTCTAGCAAAACTATTATTTATTTGACTAAAATATCACTATTTTATATAAAAGACCAAATCCACATTTTCCCATGGTTTTCAAAATTTTACTAGAAAAATCATATTATTAAATATTTTATTAATGAAATAAAATTTAGCTTAGGGACAACTATATCATGATCATATTCCTATAGCTAAACCACAATCATGAACATATACAACCCTTCAATTCATCAAATCATCAAAATTATGCATACAAGCATAGATCTCAATTCATCAAAACATGATCTAACCCCTACTAGCATAAATATGATCATGGCTTCAACAATCCAACATGAATATAAATCCTATTCACCAAAGGTGACATAATCTCTAGCATACTTCATCACAAATACTACCTATGACATGCATCAACCTCAAATCATCATATAATCATCCAAGATAATCCTTCCATGCATAAATCCCATCTCCTTCACAATCATACATATATTCATGCTTCAATCTCAACAATATATATATATATATATATATATATATATATATATACTTAAATCCTATCGCCATCCACCTACTATCATCATCATCCTAGAGACATGAATCTAGAGTTTAAAAAGGAAGATTGAAGGTACTTACTTGGTTGATGAATGCCTTGAAGGAGTTTAGAGTAGATCTCAACTCCTAGATGTCTAACTTTGTCCATGGGAGATGGCGAAAGCATGTTCATGGGAGAAAAAGTCATCCGGCCAAGAGAGGGGAATTTCGGCCATGAGAGAGAGAGAGAGAGAGACCATTAGCATGTTTATTCACATAGGCTCTCACTAGAGATCAAGATTGGAGAAAATGAAGTTGTTAGAATAAATTTACCTTGAAGGTGTTCTTGACCTTAACAGAAATTTCTGGTTTTGATCCGAAGTAGCAAGATGATTTGTGGAGTTTGATGTTAAGAATGGTGTTGATGGACTCACGGCAGTGAGTAGGTCAAATCTGGAAGTTTTAGAGAGGGTTTGAGATGGTTTGGAGGGGTATTAGGTGTAGGGAAGAGGTAGGTGTTCTTGGTGTAGTGTGTGTGTTCTTGGAGGTTGAAGAAAATCGAGAGATGGTAATGTGCAGCTGCCGAATTTTTGTGAGAGATAGGGCTGGACGAATTTTTGTAGGGTTTAGGAGGTTGATTCTCTGATTTGGAAGGGAAAAGGAAAGGCTAGTTGCTAAAATCCTTGAAGAATATTTTTGGGAAGCAATTTTGGAAACTAGATATCACAAGAATATCTTTGATTATTGGAGAGATTTTGGAAATTTGCCATGGACGAATTTCTAGGCAGTGTTTTGGCTGAATGAAAGCTGGTTGAAGAAGGCTTAGGGTGGCTGAAATTATGGAGTATAATGGTGAAGAGAAGGTCTGGTTGTTTGAGGTATATTTTATGGAAAGTTGTTAAATCATGGTGGCTGGAATTTTGGTATCCAAATCAAGGAATGATTGCAGAAATTTTTGGAAATCTTTTAGGCATCCATGGCTGGATTTTCGTGCAGAACTTTGGGAGGACAATGGAGTTCTATTAATGGAGGTTTAAGGGTGGTTTTTGCAGAAAAAGGATGGAGTTTCGGCTAGGAGAGAATTAGGAAACAAAGCTGGAAAAAAAACCACTGCGCAGATTTTCGCAAGGCTGGAATTTTCTGGGCAGTTTTCGGCTGCCCTTTTCCAGGCGATTTACAGAGGCTTTGAAGGGGAATTTCTGGGTCTTTCAAGGCTGGTTTCCAGCCTACTTCATGGAGGAAAAACATGGCTAGGGTTCTGTACAAAAACTGGAAGAAAACAGCTTGGTTTTGGACCTCCAAAGCTGCGATTTGTACAGGATTTTTTTTCTGGTTTTGCACCATCTTTGTGCAATCCGAAAATAGCAATAAAAATCCAGATTCTAAGTTGATCAAAAGGGCCATTTTCTGGCAGCATTTGGGAGGGAATAATGGTCAAGAATTTCGACACCTTGAAGGCACACAAAGCTGGAAAAATTTCAGTTCTATGTACAAAGGGAAATGAACCTAGCTAGAGTGAATTTTTAGAAAGTTCACTAAGGAATTTAATTCACTTGAAATCTTTCCCCCTCATCCATTGTTTCGGTCCATATGATGTGTTTTACTAAGACATTTTGAACCTTCGAAGCCACAACACATTGCTGAAATTTTTCTAGAATAAAATTAGCTTGAACACAATAAACAAACTAATGAATTGAGAATTAGAAAAAACTAAGGATCAAGAGGAAATGAATTCCTCTTAGAAATTTTGTGTAGAGCAAAAGAGTAGGATTTGAAGACTCCTATCATGTCTCTCATAGGACAACATCTCTACCCTACTCCAAACACCACTAAGGCCAACAATGATACTTCCCAAGCAAAAATAAAATTTAATCATGCTATAACTCTAATAATGGAATTTGAACCCAAGACCTCAAGAATCAATTCTAAGGCTCTAACCACTACACCACAACAACTCTTGTTCTTATTTTCTCTCTAAAAATATTTTCCTATTCAATCCTCAAGCTATCTCCCTTTTTCCACCTTAGGTAAAAATTACCATTTTGCCCTTCCTACTCAATAATCACAATCAAGCCCTCTAGACTATAAAACACAAATTCAATGCACATAAAACCATATAAAAATATATTTAAACATGAAATAAAATATGATATGCATCCCAACCCCCTTACTCTAAGGTTGGTTTCGACTGGGGTTTCACAATTAGACTATCAAAGCCGCCAAATAACATATTGTAGGTTGCACAACTTCTAATTCCAACTTCTTGAATTTGAAAATCCATTGATCATACTCGGTGATGCAAGCTGCCAAAGTCCCCGCTCCCTTCTTACTAAGAGCATCTGCTACACGATTTACTTTTCCCGGATGATAGATTATGTTCAAATTATATTCTTTAATCACTTCCAACCATCACCTCTACCTCATATTTAACTCCTTTTGGGTGAACAAATACTTTAAGCTTTGATGATCGGTGAAGACCTCACATGTTTCACCATACAAATAGTGTCTCCAAATCTTCAACGCGAACACCACTGCAGCTAACTCTAAATCATGAGTTAGGTAGTTCTACTCATATGGTTTCAACTAAAGCGATGCATAGGCTATCACTTTCCTATTTTGCATCAGCACATAGCTCAGTCCATTCTTTGAAGCATCACTATAGATAGTAAACCTGCCAGCCTTAAAGGGTAAGGCTAAAACTGGTGCAGAAGTCAATAACTTCTTCAACTCCTGGAAGCTCCTTTCACAAGCCTCATTCTATTTAAACTAGACCTTTTTCTGAGTAAGTTAAGTCAAGGGGGTAGCTATCTTGGATAAATCCTCTACAAACTTCTGGTAATATCCCGCCAAACCTAAGAAGCTCCTAACCTCAGAAGCAGTAGTCGTCTAGGCTAATCAAGGATTGTTTCAATCTTCTTAAGATCCACAACAACTCATTCTTCTAAAATTACGTGCCCCCAAGAATGCCATATTCTTAAGCCAGAACTGACATTTGCTGAACTTCGCAAAGAGTTTCTGTTCACAAAGCCTTTGCAACACAATCCTAATATGTTCCTGTTGGAATACATGCCCAAAATGCACTATGTATTTTTGTATCTTGTAAATTAATAAAAGTTTCATATATTAATGGTTGTTTGTTTACACATTCACACATTAAAGGTTTCAGTGAGTTAGTAAGTAACCTACGTGATTGGATATCGTGCTTTCACAGTAAGGTGTAGATTATAGGCTATTAATACATAGAAAAAAAATTATTCTTGATCAATTGATGAAGTTGGACACTTTATCCAGGTTTAGATCATTATACTATGATTTCTAAATGGGGAATGGTTTACCTTTAACCAGTGAGTAGTCCACCACGCCATTAGTGTAAGAGTATTTGGAATACGTAAAACTGGACCACACGATAATAATCTTTATCAAAGTACTAAAATTAATAAAGATTGCTTTATCGCAACTACTGCATGGACGACTACCCAAGGACTTGAGTTTAAGTTGGTGGTCTGTGTTAGTGTTGTGCCCTAGAGGCAATCACTTGTACATTGTATATGACACATTGTATTTTAACAAAAGACATTATTTATCTTACAGTTTCTTTTATTTACCTTTATGTAATATAACTGCTCGATAAAGTCCCTAGTATAACACTATGTTAAGGAAATCATGATATGAGATTCCTACTACACTGTATAGCGCTAGTACTTAAATAGTCCCTAGTCGTAGTATTAATGAGACAAGACATCATTAATGCGTTAAGACTAGCATGTGTTAGACTTCCTGATTTGATCAGATGGTGGTTCTCATATCCGTGAGTATTGAGATACTCAAAGTTAACACATGGATGCTTGTTAATGGAACAAGTTCATTGGATGACCTAGCTATGAGATAATCACATGGATAACTATTTAGTGCCAGTTATATAATCTAAATATAGCAAACGTGCAAGTATCCTTAGACTTGAGATCTCCAAGGTATATTTGCTGAGCATTGTACTTTGATTCCAATCTCTGGAGCTTGATCGAGGGTTGTCTATGGGATGGATATCGGGTACATTGTGAGGTAAATGAAAGTAGTTGAGAGGGTCAATAAAGGATTATCTCACGGCCACTTGTAGGAATTACTACTCAAGAAGTCCTTGGCTAAGGCGATTGTGTATTGGAAATAGTTCCAATTGATACACATCTAGAGTAGTGGGTTCTTGGTACAAATACTATTGTATTCGGGCTAAAATTAATTCTAGAGGGAGTTTGCACTAATTATGTACTCCAAACTGAATGAGCTATTGTATGGTGAAATGAGTTAATTGCACTGAAGTTTGTTATTGAAGGGTTCATGTCAAGCCACTTGACTTCCTGGACTCTTGGGTGGTTATGATGTGTTGCTAGATACCGCTTATGATATGGGAATATGGGATTATTAATTGATGAATTAATAAACCAATCCTGATTAGAATTAATAAGATTAATTCTAATTAATTATGGATTATTAATCTCAAAGACGTTTGGATTAATTCATGTTTACTACCAATTGACTGGGAAACCTAATAGATCACACACAATAGAGGATTATATACTCAAGATGTTATTTGATAACATAGTGGGGTTAATTGCGAGAAATAGAAATTGTGGACAAATTATAATTAGTTATAATTTGTGGTCCAAATTGAAATTGTGAGAACTTGATATTTCCAATTACAATTAAGAAATTCTAATAGGATTAGAATTCTCAGTTTTAGTAGGGTTTTTCGGTTTTATATGCATGCACGAAACCCTAGATGGTGGTTTTTGGACAACAACAACATCTCCAAAAACTCTCCTCTTCTTCTCTTTCTCATGGTTCTTGAATCAATCCCTAGCTGCCACTTTGTCTTCTGCTAGCACAAAAAATCGTGGTGCTTGAGTGTATCCTCTATGTGGATTACTGTTAGAGATAATCATACACTATAATTATAGTGGTTGGACGTTCAACTCTCGTGGAGTTTGATCAAGAGGATTGCTGGATCGCGCCTCGACTTGAAGAAGAAAATTTTGTTCCTCGAACGATCAAAGAAAGGTAAAGAGCTATTACCTTTGTTATCTTTATGTCTTGTTTTCCACACATATGTGGATCCTGGGATGGAATTTCATTTTATTTTCCGCTGTGCCATATATGATATGCATGAGAGATACCCAACAGTCTAGTATAGCTAGACTTGTACACTTTGATGTATTTTGGGTGAAGTCTTATTGCAAAGCCAATAACCTTGTATGTTGGATGTACGACTCTAGTTAATTAAGATGGACTTATATAATATAGTTTCTATGCTTCATTACTTGAAGAAAGCACCCCCTTGTGATTGTTCAGGATAATCTAATAATCCAGGGCTCTGAGAAACATGACTAAGTATGTACACTTTTGGGTAGTTCCCTATGATAAGTGGATACATACTGGAAGTTGTTAATTATTGGATTACTATCAAAAGATGATAGATGTCATTGAGAAATGTGTTAGTACAATTTTTTCTTATCTTAATGACGGGTGCTATGCAGAGAGGTATTTTTCGTCATTACACCTATAGGTCGGAGACACTGCACTTGCAATATTATTCTCGGGATCAATATTTTCATATGGTGATAAATAAAATATTTAAAATGATTAAAATACAACTATTTGTTAGTAGGGGTATTTTGATCGTTTTAGTAGCCAAGAATAATATATCTTTTGGTCCCCAGAGTAGCTTAAATAACCTTAGTAAATTTATTTACTATATAGGCTTATTAGGTGAATTTATTATTGGAAGAATTATTCTAGGAGTCCAATTAATTATTTATTAATGAATTGGGACAATTTAATTAATTAGTTTATTAATTAATTATCTTGAGTAATTTTATATTGGGCCCAAATAGTTTAATTAATAAAATAACTAATTTAATTAATTGGTTTATTAATTAATTATCTCGAATAAATTTATTGGGCTCAAATAGTTTAATTAATTAATAAAATAACTAATTTAATTAATTAGTTTATTAATTAATTATCTTGGGTAATTTTATATTGGGTCCAAGTGGATTAATTAATTAATAAGAGAGTTATTTAATTAGTATTGGACTAATTAGAAACAACCCTGGCCTACTAGGGTTTTTAGTTGCAACTTAGGGAATTAATAAATCTAGGGAGCCGCAACATGCCTAAAAGAAAAAAGGAAAGAAAAAAAATAGAAACGGGAAAAGAAAAAAAAAAAGGGAAACGCAGCTATTGTTTTTGAAAAGGAAAGGGAAAGCTAATTTTTATTAAAAGGTATCTTGTGTGCCATGGAAAGGGTTGACCAAATTCAAAATTGAAAAGCTTTTAGTTTTCCTGGAAACATAAGGTTGCCGTATTTTTTTTCTTTTGGCCATTTTTCCTTCTTTCATTTTTTTAAGGTTTAGCACTTCTGTTTTTGTTCTAATTTTCTTCACCCTAATTCTACTTTCGGTAGAGGTCCATAGTGGTTAGAGAATACACTAGAAGGTCAGGAGTTAGCAAACATGGTAAGTGTTTGATGCGAAAGAGCCAACAATTAGCTGGTGTTCCTGTGGAACAAGTAGATTTCCTGTTCAACAAGTACTGTCGAACCCAAATCCAACTCCAGCTAATAAAGTTAATCACCCTAGAAGTAAGTATTCCAAGAATTTGGCTTGGAAAGATTTTTAATTTGCTATCTTCCACTACATATTTAATTTTTCCACGATCCTTCAAGCAGTATCAGAGCCAGGTTAAATCTAGGAGCATGCTTAGGGTTAATAATCGAAAAAAGTGGTTCATTTACTAATAAAAATATAATCTTTGCGATTGTATAGATCCCTCGTGGTTTTTTATATGGGTAGATTTTATGTACGCCTCGTGCGTGGAGGCATAGGCGCCTGTAATTTAATTTTAATCACTTTTGTAAAAATCATGTACGCCTCATTTTAAAAGGTATAGGTGTTTAAAATTGTATTTCAATTTATTTACGTATTTTATAATTAAATGGTGCTTGGAGAAATACTTGAAGAAAACACCCAAAGACGAAACAGGAGAATGCAAGAGAAAACTAAAAAAAAAAAAAACAATGGATAGAGGAGGAGCCAGCTGCGGCTAGCCCAAGGAGAAATTCTCCTATGTAGCCGCAAGCAGCTCAAGGGGAATTTCCCCAGGGGCTATGGGAGGCTCAATCAATGACTCCTGCTGCTATGGGTTTGGGTTGGTGGGTCGCGAGGCACAATCTGGGTTGGCAGGTCACGAGCATTGTCTTAATTCAGGTATCCTGGAGTTTATTTTTTATTTTTATTTTTTTCTTGTAATTTCTCTTTCTCTTGGGCCTCATATCATGCGAGTTTATTTTTCTTGCAATGGTTTAATTATTATGATAAATAATTTTGCATGAAAATGGTTAGTGAAGGAGAACCGCTTTGGGATTAAATAAAATCATTTTAATTTTATTATTATTACGATGTTTAATCCATTATTTGGTCACATAAGAATTAGAGGTTAGAAATCGCATGTAAAAGTTTATTTTTAGAGCACGTCTATTTTATTTAATTTTGTGATCAAATGCACAAAGGTTTTTAAGAAATTAATTTTTCTCTAAACATAACAATTAAGGAAAACATTTTTAAATTGGAACTATGTAATTTAAAAATATATTCATGATTTATTCTTCCAAAAGTTTTTATCCTTGACATGGAGAATAATTTTGAATTTGGGTATTTTAAATTTAGTTTCTAGAAAATGATTTTAACTTAAATAGTGAAATAAAAAAATATTCATAATTTATTTTCTTAAAGGGTTTTATTCTTAACATAGAAAATAATAGTTGAATTTTTGGACTTTCACTAAAGTTAACCAATTAATTTTTAAAGAAATGTCTTTTCCTAAAACCCTATCTTTTCTCAAAAGATTAAGTGGGAGAGGGGTTCCAACGGCCCCATGCCTTCCATCACAAATTCCTATTAGAGATTGTGGTTATCCTTGTATGGAATGTATTTTTGCGAGAATCTAGGACTAACAGAAGAATTATAATTAAAGCCTAGGATAAGTATTAGTATCGGCCAGCCTATCGTTGGAGGCATTAATGTTGGATTATCTATAGGTGGTGAGAGTAGTGGCCATCATATCGATGGAACTATTTTTTGACCATTACCTGTTAAGGAAGTTTAATTTATAATAGTTATAACTTAATTTAGAAAATTTTTAAGCTTCCTGCGAAGCTCTATCAATTTTTCTAAGAGCCAAATTATTCATATTTTTTTATAATGGTTTTAATAGGTTAACCATATCATGGAAATAATATGATATTTTAAATGTGTATTTTATATATGTTTTTCATAACAAACGTTTTTCTGAATGATTTTTTTTTTTTTCTTCTAATCAATAGAAATGTCTAGTGTCAGTCCTTTTGTCCACTATTCTTAAGAAGAATAAGTTAACTAGACCAAATTGTATGGACTAGAAAAGGAAATTGAACTTAGTACTTACTACGGAGGAGTACAAGTATATTCTAACATCCCTATCCTAAAATTGGGGAAGATTCTACAAACCAAGATCATGAGGTGGAGAAGGCATAGAGGAAAGCTGACAAAATGGCTCAATGCTATATGTTAGCTTTGTTGGATTGTATGCCCTCTTAGATTAGGTTTCTGATGTAAAACGAATATTTTAATAAGAGAATTTATTTTCAGAAATTGTTTGTGAATTTACTTTTTGTTTGTGCACAATTTTTGTTTAGAATAGACCCATTGTGTTTAAATAAGTGGTCCATATGAATGGTGGTCTTTCACAATAAGGTATGGATCACTGGTTATTTAACACATAAACATTTGTTCTTAACCTATTGATGAGACTGGGAATCTCATCATATTTAGGTTATTATATTATGAATTCCAAATGGGGAATGGCTTACCTTTAGCCAGTGAGTAGTCCACTCACTTCATGACATAAGTGTATTTCGAATACGTAAGACAGGACCTGTAGTAGTGGTTTCTAAAAGTACTATATGATAGAAACCTAGACTACTACCGCTACAGCGTGGACTAGAACTCTACGACTTGAGTATGAGTTGGTGGTCTGACGAAGCTGGAAGCATATGCTTTGATATTTTATAGTTGAGGTTCTATAGTAGAACCAATATACTTGTGTATTGGCTACATGTAACTAGTTAGTTAAGACAGACTTGTACAAGATAGTTTCTACACTATATCGCCCCTTGTGATTGTCCGAATGGTCTAAAATGTCCAGGGCCCTAGGAAACATGACTTGGATGTTTGCTCTAGGGTAGCTCCCTTGGAAAGCGGAAATATTCAAGGAAGTCGTAGATCATTGGACTAGAAGCCTAAGGATGGTAGATGTCATTTAGAGGGGTGTTAGTACACTTCTTCCTCTCTAAATGTACGGCGATGTGTAGAGGGGTATTTTAGTCATTTCACCTGTAGGTCGGAGACTTTGCTAATGCAGCATTGTCCTTGGGGTTAATATTTCCTTATGGTGATATTAGGAAATATTTAAAATGTAAAATACAGCTATTTATATAGCAGAGGTATTTTGGTCATGTTAGCAGCCAAGGCGATGTGTCTTTTTGGTCATCGGAATAGCCCATAAGTCCTAACTAATTTTGGGTTGAGGAATTGGTCTCAGTTCAAGAGGATTTTATTTTATTTGATTTTATTCAGGATGTCTAATTTATTATTAGACTGGAATAAAATAAATAAATAAAATAAAATAGGAGTTGAGAGAAATTAATTATCTAGTTTAATTGGTTAATTAATTATTCAGGGCCTAGGTCCAGTATGAATAATTAGGAAATTAACCTGGGCTTAAACTAGGGGAAATAATTAATGTTTAATTATTTATTTGGTTATTTATATAAGCCCAAGAAATAAATAATTAAAGATTAATTATTTTGGTTCATTTGGGCTCATTAATTATTTATTAGGTTATTTATATAAGCCCAGGAAATAAATAATTAATGTTTATTATTTTGGGCCTTTTGGGTCCAAGAAAAATAATAAATATTATTTCGGTCCAATAGCTTGGACCGTAGGGTTTTTTCCATATACGGTTAAGAAGAGTTTAGGGTTAAGCCAAACTTATTCTCAGGATAACATCCAGGTGTTTTGAAATATGATATCTCGGGGATATGTTTATCATATAATGAGAGACCTAGTTTTGCTGACCAATAAACAAGGCTTTGGTAGAAGAAAAACCCTAATCTCCCTAACAAACAGTGTCTCACGCAGCTCTCTCTCTCTCTCACGTCTCTTCATTCTCTGTGTCTTCTTCTTGGAGCTTTGCTAACCAATAGCAAGAGAACTAAGAAGATTTGAGACCGTTCTTCTTCTCCGTTGTGTTCACCGACTAGAGGTTGGGCTGTGGCAAATTCTGAGAGCTGAAAGGCTTGGCGTTCATGCAAACAAGGCGAAGTAGGAGGCTAGCGGGTTTTCAACCGGAAGCTTCTTCAAGTGGGCAAGGCTAAGCGATTCCTGCCATTCAATCCACTCCTACTCAACCTAGTAGGTTTAAAGCGTGCAAAGGTATGATCTTTACGCTTCCGTGTGGCCTTTAAGGCTTGCGGTTTTTTTTTCTCTACTTTTTTTCCCGTGAGTGCATGCTCCTCTGTTTTTCCGTCCCTCAATGTGGTATCAGAGCCGATGGTTCTTTGATCAATATAGGGAGCATAGTAGTTAATAAAAATGGAGAAAATGATTATACCTGTGATCCTTCCCTATTTTGGTATGGGATAGCATCACTGTGAGCTTCACCGTTGAAGCATAGGTATCTCTGTAAAATTTTTGGCTTTGATGTTTGATCGTGTAAACCCAATTTAAATGGGTATAGGCGGTTGTTTTTTTGTTTTGGATGAGTTTTTGTAAGTAAAAATGTCCAAAGAAGCCAAAGAAATAAGGAAAAAAATGAAGAAGAAGCCTCTACAATTTTCACGCGAAACAGAAGAAAAACGAAGAAAGAGGCACTATTCATAAGCCGCCGCCTAAGCCGAGCCGAAGCCGAGCCTCGAACTATTTCTGTGAGAGGAGCTGTGTCGTTGGAGCCGGCTTGATTCATGAAATTTGAAGCCGAATTCAATTGCAAAATTTGCAATTTAATTGCAATTCTTCCACGCGGGTCATACAGCTGGGTCGGAGCTGCCATTCGGATAAACACGCGAGTCAGCGGCGGTTCGGGCGCGGGTTCTTGGGTGGGCGGGCGGGCGGCTTGGCGGGTTGAGGCAGCTGATGATCCGGTGTGGCTGGTGCACCGCGGCCGCGGTGGACCGCAGGCCACTCTGGCGCGGATCCGGTGCGGCCGGTGCAGTGGACCGCCAGCTATTTTTTTGCAATTTTTTATTTTTTATTTTTTTCATTTTGGGTCTCATACCAGGCAAAGTTAATGTTTTTGTAATATTTTATATTCTTGGAATATATTTGCATGAAAAATATTAGTAAGAGATTTTAGGATTAAACAAGATCATTAATTAATTAATGTGTTTAATTCTATTATTTGGGCACTTAGGTTTAAAAAATAGAAAAGCATGAAAACGTTTACTGTTTTCGAGCATGCTATTTTTTTGTGTACCTATGTGTGATTTTTCTCAAAGACCAAAGTCTTTAGAAACATTTTTGACAAGAAAAATATTTTTTTTCAAAAATTAAATGGTTATTTTAATTTGTACAAAAATTAATCTTTGAATATTTTCTCAAAAGATTTAATCCTTGACATAGAAAATATATTGGATTTAGATATTTTTATAAATTAAAATGGAGAGCCATTTTGTTTTGTTTTGGACTAGAAAAATTGTTTTGTCAAGTAAACTTGAGACCAAAGTCTCTAGAAAGTTTTAATTGAAAATTTTTTGAAATCATTAAGTTTTAACTTAAATAAAATTAGTCCATGGAGAAATCTCTCAAAGGATATAAGCCTTGACATAGAGATTTTAATGGATTTAGATATTTTATTTTTGAGTTAAGAAAAACTTAATGGAAATTTCAAAAGGATATTTTTCAGAAAACCTTTATTTTAAAAAACTAAGTGGGAGAGGTGTTCCAATTGCCCCACGGCTTCCATCACGGTTCTCATTAGATATCGTGGGTCCCCTCGCATCACCCTGGGAGTGAACCCGTATATGATGGGGATATCACAATGATCTAGATCTAATGGAATGATGTAATTAATAACCCGGGGCACGTACTATGATCGGCCAGCCCACGTTAGAGGTCATAGTGTGAGGTATGTCCATAAGAAATGAGAGGAAACGGCCATTCCACAATGGAGTAATCCTCTAGATCATTACCTAGAAGGAAAATTAATTTGTGGTAGTTAATACACTTAGCTTAGAAAACTGTTAATCTTCCCAAGAAGCTATGTTAGTTTTCCTAAGAGCCAAATTATTTTTAGTGCACAAATTTTATTTTGTTTTCACAAACTAAATTCTTTCTTTCGATTTTCAGAAATGGTGGGAGGTTCTTTTAGTCCATTGGCCGTTATTCTCAGGGAGAATAAGTTAACGGGTCTAAACTATGTGGACTGGAAAAGGAACCTGGACATAATACTCACAGCCGAAGAGTATAAGTATGTCATTTACGAGACCTGCCCTGTTATCGGGGAAGGTTCCACCGCTGAAGAGTGAGAGGCTGAGAAGGCGTGGAAGAAGGCTGATGAAATGGCACGCTGCTATATGTTAGCCTCCATGTCTAATGTGCTCCAGTCAAAGCACAAGCACATGGCATCTGCATATGACATCAGTCAATCATTGGCTACTATGTTCGCGGACAAGAACCGGCCTGCAAGGCAGGAGGCTCTTCGAACTATTGTAAACACTAAGATGGCTGAGAGATCATCAGTCCAAGAGCATATGCTCAAGATGATTGCTATTTTCGAGGATGCAAAAATCTTAGGGGCTATCATTAACCCCGAGAGCCAAGTGGACATGGTTCTCGAATCTCTACCGGGCTCCTTCGCTCAGTTCAAGTTGAACTATAACATGAACAAACTGAACATGAGTTTGACTGAATTGATGAAGGAGCTCCAGATGGCGGAGAAGGTCATGAAGTCGCAGTCAAATGTCATGATTGCTAAGGCTTCTTCCTCAAGAACTAGACCTAAACCCAGAAAGTTCAAGAGGAAGAAGGGGAATGCAGCAGCCCAGCCCAAGACCCAGCCCAAGGACAAACCAAAGGGCAAGTGCTTCAAATGTGGGAAGAAGGGACACTGGAAAAAGGAGTTTCCAGATCTTCAAACCAAGAAAAACCCCACAGGTAATGTTTTCTATCTAGAGTCCATATCAATGGTAGGATCAACTTCCACTTGGATTGTTGATTCAGGAGCCACTGATCATATCTGTAACTCCTTGCAGGGGTTTAGAAAGATAAGAAGACTCAAGAAGGGCGAACATGGGCTTCGAGTGGGTAATGGAACACAATTCTGGGCCCTTACAGTGGGAGAGCTGGATCTTATTTTTTATTGTAATAAGATAGTGGTTTTAAAAGATATTTTATATGTACCTGGTTTTTGTCAGAATTTGATTTTAGTTGCAAAACTTATTAATCAAGGATATTCTGTATCTTTCCATTCTGGTATTTCTATGAGTAGAGATGGAGAAATTTTGTGTACTAGGCACATGTATGAAAATTTATTCTTTTTAAACCCTATTAACAACCAATCAAATAACGCTCAATCTGAACCTTTAACTGAAAAGAGAAAGACCAATATCAATAATTCATACCTTTAGCATCTAAGGTTGGGTCATATTAACTCAACCAAGATTCAGAGGCTAATCCATTATGGGCCTTTGGGCTCATTAAGATTGGAAAATTGGCCTCAGTGTGAATCCTGCCTGATGGGAAAGATGACCAAAAGGTCATTTACACTAAAGGCGGATAGAGCCAAGGAGGTGTTGAGTCTTGTTCACACTGATGTGTGTGGTCCGTTGTCTACACCAGTTAGAGGAGGTTTTGAGTACTTCATCACTTTCACGGATGATTGTACGAGGTATGATTACATTTACCTGATGAGACGCAAGTCTGACTCTTTTGACAAGTTCAAGGAGTTTAAGGCTGAAGTGGAGTGTCGGACAGGTAAATTAATCAAAACCTTACGATCGGATCGTGGTGGAGAGTACCTCCTATGTGAATTCAAGGACTATATGGTACATCATGGGATAGTATCCCAGCTCTCTGCGCCGGGAACACCCCAGCAGAATGGAGTAGCTGAGAGAAGGAACAGGACATTGATGGAAATGGTCCGAAACATGATGTCTCATGCTACTCTTCCAGTGTCCTTTTGGGGATATGCCCTGGAGACAACGGCATATATTCTGAACTTGGTGCCTTCCAAGTCAGTACCTAGGACTCCCTATGAGATGTGGACTGGGCGTAAGCCAAGTCTTAATTATCTCAGGATTTAGGGTTGTCCAACTTATGTACTGGTCAAGGGAGACAAGTTGGAACCAAGATCAGAATTATGCTATTTTGTTGGCTATCCAAAAGGGACAAAATGAGGTTACTTTTATCATCCTAAGGAGCAGAAGGTGTTAGTCAGTACCAATGCTAAATACTTGGAAGATGATCAAAGTACTTCCACTAAAGGTTCTACGAGGTTGGAACTTGATGAGAAGTTATCAACGGAATCAACTTCTTCTGACCCGATTGTGGAACAAGAAGAGGCACAGACTCAAGAGCCTGTGCAAGTGGAGCCTCGTTGTAGTGGGATAGTGTCTAGAGTTCCGAATAGAAGGACTAGAGAAGCCTTTGAGCTGGTCTCTGACCATCAGGAACAAAACCCCACTGGATACAAGGAGGCTATTGCTGATGTCGATGCAAATCTTTGGCATGAAGCAATGAAAGCCGAGATTGAGTCTATGTGCCTCAATTAGGTTTGGGATCTTGTAGCTTCACCTGAAGGGATAAAACCCATTGGGTGCAAGTGGGTGTACAAGAGAAAGAGGGGAGCAGATGGGAAGGTGGAAACCTTCAAAGCTAGGCTTGTGGCGAAAGGATATACTCAGAAAGAAGGTATCGACTATGAGGAAGCCTTTTCCTCGATAGCCATGCATAAATTCATCCGCATCCTCCTTGCCATCGCATGTCACTATGACTACGAGATATGACAAATGGATGTCAAGACGGCATTCTTAAATGGCCATCTTAGCGAAGACATCTAGATGTCCCAACCAGAAGGCTTCATTGCTGAAGGCCAGGAACATATGGTTTGCAAGCTTAAGAAGTCCATTTATGGACTTAAGCAGGCATCGAGAGCATGGAACATTCGTTTTGATGGGACGGTAAAATCTTATGATTTTATTTAAAACGAAGATGAACCATGCGTGTACAGGAAACTTGAAGACGTTAATGTGGTTTTTCTTGTCCTGTATGTGGATGACATTCTACTCATTGGAAATGATGTAAGGACATTGTCATCTACAAAGGTTTGGCTGTCTAGTCAATTTAGTATGAAGGACTTGGGAGAAGCCAGCTAAATTCTCGGGATTAGGCTTCTTAGAAATAGGAAGCAGAGAATGTTAGGGTTATCCCAAGCAACATACATTGACAAGATGCTGGCCAAGTACAGCATGGACTCATGCAAGGGAGCTCTAATCCCTTGCAGACATGGGTTGTCATTTTCTTCGAAGGATTGTCCTAAGTCTCAAGAATAAAAGGACAGAATGAGTTGGATTCCCTACGCTTCAGCTGTAGGAAGTCTCATGTACGCCATGCTGTGTACTAGGTCAGATATCTGCTTTGTCGTAGGCTTAGTTAGCAGATATCAGTCAAACCCAGGGGAGGTTCATTGGCAAGTTGTAAAGCATATTCTCAAGTACCTCAAGGGAACGAGAGATTATATGCTGGTTTACAGGGCTGATGATTTGGTTCCTACAGGATACACAGACTCAGACTTCCAGGTGGATAAGGATGAGAGAAAATCCACTAGTGGATATGTCTTCACCTTGTCTAGAGGAGCAATTTCATGGAGGAGTATTAAGCAGTCTTGTATTGCTGACTCAACCATGGAAGCTAAGTATGTGGCAGCTTTGGAGGCGTCCAAGGAAGCAGTTTGGCTCTGAAAGTTCCTTTCAGAACTTGGAGTCGTACCACATATGGATAGGCCGATTGTGATGTATTGCGACAACAGGAGCAGTATCGCAATCTAAGGAGCCTCGAAACCACAAGAAGGGGAAACACATCGAGAGGAAGTACCACCTGATCCGGGATTTCATCCAGAGACGGGAAGTCGTGATGGAACATATTGCCTCAGAAAACAATCTAGCAGATCCATTCACCAAGCCTTTGGCTGAGAGAGTCTTCAAGAGACACTTAGACGCCATAGGGGTGGGCACCTATGGACTTACCTAGTCTTAGAGTGCAAATGGGAGATTGTTGGATTGTATGCCCTCTTAGACTAGGTTTTTTATGTAAAATCGAATATTTTAATAAGAGAATTTATTTTCAGAAATTGTTTGTGAATTTACTTTTTGTTTGTGCACAATTTTTGTTTAGAACAGACCCATTGTGTTTAAATAAGTGGTCCATATGAATGGTGATCTTTCACAGTAAGGTATGGATCACGGGTTATTTAACACATAAACATTTGTTCTTAACCTATTGATGAGACTGGGAATCTCATCATATTTAGGTTATTATGTTATGAATTCCAAATGGGGAATGGCTTACCTTTAGCCAGTGAGTAGTCCACTCACTTCATGACATAAGTGTATTTCGAATACGTAGGACAGGACCTGTAGTAGTGGTTTCTAAAAGTACTATATGATAGAAACCTAGACTACTACCGCTACAGCATGGACTAGTACTCTACGACTTGAGTATGAGTTGGTGGTCTGACGAAGCTGGAAGCATATACTTTGATATGTTATAGTTGAGGTTCTATAGTAGAACCAATATACTTGTGTATTGGCTACATGTAACTAGTTAGTTAAGACAGACTTGTACAAGATAGTTTCTACACTATATCGCCCCTTGTGGTTGTCCGAATGGTCTAAAATGTCCAGGGCCCTAGGAAACATGACTTGGATGTTTGCTTTAGGGTAGCTCCCTTGGAAAGCGGAAATACTCCAGGAAGTCGTGGATCATTGGACTAGAAGCCTAAGGATGGTAGATGTCATTTAGAGGGGTGTTAGTACACTTCTTCCTCTCTAAATGTACGGCGATGTGTAGAGGGGTATTTTAGTCATTTCACCTGTAGGTCGGAGACTTTGCTAATGCAGCATTGTCCTTGGGGTTAATATTTCCTTATGGTGATATTAGGAAATATTTAAAATGTAAAATACAGCTATTTATATAGCAGAGGTATTTTGGTCATGTTAGCAGCCAAGGCGATGTGTCTTTTTGGTCATCGGAATAGCCCATAAGTCCTAACTAATTTTGGGTTGAGGAATTGGTCTCAGTTCAAGAGGATTTTATTTTATTTGATTTTATTCAGGATGTCTAATTTATTATTAGACTGGAATAAAATAAATAAATAAAATAAAATAGGAGTTGAGAGAAATTAATTATCTAGTTTAATTGGTTAATTAATTATTCAGGGCCTAGGTCCAGTATGAATAATTAGGAAATTAACCTGGGCTTAAACTAGGGGAAATAATTAATGTTTAATTATTTATTTGGTTATTTATATAAGCCCAAGAAATAAATAATTAAAGATTAATTATTTTGGTTCATTTGGGCTCATTAATTATTTATTAGGTTATTTATATAAGCCCAGGAAATAAATAATTAATGTTTATTATTTTGGGCCTTTTGGGTCCAAGAAAAATAATAAATATTATTTCGGTCCAATAGCTTGGACCGTAGGGTTTTTTCCATATACGGTTAAGAAGAGTTTAGGGTTAAGCCAAACTTATTCTCAGGATAACATCCAGGTGTTTTGAAATATGATATCCCGGGGATATGTTTATCAGATAATGAGAGACCTAGTTTTGGCTGACCAATAAACAAGGCTCTGGTAGAAGAAAAACCCTAATCTCCCTAACAAACAGTGTCACACGCAGCTCTCTCTCTCTCACGTCTCTTCATCCTCTGTGTCTTCTTCTTGGAGCTTTGCTAACCAACAGTAAGAGAACCAAGGAGATTTGAGACCGTTCTTCTTCTCCGTTGTGTTCACCAACTAGAGGTTGGGCTGTGGCATATTCTGAGAGCTGAAAGGCTTAGCGTTCATGCAAACAAGGCAAAGTAGGAGGCTAGCGGGTTTTCAACCGGAAGCTTCTTCAAGTGGGCAAGGTGAAGCGATTCCTGTCGTTCAATCCACTCCTACTCAACCTAGTAGGTTTAAAGCGCGCAAAGGTATGATCTTTACGCTTCTGTGTGGCCTTTAAGGCTTGCGGTTTTTTTTTTCTCTGGTTTTTTTCCCGTGAGTGCATGCTCCTCTGTTTTTCCGGTCCCTCAAGCTTCCATGTCCAATATTCTGCAGTCCAAGCATAAGAACACGCCTATTGCGTACGACATTGATGTTTCGTTGCGCACCATGTTTGCTGACAAGAGCCGGCCCGCAAGGCGGGAAGCTCTTAAAGCAATCATGAACACTAGGATGCCTAAAGAGGCATCAGTTCGCGAGCATATGCTCAAGATGATTACTCACTTCAAGGAGGCAGAAGTCCTAGGGGCAACAATCGATTCCTAGAGCCAAATTGATATGGTTCTTAAGACTTTGCCAAAATCATACTCTCAGTTCAAGTTAAATTATAACATGAACAAGTTGAGTATATCTTTGCTAGAGTTAAGGAAGAAACTTCAGGCTGCAGAAAAAAATTGTGAAGCCTAACTCAAAGATTTTGGTTACTCGTTCTGATTCATCTTCTAGAATTGGGCCTATGCCCAAGAAGTTCAAAAAGAAGAAGGCTCATAATAATACAAGGGCCCAGCCCAAGGTATCTAAGCCTAGTCCATCTAAGCCCAAGGGCAAGTATTTCAAATGTAGCAAGAAGGGCACTTCAAAAAAGATTATCCAGACTTCTTGGCCAAGTCCTTCTCAGGTTTGCTTTTTACTTAGAGTCTATTTTGATGGTTGAATTATCATTCACTTAGATTTTTGATTTTGGAGTCATAGATCATATCTGTAACTCCTTACAAGGGTTCAGCAAGATAAGATGACTCAGTAGAGGCAGAGCACAAGTGTGGGCTCGAAGTAGTGGGAGACTTAGAGCTCTTATTAAATTGTAATAAGGTTTTAGTTTTAAAAGATATTTTATATGTTTCTAGTTTTAAACAGAATTTGATTTCAGTTTCTAAATTGATTAATCAAGGATATTATGTTTCTTTCCATTCTGCTATTTCAATCAGTAGAAATAGAAATATTATTTGTTCTGGAAATATGTATGAGAATCTTTTCTATATTAATCCTATTAATTGTTAAATAAATAATACTCAAATAGAAACTAATAATAAGAAGAGAAAGGTCACATCAAACAACTCTTATTTATGACACTTAAGATTAGGACATATAAATCCTAATCGGATTCAGAGATTAATCCAAAATGGGTCTTTTGACTCATTGGAATTAGAGAAATAGTCTTAGTGTGAATCTTGTCTTAAGGGTAAAATGACCAAAAGGTCCTTTACTCAAAGGCGGAAAGGGCTAAAGAAATATTAGAGTTAGTTCATACTGATGTTTGTGGTCCTATTTCTTCACTGGCTAGAAGAGGTTATAATTACTTTATCACGTTCATAGATGATCACTCGCATTTTAGTTATGTTTACTTTATAAGGTGCAAATCTGATTCTTTTGATATATTCAATGAGTTTAAGGCTGAAGTGGAGCGTTAAATAGGTAAACTAATCAAAAAGCTAAGATCGGATTGTGGTGAAGAGTATCTCTTTGGTGAATTTAAGGATTACTTAGTACATTAGGGCAAATTATCTCAACTAACTACACCTAGGACTCCCTAGCAGAATGGAGTAGCGAAGAGAAGAAATAAAACATGGATGGAAATGGTCAGAAGCATGATGAATCATCAATTCTTCTTATTTCTTTTTAGGGATATGCTCTAAAAATAGTAGAATATTTTTGAACTTGGAATGTACCTTCCAAGTCAATGCCTAAGATATCCTATGAGATGTGGCCTGAATGACAGCCAATATGAATAATCTCAAAGTATGGGATTATATAGCTTATGTCTAACTAAAGGAAGTAAGTTAGACCCAAGATCATAATGTTCTACTTTGTAGGGTATCCAAAAGGAATAAGGGGTGGATATTTTTATCATCCTCAAAAAAGTACTTATTAGTACTCATGCTAGGTACTTGGAAGTTGAACAAAGTGTATCTACTAAGGTTCCGAGTAATGTAGAATTGGAAGAGAAGTTAATTGACACTTCAACTTCAAGTATCCCAAGTGATGAACCAAAAGAGACACAACTAGATGTTCCTATATAGACCGAGCCACGTCGTAGTGGGAGGATATCTAGGGTTCTTGAAAGATGGACTAAAGAGGCCTTCAAAATAGTCTTCGACTATCAGGAATAAGATCTCGCTAGATACGATGAGGCCATTGTTGATGTTGATGCGGACAAATGACAAACTGCAATGGATGCTAAGATTGAGTCCATGTACCTTAATCAAATTTAGGATCTTGTCACTGCACCTGAAGGGATTAAACCCATAGGGTATTAGTGGGTATAGAAAAGAAAGAGAGATACAGATGGAAAGGTGGAAACCTTTAAACCAATATTGATTGCAAAAGGTTGTACTCAGAAAGAAGGGATTGATTATAAGGATACCTTTTCACATGTTGCCATGCTTAAGTTCATATGCATTCTCTTGGCCATTGCATGTCACTATGACTATGAGATATGGCAAATAGATGTTAAGGCAGCCTTTCCTAATAGCTATTGATAAACCTTAGAAGGGGGGTAAATAAGGTTTATGGCAAACAAATAAAATTTTAAAACAATTCTTTGATGTCTTTTTGATAAAGGCTGAACAAGGTGAGAGTTCAAAAATGTAGACTTGTATGCTACTGAAGAACTTTCATAACTCTACTAAATGCTGGAAATAAGATTTAAAGGTAAGATGGGTAGAAGAAGCAACAATAACAGTTATACCCAACTGCATAAAAGTCTCAAATAATGAATGCAAAAATGAGTGTAATGCTTTTGCCCACAAAGACAGATTGCTTGGTTGTTGATGGAGTGCAAGCAAGAATCTTTTAAAGCAACACTAAATGGTAAGAAGATGGTTGTTTTAAAGATGAAAAGTTAAGGCATTAAATACAGACTTTCTGTGGAATATAAAGATCTTTAAAACTGATCAACAAATGCAGAGATTGAGATAAAATTCTTTGATCAAAGAACCAGTAAAAATGCAGTAGTGAAATGCGAATGAAATATAAAAGAGAATACACAAGGATTTATAGTGGTTCAATCTTCAACCGATCTACATCCACTACCTTAAGTACCCATTTAAGGATTTCAACACAATCACTAAAACTTTTTTTCCAAATTACTGGTGATAGGATACACCAATCTTACATAAGAGGATTCACCAACTTAGTTTTACACCAAACCTTTTCAAACACACAATCAAGGCTCATGCTAATTGGGTTTTACACCACAACCTTGATACATTCACCAAACAAGGCTTACCCCAATTGGGTTTTACACCACAACCTTGATACTAGATAGAATGAAGGAAAACTTACAAAAATAGCTCACAAGTTTGAGCAGATATAAACAGATAAGCTCCAACAGCTTTTTACCTTTTGAACAATTCAATTTCACCTTTGAAGTACAATAAAAATGAATGTTTTTGTTTTTTAAAGTGTAAAAGTGTTTTTGAGAAAGATGGAATAAAAATCTTACAAAAAATCGGGTTTAAATAGCTTTTATAGAAGTGAAAAGTAGGACAGTAATGGCTAGTTAATGGCTAGTTTCTTGCTGTCAGATTTTTCATAGTTTTGGACTTAAGTTTTGGATGATGGTGCATCCAAAATGTAAGTCTAAAATGGCACTTTTTCAAACAGAAATGATTTGACACTGTTCACAGGATTTTGGACGAATCTTTTGGATGCAGAATCATCCAAACTACTGAATCTAAAATTCTGAAATATAAAACTTTGAAATATTTTTGCTTTTGTGCTTCAAGGTAGAAATAAATTGAAGGTAAATATATATAGGAATTTATAAGAAATACCTTAATAATAATTCCTAGTCTAAAATTCTTTCTCAAGGACCTCATGATCTTGTGAGCTCTTAGGTTAAAGCTGTACTTAATCAATCACCACTTTGAATTCCATTTCCTCAAGAGTTGCTTAGCAACCTTATTTTCATGCCTTGAAAGAACTGAGGCCAAACATGTCCTATCATATGTAGATCACACAAGCTAGTCCTTATCAATGTTTGTCATAAGTCAAAACACAGGAGAATGCCCTTAGGGCTAACAATCTCTCCCTTTTTGAGTGATGACAAATTTAATGGGATTGTAATATAAAAAATAATGATATGTACAGTACGGACATGTTTAGACCAAGAGAAATAAGAATATTTTTCATTGAAGTGTAATTTCTAGTTATAGGACTTAAAGAGAGCTTCTGAGATTAAGATAAGAAATTCAAAGCATATACTCACAAACATGGCTCAATAAGCCTATGGCCCAACCTACCTCCTTATCCTCCTTCCTCCCGTCAAAGGACTATTCCACAAGAGAATAGCCTCAATTAGTAGTCACAAAAAAAAATAATAATTGTATAGATATATACATGAGGAGGTATAGAAGATAAATCATAAGATGTAATGCTCCCCCTTAATATTTGCATATATGAATCATAAGACATAGAGCCATGAAGTGCGTTTGAGAATCAGACTTGATTTCAAGATTTTGGACTTCCAAAACATACATCCAAAATATGGTAAAATGAGGTTTTAAAAACTCATTTTTAGACTGGTCTTTTAGATTAAATAAACATAGGTTCAAAACTCTCCTTGTGTATGTGCAGGGTAAAAAAATTTTTCACAAAGATAGATCATAGGTTTTCAATCCAACCCATTTTCTCAAGGTATTTCGACACAAGGAATTTTCTGTGTACCCAAAAAGAAGTTTTTATAAGCATAGATATCCTCATCACCCAAATTTTTAAACAAAGTGCATATCACATCCATAGCAAAAAAAATAAATCATCTAGCTTATTCAAAATCAGTTAGAATGCACAATGAACTCATACACACACTTCAATCTTCTTAGTCCATAATAACAACTTAACATCTCAATATAGTCTCCATCAAATCACTCAATTCTTAAATCACAACAATAAACAGTCATAGTTCATTTCAAACTATATGAATTTATCATCCCTATAAGCAATCACAATCATAATCTATATTTATAAAGGCAAAAACCATTGAACGAGATATCATGATAGCAAAAAAAAAAATTCAATTCACAATGTCACAATGGCCTAATAATGTATTTCACATAATCACAAATTTCTATAGAAATGTTCAGTCTCTATATTCTCCACATCACAGTCTCCATAACTACATCAAATCATAGTGTGCAATCCTCTAACAATATATTTCTCAAATCATCAATTTACAATCCCTATTTTCTCCCCTTTTGTCATCCATAAAAAATAATAATAAGAACAATAAGTAGCAGATAAGCAATCAGCAGTACTTTGACAGCAATATCAGGAGAATGCCCAGAACAGGGCCAGCAATAAACAATATTGAGAATAGCAATAAATAGTAGGCAGCTAGCAGTAATATCAGTTAAAGACTCAAATAAGAAAATGCATGAAAGAATAGTGCAAAGAGCAGGAAGTTTTGCACAACTAAAATTGTGTCGTCAGAAAAAAAAAAATGGCAATAGAGATTAACATTCAGTGGTGGTTGTGTGCCATTTCTCAAGGGAACTAATGGCATCACATGTTTAGCACTGGCATCCTTCTTTTGAATGTTGTCCAACAATCCTGCTAAACTTCAATTTACCATGACATGCTTCCTTCTTCAGCCAGATGAGCTACTAAATGCAGTTGGTTTGTCTAGGGAACTAATGGATATAGCAGTTGTGGGTTCTTTGGTGTGCAAAGATGAGACATTTAACTTTTGTACTCAGACTATCTGTATTCTTTCTCATTCCCTTTCTCACTCTCCTTCTTTGGCTGAATATTAGTTTCTTTTTGCATTGAATGAATGATAGGTTTAAACTCTGGCATGGGTGGAGGAACTTGTTCAGTCGAATTTCCTGCAGCTTCACATTGCTTTCCTTCCATTGTCAGTCAATTTCCCAAATTTTCATTCGCCTTTGACTTCTACAATCAGACTATTTTAGCTTGGTAGATAGCAAATTTAGAGCATCTAAAATACTCTGCATTTTTCCACTTTCCTAAGTTTTCTGCTTCTCTTTATTTAATGTTTCCCTTTGAATTTTAGTCTCAGCTTTTCCTTTTGTTCGTCCTAATGTTTCCCTTTGAAATACTCTGCATTTCTATCTCTTCTTCAGTAGCCTCTCTAAGTAATATCCCTTGATTATCCGCTTGAATAGCTCCCATTTTCTCAAATGAATTTCTGCTATAGATGATTACTTTGTAGTGCTCAAGGGTAACCGTACTCAAATCAATATTGAAGTACTTGAATAGCTTGATGAGAAGGTTTCTAAAGAATAATGCTTTGTTTGATGTGTTCTAAGATTAAGTCAGCATTTTCACAACCAAAAATCCAAAGCTACTTTATTTTCCTTTTGACAAAGCCGGTATCAATGCCATTTGCAGAAAATTTACAGATGTCTTGTGCCCAAAACTTGGTATCACCACAGTTGAGATCCTGTGATATACCAACCTCCCCAATTCTATTTAACCATTTGGCATTTCAATCGCTTGAATTTCTAAACCTCTTGGCACCAGTAAATTTCATCTCAAATCAACTCAGTTCAAACAAAATTTTAGAATTTTTCAGACTGTTCATTTCAAAAAATTGTACTCCACTGTCTCTGATATAAAAAAAAAAAAAACTTGTTTAACAATGATGGTCAAACTTGAGGTTCACTTCTCCAATTCTAGACATATACCACTGCATAATAAACCCGTTTAATATTTACTCATGACATTCCTTTCTCAGATTCGCATAGAATTCTCAAATCATATGGTGTACAGATTCTCATCAATTTGACAACAAAGCCCCTTATCAAAGATTCTCAACATATTCAAAATGACAGAAAAGTTCAAAAACAGTTCAGCAATGAAAGACCTTAGAATCAACCCGATAGCCCGCAATAATAGTTCTATTTCTAAGCACCCAATCATTGTACTCAAATTCACCTATTTTGAGTTGAGAAATTTAGGTACCTGAGTGTCCATGCTTTCCTCTTCTAGAGGTTGTTTTGATAATGTACTTTGAGGAGTTAGTTCATCAATAGCAACTCACTTTTCCTTCTTCTTCACAGATATCAATCCGATAGCGACTGATTTCTTTTTTATTATTTTGCATTTCTTAATCTCCTTCGTTGTTGGCCCGGCCTCTTAACTAGAATTTGGAGTTTTACCTATGGCGAACAAGATTGAAAGGTTTGATTTTTCTTGTTTTGGCAAAAGAATGAAGGCCAAAGGAAAAAGAAAAGCGCTTAGGCAAATGACAGCTTTTTGAATTCTTGAAAAGAGAAGAAGACTCAAATTGATTTGAATTCTTTTTGAGGTTTACAAGGTATTGAAGAGTACAAGTACAAGTTAGTACATTTAAGGAAGGTGATTTCTGAAAATATGTAACGATATTCTAATACGAAAGAGAGAGTGTTGCGGCTAGAATAAAAAGGCGGGAGTTTTTAAATTAAAAGATTTGAACATTTGGACGCAGATTGTCCATCTGAATTCCCTATCCAAAAGGTGTGTCACATGTGGTCAAAAGATACTGTGACTTTTGGACTTAAAATACAATCCAAATACTGCATCCAATATCTCCATCCGGAATCAAAAGATTTTTAGGAATTCTGCAAGAATAAATAACCAATCTCTAGCAAAATCGTTAGATACATAATCTGATCATTTTCAAACCTCTCCTCAGATGATCGAGTCATTCTTCAACTAGTAGTTTGTGAATATATCTTTTGAGTAGTTCCTTGGCATACTAGTCTTAATTTAGAAAGATATCATATATGGTTTACTTTCTTTGAAGACCAAGGAAGAAGTTAAATTCTCTCATCATACTCATTTCAAACTCTTACTGAGATATAAAACTTTGAAATCTTTTTGCTTGTGTGCTTCACAAGGTATAAATAAATTGAATCATAAGGTAAAGAGAAATAGGAATTTATAAGAAATACCTTAATAACGATTCCTAGTCTAAAGTTCTTTCTCAAGGACTTCATGATCTTGTGAGCTCTTAGGTTAAAGTTGATCTTGATTAATCACCACTTTAGATTCCATTTCCTCAAGAGCTGCTTAGCAACCTTATTTGCATGCCTTGAAAGAACTACGGCCAAACATGTCCTATCATATATAGATCACACAAGTTAGTCCTCATCAATGTTTGCCATGAGTCAAAACACAGGACAGCTATCTTAGCGACGACATCTATATGTCCTAGCCAGAAGGCTTTATTCTGAAAGGCCAAGAACATATAATCTACAAGCTTAAGAAGTCCATTTATGGACTTAAGAAAACATTACAAGTATGAAACATGCATTTTGATGAGACTGTAAAGTCTTATGGTTTCATACAAAACGTGGACGAACCATGTATATATAGAAAGTCATATGGGAACAATATGTCCTTTATGGTACTTTATGTAGATAATATTCTACTCATTAGAAATGATGTAAGGACATTTTCATCTATAAAGGTTTGGCTATCAAGTAAACTTAGCATGAATGATATGGGAAAAGTTAGCTACATTCTTGGTATTAAGATTCTTAAAGATAGAAAGCAAAGAATGTTAGGCTTATCCTAATCTACTTATGTTGACAAGATATTGGCTAGGTTTAGCATAGATTAGTGTAAAGGGGAAATTATACCTATTAGGCATGGATTGACCTTATCTTCCAAGCAGTGTCTTAAGATACAGGAAGAAAATAAAAGAATGAGTAGGATTCCCTATGCCTCGACAGTGAAAAGTCTTATGTATGCCATGCTTTATACTAGGCTGATTATCTGCTTTGCAGTTGGTATAGTTAGCATGTATCAGTCAAACCCTGGGAAAAAATATTGGCAAACTGTAAAGCATATACTCAAGTACCTAAAAGGAACGAGGGATTATATGCTAGTTTACAAAGTCGATAACTTAGTTCCTATCTATTACACATACTTAGATTTCTAGGTAGATAAAGATGAAAGAGAATCCACTAGTGAATATGTCTTTACTTTATCTGGAGAGACTATTTCATAGAGGATTGTCAAGCAATCCTGTAATTGCTAATTCTACCATAGAACTTGAGTATGTGGCGGCTTCAGAAGATTCTAAAAAAGTAGTTTAGCTCCAAAAGTTTCTCACAAAACTTGGAGTTGTGCCATACATGAACAAGCCAATAACAATATATTGTAACAATTCTGGAAATGTGTCACAATGTAAGGAGCCAAGAAACCATAGGAAGGGTAAGCACATTAAAAGAAAGTATTATTTGATCTAGGAGTTCATCCAAAAACATGAGATAGTAGTTGATCAAATTTCCTCAGCAAACAATCTGGCGGATCCATTTACCAAGCCTTTAATGGAGAATGTGTTCAAAAGACACTTGGACATCATAGGGGTAGGCACATATGGACTATCATAGTCCATTTAGTGTAATTGGGAGATTGTTAGAGTATATGCCCAAAATGTACTGTATATTTTTGTATTTTAAAAATTAATAAAAGTTTCAGTCATTAATAGTTGTTTGTTTTTATATAATCGCATATTAAAGATCTAAGTGTGTTAATAAATAATCTACGTAATTGGGTCGTGCTTTCACAGTAAGGAGTAGATTATAGGCTACTAACACATAGGCAAAAAAACTATTCTTGATTATTAATGAAGCTGGGCACTTTATCAAGGTTTAAATCATTACACTATGGTTTCTAAATAGGAAATAGTTTACCTTTAACCAGTGAGTAATCCACTCGCACCAATAGTGTAAGTGTATTTGGAATACGTAGAATTGGACCATGCGAAAATAATCTTTATCAAAGTACTAAAATAAATAAAGATTAGTTTATCGCAACTACTGTGTGGATGAGTACCCTAGGACTTGAGTGTAAGTTGATGGTCTGGTGAAGCTGGACTTATGCACTTTGATGTATGTTGGGTGAAGTCTTATCGCAAGGCCAATAACTTTGTACTTTGGGTGTATAACTCCAGTAAATTAAGACGGACTTATACAATAGAGTTTCTATACTTCATTACGTGAAGAAAGCATCCCCTTGTGATTGTTTGGGATAATCTAATAATCCAGGGCCCTGAAAAATATGATGAGTATGTACACTTTTGGGTAGCTCTCTGTGATAAGTGGAAACATACTGGAAGTTGTGGATTATTGGTCTAGCTATCAAAGGATGGTAGATGTCATTGAGAAATATGTTAGTACTATTTTCCTATCTCAATGACGGATGTTACATAGAGGGGTATTTTTTATCATTACATTTGTAGGTCGGAGACACTGCACTTGCAATAGTATTCTCGGGGTCAATATTTTCATATAGTGATAAATAAAATATTTAAAATGATTAAAATACAGCTATTTGTTAAAATGGATATTTTGATCATTTTAGTAGCCAAGAATAATATACCTTTTGGTCCTAGAGTAGCTCAAATAATCTTAGTAAATTTATTTATTATATGGGCTTATTGGGTGAATTTATTATTAGAAGAATTATTCTAGGAGTCCAATTAAATATTTATTTAGGCTACAATAATTAATTAGGATAATTTAATTAATTAATTAATTAATTATATTGAGTAATTTTATATTCGGCTCAAATAGTTTAATTAATTAATAAAATAGCTAATTTAATTAATTATCTTGAGTAACTTTATATTGGGTCCAAGTGGGTTAATTAATTAATAAGAGAGCTATTTAATTAGTTTTGGACTAATTAGGAACAAACTTGGCCTACTAGGATTTTAGTTGCAGCTTAAGGAATTAATAAATCCCTAGGAGCCACAACATGCCTAAAAGAAAAAAGGAAAAAAAAAATAGAAACAGGAAAAGAGAGAAAGCAAAAATGGGAAACGCGGCTATTGTTTTTCAAAAGGAAAAGGAAAGCTAATTTTTATTAATAGGCATCTTGTGTGCCGTGGAAAGGGTTAACCAAATTCAAAATTGAAAAGCTTTCGGTTTTCCTAGAAAAACAAGGCTACCGAGTTTTTTTCTTTTGGCCGTTTTTCCTTCTTTTGTTTTCTTAACGTTTAGCTCTTTCGTTTTTGTTCTAATTTTCTTCACCCTAATTCTACTTTCACCGATAGAGGTCCATAGTAGTTAGAGAATACTCTAGAAGGTCAAGAGTTAGCAAACATGGTAAGTGTTTGATGTGAAAGAGCCGACGGTTGGCTGGTGTTCCTGCTAAACAAGTAGATTTCCTATTCAACAAGCACCATGGAACCCGAATCCAACTTCGGTTATTAAAGTTAATCACCCTAGAAGTAAGTATTCCTAGAATTTAACTCAGAAAAAAATTTTAATTTGCTATCTTCCATTGTGTATTTAATTTTCCCATGATCTTTTAGTTCCCAATGAGCTTTTGCTGATTAGGAATAAACCCGAATGTCGTCGATAAACACTATCACAAACCTGTCCAACTCATCCTTGAAAACTCTATTCATTAACTCCATGAATGTTGTAGGTGCATTGGTCAAACCAAAAGACATGACCAAAAACTCGTAGTGTCCATAGCGAGTCCTAAAGGCACTCTTCAGTATGTCTTCATGCTTGTTGCGCAACTAATGATATCCCGATCGCAGGTCTATCTTAGAGAACACTTTAGCCCCCTTCAACTAATCAAATAAATCATCAATACATGGTAATAGATATTTATTTTTCACTATGATTTTGTTCAAATCCCAGTAATCAATGCACATCCTCATGCTATCGTCCTTTTTCTTTACAAACAAAAATGGGTACACCCCATGAAAAAACACTGGGATGGATGAACTTCTTATCTGACAACTCTTGTAGTTGAGTTTTCAGCTCCCTCAATTCTACTAGCACTATCCGGTATAGGGCCTTAGAAATTGGCTCAACGGCTAATACCAAATTAATCTCAAAATCCACTTCTCTTTTTGGTGGTATGCTTGGCAAATCCTTTGGGAAGACATCCTTAAATTCTCTCACCACCTCTACATTATCAATATGTAGTTCTTGCTTTTCAATATCCACCACATAGGCCAAGTATGCTTCATATCCTTTTTGTAGACTCTTACGAACTCTAACCGCAGAAATCACTGGCACCAATCCTTTGCCAGGCTCCCTTTCTTTACATTGGAATTAAAGTACTGCTCTACCAGGTAAAATGAGCTACACGCTCTTCTCTCGATAATCCACTAGAGCATGATTACGAGCTAGCCAATCCATCCTCAAAATGACGTCAAAGTCCACCATATTCAGTTGTATCAAATTCACATCTAACTCCTCTCCTTCAACTTCTACCTTATATCCCTTATGTATAAGGTTAGAAATCAATACCTTCCCATTAAGAGTGGACACCCTATATGCATCGTCTAACCGGATGGGGATAATTTTAAGGGCCTTGGTAAATCTACGAAATACAAATGAATGTGAACCACTATAATTGAACAACACATAGGCAAGCATAGAGTTAACCAGAATTATACCTGTAATCACGTCTTCAACGCGTCGGCCTACTCATGAGTGAGTGCAAAAATCTGATGGGCTTCTGTTTCTGCTTTCCAGTTTTCGATTTTTTAGCATCAATGTTTGCCTAGGCTAGCCTCGAAACTTGTTCTGGGTACTGGAAGACCCTGTGTCCTTGCTTTTTGCACCTAAAACAACCGTTGAAACCCGTCTGTACTCCCCAAGGTGTCTCCCCCCACAGTTGGTGCAATCCTTCCACAACGTGTTGGCATAGGGCATTGTAGACCTAGTGGCACTTATAATGCATCCTCCCAATACTGTTGGTACTGATGAACTGGCCATTTCTCTTCTCTTAGCATCCAGTTGACCCATCAGAGTTGACCTAGCCTTCTATCCCTAACTAATCCCAGGCCTGGAATTTTGTCCTTAGCTGAACACGATCCTGGGCCTCTTTCTGTCCCACTCAACAGCGATCTTCTTGAACTCGGCCTCAATGTCTAAACTCCGCTGATAAGCCTCCTAGTAACTATTTGATCGAATAGTCGATAATCTTTCTCAAATTCTAGCCCGGAGTCTGTGAACAAATCTGTTAGTCCTCAATGTAGAATCCTGAGTGACTGCAAGTGCATACTTTCCCAGTGAATTGAACTTGAGTGCATAGTCAGTCACACTCATTTGCTCCATTTGAACCAACTCGAAGAACTAGTTTTCCTTCTCCATCTTGAAAGTGTCAGAAAAATACTGCTCTAAGAAAATTTCCCTGATCCTCTCTCAAGTGAAAGGCTCTTCTCCCTGATGGTAGATAGTTTTAACTCCCTTCCACCATCTTCAAACCCCTCCAACTAAAAACAGTACAGCTACCTTCGATTTCACCTCCTCGGGAACCTCCATTGTCTCGAAATGGTGCTCCAGTTCCTCAATCCATTCCTCAACTCTTTCCGGGCCTCCAATCCCATTGAAGGTTGGTTATCCCATTTTCTTCATCCTCTCGTATAAGGCCCTCACTCCAGAATCATTCCGCTGATACCTCCACTCTTGATCATACTATAGCCTCTACTGCTCAGCTTGCAGTCTCAGTTATTCCTATTGTACTCTCATCCGTTCCTGCGACAATAACTGTTAGCTCTATATAGCCTGTGCCACCATTGCCAATGCTGTAGGCATATCAATAGGCGTGCTAGGTCTCGGCATAGCTAATAGGACGTAAGTAGGCACACCTGTAGGCTGAGAGACTGGTTGTAGTCCTATGGTAGTCCGCAGCGGTATAAACAGTAGAGGTGGTAGTAGACAGACTCCCCCAAGTGGTACCTCTGTAGCCCTACATGGTGAAGATACCGTTGCAGATGAACCTTATGTTAGAATTTGTGGACTCCTAAACGCGGAAAACATCCACGAATCCCTCCCGATGACCCAAGTAAACGATTAAGAATATCTAAGGTTTAAGAATTACCTCTGGTTGCTGTAATCGAAATCCTTCGATTCTGGTTGCGCTGTTATACGTTCAACCCGAACAATCACCAGATGCTGCAGTTTGCGAACGTCCTCTATCAGATACACACCGCGAACTCACTCGATACCCGGGGAGTGCTAGCACCTAGGGTTTGAGAGGTTTTTTTTTTTTCTTTTCTGGTAGAGAATGTCACGAATGTTCTCAATCGAAAAATTGGACTATTGAAAAGACGGCTAGGGTTTTCTTAAAAACCCCAGAACCTCTTAGAGTCCAACCCTAATAATATCTTATCATATTCTAATTTAAATTCAAATTAAATTAAAACTAATATGATAAGATTCTGCCATTATCTCGGTAATTTAACTAATTAATTTACCGAGTCAGATTCTTATAATTTGGACATCATCCAGATACATTGAATGTGGACATATTTCCAGATTCATTGTATCTCGGTAAATTTTCTAAGTACGATTAACTTAGACATATTTCCGTATTCATCGAACCTGGTCACCGTAAAAATAACCTAACAAGTTCGCTTATTGTGTGACCCTATAGGTTCATTTAACACCGGCAAGTGTGCCTAAATCATATTTAAATGGCCCACAAGTTATAAGCGGTTTCTAGCAAACCATTATAACTATCCAGGTTAAATGAAGATCGGTGATCTCTTTGAACCAAACCATAATTTTATATTTAGTCCTTTTGTCACACGATATCCAGATTAAGCATAAGGCACTGAGCATGTCATCCTTATTAAGCTTAATCAATTATTTCTTAATTTCATAGTAGACTGTTCAAACAAATGATATCAATATCTTAGATTGATATATTTGAGCACTGCCATGCATTTTTAACAGTCTAACTTATCAAGGGGCCCATGGATATCTCTCCCATAATCGAGAGGGACAAATTCCTTCACAATCAATCATATTCCTCTCCTTGATTTATTCTATATCCAACAAGTAGTCTAATTTATTATCTCGGTTAAAGACAACTTTAGACAATGTCAAAATATAGAATTTATCAAGTAGGAAATTATGATGAATTTAGGTCGAAGGACTTTCAATATTATTATGGCTAGAAAGTACTTATGACATATTCCATGAAGTACTCTCACAGTGGGTCATGTCTAATACAATGTTCTCTAACATTTATTTATGTCTTGACTCGATATCACAAATATCCATGGCCAGTAAAACATAGCCATCAAGTCACAAACATACTAATCTTAATTTATTATTATTCCAATAATAATAATCGATCAGGGACAGTTTTAGAATAGTCATTGTATTCATTGTAGGGTTTTACTATCAAGTCACGTACATGATGACCAACAAAACAAAACTCACTATTCATGGAAAGGAAAGCCTCATATTATATATAAAACATAATGACAATAGTATAAGTACAAATTAACTCTAGGGTATATCCCCAACACCTGAGCCCTGAGGTGCCCAAATGGTCTGACCCCAAGCTCTCATACCTATTCTGTCCCGGTCACTATCTCCTACACCTTCCTGAGCTATTCTCCTAGTTCCACAAGCCATCTCCAAACCCACAATTACTCATGTGCTAAAGTAAAAACAAAAAAAAAAGAAAAAGAAAAGAAAACTATAAAAATCTCAACAATCAACAGCCTCAGAAACTTAAGCGGTACTTAGACATCTACCCACTTACATATCATACTTAAAGAATAGCATGCCTATTTCACTTGCAGTTAAAGCCTATGGTGATCATAACCTACTTCTCTGATTCTACTAAATGTTACGCCCCATGCCCGGGGATGACATGGCAGTATCCCAAACTGGAATATCGAACCTGGATCCAAAATTGATAAAACTAAACTAAAATAACCTGAAAGCCAATAACTGAACCATTAGAATCCCATGTACTCCTAATTACAATGCAAAACATAATTAAATAACTTTGTACTATCCCAACAGAACACTAGAACCTCGAATGTCCTAAAACTCAACATAGGTAGAGCTTTACAAAAAATCACTCAAAGTCTTCCTCGAACCACTCGTCTAGCTCTTCCCCTTCCAACCGAGCACCTGAAATGATAAATAAATGATAAACTCACTAGATCAGTAAGAAAAATATGGCTTAACTAGGACTGAGCACGTTACATAAATAATCATAGTTTTACAAAAAAGTCTTACACGTTACAAAAATAACTTAGAGGTTATTCCTTTAGTGAGATAGTTGTACTCTAAAGAATTGAGATAAAAATGAGGCATCACAAGTAAGGCTAGCACAAAGAAACAAAGCTTGCCTTAACTTCCCACAATTTCACAATTCCTAACGTTGATCTGACTTAATTAGCACAAGAAATCAGATATCAGGGATTAGCCAGCGCCAATTAGCATGGGAAAAATGGTGGCAGTTGAACACTAGACATTAAGGGGTTCAGCAACAGAGGAAAGCTGATATCCGCTGAGGTATATAGAACAGTGTTGGGTCTACACTGGACAGTAATAAGTAGAATAACAGAGGAAGGCCGATGCCAATTTTAATGGGTGGAATGACGCTGGTTCACTTTGGAAATAACAAAATAACAACCAAAGAATAGGGTAAAAAGAGAACAGACCATACGCTCGACAAAGGGCTTAACAACGGCTTTGAACACTCCTCAAAAACACCAAACAACTAGTACAATCAACCCTCTTTTCCTTGAAAACACACACACACACACACACACACACACACACATACATTACAAATTCCAAATTTCTGAATCATGTTTAGGAGGGTGGCTTTGACTAACTGATATCAGTCCTCTAACTACTGTGGCTTTGACTAACTAATATCAGTCTCCTAACTATTGTATCTCATTAGGAGAAGAGTCAATACATAGAATAGGTTAACTGGGTATTTTATCCCCCTAGCCTAGGGCCGGTTCATAGAACAGATTGGGAAATTCCCACCATTAACAAGCCCAAACATCAGAACTAGAACAAAAATCACATAACCTCAAAATACTAATTATCATAATAACTCAATCACAGTGTTAAACTATTCACCATGCTCAACCTAACTTCATACAAATATAGTTTCTCCAAAAATTCGAAACGGAAGAGGATTTATTCATAACACAATTTAAGAACGAGAAAAAAAAATAGAAAAGCCAGAATCCCTTACCAGAATTCACTAAATCACAAACTCACTCTTGTCACCTCTAATTCCTTTTCTCCTACAATCCCAATTAACAAGTACTCTATCAGAATAGACCTAAATCCCTAATCAAAACCAGCACACACAAACCTAGTAATAGAACTAAGAACCCTAGAACGAGATAAAGTTAATCCAAATTGCCACTGATACAAACTTACCTAGATTCGTAGCATTTGGCTCTCCTTCTTCCTCGATCCCTTCTCCTACGAAAGTCCTCTTCTCCTCTCGAGTTGTCTCCTCGATCACTTGATGCCAAGAATTAACTTTGTTATTTTCATTGTGATGAGTAGATTGGTGCATGTTTTGCAAGGAGATGAGTATATTATATGACTTTTACCTGAAAAACATAGGAACACTATATTACTATTTTGCTCTCTTGTGTAGCTGCTTGCATGGAATAGTATTTAGCTTGGATTTGTGATGTTTTAGTGAAGTTTTGGTGGTGTTTTGAACGGATTTTGATGGCTGAAAATTGAAGAGGCTAATGAAAGAAAGGGTAAATGAAGTATAGAAATGAATTATATGTTAATCGAAAAATCATGTAAGCATGGAAAATAGATTAAAGGTTGTCGTTTTTGCTGCTGTATGTTTGATGTTTTCTACTTGGAAAATACTAAGAAAATAGTGAGTTTTGATGAAGAAAAGTTGAGGGAAAATGGAGGAATTAATTGGACTTAGATGTTAGATGAAAGGATTAAAAGATAGAATAAGATTTTGGTGGAAGAGGATTGAAATAGCTAAATTTTTGCCTTGAAAATGCAATGGAAAACCTACTGGAATTCTGTTGCTATTGTGGAATCAGACCATGAATTGATAGCTAAGTGAAATAGGAATATTTTGGAATGAATCGAAACTATATATTGAGAGATATGAATTAATTAGTGAGATGTGTTTTAATGAAGAAAAGTGGAATTTTGAGATAGTATATGTTCTTGGATAGAATTTCATTTGATTGATGGAGTTTAAAGAACATGGAATGAGTGGATTAAAATGTCGGGAATTATGGTTGAGAAATGAATAAGAAATGGATAATTTGGAATAATAGTATTCCAACTAGTTTATTTCATCTCAAGAAGAAATGAAATATTGAAGGAATGATTAGATTCCTTGTTATTACATTACATGAAGAGTGTTGGTTCATAAATGCCTACTAAAGTGATTTGAGATTAATCTTTAATGTAGGTGTTTTGATCACGAACTTGTGATGATTGTTGGACGCTCTGACGATTTAGTGATAGTGTATACGAAGTGAGTTCCTTGAATACTCGAAAACCTAGCATGTGCTAGTGATTTATGCAAATTGTAGTGATGCATAATATATACCTTTAGTTTCTCTAAAGAAAATATGATTTTTTTTATTAAAATCTATGGTTCCATTTCATATTCAGATAACAAAAATTCATGAGAATTATTCTTGGAAATATTCATTTTGATGAATAATGTTCTAAAGCATGGAAAACACGAAAGAGTGGCTTTAGATTTTCCTGAACCATCTTTGGTTTTCTTGAACAGGAAATTATCATTATTTTGAGAAATAATGTATTTTAATGAGAAATGGAATTTATTCAATTGTGAATATTTTTCCATAAACGGTGATATGTTTCAAAGCATTTCATTCTTATTTATGAATCGAATTAGCTTTTCTTCTGGTTTATTCAGCTAAACCTTATACTATGATTATGAGATGAATTCTTGAATAATAGCATATTTCTTTTGGGAGAAATTATGAAAATGACCTTTTACTTGAAATATGGAAATTATGAGTTTTATGGAATCATAAATGGAATTTTTTTAAACCTAATTCTTCCTTTAGGGATAGAATTTTGGAATTCCTGAATAAAACTCCTTTTAGAAATCGGGTATTCCTAAAATGATAAAAATACTCTTGGGAATGCATTTTATCGTACAAGAAGGGACTTTTTATCCTTTTTCACTACGAATTGGAAAAAAACCTCTCAATATGAGATTAATTTTTATAAAATGATAATTTTGCCCCTGAAAACTATTTTTATTCTATTTCCTCGGGAATGTTGGGATTCTTTGGGGATTGTTATATAGCAGACTGGGTTGCGATCTAGTAAAGACGTTGAGAACTCAACAAGGGCTATGATCATTATACTAGCCTACGCTAGAGCCAAACGACCCTAGTTACCTAGCTATTTTTGGGGATTGTCTTTGATAGGAATCTGTCCACGCAACAAGGCACATCTAAAGAATGAGGATGGAAAGTCAAGACTTACTTCAAATCTTCATAGGAACATTCAATATTCAAGAAGTTTCAAGAGGATTTTCAAGCCATCCAAGCATACAAGCCAAGAGCCACAAAGTTTGTCAAAAGATGGGTAGTGAAGGGAGTTGTAAATGGGACACAAAAAGAACAACAATCCTTGTGAAGAATCAAGACAATATTGAAACAAGGATTTATGTCTAAAGGAGTAACAAGAAGAGCTCAAAATGACCAATATTTCATTTGAAAGATCAAAGGAACACATGAAAAATGAATAGAGGGAATGGAGGTCAAATAAGCAGGGATTGAAGTGTTACAAAACAAGAGAGGCTGCCCAAAACTAACCCGACACTAGCCCAGATCGATCGACTAGGCGCCGGCCTAGATCTGGCTCGGTTCTGTCACTTGGACAGGACAGAACCGAGCCGGCGCCGGCCCTATTTGGGCCAGTTCCGAACTTTTGCAAGTTTTCTTACTTTCAGCCTTTTCAATTGTAATTTTAGTTCCATGACTTTTATTATATTTTAACCTATTTTAAGGCATGTAATGGGGCCTCAAAATATGTATTAAGGCCATTTAATAGTTAGGATTAGTTGCTAAGTAGTTTAGGTCAATGCAACTATAAATATGCTCTTATAGCTTTGTAAAAACAACCTTTGGAGATATATGAAATTTTTTAGAGTTCAAGAACTCTTTGAGAGCTTTGAATAGGGTGATCCTCTTGGGTATTCCATAAATATCAAGATCAAATCAAATTATTTAGTCCCACATTTCATCTTGTCTCTAAACCTTTAGGGATAATCTCAACTTATTCTCTATTCTATGTACTAGGTCGCCTAGTGTGTTTGATAGGATTGAGTTAGGTGGCTTCAAATTTCTTTTCATGGTGTTCTAATCTCTAGTTAGATTAGGATGTTAAGGTGTCTTTGAAGTATGATAGATTCACATTATCAGAAGAGTGTTAATTTCTTTGCATTTTGGTGTTCTTGTGTGTGAGTTTGTTAGGGTTCTTGTTCTTGAGCTTTGTTCACATTGTTGGAGCTTCCCAAGATCATATCAAGTGGTATCAGAGTTTGCATTGTGTGGATTCTAATCAACTAACTTTCTTTGGGCTAAGGTATAATCTTCTTCAAGATTTATTGATTTTCAAATTTTCGTCACTTTTTTTTCTTGCAATTTTTAGATGTCAAAAACTTGAAATTGTGACATGAAAATGTTGTGAATTTAATCCTATATGGTATATTGATGTTTGAGGAGTCATTTTGTGTAAAATTTTGTTAATTTGATACCAAAACCAAGCTGAAATTTGCTATACTATATTGAGCTACAAGAATGCACATAATGTGTTTGATGTATTGTCCTAATGAATTGTGATTGCTTATATTTAACTACCAAAGCTTCCATTCATGAAGTATGATGACTAATTTAATTAGTAGAGTGCATTTGTGAAGTTAATTGGTGTTCTTGTTGATGCTAGAAGATTTGTTCACGTTGCATTTATCTCAAGTTTGGAAAACATTTGCACATCTTGAACTCCTACTACTATTTCTTGAATTTGCTTGTGTCATCATTTCCTTAAGTGATTTTTAATTGCTAAATTGTGTTCTTGAGGTTTTGATAGCATCACCTAGTTTAACAACTCTTGAAATCCATGCATTTTCCTTATTACACACAAAGTGTTTGATAAATTACCTTTAAGACATATTTTTTTTCTTATCCTTTAGAATTTAGTTGACTAGCAATACTAAATCCTTTGAAGTGGGAAAGAGTTGGGAAGAACTTGAGTATGGAATTGAGAAATTGAAAAAGGCCAGAAAGTGAGCTCATTCTACAAAAGTCAAGAAGAGTGCAAATACGAGTGAATGTGACCACTAAAAATTGAGTATAAACACGTGAGGGAGTGAAGTGAGGAATTTTTCTAGTGTTTTCTACTTCAATTTTGTGGGTACTTCTCTTGAAAGGAAAGTTCACAATGGCTAGTTGAAGTAAAAGTCAAGGGTATGACTATGATGAGGAGTCTTGCTATAGTGAGAGTAGTTATGGGGAATATATTGAACATGAGCAAGAATATGAGGATGATAATTATAAGAGCATGGGATATTTGGATAAACAAGATGAGGGGCCAAGTACAAGTGGAAGGGAATTTGATAGCTATGAAAGAGACCTAGGGGAAAGTGATCAAGAATGTGAGAATTTAAGTCCTATGGAAGATTGGAGTAGGGAGAGTGAAAACAATGGAGAATCTAGCAAGCTTAAACATTCATAATTTCTTAAGACATGGAGAGCATACATAGGTTCTCAAGGAATTTCATAAAGCTTAATCATGATCAATCATTCTTATGCTCCAATCTCAACCTCTTCATACATATGCTTATACTCAATCACCCATTCATATTCTATCCTCTCTATCAACATCTAAGAGACATGAATTTAGAATTTAAAAGAAAGGTGAAGGAGAAATACTTGGTTGATGATTATTTCGATGGAGATTTAAGAAGGTCCACGCGCTTGAGAGTCTTGAATTATCTAAGAGAGGAGAAAGAAAACAGCCATGGTTGTAGCAACCATTTCGGTTGAGAGAGAGAGAGAGAGAGCATTAGCATGATATGATAAAGATTGAAGGGAAAAAGATGAACAAAAGAGTTGTTCTTGGTTACCTTGATGATGTTCTTGAGACTTCAAGGAAAAATCTGGTTTTGATTCGAATGCTAATTTTTGTTTTCGAGATTTGATGTTATAAATTCCAGAAATGAACTCTAGGGAGTATGTAGGTGTGTTCTAGAGTTTTTGAGAGGGATTGGAGGTGTTTAGAGTGGTCTTTGGTTTGAAGAAAGGTAGTGCATATTCTTGGTGTTCTTGGAATTCTTGGTGGAAATGGAGAGAACTAGAGGGGAATGTTGGACGAATTGCTGAAGAGGGCTGGCCGAATGATTGAGGGAGTTTAGGGATTTTGGTTTTCAGTTTAGGGGGAAAGAGAAAATTATGGTTGTTTGAAATTCAAATGGAGAAATTTAAGGAGTGTTTTGAGTTAAAGGATATGTTAATAGAGTTTGATTGATGAAGGTTTCTTGGAGCTGCAATTGAGCCGGTTAGACTGCTGTGTTTTGCTGAAATGAATGAAGGTTGATGGAACTTTAAGGCTGGTCGAAATTCTGAGCTCAATGGCAGAGGAATTTCTGATTATGAAGCCTAATCCAAGGGGTGTTTTCATGGAGCAAATGCTGGAAATTTTGAAATTCAAATGGAAGTTTGATTGGAGTAATTGTAGGAGGAATTTGAGGTGTGGTTATGGAGTCCAATTGTGCAAGGTAAGTGGAAAGGGTAATTGTGTTCAGTTCATGGCTGAACAAAGGTTAATTTACAGAGGTTTGAGGGTGGTTTTCGGCCAAGGTTTGAAGGGAACAAAGTTGGAAATTTTCTGGTTTCATGATGTTCACGGTTCGAAGGTTTGCTGAATTTTCTGTGCAGTTTTTCTGCAACATTCCAGCCCGATTTGTAGAGGGTTTTGTGAGGTGTTTGAGGGTCCTTTAAGGCTAGTTTCCAGCCTTCTTTATGGAGAAAAAGAAAAGGTATTTTTCTGAGTTGATGACAGAAGAAAACAGCTCCAATTCTAGGTTGCTATGCAGCGAAAACTGTCCAGAATTTTTTTTTTTTTTTTTTGCACAGTTTTTGTGCAGTCCGATTTTGCACAGGAATTTCAGTCTTCAAGCTGAATAAATTGGCCATTTTTCTGATAGAAAATGAGTAGGAAACATGGCCGAGTTTTTCAAAAGCTAGGCTACTCAAAATCTAGAAAATTTCCAAATTTCTTCCATGAAGAATATGAACACTATGGAGTTGAGGTTGAAGGTTCCACCATGGTGATTAATTTCCCCTGGGAACCTCCCCTAACTCCTCTCCTATTTTCAATAAATTCTCCAACCTCCAAGATTCATTTTCAAAATTCAAAGACCAAGAATCTTTGCTGAATTTTCTAGAATTAAAAACATGAATTTGGATAAATTTTGAACAAATTTAATTAGTGGAGAAGTTAGGGCAAGCTAGAAGTAATAGAAGGACAAGCATTGTTCCAGAATTCTTTTAGGACATGATGATAGGATTAAGACATTCTCTTCATGTCTCTCCTAGGACAACATTCCTATTTTTATGGAATGTAAGAAAACAAAAATTCAAACTTAACTAAGATAATCATGATAAAAACTTAAATGATGGGATTTGAACTCATAACCTTAGAGATTAATTCCAAAGCTCTAATCACTAAATCACAACAACTCTTGTTCTTATTTTCTCACCCAAATATTTTTCTTATTTAATCCTCAAGCTATCTTCCTATTTTGACCTCAAGCAAAATTACCATTTTACCCTTCCTACTCAATAAGCATAACTAAGCCTTTTAACCTATAAATCATAATTCCAAAGCACATAAAATCATTCAAAAATATATATATTCATGTAAAATGATATGATACGCATCTCGACCCCCTTACTCTAGGGTTGGCTTTAGGTGGGGATTCACATGGGGTGCAAAAGAACTTGAGGGAGCGTAAGTACAAAATGTGTGGGAGTTTTGACCACACTTCCTATGATTGTCCAAAAAGAGTTAAACAAAGAGGGAGGAATATAGTACATAAGACACTAGAAGAAGGGGTTCACGAGAGAAAAAACTATAATTGTTACAATAGTAGGAGTGATGACCATTATTACTATAGGTGCCCAAGTTTGCTACAACAACTATAGGAGAAGGAAGAGTCGCAAGGAAAAAGGGGAGAATCTCAAGCCTCTATAAGCATGGCACAACAAAGGAGTAGTAGAAGATTGACTTGTGAGATTTGCTGTAGCACAAGGTACACAAAGGTTGCTTGTCCAAATAAATTGGAATATGAAAGATTTTATGAGGTTGATAGGGGCTTAAATCATCATAATTTTACTAGTTATTTGAGGTTGTTTTGTGATACATTTATTATAATAACTAAGCATATTCTTTCCTATTTGACATTTTTCTTGTAAAAAGTGTTTTTGATAAATTTGTACAGATTTGAGTTAAATTCGAGCAAAAAGTGAGCAAATCCAGAATGAACCTGGCGCCAGGCCCAACCAAGGGACTAGGCGCCGGGTCTATTCTGGTCAAGCATCGAAAATAGAGCAAATTTCAAGAAGAATCCATAATAGACTTGGCGCCAGGCCCAGCCAATAGACCAGGTGACTAGTTCATTCTAGTTAAACAATAAAAACCGAGAAGAACAGAACAGACCTAGCGCCAGGTGGCCCGACTGTACCCGATGCTAGGTACACTCTGAAAGGCAAAAATCTTGTGCATGAATTTGGTATTTTCTAAAAGATTTTGGTATTTTCTGAATTTTACTCAGACTAAACTTCTCAAGTAACGAATTTTGGTATCAATGAGGTTTATAAATACAAGAAAAACACAAGAGAATGGTGTGATTTGAAGGATTCAAGCTAGCTACTCAATCGTCACTCAAAGGAGCATTGTTCAAAGGAAGTTTTCAAGAGAAGAAGAAGGGCTTGTCTATGAGTTTTATCTTTTATTCTATGTGTACTTTTCTTTAACAATTATGTGCTTAATGTTTTGATTGTAATTGAATATTATTTTGGAGATTATGATTTTGAGTTAATAGGAACTTTTTGATAAATTGATTTGTGTTCATGGTATTTGATTACTTATTTTTCTTACGGAGTTGGTTGATTGATTTTTGTTATTGACTTGCTTGAAAAAGAGATTGGTAATTACTTCAATTAATTAATTTCATATTTATTATCTCTTAACTTGTTTGAAAAATGGGTTAATTGTTTAGAACATTGGTAATCAAAGGTTGGTTAATGATTGCTAGAATATGGATTCATTGACCAATTTCATGTTTTAAATCACCTAAAAATAGGGATTTATATGAGGATTAATTTTAATGCATCTTTTGGATAAGTTAGTCGAGACAGAATATGTTCACTAATTTAATTAGAAGATAGTGATTCCATAAACGAAGTGAGTCTATATTAAATCCTTCATGATGCCAATATGACAATTGATTGGGAGTATTTTCAAGATAATTGTCTAGTTACATGAAACTGCATCCTTGAATTATATCTATTTTTATTTTTATTTATTTTCTTTTTTATTCTTTTTTTATTTTATTGGCTAAACAATTGGGTAAAGTAATGTGAGAGCCTAAGTTCTCGTGGATTCGATACTTGCTATTCTCTAAACTATACGATGGGTATACTTGCCTTTGTATATGGTTTTAGTGGTTGGCATTTTAATTAAAACTTGATTATATAACACCCCACTACCTAGGCCCAATAGGGCCGGGGATGTCGCCTCATTTAAAGGACAAAGGGTCTTTATAACTAGGACACACAACAAAAATAAAGCAATACTTTAAGATTTAAACTTATTACAACCCAAAAATTCAAGAATAAATCTAAAATAAAAATTATTCACTCTCAACTCCCAAAGCATTACATAAATTAAATAACAGAATATTTTCCAAGGCAGGCAACAACTAGCTACTCATCCCCATAGCAAGATCGACCTGAAATCATGGTAAAAAGGGTGATGAGATAAAAATCTCAGTAAGTTCATGTGTGCTTTGAGTGTCCAGTGAAAACAGTTCATGAATACAAAGTGTAAGAACTCCATAAGAAAAATACTGGCAAGCAAAAAATAATATTCAAAATCAAGAGTGGTGTTTTGACTTTTCCAACCATTCATATACAATAAAATCAACCACTCAAAAGGGCGGTCATGGGTTACCACACGTTGAGCCCCATAACCATACAACGGTTAGAATGCCACACTTTGTGCAGACCGACAAAAAGGTAGGTGATCGACCTACCGGGTAAGATACTCCTCCTTCTCTACACCCAAACAAAACCGGTTGTCCACTCCGACAACACACAGTCCACATGACTAAAACCTGCAAGCTTGGACCGGCATGATTAAGTAGTGCTGACATTTCTCTAAGTTGAGTTCATCTTCTAGAGGTGGCCTCCTGCCAGAAGACTCACTCTTACTTTTCAAAACTAGTACTACTAGCCTACCCTTATTGAGTACTCAACGTTTGATTGTCCCACTTGGGAGAAAACCGATAAAACATAGCTTTACTTGAAAATAGCAATTAAGGGTTTCCAAAGTCCTTGTCAAAATTAGTTTTAGAAATAGTTTAGTGTTTGAACAAAATTGCTTGTTGTTTTTCAAATAATTGGTTTGACTGAAATAAGAAAGGAAACAGTCCCTAATTGTCTTTACCAAATCAGTGTTCACAAACATCGTGATTAGCTTGCCATATTAACTTTTTACAACAAACAAATTTTATGTAGGAACTTACCTGATCCTTTGCTCGAGATAAAATAAAGATCTCCAAAAGCTGACCTAACCCCGTTTGGGGTAAACACAAGCCATAATTAAACTCAAGCCAAAATTTACTTTCATAAATAATCCTAATTCAACTTATTACAATTATGACCTTAGTGTCCCAAACTTTAAGGCTAGATAATAAATAAAAGGATTTATAAAATAAATCTAGCTTGATATTAAAATAACTAGGGTTTGTGAAATAGTTACTAATAAATTGTAGGTTTAAATCTTGCTATAAATAAATTAGGATTTATTTGATGAAGGGTCCTAGGTCCTAGATGATATCATTTAAAATAATGATTTATAATAACTAATGGTTAGAAAATAATTGGTAAATAAAATTAATAATAAGTAAATTTTAATATATTTGATTAAAAGATAATAAATAAATTTTAATGGTATTTATGAATATATAACTTATAAGATTAATATTTTACCTATTATGATTATCTATATAAAAAAAGATTTATTTAATATTATTATTATTATATATAATATTTTTGTATTTTAATTTTAATAAAAGATATCATTTATTTGGCTAAAATTTCATTATTTCATATGACAATCCAAATCCACATTTTCCTAGGGTTTTCGAATTCACTAGAAGGAAATATAGTATTAATTTTTATTGATGAAATCAAATTGGCCAACTTAAATAGCTTAGGAACAACAAGGTCATGATCATAATTCCTATTGCTAACCATAATCATGAACATACACTCTACACTAATCAACAAAACATCCAAATCATGAATAAAAGCATAGATCCAAATCTACTAACACATGATCCCATCTCCACTAAACATAATCATATTCATGGCCTCAATAAGAATACAAGAACATAAAATCCTATTCACCAAAGGTGACATAATCTCTAACATGCTCAATCATTCATACTACTCACGACATGAAAGCATGCATCAAACCCTAAAACATCATAAAATTTAACCAAGACAAATCCTCCTCATGCATCAATCCCAACTCCATCATATAAACACATTCATTCTCATGCTTCAATCTCAACTCCATCACAAAAACACATGTTCAAACTCTAATCATAATCCATCCTTTTCCAATAACATCCTAAAGACATGAATCTATAATTTAAAGAGAAGATTGAAGAGGCTTACTTGAATGATGACTACCTTGAAGACGTTTCAGGAGAATCCTCACGCTTGGAAGGCTTGATCCATCCAAGGAGGAAGAAGAAAAATGGCCATGGTTGGAGTAACCATTCAGCCGAGAGAGAGAGAGAGAGAGAGAGAGAGAGAGAGAGAGAGAGAGAGAGAGAGAGAGAGAGAGAAGAGAAAGTTTATTAGTATATATTCATTAAGATCGAAGATGGAAGAAGATGGAGTTAATTGTTCATGCTTACCTTGAAGGTGTTCTTGAGCCCTCAAGAAAATTCTGGTTTTTTTTCCAAAAGTGGAACTTTGATTTCAATGGTTGATGTTAAAAATTGCAGAAATGGATTCAAGAGGATAAGTAGGTGTGATCTGGAGTTTTTGGAGAAGATTGGAGAGGTTTTGAGTGGTCTTAGGCGTGAGAATGGTGGTAGGTGTTCTTGGTATTCTTGGTGTTCTTGGAGGTTTGGAGAGAATGGAGAGAATGAGGAAAGGCTGGCCGAAATTCTGCTTGGAAAGGGTGATCGAATGAACTGGAAATTCTGGTAATTGGATTTTCAGATTTGGGAGAAGAAGGAAAGCTGGTTGTTTGAAATTTAAAAGGAATAATTTAGGGAATCAATTATGGTAGTAAATATGGTAAGAAGATCTTGGTTGATGGAGGTCTTTTGGAAGCTTCAATGGCCGGCTATTTGGCTAGAATTTTTGCTGAGTTGAATGATGTTCGAATGAGCTTTAGGGTAGCCGAATTATGGAGTGTAATGGTGAGGGAATTTTCTAGATGTTTGAGGCTTAATCCATGGATGGTTGATGAAATAAATTGCTGGAATTTTGGACTCCAATTGAGGGCTTGATTGCAGTGATTGATAGAGGGATTTTAGGAGCAGCCATGGAGCTCCTTTCGTGCAGAACAATGGTAAGGATGATGAAGTTTAGTTCATGGCTAATCAAGGTAGGTTTTACAGAAAAATGGGATGATTTTCGGACAAAGGTGAAGGAGAAACAAAGCTAGAAATTCTGATTGGTCCTTCGCTAGGCTTTCTGGAAATTCTGTGCAGATTTTTCTGCCATGTCTTATCCGATTTGCTGCAGGTTTGAAGGGATACTAGAAGGTCCTTTAAGACTAATTTTCAGCCTTCTTTATGGAGGAAAGACAAGGTTGAATTGCTGGTTGAAAAGTTGGAAGAGACAACTTGGTTCTTGGCTCACCAAGTTGCAAAAACTGCCCAGGAATTTTCCTAGTTTGCGCAGCTTTTGAGCAGTCCGGTTTTGGCTGAAGTTTTCAGCCTTCATGCTGAGTGAATTGGTTATTGTTCTGGCCCTATTTGAGAGGGAAATATGGCTGAAGATTTTGATAATTGAACTGATCAAGAAGCTGGAAAAATTTCCAGATTACTAGATGAAGAAGATGAACACACATAGGTTGGAGTTTGAAGGTTCAACCATGGAGATTAATTCTCTTGGTCAACAAGATATCCTTCCATAGACATTTTTGAAACCTCAATATCACAGAACCTTGCTAGAATTTTTTGGAAATAAAATTGGCTTAGATAAATTGAACAACCTAATTGATTAAGAATTAGGGAAAGCTAGAGATAAAAAAGGATATGAATCCCTTAGAAATTTTTGTAGGGCACAAGTATAGGATTAGGACATTCCTTTCATGCCTCCCCTAGGACAACACCCTCCTACTCCTCCCTAAAGCATGCAAGGGCCGAAATATAGCCTACCTAACAAAAATAAAATTTAATCATGCTAAAACTTAAACGATGGAATTTGAACTCAATACCTCAAGGATTTATTCCAAAGCCCTAACCTCTAAACCACAACAATTCTTGTTCTTATTTTTTCTCTCAAATATTTTTCCTATTTAATCCTCAAGCTATCTCCCTATTTTCACCTCAAGCAAAATTACCATTTTGCCCTTCCTACTCAATAAACACAATTAAGCCATCTAGGTTACAAATCATGTATCCCAAGCACATAAAAGCATACAAAAACATATTTATGCATGCAAGAAAATATGATATGCATCCCGACTCCCTTACTCTAGGGTTGGTTTTAATTGGGATTTCATAGATTGATTGTGTAATTTGTTAGTAATATTTTTTACATTAAAAAATACGCATCAAGTTTTTGGGTCGTTGCAGAGGATGGACACTATCAGAAACACTCGAATCTTGTTGATTTAACCTTTGTTGTATTTGTTTATATCACGAACTTTTGTATTTAAGTAGTTTGTGAATATTTCTAATTTGTGTATTTTTCTTTTCTTTATTTTTCTGTTATTTTTTATTGTTTTTATTTTTATTTTTTATTTGATTTTTGCTTTTCTTTGAGTGTGAGATACAAACCATCATCATGGACAATTATTTATGGGAACAATGTCAAAGGAGCTACAATGATGATAGATTGACAAGGTTACAAGCTCGGATTAACGCTTTTTGTGAGACGTCACTTGAAATTTCAATCAAATCCTTTGTTGCCAACACAAACATATCTATTAGGGGGTACAAAGAATCTTCCCAATGAATGAGTCATCAAAGAACACAATTAGTTAAGTTGGTTGAAGATGTCATGAGAGCCCATACACTTGTAGAAAAGGATACCCAAAGAGAAGAGAGAGGATATGAAGAACAATTGCCCAATGTAATAGGAAATTTTTTTTATTCTATTCTATACTCTCATATTTTTCAATTTTCTTTGTCACATGAATTTTTAGGTACCCCTCAACTCATAGAGCCTAATTATGCCATGATGATGTGTTGAATTTACCATGCCTTAAGGAGTTGGATCTTTCAATGCAACATTATAAAAAGTCTTTAGAGGATGGTGGTAATCTCCACCCTTCACCCCAATTTCAGGGAGGTAAATTAGTATTTGTAAAAGCATTGAAAAGCAAGAATTTCTTGATTCTATCTTTATGAACTCAATTGCTAAGTTTTAAGGGGAATTTTAATTGTGACAAATCTTTTAAAGGGAAAAAAGGTGATTTCGAGTTTGATGCATTCTTTAAAGACCATGTGCACTTATATGTTGCCAAAAATATTTGTGTGTCTAAAGGAATGTTAGAGAATGAGGTTTATATGTTTTGCTTCGTTGAGAAAAATTGTTTTCATGAACTTTCTATTTTTCAAAACCCTCTCTTATTTCTACTTTCATCATACCTAACCTTTTTCAATGAGCTCTAATTTCTTTTACAGAGGCTTGATGAGAAAGCATGATGAGTGGAAAGAGTTTGTTTCTTTGTCTTAGGTTGGGTATTCTTTACTCGGTTAAGTGTCTTTTCCCTCCCCCAAAAAAGGAAAATATTTTCTAGTTTGATTAAAAATGATTAATGTCTAGGTTTTGCATTTTGCATTATCTTTTAATAGAAATAATATCCACATTTAAATCTTAAGAACTAATTTAATGTAAGTTTAAGTCCTTGGTGTAGGCCAAGGTTGGAAATTTTCCCAGAAAATTATCAAATATAAATCCTCAAGAGAGAAGATAAGTTTAGAGAAGAGAATTTAATAATTTATTTTAAAAGATAAAGCTGGATTTTCTTTATATATATATATATATATATATATATATATATATATATATAATATGTGCTGCGGAAGCCTCATGTTACGACACATGGCACTGTGAATTTAAGATTTTTTTAGAGTTTTTTTTTTCCTGATGAAGAAATTTTAAGGGTTTTTTTTTTTAAAAATATTAGGGTTATCTGAATTAAGATAGAACTAATCAGAGTTATCTGAATTCAATAAATTCAAATTTCTGAGACTTACTTCTCTTATTTTACAAGACATCTTTCTAAAAGGTTAGCTAAATAGCTTGTAGTAGAGTTGATTTACGGTATCCCCCTCTCCTCTCTAGGTCAACTGTTGCATACCCATTTATCTCCTCCTGACTATCATCCCGTGTGCTGACTACGACACCCCAGCCGTCGCAATTGCTGACGCCACTGGAGTCTCATCGGAGAATTCAATCGGTGCGGGCGGAGACTTTATGTGCCCAAAATGAGTTGGTACGCCTATATGTGCACAAAATTTTGAAGGTGATAAAGCCTTTGTTGATTAATGAAGATTATTATACCTGTGTTGAAGGCAAGGAAATTATCTCCAATCTTAGCAAGGCTGTTGGTATAATAGAGACGGATTTCGTCCATAAGGGTGGTGAATATTGGGGAAAAAAATGGATTTTTGCAAACTAAAGGGTTTTTGGGCAATAATCGAAGACATTTTAGAGTATTTGCAACCTCATCAATCGCAAATGACGCCTCAAATTACATAGCAGTAGCGCCAATCTTTTTGCCCGAAGGGCCCTGGCAGCACGTGATGCACGAATGGTGCTTTGTAATCTTATGACTTTTGATTGCATCATGACTTGAAAGGCTAAATTTGTGCATATGCAAATTAATGACAACTGGATTTGCCATTGTTTAATGACACTTTACAGAACACACGTTATTCATACTTATTTGTAGCCTTTAAAACTAAACATCTAATATAGTGAATCAAGTTTCAGGCAGATACATGTTAATTTACAAAATGAGGGTCAAGAACGCAATAGGAGTATAACCACCAAAAGCATTACATATGCACAAAAGATAACATATGGCTGGTATTAGAATGAGCAACCCTCCTGCTAGCAACTTATTTGACAGAATAACCATGTTACTAATACACTACATGCCCAGGCAACGAAGCGTGATGTCTTTGCAGAGGAGTACTACTTTCACCTTTACCATCGTTTTCCTCCAAACGTGCAAATTGTATCTTGAACAGATCAAACCCCCTAAAGTGACAGTGAACAGGATCGTGGATGGTATTTAGTAATACAAAAGCAGCAAAAAATTTTAGGCATACCGAAATGAAGGTAAAGAAGACTGGATGAGTATTTAATTTGAAACAAAAATTCTATGTATTTATAATTTTAAAAAAATAAATGGATTCCTCCCTTGCATCTCACGGGCAACAACCTAGTACTAAATCGAAGGAGTCATATTCTTCAAGAAGTGGTAGTTGGAATTATCTAGGATAGATGAAGTTTTTATCAAATAAATGTTAAAGGAAATTTTAGAAAAGATAATTTGCAATTTTATAGAAGGTAAATAAAAGAAATCAGAATTTTCCAATCACATATCATTAAAATTCAAAATGCTAGATTTTAGGAAATTTCTTCTCCAAATGGCGGATGGAAATTCTTAAAGAAATAAAATCAGATTTTATATCTAAATAATATTTATATAAAAGATATTGAGAAAAAGAAATTAAAAGATAAAATTCCAAGTTTTTATCACTTTATTTCCAAGATAAACACACTCCTAAATTTTAGGGGGAAAACCCTCAAAAGATGGCAGCTAGCTTAAGGAATTTCGGCCAAGAAGGGAAAAGATAAGTATGGAAAAGAAATGTATAAGTTGGAATTCAAACTCCAGTTGCAAGTCCTTAATCCCAAGATTCTAACCACTAGTCCATGTTAGATTTTGTAAATATTTTTCCCAACAAATTCTCTTCACCCCTAGCTTCTACACATCTATCTCATAACAAAATCTATTCAAATAATTCATTCTCCATCTAACACAACCATAGCATCAACTGAACAAGGTAATCAAGCACGCACATACAAATACACACAACCATCAAACACACACATAAATGCTTTAAAACTCCATATGCACATGTAAGATGTCATACAATACCCATATTTTCCATGCACTAAGGGTAGTGTTAAACGGGATACTACATATATGTTACAGTAAATTAAAACTCAACAGTAAATATATGAAATCAAAACTTAATTCTATGTAACTAGAGGTGTGACTTGCCCCTAACTACGTGTCCTTTGGACCCTTTGCTTGCCGCCACCAGTGGAAGCAAGCTAGCCCCCAATGTTGGTTGGGGGAAAGGGGGCATTTAGATTGCGAAGGATTCAATCCAACCATAGGTTCCCCGGCTATGACTTCACCCCAATCGAAGAATAAGATTTGTATACTTATAACTCAAGGTGAACATACAAAATCATCACTTACATTCTAAGCTACTAGAGGTCTTAAATTAAGATCTATTTAATTTTTATTAATAGATAATAACAATTTTATCTACTTTTTAATGTTAATGATAACTAATTATGTCAATTTGCTCTCTTTAAAATTGGTCTATGCAAAATGTTTTGAATAAAAAAACGATCACTACCTATGTAAAAATATTCATTTTTAATTGACTCATTCTAAAATATACCTTCTTTGATCTATGGGATGCATTACTAGAATGCATTTAAGGGTAGGGTGATTTCATTATGCTAATTTACTCTTCGATTTTATCAATTTATACAAAAAAGAAAAAATATTATAGAAAATATATTTATATAATGTGACATGATAAGAATATACATATTTAACAAATATATTTTGAATAGGTTAAGACGCATCAGATTAGCAAAAAAAAAAAAAAAAGGTTAAGACGCATCAAATAATATATTTTATTTTTATTTTTTAAAAATAATAATTGCAAATTTAAAGATACAAAAATTATTTTAATAAAATATATTTTAGAAATGCAATGAGTTTAGTTTAAAAAATTCTCAAAAAAAAAAAAAAAAAGTCGCCATGAGATTGTTTATCAAATTAGCCCAAAAGGAGGTGGGCCCCACTATTTTGTCAATTTGATTTGAATTTCGCTTGTCAGTTGAAAGTTCAGTCAGTAGCACATGTGCCATCTCTGTCGCTATAAATATCCCTGTGCCCCTTGTTTTTCTAGTGGAAACTGAAGATTTCTTCGGTTAAGCAAATCCCTTTCTCTTGCTTTCCATCATTTAAGAAGAGTTCCATTTTGAGTCCGGAATCCGTAAGAGAAGAAACGAAGTTCAAAGAAGAGAGAGATGGCTGAGGAGAGACTGCATGAGAGTATAAACATTGGTGGTCAGGAAGTCACTTCGCCGCCAGTTCGTCGGGTGCTTCTCATCTCCGCGGGTGCAAGTCATTCCATTGCTCTCCTTTGTAAGTTACAAGCGCGAGCGCGCGCGCACACACACACACACTATCTCTCTCGTGATTTCATGTGATGAATTAAAATTAAATTTACATGGACAAACATACCTTTAGGAGAAGATTGAGGACTGTGTCTGTACATATAATTATAGAACTGTGTGGAAGTTCCATAATAACTGTTGTCTATACATATAATTATAGGCTTACGGATTACCTACTACCTGGCGGTCCTGCGGACTAAAATGTTCCACGTCTTCATTTGGCTTGACGCTAATTAATGCGTGTGAACAGTTTAGATCCTTTTGAATAGTAAATTTTTGAGCTTGGCTATGATCGCGTTGAAAATGAAAACTTGGTGCAATTTTTGGTATGTGTTAGATAAATAACACAAACAAGTAGGCGGATACAGAGTCGGTGTTTCTTGGGATGTGTCAAGATATCCCACGTCAACTCGTCTATAATCCAAAATGGTTCTTTAGTGGTCTTAGACAATCTTCTATCACTAGATCTTTTAGTTAGAATTAGGCTAACATATTTTCAAAATAGTATTAGAGCCACCTACTTGATGTTTGGCCACTCGCATATGTTTGGTCATACAAATTTGATGGTCCAAGTATCCATTATTGGGCATGAGATGGTGTGTTAAGGGATTCACATCAACTAGTAGTTGATCCAAAATGGGCTTTATATTTTCAACAGGTTGTGCAAGAGAGTAACTGCAATAAGATATAATGCAATATGCATTTAAATTGTAGAAAAGTGTTATTATTAGTAGGAAGTATTGCCGGTTTTAGAGCATTTGTGAGTAAAACAGAGTTCTTAAATGTGTTTTCCAAAAGTTTGGAAGAGTTTATCTTGGTTTGGCATACACCTTTTGGAATCTAGGAAAGAGTGTTTCTCAGAACCTATGGTTCTATACACATACAACTATTCTTTACCTCGCTTTTTGTTCAACACCAGCCCTTCAGGTAGTGTAGGTTAAATTGGTTTTAAAAACTGATTGTAGAACCGTTTTATCTACAATAGGCATCTTAAACAAATAGTATTTCAGTGATAAGAGCGTTAGCGCCACTTCACGATCTACTTGACATATCATGGTTCATGTGAGTTTGGGTATCCAAGTGTTTCTCCTTTTAGGTTGCTTTGTTTGTTTTGTTTGTTTGTTTTCTCTCCCCCACTTCCTTCCTCTCTCTTCCCCCTAAAGAAACTTCTCAATTTGTTGGCAGAATAAAGTTTTTCTTTTTTTTTTTTTTTGTTTTTGGAATTTTTTTATCATTTGAAAATAATTTAGTGAATGTTTGATACCTATTGGTGAGTACTCTGAAGTTTATAAATCATAGAGCAGTTTGATAACTTGTCACGTTTTTCCCCCATTGTGGTGTGCACAGTTTGTCGGGAGGTAGCAATTAACAATGTAACTGTTTGCTGAAATTGATACCTAATTCTTCGTCCTACTGCTTTTTCCTTTTCTGGTTGCAGCCTTGCTTGTAGTTCCTCTGGGAAAAATGAGTGATGATGAATAGTTTCCACTCTTAAGCGAAAAGGCCTTTAGCATATTCAAATTGCATAGAAGCAGGTGTGGCCGGCTTTAGAAGCATAGCCAAGGTATTTCCCCAATTTTTATTGCACTTATTGATCAAATCTAGGTGAAAAATGATGAAAATTGAGCTTGAGAAAACCAGACCTAGGGGAGTGAAAGCAGAGCAAGATGGTAGGTGGTTTTTAAGAATAAGTCAGCTCAAAAATCACAGGACACATTCTGTATTCTGATTGTCACTTTTCTCTTTTGCTTGTGACATGACTTTCCTATTAGTCTGATTGTCACTTTTTTTCTTTTTTTTTTAATTTGCTTCTTTCATTTTTTTCCCGGTTTCCAATCCTTTTACAAATTGGATTCTTCTTATTTCTTGGACATTGGTTCTCCTTCGATCAGATCTTGGTCTTTTTTAACTTAAAATCTTCAAACATTTTCTACAAAATAAAATTAGACAAAGTATAAAATAGTCCAAATAAAACATAATAACGCAACTAATAGGCCTTGGCCAAATAATAAAATTTCCATAATAATATTATTAACCCTTCGAACCCAACCCAATTTATAAAGTAATTGGCAAAATAACCTTTGTCCACACTAAAATTATGCCAAAATTTAACATTAAGGAAATAAATTAACATTTTAGCCTAATTAACCAACTAAATGTTTGAAAATAAATAAATAAACACACACACACACACACGCACTCACACTCACACTCACACCAGTACAGAGTTATAACTGAATATTTGTTACAAACAACTAAAAGCATCCTCACATTTCTTGTAGATGTGATCTTCTAAATTCTCTTAGTTTTGTCTTTGCCTTGTACATCATTCTCCTTTGCATTTGAAAAAACATAATCTCAATCTTTGAAGTGCATCAGGATAAGAAAACGTGTTGGATGTAATTGCCTTTGATGGCTTAAGTCTTGATTGTTCTTTTTCTTGATAAGAAGCCATTGGTGGTAGAAATGAACCTGGTAAAAATTCTTTCTCAACTGCATAATTGACCCTAGGTGGAATAACAAAATCCATGTAGGGAATAGCAAGAAACTTAGGAAAGATATACTTGTTCATCCATTGCATGAATCTCAATCTTTTGCTCATGATTGACAATAAACTGAGCTTTAGTTTTGTGGTTCTTTAGTGTATGTTGCAGCTTCTTGTGACAATCCAAGGATGTTTTGTGGGTGAGTAGGAATAAATACTTTAGTGGGTTAACTACAATTATGTCCTTAAAAAATTGCATTTTTTGCAATTTAGTCCATTTCGTTATCTTTCAACAAAGATGCCCTCAAAAAATGTTCAAAATTTTGAATCACACCCTTTTGTAACATATTGACTTCAATCTGACCATTTGATTGGGCAATGTGCAAAAAACAAAACTTTGGAGGGGTAAATGTGTAGTTTTACTTATTTTACTTTTTTGCATTTCTTTTTTTTTCTCCTTTTCCCCTTCATTCTGCAGCAATCTTTTACCATTGTAATGAAAGGGAAAGTGAGCCTAGAAAAAAAAGAAAAATAAAAATTAAGTTATATTACCTCTATGTCCCTACAAATGTTTTCAAAGTTGCCAAAAAGCCTGGTCAGACAGTCAAGTTTTGGCCCTTCTGTTAGAAAAGGGACGGAAGGTCCTGATTGGAAATTTTGTGCATTTTTGGAGGACATTTTCACCGCAAAACAAAGAGAGAGACATAATTGCAGAAAGTGTTATTTTTGAAGGGCATAATTGAATTTAACCCATACTTTAGTTATAGGAGCTTCTATTGGGGAATCAGGAAGCATAACACATGTTGGTGCCTACTGTCTGATTATTTTAACTGAAGCTAGAAACTGTATGCTTTTGCCTTAGAGTCTGTTGCTTAGCAAGAAAAGCATTTATAGAAGCTTTGATGAAATTGATAGTGGCATCCGAAGAATCAATGTTCATTTCTGAAGAAGCTATTCTGGAATTAAACTCTTCCCTATAAGCTTTAAGACTGTTTGAAAGAGGTTCATATTGTGATGTAAGTTCGGCCTTTGTGGCTGTGATGATTGAAACAAAATAGGAAAAGACCAAGGTAAAGAAGGATTCTTTGGCTCTGATGGCTAACTGATGCGGCACCATTTCAGGTTTAATGGTTGTCGATATGGTGTGGATCAATTTAGGAAGCAGTGTTGAAAATTTAGAAGGGAGAAGAGCTTAGATTTAAAAGACCAGAAAGAAAGAGAAGGCAAGAATGCAGCAAGAGAATAGGAAGAAAAGAGGCAAAATCTCACGACAGATAACTCTAATTTCATCATTCAACAATCACCTCCCCATCGTGGAGCTGTTACGAGGATATTTATAAACATTAAAAGCAAAATTACTTCAAAGATAAGTAAACATAAACCTAAAGTAACTGGAATCCCAAGAAACATAAAAGCCAAAATCTTTGACCAAAACTAATACATGTGGACTGCTTAAAATTATTTTCTGTGAGCTGAAAATTACACTAACCACCAAGACACTAATCCCTAGAGAAATAAACATTCAACTATTATAGGACTGAATATTTATCATGAACAGCTAAAAATATTTTCACCTTTATTATAAATGTGATCTTTTAAATCCTCCTAGTCTTGTATTTGGATTCTACATCCACAACTTAAAGTATCTATTAAATTATTGCCTTGTGGAGCAATTTTATATCTCATTTGTCACAGCTGGAAATGTTGTCTGCTCATGGGGAAGGGGAGAGGATGGGCAACTAGGGCATGGTGATTCTGAAGATCGATTTTTACCAACTCAGTTGAGTGCACTGGATGGGCAAGCAATAGTATCTGTTACTTGTGGAGCTGACCACACAACTGCATACTCAGAGTCACAAATGCAAGCATACAGCTGGGGATGGTAGGTTTTTTCCAACAAAAATCTCAATAATACGCTTGTGCTTACTTTTTTTTCCCCACCCCTTAATTAATGATAAAGACATAGCTCTCCTTTGCTCTGTTTTGCTTAAAAAGGATGTAACATTCGTTAATTATTGGTCAGAAACCTCACACTGTTGCTTATGCTTAAAAAAACAAAAGAGTGCAAGGGTAAAAGGATCTCAGTTATTTAAGTTGGTTATTTTTTTTAGTTTTATATTTATTTCATTTATTCAGAATAAGGAGGTTTGGATGACCTTTTTACCAATGCATAACTGCTGGTCTAACAATTTCTTAAAGTACTTATTGTCAGATGATCTTGTGTTGGCAATTAATTTTTTCACGTCATGGTGTAATAATAACTGTTTGTATACATGGTAGAAGACATCGAGAAATATAAGTGGCTATAAATATACCTTCTGCTGTAGAAGCAACAATGATAGGGCAGGTCATTTTCTGACTTTTCACCTTTGTTGTTGTTGATTTGTTTAATAATAATTTTTTAAAAGATGTTTTGATGGGGTGGATTAAACACAATCCATTTGATTCACCTAAACCTAGATTTCTTAGGTTGTAGAATTTCTAAAAATTTCATGTCGGCCAAACTTTTTTGAAAATTAAAGGTGACCGGAATGTCATATAATATTATATTTTATCCTCATAAATAATTAGGAAATAGTTGCTGAAAGCATATAACCGAATTTATGTGAAAATTTTGCCCTACTGATGAGAAATGAAGTGTTTTGTGAAAAGTATTGAGCTATTAATATGCAGAATGAATTCTTTCATGTATTTCAATGACGTATATACAAGATACCAGGACCTATTATGGTAAACAGATCATACATAAAGTTGTAGTTGTGCGTTTGTGCCTAAACTAAGGGAAACTATGCAGGAAATATAGAGGATAAAGAAGAGCAAAATAGGAAAGAAGGATAGCTTATATCACAGCTCATTCCTGCTGACTCTCCCCCTCAAGTTGGGGCACAGATATGACAAATGCATAAATGGATACCCCTAAATATTTTTAAAATTTTGTAATTTGACTCAGAAAATTTAAAATTTTTTAAAAATCCCTTTAAAATTTTATAATTTTGCCCACTCCCCCCCCCCTCCCCCAATTATTTATTTATTTATTTATTTTTTATATAAATTATAACATTGTTCCCCTTGTATAATTTGTCTCCCAACCCTAAGCTCTTGGTTCCATCCCTACACACATGCCCAACTTAGATAACAATGTATGGAAAGGTCTACTTGTGTCAACATAAGTCATAACGTCATCCAACTGATCCAGACTTCTAGTGACAGGAACTTCTACCATGCTAGGATCCGGATTATCTTTAATATAGTTCCTGTCAAGTTTGATATGCTTAGTTCTATCATGCTGTGCTAGATTATTAGCAATCTCAGTGGTTGCAATATTACCACAAGATAATACCATAGACTTTTGTTTGGACCGAACCCAAGTTCTTTTAAAAAGAATCTTCAGCCAAAGACAATTCTGTGATTGCATGATGCATAGCACAGTACTTAGCCTTTGCACTAGATATGAGTCCACATTCTGTTTTTTACTTCTCTAACTCACCAAATTGCCTCAAACAAACGACGAGTATCCATAAGCAGATTTTCTATCTGACCTACTACTTGCAAAATCAAAGTCTGTATATCCCACGACATCAAGAAATCCGTGTTTGGAGAAAAAAATACCTTTACCTGGAATTGATTTTAAATAAGCCAAAATTCAGTTAAAAAACATACTTGGATTGTGCATAAACTGGCTTGTGACACTGACTATGTATGCTAAATCTAGCATTTTGTGAGTTAAGTAGATCAATTTTCCCACTGTCCCTTGATATCTCTCCTTGATTGTTGGAATTTGATCGCAATAAGTTGATAGACCATGATTCCCCTCAATAGGGGCATCTATAGGCTAACAAGCAAGAGTTACCTGTCTTGGCTAGGAGATCCAGAGTATGCTTCCTTTTGGGATAGAAACAATCCTTGCTTAGACGGAGGGATTTCAATGCCTAGGAAGTAATGAGAAGTCCCAAATCCTTTATCTCGAATTGTTTGGCCAAATAGCTTTGAAGTTTCTCAATTTCATCTATGTTGTTACTTGATATCATCAACATAGATGACAAGCAAGGTAATATCATTATAATCATGTTTGTAGAACAACAAATGATTTGCCAGAGCTTGCTCCTTTATTGCATGACTCAATCTCCCAAATCATCGTTGGTGATTGCTTTAATCCACAAAAATGCATTTTTCTAGTTTGCATACCTTTCCTTTTCCAGTGTAAATTCCATAGGTGGATCCATAAATGCTTCTTTTGTTAACCCCCATGAAGAAAGACATTCTTTACATCAAACTGTTGTAGGGGCCAGTCTAAATTTTTTGCAAGTGACAATATGATGCAAACAGTGTTCATCTTGGCAATTGGCACAAAAGTTTCCTGATGGTCAATACCATAGGTTTGGATATAGCCTTTTACGACCAACTTAGTTTGTATTTTTATGATGAAGAAATAATTTTTTGTGATGAAAAATTTTCTAGCTTGGATTTTTATAGCTAAAGTTTAGATTGTTTGGCTGTACAGATACAATAATCTATTAATAATATAGTAATAGTAATATGAATGACTCGCCATTCACTTGGATTTGGGTCATAGTCATTATATAGGAGAGATGGCCAAGTAGTTCAATGCGTAGCATTGGAACTGCAATGTGGGTTTTGTTTACCAAGGGTTGGAATCCTCTCTTTCCATTTTAATTTATGGATTTTACTAACAACAGTGGGAAATGGGTAACCATATACCAACTTTCTTTGCTTTTGATTCTTTTATTCCTAATTACTGTGAAACATTATCTACTTGAAATGTGACAAGGGTTTTAATTGATCTCTTTCAATTTTAATTTATGGATTTTACTAACAACAGTGGGAAATGGATAATCCTATTCCGACTTCCTTTGCTATTGATTCTTTAGTTCTTAATTGCTGCGACACATTAATTTCTTGAAATGTGACTCATTAACTACTTGAAATGAAACTACTAGGAAAAAAAGAGTAGCCAAGGAACAAAGGTATTCCCTTGGTCTAGTAGCTAGAAAAGGGAGAAAATCCGAATCAACCATGCATTAGTTATATTTATATATGAAAAGTAAAAAACGAGGGATATAATGCAGGGTCTTCCAAAAGTGGATCAAGTGTTAGAAGTGCGCTCAATTGATTCAACATCGATGAATCTAGAAAAGAGGATTGGAACAAATATTTAATAAGAATTCTTGGGATTCCTTGGGGATTCTTTCTTAGAGTTGAGCTAACTATAGTGCAAAGTCTTATCTCTTTAGCCAGTACGACCCAAAGTTTTATCGATCCCAAGCGGTACAGATTTATAATAGGTGTCTAATGTATTTTCTATTTTTTTCTTTCTTTCCACTAGAGGAACTAACTGAATTGTTGCATGCAAGATGAATGAGATGCACTCTGGTAGAAGAGATCTGTTATTGAACCATCTCATTAGGTATAACAAGACATCTCTTAATACTAAACGTTTCATATCTGAAGTAACTTCTCAATAAGCTGCTTGAATGTTAGCAAAGGCAGCTCCTGGGGGCGCTTCGAGGTGTGAAAATGAGAGAGATTTTTTTTGCCATAGAAAATTAGTTGATTATTCCTTACCAAAGAATTTCCACGGTACATTAAAACAATCATTTATTGGACTTACTGATTCCTAAGAAGGGAGTCATTCCTTTCACTTCCTTGATTTTATGGAGTCATTTGATTTTGTAATAAAAAGAATAATGAATAAAAAAAAGTAATGGCTTGGGTTGTGTAGCTATAGTCAATCTACAGTAGAATATAAGGTTTTGGTGGAAAAATTTCAGTTTCAGTTTACGATTCTCATCTCTCTCTTCTTTCTTTCCATTTTTTTTAGGTGTGGAGGAATGTCCTGAAGATACTGTAGTATAAATTTAGAAGAGGTGATGGGGCAATTTTTTATTTTGTTATAATTCCTTAAATGCTATAGGTCTGATCATGTAGAATTTGACTAATTTCTTATTGAACAAAAGGGCATGAAATATATCAAATTGATTTTTCGATCAAAAGTACTTTGTGAAATTTTTGGTTTTCATCTTCCTCTATCCCTATCCCATAGGTAGAGGTATATTGTTTGAATCAATAGAGAACTTCCTTTTCTCTTCTATATGAATTGATATTATTCTGTTCCAATTTCTTCCTGAAATCTCCTTCTCTCTTTGTGCAGTGGTCAATCCTTGCCTTCTACGCTAGAGAATAGCAAGGTCGAAATTTTGTCTTGGTAGGACATGCATTTCTATTAGCATAAGAATCATAAATGAAGTAGTTTGGGGTTACCTTTATCCTTTTTTATAGTGATGAATCTTGTGTGTGCCCCTAAGCATGGAGTTTATCCATTTTTCGGTGTCTGAAAGAAGTGTGGAAACACATAATAACTCTTGAATGGAAATGGAAAAGAGATGGAACTTCAATTCCTTCGAAATCGGTCTTTAATCCTATTTCTAATTGGGGTAGTTGAATTTGATTTTGACCATTATTTTCATATCTGTACTAGTGTGAAAAGAAGGTCTGACTCCAAGTTGTTCAAGGATACTAGCTTTGAGTTTCTCGACCCTTTGACTTAGGATTAGTTGGGCTTATGTCTCAGTGCGGGTAGGGAAGTGATAGCTTAACGGTAGAGTGTCGCCTTAATATGGTGGAAGTCTCCAGTTCAAGCCTGATTATCCTTACGCGAAATGTGAGTTTTTTCTATTTGGTCTTGCTTCTGGGACGTGAAATTCAATGAGAATGGATAAGAGGCTTATGGAATTGACCTAAGGGGCAGGGATGGCTGTATTTCTGGGAGCGAACTCTAGGTGAAAATGAATTGCATGGATACAAGTTATGTTTTGAAATGAAAGACAATACGAAATCCACGTTGTTTGTGAACAAGGAAACTATAAGTAATGTTACTACGAATCCCATGGATGACATTGAGGAATAGCTAGAAAGGCATTTCGGGAATTGGTCTAATTCTATCTCCATTCATTCCGTCTGAAGAAATAATTCCAAAGAATTGATGTTTCTTTTAGTTGTTGGATATCTCTCTTTGACTAGACAATGGATGATATTACGAAACCTCATTACTAAAGGAATCGAAATGACCTTTGGATTGATCCAAAGATTCTTTTAGTTGGCTAAAATTTGTTACTTGAACAAGAATAGATGTTGTGGAATCATAAATTGAATATTTATGAAGAGTTAAAAGCCCTTACCAAATTAGCTGTACCTCATGTGACTGGTTACTAAAGCTATGTGGATTTTGCATCAAAGCATTGGTCGTTTCCCCTTTGATACAGCATTATGATATCTCTACTTACGATATCTACAGAAATCATGGAGCTCCAGCTTTGGTTCTATGTAATCTGATGTGAGGGTTATCCGTTCCAAATGAATGCCTAGATGTGATAGTCCAAAATAAGTTAAATGGATAAAAGATTAAGAGTTAAATGCATTTTTCTCATTCAAACTTGATTAGCACACCATGCCTTGAATGTCTAGTTGCTTCAGTAGCCCTTCAAACTTCTCAAATCATTGCAATAATGTGAGGACACTTCAAACCATGCTATAATTAGTAATTTCCCTTTTTCATTCAGCCTTTTATTTTCTATTTACTTTTGTTTTCTTTCTTTTGTCTTTTCTATAATTTTAACCTGCATAGTCCTTCATCATGAGGGCGAGCTTTGGCGCAATGGTAAGTTGCTCCTTTGGTGACCAATAGGTCACGTGTTCGAACCGTGGAAACAGGCTCTTTGCAAAAAATGCAAGGGAAAGGCTGCATACATTATGTGGTTCCCTCCCCCTACTCGCGCGAGGCGGGGAGTGCTTATGCACTGGGGTTTGCCCCCTTTTTATATTCCTTCATCATCATCATCATTATCTTTTTCTTCTTCATCCTCTCCTTTTCCCATGATTCTTAACCTCCAAAAAGTATGAATATAAGAGGGCTGTGTGTGGATTGCAAATGTGGGAAGGCAATGGTGTTGGTTGGTGGCTAAACAGCGGCAGTGATAGAGCTTTTGCTTAAGCAAGTCTCTGAGCAGTTGATGGCAGTTTCTAGTGCCTACTCCTTGATAGGAGTTCATTGCTATAATTGTTTGATTGTTTTAATGAGTAACAAAAGTAGGTCTAGCTTTCTTTTTGTTTTTTAACTTTTTGTTGGATATATATGTTTTAGTATTGTTTAGAGGATTTTGTTAGCAGATCTAAATTCTTTATGGTGATAGGATTTTTTGGTGATTTTAAAATTGCTTTTGTCGCTTGAATATGGTGGCTGAGGGGGTTGGCTGTTCGTTTAATTCTATTGGTAGTGGTGCTCCTTTTTTTGTTGCAGATTATGTGATGCACTATTCTCTATAGAAAAATATATTTTGGTGTTGTTTAATGTATCAAGTGTTATGCTTTGAGATCTTTCCTGTCCTTCATCTTTGTTGCTGATCTTGAATTATTTAGCTTATTGCCATTCGTTACAACCTTCAAATGCAGTGAAGTGGGCTGTCCTGCATATCACCTTTTACGAGTTTAACTTTTACAACAAGTGGTTTTCCATTATTACTCATACTTTTGGAACTATACTGATCTTAATTATGTGCTTTGGAAATTCTGTAGGGGTGATTTTGGGAGATTAGGTCATGGAAACTATAGTGACTTATTCACTCCTCAACCAATAAAAGCATTGCATGGTTTACGAATAAGGCAAATTGCTTGTGGAGACAGCCATTGTTTGGCAGTAACTATGGAAGGCGGAGTACAGAGGTTGGTTATGCTTACTTATTTTTTTTTCCTTGGTATCTCCTAATATGGATGTGGATTTGTTTTTTGCATTATATACATGTCCATGGTACTGTGGACTAAGGATTTCCAAAACCAAAATGTTTTTTTAGGACTTGGTACTTTTTCTTTTTTTAAAAAAATTTTTACTCCTTCATTCTTCTTGGCACAGAAATTATATTATTCTAGCTTAGGGTAAAATTACAATTCCAATTATTAATGTGGAAAAGTTACAATTTTATGCTGAAATTCCCTCTGCCGCTCCCCCTGCTGTTCCTTGGTATGAAGGTGCCATTTTGTGACTACTTGGTGACATGGTTCATCTTTGAAAGGCATGCTTGTGCTTGTTAAGTTATTGAACGCAGAAACTTGCTTGTTCCTTTAAGAGCAGCTGATGGGCTCCCCAGTTAATATGTTGAGGAAAGAAATAAAGTCTTAACATGGTAAAACCTATTTGGACGTGCAGCTTTGACAAAAACAACTTCAAGATGGAATATGCATGTGTTAGCTTTCTCAAGACATAGGACGGCCTTTCCCTTTGGTCCATTCCTGTGAAGATACCAACCTGATAACTTTTTCTTTTGTTAGTTTTTCTTCAGCTGATCCTTGATTGATGCAGCCATAGATATCATCAGTTTGTGATCTTTAGCAGCTTCTTAAATTAATAAACCAAGTACACGCATGTCTTCCTTCTGCTAGAAATTAGATATCCCTGCTCTGGTAAGATTTACTTTTCCATTTTTGTCATCTCTTGTTGTATCACCATTCACCTTCAGTCTTTCTTTCAAAAAATTTTCCTTTTCTTTTTTGGGGGGTGGGAGGATGGGGTTTGAGGAGCATGGATATTATGGGGGAGCCCCATTTCTTGATGCTCTCAGCGCTTAACAATAAGCATTATTAATTTATGTAAGTATGTCAGGCCATGTTGGAGGGATATACAGGGTCATGTTCCTGGAGAAAATAGGCACAGTTTGGGACACTGCACAATTTCTTTTCCTAAAATCTGAAAGAGGTTGTCAGTGATCTTGATTTCAGTATCTATTGATTTATAACATTGTTAAAGAACATTCTTGTGTTCAACCACCTCTAAATTAGTACTACAACCCTGGTGGGCATTCATAAAGCAGAGGATCTCTATAATCCAACCCAAGAATTTTTCAACATAACTTGCATTTGTGATCATGTTATTGGATTTTTTTTTTTCAAAACCTGCAGGTTGTTTGAAAAGGTCATATCATTTTAAAATGGTGTAATTTTATCAGTTAAGAAGGTTACAGATACCATATGATGTTAAATATGCTTGACATGAAATATGAGAGCGGAAAAGGATATTGAATTTCTTACTTTTATGTATTAACATTACATAGTTGATTACAGGAGAAAAAAGACACTAAATCAGTCCTAAATCTTGAAAACTACCTAATCAAATCCCTTTAATTAAATCCTTCCATTTAAGGGATTGCAAACTTTTGTTCTTAATCTATTTATAACTCATTCTCCTAATTAATTTACACCTCATCTACATCTCAAAAATAGCTGATTTGTATCTTGAATTGATTAATCGAGTAAAACTTAATTTATTCGATAACGATTTAGGCTTATATACAGCCTTTACAATTTTGCATATAAGTCCCTAGAATTATTATCTATACTCTTCATTTCTCAATAAGACCCTAACAAAGATACAAATCTCAACACTCCCCCTCAAGATGGGCAGAAGATATCCATTAAGCCCATCTTGTTACAATCTTGAGAGATCTAATGAACTAAGTCCCTTAGTGAGACAGTCAGCCACTTGCTCTCTAGTAGTTACATGTCCCAGCTCCAATAGTCCACTATCTATCTTTTCTTTGATGAAGAACCTATCAATCTCCACATGTTTGGTTCTGTCATGTTGCACGGGGTTGTTGGCAATGCTAATTGCGGACTTGCTGTCGCACCACAACTTCATTTTGACTCCTTGATCTATCTTGAGCTCTACTAACAAAGCTTTCAACCACACCATCTCCGCAACTCCTAAAGCCATAGCCCTACACTCAGCCTCTACTGTCGACCTTGCAACCACTGACTGCTTCTTACTCTTCCAGGATACCAAATTGCCTCCTACAAACATGCAATATCCAGCTGTGGACTTTCTATCGTCAACACAACTTGCCCAGTCAGAGTCACAATAGTCCTCAATGTTTAGATGTCCATTCTTCTTGAAGATTAACCCCTTCCCTGGTGCACTCTTCAGGTACCTCAGAATTTGGTACACTGCGTCCATGTGGCCCTTCCTTAGGTCATGCATGTAGCGGCTCACCATACTCACAGGAAATGATATGTCAGGACGAGTGTGACTCAGATAGATGAGACGTCCTACCAACCTCTGGTACTGCTCACGATCAACCGGCTCTCCTGCCTCTGCGCTCAACTTGAACCTCTGATCAATTGGTGAAACTGCAGGCTTGCAACCCAACATGCCCGTCTCTGAACCTTCATCATCACCGGTGATAATCATATCATCCACATACACTGCTAACATAGTCATGTGACCACCTTGTTGTCAAAAGAACACTGTGTGATCAACATTGATTTGCTGATGGCCCATGCTTACCATAGCTCTTCTGAACCTGTCAAACCAAGCTCTAGGAGTCTGTTTCAACCCATACAGTGACTTCCTTAATCTACAAACCTTGTCCACTGTTTGTTTTGTACCAAAGCTTGGGGGAACCTCCATATACAGCTCTCCTAGCAGATCTCCGTGAAGAAATGCGTTTTTAACATCCAACTGATGTAGTTTCCAACCCCCATTTACTACAATGGAGAAAAGTGTCCTTACTATTCCCATCTTGGCCACGGGAGCAAAGGTCTCATCATAGTCGATGCCATATGTCTGACTATACCCCTTCGCCACCAACCGTGCCTTGTAGCGATCAATTTTTCCTTCCGGGGTCTGCTTCATTGTGAACACCCACTTGCACCCCATTGCCTTCTTGCCTGGTGGTAGTGACACTATCTCCCAAGTTCTGTTCTTATCTAGAGCTCCAAGTTCTTCTTGCATAGCTGCTTTGCACTTGGATCCTCTTTAGCATCCTGCCAAAACTTAGGTAAAGTAACAGAGTCCAAAGATGTAATGAATGCTTCATACGTAGGTGATAAGTTAGAGTATGAGACAAATTGAATAATATCATATGGGAAACCATAACGGTTGGGGGGAACTCCCGCATTATTGCGAGAGGTCCTCCTTACTATCATGGGAGTGGGATGAGAAGAAGGAATTATATCACCTGTGTTTTCTGAGTTTGAGGGTGGTGTGGGTGTCTCAGAAGTTGGAGTAGGCCGGGACAAGGGACTTGATGGCACTAGTGGTACTGCAGATGTTGACACTGGCACCTCATTCTGCCTCCTCCTGGTATACACTCTCAACTCCCCCTGTGCCTGAGTCCCAACACCTACGGGTTCCTCCTCTTCTTTGTTCTCGTGCTCCTCAACTGATTCTCTCCTCTCAACAGAATAAGGAATCGAAAAGGGAATTGATCTTACATTCACCAACCTCTCACCATTCTCCCCCTCTCACCTCATACCTTCTTTATCAGATAAGTCACCAATGGGGGAGGTCACCTCCAGTGTATAATATGGCTCAAACTCTCGAAAATGCACATCCATGCTTACAAACGACCTTTTCTCTACTGTACTCCAGCAAACATACCCCTTTTGGGTAGCAGAGTATCCTACAAAGACACATTTCACGGCTCTAGGACCAAGCTTCCTCACGAATGGTCTGTTGTCCTTCACAAAACACACCTAACCAAACACCTTCAATGGGAGGATCCCACCATTATCTCCTTTCAACATTTCACACGGAGACTTCCAGTCCAACACTCTTGAGAGCATCCTATTGATCAATTGAGTAGCTGTTAAGACCGCTTGCCCCCATAACTGCTTTGGGACATTCATCGCGATCATCATGCTTCTAGCTGTCTCTAGAAGGTGTCTGTTTTTCCTTTCTGCTACCCCATTTTGAGTTGGTGTGTGTGGACATGTAGTCTGAGGTTGTATGCCTTGAGCTGACAAGTATTCCGCAAATGCTCTATTGGTATACTCTGTACCATTATCAGACCTCAATATTTTCACCACTGCTCCATATTGAGTCTGAATAGACCTTTGAAAGTCTTTGAAGCAGTTAAATACATCACTCTTATTTTTCATCAAATACAACCAAGTAACCCGAGAAAAACAATCAATAAAAGTCATAAAATATCTAAACCCATTCATAGAACTCGTGGAACAAGGTCCCCAAACATCAGAATGTATCAAATCAAAAAGCACAAGAGCTTCTATGAGCAGAACTAACATAAGAACTTCTAGTAAGTTTTCCAAATTCACATGCATCACACACAACTTTCTGTTTTTTGGCATTTTCAAATAAAACTGGATACAACCGACTTAACACACTAAATGAAATGTGTCCCATGCATTGGTGATGTAGCATCAACACATCCTCAGCACTCATCTCAGATCCTCCTACTCCTACCTTCTCCACCATAGATATCAATGCTGAGTCCATCCTCTCACGATCCAGGTACCACAGTCCATTACGCCACGTGCCAGTCCCAAATCTCCGGCTCGTCTCCTTCTCTTGGAAGATCACCTTGGTTCATCAAAAGAAACCACACATTTTAGTTGGAGTATAGTGGCACTAATAGATAAAAGATTTACTGGGAAAGAAGGAGCATTCAAAACATTGGACAAAGTTACTGAACTCGTACAATTCACTGTACCCTTTACCAACCACAGGCTGTGCTGTCCCATCAGCGGTCTGGATGCTCTCTGGCATCGCTAAGTGAGTATAGGAAGAGAACTCACTAGCATTACTTGTCACATTTCGAGATGCACCAGAATCTACGATCCATTCTGGTGATCTAGTGGTGGGGATAGAGGCAAGAGCATGTGTGTTACCAGTACCTTTGGTCAATTGAGCATAGGTAGCAGTGTTACCCATGGGCAAAGAGGAGGTGGATGCATCCTCAATCGCACTCTTCTTGTCTCCATCACCTGTTGCTCTCTGCTTCCTTAGTATTTCTAATAGCGCTTGGTTTTCCTCAGTAAAGACCACACCCGCCTCTTCCTCTTCCTCCACTACCATTAGATTGGCCCGATAGCCTCTTCCACCTCTTCTGCCCCTACGGCCGTGACCACGACCTGCAGACTGCCCACGTCCACCTGAGTCTCTCTCCTTGGGTGGCTTAGGACAAGTCTGTTTCAGATGACCTACTTCACCACAGTTGTGGCACTGCCTAGTCTCCTGTTTGAACCCTGTGTTACCTGAGTTGGAGACCACTAGTGCTGACTTCATCCCAAGATGTCCGCCTGTCCCAACCCGTAGCTTAATACGACTCTCCTCCTGTATCATGGCCGAGACCGCCTCCTCAAGTGAAGGGATCCTCGTCTGAGCTAGCAACATCACTGTCCTTTGCTCAAATGCTGGGGCTAACCCCTAGAGAAATAACATAGTCCTCTCCTGAATCAAGGCCTCTCTTTCCTTACACTCAGGATCTTTACAGCCTATTCGAGGCGAGAAATGATCATGATCTAGCCACAAGCGCTCCAATTTTGTGGCATACTCTTGCACTGTCGGATTAGACAATCAGAGTGTTGGGTGTAGAGATGGAGGAGTATCTCACCCAGTAGGTGGATCCCCCACTGCCCATTGTTGAAAGAATACATTGAGAAGCTATCATGGTGGTAACCATGATATGGATTGTGTTACTATATTGTTGAATCATTTGCTAATCCCTGTTTAATGAATTATGAGTGTGATGAAATAGTGATTTATTGTGAACTGTTTTGGATTTATTGAGCAAGGCTCCTTGTGTAACACCCCACGACTACGTACCCTAAAAGGGCGGGGATATCGCCCCGTCCTGTAGGACAAGGGGTCTTTAGAACAAGGTATAAAATATAAAGGCAATCTCCAAAAGGATCAACTTAGATAAATAAAGAAATATTCTTATTACATCAGGCTCAACTTGGAGCAAAACGGAATAAAAAAAAATATTGTTTAGAAGCATAAGCAATAAATGTTTCCTAGAACGGATAGAGAAAATAGCAAAAGCTCCAACTATTACATGCCCCGCTGACTCAGCACAATCTATCTCCTGAAAACATGGTGTAAAACGGTGTGAGAATAAATCTCAGTAAGTCCTGTGTGTGCACATGGTGTTTTTAAATAGTTTGTGTATGCAAAGTGTAAAACATTTGTAAAAATAATTTGGCAAGTCATAAACAATCTCTTTTCGCAAGGAGTGGGTTTTTCTCATTGTCATACTTTGTACAAAATAAATCCTCCACTCGGATAAAAGTCATGTCATCACACGCTGGGCTCCATGAGAACAAGTTGGCTAAGGCACCACACTTTGTGCACCTTGTCCGGACCAGATTACCACACGTTGGGCGTTCTGATCAAGGTGAGTGTACAGCTCACTGGGTGAGATACTCCTCCATCTTTACACCCAACAAAACCATCCGGGTGTCCATGCCGGGAATATAAATAATACCTTTCAGGTATAATGCTAGCTCGGACCGGCCTGACCAACCAACACTGTCGCCTTTTCAAGCAGAGTTCATCTTCTGGAGGTGGCCTCCTGCCAGAAGATCTACGCTAGCCCTCCAATACTAGTATTGTTAGCCTACCCTTATTGAGTATTCAGCGAACATATCCGTCAATTCCTGATTCAAAATATTTTCAAACCTTGGCTTTGTAAAACGTGGTTTTCTTTAAAAGAGATTTCTAAAAATTTAAGGAAAAGAATAGTTTTCTTGCTAAAAATCGTTAGTTTGACAAAACCGTTTAAAGAATAAATATCCACGTTTAGAACCCAAGCAAACACAGTTTAACAATAGCTTTACAAAGCTTCACAACATAGACTTGCCATCACAACCTTTAACAAAACAGTTTATAGACGGACTTACCATCACAACATTTAATAAAAGAGTTTATGCAATGATTTACTTGATATGCCTCAGATAAATGCGATAAAAATCACCGCTGGCTTTCCTTAATTATCCTCCTGATCTAAACCATATAATATCATGATCAGGGTCTCAATTAATTCAAACATGCTCTAATCCCATTTATTTTCATAACAATTCGCAATCTCCTATTTAATTCCAAGTAAACTATTCAATCCCCAAAGATCAAATACTACGACCACATGTTTATCTCGCTAATAAACACCATTAAACTTTACTTTCGACATCAAGGGAGGGTATTCCCTTACCTTGCAACTACCGGGTAATGAGGTTTCGATGCTCCTATGGTGATCGTCCCGAGTTCGCTTGAGAAGAAGAGAGAAGCTACCTCCTTTGCTTCACTTGTCCAAAAATTTAGGAAGAAGAGGAAATCAGCCTCTATAGGGCGTGATTTAAGGGTAGAAGAAAGAGAAAAGAATCATTAGAGAAAACGGCATCAAGAGGTTGAAAGGATTTGTGCTTACCTTAAGGTGTGTTCGATTTTTGCTTGGAATAACTCTTTGTGTTTTCGAAAATTTGCTGAGAGATGTTGCTGAAATTTTCGTGTAGAATGGAGAGGGTAAACGGTGGTTATGATTTAAAGTTGGAGAAGATTGGTTTAGGGTTAGATGGTGATGTTTAGATAGACTCCTAATGGCTTTAGGTTTCTTGGACAGCAAATGCGAAATTTCCAGCTTGCGCGCGCCTCCTTGCTGCCGATTTTAGGGGAGTTTTATGGAAGGAAAAATTCTGCAATTTGCTCCTCTAAGCTGGCCGAAACACTGCTCAAAGGAAGGGTTGTATGTGTTCAGAATTTTGGGCCAAACAAGGAAGAGTTTGAGTGAATTTTGTTGACTGAAAAATCCTGTGCATGTGCTGTGAAAATTCTGTGGAAGTGTAGCAAGTTTTGGACTGGTTTGGCTGCTATAATTCTACCGAAATTTCCAGAGGAAAATTGAGGGTTTTGGGCGCTGAAAATAGCTTGTTCAGCTGGGGTTTTTAAGTGAATGATGGGTGCAGAATTTCGGTTGAGGTAGGAACATAAAGCTGGCCGAAAATCCTGCACAAAGCTGTCCGAATTTTCTGTGTATATGCTGGACGAATTTCAGTGTTTTTGTGTGAATAAAATTCTGATTTTGTGCAGCTAAGGTAGTTGAATTGTTAAGGAGTATTCTAGGTGGTTTGAGCTAGGATTTTCAGAGTTGGATTGTAGCTAAAGATGGCTGGAATTTCGGACAGCTTATGTAGATTCAAAGCCATAAGCTGTCCGAAATTCAGCTAGGAAAAGGAAGAAATCCTAGTTGAATTTGGATTGAAATAAAATCTGGTTTTATCAAGGATTTGGATAAGATTTCCTCTAGTCCTAGAAGAGTTTGGATTGAGTTAAAGGTGCTCCAAGGTGGCGGACAAAATCTGGAAAAATTTCCAGAATATTTCCAGCTTATGGTTTCCGAAAATTCAAGGGAACAAAAGCTGAAAATAAAACAAATTTCATCCTTAGCTAAAATCCTTGAACTTAGGAGTTAAATATAGAGTCTTATTCCTATGGAAGTGGCGTTTAAACCCAAAGAAAATATCTAAGACTTTAGTTAAAATATTTCTCTAAAACAATTAAATAAATACAAGGATTATGGCTAGAATTCTTGAAGAGGTAAAATAAGATTTTTCCCTAATATATTCCCTAACTCTAATATTCATCAAGAAGAGTTTTATACCACTTGAAATTCTTCAAAGTGGCTCCTAGCTAGGTTTTTTCGAAAATCCTAAGGAACACAAGCTGAAAATTAAAGGTGAACTTTATTCACATCAAAGTCCTTGAATTTAGGAAATAAATATAGAGACTTATTTCCTTGGAGTAAAAATACTAAAATTTCTCTAGGATAGCTAGATTCTTTTTCGGCCAAGATAAGAAACGGTCTAAAGAAAAGAATTTCAAGAAGAGAAACTAACTTCACAAAAGGTAGGATTCGAACTCGGGTCACCAAAGGAAATCACCAACCTCCCCGCTATTCCAAAACAACTCCAATACTAATTTTTCTACAAGAAGTTCTTACCACCCCAATACTTATCCTTCCAAATCTTCGACCAAACCTCCCTTAAACAAATCTTTGACGACACAACTATTTCACATCAATTAATTCAAATGCAAGAGTAACGGAAAAATTCACATGCATCCATGCAAATAAAATTATTCTAGCTACCACATAAAATGCAAGATGCTATGCAATGCAGGACTTTTTCCCATAGTCAAAGGTGGTTTTGGGCGGGGTATTACACCTTGGTATTACTGTTATTGATGAAATTGACTTGCAAACACGATTTTGTGATTTTGATAAATCTGCATACACGCAATGGTTACAACTAACACTTGCACACACGGGACTTACTGAGATGTCAATGTCATACCTTTTATATCATGATTTTAAGAGATTGCTTATATTGAGCGGGGCGAAGCTAGGGTTGTGCTCCAGCTTATTTACTTAGTTGTGTTTTTGAGTTTGTTTCAAGAGACGTTTGTTAGTTTTGAGTTCCAGACTTGTATAAGTTTTGCTTTTGGATGTAATGGAATTATTCTTTTAATTTTATTTAGCAGTTTTGTTTTATCTTGTACTTCGTTATAAAGACCCTGGTCCTTTGGACAGGGCGACATCCTATCCTATCTAGGTACCTAGGGTGTGGGGTGTTACATGACTGATCAGGGAGGATCTCCAAAGAGCAACCGAAGTAGGAATTGGATCAGTGTCTAGAAGGATTTGTGATGCAGGGGGTTGTCTTCACTGATAGACAAAACCAGGTTTAAAATGCTTTATTGGTGGTGAGATACCATCAAAGTTGTGAAGTAGAACACCATTGGAATGGGATATGTGTTGCTAAAAATAGTACTCATGTTTAAAGAAAATCACATTTCTGGAAATACACGGATGCTTAGCAACAACATCATAACATAAAATCCCTTTTTGACCAGTGCTATAACCCATAAAAGCACACCTTACCGACTGAGCTGTAAGCTTGTGACTTTCATGAGGAGGCAAGTGAACAAAGTAAACACATCCAAAGGTGTGTAAATTGTGGCAATTAGGATGCGTACCGAAAAGATGGTAGTAAGGAGAATCCAAATTCAATTGTTGAGAAGGGAGACGATTAATCAAATAAATTGTAGTTGACAAAGCTTCCACCTAAACTTTAGGTGGAACTGAAGACTCCAAGATCAATGTACAAACCATATCTAACAAGTGACGATATTTTTTGTTCAGTCACCCCATTCTGTTGAGGAGTGTACGGACATGATTGATTCCTTTCTGTTGTAAGAAAGCCTGAAAATCATGTGACATATATTCACCGCCATTTTCAGACCATAGTACTTTAATGCAGGTTGAGAATTGTGTTTGGAGAGTAGTCAAAACCTGAGCTTTGGTGTGCAGGAAATAGATCCAAGTGAAACGATTGTAATCATCAATGAAAGTTACAAAATATTTATATTATGCATGGGATATAACAGGAGCAATACCCCAAACGTCAAAGTGTATAATCTCAAAACATGTATGTGCATGACCACTATAAGCAAGGAAAGGTTAGGTTCTACTTTTCCTTAGTTTGCAAGTAGAACAATCAAGAGACAAGCCATGAGTAGAACCCTTATCTGTGCTACCAAGAAAGCCAGACTTCATTAAATTGGACAAAATTACATTATTTGGGTGTCCCAATCATTTATGCCAAACTGCTGGGTTGTTCTCAACAATAACAGGAGCTAAAGACAAAGCTCTATGAATAGTAAATTGCAATGGAAATAATCTTCCCACTTTAGGCCCCCTCACGATCATTTTCCGCGACACTTGATCCTGCACAAGACAACCATTACGAGTGAAATGCACATCACAGTATTGCCCACCTTTTGACCAACATAAATTAAATTAGTAGACAGCCCAAGACAAATTCAAATGGCTGTTTCATCAGGAGCCATTAACTTGGTTAAACAGCAGCTTGAAATGCTTGTGTTCTCCGATTTTCTGGACGTGTAGGCCATTTTTTGAGAACGTGTCCATTTTGCTTATAGTAATTGCAGAATTTGTTGCTAATGATAGTTTTGTCAAATGGAAGTGTAGTAGTTGCAACATTAGCAGACTGATTCCTTTGAGATTTCTTCTGTAACTTCCTAGAAAAACGTTTGGTATGTCCTGGTTCATTACAGTAGTAACATGCAACTCCCGCATGACTCCTGAACTCGATTATCTCTATTGTTTGAACCCTCTCCTCTGATACTACTCCATTAGAAGGTCGCTTATAATCACCAGCGCGACTTATAAAAGCATTGTTAGGTTGAGATGAAGGTATTGCCAAACTAGTCTTGGTATGGAGAATCCTGGTGAAGGTTTCTTGTAGTGATGAGATTTCAGGACTGGAGAGAATTTAGGACTTCCCCGTGACAAATTCTGGATGAAGACCAGTTAGAAAACTCTTTACAGCCATTTGCTCTTGTTGAGTTTGCTAGAGTTTTGTGTCTGGATTAAAAGGCAATAAAATGTTAAGTTCTTCAAAAATCCTTTTGAAGTTCATAAGATAGGTTGTAAGAGATTGATCCTGTTGCTTAGTGGGGTAAAGATTCTTACAAACATCATAAATACGTGAGATATTTCATTTGCTAGAATATAAAAATTCTAGATAGTCCATCTCCTTGACATATTCACAATGATCAATAAGAGAAATTGCCTTACTATCTGCGGAATTCCTTATTTACAAAAATGTATGGGCATCATCTCTCAACCACGCTTGCCTCTTATCATTGGTAGGAGGGTTAACAGTAAGACGATTGTCCTCCTTAATGCTTTGCAAATTCCTTGGCCAAATAGCTTCGAAGTTTCTCTATCTCACCAGCATTACTACCTGTAACAATCATATCATCAACATAAACAATAAGCAAGGTAATATCATCATGCTCCCGCTTATAAAACAAAGTATGATCCGCTAAAGCTTGCTTAAAACCATACGCCTTCATCGAGTAGCTCAACTTGCCAAACCATGCCCTTGGCGATTGTTTCAACCCATACAATGCCTTTTTCAGCTTACACACCTTACTTTTCCCTAGTGCAAATCCTGGAGGAGGATCCATATACACCTCCTCGGTCAAATCACTATGGAGAAAAGCATTTTTTACATCAAATTGGCGTAATGGCCAGTCTAGATTGACTGCAAGAGATAGAATGACTCGAACGGTGTTCACCTTAGCCACAGGAGCAAAAGTCTCATGATAGTCAATCCCATGGGTTTGAGTGTAACCCTTGGCCACCAGTCTAGCCTTATACCTTTCAACTGTCCCATCTGACTTGTATTTCACTGTAAACACCCACTTGCATCCTACTGTCCTCTTCTCCCGTGGCAACTCAACCATCTCCCAAGTAGAATTTTTTTGAAGGGCCTTCATCTCCTCTTCCATAGCAATCTTCCACTTAGGGTCTCCAAGGGCTTCCTGAAAATGACTAGGAATAGACACAGAAGACAACTGAAGAGCAAAAGCTAGATGAGCCTTAGACAAACGGTGATAAGAGATAAAATCAGATATAGGATAAGTGACATTAAAAGATGACTTGGAAAAACCCAACCTATTAGGTTCTGTACGTTCACGAAGGGAATATCTTCTACCATGATCGTGATCCATAATTGGTAGAGTCAAAGTAGTAGAATCTATCTCTGAAGTTGAAGTGGGAAGAGAAGGAACACATACCTTAGGGTTAATAGTAGAAGAGTCATCCGATGGCATGGTAGCATCATCAAGAGGGGCACTAGAATCAAGAGGAGGCATAACAGTGGTATTCTGTTTTCTTCTTGTATAGCCTTTTTGAAATAACCTAGTTGGTCTTTCATCCTTTCCCTCTGTAAATTCAGACTCAACCTCAGTTGAACAAGTATCATCTAAAGATTTCTTATTCTCCACAATAGCTGAGTTCTGCCCCTTACTCGACATCCACAACTTCTTCTCTTCTAACCATAACCGTTCCTCTTCCTTACTACTAATCTCCCCACGAAGAGGAATCATAGAGACATCTCCGAGAAAAATACGACTCTTGTTCACAAAGCCGAACATCCATGGAAACATAATATTTACCCGTAGGAGGATGAAAACATTTATAGCCTTTTTGAGAATTAGAGTAACCAAGAAAAACACATTTGAGAGCACGTGGATCAAGCTTATCCCGATATATAGAGTGGACATGAACATAGCATACACAACCAAAGACCTTAGGACAAATATTTAGAGCAGAAGGGATAGAGTGAAATTGTGACAACATCCGTAAAGGGGTTTGAAAATTAAGGATACGAGCGGGCATGCGATTAATAAGAAAGACAACAGTCATGACAGCCTCAGCCCAAAAACGTTTAGGAACATGCATAGTAAAGCTCAAAGCCCGAGCAACGTCAAGGATATGACGATTCTTACGCTCTGCTACCCCATTTTGTTGTGGTGTATAGGCACAAGTTGTTTGGTGGAGAATGCCATGTTCTAGGAAAAAACTAGGTAAGAGATTGATTTACAAACTCACGACCATTATCAGAATGAAAAACTTGGACCTGAGTATGAAACTGTGTCACAATCATTTTGTAAAATTAAGGAATCACTTGTATAACATCACTTTTAGATTTCATCAAATATACCCGACTCACTCTAGTGCGATCATCAATAAAAGACACAAAGTATTTATGGCCGGAGCCAGATGGAGTAGAAAAAGGACCCCATACATCAGTGTAAACACACGAAAAAGGAATAGAACTCTTATTGAAACTAGTTTTGAAAGGAACACGATGGTTTTTAGCATAAATGCATTGTTCACATCTTAAACTAGAGATAGCAACATTGCGAAACAATTTTGGAAATAAACGCTCTAAATAAGGAAAAGATGGATGCCCTAGACGACAATGCTATAAAAGAATCTTCTCTCTATCAAATGACTTGCTCTCTACTTGAAGGCCATGGCTAGGTTCAGATTGAAACTGCGTAGCCCCCTCTAAATAATAAAGACCGCCTCTTTCCCTACCAATGCCAATCGTCCTCTTCGTACGTTTGTCCTGAAAGATACTATGAGTGGAATCAAATATTGCAGAACAATTAAGACTTTTGGTAATCTTACTAATGGAAAGAAGACTATTAGAAAGAAGCAGGTGCAAGTAAGACGAGATGACATGGAGAATGTAGGAGAAATTGAGACACTCCCGACTCCTGTAATGGGCATAGAGGTCCCATTAGCAACCTGTACAGACTTGACAGGTTGTACAGGTGAAGACATTAGAGAGGCAATGATAGAAGAATTACTAGTCATATGGTCAGTGGCCCCTGAATCAATAACCCAAGTGTTAGAATTACCTTGGTGAGCAGACACTTGAGAGACATGAGAAGCAGAAGGTGGAGAAGTATCAATAACAGCAATCTGAGCAGATTTCTTATTTTTCCTCTCAGCTTGTTTAAGTTTATACCACTCCGGATATCCATGCTTCTTCCAACAAACCTCTATGGTATGCCTGGGATTATTGCAATGAGTGCAGAAGCGAGAATTGGAAGCGACATAATTCACAGGAACAGAAGGAGTCAACTGAGAGGTGCTCTTTTGAATCGTTAGAGCTGAAGCTTCAGAATGATTTTCTGTTCCCATAGTGACCTGTCTCTGCACTTCACGACGAACTAAAGAGTAGGCTTCTTCCAAGCTTGGTAGAGGGGAAGTAGCCAAAACACGACTACTAACTTGATCCAATTGGTGATCAAGACCTGCAAGAAACATATAGATGCGATCCTCTGCAATACGCTTCCTTTGCTTCTCGATATCAGCAGCACATGTCATGTCATTGGACCTACGATAATCAAGTTCCATGAAAATTGAATTCAACTCGTTGTAATATTCCGGTAGAGGTCGACCACCTTTGCCCAATTGGAATGACCTCTTCATCAGTTCATGGATTTGGGAAGAGTCAGACATATCAAGATAGCTCCTCTTAACTGCATCCCAAACTTCTTTAGATGTCCTACACTGAACAAAGTGTGACATCAGATTATCAGTCATGGAATTAATAAGCCAAGACTTGACAAGAGCATCTTCAGCTTCCCATTCATCATAACCCGGATCATCTTCTGCAGGTGCAGCCTTTCGTCCAGTAATATAACCCTCTTCTTCTTTCTGTCAGCAATATGCATCTCTAAAATCTTTGATCAAACACGATAATTAGTACCATCCAATTTAATATGGATTGGAGAAGAGGTTTCATGAATGGTCACCGTCGAGAGTTTCTTGCTATCGGGGATCGCTTCATTGTCAGTTTTGGTAGCCATGATAGATGATAACCAGCGCGGTTCGCTACAGTACCCGCGCTACAGTATCGCCGCCGCTACAGTATTGCTACAGTGCCCCTACAGGCCCCCCGCCGCTACAGTGTCACCACAGAGCCGTGCTGGTTTTGGAAGAGACAATGACGGCTAGGGTTTGGGAAAAGGAGGCAGCGGAAGTCTTTCTTTGTCTCTGATACCAAATTAATAATTGGCTGAAAAACACTCTTGTGTTTATTCCATATATCTCAAGGTATTTATACAAGCTACCTAGACCTATTTAAGGTAAGCCAACTATACATTACAAATATAGAAACAATTACAGGAAATAATTACAGCTATAATTCCTAAATATGTGCTGCTATATATGCTAAGTAATATGATTACTTCCATTAAGGGAAGTAAAGGTGCCCCTCTGCCTCCCCCTTCCCCATCCCCTTCCCTTCTGCAAACCAAACAAAGAATTAAGCATATAATGTTCTGCATGCATAGGGCAAAACCAGAAACAAAAATGGCTGCACACTTAGGCAACCAAACCAGAAATTATGGACCCTAGGACTCTCATACCATGATATGAAGGGAGAAGGAGAGAACTTGAAATTCTTATTCAGAATTCAGCACCTATTTATACAGAATTATATGCTCTATAGTAGGAAGATATGCTATGATTACTATCTTGTGATTATGCTAATTAGAATCCTACCTAGCTGTACAATCCTACCTACTATCTATAGTTGTACATTCCATAACAATTCTCAAGAAAAATCAAAACCATAAATCTCAAAGCAAGACTACAAAAGTTGATTGTCCAAAAAAAAAAAAAACAGTTCAAAGTGAAGTTGTTGATAAAAATTAATCAACCGAAAACAAAAGATATACGAGAAGGTTACAGAATTGGCTCTGATACCATAACAAATTTGAGTAAATGGCTGAATGTCCTCTTCATGAGGATCCTTTCCATTAAATAAGAGTTGTTGTACAAATCTATTTTGGGTTAAGAAAATATACAGTTAATACACTAACTACTAATATGCTAACATATATACAGCTAACTGAGGAAAAATAAGAGGAGTAGAAGAGGAAAAATTAATATTTTCTTATATTTTGATACAAACGTTGATGTAAATAAATAGGAAGAATAGAGAGAAATTCTAGGACTAAGATTCTCTAACTTTCCTAATCTTGGGTAGTTTCTTGTTTCATACAAATGGTAAGAAAACAGCTAATGATTCCTAATTTATCAGTACTCCCTCTGAAGTTGGCGCAAAGATGTCAATCATGCCCAACTTGCTAACTTGAAGTTCAAATGGCTGTCTCATTAGGCTCTTGGTTAAGATATCTACAACCTACTTCGCAATTGGAATAAAACGAGTATAGATTATCCTATTTATGATCTTCTCTTTTATAAAATGCCTATCAATCTCAACATGTTTTGTCTTGTCATGTAGAGCCGGATTATGAACAATGCTGATTTATTATCAAAGATAACTTCATAGGGAGACTAAGTGATCTTTTAATCTCTTTTAGAACTCGCTTTAGCCAGAATGCTTCACACACTCCTTGAGCCACCAAATGAAGTTTTGCTTTTGCACTACTTGTGGTGACAACACCTTGTTCTCTAAGTAACCAAATTACCCCATACAAAGGTACAATATCTAGATGTTGATCTCCTATCAGTCATTGAACCTGCCTAATCTGCGTCAATATAGACTCCAATTCCTCTATTTGCATTCTTGCTTAAAAATAGGCCTTTCCCTGGAGTTTCTTTCAAATATTGTAGAATTTGAAACACGGCCTCAAGATGCTCCTCACATGGACGGGGCATGAACTGACTTTCCGGACTCATAGCAAACGCAATGTTTGGTTGAGTATGGGATAAATAAATTAACTTCCCCACTAATCTCCGTTAGCTTGTAGTATCCACAAGAACTCCATTTTTCACCTCTCCAAGCTTCACATCGGCTTCTATTGGGGTGTCAGCTGGTTTGCACTTGCTCATCCTGGTTTCTTTCAGGAGATCCAAGATATACTTTCATTATGTCGGCACTATTCCTCTCTTTGACCTCGCAGTTTCCATTCCCAAGAAGTATCTTAGTTGCCCCAAATCCTTGATTTCGAATTCGTTAGCCAAACTCTGCTTCAACCGGTTCAAAATCGAGATCTTGTCTTTAAGTAAAGACCTTTGTGAAGAGGGTGTGATCAGGCTGTTCCCGATTATATCCCTAATCCTTCACAAACTTGGTAAATCTTTCAAACCACGCTCTAAGTGACTGCTTAAGACCATGTAGTGATCTTTTAAGCCTACATACCTTGGATTCGAACTGCTTAGTAAAAACCAAGCGGTGCCTCCATGTACACTTCCTCCTTGAGGTTTCCATTGAGGAAAGCATTCTTCATGTCTAATTGATTCAAAGACTAGTTAACATTTGCAGGAATAGACAAAAGCACAAGGATGGTATTTAATTTTGCAATTGGAGAAAAGGTCTCTGAGTAATCCATGCCATAAGTCTGTGTGTAGCCTTTAGCTTCTAGTCGAGCCTCGTATCGTTCTAGGGTTCCATCAGAATTATATTTCATGGTGAATACCTATTTGCAGCCAACAATAGTTTTTCCTTTGAGGCAGATCAACTCTTTCCCTGCCTCAACTCTTTCCCAAGTAGCATTCTTCTCCAGAGCTCTCATCTCCTCAAGAATAGCTTCCCTCCATTCTGGAACATTTGGAGCATCCTGTACATTACTTGGAATAACCACATTGGACACTTGTGAAATGAAAGCACGAAACTGGGACGACACATTATAAGATATAAAATGGGACAAATGATGTTTAGTACAAGACCTAACACCTTTCCTAAGAGCAATCGGAAGGTCATTCTAAATCGAGGAATTTGACTCTGGAGTATTTTTGTCAGAATTGTCTGAAGGCACATTAATCTCATGATCCAACCCCTGGTCAAATTTTTGGTGATGCTATAGGACAGTGTTCCTCTTCCTTTGTGCTTGGTACTCCTTTGAATATACAAGACCTTTCCACCATTTCGCACACATCTCTGTTTTTTCGGAATTTTGATTCTGAGATGGCACTATTAGAGGTTGTTGCAAATTTCCATCATTTAATTCACTTGTATTCCCTTCTTTTTTTATTTTCGGTAAAACCTCACTATTAACATTTCCAAAATCAATAGTCAAGTCAGAACCATTTAAAAATGTATCTTCTTCACTGTTAATCTTCTCCCCCTGAAGAGGAAAAGTGTGATAGTATGATCATCCTTCAAAGAAAGAAACATCCATAGGAACAAACATTTTTTTAAGAACGGGATTGTAACATTTATACCCTTTTTGATTTGTTGGATAGCCCACAAAAATTGCATTTATGTGCTCTTGGATCAAGTTTTGTCTTTTTCGGATCATGGTTATGGACAAAGGCAACACTTACAAAAATTTTCAGAGGAATGTTTGTTGTTAACTTGGAATGTGGAAAACTTTCATTGAAAAGGATTATTGGTGTTTTGAATCCCAAAGTTCTTGAAAGCATCCTATTTTTCAAAAAATTAGCTGTTAAAACTGCCTCCCCCCAAAGATACTTTGGAACTTTAGTTGTAAAGCTCAAGGCCCTAGCAACTTCAAGGAGATGCTAATTTTTCCTTTTGGCCACCCCATTTTGTTGAGGTGCTTTGTTACAAGAACTTTGATGCATAATCCCTTTTTCATTAAAAAAAACTTCCTAACACATGATTAAAGAATTCTTTGCCATTGTCACTTCGGGAAATTTTGATCTGAGTTTCAAACGGTTTGTAAACACACTTTCCACATTATATTTATTTTGTGTTAAAAAAAAAAAAAAACCAAGTAACCCGAGTATGATCATCAATAAATGTAACGAACCAGTGTTTTTCAGAAAAAGTTGCCACTCTTGAAGGACCCCGTGGTGTGGTAAATGGTTTAGACCTTTTACATGGCTGAGGTGGAAAAACAGCCCGGTGATGTTTAGCAAATTCACAAACTTCACATTGGAAAGTCGCAATATTTTTATTCATAAATAAATTGGGTAACAACTGTTTTAAATACTGAAAATTTGGATGTCCTTACTGAAAGTGCCATAACATAATCTCACTGATCTAGAAAAGGAAATAGAATTTAAACAGGTCAGATCTTGGCTTCCAAAGGTTGTACCATCGAGGAGGTAGAGGCCACCATCTTACCTAGCATGGCTAATCATGTTCCCTGAGGTTAAATCCTGAAATTTACATTGAGATGACCAAAAATTAATCTGACAGTTATGATCACGTATGAATTTACTGACCGATAATAGATTATAGGACAACTGAGGAACATGAAGGACATAGAATAAGACAAGGAGAAAGAATAATTTTCCCTTTCCCTGAAACTGTGGCTATGGAACCATCTGCTATCTTCACCTTTTGATTTCCTGCACAAGGCATGTAAGAAGAAAATAACTGCGAGGACCTGGTCATATGATCAGTAGCTCCTGAGTCTAATATCCAGGAGGTATATGGATTGATACAGGTGAAGGTTGTGGTGAAAGAAATACCGGACTGGGCTACGGAACAAGATGAACTCAGATTTCCTATAGACTGGGACTGAAACATCTTGCAAAGGTGCTCCATTTGTTCCTTGGTCAAAGGAAGAGATTCTGAAGGTGATTGCTGCTCCGGTATCTCCCATTAGCCGAACATCATCACCAAGTTTCTTCTTATTTGTGGGTTTTCGATGAAGTTTCCAACAGGTTTCGTGTGTATGCCATGGTTTTCGACAATGATCACACCATGGCCTTTGCTTTCCTCCTCGTTTCTCTCCTTGTTGCTCATAATCGTGGTCAGAAGAAGCCAATCATGGCAGCTTTGTAATTCATGGCTCTGATGCCATGAGGAAAAATAGGAGGAGTTGAAGAAGAAAACTTAATATTTTTCTTATATTCTGATACAAACATTGATGTAAATAAATCGGAAGAATAGAGAGATTATAGGAGTAAGATTTGTCTAACTTCCCTAATCTTTGAGAGAAATTCTAGGAAGAATAGAGAGAAATTCTAGGACTAAGATTTCTCTAACTTATCTAACCTTAGGTAGTTTCCCATTTCATATAAATGGTAAGAAAACAACTTAGAATTCCTAATTTATCAATACTAACATATATACAGCTAATACACGAATTATGGTAAAATAAATCTCATAATCTCAGCCATACTCTCTGTAATTCTGATCCATAATATCTGCCATTGATATGTTGGAGAATACTTGGGAGCAATGTCTCTTTGCTCTTGTTTAATTGTACTCCCTCCGTCCCCTTTTATCTATCCATTAAAATTAAGAGTTTTGTCCCAATTTATTTGTTCCATTGGCAAACCAAGACTATATTAATTGTTATTTTTCCACAAATACCCTCTTTAATACAATGAGTACTTCAGCACTTGTAGTGAGAAATGGAAGTAAATTAAATATGCTTACAATACATGAAGCTTTGGAATTTGATTATTCCTTAATAAAAAGAGAGATTCTTTTAGGGTAAAATAGGAAATGTTGATTAATTAACTGAAAAACCTTATTTTTCTTAAAACTCGTGAATCAATTAAAATGGACAGATAAAAGGGGATGGAGGGAGTATTATATAATATTCTTGATTCACAATGATCCCATAACTGTAATCAATCCTTGATACAATCAATCATACAATCAACACTCTTAATGAGATTGATGTCACACTAACTAGTCTTTCTAGATGTGAAATTGTGAAAATATTCCTCATCACCTAATAAGAAGTAAATTGCAGGGACTTCCGTGACAATTTATATTTAGCTGTTGAAACCTTGGTCAGTAGCTGTGCTACACATTTTACAGCATGTTATACAACTATCTTCTCGTTCCTGGGAAGGAAAATGCCTTGTATTTATTTTGTAATGAGTTCTTATTGTCCATCCAGAAATTCAGTGGATGTCACATTGTTGGCTTGTCTTAATATATTAGTATATCAGAGACATTCTATTATAAGGGATATATTAGGATGTCACATTGTGTGTTATATATATATATATACAATGTGACATCCTAGTATTATATGTATATATATATACATATAATACTAGGATGTCACATTATGTTTTATATATATATATATATATATATATATATATATATATTGTATGTATGTTTATGATGAAGTTCCTTATTGTGTGACAGACACAGATTCTTTTGTAGATAATACTAAATTCTTCATTGCATGCAAAATAGTGTAATAGCTTTACTCATATTTATGAGGAATAATATGGATACTCTATTTCAATTGAAGTTGGGGGAGGAATCAAAATGGTCAGTTAGGCCTTGGCACCACTGAAGACTGCCTTGTGCCGCAGAAGATTGAAGCTTTCCAGGTACATTCACTTTTTTTTTTCCAATAAAAATTTGCATCATCACTGCCCTTTGCTCCGCCAGCTTTGTCTTCCTCCCCTCCTTTTTCTTTTCGTGCCTTTCCATTTCCATCTCTCTTCTTTACCACCCTAACACCCAGCTCATGTGCTTTGCATAGGACACGCAAGTGGTACGAATTTGTAGCGTTACCATTTAGAGGATTACGTTGTTAAAGAAGGAGATATTTTGCAGGCATCGGATGTCCTCAATTATTGTAAATGGCAACTTGTTAAATTGGTCTCTAAAATGAATTTTAATTGTGCCAGTAATTTGAACTGTATTTAGTTCTTCTACTAAGTCTCTTGTTAATGGTGGTTGAATTGTCTTTGCACATTTTACTGTGGATATTTGTACGACTTACTGTTCACATGGGACTTCTATTTCTTTTTTCTTTTTCTGAGAAATTCTTCACCATTTCAAAGGGGAAAGGGAAAGGGGTTGCACATGTCTGATGACTATTAAACCTGATACCCTATTAGTTTGCTAAGCAAAGCTTTACCGTATCGCAACTGTGGCTCACGTGCAACTTTCAGGCTATCATTGTGAATAGTTTTCACATGGCTTTTCTTGTCATGTTAATGATTCTTGGCATTTTTCGTTTGCAACCTGAAAATTCAAAAGGAAGTTTTCTTGTGAGGATTTAGATTGTTGAGACTGATTTGATGATTCTTTACATTTATGATTCTGAGATACTTCCATTTTTCTTTGCAACATGAAGACTATGAAGGAGGTGCTCTTGTGACGGGCTTATTTCTAAAAAGTGTGTGTGTGTTTTTTTTTAATTCCTCCAATTATTAATTATTATTTTTATTATATACTAAGCCACATGTCACAGCACTAAGTAGCTTTGGATATTACTTGACAATAAACTCTGCCATATATAAAGTAACAGTTGGTCACTTACAATATGTAAAACCCACGCTGCTAAGCAGAAGTACATTTGGGATTTTTGAGCCAAATTTTGTTCAAGCTCCTACTTTTCACTTTTGGGATGGGTGGCACACTGCCTCAGTTGCTTTGCACAAATCTCGTGGTTATAATGTGCCTTTGTGTAGGGCATATCTGTGAAGATGGTTGCTGCTGGGGCAGAACATACTGCTGCTGTGACAGAAGATGGTGAGCTTTATGGTTGGGGCTGGGGCCGATATGGTAACCTGGGCTTAGGTGACAGAATGGACCGTTTAGTTCCTCAGAAAGTCTCAGCTATTGAGGTTTCTCACCTATCTAATACCTATTTTTTACGTATTTATTTTTTATATTTTCCATAGATATGGTGAGAGAATCTTCTAGGCAACGCATGTGCTACAGATGAGGTATAAACTTATATGGAGAATGCATATTTTAATTTTGACTGTATATTTAATTTTAGTACATAAAAAGCTCATATCTTCCATTATGATGATCTAAATTTTACTTAAGACATGAAATTTTGCATAAATAATGATTGACATGGATTACTTTCTATCGTGAAATCATTTCCAACAGCTAAATGATTTGCAAGATTATTCATGATTCAAGTTGACGTGCATGCAAGGAGAAACTTGACATGTGGTTTTAGACTTGATGTGAAATTGATCTCTGATTAATAAGGTTTTGTTTTCAACTTGAATATGGATAAGCAGATGGTATAAAACAGAAGTGCCAAAAAAGTTTCATTGTTTTTTTCCCCCCCTCCAGATGTTGGGTTTGCAGCTTTTGGTTGGCAGTTTTTCTTTTTTCTTCTTTCTCGTTACATGTCAGAACAAGCCTGGAAATCGTTGATAGACTTCTCTTTTCGATACTGTAAATGACGAGAATCATTTTTAGGGGTGGCCCCCTTACAAGTCTTGATAAACTTTGTGGGGGACTTAGAAAGCTAACCTGTCTTTTGAGTTGTTGGGGCATCTTTCATATAATAAAAAAGGAGGGGATACAATCCAACATTTGAGAGATAAGCATTAGCCACTTTTTTACTTTCTTCGACTGTGTATGGCTGAATGTGAATATGAGGCGCAAAAAACTATATTCCCTTTCCCCAGAGGGAAGTGAGTCTCCTTTCCTGTTCACTTGGTTTGGTTGTTATTGGAAATTTTAATTTAAATTGGCAACTGATGTTTCTATTATGCCTTTTCCAATGAGTGGCACAGATAATTCTGTATAAAGCTGATCTCTTCTCTGTATATACCTACGTTACCTACTTTTCTTATGCTAAAATCATCTGAGTATGTTTCTTAGGGAGAAAAGATGATCCTAGTGGCTTGTGGATGGCGGCACACAATATCAGTGTCTGCAACTGGTGGCCTATATACTTATGGTTGGAGCAAGTACGGTCAACTTGGGCATGGAGATTTTGACGTAGACCACCTTAAACCGCATAAGTTGAACGCTTTGAGCAAGAGTTGTATTTCTCAGGTAATGCAAGTGCAATATACCAATTAACCAAACTAAGACTAACAAATGATTCTTAAAATATTTACTCATTGAAGAAACCTAGCCTAGATATTTATATTAATCAAGCACATATTAAGTCAAACAAGACTATATAGTGCTAAATTAAAATGAAAACCTAGTCTAGATTACATTGAAAATTCTTTTAGACACATTGTCAAACACATTATGTACATACTAGATTGACCCTATTTGATTATCAAACATACAATCTAGAGATATTCTTCCATCATCACTCGTTCAAGGGATGTTTATGACAGATACATTGTACACAATGCACTTTTATAAAGCAATATCAAGTGTAGCGAATTAAAGCTTTGACAAGAATTAAAGAGTATAGGATATAAAACCAAACACAGTGATTTATAGCAGTTCGATCTCTTCCACTTGGATGTACATTTATTGCGGCCTTAGGATTTTAACCTTCCACTAACATGGTCCTAAGTTCTTCTTCCCAACTTAATGTGTTATGATTTGAAATAATGTAGCAAGAGAATACAGAGAGTTTGGCGGATTGAGATGAGAAGGTGACAAAGAATGTAGGGATTCAAGGGATACAAAGACAAGCCACTAGGCCCAGAACACAATGATGACAATGACAATGATGATCTCCTTGACAGAATCCTAATTCTCTATTTAAAAATATGAGAGACTCAATATAAACTTGGATTATCGAATACTCAAAATTACGTCGTTTCAATAACAAAATATTTAAATAAATATTTATTAATGTTATGAATCTATAAATAGCTGTAAATAGCCTAATCTTAGGCTTAATATTAGGAACAATCTATTAGCTGTAGATAGCCTAATCTTAGGCTTAATCTTAGGAATAATCTATGTAATTTTTCCGAGTTTAGAACCCCTAAACCTGTATATATATTCAATCCTTTTTCTAATGAAATACATAGAAATTACAGACTTTTCTTGTTACAATTAATATTAACATATCATAAAATTCCATCTCCTTCAAACTAGCCTTGTCCTCAAGGCTATCGGCAGATCAACCTTCATTTTTGAACCAGCCTCTGTCTTCCTCAAAATCCCGTCTTCCTTGAAATCTTCAACCTTCATCTTTAGGACACATGTGCAAGTGAGTATTTATCTCCACATTTAAGGCACAAACCCTTTTCTTGCCATGCTTGCAACTCTGATGGAGTGATTTTCTTGAAAACCGGATTAGTTGGTGTACTATTGTGGAGTTTGGAGTTTTGGACCATGAAGGGTTCAATACTGTAAGGTTTTGAAGATTTGTTGGCGACTGATAGCGAATTCTGCAAATGTAATACCTGCTCACAAGCTTCTTTAAGGGTATGTGGTTTAAACATCTTCACCATATACCTAAACTCCTCTAATCCCCTAATAAAAATAGAAATATAATATTCTTCAGTTGCCTGAGGCATATTATACATCATAATTGCTTTGAGCTCTTCAAACCTGTCTAAGTACTCCTCTACCCTTCCTTTTTGTTCTATTTTACTGAATTCTTCCATTAATTCATCATCTATACTTTCCCCAAACCTCCTACAAATAGCCTTAGCCATTTGTTCCCAACTACATCCCTCATGAGTTCTCATATACCTTTTAAACTAAATAAAAGCCTTCCCTTCAGGTATAATTCAGTAATATTCAATTTCTTTGCTTTAGGGATATTATATAATTCAAAATATCTCCTACACTTTCTTACCCATTCGCTAGGGCCAACTCCTTCAAACAAAGGAAAATCCAATTTTGGTAATTTAACTCCATAACTATTATCTCCTGTATTCCCAAACCAATCAGAGCTAATATCCAAAGGTTGATTTAAAGAAACTCTTGCTCCTCCACTAGAACTCCCTTCAATCTGTTTTCCCTCCTTTATCTCCACTTCTTAGTTAATTCATTTATACTAACAATTAGGGCATTCAAATTTGTAGTAATTGAAACAGTTAATTTAATATTACCCTCTACTTGAGATTGCAGATTTTCAACCGATTTACTGATGGAGTTGAGATAATGTCCGTGTTCCTTAACATTGAGTTCGATGGAACTTATTTGCTTAGCTTGGGCTCCAACGTACTCTTGCAACTCCCTCAATTCAGTCTCCATCCTTGTTGCTCCTTCCTTTTCTTGACTTCTAGTTACAGGCATAATTTAACCTGCCGGAACACGAATTGCTTTGATACCAAATTGGATTCGAAATAATGTAGTGAATAAAAAGAAATGATTTTATTAATAATCAAGAGAATACAGAGAGTTTGGCAAATTGAGGTGAGAAGGTGACAAAAACTGTCGGAATTCAGAGGATGCAAAGACAAGCCACTAGGCCCAGAACATAACAATGACAATGACAATGACGATTCCTTAATAGAACACTAATTCTCTACTTAAAATATGGGAGACTTAATCTAAACCGTTGGATTATCTAATACTCAAAACTATGTCATTTTAGTAATAAAATATTTAAATAAATATTTCTTAATATTAAAATATGATAACACAATGATGGTGAGACCCAAACCAATTTTATAGTGGTGAACCTCTACTTCTTGAGAACCTCAAGTTTTTGGAGATTATTATTATTATTATTATTATTATTATTATTATTATTATTATTATTATTATTATTATTACTATTATTATTATTATTATTATTATTATTATTATTATTATTATTATTATTATTATTGTTATAACGATTCTCTTGTAACCCAGTGTTACTTCCAAGGAAATCTGTCCTTCACAAGCTTTCTCTAGTTCCTAAGGGGTGGTTTTACACATTGCAAACCACTTTATAGTTGCTTATCCCAAGCCAAACCTACTTCGTGTAACACCAAGGATTCATCCCTTTACAAGATGTACAAGAATGATTTGCCTCTCCTTAAAAGAGAGATTATAAATTTAAGCTCACTAAAATAATCCCTCATTCTCAATGGATAGGTATACAAATGAAAACTCTAATTTAATAAAAGGGTTTCAACTATGAAGCTCAACGATTTTAGAAGAAGATGGAACATGTTTTAAGCAAGGCATTGTATGGTTTTGCAAGAATACTCTTGTGAAGTATCTCTGAAAGTCTGCTATTTGTTTCAAGGGGGTTGATTCATATAGGTTTTGGGCATTAGTAAAGCAAATACTGGAAAATTTGAGAGTTGGATTGCTAGATTGCCATGAGATGGATACCCACTTCCTCCTTGGTATCATTTGTTTGTACATTTCTCTGACAAACTAATTCCCTTGAGACTTAGTCTTCAAATCTATCGTCAATCCTTTGATCCTCATCTAAAGCCTTGTAAATCAAGCATTTCCATCAAATTTGAGCTTGGTATTTAATCTCTTAAGGCTTCTCAAGCTCTTTTATCTCGTCAACCTTCAGTTTGCTGTGTTTGATACTCTTGTTCCCCCTAGAACTCTTCCATGCATCTCTATCAAGTGTGTGCTTTACATGTGTTATCTAAACATTCAAAACACTAAAACACAAGAATCCATTAATGAGGCAATAGTATTATCTTGCTCATCGTAAGCAACTTCTAATCTTTGCAACTGACTTAGATTACCTCCAATTGGCGATGTAACACCCCACACCCTAGGTACCTAGATAGGGCAGGATGTCGCTCCGTCCAACGGACCAAGGGTCTTTATAACGAGGAACGAAAGGAAAAAATTGCTAAATAAAATTAAAGGAATAATTTCATTACATCCGGAAGCAAAACTTATACAAGTCTGGAAAATCAAAACCAACAAACGTCTCTTAAAATAAATTCAAAACACAACTAAATCAATAAGCTGGAGTTCATCTCCTACTGCTTCACCCTGCTCAATATAAGTAATCCCCTGAAATCATAATATAAAAGGTGTGAGATTAACATATCAGTAAGTCCCGTGTGTGCAAGTGTCAATTAAAATCATTTCGTGTATGCAGGTTTATCCAAATCACAAAATTGTGTTTGCAAGTCAATTTCATCAATAATAGTTATACAAAGGAGCCTTGCCCAATAAATCCAAAACAGTTCACAATAAATCACCGTTTCATCACATTCATAATTCATTAAGTAGGGATTAGTAAATGATTCAACAATACAGTAACACAATCCTTATTATGGTTATCAGCATAATAGCTTCCTAATGTATTCTTTCAACAATAGGCAGTGGGGGATCCACCCACTAGGTGAGATACTCCTCCATCTCTACACCCAACATTCCGGTTATTCAATTCGGATAAACAATGTCCACATGGACTAATATACTAGCGCGGACGGCCTGACTAAGTAGTTCTGTCGCCTCTCCAAGTTGAGTTTATTTTCTGGAGGTGGCCTCCTGCTAGAAGACTCACTCTTGCTCTTCAAAACTAGTACCACTAGCTTACCATCGCTCAACGCTCCCCGGTTAGGGACAGAATCATTTTCCCTTTTTCGAAAGTCTTTGATTAGTTTGATTGTAAGACGTGGTTTTTCGTAATAGCGTTTTCAAATCGTTTGACAATAGTGTAAGAAATCGTTTTTGAGTTTGAATAATTAAAATTTAGTAAATTCGTTTTGAAAATAAAACATCAACGTTTCCAATCCAAGTATCACAACAATCCAGTACAACTCATCATTTTTAGTCAAGTCTCAATCCTTGTGTCAAAACATCATCTTGACATCAATTCCAAAAAACATTGTAAAAATTGTTTGCAAACATATAACTTGTATCAAAACAGTTATGGAGGGACTTACTTGGATAAATCACAGCTCGATCCAACTCAATCGATTGCTCTTATTTCCACTCCTTCCTTATCTAGAGCAAATAATCCCACAATTAGGATTTAATCATTCCACCCATTATTTCATACAATATGACTCTCTATGATCTCATTAATCACCTAATTAATCTATAGTATCTAAGGACTTTAATTCATTAAATCACATGTAGAACTTCCCTTTACCATTCTATTGATCATAACCATGCATTGATCTAGATCAATTCACCATATGACAACTCCTATATTCAACTAGGATAAAATCATCATAAACAGCCCCATAAATATTAAAAGATCTCATCTTTGCCCATTTAGCATAGGTCTAGATTCATCATGACAAGATACATCAATGTCCTATCTCATACATGCTTTGTCTATGGTTTACCTCAACATATTCATCAATCTAATTTATTCATGCTTTCATGCTAGACTCCATATGTAACACCCCATACCCTAGGTACTTAGATAGGGCAGGATGTCGCCCCGTCCAAAGGATCAGGGGTCTTTATAACGAGGTACAAAATAAAACGAAAACTGCTAAATAAAATTAAAAGAATAATTCCATTAGAGATGCATATTGCTGGCAGAAAGAAGAAGGGTTATATTACTGGCCGAAAGGCTACACCTGCAGAAGATGATCCGGGTTATGATGAATGGGAAGCTGAAGATGCTCTTGTCAAGTCTTGGCTTATTAATTCCATGACTGATAATCTAATGTCACACTTTGTTCAGTGTGGGACATCTAAAGAAGTTTGGGATGCGGTTAAGAGGAGCTATCTTGATGTGTCTGACTCTTCCCAAGTCTATGAACTTATGAAGAGGTCATTCCAATTGCGCCAGGGTGGTCGACCTCTGCCGGAATATTACAACGAGTTGAATTCAATTTTCATGGAACTTGATTATCGTAGGCCCAATGACATGACATGTGCTGCTGATATCGAGAAACAAAGGAAGCGTATTGCGAGAGGATCGCATCTATATGTTTCTTGCAGGTCTTGATCACCATTTGGATCAAGTTAGTAGTCGTGTTTTGGCTACTTCCCCTCTACCAAGCTTGGAAGAAGCCTACTCTTTAGTTCGTCGTGAAGTGTAGAGACAGGTCACTATGGGAACAGAAAATCATTCTGAAGCTTCAGCTCTAACGATTCAAAAGTGCACCTCTCAGTTGACTCCTTCTGTTCCTGTGAATTATGTCGCTTTCAATTCTCGCTTCTGCACTCATTACAATAGTACCAGGCATACCATAGAGGTTTGTTAGAAGAAGCATGGATATCCGGAGTGGTATAAACTTAAACAAGCTGAGAGGAAAAATAAGAAATCTGCTCAGATTGCTGTTATTGATACTTCTCCACTTTCTGCTTCTCATGTCTCTCAAGTGTCTGCTCACCAAGGTAATTCTAACACTTGGATTATTGATTCAGGGGCCACTGACCATATGACTAGTAATTCTTCTATCCTTGCCTCTCTAATGTCTTCACCTGTCAAGTCTGTACAGGTTGCTAATGGGACCTCTATGCCAATTACAGGAGTCGGGAGTGTCTCAATTTCTCCTACATTCTCCATGTCATCTGTCTTACTTGCACCTGCTCTTTCTAATAGTCTTCTTTCCATTAGTAAGATTACCAAAAGTCTTAATTGTTCTGCAATATTTGATTCCACTCATAGTATCTTTCAGGACAAACGTACGAAGAGGACGATTGGCATTGGTAGGGAAAGAGGCGGTCTTTATTACTTAGAGGGGGCTACGCAGTTTCAATCTGAATCTAGCCATGGCCTTCAAGTAGAGAGCAAGTCATTTGATAGAGAGAAGATTCTTTTATGGCATTGTCGTCTAGGGCTTCCATCTTTTCCTTATTTAGAGCGTTTATTTCCAAAATTGTTTTGCAATGTTGCTATCTCTAGTTTAAGATGTGAACAATGCATTTATGCTAAAAACCATCGTGGTCCTTTCAAAACTAGTTTCAATAAGAGTTCTATTCCTTTTTCGTGTGTTTACACTGATGTATGGGGTCCTTTTTCTACTCCATCACGCTACGGCCATAAATACTTTGTGTCTTTTATTGATGACTGCACTAGAGTGAGCTGGGTATATTTGATGAAATCTAAAAGTGATGTTATACAAGTGATTCCTCAATTTTACAAAATGATTGTGACACAGTTTCATACTCAGGTCCAAGTTTTTCATTCTAATAATGGTCGTGAGTTTGTAATTCAATCTCTTACCCAATTCTTCCTAGAACATGGCATCTTCCACCAAACAACTTGTGCCTACACACCACAACAAAATGGGGTAGCAGAGCGTAAGAATCGTCATATCCTTGACGTTGCTCGGGCTTTGAGCTTTACTATGCATGTTCCTAAACGTTTTTGAGGCTTGAAGTCTGTCATGATTGCTTGTCTTTCTTATTAATTGCATGCCCGCTCGTATCCTTAATTTTCAAACCCCTTTACGGATGTTGTCACAATTTCACTCTATCCCTTCTGCTCTAAATATTTGTCCTAAGGTCTTTGGTTGTGTATGCTCTGTTCATGTCCACTCTATATATCGGGATAAGCTTGATCCACGTGCTCTCAAATGTGTTTTTCTTGGTTACTCTAATTCTCAAAAAGGCTATAAATGTTTTCATCCTCCTACGGGTAAATATTATGTTTCCATGGATGTTCGGTTTTGTGAACAAGAGTCGTATTTTTACGGAAATGTCTCTATGATTCCTCTTCGGGGGAGATTAGTAGTAAGGAAGAGGAACGGTTATGGTTAGAAGAGAAGAAGTTGTGGATGTCGAGTAAGGGGAGAACTCGGCTATTGTGGAGAATAAGGAATCTTTAGATGATACTTGTTCGAGTGAGGTTGAGTCCGAATTTAAAGAGGGAAAGGATGAAAGACCAACTAGGTTATTTCAAAAAGGCTATACAAGAAGAAAACAGAATACCATCTGTTATGCCTCCTCTTGATTCTAGTGCCCCTCTTGATGATGCTACCATGCCATCGGATGACTCTTCTACTATTAACCCTGAGGTATGTGTTCCTTCTCTTCCCACTTCAACTTGAGAGATAGATTCTACTACTTTGACTCTACCGGTTATGGATCACGATCATGGTAGAAGATATCCCCTTCGTGAACGTAGAGAACACGATAGGTTGGGTTTTTCCAAGTCATCTTTTAATGTCACTTATCGTATTTACGATTTTATCTCTTATCACCGTTTGTCTAAGGCTCATCTAGCTTTTGCTCTTCGGTTGTCTTCTGTGTCTATTCCTAGTCATTTTCGGGAAGCCCTTGGAGACCACTAAGTGGAAGATTGCTATGGAAGAGGAGATGAAGGCCCTTCAAAAAATTCTACTTGGGAGATGGTTGAGTTGCCACGGGAGAAGAGGACGGTAGGATGCAAGTGGGTGTTTACGGTGAAATACAAGTCGGATGGGACGGTTGAAAGGTATAAGGCTAGGCTGGTGGCCAAGGGTTACACTCAAACCCATGGGATTGACTATCATGAGACTTTTGCTCCTGTGGCTAAGATGAACACCGTTCGAGTCATTCTATCTCTTGCGGTCAATCTAGGCTGGCCATTACGCCAATTTGATGTAAAAAATGCTTTTCTCCATAGTGATTTGACCGAGGAGGTGTATATGGATCCTCCTCCAGGATTTGCACTAGGGAAAGGTAAGGTGTGTAAGCTGAAAAAGGCATTGTATGGGTTGAAACAATCGTCAAGGGCATGGTTTGGCAAGTTGAGCTACTCGATGAAGGCGTATGGTTTTAAGCAAGCTTTAGCTGATCATACTTTGTTTTATAAGCGGAGCATGATGATATTACCTTGCTTATTGTTTATGTTGATGATATGATTGTTACGGGTAGTAATGCTTTGGTGAGATAGAGAAACTTCGAAGCTATTTGGCCAAGGAATTTGAGATGAAGGACTTGGGGGTTCTAAAATACTTCTTGGGTGTTGAAGTATCTCGGTCCAAGCAAGGACTTTTCCTCTCTCAACGGAAGTATATTTTAGATCTCTTAGCTGAAGCTGAGTAATTCTGCTCGTGAACTCTGTAGATACTCCTATTGAGATGAATCATGGCACTGGCTATCTATCCCGATCGGGTTCCAACTAACAAGGAGAGATATCGGAGACTAGTGGGGAAGTTGATTTATCGACTCATACTAAGCTCGATCTATCATATACGATTAGTGTTGTCGATCGGTTTATGCACAATCCAAGTGATAGACACATGAATGCAGTGAATCGTATTTTGGCTTATCTGAAGTCCTCTCCGGGTAAAGGTATTATGTTCTCCAAACATGGGCACTTGGATATTGTTGGTTACACAGACTCTGACTTTGCTGGCTCTAAGTTAGATAGAAAGTCTACTTCAGGCTATGTGTCATTTGTTGGAGGTAATTTGGTGACTTGGAGGAGTAAGAAACAGAATGTAGTGTCATTATCTAGTGCAGAAGCTGAATGCAGGGCTCTTCATCATGCAACCACAAAGCTTGCTTGGTTAAAAATTCTCTTGACAGAACTCGGGTTTGGTCCAAAGAAACCTATGGTACTGTATTGTGATAACACAGCAGCTATTGAGATCGCTAACAATCCAGTTCAACATGATCGAACTAAGCACATTGAACTTGACAGGAATTATATCAAAGATAGTTTGGATTCTGGTATGATAAAGGTTTCGTACATTAAGAGTGCAGAGCAACTGGCTGACATAATGACTCATGCTGTTACTAGTGGACCATTTTATGCATCATTGTCCAAGTTGGGCATGTGTGATAGCTATGCACCAACTTGAGGGGGAGACTTAGCATATATAGCTGCACATATTTAGGAATTATAGCTGTAATTATTTCCTGTAATTGTTTCTATATTTGTAATGTATAGTTAGCTTACCTTAAATAGGTCTAGGTATCTTGTATAAATACCTTGAGATATATGGAATAAACACAAGAGTGTTTTTCAGCCAATTATTAATTATAGAAAGTCCACAACTGGATATTGAATGTTTGTAGGAGGCAATTTGGTATCCTGGAAGAGTAAGAAGCAGTCAGTGGTTGCAAGGTCAATAGCAAAGGCTGAGTATAGGGCTATGGCTTTAGGAGTTGCGGAGATGGTGTGGTTGAGAGCTTTTTTAGTAGAGCTCAAGGTGGATCAAGGAGTCAAAATGAAGCTGTGGTGCGACAGCAAGTCCGCGATTAGCATTGCCAACAACCCCGTGCAACATGACAGAACCAAACATGTGGAGATTGATAGGTTCTTCATCAAAGAAAAGCTAGATAGTGGACTATTGGAGCTGGGACATGTAGCTACTAAAGAGCAAGTGGCTGACTGTCTCACTAAAGGACTTAGTTCATTAGATCTCTCAAGATTGTGTGACAAGATGGGCTTAATGGATATCTTCTGCCCATCTTAAAGGGGAGTGTTGAGATTTGTATCTTTGTTAGGGTCTCATTGAGAAATGAAGAGTATAGATAATTCTAGGGACTTGTGTGCAAAATTGTAAAGACTGTATATAAGCCTAAATCGTTATCGAATAAAATAAGTTTTACTCGATTAATCAATTGAATCCAACTTCAAATGCTTTGCCTGATCTTTAGTGCTTTTAGAATACATTAAAATATCGTATGTTAAATCACCACAAACTTATCTAAGGAAGATTACGAAAAATCCTATGCATTTATTCCATAAAAATAGGTTGGGGTACTTGTCACCAGGAACGTCATGAGTACAAATTCTTAATGCCTATTCCTAGTATTGATTGAAATCTTAGGTATGTCTTCCTCTTAGGTTCGCTCTTAATAATATCTTTGTCCCAAACCTAGAGAAATAGCAACATTCATTTTTTCATTTTTTTTAATGGTTAAACTGTTCAATCCTTCGTAATCTATACCTGACTTTAAAGTTCCAATATTTTTCTACATTGGTAATATTGAGCCTCCATAACCTAAAACACTAGATTGGATATAACCTTTCTTGAGAAGCTCCTCTAGTTGTCTTTTCAGTTTCTGAAGCCTTACCGTCAACATTCGTTAAAGAGTTTCCGAGAGGGGTTCCGCCTAGCACCAAGGTCAATTCCAATTCTACTTCCCAAAGTAGAGGTAATGCGATCAACTTCATTAGAGGAACTATTAGAGGAAACCTTAACCTCGTATTTTCCTATACTCACAGCCTATGGGGTATATCAACTAATTTGGCCAAAATCTAGGTATTCTTCAACATCATTTTCGAGCCTTCACTCTCACTATTAAGTACTACTCTTTTCCTCTCGCTATTCTTCTAGTTTAATCATATTCATCTGCTCTGCAGTATTACACCACTCTATCCCTACAATTTAGCTTAAGCTTCTTGCTTTGGCAATCAATCCTCGCCTAATATGGTATCGTCATCCTTAAAGAATAAATAGATAATATTTCTTGGTAAATTTACTTCTCCAACCAAAATCTCATATCTCGGGTAAAAACCTATAAAATTTCCACTTTCTTACATAAAAGGGTGCGCAAAAACGATTTATAAACTTATATATTCACCGCTATAGTGCTTCAAATTAGTAATACACTACACAATATATATGTGTGGAATTGTGCAGAACTTGGACCAAATAGTGTATTCCTATCAAGAGATAGGATATAGAGTTCACCTTGCATCAATGGTACATCCGGTCCCTATGTCAACTCTTTAGCCTTCCCTGATGACCTCTTGCTATGATGACAAATTATCAAATTTGGAGCAGCTTTCACCGGAGTAGCCCTTGTTTGCTTTCTCTTGTCCTTCTACTATTGCTTTACTGGTCTTTTAGTGTGGAAGCTTTGCATCTTCAGAATCGTTCTCAAAATCGTCCTATCTAAGTCTTCCTCCTTCGTTTGTGTAGTTGCAACCACTATAGTAGCACATAATGTAGATGGCGTCTACCTTCTATAATCATCTCTTCTCTAAATTCTACTCCCAAGCGACATCCAAATACCCCTTGATGAAGCATTCTTCAACCCAATTATTCTAATCCAAAAATTAAAGTGCAAATATGCCTCCTACAAATCATCTCCCTCTCCATCACATCTAGTCTTCTTATACCTAAAGAATCTCATTTAAGTATACTTATCAAAATCTTCAAAATATCTATCCTTGTCAACACAGAACACAGACCTTTTCTCACAATCTCATCAAGGGTATCGTCATACAATACACTGAGGTAAAATTACCGCACATATCAACTTTTCAGTACTTATTAAGGTCTCAAGTTCAAATTATCATCAAAATAGCTCAAACTCAGATAACCATAATCATACATAGACTCTAAATCATTGAAATCAAAGGTAAGGTCTAATCCTAGGCTTTTTGATGAAGCCTTCCCATACCTTCGTCTAGCTCACTCTTGGATTCCTCCTAATCTATCTCTATGGGGTCATATCTGTTTAGAGTTACAGTCTTGACCCTATCATCATTGCTAGCCTAATCCTTATGGTTACTAGGAACTTGAAACTCATCATCGCTATCAGCCTAAACTTCATTGTCACTATTAGCCTGAATTTCATCTTCGCTATTAATCTGAGCTTTATTATCACTATTATCCTGCTCATGCTCCTCCTCCACAGATGACTCCAATGTGGAAGAATCGAGGGCTAGATGGGATAGGTAGGTGCAAAGTCATGCTCTTACAGGCAGTACTATACCTTCAAATCATCGTACACACTTAAGTTAGTAACAAATCGAAAATTCTTAAAATACTAATTAATCCATATAATATAAAAGAATACCTAAATATGGGTTCTGATACCACTTGTAGCACCCTACAACCTACGTACCCCAAAAGAGGCAGGGTTGTCGCCCCATCTAAAGGACACAAAGTCTTTAGAACAAGGCAAATAAATGACTTATCCAAAGTAATACCTCAAATAAAATTTAAACGTAATACAACTCAAGTAAAACTTGTACAGAGTCAAACAAAGAATGACAAGACATTGTCTCCAAGCAAAACAACTAAAATGTCAGATACAAGTTCTTGAACTCTAGCCCCGACCTTATCAGTAGTGCTCACGACTTGAAAACATGCACAAAAATTGTGAGAAATAAATTTCTCAGTAAGTCCTGTGTGTGTGAGTGTGTAAATTTGAAACAATTTCGTGATATGCAATTTTTAAATACCAAAAGCGCAATTGCAATCAAAGATCAACAATGTTAAACACAAGAGTGGTGTTTCAATTTTCATTCTTAATAAATAACCTTATTTTAAGGAAATAAACCACTCAACAATAAAGTGGACTATGAAACATTGCATCATAGCCCTAAGTCATGAAATCCTGTACTGTGAAACTCTGCATCACAGTACTGTCAGTGATCGGCCCATGGGTGGAGATACTCCTCCTCCTCCCAAACCCCTCTAACTTACCAATTGTCCATTCTGGAGAAATATAGTCTCATTAGGAACTAGTTGCTAGCTCGGATTGGTCTAACTCACTAACACTGCCGCCTAATCAAAAACGAGTTTATCTTCTGGAGGTGGCCGCCTTTTGGAAAACTAGCTCGCCCTGTCTTAGGCTAGGGCTAGTAGCCAGCCTACCCTTATTGAGTACTCAACGATTTCGCATCAAGGAAACTTATTAGCATCAAATGGTATACTCAAAAGAAAATATCTAGCATGACTTGGTAAACCTTGATTGAAACCATTTAGTGTGAAAGTCAAGTGAGTCGTTTTGAAATCCTTGTTGCTTAAGAAATGAGTGGGTGAGTGGAAATACAGTAAGAAAGCTAAACATTTTATTACAACAAACCATGTTTCCTTTGCTAACATATAACATTTGACAACTTGCAATTGCATTGTTTCACAAACGGTTTAATGCAAGAAATTACCTTGGTGTAGCAAACAAATTCCTTAATTCCAATGGGTAAATCCTTGCCCTTGACCATCTTCCTGGTCTAAACGTCATAAAATAAAGAAGTCACAACTTACTCCTAGCACTTTATGAAATCATATTCCTTATAATTAATTCCCTATTCACACCCAATCAACAAGGCTTCGAGTAAATCAATATCCAAACCTTTACTCTTTCCTAAGTGTCAACCCTTATAATTACTACATCTAAGGAAGGGAATATGTTAATAGTATACAAATTTCAGCAAGTTACCCCTTCTTTCCCAAGTATATAATACATAGAAAAACACCTTGGATTGACCTCAAATTTTGCAGGGATAAACCTTAATGCATATAAAACAGGGTACAGGTGGTCCTTTGCAAATATCAGATTTAAATCATGCCCAGGAAAATTATTTTTGTTACTGTAGCTTTCTGCCCAGAACAGACCAGCGTTAAAGAAAAACTCGTAACTTTTAATCCACATATCAAAAAATTTCTGAAAATTTCCATTAACAACTAGACACATAAAGCTACGCTTTCTCTGTTTTGACCTTGGTCAGATTCGGAATATTTCACACGCAATTAATGGCCACAAACTGAGCATATAACAAAACCGATAACTCTGTTTTTGCTTCCCCTGATTTTCGAAAATTTACTGGGGTTATACCCAGGGTTTTCTTGCTTAATTATTAACATAAATAACATCCCTTACATGTCTAGCAACCAATATCAAAAGGCGCTACAATAATAAATTACATTGCTAATTTATTTTGAACCAAATCAAGCAATTATCACATATTTTCAGAAATTCTAGCAAGCATAAAATTTATCCCATCCTTCTAGAAATCATTCTCTTAGACTTGTTACCTCAAGAAATCACAAACATAGAATGAATTCAAGTTGACGACAACAATTCTAGCATTAAACACATCAAGATCATTCAAGAACATATCAAGAAATTATCTTTTTCTTTAGAAAAATTCTAGCTTTTGTAAATATATTAATTTAAGATAAAAAAGTATTTTCTTTGGTATCAATCCTTTGAAAAACGCTTTTTTTTCCAAGATTTAAACAAGTTTGATTCTTAAACACACACCTTTAATCATCTTTGGTCTAGAAAAACACATTAACAATTTATTCGGCAAAACCCTAATGTTGGTCTATAATGGCGGCACTAAGAAAAATTAAGAAAAGCATGCTTTCGATCCTTACCTCTTGTCATACCAACCTTGATCACTCTTGGGAAGGGTAGAAGGTGTTTTTTAGCCTTTGTTTCTACCTAAATTTCCAAACTTTCAATCCAAGATTGTTGCTTCAAACATGTGGTTTGTGCAGAATTTTCCGTAAGCAATTGGAACAATTAATTTTGGTGCAAGGGGAAGGGAATTTCATGTGCTAGGGGAAAGGAGAGAGTGTGGGATGGCTGCTAGGGTGTTTAGGGTTCAAAAATCTTATTTAGATAGGCTTTTATAGGTGAATTATATTAGGTTTAGGAAATAAAAGAAAAAGGGGAAGAATTAAAGAAAATCCTATTTTCTCTAAGTCTTAACTAAATAAAAGTTTCCTTTAATTAATTAGTCATAATCCTTGAGGGTTTAGAGAGCTATATGGCGGCACAAAGTAGAGGAAATAGGAAAAGAATATTCTCTAGATTTTTCTAAGCATTAAAGGATTAGAAATAATAAATCCCCTTCAAGTTAATTTCCCAAATACACAATAATTAGCTTTTCCCCCTTTTCCTACCCCTAAGTGGCGGCTACTAGAAGCCTAATGATTCCCTCAAAATTTCTCCTAACTAGAATAAATATTTGAATTAAGGAAATTCAATTTCCCTTCAAATAAAACAAAATAAAATAAGAGAAAAGTCTTGCTAATTTAAAATTTAAATACTTCCTAAATTAATATATACACAAATAAATAAAATAAACATATAATGAATATTTAGTAGATATATTGCAAATATACAAATATATATATATATATATATATATATAAAAGAAAATAATAAATAGTTATCCAAATTATTTATTATTATTTTTAATTAATACTTACTCAATAATTAAATACACGAATTTAAAGTTAACTATATATATTCATATATCTATTTCTTTCCCCAATGAATAGTTTATGCAAAAATATTCTATCCATCATTATTTCAAGTAGTGATTTATCAATCATCACCCAATCACAACAATTCCTCCATAATCATACTCAAATAAATTCATTCATGCCATGCCAATTATGTTTACATGCAAGAATGCTCATGCTATATGGACAATATATTCCCCTATTACTAGATGCATTTAGGGTGGGGTGTTACTCATAGTCATCAGATACTAGAAGTGATTTTGCCTAATATAGGGGGAGAAATACTGCAAAAACTTGTTGAGCCTTTGGTTTATTCTAGGAAAAGTTTTCATAAAAGGAAGATTGTTCAAATTGACCCTTTGGTTTCTTCCCAAACTCAAGAACCCAGTAACCACTCCAAGATAGGTAATTCCTAACCTTGATCCCATTTTTGCATATACAGCTCAAGATCCAGATGTTGTAGATCTGGAGCTTTCTACAGCTATTAGAAAAGGAGCCCGTTCCTGTACCACAAAACATCACATTGCAAAATATTTGTCTTATTAAAAAATTTCAGATGAACGCAAAACTTTTTTGTCAAAAATCGCTAACCTGTCTGAACCTAGAATAATCCAGGAAGCAGTCTGTAGTCTGGCTTGGAGGTTAGCAGTCAAGAAGGAGATGGATGAAATTTTGAAAAAAAATGACTTGGGAAGTTGTTGATTTGCTGAGGTACAAGACCACTGTTGGATGTAGGTGGGTTTTTACTGTAAAATGCAGGGCTGATGGAAGCGTTGAAAGATACAAAGCACGACTTGTGGCAAAGGGGTTTACTCAGATTTTTGGAATTGACTATTAGGAGACCTTTGTCCTCAATAGCCAAGATAAATTCGATTTGTGTCCTTCTGTCTATAGCACCAAATTGTAACTAGCCTCTGCATCAACTTAATGTGAAAAATGCCTTTCTAAATGGTTAAGAAGAAGTGTTTATGGATCCCCCACCAAGCTTTGAGAAGAGGTTTGGCAAGAACAAGGTTTGCAGATTGAAAAAATCCTTGCATGGACTCATGCAATATCCGCGAACTTGGCTTGAAAGGTTCGGGAGGGCCATAAAAGGATATGGAAATTCTCAGAGTTAAGCTGATCATTCCGTGTTCTATAAACATTCAGGGACAAGTAAATTAGCTATACTTATTGTTTATGTTGGGGATATTATCCTTATAGGTGATGATGTTAAGGAAATTGGGACATTAAGAGGCAGAATTGCCACAGAATTTGAAATTAAAGACTTGGGGCCAATGAAATACTTCCTTGGTATTGTGTTTGCAAGATCAAAGGAGGGGATCTTTATCAATCAACGAAAATATGTGCTTGATCTACTCAGTGAAATTGGGATGCTTGGATGTAAGGCAGTTGAAACCCCAATTGAAACTACAAGTAACTGATACAGCTGATGGTGTTGATAGAGAACAATATCAGACTTGTGGGAAGATTCTACCTCTCACACGCCTTGATATCACCTTCGCTGTCAGTGTAGTAAGTCAATTTATGCACTCTCCAAACTCTAACCACTTAGACGCTGTCTATCGAATCCTTAGAAACCTAAAGGAGACTCCTGGAAGAGGACTTCTATTTAAAAACAATGGGCACTTACAGGTAGAGGCATTAACAAATGCAGGTTGGGTTAGAAGTGTTATAGACAGGCGGTCTGATTAAGGGTACTGCATCTTTGTTGGAGGAGACTTGGAGTAGTAAGAAGCAAAATGTTGTGGCTAGAAGTAGTTCAGAAGTTGAGTTTAGATATGTGGCTCATGGAATTTGTGAAGTTTTTTGGATTAGGAGAATTCTTGAAGAATTGAAAATTTCTACTCCACCACCGATTAAAGTGTAAAGCGATAATAAATCAGCAATTGCCATTGCTTACAATCCAATTCTTCATGATTGGACCAAGCATAGACAAGTACTTCATTAAGGAAAAGATTGGTAGAGGGATTATCTGTATGGTGTATGTTCCTTTCACTAGCCAAGCAACAGATATCCTGACTAAAGGTCTTCACAAGAAATAGTTCGACAGTTTGATTTCCAAGCTGTGGCATTAAAGGATATTTTCTTGCCAACTTGAGGGGGTGTGTTGATAAAGTCAAAGATATAAGCTGTTTATATTAGTTGTAATTGCTGTAATTAGGCTTTATTATTGATTGTTGTAATTAGCTGTAATAGCTGTAATTAGGCTTTATTACTGATCCTTTAATTAGCTAATTAGGCTATAATTTGGCAATTAGGCTATTTTTGGTAGATTGTATTCATAGGCTCTTAATTGTAGGGATTGCCCCTAAATGTAATTAGTTGGCTATTTAAGCCCGTGTAGAGCATGGGATCAGCAAGGAATAACAAAGAAACCTTTCTTCCTTCACTTTTGTTATCTCCATTTTCAGAGATGCTCTTAAAGTTATATTATGATCTACTTTGTCTAATATTGGGAAGGAAAAAATTGACTTTGTTGAAAACATCAGAAATGATAAAATCTTTTTACCTTGAAAGCTAGAATATCTTACGCTGTCAATGCATACTTGTTAGGATTTCTAAACAGATCTTTGATTTTCACAGATGTTTACATTTTCTCATAGACGGAACCTACAAAGCCTTTGATGCCTGTGCTGGCATTTGACCACTACATACTGGAAATGTTTGATAACCAACATTTCCATGGAACTTGTGCATACATAAAACTTATGGTCTGCATTTCTAACTTTTCAGATATCAGGTGGTTGGAGGCACACTATGGCTTTGACAGCTGATGGTAAACTCTATGGTTGGGGATGGAATAAGGTATGGATTTCTTCTTCTTTGTTGTGTAAGGTACACTGTAAGTTTCATTTCATTAATAAGTGGTCAAGTTATTGAGTTGGTTTGTGCAACAAAGAAAAGAGATGGGTGAAGCGAAGAAGATGTTCCCTTGAGATTTCTACTTATGAACTGCCACTTATAATAGAAAAACTTCCTGATTCCCCTCAAGTTGGTCAGTTTTTGTTGCATACTCCCAGCTTGCCTTGGGGACGGCAAAATGCAAGTCCTAGTCCCTTTTGTGGGAAAATATAGCTAAATGGTGTATTTTAAGAAAGTAAGGCTGTAAATATTGTAACACTAGAATTAGGGAAGTTTGACCCTTAAATTAGGGGATTTTGTAATCAGTGATTAGGAGATTTTGTGGGCAGTAATTAGGGGATTGATTAGGAGATTTTGCGAATCAATTTGTTAGGGTAGTTGCTATATTTGTGCCTTAGGCAGCTTGTATATAATTAGCTCATTGTAATCTTTGAGAAATATATGAAAAGAGATTATTCTTTCTCAATTTCTTACATGGTATCAGAGCTGTTCATCCTGATTTGCTTCTGATTTTTTTGCTTGTGCCTATTCTTTGCTTCTTCTTCTTCTGCCGGCCGGTCTTAATTGCTGGTGGTGTTTCGTTCATTCTAATACCTACGACCAGCCAGCCTTAATTGCTGGTATTTCTCCTCTATTTTTCTTCCTCGTATGTGCTATATAGCCGACCTTTATTGCTGGTGTTGTTTCCAATTGTTTTGATACTGATTTGTATTGAATATCCTTCATTGCTGTTATTCTCTCTTCGCTTTTAGGCAGTCTTCATTACTGCAATCTTCTCTTTTGAGCAGCCTTCATTGCTGTCATTTTCTCTTTATCTTTCCTATTCAGGCAACCTTAATTGCTGCAAAATATTTTTTTTTACCATGTCAACCTCCCAAACACGAGTTGTAAGTGCAAAATGCTGGACGCTTCATGGGAAACCACCCAGTCGAGAATGGAAACAAAATGGGGGACAATCCAAAAGTGGACAAGCCAATGTAGCAGCTGGCTAAATTGTTGAGCCACCATAGTCAGGCATTGCTAGTCTCAACTAAGATGACTTAGATAGGGTGAGTGCACTCATCAGTAGTTTAGAAAAGCCCTCAGGTACTTATTTTGTGATATATTCAGGTAAGTTTTCACTTTCCATTGGATTAAATGCTTCGGATACACCCTTTTCCACCTCTTGGATCATGGATTCAGGAGCTACTGACCAAATGACCCCTTCACCAAATATCTTCACCACCTATTCCCCGTGCCCAAGCAGTAGGAAAATAGCCACTGCAGATGGTTCTTTAACCACTACGACAGGAATTGGAAGTGTCCAAATTAACCTATTGTTAACCTTGAAAAATGTTCTCCATGTCCCTAAGCTAGCTACCAATCTGATATCCATCTAAAAACTTGCCCATGACTTACAATGTATGGTAGTTTTTCACCATAATAGTTGTGTATTTCAGGACAAGAGTTCGGGGACGATAATTGGACATGCTAGAGAACGGGGTGGCCTCTACTTCTTTGAAGCAAGTCAACCAACCATCCCCAAGGGTAAATCGTTAGTGTCATTTGTTTCCGAGTCTTTGTCATCTAATATGGAGAAATTTTGGCTCCATCATCGTCGACTTGGACATCCATCATTTCGAGTTATAAAACTCTTGTTTCCATCTTTGTTTCAACATTTAGATATTGAGTCTTTTCATTGTGAAAAATGTGAACTTACCAAACACAAACGTGTACCCTTTCCAATGAGCAATAGTAGAAGTTCCATTCCCTTTCATTTAATCCATAGTGATGTCTGGGGTCCATCTACTATTGCTAATATTTCTGGGGCACGATGGTTTGTTTCCTTCATTGATGACTGCACTCGTGTTTGCTGGGTCTTTCTTCTTAAACAAAAATCTGATGTCAGTATTGTTTTTCCAAATTTCTGCTCCATGATTAAAAATCAGTTTGGAGTGACCATCAAGAGAGTTAGGTCTAACAATGTACGAGACTATTTCAATCAAACTCTAAATCCATATTTTCAAAAGGAAGGGATAATGTAATACCCCATGTTAGACCGCCTTTAGTAAATGGGGAAAAATCATGCATGTCATATTGAGTTATACTACATTTGATGATTTGGAGTATTTTCATGAAAATGTCAATTTGTTGTTGCATGAATTAATTTGGGCTTGAGGTGGTTGTGGTATTTGAGGTAGTTGAGTTTTATTTTATTGAAGGGAATTTATTAAGAGAATACTTGCTAGGAATCAATGTGGTTTAGTGGATAGAGCTTGGTGTGCAGAATCATTTTCCATTTTCCTAAAGTCTTGATTAGTTTGATTGCAAAACGTGGTTTTCGTAACGGCATTTTCAAATCGTTTGACAATAGTGTAAGAAATCACTTTTGAGTTTGAATAAATAAAATTTAGTAAATTCGCTTTGAAAATAAAACATCCACGTTTCCAATCCAAGTATCACAACAATCCAGTATAACTCATCATTTTTAGTCAAGGCTCAGTCCTTGTGTCAAAATATCATATTGACATCAATTTCAAATAACATTGTAAAAATTGCTTGCAAACATATAACTTGTATCAAAACAGTTATGCAGAGACTTACTTGAATATACTCAACAATCAACCACAGCAATGTTTGTCCTCTCTTTCACTTTCTTCCTTATCTAGAATCAATGATTCTATAATTAGGACCCAAAGGTTATTCCACTATCATCATGCATCATGAATCTGAATGATCATGTTAACCCTCTAAGTCATTTATGGCAACTAGATAGACTATTTCATTAAATCATCACCATAGCTACCCATGACCACGCATCTTATCATCATGCATGCTTATAGACAAATCAAACCAACTACATAACGACTTCCATACTTAATTACCATTAACTTCCTTTATGAACCCTACTTGCATCAAAAGATCTCATCTTTGCTCAACATACAAGAGCTCTAGATCGTCATAGCAATAATTATCCATATTCAATGCCATATATGCCTAGTTCATCATATTGCACTATTAAACTCAGCAATCTAATCAAATCATGCTTCCATGCTAGGCTTCATGCATATTATCCCCTCCATACATTCCACCCTAATCTAATTCATAGGAGTTAAGCCTCAATTACCTCTTAGACGACACAACAAAAGCAAAGGTGGCGCCTTTGGTGCTTGCTTAGGTTCGCTTGAGGGAGAGAGTCGATTGTTCTTGGTTCGAAGGTCACTAGGGATAGGGTAAATCAGTCCCTTTTGATCGAGATTTAGGAGACGAAGACGAGAAGAATTGAAGAGGAGTTATGAAGAGTTGAGGAGTTGCTTACCTTAGAGTTGGTTTCTAGCTTTGATGGAGTTTTGGTGCTGTTTTGGCCTAGATGTGGAGGAGGGTTGACGGCTGGAATTTCTGAGCAGAAGAGGGTGTTTAGGGTTTGTTTGAGGCTGATTAATGAAGGAGATAGGTTAGGCTGAGGTACTTTAGGGTTTAGGTGTTTGAAGAAGTTTTGGTCTTGCTAGGGTTCCTTGATCATAAGAGAAAATTGTTCAGCTTTGGTGTTCCCTATGGCTGCCGAGATTTTGGTGGGAATTTAGGGTTGATTGTTGCTGTGTTTGTGAAGCTGAGGGTGCCGAGATTCTGGACATAAAGGGAGGAAAAATCTGATTGGTTTTGGGTCCCTATAATAGCGAAAATAGGAGAGGAAGAATGGGCCTTTGCAGCTATTTTTCTGCTTGATAGCTAGGGAACTTTTGTGCAGATTTTGTGCTGGAATTTATGGGTGAATTAGGGCTGAAGGTGGCCGAAAATCTGGAGGAAAAAGAGAAGGAAAGATGCTGATTTTCTGGCCACTCTTGGATGAGATTAGGAGGGGAAAGATTAGGGTTTTGTGTAGCTGTTTTTGCTGGACTGCTAGAGGGGTTTTTGGTGTAGGCTTTGGGCTGGAAATTTCACAAGAGTGTGTGTGAACAGTGACGAAATTCTGGAGGCAATGGAGCTGAAATTCTGGTATTCTTTTGGTTAAATTCAAGTCCTAATTGGTTAGGGTTTTCTTAGTTAACCCTAGCTAGGTTTTGGAGTGTTTTAGGTAAGTTATTCTTCCCTATGTGGCGGCTGATTATAAGGGAATTTTCCAGAAACCCTAGAGAGGAATTAGGTTATCTATTTAGGGAATAGATTAATTAATCCCCTACATTAATTTGAGTACTTTTTAAACAGCTATTAAATAGCTATTTGGTAAGGAAATTTCTGGTTTCCTAATCCTTGTAGCTACTGAATTTTCCCCTTCCTTTTTCCCCTTCAACATTTCGAAACCCTTGCTCAATCCAAGGCCCAAACATCTCATTTAAATCCAGCTTTTAAAAATCTAATCTAGTAATCTTTAAAATTCTCTACAAGATTATGATAGGATATTAGGAACAAAAATTTAATTTACTAATTTTATAAAATAATTTCCAAGTTAAAGTACACCCCGAATTCTTAGGAACTTGGTCTCCAAACCCTTAAGGATTTTGGCCAAGGCTAGGGAAATTAGGGTAGATGGAAAATAAAAGAAAGGAGAGAATTTTGAGATAGCTAGGATTCGAACTCAAGTCTACCAAAGAACACACACCAAGCTCTATCCACTAAACCACATTAATTCTTGGGAAATATTCTCCTAATAAATTCCTTTAATTCCTACTCACTTACTCCATCCCTTTTTCTAACAAATCCCCTTCAATAAAATAAAACTCAACTACCTCAACCACTTCAAGTGCAAATTAATTCGTGCAACAACAAATTAATATTTTCATGAAAATAATTCAAATCATCAAATGTGGTTTAACTCATTGTGACATGCATGACTTTTCCCCCACTTACCAAAGACGGTCTAACATGGGGTATTACAATATGTGCTGCAAATCTCCAGTTGAATTGGCGGCAGTGTTCTCCATTGCAGCTGCATCAACCGAGGGGCTGGTAGGATTGGTTTCGGTAATCTGGGACATTCTTGATAGAATGGAGAGATAGAGGTGTAAAGGAGAAAGGCAGGGAAAATAAAAGGATTATTGGAGATGGAAAAAATTAAAGGAATTCGGCCAGGGAAAAAAAAAATCAAAGTTCTACGGCAAAGTTAAATGCTCTGATACCAACCTGAATTCTATAATGATTTTCTTGTATTGAATCAATGGAATACAACCCCTATTTATGTACCATTGCACAGATCTGAAAAGGAAAAACCACCTAATCAATCTCCTGCAAATCAGCTGGAAATTACATATCAACTAGGATTTCTACAAAACAGGAAACCTCCTGACTAATTTACAGAAAATCAAATTAAATAAAATCTTTCATAATTTGACAGATTCAAATAAAATATTTCCATAATTCGACATACTCAATTCAATGGAATTGTTTGATCTTAAAGGATATCTTCTATAATAATTCTATTTTATGATCCTGAATTCCTGAAATTGTTATACTCTTCAGAAAATGACTTTCACTATTAGAACACAAAGATGTTATAGAATCTCTGTTCTGGGACAAATTCACTATGCATTATCCATGGTAACCTGAAGCGAAGTTTTTGCCTAAACTTCAACTTCTTCTCTATGTTGATCTAATTAACAAAAACATCCTTTATCCCCAACCTGACCAGTCTTGCGGTTGATGTTTGAACTTATTATTTGGGTTCAGGAACCCATAAACAACTTTGGCTAGAATCTTTGCTGTTCATGTTGGTTCAACTCTATATTTTGGCACATGCTTGGTGAAAATTTGAGATTGTCCACAAAGCCAAATTTCAAAAGTGATTAAGCTCTGCTATGAATAATATCTCTGTGTGTTTCCTGTGAAGCTCTTGTTTATTTGTTTTTTCTTCTTTTCCCTTTTAAAGATAAAATTGCTTTTCTTGTTAGGAAATGAATAGGTAATTCCACCTTGACCATGTTGAATGGGTTGGTTCTAAAGATTCCTTGGAGGTGTTTAAGGACTAAAGACACATTACCTTTAGATTTGTGGCATAAACCACCAGGTTTGAAAATGAATTCTTTTGGAGAACTTGATAACCCACCTCAAATAGAACATTTGGTTTATGTTATCTCTGTCTCTCTTGCTTTCTTTTTTTCTGCTTCATCTTATTTTGGCAAAAGCTTTTGTTAGCTTTACTACTAGTGTGCTATTTCTCCTTTTAAAACAGTTTGGACAAGTTGGTGTTGGTAACAATGTTGATCACTGCTCACCTCAACAAGTTAAACTTCCGCATAACCAGGTATGCTTCTTTTTCTGATATTTCCACTTTCATTCTGTTATCAATGGCTACAATTCTTTGTTTCAGATGCGTTTATTTTCTTCCACGCTGAAGCTTGCTTTTATTCAATCACAGAAAGTTGTTCAGATTTCATGTGGTTGGAGGCACACCCTTGCTGTTACCGAAAGTCAGAATGTGTTTTCTTGGGGACGAGGCACAAATGGACAGCTTGGGCATGGGGAGTCTGCTGACAGGTTATAGCTTGGCTGATTCCAAAGTTGAACACAGTTGTGTTGATTCTATAATACATTTTGGTTGCTTAAAAATGCTGTGACCAATGACTGAGCCATAACGTATTTGGATTTGTGGTTTCACATAAACCAATTTGTGTATTAAATAGCTTAGAATAGGTGATAAAGTTGCAGATGAAGAGGTGCAGATATTTCATGAAAGGAGATAAGGAAACACTGATGGTAGACTTAACAGTTCCAGATAATTTACTCTAACTGACCATACATCAACTAAATTTGGTACAATTTAGTCTTGGTCATATTGCTAGGAATGGGTACCTTCTGTATAAATTTGCTCCTGAAATATATACATGCTAAACTGAAAGAGCACTAGAATTAGAAGATAGAGGAATTCTATGAAGAAGTGATTGTACAGGTCTGAAGCACATCATTTGAACCTTTTCAAGAGCTAAATTTGAGCAAAGTCCTAGAAAAGAAATGATCTAGACGTTCAATGAGCTTCTTTAAATAAAATACATTATATCTATTATCTTTCTTGTACTTTTTAGATACAGAAGGTATCAAATGCATATGGTGCTCTCTCTCTCTCTCTCACATGTACACACACACATTGGAAGGGAATATATGGTGAAGAAGTGATGGTACAGCTACTCAAATGAATATCCTTTTTCTCAAAAACTGCCCTTTCACCACCCGGTTTTTGTTATGAAGCCACTAATGAAACAAAGATCGCAAACAAAAACCTGTTATAGCCTTTACCCAAGTTGGCCGCTGCCCACCCGCCTGTAGAATTCATATAAAGGGCCTACTTAGTGCAAATTCTATTAATTTTTTTTTAGTCCGGGATCTGTGTGCATACTTTTGTGTGTCTCAGAACTATTCTGATGACTTAGATATCATGGAAATAATCTTGTCTTTTATATTCTGGTTATCTGGTTTCAGATAGTGATCTGCTGTCATACCAAACACCTAGTTTGAAATATGACTTGCAAAATCTTGAGTTCACACTCTTATTTTTTTAATGTGAAGAAATATTCCCAAGATAATAGAGGCATTGAGTGTTGATGGATCAAGTGGACAGCTGATAGAGAGTTCAAAAGCCGATCCATCCTCAGGTACTTTAAGCACAGGAATTTGAGCTTTAATACCATTTGGTCTTTCTTCTTCCCTTTTCTGAGAAATATTTAAAACATTTTGCCTGTTTTATTTAGCAGAAAAAACTTGGGTCTCACCCACAGAGAGATATGCTGTTGTCCCTGGTGAAAATGTATGTATGATCCCTTAATCATTATTATTTATTTTTGTCTTCTTGGAATTGTTGATGCTCTGAATGGGATTCTTTCATTTAGTTACTTCACGTTTTCCCCTTTTCCCTGTGGGGACCTATTTGGTTCAAGGATAAAAAGAAGGAAAGGAAATGTATTTGTCTAGAGAAGTTATTCTCCTGGTTGGTGGTTAAGGAGAATTCTAAAGGAAAGAAAAGTGGAAAATAGTTCACGAAAACTTCAATAGAAAATCAGGAAACGGGTTTTCAAAAAAAAAAAAAAAAAAAAACACAGGAGAGCAAAAGAAAAAGGAAATGCTTATCGAATTGCAAAATGCAGCTGTTGAACCTCATTCTACCAGCAATCAGACTATTATTTAGAAATCAGAAGTTAGTACTCCAGACTGATCTGGAAGGTACTTTAGACTGACTTGGTGATAGTGAAGGACTTCATCCGACCTAGAATCCAGTAGATTGTATTAAGTAATTAATTCTTCTACTTTTTACAGCATTCTTTATATTTTCAAAATGGTTTTTCAAAAAAAAAAAATGTTCTAATAGTTGCTAATATGCTTCCATTTTCCAATTAATGTGTTCTTTCTCTCTGTCTTTTTTTTTTTTTTTTTAAAATTCTCATTTTTCGTTTTTCAATTTTTACTTAGCAGTGTTCTTCTGTATATTCAAACAGCTATGTTCTTTGTTTTGCACAGTTATTTTATATACGTTTGATCAACTTAATTCATTAAAAACACAGCTATGAATAGAAAGTTATTCGCATTCTTCTTTTAAAGGAATATCCTATTTTGACTAGATAGTAAAGTTTTTTAACTTTAAATTGGGTTTTATTAAATTATTTTGAAATAGAAGTTTGTTCATAAATGATTTTTCTTAATATTATGCATAATATATTCTATGAGCATTAACTAAAATGTTCTCTCAACAAATGTGTTAAGTTGATAAGGAAATCCTTTTACTTGACAAAAGGTAATCCTCTCCCTAGATGTATTAGAAAACAAGAAAAGACTTGTAGCAAGTTATAATAAACGATGAATGAATTGACTAATTAAACTTATATCAATTTATGTTCCTTTACACGTTGAAAAATTGACGATGGTTGAAGGACTGGCCTTTTTATGCTGGTTCAAACTTTTGTACTCCCTCCGTCCCCTTTTATCTGTCCATTTTAAATGAGACTTTTGTCCTAATTTATTTATCCTATTAGCAAATCAAGATAATAATTGTTATTTTTCCACAAATATTCTTTTTTAATACAATGAATATTGTGCATTTGTAGTAGGAAATAAAAGTAAATTAAATATGCTTACAACATATAAAGCTTTGGAATTTAATTACTTCTTAATAAAGAGAGAAATTCTTTGAGGGTAAAATAAAAAATGTTAATTAATTAACCGAAAAATCTTATTTTTTTTAAAACTTGTAAATCGGTTAAAATAGACAAATAAAAGGGGACAAAGGGAGTAATTAATTAGGCTTCCATTATTGCCAGAGTAAACTTTGATTAAATGACAAACCTACCCGTATTTTTCAAAAATTCCCTTATTAAAGTTTTGCCATCTTCTCTCTTTTATTAATGTCACATATTAAAAGAAAATCATTATTATATTTCTCTGTCATCTACATTATTCTGGCAATGTATCCGCCAGCCGCCATCTCTATCCCCCACTCTTGCACTTGTCCTCTTCTTTGTACTTCAGTACCTCTCTTATTTTCTTCTTATAAGGCCAGCTGCTAGTGGTCACATTGCCTTTTATAATAGCAACTGCTGCTTTTGTCTTCCTATTTGGCATCCCCAACTCGTCACTCTAAAATTCACTACTGCTGCTTCCTCTCTCTTCGCACTACTTTTCCCTCTGATATCACCTGTTGCTACTAATACACGGGTTTTGAGTATTCAAAATTATTACTATTGATGGGTTTCTATAAACTCCTTACTTTGGGGATTTTCTTCTTTTTGGCTTTTAGTTTATTTGCTTTTGTTTTGTGCCATATTGAACGCCCCCTTAGCTTCGCTACATTTTGAGATGCAAAAGGAAAGTAAGATATACATAAAAGTGAGTCCATATTTAATTGGGATGGTTGACTAAGAGAAGGATAAACTTGTCATTCAATTAAAATTTGCTCTAGTTAAAGGATAATTGATTTGATGATATTATCAACCATTGAAGTATATATATTTAAGTACAGATTTTGCCCTTCCGTCAGTGGACTAATAGTTATCTTCTGTCTCCATTAATCATGTGACACCCACATGACATTTTTTAGGATATTTAGGCCATTTGACAAAGTCAACTCTCTCTATTATTGCCTCCATCGGCTGCCATTGACCTAAATTAATGTAAAATGACCCGTATATACTTAAAAATGTCATGTGAATTGATTGTTAGTTGATTAATGAAAGCACAAAATTTGGACGATACAATAATTTGAGGACAAGTGAGGATTGCTTTTAAATTCAAGAGCAAAAGTTAAAATTTTAAAAAGGCTTTAAGGGTCGCCAAGATTATTTGCATTATTTGTATTAGTTACAATAAATATCTTGATGTGTGTGAATGCACTTTTTTCAATAACCACAAGTAGGAAGTTCTTGAAGCTTTTTATGTTTTTTTGGGCAAGGGGTGTAAAACATTTGCTCCAAAATAGAATATAGTCTATAAATTTTGTTGCTTCTAAAAATGTAATTTCCATTTCAATTTAGATCCAAAATTCACAAACCTATCAAAATAAATTACTTTATTGGAAATCATTTTTCATTTCTTTAGCATTCTAGTTAACCAAATAATATATGGATTTTGGTTTTTCTAAAATCTCCAGGGCATATAATTTTGAGGATAAGCTGAGTAACCGTTTAGGCCCTGATTGGTTCAAGGTCTTCAATATGGAAAAGGAAAACGAAATCCTTAGCCCTTGATTGGTTCAAGGATTGAGTGGAGAAAAGATAAAAGGTGGAAAACGTTTTGTTTTTTTTTTTAAATCCTTCGAAAACCAAAATTCACATACTGTTTGCTTAGCTATTCTCTTGTTAGATTTACAAGTAGTGGTGTCAGTGATTAAGCATGAATTTTATTATTTTTTAATATTATGAGAGAATAAGAATTAAATAATAAAATATTACAATATTCATTTTGACAGGCTTTCATTAACTTAGTGGAGCATCTAAATATTTTAAGCAAGGAAAAAATTATTAGCAATGACATTATAATATGTTGATAACTTTTAGAATCTCTTTATATTCGTTCATTTTTATTACATAAGAGGTATACATGTATAAGTGAATAGAGATTTGTTTGATGTGAGCTTATTTAAATGTAATAAAAAATATTAAATATTGGGGTTTAAATGGAGTTGATGTATTGTGAGCTTTTAAATTAATATTATTTTAAATTAAAGTGAGAATTTGTACCCAAATATGTCCTACATTAAAGTGAGAACGTATCCTTTAATAAGAGGTTCTTCTCACTAACTTGTCACCTCATTTGTGTTCTTTGTTTTTTTCCTTTTCTAGCTACGATATTTCGGTATTCATGTTAAGATTATTGTTTAGTGAGTTAAAAGTTACTTCGTAGATCTTTAGTTTGATCTACCTCCTCATCCTTTTATGTATCAAGAAGACGGTCTGCCTTCAACTTCCACGCAAATCTATTTGTACATTGTACAATCTCTCTTTTAGAACAGGTAAAGCTAGTTACCCCTCCCCCCAACACCACAACACCAAAAAAAAAAAAAAAAAAAAATGCAAAGCACAGTCATTTCAATCACTTAACACTAGTTAGGATGTGGGTAATTAATATCTTCAACTTCCTCTATATGTGCGCTCTACCAGCCATCTTCATAATGGGCAAAGCCACTTCCAACCCAAAAAAACAAAAAATTGTTTTTAGGTGTGGTCTCCACTAATTAGGAATTGATACTGAAAGCCCAGAAGACAACTGACAGTCCTGCAAGCACACAGCAGTTTCCTTCAACTTTTCCTCTTCCTCACTGTTTCCTTCAAATTTTCTTTTTCCTCACCAAAATGTGAAGAAAGTATTTTTTCTCAAATTCAATTGATTTGTTCCTTACTAATTTCCCTTTTTTTCCTTCAGTGTTTTCCTTAATTACTAGTCAGTGGAAAAATAAACTTTTTTTAGGGAAACACCAAATTACTTGAACCTATGTCAAATGTAGGCAACTGTGGAACCGTATGCCCCTCTTTATGTTTCATTACAGGGAAATGCCAGAAGGCTATGATGTAATAAATAAGATAGCATTCCCATAAAAAATTGTAGAAGCTGACTACTTGGGAACTTGATAGCATATTAATATTGTTTTCAACTTTAATTTGTATCCTCTTTTCTTTGTTGTAGATACATGGCCAGGCGGTGGCTACAAGTCGAGGAAATGGGACTGACGCAAATGTGCCTGAGAATGATGTGAAGCGGATGAGGCTATGAGATTGCCTTGACTTCAGCCTTTCTTCTATGCAATTTCTGCATCCTTGTGATTTCGGCAAATATGGCTTTTAGTTTTTTTCGTGAAGCAAACATACGGTAGTCGAACTACCGATGTGTTTAATCGACTCATGGTGTTGTAAATCCACGTATCATGTTCTTGAATCACTTGTATCGTTAAACGGACTTTATACAATGTGTATCATTATATTACATGGTCTTGATACCAATTGGTGGAAAAAAGAAATGCTAACATCTATGATATTGGTTGTAGTTATTGTTGTTGTTGCTGCTGCTACTGCTGCAGCTATTATTTCTTTTTTTTTTGGAAGGGTCTATTGGCCAGGAATTTTATTTCATAATAAAGGATACATTTCAGCTTGATGAGTGTTTTATGTGAATTGAGGGTATTTGTATCATATCTAAATGACACACACCCCTGGCTTCCCTTAGCAAGGATGAGAAAGTGTTAAAATACAATGGGGAAGATAAATAGTAAAAGTGTTAAAATATAGGGAAGATAAATAGTAACCAAAGTTAGCTAGGGCATCAGCTACCTTGTGGCCATCTCTATGCACGTGTAACATTTAAGGAGTGGAAATATTGTTTCAGCAATCTAAAAGATCTATAGGGTTGATTGAGGCACCAATTTGCGGTTGTTTTCTTTTTTGTTTGACGCACCAAAACTGGGAGTTCAGTTGAACTTTTATAGCAATAACCTCAGAATTTCCATTATATGAGGTTGTTTTTGGTTGATTTTACAACAGTGGGATGGCGCTGTGCGAAATTCTGGATGTAGCGAGGTCGCATTTCCATAATGCGACCTTATTTTATAAGGTATAAGGTCGCATTATGGAAATACGACCATAACAGTCCTCAATCCTAAGCACTTAAGCAAAGACGGAAGGCGTAAAGAGACATGCGACCAGAAGGTCGCATTATTGTAATGCACCTTTTTGTCAACTAAACTAAATACAACATTCTTGTCATCTTACTTAAAAACTTCTGCAACTAAAGCCTCCATTGACTGAACATATTTGATTCCTATATAAAAAATATATATATGTAAAGTGCGAAAATATTTCAAAATATAAATTCCAACATCACAAGTACCATTTAGAAATGATTCTTAAAATACAATAAAATATATTACAAAGGAACATTTAAAGAAATGGCCTAATCTCTCGAAACAGTAAAAGTATTATTATTACAATTTTTCTTAGTATGTCCACTCTTATGGCAGTTGTTGCATCTTGGAAGAGAGTTGGACGTTTGATAATCCATATCACAAGGTATCCTTAATGTTCATGGATGGCCAGGAACTTCATTCCTCACCATTTCTTCCACAGAGGCAAGCGTAAAAGTAGAAGGCCTCCAATATTGTTCATTTACCACAGGGAAAAACTGACCTTCATATGTCAACTCGTAATTCCGGCTAGTATAGAACTCCAAAACAAATTCAATAGGGTTCTAACCTCTGTGGCGACATGCTACAAATCCATGCGAACAAGGTATACCATATATGCTCCACTTTTGGCAGTTGCATGATCTCTCCATCAAATTGACACTATAAACATTTGGACTTCTACCCCCTTGTTGGACAGATGATTTGATTCTATATATGCCGGCCTGTGCATTAAATTCAATCACAACATGCCCTCTCAATTTGTCCTCAAAATAAGAATACAACTTCCACATTTTAGATGGCAAAGGGTGTCTCAAATTAGATGTCTCATCTCTGTGTTCATTGAAATAGTTAACTAACTTATGAAATGTTGTTTCAACCAAAACTTTCAGCGGGAGAGATCTTACTTTCTTCAGTACACTGTTCATGCATTCAGATAAACTAGTAGTCATTGAACCATATCTATGCCCTTCATCATATGACAAAGTCCATTTCTCTAAACCTATATCCATCAAATATTTAAATGCATCTTCTTTTCGAATCCTAATTTCATCCAAGTATGCTTGACATTTGGTCCTTTTACGCTCCAAACCCGCAGCATACATCAAATTTGTCAAAATTGTGTCCTTAAACTTAGCATGAAAATTTTCCTTAATGTGCCCGTTGGAGGACATTGGAGGAAAAATGTAAAGAAAATAAGTGTATGAGGATGGATGAAGTTACCTTTTTACTCAAATTAGTAAAATGGCATCAACACATTCAACATTCGCGCAGATTGCCCACTGAGAAATTAAAGGCGCCGACAATGGAGATAGCAGATTTCTGTGAAATGGCCGCAGATCTGGGACTGATATAGCGCCAAGGTCGCATTTTGCATTTTGTAAATGCAACCTTAAGGTCACATTTCCGAAATGCAACCTTAGTGGTATACTTTTTTTTTTCCTAAGTGGCAAGAAAACCACAACCAAACTCCTTGTAAAACATAAATAGATTTCCTATATATATCCCATACATAATCAACTAAAACATCAAAACCATCCAATCAAAATCCCAAACACCTGAACCAATCAAACACCAAAAACGTCCCAACACCAAAACAGTTCCACACAACCGAAACACCAAAACCATCCAAACACATATATTTAAAATAAAAAAAAATGTCCAAAGACACACAGTACAAACACTAAAACCGTCCAAATACACAGAAATACAACATCACAAAACCATCTACACTACATCTATAGAAGTGAAGAACCACTAATGTGAAGACAGTACATATGGCCTCCGAGGCCTAATCTTCCTCCTGGGTCTCCCGGCAGGCTTTGGATCATCATGCTGGGGAGAATAAGCGGGCTGTGCTAGATCTGGCTAGGGAGAATGAGCGGGCTGCGGATCATCCTGCTGGAAGGGATTTGGAATTCGTCGTTCGCGCCTAGTACAGACAATCCCACGGAATGGTCGAACAGGCAGCTCATCAATGCGTGTGACAGGCTCCTCCTGCCCACCAGTAGTCAATGAATCCATGCGTACATGATCATGATCGTCAGCAGCGGCATCCTGGTCGTTCAGAACCGAAATCACCATAAAATTATCCCCTAGCAGCTCATTTGCACCAAACACGGGGGGCAAGCCATCCTCGGCCTGCTAGTCAAAATGGTCAGCAGCGGCATCCTGGTGATGATGGTCCTGTGGAGGATGTGGTCGCGCTCGAGGCCTCTTGCCTCCTCGCCTCACCCCGGCATGTGCACGGCCATCAATAGGCTCTCGGGGCCTCGAAGTCAGCTGACTCACCGCAATAGTCGGCTCCTCCGACTCGATTAGGCCAAGATATCTATCGTGTGGCTAATGACACGCTGTCAGTCCTCGAGCACACATATCCCGTATCTTTATAAACGCCCTCCGAGAAATCGTGTCGGCATTATGAATATGTCCCTCTACCACAACCATAGCACATCGCACGATATCGGCCTACAAAAAAAACATATAATATTTAGTTATATATTTCAACATGTTATAACTTATTAAATTATAAGTACTTACCAATACAACTGTACTAGATCTGGTAGGCTGATATTCCGACTGGATGCATCACGAGAAACGGGGTTCCCGATCCGAAGATGGGTATGATCCCTAGACCACTGCATGTACGCTCCATTAACCGAGACACCTAACTCAATAGTCTGTATATACTCTAGTCGATGCGCCTACATCTGGAGATACAGCCCATGGTATATAGCATAATCTCGGGCAAGATTACTCCGCCTATCAATATCATGGAGGTCAATCCGTATATCGCAGTCTACTGGTATAGGCTGCAGTATCCCAAACTGACGCATGACCCGATCCGAAAAGTATAGTTCGACGACCTCCCAAATAATAAGTGTTGTACGTGACCTCTAAATATAGGCTCCATCCAAATAGTACGGGGGGAGGACTCTCACCAAATCCGGCTGATATGGCTGCCAAATAAACTGCAACACACACAATAGATATAAGGTTTGCGTACATATAGATGGAGTTACAAATAAAGTATGCATACATAACATGTATACTCACATCATCGTCGGATAGAGCATCAAGCTAGGAATGATACGACACCAAAACATGCATGGACATGCGATAGAGGTGTAAACCTATGTCCCACCAAGCTTCGTATGGTGCAAGCAGTGGTAGCTCATTGCGGGGTCTTCCCCGCTCCGGTCGCACAAGACGAATACGCACCCAAGCCCATAGCTACATCGCATTTACAAAAATATATTAGAAATATTACATATGTTATCAAGAATTTTTAAAATAAAGAATGGACCAAATTCAAACTTACCTGAAGTAAGACTACTGGGCCACAAATCTCTTGGGCGGACCCAATAGCAGCCTGGCACAAACATCTATAAAGGTATGCTAAGACTGCACTACCCCAACTCAAGGTGCCACAGGCATCCAAATCCTCTATAATAGGTAGATATCTCAAGTGCAATAAATTCCCAAACTTATTAGAAAAAAATAATAACCCCCCGATCAGCAAGAATATAAGACAACGAGCACGCTGCTGTATAACGTCATCTACCAGAGGAATCTGCAAGTGCTCCTCAATAGGAGCCTTCCTAATTCTATTCCCCCGAATGTGCTCTGTTCGTGGTCTAATACCTAGTATCACAAAGATCAATCCAATCGGATTTTGAATAGTGAAAATGTGCTCTTACGACTGGATCCCCATCTACTCTAAGGCCACATAAAAGTGCTACATCCTCTAATGTAACAGCAGCTTCTCCTACTGGTAAATGAAATGTATGAGTCTCCTGTCGTTATCGCTCTACTAATGCAGTAATAAGGGCGTGATCTACCTGTATATGCCCAGCTCGTCTAACTCCCCCAAATCTAGCACTATCCACTAACTCCATGACTCTGCCTGAAAGTGGAGTGTGCTCCCAAAATGCAGAATCGTATCGTCTAAATACCAGTGGAGTCTCACAGGCACACTGATCGCCAGACCATACCAATGAAGAACGGTGACTGGGCTGGAGAGATAATAAACCACCTACAAGAGGGCCGGGATGGATATCCACGTGCATGTGATCCATCCTACCTATTTAGAGTAAATTGAAACAATTAACGTAATACATTTACCATATATATAAGCTACCCAATGGGCATACATTTGAACATTTCCACACTACTCAAATGATCCCAAAACTTCAAGGAACGGAGTTAAATGAGTATGCATTTGATTTCTATCAAAATCCCTAGCAAACTATAGCATTAGATATATACTAGAGAATTCTATTTTGCAACACTCAAGATATTAGCAATTCAACTAGCTTTTTATTCAAGAAAATGAATTCAACTTTTTCTCGAACTTTCCAACATCTAAAAAGTATCATATGTACTACAAATTTAATCCAAACTCTCTTTAAAATCTTGGATAAAAACTATACAAAAGGTAACTCCAAAAAGGAGTACAACTTCAACAAATAATATTGGCATCTCTAGCATGATTGTTTTCCAAATGATATATTCAATAAGAATCAAGCTTATTGCCCTAGAAGAATCAAAATGTTCAATCAAAGTAATATTAGCATCTCTAGCAATAAAGATGAATCAAAATATTCAAAAATTGGCATCTCTAGCATCAAAATAATATTCAATAAGAATCAATCAATAAAGTGCCAGCATAATTGCTTAGTAAATGCCCAAATAATAGCCACTCAATCAAAATATCACAAGTTTAGGCTAAAAAGAACAAATAATTATACCAAAATGGTCCAAAATGAAATGCTCGTCACTGAAGAGGAAACCCACTGCCGGAACAGTCACGTCGCCAGCGCAAATACTCGAGCTCGTCGCGGAAGAACGCAGAGAAATCGGGAAGCTTCAGGCGGAAATGAAAAGCGCGGCGCATCGCGGGGGATAAGTAATGGGACCTACAGCTGAATACGACCTTATTCTGCTTCAAATCTCTGGTCACCATGGGAAATAACCTTTCTTGTCGCATTTCTATAATGCGACCTCGCTACATCTGGAATTCCGCACAGCGCCACCCCACTGTCGTAAAATCAGCCAAAAACAACCTCATATAACGGAAATTTCACAGTAACCTTCAACATGATGCAGTTCTTTAGTCCATGAATAAGGGCACTCAATTCAGTGAATGTGTTTGTACCTATACCCAAAGGGAAGGAAAAGGCTACGATAAAGCTTCCATCCACTAGGATGCCTCTAGCTCCCGTTATACCCGTGTTTCCTTGGGCCACTTTTCTTCCAATTTACTATGTTGTAGGTTGTAGCTTTGTAGTGGCTGTGGCTTCTATTGAAGAAAGCAGTGTGAGTTTCTGAATTAGGGACTAGTGATCATGGCATTGAGAAAGCTCTCGAAAAATTGTTATGGAAGATTAGAAAATTGTCCTCCATAAATATCTTGCACCATTCCTTCCAAGTTCCAAATGGCCCAAGGTATCCAGCAACTAGCAGGTCACCCATCTTAATTTTCCTACATTGGCTCCACAAAGGTTGTTACAAAACTGAGCATGTTCATTTCTCGTGATAGGGGGCGCCAAACCTGTCAGCTACATAATTTGAAGAAGGAAAGCCGGGTTTCATTTACAATGTGGAAAAATGTGATTAATAGTCTTGGTGTCTTCCCTGCACAAAGGACATCTTGGAGATAGGTGGAAGCCAAGATAAGATCGAATGTCATCAAGAGGCAGTAGTTTATTGAGTGATCTCCATAAGGGGAAAAAAAAAGGTTGTGTTTTGTAATACGCTAACTATTTACATTCAGAAATTAGGAAGTGAGCCTTAATTCTTGGGCTTGTCATATTTAATGAGATATATTCATGTGGTGTGCATATTTAATTTTTCTATGAATGTTCCGTGTGCATGTGAATTAATGTGGATAATATGTAAATATATTACTAATATGAGTGCTACATGATTTTTCATGATTAAATTGAAATATTATTTACAAATAAATACAATCTCAATTACTTTAATGATAAAAATAATTTTTTTTTTCAAATATTCTAAGGTCTATTCTCGAATACAATTATTTTATGATTTATTCTTGAATAATTTTTACTTTTGACCTATGGAAAGTCTTGGTCAACTCAAAACCCACTAATATTGACCAGTTTACAATTATTTTGACTAGACTATAATTAATTTTCATCTTGATCCAAATACTATGTTGACTTGATCATTTTAAATAATGTTGACTAAGATCACCCTGTTATAAAATTTGGGTAGTGTTAGAATAAAATCTGAACACTACACACCAAGAAAAATTTAACTATTTTTTGCACAAAAATTTCTTCAAACTTCTCACAATTCTTTCACAAAATGATGCTATATTTCAAGCTTAGAAAATAGCACTATTTATAGAGCTCTTAATTAGTAGAATATATCATCTTCCACTAATCTTAATTAGTGGTGTCTCCACTAAATGGTGGACATCCATAAAAATCCATAATTAGTGGAGCTTCCACTAATTCCCTAATAATTCACATAAATTCATAATTAGTGGAGCTTCCACTAATTTAACATATTTACAACACTCCCCCTTTGATGTCCATCCATTACATAAAGAATATACCTCGTTAAAACCTTACTAGATAAAAACCCAGTGGAAAAAAAATCTAGTGAAGGAAAAAGAGTACACTATTCTATATGTCTGTTTATTATTCTCCCTGATGAGATAATTCCTTTAAATCTTTGAACTGACGCATACCAATTTTATATCTCAACTTCTCAAATGTTGTAGTCAGTAAAGTCTTTGTGAACATATCTGCGAGGTTGTCACATGACCGAATTTGTAGCACATCAATTTTACCTTTCTTATGGAGTTTATGAGTAAAGAAGAATTTTGGTGAAATATATTTTGTCCGATCTCCTTTAATATATCCTTCTCGTATTTGAGCTATGCAAGCTACATTGTCTTCATAAAAAAGAGTTGGAATATCTCTGATAGATGATAATCTACGACTTTCTCGGATATCATGAATCATTGATCGTAACCATACACATTCTCTACTTGCTTCATGAATGGCTATACTTTCAACATGATTTGAAGAAGTAGCTGATTGGAGATATCGAATGACTTGTTTAATTCCATTCCAATGTCGTCGTGTTGGTGAAGAACTAAATATTGCTAATAAATTGATAGTCAAGGCAATATCAGGTCGTGTATTGTTAGCAAGATACATCAATGCATCAATTGCACTAAGATATGGTACTTCAGGACCAAGAAGTTCTTCATCCTTTTCTTGAGGTTGGAAAAGATATTTATTCACATCTAATGACCGGACGATCGTTGGAATACTCAATGGATGTGCTTTGTCCATGAAAATCCTTTATAAAACTTTTGCTGTATATGTTGATTGATGAAACTTGCCAAATGTTCAATTTGTAAACCAAGACAAAATGTTATTTTACTAACATTCTTGATGTCGAATAATCAATTGTTTCTTGGAGCTCTTCAGGAGTTCCAATAAGATTAATATCATCAACATATATCACAAATTTAGAACTAGATTTCTTAATAAAAATACATGGACATGCCTAGTCATTTTTAAATCCCGCTTTCAATAAATATTCACTAAGATGATTGAACTACATGCGCCCAGATTGCTTCAGGCCATATAATAATTTTTGCAACTTGATGGAGTAATTTTCACGAGGATAGTGTTTATATGCTTCAGGCATATGAAATCCTTCGGGGATTTTCATGTAAACATCATTTTCTAAATTTCCATACAAGTAAGCAGTGACAACATCTAATAGGCACATATCTATCTTTTCATGTACTGCCAAACTGATAAGATATTGGAGTGTAATAGCATCAACAACAGGATAATAAGTTTCATCATAATCAATACTTAGTCATTGTGAAAAACCTTGGGCTACTAACCGTGCTTTATATCGTACGATTTCATTATTTTCATTGCCCTTTCGCAAAAATATCCATTTGTATCCAACAGGTTTTACACATTTCGGTGTTCGAACTGCAGGTCTAAAGGCTTCATGTTTTGTCAGTGCATTTAACTCCGATTGAATTGCATCTTTCCATTGTAGCCAATCTTTCTATGCCGACATTTATCAACTGATATTAGTTCAGGATCATCACTATCCTGTATAACATCAAGAGATATATTGTATGCAAACATATTATTAATAATTGTTTCTATCCGATTCCAACTTCTACCGGAAGTGTTATAATTGATAGAAATTTCAGTGTTACTTTCATCAACTTCTGGTTCTTTGTCATCAGTTTTCTCTTGGTATTTATCATTATTTTCTTCAATATGATCTTCTAGATCATTTAATCCTCTTTTCTTTCGAGAATTTTTATCTTTAAAACTAAGAGGTCAGCCACGCTTCTGGCGTGCTTTTGACTCAGCAGCTATAGGTATAATCTTTTGTTCTACTGGAACTTCAATTTGAATAGGAGTATTTATAGCTGGAATATGCGATTTTGTAACTCTTCTAGAGTCAACAAAAGCATCTGGCATTTGATTTGCAATGCTTTACAAATTAATTATCTTTTGAACTTCAAGTTCACACGCGTTTGTACGCAGATCAAGATAATTTAATGATGTTATCCAATCAAGATCTTTCTTATACTGTTTCTATTCTCCCCCTAATTTAGGGAATAATAATTTCACAAGAGAATAAGGGAAAAGAAAAAGAAATGTAAGAACATGATAACAAGTAGGAAATGCTAAGAAATCTATTATAAAGATCTCTTTTTTTTTTTTTTTTCACTCTTCCCGGTACCATCTTTTCCAATTCCTCCTTATCTTTTCTTCTCCTCTGTCCTACCACCTATCATCTATCTTTTTTTCTTCCTCGTACATATATATATATATATATATATATATCGATATATATCTCAGTCATTAGTCATTAGTAAACATAAAAAAAATAAAAAACCTCAAAGCAGATATGGAAACTCGTAATTCATTTGAGACATGGTCAAATTTTAACTTGGTTTCTAATGCAGAAGATTTTGATGTGTTTTCTTTTCCAAGCCAACCGCTTCCACCTAATATTAGGTCTAACGCAGAAGATTTTGATGTATTTTCCTTTCCAAGCCAACCACTTTCGCCTAATTTTCCAAGCCAACCGCTTCTGCCTAATTTCAGGTGAGATACCTTTGAGGGCTTCCTTTTTTTTTTTTTTAGTGTACTTAATAATGAAATAATGAAATTAAACACTCTTTTGGTTTGTTGTGATGTAAATCAGTGGTAGTTATGGACATACAGCTTTGGATTTTCTATTTGATCTACCCATTTAAGAGATTGCTTTTAATACTGTTGATCTACCCATTTAAGAGACTGTTTTTTATGCTATTCCTGTGAATGAGGATATACTTGTGCATGATCCTTTCTACTCCCTAATGGATTTTGAACAAAGCCAGAATATAGTTCCAGGTTATCATACATTTAAACATGGATTTTGCATGGTATTACCTTTACTAATATTACTTTTCATTTTCTAGGAGAAATAATGAGTGGTATTGGCAACAAATTCGGAGTAAGGACCCATGAAATGCATAATATCGAAGTTCAAGATATTATTGCAGACGAAATTCCTATGGAGAAGAAGAGGATTAGAAGGCAGAGAGAGGAGAAGGGCAATAGCTCCAAAATACTATCAAAAGAAACCATTTCGCAGTACTTTTACCTGCCAATCAAGAGCGTCGCCAAAGAACTGAATATTGGCTTAACCCCTCTCAAGAACAGATGTAGGGAGTTGGGAATTCGTCGATGGCCTCACAGAAAGTTGATGAGCTTGGAGACCCTAATCAAGAATGTTCAGGTTCTCTCTCACACACTTGTAATTTGCAAGTATGAAACTATGAAAGATTTATAAGTAAATAATAACTGGAATGAATGTATCTCCATCGATGATATCATTTTGATTTACAGGAGCGAGATAAAGACGAATGAGGATATATGGCTGAGAAGAAGTTCAGAGAAGCTATTGAGGTACTGGAACGTGAGAAGAAGTTGGTGGAAGAAAATCCTAATACGCAGTTGAAGGACCAAACATAGAAATTGAGACAAGCATACTTCAAGGCCAAATATAATAAGAAACTTAAGGGGATGAGAAAATCCCAAGACTTATTGCGCAATAACTTCACAGCTAATTCTACTGTTATTCTAGATACTGGCCCAAGGGAGAAAGAAGAGGAGGAGGATGCTGAAGAAGAGGAACTGAAATCCATAATTGCTACCTGTTTGTCTTCCTCCAATGCAAACATGAAAAAAGAACAACTACAAACATTCATCCTTAATTTGTCAGCTCAATTGAAAAAGAGCAACTACAAGCATGCATCCTCAAGTTCACGTGAACACCAGTGAGATGAATGAAGGAAATTCAAGTGAACACAAGACTTATGATCAAGAGGAGATAGAATTTTTTCTGAACTGTTAGCAGTAATATAGTATATATTGACATCCGAATGTAACATCTCAAAGATGTGATACTTATTATTAATAGAAATATCCTTTTCCCTTATTATCTTTTCTGTTTCCCTTTAGGTGGCCAGTATTTCTTTGTGCTAAGGGAAATATCGAGTGTGTCCATGACCATAACCATAGTCACTGCCACAACTACGACTATAACGATGGCTTCTGCTGGAGCCAACAGCATTCACTTCTGGGAGTGCTGTTGAGCCAGTTGGTTTGGCTTCAATAATAACTCATTATTGCAGTAAGTAAATCTATGTATACCATTTTTCTCGATATTATTGCTGCAGGACAATATTCGAGGCATGAAAGGTGGAGAATGTCTTCTCCAATATATTTTTTTTCGCATAATTTTAACTGAGATGTAATTTTATACATCGCGGAGCTATATTCATTCACAGTTTTAAAATCTTGCAACTTCAAGTGCAATCATTTATACCGTGCACTTGGTAGTACGACCATCTTCAGGTGGTCAAATCCTTTTTTTTCAGTATTTAGATGCATTTTTGTATCGAGAACCCATGACATTTAATTTTTTCCAGAAATATCAAGGGCTACAAGTAAGGTTAGCCATAGGGATCAATAAATGCGTACCTGTCTTCTGACTTTGATAACGGCAGAGACTCATGCTGATAACGCGTTATAAAATTTGGGCAGTGTTAGAATAAAATCTACACACTAAGAAAACTCTAACTATTTTTTGCTCAAGAATTTCTTCAAACTTCTCTCTTTCTTTTTTCTCACAATTTTCTCACAATTCTTTCACAAAATGATGGTATATTTCAAGCTTAAAGAATAGCTCTATTTATAGAGCTCTTAATTAGTGGAATACATCATCTACCACTAATCTTAATTAGTGGTGTCTCCACTAAATGGTGGACATCCATAAAAATTCATAATTAGTGGAGCTTTTACTAATTCTCTAATAATTCACATAAATTCATAATTAGTGGAGCTTCCACTAATTTAACATATTTACAACACACCCCCAAGACTTTAAAATCAATTTTGACAGACTAATTGTTCTTAACTTGACCAAGGAACTCTTTAGGAATTAAATAATAATATATAATCTAAAATCAATATTTTAGAAAATATATTAAATTTTAAAATATAATTTTATCCTAAATCATGAGTCCTATTTAAAAACTAATCATAATTAGATTTAATTCTCAAAATGAGAATTAATAAAAAAAAACTTATTATATATATATATATATATATATATATATAATCAATATTTTAGATACTATTTATATTAATTTCCAAAACTAATTTTAAAAATTAATCTTGGTTAGTCCCAAAACAGAATTTTGGGAAGTCTTGGGTGCAAGTGAAAAAAAAAAAAAATCTTCGTGGGGCCACCAAGAACGAAGTCAAACAAAAATGGGAAAATATTTTTTTATTTATGTATCATATAGGATTGCATCCTGGGGAGGGTGAGCCGTGCGTTCGATTGGGGAGCCAAAACATGTGAGCCGCAGCTCCAAGCTTTGGCTTGGAGTTCTTGTGCCTCAAGCCGCGACTTAGCTCCTTATGAGCCGTAGCTTGGGGTATTTTTCCCTTTCGTCTTCTTCCTAGAAACGATTTCTAGGAAAAATACTTCAACGAATTCTGCAACAACTTCAGAGAACAGTTCTTTGAGTCATTAAAAAAAAAAAAAAAATCTTCCATTCTATGAAATCACTCAAATCCTTTTCAATAAAACAAAACCAGAACAAATCAAAATTCATTCAGGAAAAATGACGGCTTCAGGAAAACAGTTTCTGTTTTCCCAATTATGGAAACAAACGCCCAAATAACATTTTTCTCTGCAAGAATTATGGCCCAGAATAGAAACAATTTCGAACCAAACGAATTATAGAAATAATTTCTATAATCCAACTATGTACGAGAAATAATTTCAAATATAGGCAAGGAAATCAATCGGAAAATAATTTTCCAGAAACATGATCGCAACATGAAACGAAAACAAAGACAAACATGAAATAGCTTTCATGGTAACATATGTCCGTAAATCATATACAACATGGCTCTGATACCACTGTTAGAACCCTTACATGCATCAGATATGTATTACGCAACAGAAATAAAAGGATTCTAGACAAGAGGACTGCATATATGTGTAATACACGGATAAAAAAGATAGATAAATATACCTTTTCGATGTCTCTATTGTTCAAAACTCTTCAATTGCTGAAGGCGCGATCCAGCACTACTAGAGCTCCACGTCTTCACCACTAGAGTTTAAGTGTAAGACTCCCTCTAGCAATATCCACACAGAGTATGCTTACTCAAGAATAACAGAATACAGTCTTTGTGCTAGCAGAGAAAGAATGGCGGCTAGGGTTATTGTTTTTTTTTTTTAGAACAGAAGAATGAGAGAAAGAAGAATCATGCGTGTGTTCTGTGGTTTTTTTTTCTTATTTTTTTTACATATCTAAAATCAATATTTTAGATAATATATATGTATATATCAAAAAATATATCGAGCTTTTAACTCCGGTTTTATCCCTGAAATTGCGCAGAAACACGTTTCTGTGAATTCTAATCAAATTAGAATTCACAAATTGCAATTGGAAGTAATAAGTTTTAGCAATTACAATTTGGTCTAAAATTATAACTAATTATAATTTGGTCACAATTACTTCTATTTCTCACAATTAACTCCACAATATTATCAAATAATATCTTGAGTACTTAATCCTCTATTGTGTGTGACCTATTATGTTTTCTAGTGTATTGGTAGAGAATATGAATTAATCCAAATGTCTTTGAGATTAATAATCCTTAATAATTTAGAATTAACTTATTAATTCTTATCAGGATTGGTTTATTAATTCATCAATTAATAAACCCATATTCAGCAGATCATGAGTGGTATCTAGCAAAACATCATGACCACCCAAGAGTCTAGAAAGTTAAGTGGCTTGACATGAACTCTTCAATAAAAAATTACAGTGCAATAAATTCCCTTCACCATACAATATCTCATTTGGTTTGGAGTACGAAATTAGTGCCAACTCATTTCAAAAGATAAATTAATTTTGGCTCGAATAAAATAGTACTTGTACAAGGAATTCACTACTCTACATGTGTATTAATTGTAACTGTTTCTAATACACAATCACCTTAGACAAGGATTTCACAAGTAGTAATTCCAACAAGTGGTCATGAGATATTCGTCCCTACTATTAGGTGTGGTGAATCCTTTATTGAACCTCTCAACTATTTTCATTTACCTCACATTCTACCCAATCAAAGTACAATGCTCAACAAACAAAGTACCTTGGAGATCTCAAGTCTAAGGATACTTACACGTTTACTATAGCGAGATTTTATCACTAATACTAAATAGTTGTCCATGTGATTATCTTACAGCTAGGTCATCCAATATACATGTTCTATTAACAAGCATCTACGTGTTAGCTTTGAGTATCATAATACTCATGGATGTAAGAACCACCGCCTGATCAGATCAGGAAGTCTAACATGTGCTAGTCTTGATGCATTAATGATGTCCTATCTCATTTACACTGCAACTAGGCATTATTTAAGTATTAACACAATACGGTGTAGTAGGAATCTTACATCATGATCTCTATCATGATTTCCTTAACACAGTGTTGTACGAGGGACTTTATCTAGCAATTATTTTACATGAAAGTAAAGAAGACAAACTGAAAGATAAATATTTCCTTGTATTATAAAACAAATGTGTTATATACAAAGTACAAGTGATTGCTTCTAGGTCATAATACTAACACATATAATCTCTCGTTCTCTTGAGATACTTGAGAATATGCTTTATACCTTGTCAATGAACCTTCTTAGGGTCTGACTGATATTTGCTGACTAAGCCTACAACAAAATAAATATTTTGCTTAGTGCACAAGATGGCGTACAAGAGACTTTCCGCAGTCGAAGCATAGGGAATCCTACTCATCCTGTCTTTTTCTTTTTGAAACTTAGGACAATCTTTTGAAGAAAGAGACAACCTATGTTTGTAAAGGATTAGAGCTCCCTTGCATGAGTTCATGCTGAAATTAGCCAACATCTTGTCAATATATATGGCTTGGGATAAACATAGCATTCTTTGTTTCCTATTTTTAATAAGCTTAATGCTAAGAATGTAGCTAGCTTTTCCCAATTCTTTCATACTGATTTGACTTGATAACCAAACTTTAATAGATGACAATGCCCCTACATCACTCCCAATGAGTCAAATGTCATCTACATAAATCACAAGAAAAATTATATTGATGCCTTCCAATTTTCTGTACATGCATGGTTCATCCTCATTTTGAGTGAAACCATAAGACTTTGCGGTCTCATCAAAATGTATGTACCATACAGAATAGCCATGATTTATTAATTTTGCAACTGAAATCACATTTTGTCTAAACCCAGGTACATATAAAATATCCTTCAAAACAACTATTCTATTATAATAAAAAAGAAGTTTTAGCACTCCCATTGCTTGGGCCTATACTTGTGCTCCATTTCCTATGCGTAGTCCATGTTCGCCCTTCTAGAGTCTTCTTATCTTCCTAAACCCCTGCAAGGAGTTACAGATATGATCAGTAGCTCCAGAATCAACAATCCAAATAGAAGTTGATCCAACCATTGATATAGACTCTATATAGTAAATAATACCTGTGGGGTTTTTCTCAGTCTGAAGATTTGGACACTCCTTTCTCCAGTGTCCCTTCTTCCTACATTTGAATCACTTACCCTTAGTTTTGTCTTTGGGCTAGGACATGGGCTGGGCCCTTACATTTCCTTTATTCATCTTGAACTTTCTAGGCTTGGGCCCAGTTCTTGAAACAGAAGCTTTAGCTATCGTAGCCTTTGACTATGACTTCATAACTTTCTTTGCCACTTGGAGCTCTTTCATTAATTCAGTTAAATTCATGTTTAACTTGTTCATGTTGTAATTCAACTGAATAAAAGAGCTTGGAAGAGATTCCAAAACCATATCCACTTGTCTCTTAGGGTCAATCATAGCCCCAAGACATCTATTTCCTTGAAAGCAGCAATTATAGTGAGCATATGCTCCCTGATTGTGGCTCCCTAAGCCATCTTGGTGTTGATGGTCATTCTAAGAGTCTTCTGCCTTGCGGGTCGACATTTATCAGTGAATATCGTAGCTAGTGACGTGCTAATGTCATAAGCAGTGGTCATGTGCTCGTGTTTGGACTGGAGCATATTAGACATGGAGATCAACATTAGCAACGGGCCATCTTATCGGCCTTTTTCCATGCCTTTTTAGCCTTTTGCTCTTTCTTGGTAGACCCCTCACTGATAACAGGACAGATTTCGTAAAGGACATACTTATACTCCTTTGAAGTGAGTATTATGTCCAGGTTCCTTTTTCTTTCAATATAATTTGGTCCCAGTAGCTTATTCTCACAGAGAATAATGGCCAAATGACTGAAAGAACCTCCATCAATCATTTTTGAAAATAAAAAATAAAAAAATCTCAATTTATAAAAAAATAAATAATTTGTGCACTTTATCCTCATATTAATACTGATAATAGTTAACACTATCACTATTATCTTTAATATGATCAATTCAGCTCTTAGGAAAACTGACATAGCTTTTTGGGAAGATTAGTAGTTTCCTAAGCTAAGTGTGTTGACCACTACAAATTGACTACCCTTCCAGGTAATAATCCAGAAGGTAACTCCATCGAGAGGCTGCCATTTCTTCTCATTTTCTATGGACAATCCTCGCACTATGACCTCCAACATGGGATGGCCGATCACACTACGTGTCCCAGTAATCAATTATGTCAATCTATTTGGTCTAGATCCTTGTGGAATCTCCATCTTATATGGATTCACTCCCAGGGTGATGCGAGGAGATTTACGATCTCTAATGAGAACCGTGATATAAGCCACGGGGCCATGGAACCCCTCTTCCACTTAGTCTTTTCCAATAGGGGTTTTCAAGAAAATATCCTTTCAAAAATTTTCCATTAAGTATTCCTTAACTCTTGTAAAATATCTAAACCTATAAATCTCTATGTCAAGGTAAAATCCTTTAAGAGATTTCCTATTTATTAATTTTACCTAGTCAATAACTTAATGATTTCAAAAGGTTTTCTTTTAAAACTTTTAAGAGACTTTATTTGATAAAAACAAAATTTCTTGTGAAATAAATTAAAATGGTTGTTCCTTTTAACTCACAAAAATATTTAAATCCAAAATATTCTCTATGTTAAGGATAAAATCCTTTGAGAGAATAACCAAGGATTAATTTTTTCCTATAAGTTAAAATAACTATTTAATTAAAGAAAAATATTTTTCCTTGACAAAAATTCCCAAAGACTTTGGTATTTGAGAAAAAGTGCACGTAGGCTACTAAAAGAAAATAGTATGCTAGAAAACTGTAAATGTTTTCATACTTTTCTATTCTTTTAACCTAAGTGTCCAAGTAAAGAATTAAACACATTAATTAATTAATTAATGGTCTTGTTTAATCCTAAATTCCTTACTATTATTTTTCATGCAAAATATTCCAAGAATATTAACTATGCAAAAAATAATAATTTTGCCTGGTATAGGACCCAAAATGGAAAAGAAAAATGTAAATACACCCGCCACATTGGATAAAAACCCCTTGACCCGTGGACCTGATTGGAACACGGCCCGCGGCCCGCTCCAAAATGTAGTAGCTAGCCACGGCTTCAGCAAAAAATGTCCTGAAGCCACGGTTGCCTGCTACCAAGCCAGCCATGGCTTAGGCCATGTTTGGCCAGAAGCTGAAGCTAGCTTCATGCAATCCAGGACCATCTTCTCCTTCTTCTCCGATTTCTACAACAATTTTCTTTTGGTTTTCTTCTATAATCTTCCTAACAGCACTTACAGACAACTCTTTAATTACAGAATTAAATCAAAACAAAGCCAAATCAAATTTCTATGCCCTTTAATCACAGGCTTACACGGTTGATCTAAGAAAATCAGTAAATACAGTAGGCATATGTCTCAACAGTGAGACGTATACAAAGCTTTACCCATACTAGAAACACGAAGGATCATAGTACCAGGAAATCAAATGATCATCTGGCCAATTGTTAATTTCCTAAGCATGCTCCTATGCCATTAAAACGTTGTCTCTGATACCACTTGAAAGTAGAACACGTCCATAGAAGTAAAAAAATAAATAAATAAAATTAATAACATAGACATGTGGAGAATATGATAGCAGAAGCTATTGTTAGGATTCGCAGACTCCTAAATGAGAAAAACATTCACGAATCCCTTCTAAGGACCCAAGCCAAACGTTTTAGGTCGATCAAGGGTTTACAGAATTACCTATGTATTGCTGGAAGTAAGACTTTTGCCTTCAGATTTCTAGGCGTATGTGTACTTCAGACGATCACTAGACACTGCAATGCGTGAACGTCCTCTATTGGATACACACGGCATATTTAGTTCCTTACCCGGGAGTGCTAGCATCTAGGGTTTTGAGAGGCTAATTTTCTAGTTATGGAGGCACAAAAATTTTATGAGAAGTCTACCACAAGAAAATAGCTAGGGTTTTCTTTTAAAATCACACGAACTTTTTGGAGTCCAACTCTTATAATATCTTATAATATCTTATTTTAAGTTCAAATTAAATTTTAAAAAGATATGATAAGATTCTGTCATTATTTCGGTAATTTAACTAATTAATTTATCGAATCAGATTCTTATAATTGGACATCCTCCAGATATATCGAATGTGGACATATTTCCATATTTATTGTATCTGGTCATTTTCTAGGTTCGATGAACGTAGACACATTTCTAGATCAATCGAACCTCGTCACCAGAAAAATAACCTAACGTGTTCGCTTAATGTGTGACCCTATAGGTTCATTTAACACTGACAATGTGCCCAAATCATATTTAAATGGCATATAAGTTATAAGTGGTTTCTAGCAAAATATTATAACTATCCAGGTTAAATAAAGATTATTGATCTCTTTGAACCAAATCATAACTTTATATTTAGTCATTTTGTTACAAGATATCCAGATTAAGTGTAAGGCACAGAGTATGCCATCCTTATTAAGCTTAATCAACTATTTATTGATCTCATAGTAAACTGTTCAAACAAATTATATCAATATCTCAAATTGATATATTTGAGCACATCCATGCATTTTAACAGTTTAACTTATCAAGGGGCCCACAGACATCTCTCCCAAGAATGAGAGGGACAAATTCATTTACTATCGATCATTTCATCTCCCTGATTTATTCTATATCCAACAGTGGTCTAATTTTATTATTTGGTTAAAGACAACATAAAACAACGTCAAGATATAGAATTTATCAATTATGAAACTATGATGAATTTAGGTCGAAGGACTTCTAATATCATTATGGCTAGAAAGTACTTATGAAATGTCCCATGAAGTACTCTCATAGTGGGTCATGTCTAATACAATATTCTCTAATATTTATTTATATTTTGACTTGATATCCCATATATCCATGACTAGTAAAACGTATCCATCAAGTCACAAATATACTAATCTTAATTTATTATTGTTCTACTAATAATAATCGATCAGGGACAATTTAAGAATAGTCATTCTATTTATTATGGGGTTTTACTATCAAGTCACGTATTTAACAATCATAAAACTAAACGCACTATTCATGGAAAGAAATTCCTTATATTATTACAAAATACATAACGATAATAGTATAAGTACAAATTATTTTAGGGCATATCCCTAACAGCTATACCTCTACGGTTTCAGTTTATCACTTGCTTAGCCTGAACAGGAGCGTTCTCTTCTTGAACTACTAGTTGCACTAAAGTTTCTGGTTCAAGTCTTGTGATTCTCGAGCCACGTCTAATTCACACTAGGTCTTTGATCATCCGGAATATGGCCACTGCCTAACTAGTCGGTGAAAACCAAAAGTATAAGGAATGTAGTCTTTTGCTTCTTTGATCAATTGCTACAAAGCGATCATCAAACAAAGATCGTCTTTTCTTCTTCTGTTAAAGAACGGAATTGAGAGAGAGACACAAAGAGCAAAGGCGGCTAGAGTTTTTCTGAGAGAGTTGTTCTCCACTTCAGGAGTTTGTTTTTAGGTATATGAAACCCTTAATAGCACCAAAGTCTCGTGCTAATCAAAAGATATCTGATGCTATCTTTTTCAAAAATTCAAAACCTAAAACTAACCACCTGAAGACCCATACCTACTTAATCCCACCAGACTAAGATTAAAACATGGACCTTCGGTCCAACCCATTAGGTTATCCACAAATTAATTATCTAGACTAGGATTAATAAAAACCTAACAGATAATTGATTAATTAATTAGCTTAAATGGACCAAACTACTTTCTCAATACTTTTACCTAATTTAGACCAGGCCAACCTTAATTATTTGATCTAGACTCAAGCCTTGAATAATTAATTAACCAACTAAAATAGGTTTTTAATTAATTCTGTCTTAGAACCTTTTATTTTATTTTAGCCTAATAAATAAACTAGGCTACCTAAATAAAATAAAATCTATTTTATTTCAAACCAATTCCTTAACCCAAATTCATCAGGGCTTATGGGCTATTCAAGGGATCAAAAGACACATCGCCTTGGCTACTAAAAAAACCAAAATACTCCTGCTATAGAAATGGTAGTATTTTGTATTTTAAATATTTTCTAATATCACCATGAGAAAATATTAACGCCAAAGGACAATGCTGCATTAGCAATGTTTTCTGACCTATAGGTGTAATGACAAAAATATCCCTCTATGTAACGCCGTCTATTAAGAGAGGAAGAGTGTATTAACACCTCTCTAAATGACATCTACCATCCTTAGACCACTAGTCTAATGATTCATGACTTCCTGGAATGTTTCTGCTTTCCAAAAGAGCTACCCTAAAGCAAATATCCTAGTCATGTTCCTCAGGACCCTGGATATTTAAATCATTTGAACAGTCATAAGGGGCGATATAGTATAGAAGCTATTTTCTTCGAGTCTATCTTAACTAACTAGTTATACATATCTAACATACAAGTATATTGGTCCAACGATAGAACCTCAACTATAGTATATCAAAGTATACGCTTTTAGCTTCACCAAACCACCAACCCATACTTAAGTCATAGAGCGTAAGTCCATGCTGTGGCAGTAGTAGTATGAGTTTCTACCATATAGTACTTTTAGAAACCATTACTACAAGTCTAGTTCTACATATTTGAAATATGTTTATTTGGACTTTTATTGTAGAAAACAATGAAAAAATATCAAAATTGTCACCGTTAGAGCACGGTTGGTGCTGGCCATGACCTATGGAACTAGCCCCGCCCCCGATATGGAAATAAAAGAAATTTTAGCTGAAAAACAGAACAGCACAACTGGACCAACCAGAGCATAGCTAGTGCCGGACGTGAGCCGTGGTGTAACACCCCACTACCTAGGCCCATTAGGGCCAGGGATGTCGCCCTATCCACATGACAAGGGGTCTTTATAACTAGATCACATAAAATAAAATAAAAGAAATACCTCAAAATTAAACTTATTATAACCCAACAATACATGAACAATTTGAAAAATAATTGTCTACTACAATCTCTTGAAAGCAATACATAACAAAAATAACAGAGAGTCTTCAAAATAATAGGCAACAACCTAGCTAATGACCTTCACAGTAGGATTGACCTGAAAACATGGTATAAAAGGTGGTGAGATAAAAATCTCAGTAAGCCCGTGTGTGCTTTGAGTGTTTCAGGTAAAAGAGTTCATGTATGCAAGTAGTAAAAGTTTCATAAGAGGAAGTACTGGCAAGCATTAAATAAATGTTAAAAATGAAGAGTTGTGTTTTGCTTTCCAAACATTCATGCACACAATAAATACAACCACCCAAAGAGGTAGCCATGACACCACACGTTGGGCACCATGACAATATTACAGTCAGACGCCACACGTTGAGCATACTGACAAAACGTAGGTGTACGACCTATTGGATGAGATACTCCTCCATCTCTATAGCCAATCTTACCAGTTGTCCACTCCAAAAACATATAGTCCACTTGACTGAAACTTGTTAGCTCGGACTGGTATGACCTACCGGACTGGCATCCTATTCGGGAAGGACTCCCCCTCAGAGGTGGTTACCTACTAAGAGACTTACCTTAACCCTTCATAGACTAGTCCTAGTAGTTTACCCTTATTGAGTACTCAATGTTGCTTGTCCCACTTGGGAAAAAATTGATCATATAATGTTTTACTTGAAAATAGCTATTAAGGGTTCTAAAATTCTTGCCAAAGTTGGGTTTTAGAAAGAGTTTACTGTTTTGTATAAAATTTCTTGTTTAGTTTCAAATGATTTGCTTGACTGAAATAAAAAGGAAAACTGTCCTTAATTGCCTTTACAAAATGAATGTTCATGCACATTGGATTTGGCTTGCCACAATAATTTTGGTCTTCAAACGACTCCATGTAGGAGCTTACCTGATCCTTTGCTCTGCTGGGATTCAAAGATCTTCCAAGGTCAACCTAACCCCGCTTGGGGTAAACATAAGGCATGAGATAACATTCAGACTATATCTGCCTTACATAAATATTTCCTAATTCAACTAGTTACAACCAAGACTAACCATGATCATAATGTCCTAAGCTTTAATGCTAGTTTGATAAAGTATTTTATAAAATAAATCTAACTTGATAAGTTAAAATAACTAGGGGTTCTAAAATAATTACTAGTAAGTTATAGTTTTAAATAATAAATTTTGAGTATTATTGCTAATAAATAACTAGTGTTAAACATTGAATAATACTAAATCCTATCTATAATATTGGTAAATGGTAATTTTTAAATAGTATTATTATAAATAAATAAATAATAAATTACACTTAATTTTTAATTAATAATTAATAGATAATAAATACTTAGTAATAATAAAATTAATAATAAATGAGTTATGTTTAAATTTTTAATTAATAAATAACAAACAAATTTTAATATAAATAATATTTATGAATATAGGTAAAAGTTTTAGTTATGGTCCCAAAGGTTATTAATTAATTCTAATATTTTATTTATTATTCTTATTTATATAAAAGATTTTATTTATTATATATATATATAATTTTTTAATAAAAGATATTATTTATTTGACTAATAACATATTAATATTTTAATTAATATTCCATTGCAAACCATCCTAGTAATTTCGAATTCCATAGAGAAAAATATAGTAGTAAAAGTAATAAAATTTGTTACTAAAAATAACCTATGATTAACCAGAAAATAATCTTTCACCATAATTTTCCTATTGCTAGACAAGATTCATGAACACATTCCCAAACATCAACTAATAGGCTAATCCATTCATGAACATATACTTAATTTAACACATATTATCATGTGGCTAACTTCCTACTAAGCATAATCATCAATCATGGCCTCAATGACAAATAAGAACATGAAAGCCTAATCACCTTTGGTGTTATAACAACTAACATGCTTTAAACATCCATAAATCTCATTAAACATGATGAACATACATTGATTCAAAAGAAAAATCCATATAGCTTAATCATATATATCAACTTTCATATCCTAACTCCATCCCCTTCATCCACATACATACTCAATCCCCCATTCATATTCAACCTTCCTATCAACATCTAAGAGACATGAATTCAAAAATAAAAATGAGGATTTACAAAGAAATACTTGGTAGTCGATCACTTGATGAAGACTAAAGAAGGTCCACGTGATTGAGAGTCTTATGATGTCCAAAAAAAATAGCCATGATTGACCAACATTATTTCGGCCGAGAGAGAGAGAGAGAGAGAGAGAGCGCATTAGAATGGTATACCAAAAATTGAATAGAAGAGGAAGAATAAGAAGGTTATTCTTGTTTTACCTTTTTTATGTTCTTGAGACCTTTAAGGAAAAAACTGATTTTGATCCGTTCGAAAATTCTTGTTTGTGTGATTTTGTGTTATAAAGACAAGAAATGAAGTCTAGGGATTAGGTAGAAGTGATCTGGAGTATTTGAGAGTGTCTGGAGGTGTTTAGGGCAGGTTTAGGCTTGAAGAAGTGTAGTGTGTATTCTTGGTGTTCTTGGTGTTTTGAGAGAGTTTTGAGAGAAAAGGGCTTGCGAAATTCTAGAATGCTGTTGGCTGAATGGTCTAGAGCAATTAGGAGTTTCGGTCTTTAGCAAGATGGAGAGAGAGTGCTCAGATTTTTTTTTTTTTTGAAATTTAAATGGAGGAAATTGAAGAGTTATTTGAGGTAGAAGATTAGCTAATGGTGATTGATCATGGAAGGTTTCTTTTGTTCTTCAATGGTGTTGGCTGAACATGCCAGTCTTGCTAAAATAAATAGAGGTTGTTCAGGTTATATGGCTGGCCGAAATTTAGTCTATAGTGGCAGAGAAAATTTTGGTTTGTTCACTTGATACAAGAGTGTTTAATTGGAGCAAAAATTCTGGAATTATTTTGAAGTTCGAATGAGTTTTGGATAGAGTGATCTTAGGAGCTTTTTGAGGTGTGATCATGGAGTCCAAGTACTTAAGGTAAGTGTGGATGTCAATGATGTTCAGTCCATGGCTGAACAAGATCAAATTTTCAGAGGTTTGAAGGGTGTTTTTTGGTCTAGGCATAGAGAGACAAAATTGGAAATTTTCTGGTTTCAACTTGTTCAAGGGCTTCGAATTAATGATGACTTTGTTGGGATTCGTGGACTCCTAAACGCGGAAAACATCTACGAATCCCTCCCGAGGACCCAAGTAAACGATTAAGAAGATCTAAGCTTTAAGAGTTACCTCTGGTTGCTGTAATCGAAATCCTTCGATTCTGGTTGCGCTGTTGTACGTTCGACCCGAACAATCACCAGACGCTGCAGTATGCGAACGTCCTCTACGGATACACACCGCGAACTCACTCGATACCCAGGGAGTGCTAGCGCCTAGGGTTTGAGAGGTTTTTTTTTTCTTTCTGGTAGAGAATGGCACGAATGTTCTCAACCGAAAAATTGGACTATCGAAAGACGGCTAGGGTTTTCTTCAAAAACCCTCGAACCTCTTAGAGTCCAACCCTAATCATATCTTATCATATTCTAATTTAAATTCAAATTAAATTAAAACTGATATGATAAGATTCTGCCATTATCTCGGTAATTTAACTAATTATTTTACCGAGTCAGATTCTTATAATCTGGATATCATCCAGATTCATCGAACCTGGTCACCAGAAAAATAACCTAACAAGTTCGCTTATTGTGTGACCCTATAGGTTCATTTAACACTGGCAGCGTGCCTAAATCGTATTTAAATGGCCCACAAGTTATAAGCGGTTTCTAGCAAAATATTATAACTATCCAGGTTAAATGAAGATCGGTGATCTCTTTGAACCAAACCATAATTTTATATTTAGTCCCTTTGTCACACGATATCCAGATTAAGCATAAGGCATGGAGCATGTCATCCTTATTAAGCTTAATCAATTATTTCTTGATTTCATAGTAGATCTGTTCAAACAAATGATATCAATATCTTAGATTGATATATTTGAGCACGGCCATGCATTTTTTTAACAAGCCTAACTTATCAAGGGGCCCATGGATATCTCTCCCATAATTGAGAGGGACAAATTCCTTCACAATCAATCATATTCCTCTCCTTGTTTTATTTTATATCCAACAAGTAGTCTAATTTATTATCTCGGTTAAAGACAACTTTAGACAATGTCAAAATATAGAATTTATCAAGTAAGAAACTATGATGAATTTAGGTCGAAGGACTTTCAATATTATTATGGCTAGAAAGTACTTATGACATATTCCATGAAGTACTCTCACAGTGGGTCATGTCCAATACAATGTTCTCTAACATTTATTTATGTCTTGACTCGATATCACAAATATCCATGGCCAGTAAAACATAGCCATCAAGTCACAAACATACTAATCTTAATTTATTATTATTCCAATAATAATAATCGATCGAGGACAGACTTTAGAATAGTCATTGTATTCATTGTAGGGTTTTACTATCAAGTCACGTACTTGATGACCAACAAAACAAAACTCACTATTCATGGAAAGGAAAGCCTCATATTATTATATAAAACATAATGACAATTGTATAAGTACAAATTGACTCTAGGGCATATCCCCAACAGTCTTTTGGTGCAGGATTTTCTGCATTTACTTGGCCCGATTTGTAGCTGTTTTCCTAGGGTGTTTGTAGGTCTTTTAAGGGTGGTTTTCCAGCCTTCTTTATGGGGAAAAATAGAGGATGTTCTTGCTAAATTGATGACAAAAGACAGCTTCAATTCTAGCTTCCCAAGCTGCGAATTGTGCAGGATTTTTTCCTGGTTTTGAACAGTTTGAATAGTCCGAAATTTGCACAGAATTTTCAGCCTTCAAGCCACATGAAATGACCATTTTTCTGGCAGCAAATGGGTAGGGTTGTTGGCTGAATTTTTCAAAAGCTATTCTGCAACAATTCTGGAAAATTTCCAGATTTTCCTTCACTAAAAATATGAACAACATGAAGGTAGGATTGAAGGTTTAACCATGGTGATTTATTTCTTTTGGGAACCCATCCTAATTCCTCTCCTATTTTCGGTCATTCTCCTATCCCTCAAGACTACTTTTTGAAATTCAAGGCCAAAGAATTATCACAGAATTTTTGGAATTAAAAGAAGAGATTTAATGGATTTTGGATGATTTAAATTATGAAAATATTAGGACAAAGCTAGAGATAATAAAAAGGGACAAGAATTCCTCTAGAATTCTTTTTAGGACATGATTATATGATCAGACATTCTCTTCATGTCTCCCCTAAGACAACATTCCTATCTTTAAGGAATGTAAGAAAATCAAAAATTCAAACATAGCTATGATAATCATGAATAAAACTTAAGTGATGGGATTTGAACTCATGACCTTAGAGATTAATTCACAAAGCTCTAACCATTTAACCACACTAACTTTTGTTCTTATTTTCTCACCCAAATATTCTTCTTATCTAAGCCTCAAGCCATCTTCCTATTTTGACCTCAAGCAAAATTACCCTTTTTGCCCTTTCCTACCCAATAAGCATAAATAAGCCAATTAACCTATAAGCCACAATTCTAAAGCACATAAAATTATTCAAAAAGTTTATTTTTATGCAGAATAATATGATATGCATCCCGACCCCCTTACTCTAAGGTTGGCTTTAGGTGGGGCTTCACACGCAGAGCCGGCGTCAGCTCGACTCTGTCCCATGTTGGCGAGCTTTCCAATTTTGCGCAGATTTGGTAATTTTCCAAGAGTTTTGGTATTTTTTAGTCTCTACTCGGCCTAAAACCCTTAGGGAATGAATTTTAACCTCATATAAGCTTATTTAAACAAGAAAAACACAAGACAAACGTATAAATTTAAGGATCAAATTAGCAAATCACTCATTGAAGGAGGAATTCATCAAATCAAGGAGTATTGTTCAAGAGAGTCTTCAAGGGAGAAGAAGGAGAGTTGTCTATGAGTTCTTTCTTTTACCTTTGTTTTTCTTTTTCTAGAATAATGATGTATTCAATGTTTTTATTGTAATTTGACAATATTTTGGGATTCATACTTTTTTGTATTAATTTAGCTTTTTGATCAATTTTTTTTAATCATTCTTGGTATTTGATTATTTGTAATTATGGAAGAATTGATAAAGTTAGATTTTCTTCTAATTGACTTGGAAAATGATGTTAGGGGTTAATTTAATTTTATTGATTTCATATTTGTTATTTCTTAACGGACTTGGTGTTAGTGTTATGCCCTAAAGGCAATCACATGTATTCTGTATATTATGCATTATTAAATAAAACAAGGTATTCTTTATCTTTTAGCTTGTTTTATCTTTTAGTTTGTTTTATTTATGCTTTCGTGTAACATAACTGTTAGATAAAGTCCCAAGTGTAACACTGTGTTAAGGAAATCATGATAGAGATCATGGTGTGAGGTTCTTACTACACTGGATAGTGTTCGTGCTTAAATTATCCCTAGTCATAGTATTAATAAGATCGGACATCATTAATGCATTAAGACTAGCATGTATTATACTTCTTGATTTGATCAGGTGGTGGTTCTTACATCCGTGAGTATTGTGATACTTAAAGTTAACACGTGGATGCTTGTTACTTGAACAAGTACATTGGATGACTTGACTATGAGATAATCACATAGATAACTATTTAGTGCCAGTGATAGAATCTCATCATAGTAAATGTGCAAGTATCCTTAGATTTGAGATCTCCAATATACTTTATTTGCTAAGTGTTGGACTTTGATTCCAATCTTTGGAGTCCTGACAAGACCACCTATAGGATGGATATTGGGTACAACATGAGGCAAATAAAAGTAGTTGAGAGAATCAATAAAGAATTTACCACTCCTAATAGTAGGAGCGAATATCTCACGGCCACTTGTAGGAATCACTACTCGAGAAGTTCTTGGCCACGGCAATTATATATTGGAAATGGTTCTAATTGATACATATGTTGAATAGTGGATTCTGGAAATAAGTACTAAAATAGTTGGGCAAGAAATAATTTATTATTCTAGAAGGAGTTGGCACTAATTTCGTATCCCAAACTGAATAAAGTATTATATGGTGAAATGAGTTTATTACACTGTTGTTTATTATTGAAAGGTTCATGTCAAATCACTCGACTTTCTGGACTTTTGGGTAGTCATGATGTGTTGCTAGATACCACTCATGATCTGCTAAATATGGATTTATTAATTAGAGAATTAATAAATCAATCCTTATTAGAATTAATAAGTTAATTCTAAAATTATTAAGGATTATTAATTTTAAAGATGTTTAGATTAATTTATATTTCGCTACCAATAGATAGGGAAACCTAAAATGTCACACACAATAAAGTCTTGAGCACTCGATATATATTATTTGATAATATTATAGGGATTAATTATGAGAAGAGAATAACTTTATAAGTGAATTATAAGTTTGTTATAATTCAAGGACTTAATTACAATTATATGAACTTCAAGAACTTAATCGAAGTTAATAAACTTGGAGTACTTAATTATAATTATTGAAAGTTCTAATACCTATAAGGATAAGGAAATTGTTCCTTTTATTGAGTGAAAAAACCTAGAAAACAAGACATTGTTTTTTCAAAAAAAAAAAAAAAAAACTCTTCTTCTCTTTCACAAAACTACCCTAGCCACCATTTACCCTTCTAGAAGTGGGTTTTGGTTTTGCTTGAGCAATCGGACTTGTGTGGATTTTTATTAGAGACAATCCTACACTTGGATTGTGGAGAGTTGACGGAATGGAAGCGAAACCATTCTAAGCATGTACAAATTGTTGGATTGCGATTTGATTAGAGGGAAAAAAAATTTAATTCACAGAGGCTTCAACGCAAGGTATTTTCTTCACCTATTTTGATCCCTTTTATGCATAAATATAATCCTCGATGTGGAATTCTTGTTTTTCTTCTGCTGCACAACTATGATTTGCATGAAGAATTCCTAACACTTGGGAACTAAAGTTAAGACAAAGAACCTAAGTAATCAAAGATTAGTTAATTTTGCCTAGAGTATAGGGTTATTGATTAATTTCATGTTTATTATGAGGAATTGAGTTTAACGCATCTTTTTGGTTATGTTGGTTTAATTGGGAATTTTGCTAATTTAATCAAGAGATAGTGGTTCTATAGATTAGGAAAGAAGTGGAGTCTATATAAGTGGATTCATGACTTGGGAAACGATTGAATTTTATTTTATATTCCTTCATGACTCCAAAATGATGATTACTTGAGATAGTTACTAAATGATTCATTGTCATGCATTCTAGGATAGCTGTCTAAATTACATAGTCCTACATCTTTGAGTTATATATATATTTCTTTTTTTTCTTTTTATTATCTTATTACTTCATTTGGTTCTGTTTAACAATGAATGAAAAATGACTAGTGTGTACTTGTTCCTTTGAGGATTAATACTCGTTGATTCGCTATACTATGCTTGTAATGAGTATACTTGCTCATATATGTATTTTGAGATTAATATTTTAATTAAAACTTAACTAAATGATGGATTTAAATTTTATAATTTTTATACACCTAACATTTACGCATTAAGTTTTTAGCGCCGTTGCCAGGGAACAATATCATGAAAGCTTAGATTTTATTGATTTAACCATGTTTATCTGTCTATATGTAAATATGTGAATATGTATAGTTACTAAATGATTTCATGGTTACTAAATGATTCATATAGTTACTAAATGATTCATTGTCATGCATTCATTTTTAGCGCCGTTGCTCATATAGTTACTAAATGATTCATTGTCTTGCATTTTAGGATAGCTGTCTAAATTACATAGTCCTACATCTTTGAGTTATATATATATTTCTTTTTTTTCTTTTTATTATCTTATTACTTCATTTGGTTCTGTTTAACAATGAATGAAAAATGACTAGTGTGTACTTGTTCCTTTGAGGATTAATACTCGTTGATTCGCTATACTATGCTTGTAATGAGTATACTTGCTCATATATGTATTTTGAGATTAATATTTTAATTAAAACTTAACTAAATGATGGATTTAAATTTTATAATTTTTATACACCTAACATTTACGCATTAAGTTTTTAGCGCCGTTGCCAGGGAACAATATCATGAAAGCTTAGATTTTATTGATTTAACCATGTTTATCTGTCTATATGTAAATATGTGAATATGTATAGTTACTAAATGATTTCATGGTTACTAAATGATTCATATAGTTACTAAATGATTCATTGTCATGCATTCATTTTTAGCGCCGTTGCTCATATAGTTACTAAATGATTCATTGTCTTGCATTTTAGGATAGTCTGTCTAAATTACATAGTCCTACATCTTTGAGTTATATATATATTTCTTTTTTTTCTTTTTATTATCTTATTACTTCATTTGGTTCTGTTTAACAATGAATGAAAAATGACTAGTGTGTACTTGTTCCTTTGAGGATTAATACTCGTTGATTCGCTATACTATGCTTGTAATGAGTATACTTGCTCATATATGTATTTTGAGATTAATATTTTAATTAAAACTTAACTAAATGATGGATTTAAATTTTATAATTTTTATACACCTAACATTTACGCATTAAGTTTTTAGCGCCGTTGCTGTGGGAACAATATCATGAAAGCTTAGATTTTATTGATTTAACCATGTTTATCTGTCTATATGTAAATATGTGAATATGTATAGTTACTAAATGATTTCATGGTTACTAAATGATTCATATAGTTACTAAATGATTCATTGTCATGCATTCATTTTTAGCGCCGTTGCTCATATAGTTACTAAATGATTCATTGTCTTGCATTTTAGGATAGCTGTCTAAATTACATAGTCCTACATCTTTGAGTTATATATATATTTCTTTTTTTTCTTTTTATTATCTTATTACTTCATTTGGTTCTGTTTAACAATGAATGAAAAATGACTAGTGTGTACTTGTTCCTTTGAGGATTAATACTCGTTGATTCGCTATACTATGCTTGTAATGAGTATACTTGCTCATATATGTATTTTGAGATTAATATTTTAATTAAAACTTAACTAAATGATGGATTTAAATTTTATAATTTTTATACACCTAACATTTACGCATTAAGTTTTTAGCGCCGTTGCCAGGGAACAATATCATGAAAGCTTAGATTTTATTGATTTAACCATGTTTATCTGTCTATATGTAAATATGTGAATATGTATATATATTCCTTGTATGAATAGGTACTATATCTTGTTGTTTGTATAATTTCCTAATTTCACTATATGTTGTAATTTGACTAACTTCATTCATACGTGTATATAGTTGTTTAACTTATAAATTCTATCATCTCATTATCTTTTGTTCTCTGTAGATCTTGCTCTTAGTTTATGACCCGACGATCTAAAGTTGATATAGTAGATTTTGATCCTGAGATCGAGAGAACCCTCACAAAGGTCTGAAAGGTTATGAGCGAAAAGGTAGGAAAAGATATAGGGGTTAACTAACCAAACAATGGCGACAATGGTGGTAATGGTAGGAGGACTATGGACAATTTTGTGCAACCCGCAATCTCAGGTACAAGTTTGAGTATTACGAGACCTAGGATAGAGGCTAATAATTTTGAAATAAAGCCCAACATAATCCAATGATCCTAAAGCTCAACATAATCCAATTATGATACAATTTGATGGGATACTTTAGGAAGATCCTAATGCCCACCTTACGAGCTTTTTAGAAATCTGTGACATTTTTAAAATGAATGGTATTTCTGATGATGCTATCAAATTAAGACTTTTTCCATTTTTTTGGGAGAGAGAGCAAAATCCTAGTTAAAGTCTTTGCTAGCTGGATTCATTAACACTTGGAATGTTTTGGCTGAAAAATTTCTAGCAAAATATTTTTTCCTAGCTAGAGCATCCAAGCTTAGGACTGATATTTTCACCTTCCAATAGTTAGAATATGAAAATCTTTATGAGTATTGGGAGAGATTTAAGGAGATGCTTAGAAAGTATTCTTATCATGGGTTTGAGTTGGGTATGCAAATGCAAATCTTTCAAAGTGGTTTAAGATTTGTTACAAGGTAACTGGTTGATGCATTTGTAGGAGGTTCTATTAACTTTAAGACCATGAAGGAAGTGTTTGATATGATTGAAAATTTGGAAACAAATAACTATACTTGGGGTAGTTCAAGGTCAAGAGCTCATGTTCATGGAACACAAGGTGGATGCAATTGTAGCCTTAGAGGCAAAAGTGGAGCTACTAACGCAAAAGATGGATCAATTGATGATGTCTTCTTCCCAAGGATAGGTAATAAATGTAAGTTTTGATTTTTGTAGGGAAGGGCATCCAAACCATGAGTGCCAAAGTATGGGGTCATCATAAGAGTCATTAGAATAAGTTGCGTTTGTGGGCAATGGACGCCAAGGTAATAATCCTTACAGCACTACTTACAACTCTAGTTGGAGGAATCATCCTAACTTTTCATGGAACAACCAAAACCAACCTAGGCAGCCTTCTTCTAAATTTGGAAACCAAAGGACTCAACCTCCCTTGCCTTATAATGTACCATTGCCTAAGCCATTACTGGAAGAGTTGGTTAACAAATTAGTAAGTGGTATAGAAACACGATTTCAAGGAGTGGATGCAACCACAAGAAGCTTGGAGGCATCCATGTGCAACCATGAGAATCAAATTGGTCAACTTGCCAAACTCTTGGAGATCGTCAAGTGGGATCCCTTCCAGGCAATACTACGACCAATCCACGTGATCTTGACCATGAAAAGAAATAATCTTTATTAATTTATTATTTTTATTTTGGGACATCTATTTAATTTTGGTGTGCTTTCATTTATTTTTGTGTATTTTTTATTTTTAAATAATGATATTTTCTTCATAATTTCGTAGTTTCCATTTTTATATTTACAGTATTTATTTAAAAAAATATTTTAATTTTGCCCAGACCAGGGCCAGCGCTGGCCCAGCCACACGGAGCCGACGCTGACTCTTGTCGGGAAGAAGGATTAAAGTGGCCGATTTGGCCACTTTGTTTTCAGATAAACCAACTTCCCTCAATTTTTCTCTCAACTCGACACCGTTTCTGCATCCCCAAATGCCATCGATTCCATTTTTACCTTCAAAACATCCATCCAACACAAAATCCTCTTATTTTTGTTGAATCTATGGATCAAAACTCCAAAAATCTCAACTTTTTCTTCAAAATTCCACTTTCAAATCCCTCCTTTCAAGCAAGGATTTCTTCAAAAAGAGTACATCTTTTTCTTGCCCATGCATTGTAAAACACTTCTTTCATTCCTATGGTTAAATTCTTGCAATTGAAAATTTCCTATTTTTGGCATGTTTTTGAATGAAAATTGCATTTATTAGAATTGATGGCTGAAGTTGATTATCTTAATGGTATTATTATGACTAGAATAGCATGAGAGTATGATTCATGGATTATTTTTACAACTATATGTCTATAGTATGATCATAGGCGCTATATTCCTGGTTATGGCAATTGTTTTGTTGATGAATTCATGATAATTGGATAATGTGCATAGCCATTACTTTTGACTTGGGATATGGATATGTTTTTCATGCTATAAGCAGGTTGTGAAGCATTGGGAACCATGCTATGGTTTAAATTATGGCATTCTATTGTTGTTCTTGCAGGTTTTGAAAGGAGTTTGGGTTTAATTGTTGTTGTGTATTGAGGTTATTGTGGATTGATTAAACATTGTGGATGTAGGATTGTGTGTGAAGTTGTGTTGTGGTGGTTTTATTCTATTGAGTGTTGTTGTGACATTGTGGTGGTAACCTAGTCATCTTCTTGATTAGCCATCTTCATATCCTTTCACTATGCCTAGAGAGAGGGGCTAATCTTCTAAATGGATTAGAGCTTTATCTTCCTCTACTCCTACTTCCATAGACCCATTGTTCTTCCACCCTACTGATTTAATTGACCCATCCTGCCAAGAGTAGTACACTAAGAGGGTTGCCAATAAGATTATAGTAGAATGTTGATAGGGGTTAAAATTACTATTCTTTTCCTAGTTATTTGAGATTGATTTAAGATACATTTGTTGTAATAACTAGGCATATCCATTCCTATTTGACGCAAAGCTGGAAATTTTTTGGAATTTTAGCTTAAGAACTCTTATGATTTTGGGAGATTTTTCGAAGCCCTTTGAACTGAATTTGCAGTTGGAGTTTAAAAGTGTTTGAAGGTCCATTAATGGTGATTTTCCAACCACCACCTCGGAGAAGAAAGAAGAAAGTTTTAGGTGTTCTTGTGCACAAATAAATGGCTAAATGTTCATGTCCAAAGCCTGGTTATTTGCTGGAAAAAAGTTCTATTTTGGTGTAGCTTGTTAGGTTGCGAAATTCCAAAGTGTTTCAGCTTTCACCTTCACACAAGATGGTTGGTTCTTTGCAAGAATTAGGTAGGGAAAGGTGGTGGCAAATTTCAAAAATCAGCCATGAAGAAAATTTGGAAAATTTTTCAGATTTTAACCAGAACAAGAACAAGAAGACAATGAAGTTCTTGGAGAAATAACTATGATGATTTAACTGAGAACCTCTTCGTATTTCTCCTCTACAATTTCGGCCAACCTCCAATCCCACAAGAGTTGGAGTTTTCAAAATTCTAGGCAAGGAATTATCCGAGATTTTTATAGATATAAAAATGAATTTCATAAATATGAGTAGTTTAAATTCAAAGAGGTTAGGACAAGGCTTGCAAAAATAATGGTAGACAAAAATTCTTCTAGAATTCCTTTTAGGACAAGATCATATGATTAATATATTACTATTGTGTCTTCCCTAAGACAATATTCCGAACTTTAAGGAATGTAGGAAAAAGAAAAATTCAAACATTGGTTAAGATAATTATGAATAAAACTTAGGTGATGAGATTTAAACTCAAGACCTTAGAGATTATATCACAAAGCTTTAACCACTTAACCACACTAACTCTTGTACTAATTTTCCTAATCAAATACTCTTCTTATCTAAGCCTCAAGCCATCTTCCTATTTCATCCTCAAGTAAAATTATCTTTTTACCCTTTCTACTCAACAAGCATAAATAAACCATATAACCCATAAACCACAATTCTAAGGCGTACAAAATCATTCAAGGAATATATATTGTGAAACCCCAGTCAAAACCGACCTTAGAGTAAGAGGGTTGGGATGCATATCATGCTTTACTCCATGATTAAATACATTTTCATATGATTTCTATGTGCTTTGGATTTGATTTTTATTGTTTTGAAGTCTTGTTGGTGAGTATTGTGTGAGAGGGGCAAAATGGTAATTTTTGCCCGAGGTGAAAATAGGGAGATAGATTGTGGATTGAATAGGAAATAATTTTTCTAGTGGAAATAGCAACAAGAGTTGTTGTGGTGTAGTGGTTAGAGCCTTAGAATTAATTATTGAAGTCTAGAGTTCAAATTCCATCATAGAAGCTTTAGCTAGATTAAATTTTATTTTTGCTTGGGGGGAGTTGGTTTCAGCCTTAAGGGCCTAGATCAATGTGGTGATGATGTCCTAGGAGAGACATGTTAGGAGTATTCTCATTCCACTCCTTTGCCTACTCAAAATTCCCAAAGGGAATTCTTGTTCCCTTGATCTTTAGTTTTTCTTAATTTTCAACTCCTTAGTTTGATCAAGGTGTTCTACCCTTTTCCTTTCCATAAAATTCAGTAGAGGGCTGAGGCCTTTTAGGATCAAAATGTCCTAGTAAAAGGCTTCTCAAGGTCTGGAAAATGTGGATGAAGTGTGGGAAATTCCAAGAGGAAAATCCCTCTAGAAAGCTTGCTGAAATTTCACTCTATAACTAGTTCACCTTCCTTCTTGGAATGAGCTGAAATCTTCTAGCTTGTGTACCCTCAAAATGTCGAATTTCTTAGCTGAAATTTCCTTCCAAATCCTGCCAGAAAAATAGTCTTAATATCAGCTTGAAACATGAATTATTTCTGCCATTTTTGGACTACCCAAGAGCTGTACAAACCAGTGAAAAATTCTGGGCAAATCGCTGCCTTGGAGGCTCAAAACCAAGCTGTTTTCTTCCAAATTTTGTGCAGCACCTTAGCCATGTTTTTCCTCCATGAATAAGGCTGGAAACTAGCCTTGAATACCCCTGAAACCCCCCTCCCAGCTCGTTGCAAATCGGCTGGAAGAGGCAGACGAAATTCTGCCAGAAAATTCTGTGCAGCGAAATTCTGGGCAGTCAAATGTCCAGCTTTGGTTCCTGTTCTTCTTCCAGCCAAAACACCAACCTACTTCTATCAAAACCTCCCTTAAACCACCATTAAAAGAGCTCCAATGGTTCCCCTGAGCATCTGGATGAAAGGTAGCAATGGCTATCCGAAAATCTCTCCAACAAATCCCTGCAATTTAGCTTGATTGGTTTCCAAAATTTCAGCCATCTTGTTTAGCAACTTTCCATAAAATCTTACACCATTGACCAGACATTTTCTTCACCATTGTACCCCTTAGTTTCAGCCATCATAAGCCTTGTAGAACCAGCTTTAATCCCTCAGAAAAATCACTCCAGTAGTCGGCCATAGGAGACTTCCAAGCTCTCCAAATTATCAAGATATCCTAGAATATTTACTTTCCAAATTCACTTCCTAAAAATATTCTTCAAGGATTGTAACAACTAACCTTTCCTTTTCCCTTCCAAATCAGAGAAACAACTTCTCAAACCCTACTGAAAATCGGCCAGCCCTATCCCTCACAGAAATTCGGCAGCTTCCTCTTCTCTCTCTCTCGATTTTCTTCAACCATCAAGAACACACACACAACACCAAGAACACCTACTACCCTCTTTCACCTAATACACCTTCAAACCACTTCAAACCCTCACGAAAGTCTCCAGATTTGATCTGCTCTTTGCTGTGAATCCATCAACACCATTATTAACATCAAACTCCACAAATCATCTTGCTACTTTTGATCAAAACCAGAAATTTTTGTGAAGGTCAAGAATATCTTCAAGGTAAACTTATTCTATCAACTTCATCTTCTTCAAACTTGATCTCCAATGAGAACTTATGTGAATGAGCATACTAATTATCTCTCTCTCTCTCTCTCTCTCTCTCTCTCTCTCTCTCATGGCCCGAAAATCCCTCTTTTGGCCGAATGGTCTCTTCTTCCATGACCATGCTTTCGCCACTTCTCTTGGACAAGATTAGCCATCTAGGAGTTGAGATCTATTCTCTAAACTCTTTCAAGCATTCATCAATCAAGTAAGTACCTTCAATCTTCTTTTTAAACTCTAGAATCATGTCTCTAGGATGATGTTGTTAGTAGGTGGATGGTGATAGGATTTGAGTATATATATTTATTGTTGAGATTGAAGCATGAGCAATTGTATGATTGTGAAGGAGATGGGATTTATGCATGAAAGGTTCATCTTGGATGATTGTATGTTGATTTGAGGTTTGATGCATGTCATAGGTAGTATTTGTGATAAAGCATGCTAAAGATTATGTCACCTTTGGTGAATAGGAGTTATATGCATGATTAGATTATTGAAGCCATGATCATGTTTATGCTAGTAAAGGTTAAATCGTGTCTTAATAAATTTGGATCTATGCCTAGATGCAAGATTTGGATGATTTGATGAATCGAAGGGTTGTGTATGTTATTGATTGTGGTTGGCCATAGAATCTTGATCATGATCTAGTTATTCCTAAGATAATTTTAGTTCATGAATAAAATATTCAATAATAATTTTGCTAGTAAATTTCGAAAAACCCTAGGAAGGGTAGATTTGGAATTATTATATATATAAATGATATTTTAGCCAAATAAATAATGATTTTGCTAGAAAGTAAAATAAATAAATATTATTTAAAATAAAGAAATCAATTTAAGCCTTTATGAAAAAGGTTTATGCTTAGTAAAATATTTACTAAATCAAAACCCTTAAGGATTTACTTATTATTTTCCAAGAAAGGCTTATTCAATCTAATCTCAACTAGTTTTAGCTATCAATTATTTTCTAACAACTAAACTATCATTAAATCACTATTTTACCTAGTACCACCTATGACTCTTGATCAAATAAACTCTAGATTTTTCTTAACAAGATGCAAACTTTCAACTTATTAGAATTTATTTCCCAAACCATTAATTATTTTAAATAAAAAATTAAACTTAGCTTATAAACCTATTTAATTAGTGTCTTGCCTTAAAGCTTGGGACACTAGGATCATGCTAGTAGTGAATTGAGTTGATTTAAAATTGAGGAAGTGGATTGTAGCTTGAATCTGATTAAGATTTGTATTTACCCATGTGGGGTTAGGTCAGCTGTTCGAGACCTTGTTGTTGTGAGCAAGAATCAGATAAGCTCCTGCATAAAACCTATCGATGTGAAATGTTTTCCTTATGGCAAGTTAAATATGGACTGTATGGACACTCGTTTATTTGAAGGCAATTGAGGGTTGAATTTGTTCTTATTTCCAACACTTAAATTATTTGAAAGTTACTGAGCAGATTTTCCAAACTTAAAACTTATTCTAAAACTGATTTCTCCCAAAACTTCGGAAACCCTCAGATTGCTATTTCCATGAAGAGCAATGCTTTGTTCATTTTATCCCAAGTGGGAAACGTCGTTGAGTACTCAATAGGGGTGGACTGCTAGGACTAGTCTTTGAAGGGTAAGGGTAAGTCTCTCAGCAGGTGGCCACCTCTGAGGGGTGAGTCCTTCCCGGATAAGATGTCAGTCCAGTGAGTCGTGCCGGTCCGAGCTAGCAGTTTGTTTTCAGTCAAGTGACTGTGTTTTGTCGGAATGGACACCCGGTTGTTGTTTGTATATAGAGAAGGAGGAGTATCTTGCCCAGTAGGCCGATCACCTACTTTTGTCAGTCTGCACAAAGTGTCAGCATTTTGACCGGTTATGGGGCCCAACGTGTGGTAACCGATATCCCTTTCTTTTGAGTGGTTGATTTCATTACTTATGTACGGCTAGATAAGCCAAAACGCCACTCTTTCTTTTGACTAAAGTTTATTGCTTGCCAATGTTTCTCATATTAAAGTTTCACACTTTGCATCCATGAACTGATTTCACTAAACACCCAAAGCACACACGGACTTACTGAGATTTCTATCTCATCACCTTTTTATCATGATTTCAGGATGATCCTGCTGTGGAGTTGAGTGGCTAGTAATATATGCTTTTGAAGAGAATGTGTATTTGATTTTATGTATTGCTTTGGGGAGACGAGAGTGGATAATTTTTATTTATGATTTTTGTTTTGGAATTTCATGGATTTACTCTTGGAGTATTTTGGGTTGTAATAAAATTTTAAGTTAAATATTATTTTTATTCCACAATTTGTTTGTGTGACCTAGTTATAAAGACCCCTTGTTCTTTGGACGGGGCGACATCCCCGGACCTGGCGGGCCTAGGCTTCGGGGTGTTACATATATTATGCAAGAGGATATGATATGCACCCTATCCCTCCGACTCTAGGGTAGGTTTAGGTGGGGTTTTACAACTTCTTTTCAACTTCCAACTTTGTTGAACCTTTAGTGGATTTACTTAGTTCGTCTTCCAAGTATCTAGCATTAGTATGACAAGTACCTTTTGCTCCTTGGGATGATTAAATTAACCACTATTTGTACCTTTTGGATACCCAATGAAATAGCATAATTCTGATATCGATTCTAACTTATCTCTCTTGATCAGTACATAAGTTGGACAACCTTATATCTTGAGATGGTTTAGACTTGGCTTACGTCTAGTCCACATATCATAGGAAGTCCTAGGTACTGATTTGGAAGGTACCAAGTTTAATATATATGCCTCTGTTTCTAGGGCATATCCCCCAAAAGACACTGGAAGAGTAGCATGAGACATCATGCTTCGGATCATTTCCATCAATGTCCTATTCATTCTCTCAGCTACTCCATTCTGCTGGGATGTCCCCGATGCAGAGAGTTGGGACTATCCCATGATGTACTATGTAGTCCTTGAATTTACCAAGGTGGTACTCTTTACCACGATTCGATTGTAAGGTCTTGATTAGTTTGCTTATTCGATGCTCCACTTCAGTCTTAAACTCTTTGAACTTGTCAAAAGAGTCAGACTTGAGTCTCATCAAAATAAACATAACCATACCTTGTACAATCATTTGTGAGAATGATGAAGTACTCAAACCCCCATCTAGTTGGTGTATACAAAGGACCATACACATAAGTGTGAACCAAACTCAATGCTTCTTTGGCTTTATCCACCTTTTGGTTAAATGAACTTTTGGCTATTTTTCCCAATGATTCACACTGAAGCCAACTTTTCAATCTTAATGAGCCTACAGGCCTATTATAGATTAACCTCTAAATTATGGTTGATTTAATGTGATCTAACCTTAGATGCCAAAGATATGAGTCATTGAAATTGGTCTTTCTCTTCCTATTTAAAGGTTCAGATTGAGCGTTATTCAATTGATTGTTAATAGGATTAATGAAAAATAGATTTTCATACATGTGCCCAGTACATATAACTTCTCCATATCTACTGATAGTAATACCAGAATGGAAAAAAATAGAATATCCTTAATTTATTAGTTTTGCAACAGAAACCAAATTCTGTCTAAAATTAGGAACAAATAAAATGTCCTTCAAAATAACCATTCTATTACAATCAAAAGTAAATTTAAATTCTCTCACAACAAGGGCCCAAACTTGGGCTTTATTTCCCATGCATAGTCTATGTTCACCCTTCTAAAGTCTTCTAATCTTTCTAAATCCTTACAAGGAGTTATAGATATGATCAGTGGCTCCTGAATCAATAATCTAAGTGAAAATTGATTTAACCATTGATATAGATTCTAGATAGAAAACATTACCTGTGGGATTTTTCTTGGCCTGAAGATCTGGACACTTCTTTTTCTAGCATCCATTCTTCCCACATTTGAAGCATTTGCCCTTGGGTTTATCTTTGGGCTCGGACGGACTGGTGCATTCTATTACCCTTCTTCTTCTTGAACTTTTTGGGCTTGGGCCAAGTTCTCGAAAAAGAGGCCATCATAGCTCTAGCTTGTGGTTTCATGACCTTCTCAGCCACTTGGAGCTCCTTCATCAACTCTATTAAACTCATGTTAATAGGAATCAATCCGACCACGGGGATCGAGCTCAAGAAGGGGAAGATGACGAAATCGAAATAAAGTTGAGTTTGCCCGGTCCGTTAACGAGAGCCTGTTTCAAATAATTCCAACACAATCTTTAAGCATATTTATAAGCTCATTTCAAGTAGGATAGCATATGGACATTGCTGGAAGAGGATCGAGAACGGACCATGCTGCTGGTGAATGAAGGACGTTAATCGGAAGTAGTTCATGAAGAAATGTCACCCAGAATGGACCCAGCACCAGTCCTACTAGCTCGACCCAGCACTAGCTAAGTACTGGAAAAAGCCACGTTCTGATTCTGACTTTTTTATGCACTCACTGTTCCAGTAGAATATACTCAGTGCCGGCCCTACTAGCCCGACCCGACGCTGACTGTGTACTGGAAAATGCCTAGCTTGATTTTGACCTTTTTGTGAACGGTACTGTTCTTCCAGAATGTACCTGGCACCATCCCTAGGAGCCCTACCCGGCACCAGCCTAGCTCTGGATCTGAACCCCTGAAGTTTTTTAGCTATTTTTGGGGTCATTTTGTAATATTTTAAAGTGTTTTAGGTCAAGAATAGAGAACCATTTTGTAATGCTTGTATTGGAAGAACAAGAACAACATATTACACATTTTAATCATGAATGAAGCATTCAACTTGAAGGCTTGAAGCATGGAGATATTCCTTGTTCAACTTCAATCCAAGACCAACATAAAGTCTTAGTCCACCCTTGAGTAAGTGTCTATAAACTCAAAGGATAATTCAACTAGGAAATCAACAAGGGTTCTTCTTGTATGTCATTTAGGGTTCTTGTTATTTTTTGATTGAATACCCACAATTCCCTATTCTTTTATTTCTTGATTTCTTGCTAAGTCAAGGGTTCTAAGGTGTTGTTGTGGTAGACCTTATCTACTAAATCTGGGGTTCTAAAAGCTAGATCTTTTCGGGTTCTTTGTTTGTTGAAAAATGTGTTACTTTGTCACTTTTCTTGATCTCTTTATGTTCTTTTCTTGTTTATTTTGCTTATCTTGAAATTCTTCTACTTGTCAAAGTCCAAGAAAAAGCCACTTTTAGATCTTGAAGGGCTTCCTCCCTCATGCTCATATCAAAATTTGGTATCAAAGTAAGGATAAGCTTAGATCTCTATCTTAGCTTGGATTTATCAAATCTTGAGTGTTGTTTGATCTTAAGAATTCTTGGATAAAAAAAAAAAAAGAATAAGAATGATTTGTTGAAGAAAGATCCTTGGGAATACATTGATTTTTGTTGTTGTGATTATATTGGGCTTGTTTGGGAAGAAATTTGCTTGCAAAGTTTTGTAGGAAAATCTTGCACCTAAGGTGTTTGATAATAGTCTCAATGACCATTTACTCTATGAACACCATGTGTTTGATGAAATGTCTCAAAGAAAGAATATGGCTTGAATAATAGTGTATTCCTATAACCGTCTCATTGTATTCTTCAAATTGTCTTTTCTTTTGTTGTGTGTTGTGAACACCTTCTACTCTACCTGTTTCTTGACCTCTAAGTGTTCACTAAAATTTTCATCCTAAGACCTTTATGTAGTGAAGTATCCTAAGAGCTAATAGACCAAGGTGAACTAAACCCTTTGAAGTTGGAGAGGAAATTGGTTGAACAAGTGAGCTATAGAGTGAACGAAAAAGGCAAGAGAGAAAGATTCTTATTGAAAAATCCAAGAATCGCAAACACGAGAGTGGAGTGTAAACACTTAGGGAGTAAGTGAGGAAACCAATTTCTATTTCTATTCTCTTAACTCTTTTTGCAGGAACATCAGTCTAAACTCCAACAATGATTCAAGGAGAGGAAACGACTAAGCTAAATCTTGGTGGAGCAAGTAGACCATAAGAGGATCCAGGAGATCTTCGTGAGACCCTAATTTTGTTGCAAGGGAGCATGGAAGGCATTTGGAGGGAGATGACCGAACTCCGAGCTCAATAAGGCCAAACATCTATCGTCAATCAAATGAGGGGACAAAAGCAACCGGAAGCCTACAACACGCCTCCCGTGAATACCCAACCAGGACAAGAATGGGATGAATATTCAGTTGGTGGATATCAACCAGTCCCTATGAGAGGAGGGAGAAACGGGTTGAGAGGAGGTAGAGAAGAGGCCAAGGGAGATTTGGAGAGAATCCTATGAGGGGAGTTGAAAGAAATATTGAGAGAGAATTTGAGTGGGAAGAGGGATACTTGGAGGAAGACTATGCAGAATAGTATCGGGGTAATGTGATGAGAGGTTGGAGGAGAGATAAAAATGAGGGAGAACGGGAATTGAAAAACATCAAAATGGAGGTACCACAATTCCAAGAAAAAAGTGATCCCAAGGCATATTTTGAATGGGAAAGGAAGATGGAAATTCTATTTGATTGCTAGGAATGTAGTAAGAGGAATAAAGTAAAGTCGGCAGTATTTAGGTTTTTAGACTATGCATTGGTATGGTGGGAATAGGTTCTAACTACTAGAAGGAGAATGGGAGAAAATGCCGTTGGGACATGGGAATTGATGAAGAATCTCATGAGGGCAAGATTTGTATCACACCACTACTACAACGATCTATATCAAAGGCTTCAGGTGTTAAGATAGGGGAATAAAAGTGTTGAAGATTATTATAAAGAACTCGAGATGCTAATGATGAGGGCGATTATTAATGAAGATCCATGTGCCACTAAAGCAAGATTTCTAAGTGGATTGAATTGAGAGATAGCCAATGTAGTCGAGTTTCATTCATATGAAACCTTGGAAGAAATGGTGCAAATGGCTATAAAGGTAGAAAAATAGTTGAAGAGAAGGCCATTTGAGAGAAGAGGAAACCACCCAACTCCACCCCTTAAGGGGTTCCCTAAGCCGATACCAAAGAAGGAAAGAGTCCCAAGGCCGCCACATAGGGAATTTAATAAACCAAGGCAAGAAGGGAATAGAGATAAAGGAAAGGCTATTGAGAAGCCGAGGAGTCGAGATGCCAAATGTTATCGTTGTTTGGGATATGGACCTACAACAAACGAATGCCCAAGCAAGAGATTGATGTATACCAATGCCTATGGTGAGATTTCATCTGAGGAAGAGAATATAAGAAATTGAAGAAAATTCAAAAGGAAGAAGAAATTTCGAGTGAAGAAGGTGAAGAAGTTGGGCAAGTGTGTGGTGTAGTAAGGAGATCATTGAGAACGCAAGCAAAGGAGGTGAGCATCATCAACAGAGGGAAAACATCTTTTTTACAAGGTGCTTAATCAACCAAGTACCTTGTAGCGTAATCATTGATAGTGGGAATTGCACCAACGTCATAAGTGCTAGTGTGGTGGAAGAAATAGGCTTGGAAACAAGGAAGCATCCGCAACCCTACAAGTTGTAATGTCTAAAAGAAAGTGGGGAACTGAAGGTTAATAAACAAGCCTTGATTGCCATTGACATGGGGAAGTATAAAGATAAGGTCTTGTGTGATGTTATTCCTATATAGGCAAGTTGATGCGTAAATTTTGGGTATTTAAAATTATCAATTTTAAATCCATCCCTTAATTAAGTTTTAATTAAAACATTAATTCCAAAATACACATGTGAGCAAGTATAGTCATCACAAGAATAGTATAGGAAATTAACAAGTATCGATCCTCAAAGGAACAAGTACACACTAATCATTTTTCATTCATTGTTTAACTCCAAATAAAGTGAGAAAATAATAAAAAGAAAAATTAAGGAAACATATAGAACTCAAGGATGTAGGTTTATATAATTTAAACCATTAACCTAGAAAACATGACAATGAACCAATTAGCAATTCTCTCAGCTAATTATCATCTCGGCATCATGAAGGAATATAAAGTAAAATTCAATCATCTCACAAGTTATGATTCTATTTAGATAAATCTCACTTCATGTCCCAATCTATGGAATCTTATATTTGGATTATATTAACAGATTTGCCAATCAAGCTAATCATAACCAAAACATGCATTAGGTTCAATTCATTATAAACATGAAATTAGCTAATAACCTTTTGCTCAAGACGAAATCAACTAATTTTTGATCACTTAGTCCTATAACCTTAACTTCATTGCTCAAGTCTATTACGATTAGATAAATACGAAATTAATGCAATGAAACTCCTAACATCGTTGTCTCAAGTCAATTAGAAGAACTCGCATCAATAACCAATGAAATCAAGTAATCAAACACCAAAGATGACAAAGAATTAATCAAATATCTAAATTAACACAAAATCAAGAATCCTAATATAATGTTAAATTACAATGAAAATATTGAATACATCATTGCTAAAAAAAAAGAAGATAAAGAGAAAAGAAAATATTCATAGACAAGCCTTTTTCTTCTTTCTTGAAGACTCTCTCTGAACAATCCTTCTTGACTTGTGTGAACACCTCCTTCAACGAGAGAATCAGAATTTTTGCCTTTTAATCCACCTCTCTAAGTTGTATATCAAACTCTTGTGTTCTCTTGTGCTTTTATAGGCCTCTTGGATGCCAATTTCATGGCTGAGGAAGTCTTGGCCGAGTAGGAATAGAAAAATATCAAAATCTTTGGATAAGCCGTAATTCCGCATATAGAATTTTCGCCTCCAGAGTATACCTGGGTGCCAGGTGCACTCTGTTCTTCCTCTATTTTTGCTCTGTTTTTTGCCGTCTCTCCTTGGCAAATAAAATGGACCTAGCGCCAGGTACACTTGCCAGACTTAGCGCCAGGTGTGTTCTAGAAAAACCCCTGATGCTTGCCCACTTTCTGCTGCTGGAGCATAATGGACCTAGCGCCTGGTCCACTAGCTGGGTTTGGTGCCAGGTACATTCTGGTTCTATGTACTTTCTGCTCGATGTTAACTTAAAACTGTACATATTTTCCAAAAACACCTTTTAGAAGCAAAATGTCCAATAGGAAGGAATATGCCTAGTTATTATAACAAATGTATCTTAAAACACCCTCAAATAACTTAGAAAAGAATGATGATTTTAACCCCTATCACATACCCCCACACTTGAACATTTGCTTATCCTCAAGCAAAACACTTTAGTCCAAGAAAAATTATCAAGACAACACAAGTTTTTTTCTCATTCAAAAGTTTCTTCATCATAGCAAAGATCATGTCTTTCTTTCAAACTTTAGATACAACCCTAGTCATTCATACCCTTTGAAAGTAATTTCAAACTTTAAACATTGGCCAAGACATCACAAAACTCTTGAAGTCAAATTAATTAAGTGCATACCTTAGTCTAAGAAAATTATTTCACTCTTCAAGTAAAAATATAGATAACATGAATCACATAAGTCAAGCCATCTACCAACTCAAGCATTATAAATCTAAAAATTTCACACTCAAGCTATGATTTGAAGAAAGCACTCCAATTTTTTTTTCTCTCAAAAATTTGTAATGACTTAGGGGATTGATAGCCTCAAGTGTATGGATTTCTCTTCACACACCGTATTGGCTTCCTTTACAGTCATCACTCATCATTTTTTTTCAACAATTCTTTTTTTTTTCTATGCTCTTACTTGCCTTTTTGCCTTCAAGATAGCCTCAAGAAAGTGCACCGAATACACTTGCTACTTCTCCCCATATTGACCCCCTTTTCAGCTAAATGTCTTCAATGATCATCAGTAAGAGCATTTTTTCTCAATTCACACCAATAATAGTGTTGTTTCCACTCATTGTTTTTCTCTTCAACTCAAATCAAAATTTTCAGCATTCTCCTCAATCTTTCCTCTCAAAGATCTTTTTTCAACTCACATTTTTTTTTTCATTATAACTCAAAGCTAGCAAAAGTTAGCTAATAAATTCTTCCCATATTCATCATATCTTCTATATTTCAACTAGATAAGTCAAATAATATTCAAACACCAATGTATAAACAAGATTAATCAAAATTCTCAAGTCTTAAAAATTATCTTATCCAATAAAACCAATTTCATCAAAACCACCACATGAATGACAAAACTCATATCCAAGTAAGAAAAAGAATTACTGTTAATGTTGTGCCCTAGAGGCAATCACTTGTACATTGTATATGACACATTTTCTTTTAATAAAAGGTATTATTTATGTTACAGTTTCTTTTGTTTACTTTAAATAATATAACTGTTCGATAAAGTCCCTAGTACAACACTTTGTTAAAGAAATCATGATAGAGATATTATGATATGACATTCTTACTACACTGGATGGTGTTGGTACTTAAATAGCCTCTAGTCATAGTATTAATGAGACATGACATCATTAATACGTTAAGACTAGCATGTGTTAGACTTCTTGATTTGATTAGGCAGTGGTTCTTATAACTGTGAGTATTGAGATACTCAAAGTTAATACATGGATTCTTGTTAATGAAACAAGTTCATTGGATGACCTAGCTTTGAGATAATCACATGGATAACTATTTAGTGCCAGTGATATAATCTCAATATAGCAAACGTGCAAGTATCCTTAGACTTGAGATCTCCAAGGTACTTTGTTTGCTGAGCCTTGTACTTTGATTCCAATCTTCAGAGCTCGATCGAAGGCTGCCTATGGGATGGATATTGGGTACATTGTGAGATAAACAAAAATAGTTGAGAGGGTCAATAAAGGATTCACCACTCCTAATAGTAGGGGCGAATATCTCACGGCCACTTGTAGGATTTACTACTCGGAAAGTCCTTGGCCAAGGCAATTGTGTATTGGAAATAGTTCCAATTGGTACACATCTAGAGTAGTGGGTTCCTGGTACAAGTACTATTGTATTTGGGCCAGAATTATTTCTGAAAGGAGTTGGCACTAATTTCGTACTCCAAACCAAATGAGATATTGTATGGTGAAAGAAGTTAATTGCACTAAAGTTTGTTATTGAAGGGTTCATGTCAAGCTACTTGACTTCCTAGACTCTTGGGTGGTCATGATGTATTTCTAGATACGCTCATGATCTAAAAATATGGGTTTATTAATTGATGAATTAATGAACCAATCCTGATTAGAATTAATAGGATTAATTCTAATTAATTATGGATTATTAATCTCAAAGACATTTGGATCAATTCATGTTCTCTACCAATTGACTGGGAAACCTAATAGGTCACACACAATGGAGGATTATATACTCAAGATGTTATTTGATGACATAGTGGGGTTAATTGAGAGAAAGAGAAGTTGTTGTGGACAAATTATAATTAGTTATAATTTGTGGCCCAAGTTATAATTGTGAGAATTTGATGTTTCCAATTACAATTAGGGAATTCTAATAGGGTTAGAATTCTCAGTTTTGGAAAGGGAATTTCGTGTGATATATAGTAGATATAACACACGAAAACCCTAGCTAATGAGATACACGAAATCCCCAGCCAAGTCACACGTTTTTCCCTTCTTCTCTCTCCCTCTCGTTTTGTTGAAAATAAGAGAACCCTAGCCACCATTATTGTTTCTGCTAGCACAGGAAATTTTGGTGCTTGAGTGTATCCTCTGTGTGGATTATTGTTAGAGATAATCAGGCACTTTGATTATAGTGGTTAGATGTTTAACTCACATGGAGGTTGATCACGAGAATTGCTGGATCGCGCCTCGACTTAAAGAAGAAGATTTTTATTCTTCGGACGATCACCTAAAGGTAAAAGCTGTTACCTTTACTCACTTTATGTCTTATTTTCCATACATAGACGGGTCCTGGGAGGGTATCTTATTTTATTTTCCGTTGCGCAGTATACGATACGAGCCTAAGATACCCAACAGTGGTATCAGAGCCATGCTATGTGTGCTCTACGGACATTGTTTTGGCATGAAAAACTATTTTCGTGTTTGTCTTTGTTCGTTGTGAAAATCATTTTCACTTGAGTCAAAATTGTTTTGATCTTTATGGGTTGGGTCCGTAGCACAATATGATTGTGTAAAAGTCATAGCGTATTTCGAAAATATGCTTTCTTTAGTGCTGAAAATTTCTGCAGGAAAAACGTTTTCTTGCAACATGGATGTTGTCCTCCGTTTTATCTTAATTTTCCATTTTGATTTTGTTTAAACTAACAAATTGGTTGTTGTTTGCTCCAAAATAGAAAATACTGCTGAGAATTGTTCTCACTGAAAATTTGCAGAAGAATAAAGCACTAGAAATTGTTTCTGGAAGTTTTTGAAAAATCGCCACCATTGTTGCAGAACACAGGCGGCGCTAGCTCCAGCTTCCAAGCTGGCACTGGTTCCATTTTGTTCGCGATGTCTGAAAATCGTTTTTGGAAGAGAATTTTTTTTTTTTGGAAACCAGAACCGAGCCGGCGCCGGCTCTTGCTTCCAAACCGGCGCTGGTTCTGCTTTGTTTGCAACCTCCAGGTATCTTAAAAAAAATAATAATAATTTCGCAACAGAATTTTGGAAGGGAAAATCTCATTTGATGAGAAACGGGACCCAAAAGTATTTTCTCAAAATTAGTTTTGAGATAAATAGTTTTATTTTTCAAAATAATGATTTTGAAAATCTAAAATTAGTGTATTTTTCTAAAATGGTGATTTTAGAATTCTGTTTTGTCTTTCCAAAATAGTGAATTTGGAATGATAAAAGTATATATTTATTTTGTTTAAGCATAGTCAATGGCATGGTGGATGGTTATGGACTAAAACCAATTATATCTGTTTATGCATTTTACAGTTTTGGTTTTATGAAATAGGGCCTGCGTGTCCTGCCTTCTCTAGAATTCTTGTGTAATTCTCTTCTCGTCTAACTCCCCTCGAATGTAACTCGAGGTTTTCTCTCTTTAGGAAATTATGTAATTAGTTTTCATAGGTTAGATTGGAGTAGAATTATTCTATTCTGGAGATGGCAACCAAAACAAGGTGAGGAGGTAAGACCTTCTACTTAAATCATGCATGAACATATAGGGTTAACTATATTAATTTCTTTTATGGCTCAAAGAAATTAATTTAGGATAAAAGTCCATAACCATACCACGTAATCTCTTTATTACCATGATTATCAATTATGTGATTTATTAATTTTTATGCATGTCATTCAACAAAATCACTAAAAGAGACAAATCCCTCAATTAATATTAAACCTAATTCGTTTTGTTAATATAGTAAGAATGAGAGTCCTTTTTCGAGACTAGGTTGTTGGGCAAACCCAAGCCTACTTGACATTGGGCATGTTCAAGCTATGGAATTAAATTCCTTTGGAATTAAACTTCTGATTAATGGGTCGGGTTTAACTAAATTCTTTATCCCGGTTGGGCAAACTCAAGCATAAAGAAATTTAGAAGAAAAGTTGGAGTAGCCCAAAAGGCTTTAAGATTAAAAGCTGTTAATCACCTAATGATCCGGTAGTTACATACGATGTAATTGGTATTGGATACCTACCAATGAATTTAAGGATGGCTTGTTGGGCAAACTCAAGGTTATTCTTAAGGAATTTGGATACCGGTCTACTAGGAAAGCTTCCAACGAGCTTTCCCAAATCAATAGTGGGGGCTATTGGTTTGAGTAAAATAGTGGAGTAAAAATGTGTTTAATTAAAGTTCTAATTATTTGCATATCATGTGCATATACAAGTAGCTAATGTTCTCTATCTTTACATCTAGGTCATTTGCATCATGTCAACAAACTTGAACTTACGTAGCATCTTGAAAACCAACAAGTTAACCAAATCAAACTATCTCGACTGGTATAGAAATTTGAGATTTGTTCTCAAATCAGAAAAGTTGCTCTTGTAACACCCCACTACCTAGGCTCGCTAAGGCCGGGGATGTCGCCCCGTCCAAAGGATAAGGGGTCTTTATAACTAGGTCACACAATCAAAATAGTGGAATAAAAATAATAATTTAATTTAAAATTTATTACAATCCAAGAATGAATCTAAGAATTCCAAAATCAAATCCATAATAAAATTATCCACTCTCAACTCCCCAAAGCATTACATAAATTAAATATCAGAAAAATCTTCTAAGGCAGGCAATATCTAGCTACTCATCCCCACAACAGGATCGACCTAAAATCATGGTAAAAAGGGTGATGAGATAAAAATCTCAGTAAGTCCGTGTGTGCTTTGAGTGTCCAGTGAAAACAGTTCGTGAATGCAAAGTATAAATCTTTATAAGAGAAATACTGGCAAGAAATAAACATTAGTCAAAATCAAGAGTGGTGTTTTTGCTCTTCCAACCATACATAATCAATAAAATCAACCACTCAAAAGAAATGATCATGGATTACCACACGTTGGGCCCCATAACCGGTTAGAATGCCAACACTTTGTGCAGACTGACAAAAGGTAGGTGATCGGCCTACCAGGCAAGATACTCCTCATTCTCTACACCCAAACAACAACCAGTTGTCCATTCTGGCAACACATAGTCACTTGATTGAAAAAACTGTTAGCTCGGACCGGCATGACCTACTGGACTGACATCCTATCCGGGGAGGAGTTACCCCTCAGAGGTGGCCACCTACTGAGAGACTCACCCTAACCCTTCAAAGACTAGTCCTAGCAGTCCACCCTTATTGAGTACTCAACGTAACGTATCCCACTTGGGAAAATGAACAAAACACAGTTCCACATGAAAATGGCAATTAAGGATTTCCAAAATCTTTGTCAAAATTAGTTTTGGAAAGAGTTTTGAGTTTGAGTAAATCTGCTTATTGATTTTCAAATAATTTGTTTGACTGAAATAAAAAAGGAGTCAATCCTCAACTGCCTTTACAGAAATGAGTGTCCATACACTCTACATTTGGCTTTCCATAATAAACATTTTAAATCAAACAGGTTTTATGCAGCAGCTTACCTGATCCTTAGCTTGAGATAAAATAAAGGTCTTCAACAGCTGACCTAACCCCGCCCGGGGTAAATACAAGCCATAATTAATCTCAAGCTAAAAATCCACTTTTACAAATAAAGCTAGCTCAACTCACTACTACCATGATCCTAGTGTCCCAAGCTTTAAGGCTAAATAATAAATAAAAAGGGTTTATAAGCTAAATCTAATTTAATATTTAAAATAATTATTGTTTCGGGAAATAGGTACTAATAAGTTGAAGGTTTAAATCTTGCTACGAATAATTTAGAGTTTATTTGATGAAGAGTCCTAGGTGGTATTAGGTAAAATAATGATTTATTAATAATTAATTGTTTGAAAATAATTGATAACTAAAATTAGTTGAAAATAAATTTTAATGGGTCTTGATTGAAAGATACTAAATAAATTTTAATAGGTTTTGATTAAAAGATAACAATTGAAAGATAATAAATTTTAATAATATTTATGAATATAAGACTTACAAAATTAATATTTTACTTATTATGATTATTTATATAAAATGCTTTATTTGATATTATTATTATTATTATTATTATTATTATTATTATTATTATTATTATTATTATTATTATTATTATATCTATATACTTTATTTCTTGAAATAAAAGCTATCATTTATTTGACTAAAATATCCTTATTATATATAATAATCCAAGTCTACCTTACTAGCAAAAATTATAATATTAAATATTTTATTGATGAAATAAAATTAGCTTAGGGACAACTAGATCATGATCATATTTCTATTGCTAACCACAATCATGAACATATACTCCACTTCAATTCATCAACTCATCCAAATCATGAATAAAAGTATAGATCTAAATTTACCAAGGCATGATCCAAACTCTACTAGCATAAACATAATCATGGCTTTAACAATCATACATGAATATAAATCCTATTCACCGTAGGTAACGTAATCTCTAACATACTTGATCACAAATACTACTTATGGCATGGAGACATGCATTAAACCCGAAAAACACCATACAATCACCCAAGATAACCAACTCATGCATAAATCCCATCTCCATCATATACACACATTTATTCATGCTTCAATCTCAACTCATCACAACAATACATGCTCAAATCCTATTCATAATCCATCTCCTACCAATATCATGCTAGAGACATGAATTTAGAATTAAAAAGGAGGGTTGAAAAGGCTTACTTGATTGATGAGTACCTTGAAGGTGTTTCGAATGGATCTCAACTCCTAGATGACTAGATCCGTCCAAGAGAGATGAAGAAAGCATGGCCATTGGTGAAGAATTCATTCGGCCAAGAGAGAGAGAGAGAGAGAGAGAGAGAGAGAGAGAGAAAGAGAAGAAGAGCGTCCATTAGCATGCTTATACACATATATATTCATTGGAGATTGGAGATTAGAGGAGATGAAGTTGATTGCACAAACTTACCTTGAAGGTGTTCTTGAGCCTTCACAAAAATACTGATTTTTGATCCAAATGAGAGAGTTGGATTTTGGAGGTTGATGTTAAAAATGGTATGGATGGACTCACGGTAGTGAGTAGATGAAATCTGGAATTTTTTTGAAGGAGATTGAAGTGTTTTGGAGAGGTATTAGGGGAGAGAAGTGAGTAGGTGTTCTTGGTGTTCTATGTGTGCTTGAAGGTTGAAGAGAATTGAGGGATTTTCGATTTGAGGCTGCCAAAATTCTGTATGTTTGCAGTGGCCGAATTGTTTGTGTAGTTTAGGTAGATGATTTTTCTGGTTTGAAAGAAAAAAGAAAGGCTGGTTATTGAAATCCTAAAAGAATACTTTTGGGAATCAAATTTGGAAACAAAATATAGCAAGAATATCTTTGATCAATGGAGAGCTTTTTGGAAGCTGCTATGGCCGACTGATGTTCAGTGATTTTGCTGGATGAAAGTAGGTTAAAGAAGGTTAATGGTGGCTAAAAAGCGGGAGTATAATGGTGAAGAGAAGGTCTGGTTGTTTAAGGGACATTTTATGGAAGTTTACTAAAGTAGGATTGCTGGAATTTTAGTCTCCAATCAAGGCATGATTGGAATAATTTGTTGGAGATATTTTAGGGCAGACATAACTGGTTTTTGTGCAAAAGGTTGGGGAAGACAATGGGGTTCAGTTCATGACTGTTCAAGAGAGGTTTGTGCAGAAAAATGGTGAAGTTTCGGCCAGGGCTAAAGAAGGAAACAAAGCTGGAAAGAATCCTGTACAGGTTTTGCTATTTGCTGGAATTTTTCTGGAAAACTGCCATTTTCCAGTCAGCATGTAGAAGAGTTTAAGGGTTATTTAGAGGTCTTTCAAGGCTGGTTTCCAGCCTTCTTTATGGAGGAAAAATGTGGCTAAGGTGCTGAGAGAAAACTGGAAGAAAACAGCTTGGTTTAAGCTCATATATGCTGCGATTTTACCCAGAATTTTTTTTGGTTTTACACAGCCTTTGCAGTCCGAATTTGGCCAGAAAATTTCAGGTTTCAAACTGGTCAAGAAGGCCATTTCCTGGAAGCATTTGGGAGGGAATGATGGCTGAAAATTTCGACACCTTGAAGGCACAAGAAGCTGGAAAAATTTTAGATTACTACATGAAGGAAAATGAACATAGCTAGAATGAAGTTTTAAAGGTTCACTAGGGGGATTAATTCTCTTGGAACCTTCCCCATCTTTTCCACATTTTCCATCCATAAGATGTCTTTCACTTAGACATTTTGAACCTTCAAAGCCACAACACTTTACTGAAATTTCTGGAATGAAATTGGCTTGAATAAATTGAATAACTTAAGAAATTGAGAAGTAAGAAAAACTAAGGATCAAGAAGGGTATGATTCTCTTAGGAATTTTTGTAGGGTACAAGAGTAGGATTAGGGTACTCCAATCATGTCTCCCCTAGGACATCACCTTTTCCCTTCTCTAGAGAACTCAAGGATGAAAATCTAACCCTCTCAAGCAAAAATAAAATTTAATCATGCTAGAGCTCTAATGATGGAATTTGAACCCAAGACCTCAAGAATTAATTCCAAAGCTCTAACCACTAAACCACAACAACTCTTGTTCTTATTTTCTCTCTAAAATATTTTTTTCCTATTTAACCCTCAAGCTATCTCCCTATTTTCACCTCAAGCAAAAATTACCATTTTGCCCTTCTTACTCAATGAACATAATTAAGCCCTCGAGACTACAACACATAAATCCAAAGCATATAAAATCATATAAAAATATATTTAAACATACAATAAAATATGATATGCATCCCAACCTCCTTACTCTAAGGTTGGTTTTGACTGGGGTTTCACAACTCTACGTGCTAGATGCTCCTATTCCACCACCACCAATCCAAGATGCTCATCCTGATGAGCATGCTGTCCATAGAAGGCACAAGGAGGATAGTGATACAACATCATGTATTATGTTGGCATCTATGACTCCTGAGTTGCAAAAACAGCACGAGCATATGGATGTTCAATCGATCATTTTACATCTTCGAGAGCTATTTGATGCCCAAGTTAGAACTGAGAGATATGAGATCTTGAAGCAGCTATTTCATTGCAAAATGGCAGAGGGTTTTTCTGTGGCCACTCATGGGCTGAAGATGCTGGGCTTGATAGAGAAGCTTGGATCTCTCGAGTTTGCAATGGATCATGATTTATGTGTTGACTTAATTCTACAATCTTTGCCTAATAGTTTCTCACAATTTGTGATTAACTATCAAATGAACAAGATTAAGTCCACCATTCCCGAATTAATCAATCTTCTCAAAACTGCAGAGTCCTCCATGAAGAAGGATTCCAATGCGATTTTAATGGTAGAATCTTCCTTTTCTAAGAAGAAAGTTCAAAAGAAGAAGAAGAAGGCTCCCATGAAGCCCAAAGGTGGTGTGAACGAGAAGGATGCAGCTACCAAGGGCCTATGCCATCATTGTGGAAAGATGGGCCACTGGAGGCGCAACTGCAAAGCCTACTTGGAGACCATCAAGGACAAGAAGCAGAAGGAGAAGCTTACAAGCACTTCTACTTCTTCTCCAGGTATGTTTATGATTAAGATAAATACTGCCTTTAGAAACGAGATATGGGTATTAGATACCGGATGTGGATCTCATTTGTGCAATAACTTGCAGGGACTAAAGAGCAGTAGAAGGCTAGAGAAAGGCGATGTGGACCTACGTACTGCAAATGGGGCAAAGGTTGCTGCACTTGCTGTGGGGACATACGAGCTGAACCTGCCTTTGGGATTAATTCTAGAACTGCAAAACTATTATTTTGTACCAGTTTTAATGAAAAACATTATCTCAGTTGCGTGTTTAGACTTTTGTGGATTTCATTTAATATTTAAGAATAAATGTTGTTCTTCTTCATTGAATGATATTCACTATGGTTCAGCAATTTTGGTTAATGGTTTATATGTTCTAGACTTGGATAATCCAATTCTCAATATAAATAATAAAAAACCTAAAATGGATAACTGTAACACCTCTTACTTATGGCATTGTTGTTTGGGCCATGTAAACGAAAATCGTATTTCTAAGTTACACAAGCTTGGTGACGTAGGGTCATTTGATTATGAATCATATGGCGCATATGAATCTTGTTTACTAGGTAAAATGACTAAAACTCCTTTTCCAGGAAAAGGAGAATGGGCCAATGAGTTATTAGAACTCATACATTCTAATGTATGTGGCCTAATGTCAATACAAGCAAGAGGAGGTTACAACTATTTCATAACCTTTATCGATGAATTTTTACGATACGGGCATTTGTATTTAATGAAATATAAATCTGAGGCCTTTGAAAGGTTCAAAGACTTTAAGAATGAAATAGAGAAACAACTTGGCAAAAGTATTAAGATTCTAAGATTTGATCGAGGAGGAGAATACTTGAGCCAAGAGTTTTTGAGTTATCTTAGAAATAACGTGATATCATCTCAATAGACTCCGCCACATATACCTCAACATAACGGTGTATCTGAGAGAAGGAATTGAACCCTTCTAGACATGGTACGGACCATGATGGCTTCTGCAAACCTACCAAAATCATTTTGGGAGCATGCACTAGAGACTTCTGTTTATATACTGAACAGAGTTCCAAAAAAATTGGTTGATACTACCTCATTTGAGATGTTCTTTGGTAAGAGACTAAAGTTATTGCATTTGCGAGTATGGGGTTGTCCTGCCTTTGTTAAAAGGCCATAGTAAGACAAACTTGATAGTAAGTCTGACAAGTGTTTGTTTGTGGGATATATGAAAGAATCGTTTGAATATTACTTCTATCTACCCTCCGAAAACAAATTATTTGTTTCGAAGCATGCCGTCTTCTTAGAGAAAGAGCATATGCTCAAAGGAGACAGTGGGAGTAAGATTGAACTTAATGAAGTTCATGAAGATAAAACAAACGAGGATCAACTGTCTAACCCTACATCTATTGCGAGAATAGATGAACTTTCTAATACACAAGAACCTCGTAGATCTTGTTGGATACATGTGGCACCTGAGAGATATGGATTTCTTATTAGTGACCACAATGACGTATTGCTCATAGATGAAGATGAGCCTACTACCTACAAGGATATTCTGAATAGTTCAGAATCTAGCAAATGGCTTGAGGCCATGAAGTTAGAGATGGATTCCATGTACAACAACCAAGGCTGGACTTTGGTTGATCCACCTAAAGGAATTAAACCTATTGGGTGCAAGTGGATTTTCAAGAAGAAAACGGACATGGATGGTAACTTAGTTACCTATAAAGCACGATTAGTGGCAAAGGGTTATCGTCAATAACATAGTATTGACTATGATGAAACCTTCTCGCAAGTAGCCATGTTGAAATCCATCAAGATACTCCTAGCCATTGCTGCTCATTATGATTATGAGATTTGGCAAATGGATGTGAAAACAGCTTTTCTAAATGGAAATTTGACTGAGGAAGTATATATGACACAACCTGAGGGTTTCACATCCAATGATAGCACAAAGGTGTATAAGCTGGAAAGGTCCATTTATGGACTTAAGCAGGCTTCTAGGAGTTGGAACATCTATTTTGATGAAACAATCAAAGATTTTGGTTTCATTCAAAACATGGATGAGCCTTGTGTATACAAGAAGGTTAGTGGGAGTGCAATCGTTTTCTTACTACTTTATGTAGATGACATATTACTAATAGGAAATGATATACCTGTCTTGCAAACGGTTAAAGTTTGGTTGTCCAAATAATTCTCCATCAAAGACCTTGGAGAAGCAACCTATATACTTGGAATAAGGATCTATAGAGATAGATCCAAAAGGTTGCTTGGTCTTTCACAGTCTACATACATAAATAAAGTGCTAAAGAGGTTTAGCATGGATCAATCCAAAAAGGGATTCTTACCCATGTCAAATGGTGTAAACCTTTCAAAATCGATGTCTCCCAAGACACAAGTTGAAAGAGATCACATGAGTAAGATATGCCTCGGCAGTTGGATCTATCATGTATGCTATGATATGTACTAAGCTCGATGTATCTTATGCTCTCAGTTTGACGAGTAGAAACCAATCCGACCTTGGTGAGGGTCATTGGGCGGCTGTAAAGAACATCCTTAAGTACTTATGAAGGACTAAGGATATGTTCTTAGTATATGGAGAAGGTGATTTGAAAATAAACAAGTATACTGATGACAGTTTTTAATCTGACAAAGATGATTTCAAATCACAATCTGGCTACGTGTTTATGTTATGTGGAGGGGCAATAAGTTGAAAAAGTTCCAAACAAGAGACTATTGCCGACTCTACGACATAAGCTGAGTACATAGCTGCTTCAGAAGCAGCTAAGGAGGCTGTTTAGATCAAGAAGTTCGTGACAAAACTGGGTGTGGTTCCTAGTGTTGTTGGTCCAATAACTTTGTATTGTGACAACAACGGAGCCATTGCACAAGCAAAGGAGCCGCGGTCTCACCAACGATCCAAACACGTACTGCGACGCTATCATCTGATCTGGGAGATCATAGATAGGAATGGTGTAAAGATAGAGAGAGTTCCCACAGATGAGAACATAGCTGACCCACTTACGAAAGCACTATCCCAAAAGAAACATGATTGTCATGTTGAGTCCTTCAGTATTAGATACATGAATGATTGGCTCTAGTGCAAATGGGAGTTTGTTAGTGTTGTGCCATAGAGGCAATTACTTGTACATTATATATGACATATTTTCTTTTAATAAAAGGCATTATTTATCTTACAGTTTCTTTTTTTTCCTTTAAATAATATAACTGTTCGATAAAATCCCTAGTACAACACTGTATTAAGGAAATCATGATAGAGATCATGATATGAGATTCCTACTACACTGGATGGTATTGGTACTTAAATAGTTCCTAGTCATAGTATTAATGAGACAGGACATCATTAATGAGTTAAGACTAGCATGTGTTAGACTTCCTGATTTGATCAGGCGGTGGTTCTCATAACCGTGAGTATTGAGATACTCAAAGTTAACACATGGATGCTTGTTAATGAAACAAGTTCATTGGATGACCTAACTTTGAGATAATCACATGGATAACTATTTAGTGCCTGTGATATAATCTCAATATAGTAAATGTGCAAGTATCCTTGACTTGAGATCTCCAAGGTACTTTGTTTGCTGAGCCTTGTACTTTAATTCCAATCTCCGGAGCTCGATCGAGGGCCGCCTATGGGATGGATATTGGGTACATTGTGAGGTAAACGAAAGTAGTTGAGAGGGTTCATAAAAGATTTACCACTCCTAATAGTAGGGGTGAATATCTCACAGCCACTTGTAGGAATTACTACTTGGAAAGTCCTTAGCCAAGGCAATTGTGTATTGGAAATAGTTCCAATTGGTACACATCTAGAGTAGTGGATTCCTGGTATAAATGCTATTGTATTTGGGCCAGAATTATTTCTGGAGAGAGTTGGCAGTAATTTCGTACTCCAAACTGAATGAGATATTGTATGGTGAAAGGAGTTAATTGCACTGAAGTTTGTTATTGAAGGGTTCATGTCAAGCCACTTGACTCCCTGAACTCTTGGGTGGTCATGATGTGTTGCTAGATACCGCTCATGATCTGAGAATATGGGTTTATTAATTGATGAATTAATAAACCAATCCTAATTAGAATTAATATGATTAATTCTAATTAATTATGGATTATTAATCTCAAAGACGTTTGGAATAATTCATGTTCTCTACCAATTGACTGGGAAACCTAATAGGTCACACACAATAGAGGATTATATACTCAAGATGTTATTTGATAACATAGTGGGGTTAACTGAGAGAAAGAGAAGTTATTGTTGATAAATTATAATTAATTATAATTTGTGGCCCAAGTTGTAATTGTGAGAATTTGATGTTTCCAATTACAATTAGGGAATTCTAATAGGATTAGAATTCTCAGTTTTGGAAAGGGAATTTCGTGTGATATATAGTAGATATAACACACAAAAACCCTAGCTGATGAGATACACAACATCCCCAGCTAAGTCACACGTTTTTTCCCTTCTTCTCTCTCCCTCTCGTTTTGCTGAAAACAAGAGAACCCCAGCCGCCATTATTATTTCTACTAGTATAGGAAATTTTGGTGCTTGAGTGTATCCTCTGTGTGGATTATTGTTAGAAGTAATCACACACTGTGATTATAGTGGTTAGACGTTCAACTCACGTGGAGGTTGATCACGAGGATTGCTGGATCGCGTCTCAACTTGAAGAAGAAATTTTTTGTTCTTCAGACAATCACCCAAAGGTAAAAGTTGTTACATTTACTCACTTTATGTCTTGTTTTCCACATATAAACGGGTCCTGGGAGGGTATCTCATTTTATTTTTTACTGTGCCGTATTCGATACGAGCCTGAGATACCCAACAATTACAACCTTGCTTAACAATGAAAACCACTAAAATTTTTGAAAAATTTTCACAAAAATGATATGAACCCACACTTAAACTGGACATTGTCCTCAATGGACAAAGATAGAACAATAAAAGTACAATCAAGAAGACCAAAATAAATAAAGTGGAAGAATAGAGAAAAGAAAATACTTCCATTGTGAATTAGCTCCAAAAGTTCCAAACTTTTAAATCTTCAAATTTTCAAAACTTTCCAGGAACTAGCAATAAAGTTATTTTTCAATCAAAATTTTTTTAAACCATTTTTTTCCAAAGTAGCTCAATACCAAGAAAACACCAAGATAATTGATAAAAAAATTAGACAAAGAATATCACCAAACTACTCCCCCACACTTAAACTGGATAATATCCTCATTGGCTAAGAATCAGCATAAGAAAGCATCTCCAAAAGGACCAAAAATAATAAATGGGTAGAGAGTTTAAGCAATACTTCCCAAGTGCAGTAAAGCACCATTAGAGATCAAAACTAGAAATAGAGAGAAGGGCTTGTGCAAGAGGATTTTATTCCTACCTATAAAAACATAAATAAAAGCATACCGAAAATAATAACAAAATAAAAAAACACCTAAATAAAAGAAAACAACCTAAAGAGAATACTAAAAATCCTAAGAAAGCAAATAAATACACGACTCTCTCCCCCACACTTTAGATGGAAAATATTTTCCTTATTTGGGAGAGGAAAAACAAACTACTTAACAAAATAAATAAATAAATAAATAAAAACTCTTTCCACTCATCATGCTTTCTCATCAAACATTTTGAAAAGAAATTAAAGCTCAAAATAAAAGATAGGCATGAAGAATGTAGAAAGAAGAAAGGTGTTTGGAAAATAAAAGGTTTATGAAAACAATTTTTCTTACTAAAGCAAACACATAAACCTCTTTCTCTAATATTCCTTTAGACACACAAATATTTTTGTCAACATATAAGTGCACATGGTTTCTAAAGAATGCATCAAACTTGAAATCACCTTTCAACCCTTCAAAAGATTTGTCACAATTGAAATTTTCCTTAAAACTTAGTACTTGAGTTTTCAAAGATGGGATCAAGAAATTCTTACTTTTCAATGCATGTCTACAATAACTAAGTTACCTCCCTTTGGATGAGGTGAAAGGTAGAAATTACCACCATTGTCTAAGGACTGGTTACGATGTAGCGTTGAAAGATACAATTCCTCTCTTGCCACATCGTGCAATTGTTCCTTATAGCCTCTTTTTTATTTTTTTTTATAGCCAATTGTACGGGCCAACATGAACTCATAAGTCTCCTCAAAAATCTTAGCTAATTATGTCATTTGATCGCATAATCGTTGGAAAGCTATGCCATTTGCCAATCTATCATCAATGTAAGTCCTTTGATCTTGTGCTCAGAAACAATTGTCTATGATGATGTCAACTTCACACAAAATCAAATTGGTATAAAAAACAAAGAAAAGAAAAAACAAATGGGGAAAAATAATAGAAAATAAATAAAAAAAACACACACATTCACAAACAATCTAAATACAAAAGTTAGTGGTATTTATAGTACAACATGAAGTAAGCGAGTCAATTAAGTCATACAATGTTACAAACAACAAGATAGAAAACTAATTTACATAAAGAACATATATACATATTTACATATAGACATATGGACATATAAACATATAAGCATATAAACATAGTTAAATCAACAAAATCCAAGCTTTCATGATATTATTCCAAGCAACAGCGCCAAAAACTTGATGCCAAATCAAGTTTTTCAAAAACACCTCCATGATGAAACAGAAAAATATCCTAATTCCCGGCAACGACGCCAAAAATTTGATGTGTAAATTTTAGGTATATAAAATCATCGATTTTAAATTCATCCCTTAATCAAGTTTTAATCAAAACATTAATCCCAAAATACACATGTGAGCAAGTATAATCATTGCAAGCATAGTATAGGGGATTAACGAGTATCGATCCTCAAAGGAACAAGTACACACTAATCACTTTTCATTTATTATTTATTATTTAACCGACCTAAATAAAGTGAGAAAAGAATAAAAAAAAAAACTACGGAAACACATACAACTCAAGGATGTAGGTTTATGTAATTTAAACCATTGACCTAGAAAACATGACAATGAACCAATTAGCAATTCTCTCAGCTAATTATCATCTCATCATCATGAAGGAGTCTAAAGTAAAATTCAATCGTCTGACAAGTCATGATTCTACTTAGATAAATCCCACTTCATGTCCAAATCCATGGAATCCTATATTTTGATTATATTAACAGATTTGCCAATCAAGCTAATCATGACCAAAACATGTATTAGGCTCAATTCCTTATAAACATGAAATTAGCTAATAACTTTTTGCTCGAGGTGAAATCAACTAATTTTGATCACTTAGTCCTATAACCTTAACTTCATTGCTCAAGTCTATTAAGATTAGATAAATACGAAATCAATGTAATGAAACTCCTAACATCGTCATCTCAAGTCAATTAGAAGAACTTGCATTAATAACTAATGAAATCAAGTAATCAAACACTAAAGATGAAAAAGAATTGATCAAATAACTAAATTAACATAAAATCATGAATCTCAAAATAATGTTAAATTATAATGAAAACATTGAATACATCATTGCTAAAGAAAAATAAGACAAAGAGAAAAGAAAGTATTCATAGATAAGCCTCTTTCTTCTTCCTTGAAGACTCCCTTTGAATAATCCTCCTTGACTTGTGTGAACATCTCATTCAATTAGAGAATTGGAATTTTTGCCCTTTAATCCACCTCTCTGAGTTGTATATCAAACCCTTGTATTCTCTTGTGCTTTTATAGGCCTCTTGGATGCTAATTTCATGGCTAAGGAAGTCTTGGTCGATTAGGTATAGGAAAATACCAAAATCCTTGGATAAGCCCTAATTCCACGTACAGAATTTTTGCCTTAGAGCATACCTGGTGCCAGATGCACTCTGTTCTTCGTCTATTTTTGCTCTATTTTTACCTGTCTCTCCTTAGCAAACAGAATGGACCCAGCGCTAGGTACACTTGCTAGACCTGGTGCTAGGTGTGTTCTAGAAAACCCCTTAAGCTTGCTCACTTTCTGTTGCTAAAGCAGAATGGACCCTGCACCTGGTCCACTGGCTGGGCCTGGCACCAGTTACATTCTAGTTCTATGCACTTTCTGCTCGATATTAACTTAAATCTGCACATATTTGCCAAAAACACCTTTTACAAGCAAAATATCAAATAGAAAGGAATATGCCTAGTTATTGCAATAAATGTATCTTAAAATACCCTCAAATAACTTGAAAAAGAATGGTAATTTTAATCCCTATCATAGGCCACCTACTTTTAGGGAGACCATAACAATATGATAGGGGAGTAATGCATGACGGGAAGAAAAACACCTAAACTGTGTATAAGGAGGGAAAGAAATTCATTCTACTGCCTAGGTCTCTGAGTGAAGTGAGCAAAGATCAAAAGATCATCAGAGAAAAGGAGAAAAAAAAGAGTGTTCAAGAAAATGAGAAAAAAATGGGGAGAGGGAATGCTGAGAAAGAAGAAAAGGAAATGAGAGAGGGAAAACAAGAGAGATGAGATAAGAAACGAGTAAATTTCTTTGCAAGTGTGAGAAAGATGGTAGAAGCTATTAAAGCTAAAAAACCAGTGTATCTCTTAATTTGTAAAGGCATTTATGTAACTACTAATGAAACTACTTTTTCTTTGCTTTGTGAAATTGTACATCTTATTGAAGAATTCCAGGATGTATTTCCAAAAGAATTACCCAAAAGATTGCCACCCGTCCGAGAAATAGAATATCAGATTGATTTCATCCCGGGGGCTGTCATTCCAAACAGACCAGTTTATAGATGCAACCTTGAAAAAGCTAAGGAGCTACAAAAACAAATAAAGGAGTTTCTCAAGAAAGGCCATGTCTGAGAAAGTTTGAGTCTAACTGTTGTTGCTACCTAAGAAAGACGAATCATGGAGAATGTGTGTTGATTGCAGGGCCATTAACAACATAACAGAAAAATATCGTTACCCTACTCCTAGGCTTGATGATTTATTGGATGAATTGCATGGATATGGATCATGTGTATTTTCAAAAATTGATTTGAAATTCAAATATCATCAAATTAGGATTAGAGAAGGTGATGAATGGAAAACTGCATTTAAGACCAAACAGGGTTTAAATGAGTGGCTTGTGATACCATTTGGGTTATCAAATGCACTTAGTACTTTCATGAGGTTGATGCATTATGTGTTGCAAGAATATATTGAAAATTTTGTTGTAGTGTATTTTGATGATATTCTGACTTATAGCAAAACTTATGAAGATCATTTGCATCATCTTAAGTGTGTGCTTCTTACTCGTAGAAGAGAAAGGTTATATGCGAACTTTAACAAATGTTCATTTTGTTTGGAAAAGATAACTTTTCTTGGATATATTGTGAGTTCAAAAAGTATTAAAGTTGATGAAGAAAACGTCTAAGCAATTCAGGATTACCTAACACCTACTTTTGTGACTGAGGTAAGGAGTTTTCATGGGTTAGCCAATTTTTATAGGCATTTCATTAGAAATTTCAGCACAATAGCTGTCCCATTGACTAAAGTTATTAAAAAGAATGTGGGGTTTAGGTGGGGCGAGGAACAAAAAAAAAAAAAATGCTTTTATTGCTTTGAAATCAAAATTGAGTGAAGCCCCATTGTTATCCTTGCCTAATTTTGAAAAAGCTTTTGAAGTGGAATGTGATGCTAGTGGAATAGGAATAGGTGATGTGTTGACACATGATAAAAAACCTATTGCATTTTTTAGTGAGAAGCTATTGGGAGCATCCTTGAATTATTCCACTTATGACAAGGAATTGTATGCATTAGTGAGGACCTTGCACAATTGGCAACATTATTTGTTACCTAGGGAATTTATCATTCATACTGATCATGAAACATTAAAGCATCTAAAAGGCTAACAAAAGTTTAACAAAAGGCATGCCAAAATGGATGGAGTTCATTGGTATACTTCCATATGTGATTAAATACAAGAAAGGTAAGGACAACATAGTAGCCGATGCATTATCTTGCAGGTATGTGCTTTTAAATTCTTTAGATGCAAAATTACTTGGTTTTAAGCTTATTAAGGATTTATATGCAAAGGATGAAGAATTGGGAGAGATTTATCATGCTTGTGAAAAATGTGCTTTCCAAAAATTTTATAGGCATGATGGGTTTTTGTTTAGAGAAGGTAGACTTCGCATACCATAAGAATCATTGAGAGAATTGTTAGTGAAAGAAGCTCATGAGGAGGTTTAATGGGACATTTTAGGAATTCAAAAACATTAGGTATTTTGTAAGAGCATTTTTATTGGCAAAAAATGAGGGGAGATGTAGAGAGGCATTGTAATTCATACATAACATGTAGAAGGGCCAAATCTAAAACACTACCCCAAGGTTTATAAACTCCTTTACCCATCCCTAATGCATCTTGGTTAGATATTTCAATGGATTTTATATTGGGATTGCCACGAACCAAGAGAGGAAAGGATTCCATCTTTGTCGTTGTTGATCAATTTTCTAAGATGGTTCATTTTATTCCTTATGCAAAAACTAATGATGCTATTCACATTGTAGGTTTATTCTTCAAGGAATTGGTAAGATTACACGGGTTACCACGGAGTATAGTATCGGACAGGGATACTAAAATTTTAAGTTATTTTTGGAGAATATTGTGGGCAAAACTTGAAACTAATTTGTTGTTTTCTACAGCTTGTCACCCACAAACGGATGGACAAATGTGGGTTGTCAACCGGACCCTCATATAACTACTATGGACAATCATCAAGAGGAACTTGAAGGACTGGGAAGAATGTCTTCCACATACTGAGTTTACTTATAATAGAACTGTCCATTCTACTACTACATATTCTTCTTTTCAAAATGTTTTTAGGCTTAATCCATTAACCCCTTTAGATTTATCTCCATTACCTGTTGATGAGTGATTGAGTTTTGATGGCAAAAAGAAGGCCGAAATGGTAAAGTCCATGCACGAGAAAGTTAAATCTCTAATCGAAAAATGGAATGAGGCTGTTGCATGCAAGCGCAACCAAGGAAGAAGGCAAGTGATATTTGAGTCAAGAGACTGGGTTTGGGTGCATTTGCACAAGGAGAGATTTCCCACCCAATGTAAGTCAAAGCTCAAACTGCAAGAAGATGGACCATTTCAAGTTCTTAAGCGATATGGAGATAACGCCAATAAGATTGATCTACCGGGTGAGTATAATGTAAATGCTACTTTTAATGTAGCTAATCTTTCTCCTTATGATGTAGGTTATGATTCGTGGACGAATCCATTCCAAAAAGGAGGAAATGATAGGAATCAATCCGACCATGGGGATCAAGCTAAAGAAGGGGGAGATGACGAAACCGAAACAAAGCCGAGTTTGCCCGGTCCGTTGACGAGAGCCCATTTCAAACAATTCCAATACAATCTTCAGGCATATCTACAAGCTCATTTCAAGTGGCATAGCATATGGACTTTGTCGAAAGAGGATCGAGAATGGACCATGCTGCTGGTGGATGAAGGACATCAATCGAAAGCAGTACACGAAGAAATGTTGCCCAGAATGGACCCGACGCCTGCTCTACTAGCTCGACTTGGTGCAGGCTGAGGACTAGAAAAGGCCATGTTCTAATTTCAATTTTTTAATGCACGTATTGTTCCAACAAAATGTACCCGGCGCCGGCTATGTTTTGGAAAATGCCTCGCTTGATTCCGACCTTTTGTGAACGGTATTGTTCCTTCAGAATGTACCCGGTGCCATCCTTAGAAGCCTTATCCGGCACCAGCCCGGCTCTGGATCCAAACCCCTGATGTTTTTCAGCTATTTTTGGGGTCATTTTGTAATATTTTAAAGTTTTTTAGGTCAGGAATAGAGTACCATTATATAATGCTTGTATTGTAACAACAAGAACAACATATTACACATTTTTATCATGAATGAAGCATTTAACTTGAAGGCTTGAAGCATAGAGAGATTCCTTATTCAGCTTCAATCCAAGACCAACCTAAAGGCTTAGTCCATCCTTGAGTAAGTGTCTATAAATGCAAAGGATAATTCAACTAGGAAATCAACAGGGGTTCTTCTTGTATGTCATTTAGGGTTCTTGTGTTTCTTGATTGAATGGCCACAATTTCCTATCCTTTTAGTTCTTGATTTATTGCTAAGTTAAGGGTTCTAAGGTGTTGTTGTGGTAGAACTTATCTACTAAATCTGGGATTCTAAATGCTAGATCTTTTAGGGTTCTTTGTTTGTGAAAAAATGTGTTATTTTGTCACTTTTCTTGATCTCTTTCTATTCTTTTCTTGTTTGTTTTGCTTATCTTGAAATCCTTCTACTTGTTAAAGTCCAAGAAAAAGCCACTTTTAGATCTTGAAGGACTTTCTCCCTAAGCTCATAGCACTTGTTTAACTTATTCATATTATAATTTAACTTTAACTAAGTGAAAAAGCCCGACAAATATTTGAGAACCATGTCCACTTGGCTCTCGGGGTCAATGACAACCCCGAAGACTTCTGCTTCCTCAAAAGTAGTAATCATCTTGAGCATGTGCTCTCTGACTGATACTCCTTCAGCCATCTTGGTGTTTGTAATCACTTGAAGAATCTCCTGCCTTGCGGGCCGGCTCTTATCTGCGAATATTGTGGCTAGTGATGTGCTTAAGTCATATACAGTAGGCATGTGCTCGTGTTTGGATCGAAACACATTTAACATGGAGGCTAACATATAGCATCGGACTCTTTTGTCAGCCTTCTTCCATGCCTTTTCAGCCTCACACTCCTCCGCGGTAGAACCTTCCCCGATTACTAGGCAAGTCTCGTATAAGACATCCTTATACTCCTCAGTTATGAGTATTATGTCCAGTTTCCTTTTCCAATCCACATAGTTTGGTCCCGTTAGTTTATTCTCACGGAGAATAATGGCTAAGGGATTGAAAGAACCTCCACCAGCCATTTCTGAAATTTTGAAAAAATAAAAGAAATTCTTAGTATTGTAAAACAAAAAATAATTTTGTGCACTTTATCCTCGTATTAAACTTGATAATAGCTAACCTTATTACTATTATCTTTAACATGATTAATTTGGCTTCTAGAAAAACTGACATAGCTTCTTAGGAAGATTAACAATTTCCTAAGCTGAGTGTGTTAACCATAAAAAATTAATTTCCCTTCTAGGTAATGATTTAGAAGATAACACCATCAAGGGAATGACCATTTCTTCTCATTTCCTATGGACATACCTCACAATATAACCTCCAACATGCGTTGACCGATCATGGTATATGTCCCGGGTTATTCATTACATCATTTCATTTGTTCTAGATCCTTGTGGTATCTCTATCCTATATGGGTTCACTCCTAGGGTGATGCGAGGAGATCCACGATCTCTAATGAGGATCGTGATGGAAGCCGTAGGGCCATTGGAATCCTTCTCCCACTTGGTTTTTTAAATAAGGGTTTTCTTGAAAAAATATCATTTGAAAATTTTCAATTAAGTTCTACTTTAACTTAAAATAAAATGTCTAAATTCATAAAAATTTCTATGTTAAGGTTCATATCCTTTGAGAAAAATTTTCTCATGGACTAATTTTAGGCAAATTGGCGAGTTTTCTCCCTAAATATTTATTTTTTGGCTTGGTTGGTCCCTAATCTTCATTTTTAACTTTTTAGGTCCTCCATATATGTTCGTGAAAATTATTTGGTCCCTTTAACCCATTTCTAACTAGTCAACTCCCGATCAACAACTTATGTCCAGATTGGAAAAAGTAATGGACGGTGTTTTCAGGACTCCACTGTTGATATTCCCACCAACTTAATTGCCCCGTCAATATCTATCCATCAATTCAACCAAATCCTCTGCAAATCTTGGGTTGCTGAACTGCTGTTTGGAGTCCAGCTCCTTGTTCATCACTTTGATAATAGTATAAGGGTTTGTCTTTGCAAAGTTACCTAAAAATTGCCCCATTTTAATAGAAAATCAATGAGAACCGGAATCCATTAAGGACCACCTTGGTAGGGTATACTGAAAGTGATGGCAGGAACTAGAAATAGATGTACACGTGGGTAGATTGCTTCACAACATTCTAGGCAGTCAAGCATTTTACAGGGGATGCTCGACTTAGATATGGTTAAGCGATATTTCGGGTAAGATAGTTTATGTTTTTATAATTTTGTGATTGGTGTCCATGAATTTCTGGGTTTGCCTTCCATTGTTTGAGTTAATGGGAGTTTTGATTTTTGTAGTATAATCTAGAGAGGCATATCAGAGGAGAAGAGAAATACATTTGCATATCTGGACTCACTATGGATTCACATATATACATGTAATAGCAAAAAGAAGGTGTTTTGTATCAGTTTTTCTGAGATTAAGCATGTTCATTCATGCTTCATTTCTTAGGTGGTAATTTTATGCCTTTGAAGCAGGTCAAAACACATACTAGAATGGCAAGAAATTAATATAGAATGGATAAGACCGTTAGGACTTAACCTATTTAACTGATATAGAAGACATTGCTGTATCAAGTCAAAAGATACAACAAGTTGTTTCTGCACAAAATGACTTCATAACTTGAAAATACTATATCATAGTAATACATAAGAGTTCATTCCTTCACCCATCACCTAGTGCATTAACGGTAAAACATAGCATATTCTATCAAAAAGCACTACCTACACATTTCCTTTCCTTTTCAATACAACATTTACATCAACTGAACTTCTAGCAATAACTATTTTGAGCCGAGCCAAAGGACTATCACTAAGAACCAAGATAGAATGAGAGCACTCCAAATGTCCTTCTTCTTTTTCTACAACAATGCCCTTTTTTGCTTCCATCTTCCTAATCCATCTTAACAAACTAGGTATGACAACCTTGGATCTTTCGCACATGGGAGGATCAACCCAATAGAACAATTTACATTTCTTCACACCCTGAAAATAGAGAAAAAACAAATACCGTTTCAAATTTCAACCTTTGAACACAACTGTTTACATTCATTGGCAACATTTCCACTCACCGAGATATTTTCGTACGCTACCAATCACCTCCCCAGATTTTTATCAGTCCGCAAAGTTCGAATCAAAGTTGGGACGTGACAATAGCATTCTATTGGTAGGTTCTTTGAAAAACGGCTTCTCTCATTGTATCTTGAACTCGAATGGCTTGAATCTCCTTCATCATTTCCCCTTCCCCCTAGCACCGACATTGTGCTACTCTAGGATGTTTACTTTTACCAGATATGGGGTTCTACTATGAATGAGGAAGGAGAAGACAAGGGTGATTTTGAGGGGGAAAAAAACTCACCCTACCTAGGTTGTCCTCAATATATTCCAGATTCACAGAACTTCGACCCAAACTCGAACAATTTGGGTTAGTTTGAAGAGACAGTAGAACATGCCAATGTCATTGGTTTTATGAAGGAGTCTGATTCCGTCAATAGAAGCTCAACTTCTGAGTTAGTTTGCAAAAGATTTGGTTGGACACTTAAGTTGGCAGAATATCAACAATGGAGTCCCAAAAATACCCTCCACTACTTTTTCCAAATCGGACATAAGATGTTGACCGAGAGTTGACTAGCCGAAAATGGGTCGGAGGGACCAAATAATTTTCATGAACATATATAGAGGACTTAAAAAGTTAAAAATAAAGATTATGGACCAATTAGTCAAAAAATAGATGTTTAAGGAGAAAACCCGCCAATTTGCCTTAATTTTATTTAAATTAAAAACTTAATAATTTCAAAAAAATTTCATTTAAAAATTCCTAGAGATTTTGATCTCTAGATTTTATTTGACAAAAATAATTTTTTCTTTTGAGAAAATAAATTAAAATGGATTTCCATTTTAACTTATAAAAATTTCTAAATCCAAAATATTTTCTATGTCAAGGATAAAAAACCTTTAAGAAAATAACCAAAGATTAATTTTTGTTTAAGTTAAAATAACCATTTAATTAAAGAAAAATATTTTTTATTGTCAAATAAAATTTTTCAAAGACTTTAGTCTTTGAGAAAACGTGCACATAGGACTCAAAAGAATTAGCATGCTAGAAAATTGTAAACGTTTTTATGCTTTTCTATTTTTAATCCTAAATGCCCAAATAAAAGAATTAAACACATTAATTAAATTAATTAATGATCTTGTTTAATCCTAAAATCCTTTACTATTATTTTCCATGCAAAATATTCAAAGAATATTAACTATTGCAATAAAAATAACTTCACCTAGTATGGGACAAAAAAAAAAAAAAAACTCTTGTTCCACTGCACTCGCCACACAGGATCATGGCCCACGGGAAGACCTATGGGCCATGGTCCGTGGGCGGGTGCCCGCGACCCTGCCCACCCGCGCACTAACTCGGGAAGCATCCTAGCTAGGATGCTCTTAGCATCCTCGCCTCATGCGGCCGAGCTAAGGTGTGTTGGGCTCGGTCGTGCCTGGAGTTGAGGCTGCGCCCGGCTATGACTTGGAGCCACGGCTGGCACAACTCGGCTTGGTGCCGTGGCCTGGGTGCAGCCTCGGCTCCAGGCACGATCGAGCTGTGGCTCGGCTTGGCAGCTCGGCTCATTTTCTCTGTGAGTCCTTTTTTTTTCTCTGTTTCTTCTGTGGTTTTTCTAGAACTCTACTGACTTATTTGCTATCCATCTAGGTAGATTCTTGTTACATTTTTCAACAAAAAACAAGTACCACATCTGTCTATACCCTTTAAAATTAGGTTTACACGAAAACTAATCAAAGCGTGATAAATTTACAAAGTTCCTGTGCCTCAACGGTGAGATTTACAGAGAAACTACCCATACCAAAATAGCAAAGGATCTCTTCATATTCATCAAATTAGCCTTGATAATTTTATTATAAAGCATGCATTCATCCTACGCCGTTCAAAGCAACACGCTCTGATACCACTTGAAGCTTCAAAAATACACAAAAGCCATGCATGTAGTGAATAAAACCAGAAAAAGGCACCAGATATGATGCAGCAAAAGGCAAAAACACACAATACCTTTGTGTTTTAACGCTGTCTTTGGTGCCGGAGTGGATGATCGAACTATCGAGGCTCCTTCTTGTCGACTGGAAGATGTCTCTAGACTAAATCCTGCAATACGTCTAGGGCTGTTTAGGAAAATCAAAACCCGAACCAACCCGACCGACCCAACCCAAAATTTGATTTTTTGGGTTGGGTTGGGTTGGGTTAAGAAAATTAGGAACAGATAATTTGGTTCGGATTTTTTAAATTATATAACCCAACCTAACCCAACCCGAACTAATATAATTAATTAAATTTATTTAATTTTAAAAAATATATTAAAACATTAAAAATAAAAAATAAAAAATAAAATCAGACAAACACTAAAATCTAAATATCCTTTTAGACAAAATCACTTCAAGGTTACGGGCCTCTCTCTCTCTCGTTCGATCGTTTCTGTTGTTCTACTACTACGCTGCTGATCTGAGATCTCCAAGTCCATCCTCTTCTTGCTCTACTACGATGTTGTCTATGCAAAGAAACTCTCCTTCATAACTAATTCAAGTCCATCTCCAAAGCTCATCAGTCCTTACTTCCTATTCCTGGTATATATATAGGATAAATGTGTAATTGTATGAGTCATCATTTTTTTCCAAGAAATGTGTTTGACTTGTATTTTTTGTACTTGTCATACAAAAATTGAGTTTTCAAGGGCTATCAATTCAAGATGCCTAAAGGGGCACTCAAAATTTTTCTTGACGGAGAGTATTAAAGTAAAAAGAGGCCTTGAGATCACAGCAAGAACAACTGCTTCAAAGAACATTGAAGTTGAAGTTGACATTGACTTTGGGCCTAAAGGCAAGAGGGGGTGTGGTCATCACGATGAGTTTCTTAATACTTATCTTGGTAATTTGATCGAGCATTGCATTTCTGATTTTGGTGGTAATTAGTTGGGAAATCGCTAATCGCTAATCAGATTGTTTTTGTAATGCTTTGTAGTATTGTTAAGTTTGGGATTTTTACAACTGAAAATGAATTAGTATCAGATGGATGATGATATTCTTATTGGTATTGTTTAATGTTGTTTTTTGTCTGTTTATAAGCTTTTACAAAGAGCTCTATTTGGTTTACAAATAGTAAATAAAGTATTGGGATTAATTTGTATCATTCTTTTTTAATTGCGATACTTGACTATATTTATTCATTGTAGAATTTTCAAACTCTTCATACACTAAAGTAGCTAAGGCATTTGGAGAAACAACTCCAGTTGTTGGTGATTGAAATTTGCCTTTCATATCCAGGCTAATCATATCAGCAGTCCAAGCAAATGCCTAGGAGGGATTTTTAGTATTCATCATTTTTTGATACCTTTGTTAATAGACTAATTTGACACTATGTGGTCATGCACTCATATGCTTGATGCTTTTCATATTACCTTTTGTTAGTATGTCTCAAATACATATTTTGTTTATAAAATTAGAAGTATGTTCTAAGTGGGAGATTAAGACCTTACTTAGTAAATTATGTACAAACCGATCAAACCAAACCAACCTAAACCGATGGTTTGAAATTTTAAATTGTTTGGTTTGGGTTTAAAATTTTGAAACTGAAATATTTGGGTTGGGTTAAAAAATTAAAAAAACCAACCCAACCCAACCCATGAACAGCCCTAGATACGTCTACTCCTGTGGGGCATGAACGCGAAGTTCTTCGCTTCTCAGAATATTCCACTGCCCAATCTATGTTGGTGAAACTACTTAGGCAAGGAATGGCCCTTCTTGATCCTTTGCTATTGATTAGAAAAATCAAGAAGATGAAAAGAAGATAGGATATGAACGAGTAAGAGAAAAGCAAAGAGAAAAAGCTCAATTTTTTTCTTTTCCTGTGTCATGTGTCTACTGTGTCGAAGAAGAACACTCAAATATTCACAACACCAGATAACCAAAACACCGGGGTTTTGATATTTCAAAACTCCTGAGGGTTATCAATAAAAGATGTTTGGGTAATCCTTAACTCTTCTGTTCCGTGAATAAAAAAACCCTTTTAGTCCAGGCTATTAGAGCAAAAATAATTTATTATTTTTCTTAGACCTCATGAGCCCAAAAATAATAACCATTAATTATTTATTTCGTGGGCCTATTAAAATAACCCAATAAATAATTAATGAGTCCAAATGAACTAAAATAATATTTAAGCCTTTTATTAACTAGTTTAAGCCCAGGTTAATTTTTTTAATTATTCAATCTGGGCTTAGGCTTTGAATAATTAATTAACTAATTAAACTAGATAATAATTTTAATTTCTCTCGTTCTTTTATTTTATTCTAGTCCAAAAAATAAATTAGACTTCCTAAATAAAATAAAACCTTTTTATTGTGACCATTTCCTCGACCTAAAATAATTAGGATTTGCAGGCTATTCCGAGGACCAAAAAGACACATCGCCTTGACTAATAAAATGACCAAAATACCCTTACTACATAAATAATTGTATTTTATCTTTTAAATATTTTCTAATATCACCATAAGAAAATATTGACCCCAAGGACAATGCTGCTTTAGCTATGTCTTCGACCCACAGGTGAAATGATAAAAATACCCCTCTACACATCGCCATTTATTTAGAGAGGAAAAAGTGTCCTAACACCTCTCTAAAAGACATCTACTATCTTTAGGCTTCTAGTCCAATGATCCATGACTTCTTAGAATATTTCCATTTTCCAAGAGAGCTACCTAAAAACCAATATCCAAGTGATGTTCCCCAGGACCTTGGATAACTAGATCATTCGGACAACCACAAAGGGCGATATATTATAGACACTATTACTACTAGAAAAAAGGGCTATACTGACACTAAAAAGCATCAATAAAGATAGCTATAGTGACGCTATTGTAGTGCTGACGCTTTCAAAGGGCGCGTGCATACGGCCGTTACAATAGGTTGGGTGACGCTATTTAGCTTCATCATAGATTGGATATTATGACGGAGAAAGCGTCATAATCGGGGATTTTATGTAACGGGAAATTGTGTCAGTGAATGCATGTTATTATGACCAAACTTTTGATTACAATAGGGTTGGTTCGGTGGCACATTTGGCTGTCAGTAAACGTATGTTAATATGACACAGTTCTTTTTCACCATAGGATGTTTGGATGACGAAATTTGTCGTCATGAAACGTTGGCAAATATGTCACTCAAAACTGTCACAATAGACTTTTTGGATGACAATTTTTGGTGTTATGGAAGGTTCGAAAATATGATGAAAAGAAGCGTCACAGTAGACTGTTTGAATGACGGATTTTAGTGTCATGAAACATTGGAAAATATGACAAAAATATGTGTCACAATAGAATGTTTGCATGACAATTTTTGCGGTCATGAGACGTTTGAAAATATGACAAAAATTAGCATCACAATAGATTTGGCATCAGAAAAATGGGTTAAATATCTAAAAAAAATCGTAATAATAAATTGGAATTTACCCAAAAAAAATATGCCTTTTTCCCTGTCGTATATATATATATATATATATATATATATATATATATATATATATATAACACAATTGTTAAATATACATCATTAAAAGTTAAAACAAACAAAGTAGCCGATACTAAAGAGAAAGCCTATAAATTTCATAACATTCAAAAGTTGTTCAAAACTGAGTATTAAGTATTTAAATACAAGCATAAAGCAAAGTATTAGGCCGTTAAAAAAATATAGTATCATTTATCTTGTCCTAATCCTAAATGGCTTCATTACTGAAATACATATTTAATCTTCTTCGCGAATCTTCACCTACAAGATTATTATAATATAGAATGAATTTAGAAACAGTATTATAAAACCTTCTAAGAAGAAAAAAATATTAAATTAATTGAGGACATAAGTGATTAAAGAATTACCAAGTGTCGTGGCCAAGCAATACCTATTCCAATGGAATCCCCAATAGTTTGAATAAGATCTAATGGTCTTATCAATTTCTTGTCATGATGAAATGGAGCCAGAACCATTACTTCACACCATCCTCACCTAGCAGTACACCCCCAACATCGTGGGATAGGTCTAAACTTTTAATGAAGCCTTTTGCAACTACTTTAGATGTATCCAACATGCTTAAAAGTGAAACATAAGTATGAACCTACAATATATATTTTATTCAAGTGAATTAGTTAAACAAGCAAAATAGCTTATGCTCACCAAATAAAGGAAACTAGACTTAGATGCTAAAAAATGCTATATAGCACTCAAAAAAGCCAAAAGATTACATAATAGACATCGGATGCATTGGTAGAATCATATTCTACATTTATGCCAAAGCCATGTAGATTCCAGCACATAGAAATAACAACTAAACAACAAGTGGTCAATAGAAATATTAGACATGGCATGAATAATACTCTAGAAGAATGAAATAGGACATCTATTTATGTGCATACTTTGCTATAAATGCAAATAAGTAAGACAGACATGATGTGGTAATATTTTGTATACCTTCATTGTGGTGGTGTTATTGTTAGAACCCATTGATTGAACTCTTGAAACGGGTGGGGATGAACTTTCTCGGAGACAGTAACATAGCACGTATCTCGGCATGCTCTTTTGCTTGTTCACTCAACTGTGCTTTCATACTTTTATCTCTTTGCTCTTCAATAATACGAAAAGATGTGGTACAACTTGGAATTTCACCCCACATATTCGAAGGGTGAACACTGCTGCCAAACGTGCAGACCCTGCCATATCTATCTAGTCCAACAACTTGGGAAAAGATATCATTTAGACCAAGTCTATCTTTTGAGCCAGGAGGGAGTTGCGTACTTCTTTCATCCATTTCATTCTTTACGATGGATAAGCAATCACAAAAGTTAGTCTCTATTGTGACAATTTATAGTAATATTTAGTGTAAGCAACAAACACTTTACATATACTTAAAGAATGCATAATATTGGGAAAAAGTCATAGAATCTCAAATCCACATCTTCAATGAAGCGATATGCCTAATTAAGAAGAAAAGAGCAAATTAAAAATGTATTTCCTACTTTATGGTTTCTTAAGCTATTTATAAATTCCTGAATTGGTAACACTGGATAATCTACGAAAATACACTAACGACTAAGTTAGGACATTCTTTTTACTCCCAGTTAAAGCTATATGCAAAGTCTCAAAGGTTTTGCCTGGTTCTCAAAATAAGGAATGCAAAACAACACATATGCTACTTACGTAACCAGAATTCTAGCTTTGACAGTCTTTAGTGTGTTGTCCATAACTTTTTTCTCAGAATATAACTTTTAGGAACATATCGACTAATTCATAGCCCTATCCTTACATGCCATCTGCATTTGTGACACAAAATCTGTTCAAATAAAATTCTGATTATCATCTAATAACATAGCTAACTTTAATTCTATTTTCTTCTTCAATTGACCACAAATTATTTATGTACATTCTCCACTCTTTTTCCTCACAGGAAAATGCACTAAATGAAGGCAGTAATGAATCAAAATAAACTCTGCAACATAACAAAGAAGCTGGAAACCAAACAATTAAATCTTTCTCCAATTAATTCATCACATTTCCAGCTTTCATTCTTCAATTCCACACAACAAAAATACATATTTCTACAGCTCTTTTTCCTATATTTTCTTCACACAACAACACACCAATTGAACTAATACTAATACCAAAATAAAGAATGCAAAACAACACATGTGCTACTTAAACATAACCAGAATTCTAGTCTTTAGTGTGTTGTCCATAATTTTTTACTCACAAGTCCCCCCCCCTCCTCCCCGCTGCGGGAAAAACAACAAAATGAAAAAGACAGAAATGCCAAAGGGAAACATTTGCCTTGTCTAGAAATAGAGATGAGTATGCACACTCAAGAATCATCAAGCTACAGAACAAAAATATAAATATCAGTTCCTTTATAAAAATGTTGATCATGAGCCACTAAAGAACATTCTGTACTGATTCACAATCATGATTATCAAATTTGTTGACAAACTATTTCATCAAGTGGCACTCAAACTACTCGCAAAAGGGAAAAACAATGTCAATATACCTACACTCATATACATGAAGTCCAATAGTTTCGCTAATTTCAACTAATCTTCAGAAGATTGAAATTAAAAAGATGTGCATAAGAACCAAGACAACCCTTAAATTCCTTTCTTGCCCATCAAATACTTTCATAAACAATAGCTCACATTCACATACATAACCAAATAGCAATAAGGCACTAAATTTCTAAATTCCTATATGTTCTCAACAAGGAATTGAATTTCTCAAAACTCTAAATTCCTATATTTCTACATTGGATAAAATATTAGCTATTATTTTCACTACATCTAAGGAACTGAATTTCAGTTATTTTAGCCATACTACATCACAAACAAAACCAAATTCCAACAAGAAAACAGCCACAAACACACACACACGAGACAAAGCAAGAAACACATAGCTTTTCTTTTCAATACATTTAACAGTGCACATCTCTAAAACAAAATCAAACCCACACATCTCACATTGGAATTGCAGTTCACTGTACCAAAATATCATTATAATCACAAAAACAACACCATCCTTTGAAAATCAAAACAACAACAAGCAGCAACGCTAGATGAAGCAAGAAGTACAAAATTTCTGTTAGTAAAATAAAGCTGTAGTTTAATATGTCAAGTGGTACATTGAGCAAATAGACATGTTCCTATATTGAAGTGGTAGAGATGCATTCACAGTCCACAACGTTCTCCATCGATAAAAAAATATACTTGTCCATTTAACTAGAAAGAAAGGCATATTCCCTCCCATAAAACAAATACTAATGATTCAAGAATGTATGATTAGCACTGCACTTGCAACATGAGAGCTGGAAGAAGTTTCAATAGCATCCGTGTAACATTTCTTGAACGTTTGTACACAAGTTGGGGAATGGCCTTGCTCCTTTGTCTAAATCATTCAATTTCTGTTAGTAGTTAATAGAAGTCTTTGGAAATAGAACTTGAAATTGTTCCCAAATCATAAAGTTACCATATCATCATGAATTTGACAATTTAGCTTCTCCCCTATCCTTTGATTCATGTTCTTCATGTTTCTATTCCTTTTATTCTTTTCCGACATTGCCTGAATTTAAAAAAAAAAAAAAATCATCAACAGATTTTCATGAGATTAGCCAATCAAAATAGAATGAGTATAAAGAGAGATTCTTACCTTCCCTTTAGCTGAATCCCACCATTTAAGGAGATTAGTCCACAGAGTTTGTATCACGCGGTCATCGTTACATGGAGTTTGGTGATAGATGTGTTTTTCTGCATCATACCATTCATTCTTTAGTGATGCTTTCTAGGTCCTCCGTTTTATGCCAATTGATTTTAGAATAGCAGGCTTAAGACTAGGTGGTACATTAAACTTCTCCTGTACATGGACAAAAACTAGCAAAACTCAAATACATATTACTATATACTAATATTATTTTGTTGTATCTATCATATTATATGACAATGTAAAATATTTTCACAACATCAAACATCTCATTCTTATTGTCTTAAGGAATTTGAAACCATGTTTTGATATCTATTAGAGCGTACATTCCATTCCTTGCTATGGTTCCCAAATATTCGGTCAATTTAGCACGGTTCGTTCCAACCGACTATCCAAACTTGTTGAATTCAATCTCCAATGGCTTTGTATTTCGAGGGCAACCCCAAATAAAGGTTATATAGGTTGGTCCGCTCTTTCGAATGGCCTCACTTCTTCTAGTACTTACTTCTCCTATAAAAATTGCACTAGGACACATTAAGAAGTACAAAAATATAGAAAGCATATGAGAAGACACTAAATATAAATATACCTTGACTTTCACTTTGGTGCATAACTTGGCCATCAACCTCTTGTACAACATGCGTATTGGTATGCCCATTAACTTATTAGTTTATTTGATTGGTACTTCTTCTCCTTCCCCTAGTTCTTGCCATATAACATGTAATAGAAATCTGGATTCAAATGTTTACAAAGAGATCAATAATTTCATATCTAACAAAATCCCCGAAAAGAACCTAGAACATTTATTAATTAAAAAAAAGAGCAAAAAAACAAACAAAATGCAAAGACACAACGCATATTGCTTGCCTAAGAAATAAATAATGGAGCCTTAAAAAGTTGTATCTCATATTACTGCCACTAAGTTTGACCAACTTGGCCTGAATAGAAGGATTTCAAAAACAAAATAGAAGATAACTAAAGTAACTAATAAAATAAAGATTTATCAAGTAGATATAATATCAATTTTAACTCCATTAACCCCTTCACAAACCCAGTTGACTTCCTCACTACCCAAATTTGCCTAGATGTTGTAAGTTTCACTCTACAAATAAATCTCAACATCGACTAGGGACCCTATGTTATACACAATTCTTGGGTTTGTGGATAAAACAATTTTCCAATTACTTTCAGTCAGATCTCCAACGTAAAAGACTTGCGTTGCTTGAGAAGCTAGAATAAAAGGCTTAGAATGGGGTCTAACATCAGTGAAATTGGCCAGAGCAAAGCCCTCAACATCTTGTTTCAACATTTTCCCTGTTGATACCCAATCACATTTGAACAACATAACTATATGCCCGTCTCTATAATCTAACTTAATCACATTTGTTAATTTCCCTAAATAAGACACATCACTTGAAATTAGATTTCTGTCCCTAACACTTGAAAAACTAGTTGTTGTTGCATTTACAGAAACACCACTCTTTTGAGTTTTCCTTTTACATTTAACTTCTCTAGTATGAAACCGAAAGCCATTCACCAAGAACCTATCATATTTAAGCCCAATCTGATTGGGTCCTCTGGCCAGATGCTTCAAATCCTTAGAAATTATATCATCATCATTAAATTGCAATGCCTTCACCTAGGAAATTGACAAGAGTGAGTGTAAGCTTAAGCATCATTAAAGTATAACTTAAGCATGCCATTTGAGATGAACCTTACATAATTGCAAAACCAATTTGCAAATTCTTCACTAATGGATGCACTCAATTTCGTGCAAACTTGCATAAGGATGCATTTGCTCCACTAGTCCATGATGTTAGCTGCATACACATACTATGCATTAGTTAGGCGTAGCTTTATTGGCACTAATCTAATGAAGAATATAAGCCATTTATCTTATACTTACTCTATGTAAGGTTTTCCTGAGTGAGAATTAAACAACACATATTGATGTGCTTTCTTCAGTGTGTCTTTATCAAATTTTGTAGGCACTCATTTTCCAAGTGGATGTCCAGTCAGTTTGAAAATCTCTAACCCAGCATACAAATTAGTTTCATGATCCTCATTCCTACTTAGTCGGTTAAACTTTGTCTCAACATAGTCAGCAAGATATAACGAGCAAAATGTCAAACATTCCTCAGTCAAGTACCCTTCAGCAATAGAACCTTCTGGGCGACTTCTATTATGAACATAGGACTTTAATGTGTTCAAATACCTATTTAAATTCAACTTTCATACATTAGTTTCAATGCTATTGCTGTACATGTTTGAAATTGCAAGCAACAATAACATAAATATGAAACAAAAGAAACATTTACTTCTCTATAGGATATATCCATCGATAATGAACCGGCCCAGCCATCCTAGCTTTGTATGCTAAATAGACAGGTAGATACATCATGATACTGAACGATGAAGGAAGGAAGACTTGCTCTAATTCACAAAGGATAACTGCAATCTCTTGCTCTAATTGAAACACTTCATTTGGATGAATCTCAGTACAACACAACTTTCTAAAGTATCTATGAGCTTTATTAAGGAATAGCGGACAGACTTAGGTAAAACTTTTCTTAGAGCAATTGGCAGCAATTGTTGCATCAAAATATGATGGTCATGGCTTTTAAGTCCAGAAAGCTTAGATGGATTAAGGTGTACGCACTTAGACAAGTTGGCAACGTATCCGTCCAGCACCTTAACACCTTTCAAAATCTTGCAAAATGTCACTTTCTCCTTCTTACGTAGTACAAACAAAGCCGGTAGCAAATAAACTTTACCATTATCCTCTTAATAGGATGAAGGTCTGATCAAATACCCATATCCTTTAAGTCGAGACGTGACTTAAGGTCCCTTTTCTTATCCACCTCCAACAATATTGCATATATGGTTTCAGAAACGTTCTTTTCAATATGCATTACATTAAGATTATGGCATACTAAATTGTCTTTCCAATACGGCAACTCAAAGAATATACTTTGTTTCTTCTAATTATAGAGCAATTGTTAGTTATTATTAACTACCCTTCCAAATTTGATCTGTTTTCCCTCTAACTTATGCAATATCCTATCCCCATTCAATTTACATGGTGGCCTTCCATGTTCTTGTTGACCATCAAATGATCATGCATCATTTCAAAAAAGATGTTTAGAAGGTAAAACCCTACGATGCCCCATGTAGCAATGCTTGGCACCATTCTTCAACCATTGTACTTTAGTTTCCTTATGACAAATAGGACAGGCTAGTTACTTTTTAATACTCCACCCAGACAAATTTACATAACTCAAAAAATCACTAATTATCCACAACAATACAGCACGTAGCTGAAAAATTTTTGTAACATCCCTCATTCTCTTCTTGTCATAGTAGGCCAACTCAAGTGGGATGTCGCCCTGTCTGAATCCTCAGACTAGAGGTCTTTATAATGATATAAACTTAAAGCAAGCATGTACAGGTCAAAACTTAAGTAAATACATGAAACATACTCTTTCATTATAAATACATGAGTGGTGATAGATACATCATCAGGGTTCCCAAAATATACAAGCCAAAATAGTCTCATCATCCACGTACAAAGGTTAGGCTAAAAGATTCGCTAACTAGCGCTAGATGGCAAAGTCCGGGTAGTACCATCGCTAGTCCTTAGCTCCAATCCCTAAAATAGAAAAGACAAACACACGTGTGAGTGGTATACTCAGTGAGTCCCGTGTGTGCTAGTGTTTTACTCAGAAGAGAAAGACATTTTTCAATTTCTTTATTGAAATAAATTTTATGCCCGAAAAATAGTACTATTTTATAATTTTAGTTCAATCTGTCATGTACATTCAAAAAACAATGGCTTCCAAACACATGGTCCCTAATTCATTAAATGCGGATTCTTCCCCAATTGGAAGTGCGACCCGAGTGCAAAGTTCAAGGAACTTCGCCTTCGGCTACACGGTCTCTTGTGCCAGGGACTGCTTTTTACAGCACGTCACCCGTGATATGCCGAAAGGGTGAGCAGCGTACCAATGTACCTCACTGTGCACTTAGGGATCTTTTACTTGCCACCATAAGCTAGGGGTCCCAATCCGGACGTTAATCACCATCGAGGTGGCAAGGGATTGAACACACCGAGTGTCCCCACTCGGTCTCATGTGAACAACCCACCATCACAATCAATAGGCAATTGTCGGGCTCACAATGGCTAGCTAGGGATGGCTAATTCCATTGTCTTGTCACCCCGTTTGGAGTAAGATAAGCCCAATAACTGGACCAAGTTATTTGGGTTCATCTAGCTCTAACGAAGGCTAGTACAAAGGTCAAAGCCCTTGCTGAGTACTCAACGTCACCACTGATTTACTCCTTCGAAAGGAGTCTGCTCTCCCCGAATGGAATTCAAAACAACTCATTCTTGGGGCCAAACATCATTTTATAAAACTTTTACATCACCCGAGTGGGTATTTTCAAGAGCTAGCAAAATTGTATAAATTTCATCTCGGAAGCCATTAAGCATAAAGAAAGCTCATTGAAAACATTTCATATATATTAATTAGACTGGATTCATAGGCTTCAATCATATGAAGAAGACATAGCTTATATCAGAGAAACATTAAACTTTGTCAGAAAAACACATAGAAAATGGTAGTTTTAAAATCAAGGGACTCACCTTGTATAATAGGTCGAAGTTGCACTTGTATAGACCTAAAAGGTGTTCTCTCGACTTGATTCACCTACACCATTGGTATATCCCTTTGTCATTACTCAATGATTTCAAATACTTAATGGTTCGAATAAGGTTTCTATAATCTCTCTAAAGAAATAAATGAATTAACGCTTTTAATGGTTTTCCTGGCTTTACAGCTTTACCACTCTCCACCATTCTTCGCATAACTTATTCAATATAGGTCCAAATAAGGTGAGGCTACTTCCATAATATTCCTAAGATATCCCTTTATCAATTCCAGGTTATGAGACCTATAAACTCCATCCTGTTATGAATATCTTAAATTATTGGAAGCTTCATTAATTAGTGGAGGCTCCACTAATTATGGATTTATGTGAATTATTAGAGAAGATTTTTATGGATGTCTACCATTTAGTGGAGACACCACTAATTAAGATTAGTGGAAGATGATGTATGTCATGATGTAATCCACTAATTAGAGCTCTATAAATAGAGCTATTCTCTAGGCTTGTAATACACCATTGTTTTGTGAAAGAAAGATTAGTGAAAGAAAGATTAGAGAAAATTGTGAGAGAAAAGAAAGAGAGAAGTTTGAAGAAATTTTTGTGCAAAGAATAATTAGAATTTTCTTAGTGTGTAGTGTGTAGATTTTATTCTAACACTACCCAAATTTTATAACGCGTTATCAACACGAGTCTCTACCGTTACAAAAGCCAGAAGACTAAGCACGAGTTTCTGCCGTTACCAAAGCCAGAAGACAGGTACGCGTTTATTGATCTCTATGGCTAACCTCGCTAAACTCGAATTTGTAGCCCTTGATATTTCTGGAAAAAATTATATGTCATGGGTTCTCGATACAGAAATGCATCTAAATGCTGAAGGCCTTAGTGAAACTATTCAAGTAAATAATAGTGCATCTGCACAACACACGGCTAAAGCTTTAATTTTTATTCGTCGCCATCTCGATGAAAATTTGAAAATGGAATATCTTACCGAAAAAGATCCATATGTCCTGTGGGTAAATTTAAAAGAAAGATTTGACCACCTGAAGATGGTCGTATTACCCACTACACGGTATGAATTATTGCACCTGAGGTTGCAAGATTTTAAAACCGTGAATGAATATAGCTCCGCAATGTATAAAATTACATCTCAGTTAAAATTATGCGGAGAAAAAGTGACTGATGAAGATATGTTGGAGAAGACATTCTCCACCTTTCATGCCTCAAATATTGTCCTGCAGCAACAATATTGAGAAAAAAGGTATACAAAATTTACAAATTTAATTACTGCCCTCCTCATTGCAGAGAAGAATAATGATTATTATTGAGAAATCATGAAGCCAGACCAACTGGCTCAACAGCACTCCCAGAAGTGAATGTTGTTGGCTCCAGCAGAAACCATCGTTATAGTCGTGGTCGTGGCCATGGGCGTGGCCGTGGTCGTGGTTATGGTCGCAGACACGCTCGATATTTCCCTTATCACAATCATAATCAAATTGTGAGAAATACTGGCCACCTGAAGTGGAACAGAAAAGATCATAAGGGAAAAGAAAAAGAAATTGAAGAAAAGCATGAGGATATATGTTATAGATGTGGCATGAAAGGTCATTGGTCACGAAACTGTCGTACGACTAAGCATTTAGTTGAATTGTATCAAGCTTCTTTGAAAAGTAAAAATGTGGAAGCAAATTTTCCTCAACATCCAATAAATGATGCTAAGGATGATGATATTGATCCTGAAGATCTTAATATCAATATTACCCATATAGATGTATCGGATTTTTTTGAACACCCAGACGATAGGATAGACCATTTAATTGGTGATGGCAGTGTCCAGAAGAACTAAAGCCTCACTCTGATATTTTTGTATTTCATTTTTATTCTATTCTAATATATTTACGTTTGCATATATATATTTGTGTTCAGATGGCTGTTGTTAATAATGATGTATGCATTATTGATAGTGGAACTACACACACCATACAAAAAAATGAGAAATATTTTTTTGATCTCAAAATGGGAGAAATAAATATTTATACGATAAACGGTAGTGCAAATGTGATTGAGGGCTCCGGAAGAGCTAGTATAATGTTGCCTAAATGAACAACAATTATTATTGATAAGATACTATTTTCCTCAAAATCCAGAAGAAATTTATTGAGTATTAAAGATATCCGCAGAAATGGGTATCATGTTGAAACAAATGAGGAAAATGGGATTGAGCATCTTTATAGTACTCAAATGCATTTGGGTAAGAAATCTGTATTAGAAAAATTGTCGTCTTTTTCTACTGGCCTATATTTTGTAAAAATACGTACAATTCAAATTCATCATCTAGTAAACCAGAAGTTTACTGATCCTATTACTTTTAGCATTTGGCATGACCGGTTGGGTCATCCGGGATCTACCATGATGAGAAGAATCATTGAGAATACACATGGTCATCCTTTAAAAAATAAAAGGATATTAACATCAGAAAAATTTGCATGTACTGCATGTTCCCTAGAAAAATTAATTGTTAAACCATCACCAGTAAAAGTAGGAACTGAAAGTCCTACATTTCTCGAACGGATTCACGGAGATATTTGTGGACCTATTGATCCACCATGTGGACCATTCAAATATTTTATGATCTTAATTGATGCATCATTCCGATGGTCACATGTATGTTTATTATCTATTCGCAACCTGGCATTTGCGAGATTACTTGCTCAAACAATTTCTTGACCATCACATTAAAAATATTCGTTTGGATAATGCTGGTGAATTTTCATCACATGCTTTTGATGCATATTGAATGTCAATTGGGATTAATGTTGAACATCCTGTAGCTCATGTTCACACACAAAATGGTCTTGTTGAATCTTTGATTAAATGATTACAATTAATTGCTAGACCATTATTAATGAAAACAAATCTCCCAACATCTGCCTGGGGACATGCTATTTTACATGCTGCAACACTTGTACTTATAAGACCAGCTAGTTATCATAAATTCTCTCCTTTGCAATTGGCTTTTGGGTCAGAACCAAATATTGCTCATTTAAGAATTTTTGGGTGTGCTGTATATATTCCAATTGCACCAAATTAACGTACAAAGATGGGTCCTCAAAGAAGAAAGGGGATATACGTTGGATATGATTCTCCCTCTATTATCAGGTATGTTGAACCCTTGACAGGAGATGTATTCACAGCAAGATTTGCTGATTGTCATTTTGATGAATCATTATTCCCTAAATTAGGCGGAGAACCAAAACAGCATAAAAAGGATCTTTCTTGGACAACATCATTAAATTATCTTGATCCGCGCACAAGCGCATGTGAACTTGAAGTTCAAAAGATAATTCATTTGCAAAGCATTGTAAATCAAATGCCAGACACTTTTGTTGACTCCAGAAGAGTTACAAAATTGCATATTCCAGCTATAAATGCTCCTATTCGAATTGAAGTTCCAGCAGAACAAAATATTATACCTATAGCTGCTGAGTCAAAAACACGCCAGAAGCGTGGCTGGCCTCTTGGTTCTAAAGATAAAAATCCTCGAAAAAAAAAGAGGATTAAATGATCCAAAAGATAATATTGAAGAAAAGAATAATAAAGACCAAGAGAGAACTGATGACAAAGAACCAGAAATTGATGAAAGTAACACTGAAATTTCTATCAATTATACCACTTCCGGTAGAAGTTGGAATTGGATAGAAACTGTTATTGATAATATATTTGCATACAATATATCTCTTGATGTTACACAGGATAATGATGATCCTGAACCAATATCAGTTGATGAATGTTGGCATAGAAAAGATTGGCTGCAATGGAAAGATGCGATTCAATCGGAGTTAAATGCACTGACAAAACGTGAAGTCTTCGGACCTGCAATCTGAATACCAGAAGGTGTAAAACCTGTTGGCTACAAATGGATATTTGTGCGAAAGCGCAATGAAAAGAGTAAAATCGTTCGATATAAAGCGCGATTAGTAGCCCAAGGTTTTTCACAAAGACCAGGTATTGATTATGATGAAACTTGTTCTCCTGTTGTTGATGCTATTACACTCCGATATCTTATCAGTTTGGCAGTACATGAAATGATAGATATGCGCCTATTAGATGTTGTCACTGCTTACTTGTATGGAAATTTAGAAAATGATGTTTACATGAAAATCCCCGAAGGATTTCATATGCTTGAAGCATATAAACATTATCCTCGTGAAAATTACTCCATCAAGTTGCAGAAATCATTATATGGCCTGAAGCAATCTGGGCGCATGTGGTTCACACGTCTTAGTGAATATTTATTGAAAGCGGGATTTAAAAATGACCAGGTATGTCCATGTATTTTTATTAAGAAATCTGGTTCTAAATTTGTGATATTAGCTATATATGTTAATGATATTAATCTTATTGGAACTCCTGAAGAGCTCCAAGAAATAATTGATTATTTAAAAAGAGAATTCGAAATCAAAGATTTTGGTAAAACCAAATTTTGTCTTGGTTTACAAATTGAACATCTGGAAAGTGGAACATTTATTCATCAATCAACATATACAGCAAAAGTGCTAAAAAGATTTTACATGAACAAAGCACATCCATTGAGTATTCCAATGATCGTCCGATCATTAAATGTGGATAAAGATCCTTTTCGACCTTAAGAAAATGATGAAGAACTCCTTGGTCCTGAAGTACCATATCTCAGTGCAATTGGTGCATTAATGTATTTTGCTAATAATACACGACCTGATATTGCTTTTGCTGTCAATTTATTAGCAAGATTTACTTCTTCACTAACACGACGACATTGGAATGGAATTAAACAAGTCCTTCGATATCTCCAAGGTACAATTGATCTCGGATTATTTTATTCAAATAAAACCAGCCCAACATTGATTGGTTATGCAGATGCTGGTTATTTATCTGATCCACATAAAACACATAAGCACGTTCTCAAACGGGCTATCTATTTACATGTGGAAATACTGCTATATCATGGCATTCTACGAAACAATCTATAGCAGCTACTTCTTCAAATCATGCTGAAATTATAGCCATTCATGAAGCAAGTCGAGAATGTGTATGGCTAAGATCTATGATTCATTATATCTGAGAAAGTTGTGGATTATCATCAATCAAAGATATTCCAACTCCTCTTTATGAAGACAATGCATCTTGCATAGCTCAATTACGAGGATGATATATTAAAGGAGATCGGACAAAACATATTTCACCAAAATTCTTCTTTACTCATGAACTCCAGAAGAAAGGTGAAATTGATGTGCTGCAAATTCGGTCATGTGACAACCTCGCAGATATTTTCACGAAGACTTTACCGACTGCAACATTTGAGAAGTTAAGATATAAAATCGGTATGCATTGGTTTAAAGATTTAAAGGAATCAGCTCATCAGGGGGAGTAATAAACCGACATATAGAATTGTGTACTCTTTTTCCTTCACTAGATTTTTTTTCCCACTGGGTTTTTATCTAGTAAGGTTTTAACGAGGCATATTCTTTATGTAATGGATGGACATCCAAGGGGGAGTGTTATGAATATCTTAAAATTATTGGAAGCTCCATTAATTAGTGGAGACTCCACTAATTATGGATTTATATGAATTATTAGAGAAGATTTTTATGGATGTCCACCATTTAGTGGAGACATCACTAATTAAGATTAGTGAAAGATGATGTATGCCATGATGTAATCTACTAATTAGAGCTCTATAAATAGAGCTATTCTCTAAATTTGTAATACACCATTATTTTGTGAAAGAAAGATTAGAGAAAATTGTGAGAGAAAAGAAAGAGAGAAGTTTGAAGAAATTTTTGTGCAAAGAATAATTAGAATTTTCTTAGTGTGTAGTGTGTAGATTTTATTCTAACACTACCCAAATTTTATAACACATCCCATTTTGTACATTTTTTCAGTTAATTCCACTATTCTGAGTTTGGAATTCAGTTTCACCACTTTCCAGTACTTTATACATATCTCCTCCAATTCAGGTCCAAATGAGGTGAAACCACTTCCTAAATACTCCTAAGACATTTCTCTATCAATTTCAGGTCATGGAGTATTCAAACCTCTCTCCATTTCGTTCAATTTTCCAGCTAAACTTGCTGCTCTGAGTTGGTGATTTAGAATTACAGTTTAGGAACCCAACTTGTTTTAACTTATTTCCCCTAGTTTCTTCAACATACCCTACCTCATTTAAACTCTTCAATGCTTCATTTAACATCCCAATATCATTATTATATCATATCCAGCACTTCTCTTTTATCCATATGAATTATTTATTCCAAGCTATTCAAACCAGTAAATTTTGGCAGATTACATTATTCTTGCTATTTCTGATCTCTTAGTCATCCAAACCTACATCACCTGATTCAAATCCTTTCTAACTAGTCTAGGACAGGCTTAGGATTATTCATGTTCAAATTCCATCAAACCATCAATCTAAAATGAACTGAAAATCATGTCTACTTCATCACTCATCCAACTGGTTAATCAACCATCACACAATCAACATATTTTCATTACTTAACTTCAACAATATTCATATGCAGCTAGCTTCCAACTTCTAGTATCATTTTATTAGCTTTGAGAAGTGATCTCTTACCTTTCCAAAATGAAGCCAAGTTGTAACTCTCCCTCCTTTTCTTCCTTTCCCTTTCCTCCTCCTTGCTGTCGGTTCTTTTCTTCTTTCTCTTGCTACTGAAAATCTCTCTCTCTCTCTTCTAGTCTTTCTTTTGTTTTCTCTTCCTCACTTCTCTGTTTTTCTTTTCTTCTTGCTGCTCTCCCTCTTGGCCGAAATCCTCCCCCTTGCTCCTATTTATAGAGCTTGCTCCCCTTGGTCTTATTTTGGACTTTATAAAAGATCTAGGGTGAGTTGGCAATTTTTAGAAGTCTTGAGACTTCTCTAGGTTTTTCAAGAGAATTGTGGATTTCTCTAGAAGGTTGTAGGGTCCTCTAGAAGTTTCAAGAAATTCTTAAAACCTTATTGGACTAATATATGCTTAATCTTAATTAACTTTCCCTAATCTCACTTAGCTTAATTAAGCTTAATTAGAAGAAATCTAATAATGGTCAAATTTGGTCAACAATGTCATGCTTGTGGGCCACCTTTATTTAATTTTTGTGGGCCCCCTAAAATATCCTTGTGGGTCCCCTAAAATATCCTAGCATATAATATAATATAATTTGAGATATTTATAGCATTAGGTATATAATATATATATATATATATATATAATGGTTTTAGAATAATAGCAATAATGAAATAAAATAAAATATATCATTAATTCTTTTTATATTTATTCTTATTTTTAAATAAGTCCACCCTACGCAAGTCCTTCATATAAGGCGGGTTATTACAATTTTGCTTCGAAGATGCATCAAATGTTTGCATGCCTATGTCACATAACTTTTTCAATTTAGCAATTAGAGGTTGTAAATAAACATCAATATTATTACCAGGAGTAGATGGACCAGGTATTAACAATGACAATATGAAATACGATTGCTTCATACACATCCAAGGGGGTAAATTGTAAGGCATGAGTATCACAGGCTAAGTACTATGAGCACCATTCATATTTTTAAATGGATTAAAACCATCCGATGCTAATCCTAACCTCACATTATGTTCATCTTTTGCAAAATCTATATTTATAGCATCAAAAGCTTTCCAAGCAGGTGAATCAGCAGGATGCCTTATATGACCATCATTTGTGTGCCCTTCTGCATGCCATCTCATAGAAGTCGAAGTCTTGGCTGACATGAATAGACGTTGTAGTTAAGGTTTCAAAGAAAAGTGCCACAAAACTTTCTTTGCAATATTCTTCTTCTCACCCGTTGGGTCATTTTCAGAAATGACCCACCTAGACTCTTTACATGTTTTACATTCCTTCTATCCTTCTTTATCCCCCCCCCAGTACAATGTACAATCATTAGGATAAGCATCTACTTTTTGATATCCTAAGCCTAGTTGCTTCATCAATTTTTCAGCTTCATAAAAAGATTTAGGAAATTCAACACCCTCAGGCAACGCTTCTCTCAACAAATCAAATAGCGTATCAAAATGTTTGTTAGACACTTCCCTGTGCACTTGAAATGAAGTAACCGAATGATGAAGGCAAGTTTAGAGAATTTTTTACAACCTGAGATGAAGTAACCAAATGATGAAGGCAAGTTTAGAGAATTTATTACAACATGGATACAAATCTTATTGACTGTTATTAATCAATTTGTAAAATTTTTCAGCATCTGGGGATGTCGAATTACTTTTTTCATCTACATTTCCATAAGGTGGGACCCTAAAAGCATTATGCAACATTGCTTCCATGTCTTCAGGCATAGATGCTACATTATTTGAAATAGGCTCTAAGTGTGATGTACTTAAACTAGGCATAAAGAGTTCTTCATGTGATATCTAATGTGTATATCCCTTAATAAACCCCGTAACAATCAAATGCTCCCTGGCCTCAACTTTTGTTTTCATTACTCCATTTCCATATTTCAAACAAGGACATAATATCATTCCATTAAAACTTGCGTTGTTGATTGCAAAGTTTAAAAACCTTTCAACTCCATTTTCATATTCAATGCAATTCCTTGGAAGTTTCATCCAACCCTTATCTATACTTTTGAAACTAATTATCCAACTCAAAATGGTAGCAGCAAATGGAAGATAATTTACCTATGTTAGCATTATATTAGAATATAAGTGGAGAAATCCCAAAAAAAAGAAAAAAACAGGTTGCAATACCCTTTACAATATATAGGAAGAAAATTCTAATATGTTAAGTGGTGTGTGAACTTTCTAATTTGAAATTTTTTGTTTGAAACTTGTTAATTATTTTGATTTTACCCCATAGTACAGAGAGATCCACGCCAATAGCAAAGTTAAAAAATGGAAAACCAAATTGATTATATCTTTGCAAATTTTGAGCTCAACATAATAAGCATCTTATAAAAGAGATGGATTGATCACAAGTTACATGCTCATCTAAAATATGAATAATCACAAGTTTCTCTCTCCAAGATGGCATCTAGAAAGAGGGCAAAAATGAAATTTTTTTCATGCTTTTAATACACTATAGTTTAATTAATAAAAATCAATTTAATTAAAATAGTTTAGGTCAAAATAATGATATATGTCTCCACTAGTCTTTTAATTTGTCAAGATTTTTAATAATGTATGTGGACCAAATAAATAAAAACAATATTAATCGGTCAATAAAAATAATAAATTGATATACACATCTATTCTTACAAATAATAGAAAGAGTTCTATAGAAAAAAATAATAATAAAAGTACATGAAAAAGGGGAGTTGATCAAGTGGTCTAAATATCTATTTTCTCCTTGTAGATTTTAGTAGAAGACAAGCATTTCCTCCATAGGTAAAGAAGAAGCAATGTTGGGGAAAGAATTGTGGAGGCTTTCCATTGTGAAATTCTATTCGCAAAGCTTCTATATCTTTTAAAGGAAATATTCCAATTTATTTTTCCAAAGAAATGTGCAATAATTAAAATGAGAATTCTTCAACTTTCCTTAAAATTTTTATAAACAAGTGGTGGACCCAAAAAAAGAAAGAAAAAGAACAAAAACTGGAAGCAAGAGTTGCCCCAAAACTTTCACTTTTTCTAGCAAACTAATATTATCTGTCCCTCCATTGTCTTTGCCCAAAACTGGTGGGTTTTAGTTATTTGGAGAAGTATTTACTCCAGAAAACACCATCTAAATATGAGATGTATGCATGGCTCATTTGTTGTAGATATTACATTCTTACTCATTACTATAGAAACTAAATTGTTTAGTCTATGAAGGAGAGAGGAGGATGGTTATCAATAAATTTACCTTTCTTTCACTCATTCAAAGATGGTGCACTTTCTTAATACGCCACCAAAAAACACATATCTATCTATTCTAAAAAACTAGTGGAGAATAAGGAACTCCTTCAAGTATTAAGGTAGATATCTTACTAATTTGCTTCTTGAATCTTTAACCTAAAAGAAGTACTAATTTTTCCATATCAAAGAATATCAAAAACAGAAAATTTTAATTTCAAAATAGAAACAATTTTAGAACAATAAAACCTCCCAAAACAGAAAGAATATCACAAGAAATAACTATCAAAGCAAAATCATTGACTCAATGTAAATCAACAAATGCCCAAATTATTAATTTTAGAGCTAACTTAACCACAAGAACATTTCACTAAAGGCTATTCATCTGGCCCAAATTCAAGTCTCTAAATTTCAAATGAAAACCTACTTAACCGCAGAAAAGTAAACTTGCATATGCATAGAAATGTATTTATTTATACTTAAAATTCCACTTGAAAACAATACAAAAACAGTTCAATAGCAACATCCAAGATAAAATGTATACTACTTGAATCTATTTTTCCAATACATATTACTATCTGAATACTTACTAGTCTAAACAGAGGCATAAAAACCGTGGCCGACGATACCTGTCTGTACTGCCGAACAACCCTTCACATAGTAGCAGAGTCAATGGTGAGGGTTTTGCCCTCAAATGCAACCACGACGTAGCGTAGAGGAATTTAGGCTAAAGAAGATGCAACTCAGGCTCTAGATCATCTGATTTTCGTCAATGATTTGAAGGAAAAATATTTCTCTTCACCATTGTTGTTCGGCTGCTTTGAACGGCTTCTTTGAAAACACAGACAGAGGCTAGTCAAAATCAGGGGAAACCTCGTGCAATTTTTTTTAATGAAAGTGTCTATGCGCGCCTTTTCATTCAGGCCCAAAGTGTCAGGAAAACTCTAATATTTTTTCTTGACATAGAACTGTGTTATAACAATATATCACTTTAAATGAAACTAATAAAACTATGTCGTATTGGTTCTATATAATAACACTAAAAAATCTAGTGTCATTATAAGTTTTATATTATTACGCTTTATAAAAAATGTCATTAAAATTATGTCAGCAAAGCTCTTCTTTCTTGTAGTGTATTTTGTACAAGACTGTTTTGACTAACTAATTATATACACCTAATATACAAGTATATTGGTCTTTCTCAAGAACCTCAACTATAACATATCAAAGCATACGCTTCCAGTTTCATCAGACTACCAACTTATACTCAAGCTATAGACTGCAAGTCCATGCTGTAACAGTAGTAGTCTAGGTTTCTATCACATAGTACTTTTAGAGACAACTACTACAGGTCTTGTTCTACGTATTCGAAATACGCTTGTATTATAAAATGAGAAGACTACTCATTGGCTAAAGGTAAGCCACACAATAACCTTGCCATGACAAGATTCACATTCTCATCATCTAGTTAAGAATAATAGTTTATGTGTTAAGTATCCTATGGTTCATACCTTACTGTGAAAGACCTCTATTCATATGAACTATTTATTTAAATAAAATGGGTCATTTCTAGTAAAATCGTGCACAAATATAAAAAATATTTTACAAACAAATTTTGAGAAAAATATTTTTATTAATACAAGTAAAAAATTACATCAGAAACCTAGTCTAAGAGGGCATACATCCCAACACTCTCCACCACGATCCAATCTCAAAGTTTTAATTAGTTTACCTATTCGACGCTCCATTTCAGCCTTAAACTCCTTTAATTTATCAAAAGAATTAGATTTGCGCCTCATGATGTAAATGTAACCAAAACCAGTGTGATCGTCTGTGAAAGTGATGAAGTACTCGTAGCCTTCTCTAGCTGGTGTAGTCATCGGACCACAAACATCTGTATGGACTAGTGCTAGTATTTCCATGGCTCTATCTGCCTTTTTAGTAAAGGACCTTTTGGTTATTTTACTTTTAAGGCAAGATTCACACTAAGGCCATTCTTTCAGCCTTAATAAACCTAAAGGCCCATCTTGGATTAGCCTCTGAATCCGATTGGAATTTATATGTCCTAATATTAGATGCCACAAATACGAGTAATTTGATATGGCCTTTCTCTTTTTATTGCCAGGTTTAGGTTGAATATTATTTACTTAATTTGGAATAGGATGTATATAAAAAAGATTCCTATACATATTTCTTGAACAAATTAAATTTCCATCTCTACTGATGAAAACACCAGAATGGAAAGAAACAGAATATCTTTAATGCATCAATTTGGAAACTGAAATCAAATTCTATTTAAAACAATAAACATATAAAATATCTTTTAAAACTAACTTCCTATTACAATAGAAAAAAATAAGCTCAAGATCTCCCACTGCTTCAGCCCATATTCTTACTCCATTACGTACTTGAAGTCCATACTCGCTATTACTGAGTCTCCTTGTCCTTTTGAACCCCTGCAAAGAGTTACAGACATGGTCAGTGGCTCCAGAATCAACTATCTAGGAGGATATTGATCCATTAAAATAGACTTTATGTATAGAGCAATACCTGAAGTAGACTTAGCTAAGAAGTTCGGATAATCTTTCTTCCAATGCCCATTCTTGCCATACTTGAAATATTTGCCTTTAGGCTTCCCGTTAGTCTTGGCCTGACCAGGTGCTTTGGGCTGGGCCTTTGTGTTGTTCTGGATCTTCTTCTTCTTGAATTTCTTAGGCTTTGCTTTAATTCCAGAAGAAAAGGTAGAACGAGAGACCAAAACCTTTGACATGGGTTTCATGATCTTTTTTGCTGCTTGGAGCTCCTTTATAAGCTCCATGAGATTTATATTGTAGTTCAACTTAAACTAAGAATATGAGTCGGGTAGACTTTCAAGAACCATGTTAATTTGGCTCTCAAGATCTATCGTTGTGCCTAGGACCTCAGCCTCCTCAAAGTAAGCAATTATCCTGGTGTTCATGATTGCTCTAAGAGTTTCCTACCTTGCGGGCTGGCTCTTGTCAGCAAACATGATACATAATGACAAATTAATATCGTACGCAATAGCTATGTACTCATGCTTAGATTGGAGCACACTAGACATTGAAGCCAACATGTAGCATTTAGCCATCTCATCGACTTTCTTCCATGCCTTCTCGGCCTCTTGCTCCTGATTTGTGGATTCTTTCCCAATCTTTGGACAAGGATCCATAAGAATATACTTGTACTCTTCGGCAGTGAGTACTATGTTCAAATTCCTTTTCTAGTCCACATAATTTGGGCTTGTCAACTTATTTTCCTTGAGAATGATTGACAATGGACAAAAACCCGACATTTCTAAAATATTGCAAAAAATATTCATTTAATTTGCAAGAAATAAAAATGCACATTCTTTATATTATTTGTTTGATAATAGATAACTCTTAAAACCATTATCAAAACTATAAATAGTTTGGCTCTTAGAAAAGCTAACAGAGCTTCGTAGGAAGATTAATAGCATCCTAAATTAAGTGTATAACCATCACGAATCAAACTTCCTAAAATAGGTGATGATCTAGAAAAAGTTTCACCGATAGGATGACCATTAATTCACACCACCTACGGGTAATCTAATGCTAAAAACCTCCAATGTAGGTTGGTTAATCCTAGCAATACTCTAGGCATTTAATTTTACTCTTCCATTAGTTTTAAATATTTATGAAAATCTATCCTATAGGGGGTCATGCTCAGAATGACACGAGAAAATTCACTATCTCTAATGAGAGTTGTGATGGAAGCTATGGGGTCATTGGTACCCCTTTCCTACCTAATCTTTTATTGAAAATAGAGTTTTATGCCCAAAGAAAGTTTTCTATAATCTTATGGTTTCATTCACTTTAGTAAAAATTTAAAATTAAATATTATTCTCAATGTCAAGGATTATACCTTGTGAGAGAATAAACTATGAATTTATTTTACTATTCTAAGTAAATAACCAAATAAAACTTTATTAAATAACGTTAAGTTCAATATCATTCTCTACACCAAGGATTCAACCCTTTGATAGAATAAACCTGATATGATCTTGAGAAGCACTAATTTGAGATTTGAAGCTCAAATTCAAGAGACCTAATTCAAGACTAGAACTCGAGGTAAACTAGTTTCCTAGGACCCAAAATCTAATGAACTAAGCCAACTAAATCAACACCCAAATACCTTTAACCTAAGAAGGATCAAGAACAAATAAGATGAGATATAGGCAACCAATTGAACTCCTAAAAGAACCCTAGATTAGCTAGGAATCTAGGACCTACTTTAAAAAGAACAATGATCTATCCTAGGAAGATTAGAGACTAGATTTTTAGGTTGGACTAAAGCCTAAGAGTAGTCTTGATTGATTTGGGAATTACCCAAGACGAACACCCTCAAGAACTCTCTCTAGAGAGAACAAATGATTTCTCTATTCAAAATATTAAAAGTTATGTTTACAAGAGTTATAATGACATATATATCCTTCCATACAACTTGCTAGACACACTTTAGTCTTTTTGACCCTTCGCTAATCCTCTATTACTTCTCAACCTCTTTAGTCCTTGGCTTGAAATCTTGAAGGTCTTCCAATCTTCTTTTTAGCACCCACTTCTTGACAAACTTCTTGGTTCTTGGCTTGTATGCTTGGATGGCTTAAAAATCCTCTTAAAACTTCTTGAATGTTAAATGTTCCCAAGGAGCCTTGAAGCGAGTGTTGACTTTCCTTCCCCCTTCTTTAGATGTGCCTTGTTGTGTGGATGGATTCCTATCATTTTCCCCTTCTTTGGGATGATTCATCCTCGAATTGATGTACCTTGTTGCTTGTATGGATTTTCCTACATAAGAATTCAAACAAGAGTTTGTGTGTGAAAGTAAAATTTTGGGCTTTTGCTCCACAACTCTTGCCTTGTTTTCTCTCTTTTTAACCTAAGTTTCATTCTCACCTTACCTCTACTCTCTTTTTTCTCCCTCTTATTGTTTTCACCTCTCCAAACCCAAGTTGGCACTCTTGTTTTGTCTTCATGCTCCCTCATTTGTTCTCTCTCCCCCTTGTTTTTACTTACATTTGGAGCTCCAAACTCTCATTTTTGTCTTTTGATCTCCTCTCATTTTCTCCTCTCTTGCTCTTGTTTTTCTCTCTCTTTTTGTTCTCTTTTCTTTTTATCTTCCTTTCTCAAAATATTTTGATCTTTTACAATCTCACTTAGGGGCATAGGACAAAGTTTGAATTTCATTCCATCCTTTGACAAAGAGTAAGTGTTTTTCTTTCTATGGTGAACTACCTCTCTATCATATAGCCAAGGCCTTCCTAATAATATATGCCCAACATGCATGGGAAACACATCACACATCACCTCATCTTTATATCCTCCCATGGCAATTGTAACCTTGACTTGTTTGTTCACATTTACATTTTTACAACTCCCTCCATCAATAATCAAGTTGCATGGTTTCTCTTTGATTTGACACCTTGAATAGAAAATATTTTCCCTTTGTAAATCATCTTTTTCGTCAACCACACAAGTTTCAGCAACTTCCCTCATAACACCAACATGCACATAGTTTCTCAAGTGTATCTCCATCTCTTCCATCCACTCTATCTCCCCTACTAGGTTTGGCATCACTTGGTGAAGTTGAACTAGATACTTCATTCTTTTTAACTTTACATGTTCTCATTTGCTCTTGCACAACTTCTAGCCAACTCTTCTTTTTCTCCAGTTTTGGATGTGAACTTTCTCCCACTTTATAGGTACTTGAAGCACTTTTGGGACCTTTATCCTTAGCACGCATTTGCTCATTCTCCACCTCAATCCTTGAATTCTTTGTCTCTTCAACAAATTCCATATTTTTTGCTCAACTTTTTCTTGTTCATTCTCCTCTATCATTTCTAATGGGTGTGACTTTTCATCTAGAAAAATAAGATATTGTAGAACTCTTTAGCCACCTAATTTGTTGGACTTAATTGATCCACTTCTTCTTCTTCATTATCACTAATCTCCTCATCAATCTCATTAATATTTTTCTCAACTTCTTCATGCACTACTTTATCATCTTGATTGAGTATTTCTTGGCACTTTGCCTCATTTTCTAGCTTCTCCTTCTTCTCAAAGTTATGCAATTCATTTTTCTCAACTCTTTCAACTTTTTCTTTATTTCTTGCCCTTCTTAGCTCCTTAACGTCTACAACATTTTTCTTGGCCATTTTGGTCTCAAGTCTAGCCTTTTGCTTCTCAAATTTATGAATCTCATTTTCCTTCTTAGAGGACGTCCAATGACAATCAAATGATTTGTGTCCATAGCCACTACAATGCTCACAAGAAATTGCACTACCCATTTGCAAATCAAAACTTCTTCCTTGACCATTCAATCTTGGGCAATCACATATACAATAGCCATGTCCCAACAAGTAGAGCAAGCATAATCTTGTTTTCTCCTCATCCCTCCTTTTGGAAAATTTTGCATTGTACTTCCCTCACCATGCTTAGAACTTAGACAATTATGGGATATGTGAGCAAAACTTTCACATATTTGGCACTCATCGCGGTCAAACCGCCCCCTCATCAATTCTTTAATCTCTTCTCAAGAATCCACCGTTTGATACCCACTTTGCTTTCTTTGTGTGTTCACTTGCTTCCACCATTCTAAAACATTTTTAGAAAAATTCTTTAATGCCCATTTCACTTTGTTTCTTCTGCTAGGCGCAATGCATTTAAACAATTCTTCCATTCTTCTTTCCTATTCATTAGACTCCCTCCAATCTCTCTTCCCATAGAACAAAGGCACCAACTTCTCATTGTACTTTAACTCCCTATTCTTCACATCCTCCTTTCTTCCTAAACCACTCTTGGTAGAATTTTGCGATGCACACTTTTCTCTTAGACTAGATACTTTTGGACTTTCATACAAACACTTATACTCCAATTCTTTTGGCATACCACTCTTCGAATATTTTTGTGGTCCTCCAACGCAAACTCCATCATTCCAATAATTTGTACCGACATATTCAACCCTCTCATATTTCCAATTTTCTTTTCTATCAAACCCACCATATCCTTTTCCACTTGTGAGTGGCCCTTCATCATAGCTATCTCTAGAAGCCTCATTTTCACAATCAAGCAAATTCTCATTATCATCTTCATTTCTCCAATAATCTTCTTCATATTCATATTATCCATATCTCCCGTAATTACTTTCATTGTAACAAGACTCCTCATCATAGTCATACCCTTCACTTTCACTCCAACTAGCCATTTTGAATTTTTTCTGCCAAGAGAAGTTCCCATAAAACTTAAGTAGAAAACACAAGAAATACTCCTCACTTCACTTCCTCACGTGTTTACACTCAATTTTTAGTTGTCAATCTTCACTCGTGTTGCATTGTTCTTGGCTTTTGTTAAAATAAGCTCACCCTCTTGCCTTTTTTTTTTTTTTAAACTCTCAATTCCTCAAAGATTTCTTCTCAACACAACCTCCCTAATTGCTTAGGAATTAGTCCAACTAGACAAGTCCAACCAACCCACTAAGGACAATCAACTAGGGGTCTTAGGGGAATTCAATTCAAAACTTGATGATTACCAAGGAACAAGGCAAGTTCAAGAAAGAATTTCAAAGAATTAAGGCTCAACAACTCAAGATTTCAAGAGTGATTTTTGAAGGTGCTCAAAAACATCAAGGATCCGAAGATACACAAGTTTAAATCACTTCCAAATATCTCAAGAAAATTTAAAACCAAGTATTCAACCCACTAATAATAAGAAATAAATCAATGAAGGCAATTGAAAATGGAATATGCAAGCTAAGAACTCATACAATGAATTGTAAAGTCACTTAGGCATTTCATCAAACACTTGGTAGGCAACCACTCAAATGAAGGATTTTAAAATGTTAGGATGCTATCACAACCCCAAGGATATAGTTTTGATGCACAATTAACTCACTCAAGGCAATAATAGCATAAGGAGTTCAAGACTTTCAAAGACAAGTGATATGACTATGTATGCACCAACAATTCTCCCAAACTATAGCATAAACACAATGACCAACAATTTTCTACTAGTAACAAGGGATAATTCTTTCTCAAAACAAGTTACTAAGTAAGAAAATCATAGGAATTCATCATAGGAAGCATTTAGTAGTCATGTTTGAATAATCACAAGTCTTAGAAGCAACATATTAAACACTTTGTATGCAAGCTCGTAACTCAAGCTACTCCAATTTTTTTTTTCTTTCTTATAACAGCCCCAAAAAATCAAAATTCACAGTAAAAATCAATCCCCAATGGTTATACTAATATCAAGGAACAATTTCAAAGCAAGAACACAGCAAAAACTTGAGTTTTATAGTCCCAAAATTAGCAAGAACATGAGTTACGAGATTTTTTGTGTTCAGAATTTTGCAGCAAAAACACCTAAGAAACTTCAAAAGTTCTGCAATGTTAAATATCGAATAACTTCCTAATCATTAACTAAACATGCAGGCTTAATTTCACTTCAAACCCATGGCACAATTTGAAGTATTCAACTCTCAAAAATTGCAAGAAAATTAGTTACGGGATTTGAAAATCAATACCAACATATAAATAATCATGCCAAATGATTTCTAAACATCATACCTACATATAAGATCAATTTAACATCAAGTTCATGGAATAATTTTGAGTTCCAAGCATTCAAAAATGGCACCTAATAAAGTGACGAAAATCTGAAAATTTTCACAAATTCTTAAAGAGATTGTACCTTTGCCCAAAGAAAGTTGTATTAATTAGAATTAACACAAGCTTTCTCTGATACCAAACTCTTTGATATGATCTTGAGAAGCACCAATTTGAGATTTGAAGCTCAAATTCAAGAGACCTAATTCAAGACTAGAACCCGAGGTAAACTAGCTTCATAGGACCTAAAATCTAATGAACTAAGCCAACTAAATCAACACCTAAACACCCTTAACCCAAGAAGGATCAAGAGCAAATGGGATGGAAAGATTTAGGCAAGTAATTGAACTCCTAAAAGAATCCTAGATTAGCTAGGAATCTAAGATCCATTTTAGAAAGAACAATGATCTATCCTAGGAAGATTAGAAACTAGATTCTTAGGTTAGACTAAAGCCTAAGAGTAGTCTTGATTGATTTGGGAATTACTTAAGAGGAACACCCTCAAGAACTCGAGAGAGAGAGAACAAATGATTTCTCTATTCAAAATACCAAAAGTTATGTTTACAAGAGTTATAATGGCATATATATAGATGCCTTGCCCTAAACTAATTAGCAAACTAATCCTAACTATTAAATGGCCTAAATACAAGCTTTGAGACCCTATTAAATACCTTAAAAATAGGTTAAAATATAATAAAAGTCGTGAAAATTTAATTAGCAACAAAATAAAATAAAACAAAAAAATTGAGCAACACAGGGCATGGCTTGAATAGGCTAGGGATCAGGTGACCTTGATGGGCCTGGCGCCAGGTCAGCACTATTCTTCACAAACAGCCAGTTCATTTTTCTTATGCTCCTTTGGCCTTCCATACAACTTGCTAGATGCACTTTGGTCTTTTTGGCCCTTTGCTAATCCTCTATTGCTTGTCAACCTCCTTGGTCCTTAGCTTGAAATCTTGAAGGTCTTCCAATCTTCTTTTTGGCACCCACTTCTTGACAAACTTCTTGGCTCTTGGCTTGTACGCTTGGACGGCTTGAAAATCCTCTTGAAACTTCTTAAATGTTGAATGTTCCCAAGGAGCCTTAAAGCAAGTGTTGACTTTCCTTTCCCTTTCTTTAGATGTGCCTTGTTGTGTGGATAGATTCCTATCAAAACGATGAACTCTTTTATTTTTAAAGTTTCTTAGATTAAAACATTTAATCAAAAAACGTCCTACCTAGTGAGACTTTGGTCTCACAAGAACTTATGTATTTGATCACAAAAATGAAATAAGCATGATACCAAAAGTAAACCTTTTTTTCATACTCAAACTATTCATTTATTCCTAAATGACCAAATAATGGATTAAACATCATAAATTAAAAAATTAATGATCTTGTTTAATCCTAAGGTGGTTCCATCATTTACTATTTATTTTCATACAAATTATTCATCCATAGATAAATAAAATTATTACAGAAAATTAATCTCATGCAATGGTTTCAAAACATAATTACATTAAGGAAAATTGAGGAACAAAGTTTCTACAATTGCTCATTTTATTGGACAATTGGCCAAACTGTACCCTATTTTGTTTTGTATTTTGGACCTGTTTTGCCATTCCCAAGAGGAGCAGGCGCCACCTCTAACTCCTGCAACTGGCCCCGGCTCCACTCTGGAGTTCGCTGGTTTTTGCCATTCCCGAGAGGAGTTGGTGCCGGCTCTAACTCCCGCAGCCGGCACCGGCTGCACTCTGGAGTTCACAGGCTTGCTTGCCCAAAAATTTCAGGACTGCCCACAATTTATTCTAGCACACCTTGTAGCAAAATTCTAGCATATTAGTGACCTAAAATTGCTGGAAAAAAATCCATCTTCTACATAGAAAAATTCTGCACATAGCCCACCAAAATGCCAAAAAACCAGCCATAAAACTGCCCAAAAATTTCCAGCTTTACAGCCACCTTTTGCCCCTAAAAAAAAACAATCACATTCTTCTAGTCTCCAAAGTTTACAGATTATAAGAATACAAAGAAATGAGAAAAACAAGCATAAAGAACATGCCTTTATAAGCGCCTATTCCTCTAACCACAAGGCGTACATCGAATCTATTTAAAATAAAAAAAAACAATGGGAAAAAAATAGAATACATGATCCTTTGCCTCAACCGCGAGACATACATGAACTCTAGAATATAATGTATGAGGGATCACATAAAATCACAAAAGATTCATTTTTAAATAACAAAGGAACCACCTTTTCTAGTTTTAACCCTAGTGCATGCTCCTAGATGAAAACCTAGACTCTGATACCACTTGAAGGATCGTGGAAAAACATTAAAGAAAAATGCAACGGAAAATTTTCAATTTTTCTGAGCCACATCTAGAAGAGAGTACTTACTTTTTCTTGTTGGTCGTAGATTAACTAACATGGGAATGGGTTGCACTAGTATTTCTTGCATTGGAAAGGAAAAAGAGGGCGCCTGCAGTACAATAAGAATTTTCACCAATCTCCTACGCCTACACATCAAACATTTTTTCTCTTCGTCTTCCAGAATATGGCTCTACCTTGTTTTTAGCATTAGCTTGGTTAGAGCACCTTCTTGGATAATCAAAACACTCTCCAAGAGAGAAGTGAGAGAAGGGCAAAAAAAAAAAAAAAAAAAAAGAGAGAGAGAGAAAGAGAGAAAGCCGGCGGCAGACTGGAGAGGAAAAAAACTTTAAAAACCTAGTCGATTTTTTTGTTTTCTCTCTTCTGCTTATTTTCAGCTAGCCTTAGGTCTTCCATAAGCCCTAATTGGCAAAAATCATCAAGCCCTAATAGGCAAGGTATTGTGCTCAAAAATCAATCGAAGACTGGCTCAATCCTCTTAATTAATTAATTATGTGAAACCCCACCTAAAGCCAACCTTAGAGTAAGGGGAATGGGATGCATATCATGTATTCATGCATAAAATATACTTTTTGAATGATTTTATATGCCTTAGAATTGTGGTTTATAGGTCAAATGGCTTATTTATGCTTCTTGGATAGAAAGGGTAAAAAGGTAATTTTGTTTGAGGTCAAAATAGGAAGATGGCTTGAGGTTTTGATAAGAAGAATATTTGGGTGAGGAAATAAGAACAAGAGTTAGTGTGATTAAGTGGTTAGAGCTTTGTGAATTAATCTCTAAGGTCTTGAGTCCAAATCCCATCACTTAAGTTTTATTCATAATTATCTTAATTATGTTTGAATTTTCGATTTTCTTACATTCCTTAAAGATAGGAATGTTGTCTTAAGGAAGACATGATGGTAATGTCTTGTCCTAAAAAGAATTCTAGAGGAATTCTTGTCCCCTTTAATTTTGCTAGCCGTGTCCTAACATCTTTGAAATTTAAACTATCCTTAATTCCTTAATCCATTTTTAATCCTAAAAATTCTGTGATAAATCCCTAGCATTAGAATTCAAAAATCAGCTCTTGTGGGATGGGGATGGCCAAAAATAGAGAGGACAATTAGGTAGGGATTCCAAGGAAAAGAAAACACCATAGCTATTCCTTCAAACTCCATCTTCATCTTGTTCATGTTTTTGTAAAGGAAAATCTGGAAAATTTTCCAGAATTCTTTCAAGGCTGTTTTCGAAAGTTTCAGCCAACTTTCCTACCCAATTTCTGCAAGGAAAACTGACAATTTATGTAAGGTTGAAGGCTGGAAATTCAGTGAATTTTCGGACTGCACAACCATCCCAAAACCAGAATTTTGTTTCAGTAATTTAGCTACATTAAACCTGGAATTTGAAGCCACCATTAAAACAAAAGAACAGCTGGAACTACCTCTATTTTTCTTCAAAAGGAAGGCTGGAAAACCACCATTAAAAGACCTTCAAACAGCCTTAAGAACCAGCTACAAAATTGTGTCAAAGAGAGCAGAAAATTCTGCACCAAAAACATCTCAATTCCAAGTATTCTTGAAGCATTAAATTCCAGAAATTTTGCAGCTTGTCTCCTCAAGGCAAAGGCCGAAATTCTTCACTCAAAACCACTGCAATTCAGACCTTGTTCAGCCATGGACTGAACATCTTGGCCTCCACACCAACCTTGAATGTTTGGACTCCATGATCATACCACAAAAAGCTCCTAGGATTACTCAATCCAAAACTTATTCAAACTTCAAACTAAATTATAGATTTAAGTTCCATTAAAACACTCCTATAGCAAGTGATCAAACCAGAAAATCCTCTGCCATTATAAACCATTTTTGGCCAACCTTATGTATTGAACAACCCCTCATTCTTTGAATAAAGCCTAGCTAGTTCAGCCATACACCATTGAAGAGCAAGAGACCTTCCATGAACAAACTCCATTAACTAATCTTATACCTCAAACAACTCCACCTTTTTCTCCATTGGAATTTCAAAAAAATCTGAAAATCTTCTCTCTTATTCTTCATAGCCAAAACTTCATTCTATACTAGGCCATTCGACCACCACAATTCCAGCAACTCTCGAAATCAGTTTTCTCTCAAACACTCTCAAAGAACACTAAGAACTCCAAGAACACACACTTCTCATCTTCAAGCCTAAACCAATCCTAAACACCTTCAATCACTCCCAAACACTCTAAGTCATCCATATTCAAATTTTAATCTTCATTTCCGGCATTTCTAACATCAAATCACGCAAAGTGGAATTTCCAAATAGATCAAAACCAACTTTTTTATTGAAGGTTCCAAGAACACAAAAAGGTAAAATAAAAAAAAACCTTCTTGTTCTTCCTCTTCTACTCAATTTCTAATATTCTTTTCTAGTCTCATTCTTATCTCTCTCTCTCTCTCTCTCTTGGCCGAAATGATGATGACCAACCATGGCTATTCCCGGACCACTAAAGGCCATCAAGCTCGTGAGGATCTTCACTAACCAAGGAAACCTTCATCAAGCGATCATCCATCAAGTATTTTTCCTTAAATCTTCCATTTTAATTTATGGAATCATGACTCCTAGATGTTTATAGGATGATTGAATAAAGTAGGGGTTGAGTATATGTATGTGGGTGACGGGGATAGAGTAGGACATGAGAGTTGGAATGTATGATTTAGCCTTATGAATTTTTCTTTTGAATCAATATATGCTCATCATGATTAAAGAGATTTACGGATGTTTTCATGCATGATAGATATTATGACACCATTGGTGATTAGGCTTTTATGTTCTTATTTTTCAATAAAGCCATAGATGATGATTATGCCTAGTAGAAGATTAGCCATGTGTTGGTATATGTTGATTCAAGTGCATGTTTATGAATGGACTGGCATATTATTTATTATATAGCAATATGTTCATAGATCTTTTCTAACAATAGGAAATTATGGTAAAAACTATTTTCTTTGTTAATTCTAAAATTATTTTTATTGGCATTTTTGTTATTAATTTAATTAGAATTATTATTCAATTTAATCTATAAAATTCAAAAACATTAGGACGGTTTGAAATAGAGTATTAATTAAAATATTGATATTTTATTAGTTAAATAAATAAAATATTTTATTCAAAATAAGAATAATAAATAATAAAATATTAGAATTAATTAATATCAACTGACCTTGTAGACCATATTAATTAACCTTACTAAAATTTTTACCTATATCCATAAATATGATTTATATTAAAATTTATTTATTATTTAATAATTAAAAATGAAGTTAAATTCATTTATTATTAATTTTATTGGTTATTTATTATCTATTAATTAAAAATTAAAAATTAATTATAATTTATTATTTATAATAATAATACTATTTAAATAATACTATTTACCAATATTATTTAGGACTTAGTATTATCCAATATTTAACACTGATTTATTTATTAGCAATAATACTCATAAATTATTATTTGAAACTATAGCTTATTATTATTTATTTTATAATGCTCATTTATTTTAACTTATCAAGCTAGATTTATTTTACTAGTATTAAAGCCTAAGACATTATGGTCATGGTTAGTTGTGGTTCTGACTAGTTGAACTAAGAGTTATTTATTTAAGGCAGATATGGTCTGGATATTATCTTATACCTTATGTTTATCCCAGGTGGGGTTAGGTTGACCTTGGAAGATTTTTGAATCTAAGAAGAGCAAAAGATCAGGTAAGTTCCTGCATAGAACCATTTGAAGACTAAAGTTATTGTGTGCAGTCGAACTCATTGTATATGAGTATTTGTACTGTAAAGGCAATTATGGACAATTTTCCTTTTTCTTTCATTCAAGCAAACCATTTAAAACTAACTAAACAATTTCACACCAAATGCTAAACTTTTCCTATAAACTCAACTTTGGCAAGAATTTTAGAAACCATAATTGCTATTTTCAAGTGAATCGTTGTATGGGCTTTTTCCTCCTAAGTGGGACAAACAACATTGAGTACTCAATAAGAGTAGACTACTATGACTAGTCTTTGAAGGGTTAGGGTAAGTCTCTCAGTAGGTGACCACCTCTGAGGGGTAAGTCCTTCCCAGAAAGGATGCCAGTCCTGTAAGTCATACCAGTCCGATCTAGCAAGTTCAGTCAAGTGGACTGTGTGTTTTCGGAGTGGACAACCGATAAATTTGGGTGTAGAGAATGAGGAATATCTCACCCGGTAGGCTGTACAATTACCTTGTGTCAATATGCTCAATGTGTGGCATTCTGATCGTTACATTGTCATGGTGCACAAAGTGTGGTGCCATGGCTACCTCTTTTGAGTGGTTGTATTTATTGTGCAGATGTATGTTTGGAAAACAAAACACCACGTGAAATTTATTTGAGGCTTGCCATCACTTTCTTTTATGAAACATTTACAACTTACATACATGAACTATTTGATTTGAAACACTCATAGCACACACGGGCTGACTGAGATTTTTATCTTACCATCTTTTATACCATGTTTTCAGGTCGATCCTGCTGTGAAGGTTATTAGCTAGAGAATTGCCTATGTTTTGAAGACTCGTTTTTATTTTTCCTATGTATTTCTTTTGAGAGACAGTAGCAGACATTTATTTTTTATCTTGTTCATGTATTGGTTGGGTTGTAATAAGTTTAATTTTGATTTATTTCTTTTATTTATATTGTGCGTCCTAGTTATAAAAACCCCTTATCCTATGGACGGGGTGACATCCCTAGCCCTAATGTGGGCATAGGTAGTGGGGTGTTACAAGTGGTATCAGAGACTAGGTTTAGGAAATTATTGATAGCATATTCTTTGTTTCATTAAGGTTAAATCTTTTGACTAACCTGGCTTGTTTATGCTGTAGGATGGTTAGAATGATTAGAACTGCGAGGAATGGGCAGTAATGGCATCTACTAATCCCTATCAACCTGAAAGATTTAGCAATGCCACAACCTGCACCGCAACCCACACCTCAAACAATCATACCCTTGGACGAGAGCAGTGATGATGAGGTTTAGATTATTGAGCCATCTCCAATGCCTGTAATAGACTTAGTTACTAATAGTGAGGATGGGGAAATTGACATGGAGTATGTCCCACTTTCACCTAACCCCATGATTGATTTGACTGCTGATAGTGATGACCCGAGGGAGATAGACTATAAATCTCCACCTAGACCTTCTTTTGTACCCCCCACCCAACCATGTTGAAACTGGGGAGAGTTCTAGGAGACCTGGGAAGTAGTCAATGGACTATGAGTTCGTGAATGGGGCAGGGATAGATTTTTCTAGGAATTCTGGAGGATGGTTATATGATGCTGACACCGAAGATTCTGATGAGGATTAGAGGGGCTAAGTTCTGCTATGCTTAGGAAGTTTTATGTACAAATTTTAATAAACTTCTATGCTAGGAGTCCATTTATGTTTAATGCTTTATTTAAAAAATTATGCAAATAAGAGTACTGGGTGTACTCTAATTTGAAAATGTGCAATTCTTTATGCAAACCTTGCATCTAATTTTCTTTTGCTTAAACTTGAATATGAATGCGTGCTCGATTTGAATGTTTTAAACTTTGATGCATAAACTCATTATCTAGGGCATGGTTTAGAATGGCACCCAAGCGTCGTGCAGCCACATCCAGTAGAAGGGTTCCTAAGGCAGAACCCGTGACTCTGGAGCATGATGCAACTCAGTTGTCATCGCCAAACCGGGGAAATAAGAATGAACCGAAACAGGAAGTGGGATCAGAAGAACCTATTAGCATGACTATAGGACAAGCATTTCACAAAATGACCGAGATTCTGCAAACCCTGTCTAAGCAGAGGAATCCGAAGAGGGAAGATGAAGCATTGGAGAGGTTTCTAAAATTTCAACCTCCCATCTTCTTGGGAGAGTCTGAGCAAGACCAGAAGGTGGAGTAGTGGGTGGAACAGATGGAGGACATCTTTGTTACACTTTAGTACATCGAGAAGCGAATGGTGAAATTTGCTGCATTTAGGCTGAGGGGCTCAGCTCGGGCATGGTGGCAATGAGTCCAAGATGATTAGGAAATGATTGATCAGGACTGGACGTAGGCTAACTTCGTAGAGGCATTCAAAGCAGAATATATCCCTCAGTGGATAGTGGAGAAAAGGGAAGATGAATTCTAAAATTTGAAGCAATGAGGTATGACTGTGGCCCAATATGTGGCACGTTTTACTCGGTTATCAAAATACTACAAAAGGCTGGTAGATACCAAGTAGAACCGAACAAGGCAATTTGTCAAGGGATTGAGGCAGAATTGAGAAGGGCTTTGGCACCTTCTCCACCAACGACTTATTTAGAGGCCGTGGACACAGCGACCCAGACTGAGAACGCGGATCGCAGCAAGATGGTACCAAGACCTTTCTTGCTGCCCAGACAACCGCCAAGACATTTTCAGAGGCAGCAATCTAATAAGCAACTTGCCATCTAGCAATGGCAGAACTAAGGGAAGCAAGCACGAATGGCACCAGTTGGTCCTACATAGAATATTTCATTATACTGACACGCGGGAAAAGGGGTCATGTAGAGAAAAATTGTTGGTCCAAGGGAGCTGAGCGAAAATGCTACAATTGTGAAGATCCGAATTATCTGCAAAACGCCTGCCCTAAACTTCTCTGAATCGAGCAAGGAAACCTGGCTCAAACCGCAAGAGCCAATCGAGCCAATGCTGCGCAAGCCTTGAAGTAGAGCTCAGAAGCCGCAAGTGAAAGCAAAAGTTTTCTCTCTTAACTGGGAGGAAGTTGGAGCAGATGCAGCAATGGTGGAAAGTATGTTAAATATCCAAGGTTGTTCCATTAATGCATTAATAAACCCTGGATCTACCCATTCCTATTTAAACAAGAATTGTGCATATCATATGGGTTGGGATGGTTACCTTGTCGGTGAGTATGCCTTTGGGGAAAATGGTGCAAACGGATCGGTATATGCAGAATTGTAAGATTGAAGTGGGGAGAGAAAGTTTGGAGGGAGAATTGATAATCTTATCTATTGATGACTATGACTTAATTTTGGGTATAGATTGGCTAGCTAAGCATGGGGCTAAAGTAGACTATAAGAATAAGTCCGTCCAGTTCATTAGACTGGGATGCGATGTGTTGGAGTTCAACGGCAAGAGAGTAAAAGAGTTAAAGTTTTTGATAGCTGGAGCAAAAGCCCGAAAATTGTTAAAGCAAGGATGTCAAGGATATTTAGCCTATGTGATAAATAAGCCGAATATCAGTGCACCCTCAAAGATATTGAGGTGGTAAGAGATTTTCCTGACGTATTTCCTATGAAACTCACTTCTCTACCTCCCAACCAAGAAGTTAAGTTTACCATTGATCTAATTCCAGGAGCGGAATCTGTATCCCGAACTCCATATCGAATGGCACCTGCGGAGTTGAAGGAATTAAAGGAGCAGCTAGAGGCATTGCTGAGGTAAGGTTATATAAGACTTAGTACGTCACCTTGGGGAGCTTCAGTGCTATTTGTGAAGAAGGACAGGACCTTGAGGTTATGTATTGACTACCAGGGGTTGAACAACATGACCATCAAGAATAAGTATCCTCTACCGTTAATTGACGAGCTGTTCAACCAGTTGCAAGGGTCCAATTATTATTCCAAACTGGATTTAAGGCAAAGATATTATCAAGTGAGGATAAAGGAGGAGGATATTCCTAAGACAGCCTTCAACATTAGATATGGTCACTACGAGTTTGTAGTGATACCTTTTGGGGTGACAAATGCACCAGCAGTGTTTATGGATTTAATGCATCGAGTTTTCCAACCCTACCTGGACAAGTTCATGGTGGTATTCATCGATGACATATTCATATACTCTAAGAGCCCCGAGGATCATGTAGAACATTTGAAACTAGTATTGAAAAAGCCAAGAGAGCACAAGCTTTATGACAAATTTAGCAAGTGCGAATTTCGGCTAGATAGTGTGTCATTTCTTGGCCATGTGGTAACTAAGGATGGAATCAAGGTGGACCCAGTAAAAGTTGAAGCAATTTCGAACTGGAAGCAACCAGAGAACATCATAGAGATTCGAAGCTTCTTGGGATTGGCCGGCTATTATAGGAGGTTTATTAAAGGGTTCTCAACGCTAGCATCGTCTATGATCTGGCTGTTAAAAAAGGACGTATCCTTTGTCTGGAATGAGAAATGCGAAAAGAGTTTCCAAGAGCTGAAGCGGAGATTAATGACAGCACCCGTGTTGAGTTTGCCAGAGGGAGATAAGCCTTACGCTCTGTATATTGATGCTTCAAAGGAAGGTTTGGGAGCAGTATTGATGCAAGATAGGAAGGTAATCGCCTATGTTTCTTGAAAGTTGAAGCCTCATGAAGTTAACTATCCAACGCATGATTTGGAGCTGGCCGCCATTGTATTTGCTTTGAAGAAATAGCAGCATTACTTGTATGGAGTTGAATATGAAGTGTTTACCAATCACAAGAGCTTGAAATACATCTTCACCCAGAAGGACTTGAATTTGAGGCAGCGGAGATGGATGGAATTTTTGTAAGAATATCGTTGTCCTATCAACTACCACCTTAGGAAGGCTAACGTTGTTGCTGATGCCCTAAGCCGTAAAGTCAAAATGGCCGGCTGAGAGTGTAGGAGATTCAAGTGGTCCAAGAAGTGTTGGATAGAAGGACGGAAGTGCAAGAAGAGAGGATTATTGTTAGCAATATGAGATTAATACTAGATCTAAGGCGGGAAATCATCAAAGCTCAGCAAAGTAATGCAAAATTTTAACTTTTCAAGGACAAAGAGCTTAAACGGCAAGGCAGTGATTTTTTACAGGACGAAGCGGGAGTTCTATATATCCGAGATCGTTTGTGTATACCTAATGAGTACCAGTTGAAGGATAGGATTTTGGAGGAGGCGCATAAAAGTAAGTATGATATTCATCCGAGAGAGGTAAAAATGTATCAAGACCTGAAAAGGGCTTATTGGTGGTCCGAAATGAAGAAGAATGTGGTTAAGTATGTCTCAACGTGTCTGACTTGCCAGAAAGTTAAAGCGGAGCACAAAAAGTCGGTAGGATTGCTATAACCATTACCGATACCTGAATGGAAATAGGAAGAGGTGACCATAGACTTCGTTACCAGACTCCCTATGGCAAGGACCCAGAAGGACGCCATATGGGTAGTGGTAGATAGATTGACCAAGTCAACACATTTCATACCTATAAACGTAGGGGATTCAATGGAGAAGTTAGCTCAAACCTATGTGCAAGGAATAGTCAGATTGCATGGAATGCCTTTGAGTATTGTGTCCGATCGGGACCCGAGATTTACATCCTGATTTTGGGGCAAGTTTCAAGAATCAATGGGTTCTAGTCTAAAGTTTAGTACAATAGTGCATTCGCAAACCAATGATTAGTCAGAAAGGGTTATACAGATATTAGAGGACATATTAAGAGCTTGCATATTGGATTTCGGGGATAACTGGATCGAATGTGTACCATATGTGAAATTGGCTTACAATAATAGCTATCAATCTTCGATTGGAATGGCCACGTATGAGGCATTGTATGGACGTAAATGTTAAGTACATCTATACTAGAGTTGGTCGGAAGATGGCCACATAAGCAAGTCTAGAGAAGTTTGCGTTCAGGAAATGTTGGATAAGGTAAAGATGATCCGAGAAAGGTTGAAGGTAGCCTAGAGCCGATAATAGGTGAAGAGAGTTGGAATTTCAAGTAGGAGACAATGTGTTCTTGAGGTTGACATCGAATAGAGGAATTTTGAAGCATCCAAAAGGTGGAAAACTGAATCCGAGGTATTTGGGACTGTTTCAGATAAAAGAGTGAATTAGACCGGTGGCGTATCGGTTGGATTTGCTAAATGGATTGATTGGGATACACAATGTTTTCCATGTGTCTCAGTTGAAGAAGTACAATGCCAACCCTGGACATGTTTTGAATAATAAACCATTGGTATTACAATCAGACTTCAGCTATATGGAGAAACCCGTGAAAATTTTGGACCGAAGTGTCAAGACTCTTCAGAACAAGCAGATTTCTATGGTGAAGGTGCAGTGGGAACATCATGGCACGCAAGATGCCACATGGGAAATGGAAGAGTGGGTAAAGCGGAAGTATCCTGACCTGAGATAAAGGTGTGCCTAAATTTCGAGACAAAATTATTCTAAGGAGGGAGGATGTGAAATCCCACCAAAAGCCAACCTTAGAGTAAGGGGGATAGGACGCATATCATGTCTTCATGCATAAAAGATACTTTGAATGATTTTATGTGCCTTAGAATTATGGTTTATAGGTTAAAGGGCTTATTTATGCTTGTTGGGTAGAAAGGGTAAAAAGATAATTTTGCTTGAGGTCAAAATAGGAAGATGGCTTGAGGTTTTGATAAGAAGAATATTTGGGTGAGGAAATAAGAACAAGAGTTAGTGTGATTAAGTGGTTAGAGCTTTGTGAATTAATCTCTAAGGTGTTGAGTCCAAATCCCATTACTTAAGTTTTATTCATAATTATCTTAACCATGTTTGAATTTTTTATTTTCTTACATTCCTTAAAGATAGGAATGTTGTCTTAAGGAAGACATGATGGTAATGTCTTGACCATGAGGTCTTGTCCTAAAAATAATTCTAGAAGAATTCTTGTCCTCTTTAATTTTGTTAGCCTTATCCTAACATCTTTGAAATTTAAACTATCCTTAATTCATTAATCCATTTTCAATCCTAAAAATTCTATAGTAAATCCCTAGCATTAGAATTCAAAAATCAGCTCTTGTGGGATAGGGATGGCAAAAAATAGAGAGGACAATTAGGTAGGGATTCCAAGGAAAAGGAAACACCATAGCTACTCCTTTAAACTCCATCTTCATCTTGTTCATGTTTTGGTAAAGGAAAATCTGGAAAAATTTCCAGAATTCTTTCAAGGCTATTTTCGAAAGTTTCAGCCAACTTTCCTACCCAATTTTTGCAAGGGAAACCGACAATTTATATGAGGTTGAAGGCTGGAAATTCAGTGAATTTTCGAACTGCACAACCATCCCAAAACCAGAATTTTGTTTTAGCAATTTAGCTACATTAAACCTAGAATTTGAAGCCACCATTAGAACAACAGAATAGCTGGAACTACCTCTGTTTTTCTTCAAGAGGAAGGCAGGAAAACCACTATTAAATGACCTTCAAACACCCTTAAGAACCAGCTACAAAATCGTGCCAAAGAGAGCAGAAAATTCTGCACAAAAAACATCTCAATTCCAAGTATTCTTGAAGCATTAAATTCCAGAAATTTTCCAGCTTGTCTCCTCAAGGAAAAGGCTGAAATTCTTCACTCAAAACCACTACAATATAGACCTTGTTTAGCCATGGATTGAACATCTTGGCCTCCACACCAACCTTGAATGTTTGGACTCCATGATCATACCTAAAAAAGCTCCAAAGATTACTCTATCCAAAACTTATTCAAACTTCAAACTAAATTACAGATTTTTGTTCCATTATAACACTCTGATAGGGGCTAAATTAGTCATACTTTTCCTAGTTATTTGATGTTCTTTTATAATACATTTTGCACAATAACTAGTCATATTCTTTTATATTTGAGATTTTACCCTTGGAAAGGTGTTTTGTTCATTATTTCAAATTTTTAGAGTGAAACGAAGCAAAAACATCGCAAACCAGAGGAGAGACGGTGCCAGCTAGGGTCCTAAAACAGGCACTGGCCGTGCACTGTTGAAACAAACTTCGAAGCGACGAAAAAATTGTTGAAACAGAGTGGAACAGAACCAAGGCGGCGCCGACTGAGAAGCTGGAACCGGCGCCGACTGTATTCTGGACACGTTGTGCAAAATTCGGAGAAAAATAGGCAAATGAGTGGAAGAGCATAGCACAACCGGTGCCGACTCCAAGAGTTAAGGCAGCTCCGGCTGTACCCTAAAACTAAGGCAGTGCTATGATTTTTCTACGCTATTTTTGGTAATCTGAGAAATTTTAGTATCTTCCAACTTTTACTCGGCCAAGAACTTTGTATCTATAACTTTAGGCACTTCCTAAGCCTATATATAGATGAAAAACACAAGGAAAAGGGGGAGAATTCATGGATCATCACAGAAAATCACTCAATTAAAGGAGGGATTCTTCAAGTTCAAGGAGGGTTGTACAAGAAGGTCTTCAAAGGAAGAAGAATGAGGCTTGTCTATGAGTGCTTTCTTTTACTTTGTTTTCTTTTTCTTGAGCAATGATATGTTAATTATTTTTTTGTAATTCGACATTGTTTAGATATTCATGGTTTTTAGTGTTATTTGATCTTTTGATTCATTGATTGTTCTTCTTGGTATTTAGTTACTTGGGCATATTACAAGATTAATTGGTTGTTTCTTTTCATTAACTTGCTAGACCAAAGAGGTTGATGGTAGTTGCAATTGATTAATTTCATATCTATTAGCTGTTAACTTACTAGACCAAAGAGGTTAATTGCTAAGGATTGAGTAATTAAAAGTAAATTGATGTTTGCCAAACCAAGGATTCATTGATTAATTTCATGTATTAAATTTGCTAGACCAAGGAAATTTAATCAAGGATTGTGCTTAATGCATCTTTTGGATAAATTAGTTGAGACGGACCAAGTGATGGTAATTTATCTAGAAGGTAGTAATTAGTTGAGATAGACCAAGTGATGCTAATTTATCTTAATCCTTCATGGTGCCAAGAGAATGATTGGTCATGATAATGGTTAGGTACTTTGAGATCATGTTTGTCTAAATAATGGTTTGAGTTACATAATTCTACATCCTTGACATGTATATATTTTTAGTTTTCTTTTCTTTTATTTTTCTTTTCTTTTATTTTTCTTTTTATTTATTTTTCACTTTATCGAGTCGGTTAAACAATGAAAGAAATGTGATTAATGTCTACTTGTTCCTAGAGGATCGACACTCGTTAAAACCCTATGCTCGATTAATGATGATGACGCTTGCTCATATGTGTGATTTGGGTTGAACGTTTTAAATTAAACTTGATTGAGAACGTGCTTAGTTTTATATGATTTTTACACCCAAGTCCGAACACATCAAACTCCTATTGCAAGTGATCAAACCAGAAAATCCTTTGCCATTATAAACCATTTTTGGCCAACCTTATGTACTGAACAACCCCTAATTCTTTGAATAAAGCCTATCTAGTTCAGCCATACACCATTGAAGAGCAAGAGACCTTCCATGAACAAACTCCATTAACTAATCTTATACCTCATACAACTCCACCTTTTACTCCATTTGAATTTCAAAAAAATCTGAAAATCTTCTCTCTCATTCTTGATAACTGAAACTCCCTTAAACACTAGGCCATTCGGCCATCACAATTCTAGCAACTATCGAAATTAGTTTTCTCTCAAACTCTCTCAAAGAACACTAAGAACACCAAGAGCACACACTTCTCATCTTCAAGCCTAAACCAATCCTAAACACCTCCAATCACTTCCAAACACTCTAAGTCATCCATATTCAACTTATAATCTTCATTTCTGGCCTTTATAACGCCGAATCATGCAAAGTGGAATTTCCAAATAGATCAAAACCAACTTTTTTGTTGAAGGTTCCAAGAACACCAAAAGGTAAAATAAGAACAACCTTCTTGTTCTTCCTCTTCTACTCAATTTCTAATATTCCTTTCTAGCCTCATTCATCTCTCTCTCTCTCTCTCTCTCTCTCTCTCTCTCTCTCTCTCGGCCGAATTGGTGATGATCAACCATGGCTATTCCCAGACCACTAAAGGCTATCAAGCTCGTGAGGATCTTCACTAACCAAGGAAACCTTCATCAAGCGATCATCCATCAAGTATTTTTCCTTAAATCTTCCATTTTAATTTATGGAATCATGACTCCTAGATGTTTATAGGATGATTGAATAAAGTAGGGGTTGAGTATATGTATGTGGGTGACGGGGATAGAGTAGGACATGAGAGTTGGAATGTATGATTTAGCCTTATGAATTTTTCTTTTGAATCAATATATGCTCATCATGATTAAAGAGATTTACGGATGTTTTCATGCATGATAGATATTATTACACCATTGGTGATTAGGCTTTTATGTTCTTATTTTTCAATAAAGCCATAGATGATGATTATGCCTAGTAGGAGATTAGCCATGTGTTAGTATATGTTGATTCAAGTGCACGTTCATGGATGGATTAGCATATTATTTATTATATGGGAATATGTTCATAGATCTTTTCTAACAATAGGAAATTATGGTAAAAAACTATTTTCTTTGTTAATTCTAAAATTATTTTTATTTGCATTTTTGTTATTAATTAATTAGGATTATTATTCAATTTAATCTATAAAATTCGAAAACAATAGGAAGGTTTGAAATAGAGTATTAATTAAAATATTGATATTTTATTAGTTAAATAAATAAAATCTTTTATTCAAAATAAGAATAAATAATAAAATGTTATATTTAATTAATATCAAATGATCTTGTAGACCATATTAATTAGCCTTACTAAAACTTTTACCTACATCCATAAATATTATTTATATTAAAATTCATTTATTATTTAATAATAAAAATAAGTTAAATTCATTTATTATTAATTTTATTGGTTATTTATTATCTATTAATTAATAATGAAAAATTAAGTGCAATTTATTTATAATAATAATAATAGTATTTAAGTATTACCATTTACCAATATTATTTAGGACTTAGTATTATCCAATATTTAACACCGATTTATTTATTAGCAATAATACTCATAAATTATTATTTGAAACTATAGCTTATTATTATTTATTTTATAATGCTCATTTATTTTAACTTATCAAGCTAGATTTATTTTACTAGTATTAAAGCCTAAGACATTATGGTCATGGTTAGTTGTGGTTGTGACTAGTTGAACTAAAAGTTATTCATTTAAGGCAGATATGGTCTAGATATTGTCTTATACCTTGTGTTTACCCCAAGCGGGGTTAGGTTGACCTTGGAAGATTTTTGAATCTAAGAAGGACAAAAGATCAAGTAAGTTCCTGCATAGAACCATTTGAAGACTAAAGTTATTGTGTGCAGTCGAACTCATTGTATACGAGTATTTGTACTGTAAAGGCAATTATGGACAATTTTCCTTTTTCTTTCAGTCAAGCAAACCATTTAAAACTAACTAAACAATTTCACACCAAATGCTAAACTTTTCTTATAAACTCAACTTTGGCAAGAATTTTAGAAACCATAATTGCTATTTTCAAGTGAATCGTTGTATGGGCTTTTTCCTCCCAAGTGGGACAAACAACGTTGAGTACTCAATAAGGGTAGACTACTAGAACTAGTCTTTGAAGGGTTAGGGTAAGTCTCTCAGTAGGTTACCACCTCTGAGGGGTGAGTCCTTCTCGGAAAGGATGCCAGTCCTGTAGGTTATACTGGTCCAAGCTAGCAAGTTCAATCGAGTGGACTGTGTGTTTTTGGAGTGGACAACCGGTATGTTTGGGTGTAGAGATGGAGGAGTATCTCACCCGATAGGCTGTACCCTACCTTGTGTCAATAAGCTCAACGTGTGGCATTTTGATCGTTACATTGTCATGGTGCGCAAAGTGTGGTGCCATAGATACCTCTTTTGAGTGGTTGTATTTATTATGCACATGTATGTTTGGAAAGCAAAACACCACTCTTCATTTGTGAAATTTATTTGAGACTTGCCAACACTTTCTTTTATGAAACATTTACAACTGGCATACATGAACTGTTTTACCTTAAACACTCGAAACACACACGGGCTTATTGAGATTTTTATCTCACCACCTTTTATACCATATTTTCAGGTCAATCCTGCTGTGAAGGTTATTAGCTAGAGAATTGCCTATGTTTTGAAGACCCGTTGTTATTTTTCCTATGTATTTCTTTTGAGAGACAGTAGTTGACATTTATTTTTGATCTTGTTCATGTATTGCTTGGGTTGTAATAAGTTTAATTTTAATTTATTTATTTTATTTATTTTGTGTGTCTTAGTTATAAAGACCCCTTGTCCTATAGACGGGGCGACATCCCTAGCCCTAATGGGGGCAGAGGTAGTGGGGTGTTACAAATTATCTTTTTTGGACCTCATTAATTACCCAAGACTAATTAATTAATTCTTATTGGACTCTTAATATATTCAACATATATCAGCCTAATTAATTAATTTTTTCCAACCCAATTCTCTTAATTAATTAATTGTCTTTTATGGGCCTTATCAAAACCCAAGACTAATTAATTAATTCTAATTGGACATTTAGAATAATTTTTTCCCCCTTCCAAATAGTTATCCATTAAGCCTAGATTGTGTCTAAACAGTATTAAGGTAACTTGAACTACTCTAGGGACCAAGAGACATATTATTTATGACTACTAAAATGACTAAAATATCCTTACTATTAAATAGCCACAGTTTATCATTTTAAATATTTTCATTTATTACCATATGAAAATATTGACCCCAAGAATAATATTGCTTAAAGCAATGTCTCCGATTTACAGGTAAAATGATGAAAATACCCCTCTATATAACACCCATTAATGAAACAGGATAAATGTTCTAACACACATCTCAAAGATATCTACCATCCTTAAATCTCTAGTCCGATAATCCATGACTCATTTGAATATACTTACTTACCATTGGAAGCTACCCCAAAAGCACAAATTCTAGAATCATGTTCCCAGGACCCTGGATTATTTAGGTTATCTTGGACAATCATAAAGGGGTGATTAAACCTCACTAAATGAAGCATAAAAACTCTTTTGCATTAGTCCGTCTTAACTGATTGGAGTAATACACCTAACATACAAGGATATTAATCTCACAAAAGAAATCTCACCCAACATATATCAAAGTATAAAACCCTAGCTTCGCCAGACCACTAACTCATACTCAAGTATGAAGGTATCCGTTCATGCTATAACAGTAATAGTCTTATCTCTACAATTATAGTACATTAAGAGAGACCACTATTGGTCCAATTCTACGTATTCGAAATATACTTATGCCTATGATGTGAGTGAACTACTTACTGATTCAAGATCAACCATTCCTCATTAGAAATCATGGCATAATAGTCCTATCTTGATGAAATGCCCAGTTCCATCAAACGACTAAGAACTAAATTTTATTTGCCCGACAAGTACTCATGGTCTATACCTTACTGTGAAAAGCGACTCAACACATAGACCATTACTTGTCATACTTGGACCTTTAAACGTGCAATAATATAAGAAGCAAACTGAATTGAATGAATAAACATCTTATAGCAATATGTTGATACAGAATACATAATCTTTGAGGGCATACTTTCCAACAGGAATAGCCCATAAGTCCTAATTAATTTTGGGTTCAGAAAATGGTCTCGGTTAAAGTGGATGTTGTTTTATTCAGGAAGTCTAATTTATTATTGAACTAGAATAAAATAAAAGGCCAAGAAAAATTAAATTTATTATTTGATTTAATTGGGTAATTAATTATTCAGGGCCAGAGCACCGATTGAATAATTAAAAAAATTAACCTGGGCCTAAACTAGATAAAAAGGATTGAACAATTATCTTGGTCTATTTAGACTCATTAATTATTTATTAGGCTATATTTATAGGTCCAAAAAATAAATAATTAAGGTTTATTATTTATGGACTCATTAAGTCTAAGAATAAATAATAATAATTTCTGACCTAATATAACCGGGGCCGATTTTTTTTTTTTTTTTTTCACAGAATAGAAGTGTTTAGTTTTTAACCCCAGCTAAATATCTTCTATAAAAAGTTATCTTGATAACATCCAGGTGTTTTTTAAAATATGGGAATCCCAGTAGTTTGGTTATCAGATGAGCCGTGTGTGATTAGTTCATACTACTGTGAAAAAAAAGAACCAGGTGTGTGACATACTTTCTCTCAATCTCTTCTCTTCTTGATACGGCTAATCTTGATAGTAGTGTGTCAAGAGCACTAGACTGATCCCTCACCTGAATTGCTTTCGCTTGTAGTATTTAGGCTGAGAAATATTTTGAGAACCGGAGAGCTTTAGCGTTCATGCAAGCGTGGAGAAGTAGACGACTTACAGGATTATCACCTTCGGCTTCCACGAGTGAACTGAGAGTTGTTATTTCAACACCAATTCCTTTGGCTCAGTATAAACAAGAGATCAAATTAAAGTGCAAAGGTATTAAAAAATTCTTCCGTTGTGCCTTGCTATTCTCGATTTTTCCATGCTTCTCTGTTGTGTGTTTTGCCATTTACGCTTCATCATAGAACAACACTTAGCTTGCACAACCCATCTCATGAAGACCTCTTGTTCTCTCGACCACTCACAAAGTAGCATATGTCTTCCGTACATCCAATCACCAAATTCCACCTAACTTCTCAATTCACCAATTCTCCTGATAACATATGGTCCAATCATTTTAGACGACTTTATTTCTTGTAACTAATTACTAAAGGCCATTTGTTTTCTTGTAACAAATCATATAGTACCACTTGGTTCTTCACAACCAATCATATAATACCATACAAAATTTCCTTTTATTTAATTCCATTTCAACTATGATTACCTGCACTTAATTTACCAAAATCACCACAGATAAAGGTACTATTTATCCCAATCAAGAAAACCTTTTATTTTACCAATGAAATCTAAACATTTTACTGAACTCAATGATGGGGACGAAAATTCTCAAATTCTTTCTCAATCCTTCTCAATTTGTGGTCAACATTCCAATTACGGTAAAAAATATTGCACCCTGAAAACTTACTTTATACCAAAAACATCCATCTCATTGCCCTGATCAACTTTTGTTCTGAGCTTACACCTAAATTCTTACTCTATACCAAGTAGTCGTTATTTGAAATACAAAAGTACGGGTAGAACAATTTCAAAATTCTAATTGTGTCCTTGAATATTTTTATCGTACCAAAATGTTCAGTTCATTAAATTGATTATTTCTTGTTCTAAGCCTTCATACAAATACTCATTCTATATAAAATAGTCACTAGTCAAAGTGTACCAGGGAGGGATGTTACAAAGTCAGTGGTGACGTAAAGGGCGCAACTCTCATAATAAATGGCATTAGTAATTCCCCAATCCTAAAAAATCTGCTAATCTTCATGTTGTTCGCGAGCTATATTGGTTCCCAAATTTCCTAGTTGAAAACGAGCACTCAAGCCTTCGTGGAGGCATTGAGTTGTTATCCCTATTAACTCAACCTATGTTACTCAATTAGTTGAACATGGCGATAGAGTGTAGTTTCCTTGTTTAAGCCAAAGTAGTCTTGAACAACTCTCTCTCGAATGCGTAGAATCTCCAAATTTGAAGCATTTTTTGCTCAATTTCTAAATTCTTTTCCTATTTTCCTTCCTCCCACAATAATAACAAGTTATCAATTTTGGAGTTGCTTCTGCCGGAGTAGTCCTTGCTTACTTTCACTTATTCTTTCATTATTTCTCTTCCGATCTTTTAGCGTAGAATTTTCGTGTCTTTGGTATCATTTCTGAAGTCATTCTACCTAAGTCTTCATTCTCCATTTGTATAGTTGCTTCTTTTGTAGTAGTACACCTTGTAGATAGTTTCCCCTTCCTATAATCATTTACTTCTCTTAATTCTATTCCTAAATGATATCCAAATTCCCCATGATGAAGTATTCCTCAATCCAATTACTTTAACCCAAAATAACAATATAAATATACCGTGTACTAAAAATAAGTAAATCTATACAGCATGCTCAATCAGATAAAACACACATTCACATAGCATATACCATACACAATCATAGGAGCATTTTGGATAATATTCATATTATATACACATAATTAGCAAGTGATGTATAAATTTTAGGTGTAAAGAAATCATTAAATTTAAATCCATCACTTAGTCAAGTTTTAATTAAAATATTAATCCCAAAATACATATACGACCAAGTATACTGATCGCAAGCATAGTATAGGGAATTAACGAGTATCGATCCTCAAAGGATTAAGTACACACTAATCACTTTCCATTCGTTATTTAACCGACACAATAAAGTAATAAAATAATAAAAAGAAAAAAATATTTATAACTTAAGGATGTAGGAATATGCAATTTAGATAACTATCCTAGAATATATGACAATGAATCATTTAGCAACTATCTCAATTAGTCATCATCTTGGCATTATGAAGGAATATAAAATAAAATTCAATCGTTTTCCAAGTCATGAATCCACTTACATAGACTCTACTTCTTTCCCAATCCATGAAATCACTATCTCTTGATTAAATTAGAAGATTACCCAATCAAACCAACATTACCAAAAGATGCATTAAACTCAATTCTTCATAATTTATTTCTATACTCTAGGTGATAATAAATATGAAATCAGTCAATAACCCTATACACTAGGTGAAATCAACTAGTCTTTGATTACTTCGGTTCTTTATCTTAACTTCGTTTTCCAAGTCCATTAAGAAATAAAAAATATGTAGAATTGATTGAATTAAACTCAATCTAACTTTGTTTTCCAAGTCCATTAGATATAAATTTAATTCCATCAACCTATCAAATAAAATCAAGTAACCAAACACTAAGAATAATAGAAAAATTAATCAAATAGCTAAATTAATCCAACAACCATGAATATATCATTATTCTAGAAAAAGATTACAAAGGTAAAAGAAAGAACTCATAGACAACCCTTCTTCTCTATTTGGAAACCTTCTTAAATAATCCTCCTTAAATGGTGAATCTCTTCTTCTTTGAGTGATTGGAAGTTTAATTCTTGGATTCTCTCATTTATATTTTGTTTTTCTTGTTTAAATAAGCTTTTTTGAAGCTAAAATTCATTGCTTGAGAAGTTTTGGCAAAGTAGGATTCAAAAAATACCAAAATCTTTTGGACGATACCAAATTCGTGCACAAAATCGCGTGTGTCCAGATCAGACCTAGTGCCAGGTCCCTTTGACCTACCTGGCACCAGGTGAATTCTATTTTGCTCCTGAACATTTCTCTATTTTCTCTATTTTCCCAAATTGGACCTGGCGCTTGGTGCAGTTGCCAGACCTAGCGCCAGGTGCAAGCTGGAAATTTTCACTTTTTGCTCGAAATCCACTCAATTCTGCACAAATTTGGTCAAAAATATTTTTTACAAGTAAAATGTCAAATAGGAAGAAATATGCCTAATTATTAAATCAAAAATATCTCAAATTAGTCTCAAATAACTAGGAAGATAGTGATGAATTTAGTCCCTATCACGTACCCTCACACTTGAACTTTTGCTTATCCTCAAGCAAAGCACTTAAATCAAGAAAATAATCAAGAAAACACAAGCTTTTTATCATTCTAAAAATTTTGAAACATAACAACGATTATAAATTCCCTTCAAACTTTAGATAAAACTCTTGTCATTCATCAAACCCTTTGAAAACAATTAAAACTTTGAGGTATTTGATGAGACACCACAAAACTCTTGAAGTTAAATTAGACAAGTTTATACTCAGTCTAAAAAAATTATTTCACCCTTCAAGCACAAATATAGATAACATGAATCAAACAAGTTAAGTTATCTACCAACTCAAGCATTATAAATCTAAAAATTGTACAACTCAAGTCATGATGTAAGGAAAGTACTAAAAAATTTTTCCTCTCGATTTTTTTCAGTGACTAAAAGAATTGATAGCCTCAAACGCATGGATTTCTCTTCATGCACCGTATTAGCCCCCTTTTAGTCACCACTTATCATGTTTTCAACATTTTCCCTCTCTTTTGCTTTTGGGAATTAATAGCCTCAAGAAAGTGGATTTCTCTTCACTATCTGTATTATGTAACACCCTATATTTTCATAATGTAGTGGAATGTAACTTTATGGGATGTCGCCCCATCTGATTGCTTAGATAAGGGGTCTTTATAACAAACTTCACTCAATAGGCAGCAAAAATTTTTCCAATATAGAAAAGAACAAGAATTTGGCTTCTAATACATACACTCAAGGGTATAATAGGTCCAAGATGTAGCATGAGCCTCTAAAAGTCCACCGTACTTTCATTACGTCTTTGATCCTAAATTTTTCAAAAGAGACAACACACGTGTAAGCGTAAAGCTTAGTGAATCCCGTGTGTGCTAGTGTTTTTAGCTAAAAGGATCTCATGAAGAATAATCTCAACATAAGCTCACTCAGAAATTCTCATGAGAGAACATTCTCAAACAAATATTCAAGGATTTCTAGTGAAAACATGCTGGTTCAAGTATTCAGGAATTTTAGTATAAGATATTCTAATTCAAGTATTCAAGTATTCAAATATTCAAGTATAGTTAGTGCTTACGCCAAGTAGTCAAGTCAATGCTTACGCCAAGTATTCAAGTTAGAGTATACGCCAAGTAGTCAAGTTAGTGCATATGTCAAGTATTTAGGTTAGTGTATATGCCAAGTATTCAAGTTAGTGTATACGCCAAGTATTCAAGTTAGTGCATATGCTAAGTATTCAGGTTAGTGCTTATGCTAAGTAGTTAAGTTAGTGCATATGTCAAGTATTCAAGTTAATGCATGCGCCAAGTAATCAAGTTAGTCATGTATTGGATTCAAGGATTGACAAGTTTAGGAAATAAAGAATTTAAGATTCATATGGTTCATCATGTTTCCAAATCCATATAGAAAGCTCACACTTGAGTACACTAAGAAAACATTTTCCATATTAGGAAAACACTTTACCAAAATCGGGATTTAGAAATTGAAAAGATCACACGAGATATTTCATATTCAAGATATTCAAGGAATCGAATACTTGATAGTGCTTTCAAACTGATGTGGAATATTCATCTCATAATATATCAAGAGAGCACATGATCGTTTTAGGAAACACTTAGCTAAAACAAGATTTAAAAAGCAGTAGAACTCACTTTGTGTCCTTCGTTATATTGTGTTTGTAATCCTTAAGCCTTTGCGAGACCTTTAAAGTAGATAACCTACATCATTTATCATTCCACACTTCCTTTAGCATTCCAAGATTTACAACCAATACATATCGCTAATTACATGTGGCTAAAGAAATTACCAAATTTCCTATTTCTTCATTTCATACCAATATGGAATATACTTCTTGACGTCACTCAATTCCTTTTCATTACTCTTTTCTACAAACCTATTTTCAAAGCTTTCACATGAATCCTTAATCCTTCATACCTTTAATAGCTCACATGAAATAAATTCATAGCTTTACTTTCTTAAACCAAAATTCTGTATTTTTCTCACCTTGGCACACCTTAATATTCTTGTCACAACTTTTGATTCACAAGTCCGATTGATGCCAAAATAATTCCAAAATGTCCTCAAAAACTTCCTTGATTATTTTAGATTCACAAAATACTCATCTCCCTTTTCATTTCATTTAGTTCTGTCCATAATATCTCAGCACTTCAATCCCATAACTAAAATGACAACCTTTGGAATTTATATCATAAATTTTTATTCACAACTCCAAATCATGTAAAACTGGTCCCAAAATTATCCTAAGACATTTTGATACAAGTTTCAGATCATGGAGTTCCAAAACAACCAGCCATATTTATTCAGTTTATTACTTCTTCAGAGCTGCCCGAAATTCTTCCGAAACAGAATTTCTATTTTGTTCGTTTCCTTCACTTAATCCATTCTCTTTTCCTTCACTTATTCAGTTAATTTCTTTGAGCCATAAAAGAAATTAGTATAATTAACCCTATGTGTTCATGCACGATTTAAGTAGAAGGTCTTACCTCCTCGCCTTGTTTTGGTTGCCATCTCTAGAATAAAATAATTCTACTCCTATCTAACCTATATAAACTAATTACATAATTTCCTAAAGAGAGAAAACCTCGAGTTACATTCGAGGGGAGTTAGATGAGAAAAGAATTACACAAGAATTCTAAAGAAGGCAGGACACGCAGGCCCTATTTCATAAAAACCAAAACTGTAAAATGCATGAACAGATATAATTAGTTTTAGTCCATAACCATCCACCATGCCATTGACTATGCTTAAACAAAATAAACATATACTTTTATTATTCCAAAATCACTATTTTTGAAAAAATAAAACAAACTCTAAAATCACCACTTTAGAGAATACATCAATTTTAGATTTTCAAAATCATTATTTTGAAGAACAAAATTGATTGTCTCAAAACTAATTTTGAGAAAATACTTTTGGGTCCCGTTTCTCATCAAATGAGATTTTCTCTTCCAAAATTCTGTTCCGGATATTTTTTTTTTTTTTTAAATACTAGAGGTTGCAAATAGAGCAGAACCGGCGCCGGTTTGGAAGCTAGAGCTGGCGCCGGCTCTGTTCTGTTTTCCAAAAAAAATTTTATCTTCCAAAAACGATTTTCAGACATCGCGAACGGAATGGAACCGGCGCCGGCTTGGAGGCTGGCGCCGGCGCCGCCTGTGTTATGCAACAATGGTGGCGATTTTCAAAAAATTCCAAAAACAATTTCTGGTGCTTTCTTCTTCTGCAAATTTTCAGTGAGAACAATTCTCAGTAGTATTTTCTGTTTTGAAGCTCTAAACAACAACTAATTTATTAGTTTAAACAAAATCAAAACGGCAAATTAAGATGAAACGGAGGGCAACATCCATGTTGCAAGAAAACGTTTTTCTTGCAGAAATTTTCAGCACCAAAGAAAGCATCTTTTTGAAATACGCTGTGACTTTTAAACAATCATATTGTGTTACGGACCCAACACATAAAGATCAAAACGATTTCAACTCGAGTGAAAATGATTTTCACGGCAAACAAAGACAAACACGAAAACAATTTTTCATGCCAAAACAATGTCCGTAGACCACACCTAGCATGGCTCTGATACCACTGTTGGGTATCTCAGGCTCGTATCCCATATGGCGCAGCGAAAAATAAATCGAGATACCCTTCCAAGACTCTTCTATGTGTGGAAAACAAGACATAACGACAATAAAGGCAACAGCTTTTACCTTTGGGTGATCGTGCGAAGAACAAAATTTTCTTCTTCAAGTTGAGGCACGATCTAGCAATCCTCATGATCAACCTCCACGTGAGTTGAACGTCTACCCACTATAATTACAGTGTATGATTATCTCTAATAGTAATCCACACAGAGGAATACTCAAGCATGTAACTTTCTGTGCTAGTAGAAATTTTAAGTGGCGGCTAGGGTTCCTCTTCAAGATCAAATCGAGAGAGAAAAAGAAGAAGAAGACAAGGTTTAGGTGGCTGTTGTTTTCTCACGTGAAATCACCCTTGGGGTTTTTCGGTTATATCATCATAAAAATCGAAAAATCACTGAAAATCTGGAATTCTAAAACAATTAGAGTTCCCTAATTGTAATTGTAAACATTAAGTTCTCACAATTACAACTTGTACCACAAATTATAACTAATTATAATTTGTCCACAACAACTTCTCTTTCTCTCAATTAACCCCACAATTTTATCAAATAATATCTTGAGTATATAATCCTCTATTGTGTGTGACCTATTAGGTATCCCAGTCAATTGGTAGAGAATATGAATTAATCCAAACGTCTTTGATATTAATAATCCATAATTAATCCTATTAATTCTAATCAGGATTGGTTTATTAATTCATCAATTACTAAACCCATATTCCCATATCATGAGCAGTATCTAGCAACACATCCTGACCACCCCAAGAGTCCAGGAAGTCAAGTGGCTTGACATGAACCCTTCAATAACAAACTTCAGTGCAATTAACTCCTTTCACCATACAATATCTCATTCAATTTAGAGTAGGAATTAGTGCCAACTCCCTCCAGAATTAATTCTGGCCCGAATACAATGGTACTTGTACCAAGAATCCACTACTCTAGATGTGTATCAATTGGAACTGTTTCCAATACACAATCGCCTTGGCCAAGGACTTTCCGAGTAGTAATTCCTACAAGTAGTCGTGAGATATTCGCCCCTACTATTAGGAGTGGTGAATCCTTTATTGACCCTCTCAACTACTTTCGTTTACCTCACAATGTACCCAATATCCATCCCATAGGCGGCTCTCAATCGAGCTCCAGAGATTGGAATCAAAGTACAAAGCTCAGCAAACAAAGTACCTTAGAGATCTCAAGTCTAAGGATACTTGCACATTTGCTATATTGAGATTATATCACTGGCACTAAATAGTTATCCATGTGGTTATCTCACAGCTAGGTCATCTAATGAACTTGTTCCATTAACAAGCATACATGTGTTAACTTTGAGTATCTCAATACTCACAGTTATGAGAACCACCGCCTGATCAAATCAGGAAGTCTAATGCATGCTAGTCTTAATGCATCAATGATGTCCTGTCTCATTAATACTATGACTAGGGACTATTTAAGTACTAACACCATCCAGTGTAGTAGGAATCTCATATCATGATCTCTATCATGATTTTCTTAACACAGTGTTGTACTAGGGACTTTATCGAACAGTTATATTACTTAAAGTAAACAAAATGAAACTGTAAGATAAATAATGCCTTTTATTAAAATAAAATGTGTCATATGCAATGTACAAGTGATTGCCTCTAGGGCGCAACACTAACAGCGCTGCCTTGGCTCTCAGAGCCGGCGCCAGTTGTGTTCTGCTTCTCTACTCGTTCGCCGATTTTTCTCCGAATTTCACATAATGAAGACCAGAATGCAGCCGGCGCCGATTCCCCTCTGTTCCGCTCTGTTTTGACAAATTTTCATCGTTTTGAAGTTCGTGCAATCCAGTGCAGGGCCGGTGCCAGTTGTAGGAGTCTAGATGGCGCCGCTTCTCCTCTATTCTGCGATGTTTTTGTTTCTTTTTACCCTAAAAATCTAAAATAATGAACAAAATACCTTTCTAAGAGTAAAATCTTAAATATGAAGGAATACAACTAGTTATTAAACAAAATGTATCACAAAAGAACCTCAAATGACTAGGAAAAATATGACTAATTTAGACCCTATCAGCAAAAGAGAGCTAATCAGATGGCACCAAAATGAATATGGGTATAACCTTGTAGTCACTATTGCCGGACTAACTCGGGAGAAAGATAAAATGTGAAAGGTTGTTCCTTAGAAGAAGCTAGAATAATGTGTTTATCCGTGTCAGAGGATTGAATGTATTCCTTACCGCCCTTTGGAGTATGGATAATTAAAGGCTTAAAAGAATGTAAAAGGGAGAACGAGGGTTTAGTATAGGCAGAATATGGGTTAATCTCAGGAAGAGTAATAGGATCCACTGTTTCAGGCCATAAATCAACTTCATAAAGAGAATCAAGGCGAGAAGAAAGACTTCTTCAAGTGGATGAGCTTAAGGTTAATTCAGAGAAAGATATGGTAGTTGAAGGTTTGCCTCATTCAAAATGTATACTTCACTGGCTCTGATACCAAAAAGGAAACTTAGATGCCAATTTGCAACTAATGCAAAAGTGTTAAGAGGACCTAGAGACAATAGCATTCATATTGATAGTAATAGAACTATAGAAGGTAATTGGAGCAAATAAGGGCTATTGATCAAGCTAACACAAGGACTCTGAACTATTATCTAAAATTCTTGTTGTTTTTTAATATAAAGGCCTACACCTAAGCTTTACCCAATAGATCATAGACCTTTAGAGTAATGTAATGAAAGAAACAAAAGGAAGGGAGAAAAGTTCAAAAATCCAAAGAGGAATGTAAATATAACTGGATAAATTAACTGAAGAGTTTATTGCATACAAATAAAAAGAACTCATTTTATATGAGGAGTTTGTTACAATCAACACAACTATAGGACATATGGTTTGACAAATCCATGTGAAAAAAGTAGAAACATAGACATAGTACAACTAAAAGAACATAAATAATACACAAGACCATGTGATTACAAAGGATAACAATAGAAAAGAGGCCACGTGAGGAGGGCCAAAGTGCACGTGAAATTCTAAAAAACTGGAGTCGTATGTGAAATTCTGAAAAGTTGAGATGTTGGATGACCAAAAGTTGGTCAATATCAATGTCGCATCTGCTAAAGGAATCTAAGGAGACTAAAGCTGCGGAGTCTGGATCTGTCAGATTCATCTGTTCAATATGGTCTGATGCTATTAGCGTGCTCTCCATTTTTTCTGTTCAGCTTTTGCTAAGGTTACTTCAAGGGATATTTGTCATTTAGACTTTATGTTTGGCATCTGGGAAGGGTTAGGTACACCGATAGAAGTAGTATTTAGCGGGCTAAGTGAGAAATTACCAAGATCCTATAGATCTTGAGAATCTTGCCATGTGCTGTCATAAAGAGCTTTAGCTCGGTGAATATTTTATGCATAGTAGGGATGAGTGTAGTGCCAAAAATTCCAATTTCCACTTTCTAGCTAAATTTCTTGTGGATGATTTTATTTTCTTGGAAAAGGAAACGTTGAGCCTCATTATAGTCGTATCTAGCTGTAAGAGAGAGATTGAGAAAAGCTAGTACAAGGAAGAAAGAAGAATGGGTAAGATTTTGGTCTAGAAAAGATATACTAGTTGGTAAAATTTGTGCACAACATAATTGGAGTTTTGTGCAAAATACTTTAACTATTAGCTTATGGGTTTAAACCAAGATAAGAATATTTGTAGATTAGGATGCACGACTTCTTTGAAAATTTCACAACATAATTGGATAAGGATAAGGAAGTGCTACCAAAGACACCAAAAAAATCATAATAATTCTTCTAGAAAATAACCTAGTTTGGCCACAAATATTTGACATAATAGATATTTGGTGTATATGCCAAAAGGTAGCAATATGGAGTCTCCATGTAACTCTAGAACTTTAAGTTCATAATAGAGTCATTGCTATTATATGATATCAGGAGTTTATGGATGAGGAAGGCTAAGGAACTTAGGAAGGCTGTTAAGTGGAGAAGAAGGATGAAACATAGCTACTGTAGGCAAAGGCTATGGTTTGAAAGTATCAAGTCGGGTGAGAAAATCAGCTAGAATATTCTCTATTCTTTTAATGTGTTTGGAATCACAAGAATATTGGGAAAACCAAGTGGCCTATCTAAACAATGTGGGATTTGGGATTTGTCTTTGTTTGAACTGGAGAATCTTGGGAAAAGCCCTCATATCCCCTTCCTCTAAAAAGTGAGGGCCAATAAGAAGGAAATTAATTTTTTTGATAGCATTCTTTACCACAGGGATTTATTTGAAAGTGGAATAATAGTGTTGTTCTAATGGCTTGAAACATCCACTTGCATAAGCACACAGTCGACATTAGTCATCAAGTTCTTTGAGAAGAATAGCACCCCAGTATTTGTCACTTGCGTTAGTCTACAAAATCCCTTTTCCATAAGAAGGGATATGGAAGGGTGGTAGCTATTCGATAATGGTCTTAAGTTGTTGGACTGCCTTTGTTTTTCGGGTCCCCAGGGAGTGGATGCTTACATAGCAACATATTGAGAGGATTTGAGAATGTGGCAGCATATGGAACAAAGTCTCGAACACAATTAACTACGCTAAGTGTTGTGTAAATTTCGGGTGTATAAAAATCATACAATTCTAAATCTATCCCTAACTAAGTTTAATTAAAACATTAATCCCTAAATTATACATATGAGTAAGTATACTCATTGCAAGCATAGTATAAGAAATTAATGAGTATCGATCCTCAAGGAACAACTACCATTAATTACTTTTCATTCATTGTTTAACCGATCTTATAAAATGATAAGAGAAATAAATAGAAGAAAGTAAAGAAAAATATATACAACTCAAGGATGAATGAATATGCAATCTAGACAAATATTCTTGAAGACACGACAATGAATTACTTAACAATAATCACAATTAATTATTATCTTGATATCATGAAGGAATTCAAATAGACCCATTTCGTTTGCAATCCATGTAATCACTACCCTTTAGCTAAAGTAGTGAACATATTCTGTCCTAACCAATTTATCCAAAAGATTCATTAAAATCAATCATCACATAAATCCCTATATTCTAGGTGATTTAAAGTATGAAATTAGCGAATAACCCCATGTTCTAGCAATAATAAACTAATCTTTGATTACTAAGTTCTAGACACTTAACCCCTTTTGCAAGCAAGTTAAGAGATAACAAATATGAAATTAATTAAATTGAAACTACTATCAACCTCTTTTGCAAGCAAGTCAACAAGAAGAATCAATCAATCAATTTCTTAATTAAAACAACCAATCAAATACCAAGAATAATAATCAATTGATCAAAAGATTAAATTAACTAAGAAATCATGAATCCTAAAACAATGTCAAATTATAATGAAAACATTGATAATTTGTACTAGAAAAAGAAAACAAAGGAAAGAGATAGGTACTCATAGATAAGCCCTTCAACTTCTAATAAAAACTCCTCTAAAATCAATGCTCCTTGAGTGATAAATTTCTTCAAAGAAAATATTACATGGTGCGCTCTAAATATATTTCTAATTCTCCATATTGTGTACACCTTACTCCTATGTTAATGGCCTTTATTTATAGGCATACAAACTTCCTAAAAATCCAAAACAGAGAAGAAGTAATTTCCTAATAGGCTTCTAAATTCTAAACAAATCCACCAACTTAAATTAGCTGTGCATAAGTTGAGTTTTGCTTTGGTGAACTTGAAGCCACTGAAAAACAATGGAAGAATTTGAGCCAGTGAAGTTGAGCTGTCCTTTCGTTGAAGCTACTGAAGCCTTCAAGTCACAAAAATCAAATGAAGGTTAAGCCATAGAATTGATAAAGACTCCCGAGCTGCATAGCCAAACTTCCAAGACAAGCCGCGAACCATTTCCTTTCTTTCTTTTTACCGAGCCGATAAAAGCCTCCCGAGCCCTCTAGCCATTTCTGCGTTGTCTTCTTTTATGAGCCACGGCTTCTTTGTGTTGGAGCTGGCTGCAGGACAGGTGCATCCTCCTACAACACATGTTATTTTTGGTATGCCATCAGCCATTGATCCACCCATGGCTGTGTGCTTTGTTTTAGTCCTAGTTTTCTCTGTTTTTTTGTTATTTTTCCAGACTTGGCCCGACACCGGGTTAGTCTTCTTAGGCTGGTGCCAGGTCTTCACTGGAATTCTTCAATTAAACACCAAATTCACCTATTTTCACATAAAATCATAGAAAAACATTTTGGACAAGTGAAATATCAAACAAGAAGGAATATGACTAGTTATTATATCAAAAGTATCACAAAAATATCCTCCAATAACTAGAAAAATATATATAAATTTAGGCTCTATCATATTCCCACACACTTGAATCTTTGCTTGTTCCCAAGAAAAGTATTTAAGATAAAGCACACAAAACAAATTAGCTCTTCTCAAATTCATCCACAACAAAGTCATAATTTCTTTTCCAACCTTAGATATAAATTTGTCATTCATGTAACCCTTTAAAAACCTTTGTAAACTCATGCATTAAATCAAACATGTCAAGACCCTCAAAATTAAGTTGAAAAAGTTTATATTTTAGTCTAAGAAAATTATTTCACCCATCAAACTAAGACATAGATAACACAAATCATATAAGTCAAGTTGTTTAACCAATTCAAAATGTATAGAATCGAATTTGCACAACTTTAAGTAGCAAAATAAGGAGACACTCATTTTTTTTTTTTCAATATGACTTAAGGAATTAGCCTCAAGAAAGTCGATTTCTCTTAACTAACCATAATGGCTCCTTTTTGTCATCAACATTGCTTTTTGCCTTCAGGATAGCCTCAAAAGAGTGCACCGAACAATACTTGGTACTTCACTCCATATTGGCCCCCTTTTTAGCAGAAACTTTTCTCTCTTTTTTATTTATATATTTTAAGCTAGATAAGCATTTGTTTTCCAAATAAAACAAGCATTTTCTTTTTAAAAAAATAAACAAATCTTTCCACTCATTTTTTTCAACTCACCAAAAGAAAATTGCACTCTTTTTTCCAATTCTCACTGGCCTTATTCACAACTCCAAGTTAAACAAATTTAGAAAACTATGAATCAAGAATTAATCAATAACGTTTCTCATATTTCATCACATCATCCATATCTAAACAAGAAGAGTAAAATAAAATTCAAATACTAAAATATAACCAAGATTAATTAAATTGCCAAGACTTAACATATTCAGCTTAATACAAAATTTTACCTAAATTCATAGCTAAAGTGAAAGAGAAATCCATAACCTTATCATAGGCAAAAACAATATCGTACCAATTTTAAAATCCAATTTACCCCAAAGTCTTAAGAAAATCCATTCAATCTTAAAAAGACGCACTTGAGAAAGTATTAAATCTCCTTCCCCCCGCCCCCCAACTTAAATTAGACATTATTAGACATTATCCTTAATGGCCTAAAATAGCACAATAAAACATAACTAAGGGACCAAAAAATGTAAAGAGGGAAAAGAGAATAGTACTCCCCAAGGCAAATTAGCTCCAAAAAAGAGAAGTTCTTCTTTCAAAAAGTCGAAAGAAGTAGTATCATCAACATAGAAGTTAAGAAACCTACAAAAAGAAAAACAAACACACAAAGTAAAAGCATAAAAAGGAATTGAAAGAAAATAAAATAAAAACACACTAAAAATCAAAGAAAAATAAAAATAGAAAGTCAAACTATTTAAGAATGCCTGAAGGAAAGCCTCTAGATGGGCCTCTAAATTGTCCTTGACGGGCAGAGAAACAAGGGAGCATACTTCAATGGGGAAAAACAGGGGGGGAAAAAAAAAGCCTTAAAGGCCGCACGGAAGCGTAAAGATCATACCTTTGCACGCTTTAAACCTACTAGGTTGAGTAGGAGTGGATTGAACGATAGGAATTGCTTCGCCTTGCCCACTTGAAGAAGCTTCCGGTGGATAACCCGCTAGCCTCCTACTTCGCCTTGTTTGCAGGAACGCCAAGCTTTTTAGCTCTCAGAATATGCCACTAGCCAACTTCTAGTCAGTGAATACAATAGTGAAGAAGAACGGTCTCAAGTCTCCTTGGTTCTCTTGCTATTGGTTAGCAAAGCTCCAAGGAGGAAAACAGAGGGTGAGGAGACATGAGAGAGAGAGAGCTGCGTGCGAGCCTCTAGTTGTTAGGGAGATTAGGGTTTTTTCTATCCCAGAGTCTTGTTTATTGTTAGCCAAAACTAGGTCTCCAATTATCTGATAAACATATCCCCGGGATATCAAATTTCAAACATCCGGATGTTATCCTGAGAATAAGTTTGGCTAAACCCTAAACTCATCTGAACCGTATCTAGAGAAAAACCCTACAGTCCAAGCTATTAGGCCGAAATAATTTTATTATTTTTCTTGGACCCAAAAGACCCAAAATAATAAACATTAATTATTTATTTTCTGGGCTTATAGAAATAACTCAATAAATAATTAATGAGTCCAAATAAACCAAAATAATTAATCTTTAATTATTTATAACTTGGGCTTAAATAAATAACCCAATAAATAATTAAGTATTAATTATTTTCCTCTTAGTTTAAGCCCAGGTTAATTTCCTAATTATTCAAACTGGGCCTAGGCCCTGAATAATTAATTAACCAATTAAACCAGATAATTAATTTCTCTCAACTCCTATTTTTATTTATTTATTTATTATTTTATTCCAGTCTAATAATAAACTAAACATCCTGAATAAAATAAACTAAAATAAAATTAAATAAAATCCTCTTCAATTGAGACCAATTCCTCAACCTAAAATTAATTAGGACTTATGGGCTATTCCGAGGACCAAAAAGACATATCGCCTTAGCTGCTAAAATGACCAAAATACCCCTACTATATAAATAGCTGTATTTTGCATTTTAAATATTTCATAATATCACCATAAGGAAATATTGACCCCAAGGACAATGCTGCATTAGCAAAGTCTCCGACCTACAGGTGAAATGACTAAAACACCTCTCTACACATCGCCGTACATTTAGAGAGGAAGAAGTGTACTAACACCCCTCTAAATGACATCTACCATCCTTAGGCTTCTAGTCCAATGATCCACGACTTCCTGGAGTGTTTCCGCTTTTCAAGGGAGCTACCCTAAAACAAACATCCAAGTCATGTTTCCCAGGGCCCTGGATATTTAGATCATTCGGACAACCACAAGGGATGATTTAGTGTATAAACTGTCTTGTACAAGTCTATCTTAACTAACTAGTCACACATACCCAACATACAAGTATATTAGCCCTACGATAGAACCTCAACTATATCAAATCAAAGTATATGTTTCCAGCTTCGCCAAACCACCAACTCATACTCAAGTCATAGAGTACTAGTCCACACTGTAGCGGTAGTAGTCTAGGTTTCTACCGTATAGTACTTTTTAGAAACCACTACTACAGATCCTGTTCTACGTATTCGAAATACGCTTATGTCATGAAGTGAGTAGACTACTCACTGGCTAAAGGTAAGCCATCCCCCATTTGGAATTCATAACATAATAACCTAAACATGATGAGATTCTCATTCTCATCAATCGGTTAAGAACAACTGTTTATGTGTTTAAATAACCCATAATCCATATCTTGTTGTGAAAGACCTCCATTCACTTGGATCATTTATTTAAACACAATGGGTTTGTTCCAAACGAAAATGTACACAACTAAAGAAAATTATTTTACAAACGATTTCCGCAAATAAATGCTTTTATTAATATATTCGATATTTTCATTAGAAAACTAGTCTAAGAGGGCATATTCCCAACAGTCCTCCAAAGGGACCACCAAATGGACCACAAGGTCCTCCTTGTTTCTCCCAAGAATGTCGCTTATAATCCCCCTAAATATCTTGATTGAGTCTTAGATTGCGCAAAATATCATCTTGGCATTGCTGAGTATGCTCAATCCTATCAAACCTTTAATCTTGGTCTTCTTAGAACTCAAGCAAGCTAGTTTAGGGCCTTAGCCTTAAGGATGTAGATGTTGTAGCATTAAACTTATAGCCACAATGAGTGAGTACTTGTTCAGTGACCACATTGTGAGATGTAGTGGGTTCTATAAGTTCATTCTCCATGAAACATCAAAAGCATCCAAAACCTATGAAATCACCAATGGAAGAACAAAAGCTTTGGTAGTAGGCTAAAAGCCGCTACCACTCGCATAGAAGTTAGCAACAAATGGGCATGGGAAATGGGTTCTCCATGAAGAATTTTAGAGAATATATAAACATCAATAATTCTAACATTAGAACTACTTGATCGAGGGCAAATATTAAAATACAAGAGATACAAAATAACCCTCAATTGATGAGTAAGATAATTACTGGAGATAAAGGAAGAACTATGTGTAGATGTTCTTAGTTCCAAACCTAACTATCTACTGGCAACATAAAATTCCAAGTGGGCTAAGAAGAGATCATTTTATTGTGGTGGTTAATTTCTATCCAAGGGCCATTATCATCAGTGATGCATTAATTTTTTGTGCATAAAATCATCAATTTTAAATTCATCCCTTAGACAAGTTTTAATTAAAACATTAATTTCAAAAAACACATACGAGCAAGTATACTCATCGCAAGCATAGTATAGGGAATTAACGAGTATCGATCCTCAAAGGAATAAGTACACACTAATCACTTTTCATTCATTGTTTAACCTATCAACTAAATTAATAAAGAAATAAAAATAAAAATAAAATTATATATATATATATATATATAACTCATGGAGAGAAAAATATGTTATCAAATAATTATTCTCAAAAGCATGACATGAATTATTTAACACTTATCACAACCAATTATTTTCTTAGCATCATGAAGGAATATAAAGTCAAATTCAATTGTTTCACAAGTTATGAATCTACTTAAATAAATCCCACTTCATTTCTCAATCCATGGAATCCTATATTTTGATTAAATTAACAGATTTGTCAATCAAACTAACATAATCAAAACATGCATTAAGCTCAATTTCTTATAAGCATGAAATTAGCTAATAACCCTTTGCTCAATGTGAAATCAACTAATCTTTGATTACCTAGTCCTATAATCTCAACTTCGTCACTTAGGTCCATTAAGATTAGACATATACAAAATTAATGTAATAAAACTCCTAACATCGTCATCTCAAGTCAATTAGAAGAACTCGCATCAATAACCAATTATAACAAGTAATCAAACACCAAGGAAAATAAATAATTAATTAAAGAACTAAATTAACTCAAAATCATAAGTCCAAAAATAATATCCAAATACAATTAAAGAATTAAAATCATCATTGTTCAAGAAAAAAAAAAGAAAAGAGATAAATACTCATACAAAAGCCTTTCAATTTCTAATGAAAACCCCTCCAAGAATCAATGCTCCTTGAGTAATTTCTCTAGAGAAAAAAAAAAAATATTGGTGATGTACTCTAAAAATATATCTAAGTTCCTACATTATGCAGCCGCCCTTTTTATAAGGTAATTAGCCATTATTTATAGGCTTACAAAGTTCCTAAAAGAATCCTAAGTAAAGAAGAAGTAATTGCCTAAAAATCGAAAACAAAAAAGAAATTGTAATTTTCCTAAAAAAATTCTAAATAAAACAAAGGATAAAAGAGGTCCACCGCCTTCAATTTGAGAAATTGCTTTGAAATCTCTTCTTTGTTGTATGCACTGAATAACTTCTTAATTGAACCAACTTTCTCTTCTTGAATTTGGCTTCAATTGAGGCACCGAAATAGTGAAGCTTAAATTGCCCTTTGTTGTTAGCTTGTGCAGCCAAAGAGCCACCAAAGCCATTTACTTCCTTTACATCGGCTCAATCGAGTAGGAACTCGAGCCATGAAGCGAGCCAACAAAATTGCTGATTCCTTTTTCTTTGTTTCTTTTCTGGCTTTGTTTCTTTGTTCAACGTCCAGGACCTATCGAATTTCTCTTTTGCTTTTGTCTCCTAGGCCCACGAATTTGTTGCTTTTTCTTCTTCTTCATTGCTTTTGTTCTTTTGGTGAAGCCGTGACCGAGCCACGAACAAACTTTGAGCCATTTTTCTTTTTCCTTTCCAATTTCCATTTTGTTCCCCTGTGTACTTTTTTCTCTGCTTTCCTCTATGTTTCCAGTCTAGGACTAGTGCCACATCCATCTTTTTGGCCTGGTGCTAGGTCTGTACTAGAAAAATACATAATTAGCTCCAAATTTCACCTATTTTTGCATAAAATTATAGAAAAGTAATTTTATAAGTGAAATATCAAATGGGAAGGAATATGACTAGTTATTGTATTAAAAATGTCTCAAATTAGCCTCAAATAATTTAGAAAATAACGATGATTTTAACCTCTATCACATACCCACACACTTGAATTTTTACTTGTCCTCAAGTAAATATTTAAACAAAACACTCAAAAGAATTTATTTCTTTTCACATTCATCCATAATAAAGCTATAATTTTTTTCAACCTTAGGTAAAAAAATTGTCATTCATTCAATCCTTTAAAAACGTTTGTAAACTCATGCATTAAATTAAGCAATCCTAAGGCCATCGAAGTTAAGTTAAACAAGCTTATATCTAGTACGAGAAAATCATCATACTCCTCAAGCAAAAACATAGATAACATAAATCATACAAGTTAAGTCATTTAACTAATTCAAGCATTATAAACTCAAATTTACAAAACTCAAGTTAATAAAATAAGGAAAACACTCCATTTTTTTTCCTCTCAATTTTTTTTTTTCAATGACTTAGGGAATTGATAGCCTCAAGTGAATGAATTTCTCTTCACGCACCGTATTGGCCCCCCTTATAGTCATCATTTATCATTTTTGCAGCATTTTTTTCTCTTTTGTTTTCTTCTTTCTTTCCTTACCTCCTTGCCTTCGGGATAGCCTCAAGAGAGTCTGATGCTTCTTTGTTTCTTTTCTTCCACTCACCGTATTGGCTCCTTTTTTTGCAAAAAAGGTCTCTCTTTTTTTCTTTTAGAGAATAAAAGCATATATTTTTTTTTTTCAATTCAACATTTTTTTCATCTCACATTTTTTTCTTTTCACTTATATTTTTTTTTTCTTACATTCCTTATTCACAACTCAAAGTCAAGCAAACTTTAAATCCATAATACAAGAATTAATCAACAACTCTTTCCATATTTCATCATATCATCCATATTCAAAATTAAAGAATAAAATAAAACTCAAATACCAAGTATAACCAAGGTTAACTTAAATTCTCAAGATTTAGTAAAATCCAACTTAATACATAAGTTTACATTTTTAATTAAAATCAAACATAACGAATGACAAATGTATATCTAAAGTCAAAAAGAAAATTGTAACTTTATTTAGCTCAATTTAGCTCCAAATCTTCAAACTTTCAAATTTCAAAATTTTCAAAGAAATATTTCTCTAAGATGGAAAAATGGTTGTCCAAATTTTAAGATTTTCCAAATTTTTCCAAAGTAACTCAACAATAAGAAAACACCAAGATAATTGATAAAAATTTGGACTAAGAATATCACCAAACCACTCCCCCACACTTAAACTGGACAATGTCCTCATTGGCAAAAAATAAACACAAGAAAGCATCTCCAACGAGACCAAAAATGATAAAGGGGTCGAAAGTTTAAGCAATACTCCCCAAGTGTAGATTAGCTCCAAGATAAGAGAAGTTCATCCCTTAAGAAGTTAGAAGAATTATTGCCAGCGAAATAAGCCTACAAAAGAAAGACAAACACACATGTAAAAGCTAAAATAGTAATTGAAAGAAAATAAAAATAAAAATCAAGGGAAAATAAAAATACAAATTTAAAGCCTTTAAATCCCTCTCAAAGTATAGCCTTCAAATGGGCCTCCAGATTGTCCAAAAGAGCCACCAAATGGACCACCACAACCTCCAAATGGATCACAAGGTCCTCCTGGTCTCAACCAAACCTACGTTGCAATTGGTTTTCTTTTCAGTGAAGAACTTTTCCAAACTTTTGATGCTCAGAAAAAAAAAAAAAAAACAAGGAGAATATCCGACATAGATATCAAAAGCACAATGTCAACCAACTTTAATCAACACAACAAAATATCACAAGGAGGCTAAGATTTCCATATTTGCAAAAATTGCAGAAAAAAAAAATGCATAGCTAACTTTTAGAAGCAATCACAAGACTCACAATCCATTCTATGCATTTTTCTACCACCAAATAAACTCAACAAAGATATGTCCATGTCTAGTAAATTTTTCCTCAAAAACACATACAAAATGCCAAGAAATTCAAGAGGGTAAATGCAACCTTAACATGAAGAGAGTTTTTCCACCAATGTATTCCCCAACGTATGACCTTTAAAATTTGTAATTCATGGGGGACAATTCATAGAAGAAGAAGAACAAGGTGAAGAAGAAAGAAAGAAGACTAACGTAGTGAAATAGACCATAAAGAAACGAATTTGGGGGGGGGGGGGTTGGTTCTTCATGTGCCAAACAAGAGAAAAAAACAAGAAAAGCAAAAGAAAAAGATAAAATGGAAAGAAAAGAGAAAGAGTAAGGAAACAAACAAAAAAGGGATTTTTTTTTTTTTTTTACAGTTGGGCAGTGCTGGACAGGCACTCGGGCCATTTTCTGGCCTGGCACCAGGTCAGCTCAGGGCCTTTCTTCTTTCTTTCTTTTTTTTTTTTTTTTGGGGTGTGGTTACTATTGGGCAGAGCTGGCCAGGCTCCAGGGCCATTTTTTGGCCCGGCGCCAAGTCCGCTCTGGCCCCAATTTTTTTTTAAATAACTAAAACTATCCTAATTGTATACATGAAGAACACAGTACTTTTAAAAGAATAATTCATAAATTAAATATTAAACTAAAATTAAAAATTGTAAATAAATAATAAAATAAAATAAAATAAATTCAGTTCGTCTAAAATATCGTGTTTGCAAAAGTTCAAACCTAAAAATAAAAAGAACTAATATTAACTCAAAATTATAGATGTAAAATTATCAAATTAAAACTACAATTAGTACATATATTTCATATTAACATTAGGTTAGTAAAATTAAATAACTAAATATACACTATATACAAGCATACAAAGACAAGTTAGTAATTATCAACATGTATCTACCTATTTACATATTTACATGGCTAAATTAATGAAATCCAAGCTTTCATGATATTCTTCCCCGGCAATGGCGCCAAAAACTTGATGCGTTAATTTTGGGTGTATAAAATCATCAATTTTAAATCAATTCCTTAGTCAAGTTTTAATTAAAACATTAATTACAAAATACACACACAAGCAAGTATACTTATCGCAAGCATAGTATAGGGAATTAATGAGTATCCTCAAAGGAACAAGTACACACTAATCACTTTTCATCCATTGTTTAACCTATCAACTAAATTAATAAAGAAATCAAAATAAAAATAATATATATATATATATATATATATATATATAACTCATGGAGAGAAAAACATGTAATCAAATAATTATTCTCAAAAGCATGACATGAATTATTTAACACTTATCATAACCAATTATTGTTTTAGCATCATAAAGGAATATAAAGTAAAATTTAATCATTTCACAAGTCATGAATCTACTTAAATAAATCCCACTTCATTTCCTAATCCATGGAATCCTATATTTTGATTAAATTAACAGATTTGCCAATCAAGCTAACATAACCAAAACATGCATTAAGCTCAATTTCTTATAAGCATGAAATTAGCTAATAACCCTTTGCTCGAGGTGAAATCAACTAATCTTTGATTACCCAGTCCTATAATCTTAACTTCGTATCTCAAGTCCATTAAGATTAGACAAATATGAAATTAATGCAATGAAACTCCTAATATCGTCATCTTAAGTCAATTAGAAGAACTTGCATCAATAACCAATAATAACAAGTAATCAAGCACCAAGGAAAATAATTAATTAATCAAAGAACTAAATTAACTCAAAATCGTAAATCCAAGAATAATATCCAAATACAATTATAGAATTAAAATCATTATGGTGCCCAAAAAAAAAAAAAACAAAGGAAAGAGATAAATACTCATAGAAAAGCCTTTTAATTTCTAATGAAAACCCCTCCAAGAATCAATGTTCCTTGAGTAATTTCCCTAGAGAAAAATATTAGTGATGCACTCTAAAAATATATCTAAGTCCCTACATTGTGCACCCCCCTCCCCTTTTAAGGTAATTGGCCTTTATTTATAGGTTTACAAAGTTCCTAAAAGAATCTTAAGTAAAGAAGAAGTAATTGCCTAAAAATTCAAAACCAAAAAGGAATTATAATTTTCCTAATAAAATTCAAAATAAAATAAAGGATATAGGATGTCCACCGCCTTCAATTTGAGAAATTGCTTTGAAATCTCTTCTTTATCGTATGCAATGAATAACTTCTTAATTGAACCAACTTTCTCTTCTTGGATTTGGCTTCATTTGAGCCGCTGAAATCGTGAAGCTTAAATTGCCCTTTGCTGTTGGCTTGCACAGCCAAAGAGCCACCGAAGCCATTTTCTTCCTTTGCATCGGCTCAACCGAGCCGCAACCCGAGCCATAAAGCGAGCTAATAAAATTACTGCTTCCTTTTACTTTGCTTCGTTTCTGGCTTTGTTTCTTTGTTCAACGTCTAGGACCTACCAAATTTCTCCTTTGGTTTTGTCTCCTAGGCCTACGAATTTGTTGTTTTTTCTTCTTCTTCTTCATTGCTTTTGTTCTTTTGGTGAAGCTGTGACCGAGCCATGAACAAACTTTAAGCCATTTTTCTTTTTCCTTTCCAATTTCCAATTTGTTCCTCTATGCACTTTTTTCTTTGCTTTCCTCTGTGTTTCTAGTCTAGGACCAGTGCCAGGTCCATCTTCTTGGCCTGGCGCTGGGTTTGTACTGGAAAAATACGCAATTAGCTCCAAATTTCACCTATTTTTGCATAAAATAACAGAAAAGCATTTTTATAAGTGAAATATCAAATAAGAAGGAATATGACTAGTTATTGTATTAAAATGTCTCAAATTAGCCTCAAATAATTAATGATTTTAACCCTTATTTCAGCTAATTGGGCCCTAGTCAATATTATGGATTTGCCCTTTACAAATGCTTCAATTTGTTTCAAATTTGCATTAAATTCTTTCACAAGAGTAGGACAAAAGTCACCTCTCATACCAAAAATTGGACCCTAACCAATCCTTCCAAACATCTCAGTTATATTCAAAGACCGATTAAGGGAAGGCTTGATTGTTTTTTCAACAATGATTCTATTCAAGGTCCAAGCGTCATACCATTCTGTTGAGTATGTCACGCATATCATATATGGTGCAGCGAAAAAATAAAAACAAGATACTAACCCAAGATCCACATATGTGTGGAAAACAAGACATAAAGAAAACAAAGGTAACAGCTTTTTACCTTTCTTTGATCGTGTGGAAAATAAAATTTTCCTTCTTCAAGTCGAGGTGCGTCCAGCAATCCTCTTGATCAAACACCACGAGAGTTGAATGTCCAACCACTATAATCACAGTGTGTGATTATCTCTAACAGAAATCCACATAGAGGATACCCTCAAGCACGAAGTTTTCTCTGCTAGCAGAAAAACTAAGTGACAGTTAGGGTTAGGTTGCAATAACCACGAGAGAGAGAGAAGAGATTGTTTTTGGAGTTGTTGTTTTTCGTGGATTATCCTCTAGCTAGGGTTTCGTGTAACTATCTCATATATCACACGAAAAAAAAAATCCTGCTAAAATCGTCCATCTGAGATTTTTAAAATGATTAGAATTCTCTACTTGTAATTGGAAACATCAAGTTCTCATAATTATAATTTGGACAATAAATTATAACTAATTATAATTTATCTACAACAACTTCTCTTTCTCGCAATTAACCCCACTACGTTATCAAATAACATATTAAGTATATAATCCTCTATTATGTGTGACCTATTAGGTTTCCCAGTCAATTAGTAGCGAATATGAATTAATCCAAACGTCTTTGAGATTAATAATCCATAATTAATTAGAATTAATCATATCAATTTTAATCAAGGTTGGTTTATTAATTCATCAATTAATAAACCCATGTTCCCGGATTATGAGCGGTATCTAGCAACACATCATGACCACCCAAGAGTCCAGGAAGTCAAGTAGTTTGACATGAATTCTTCAATAACAAACTACAGTGCAATTAACTCCTTTTACCATACAATATCTCATTCGGTTTGGAGTACGGAATTAGTACTAACTCTCTCCAGAAATAATTCTAGCCCGAATACAATAGTACTTGTACCAGGAACCCACTACTTTAGATGTGTATCAATTGAAACTATTTTCAATACACAGTTGCCTTGGCCAAGGACTTCTCGAGTAGTAATTCCTATAAGTGGCCATGAGATATTCGTCCCTACTATTAGGAGTGGTAAATACTTTATTGACCCTCTCAACTACTTTCGTTTACCTCACAATGTACCCAATATCCATCCCATAGGCGGCCCTCGATCTGGCTCTAGAGATTGAAATTAAAGCACAATGCTCAGCAAACAAAATACCTTGGAGATCTCAAGTCTACGGATACTTACACGTTTGCTATATTGAGATTATATCACTAGCACTAAATAGTTATCCATGTGATTATCTCACAGTTAGGTCATGCAATGAACTTGTTCCATTAACAAGCATCCACGTGTTAACTTTAAGTATTTCAATACTCACGGATATGAGAACCACCACTTGATCAAATCAGGAAGTCTAACACATGCTAGTCTTAATGCATTAATGATTTCTTGTCTCATTAATACTATAACTAGGGACTATTTAAGTACTAACACTATACAGTGTAGTAAGAATCTCATATCATGATCTCTATTATGATTTTTTTAACACAGTATTGTACTAGAGACTTTATCTAATAGTTATATTACATAAAAGTAAATAAAAGAAACTATAAGATAAATAATGCCTTTTATTAAAATAAAATATGTCATATACAACGTACAAGTGATTGCCTCTAGGGTATAACACTAACATATTCCTCACATTTTTTATCAATGAAATTCTTTGGATAAAAAGAAGGTAGCTCTGAAGATAGGTCAAAAGATGAGGATGGTTTAATGCGTTTGTGAGGGTTAATTTTTTTTTTTTTTAGGCATTTTAGCTCAAATTAAAACAAACACACTTTGCAAATGGTTTTTTTTTTTCAGTTAAAAACGTTTTCCAAAATTTTGATTTTCAAGAAAAACTATAACACCCCACTACCTAGGCCCATCAGGGCCGGGGATGTCGCCCCGTCCAGAGGACAAGGGGTCTTTATAACTAGGTTACATAAAAATAAAATAAAATGAAGACTTTAAAATTAAACTTATTACAACCCAAAAGATAAGTACTGGAACAAATCCAAATAAATTGTTTGCAACAATCTCTCAAAACATCACATAAGTAAATAACATGAGTCTTCAAAGCATAGGCAACAATCTAACTAATGACCTCCACAGCAGGATCTTCCTGAAAATATGGCATAAAAGGTGGTGAGATAAAAATCTCAGTAAGCCCGTTTGTACTTTGAGTGTTTCAGGTAAAATAAATTCATGTATGCAAGTTGTAAAAGTTTCATAAGGAAAAGTGTTGGCAAGCAATAAATAAGTGTTAAAAATAAAGAGTGGCGTTTCGCTTTTCAAACCATACATGTGCACCATAAATACAACCACTCAAATGGGTAGCCATGGGTTACCACATGTTGGGCCCCATGACTAAGTAACGGTCAGAATGTCACACTTTGTGCAAACTGACAAAAGGTAGGTGTACAGCCTACCGGGTGAGATACTCCTCCATCTCTACACCCAAACTTATCGGTTGTCCACTCCGGAACACACAGTCTACATGACTGAAACTTGCTAGCTCGGACCAGTATGACCTACCGGACTGGCATCCTATCCAGGAAGGACTCACCCCTCAGAGGTGGCCAGCTACTGAGAGACTTACCCTAACCCTTCAAAGACTAGTCCTGGTGGTCTACCCTTATTGAGTACTCAACGTTAATTGTTCCACTTGGGAGAAAATTGATCATACTTTGCTTTATTTGGAAATAGCAATTAAGGGTTTCTAAAAGTCTTGTCAAAGTTGGGTTTTAGAAAAAGTTTAGCATTTTGTGTAAAACTGCTTGTTTAACTTTCAAATGATTTGCTTGACTGAAATAAAAAGGAAAAACAGTCCTTAATTGCCTTTACAAATAAATGTCCATATACATCGTATTTGGCTTGCCACAATAACTTTTTGGTCTTCACAAAACTCCATGCTAGAGCTTACCTGATTCTTTGCTTGCTCAAACTCAAAAGTCTTCCAAGGCTGACCTAACCCCGCCTGGGGTAAACATAAAACATAAGGTTACATTCGAGCTATACCTGCCTTACATAAATAATTTCTTAACTCAACTAGTTACAACCATGACTAGCCATGACCCTAATGTCCTAAGCTTTAAGGCTAGGTGATAAAGAATTTTATAAAATAAGTTTTAGTTGATAAGTTAAAATAACTTGGGGTTCTAAAATAATTGCTAATAAATTATAGACTCAATTAATAATTCTTGAGTGTTATTTTTAATAAATAAACTAAGGTTTGAATATTAAGTCCTAAATAATATTAATAAATGGTGATTTAAAAATAGCTTTATTATAAATAAATAATAAATTACAAATAATCTTTAATTAATTTTTAAATAGATAATAAATAATTAGTAATAAATAAAATTAATAATGAATGAATTATTTTAAATTTTAATTAATAAATAACAAATACATTTTAATATAAATAATATTTTATTTATTATAAAATATTTATTACTATATATATTATTTTTAATAAAAGATCTCATTTATTTGATAAAGAAAATATTAATAAACCAATCCAAATCTTCCTAGAGTTTCGAATTTTATAGAGAAAAATATAGTAGTAATTCTATTTAAGGTAATAAAATTTGTTAATAAAAATAACCTAGACTTAACAAGAAAATACTCTTTCACCATGATTTTCCTATTGCTAGAAAGGATTCATGAACACATTCTCCAACATCAAATAATAAACCAATCCATTCAAGAACACATGCTTGACTTATCACATACTATCACAAGGCTAACTTCCTCCTAGGCATAATCATCAATCATGGCTTCAATGAAAAATAAGAACATAAAAACCTAATCACCTTTGGTGTCATGGTCTCTAACATGCTTCAAACATCCATAAAATTCATTAAGCACGAAGAACATACATTGATTCAAAAGAAAATTCATACAACTTAGTCCTATACAACAATCATCATGCCTTAACTCCATCCCCTTAATCCACATGCATATACTCAATCCCTTATCCATATTTCATTCTTCCTATCAATATCTAAGAGACATGAATGCTGAATTAAAAGAAGGATTAAAGGAAAATACTTGATTTGATGAACACTTCGATGAAGAATTAAGAAGGTCCACGCGATTGAGAGCCTTGAATGATCCAACGGAAAAACAGCCATGATTGATGGTTGATCAACCATTTCGGTTGAGAGAGAGAGAGAGAGAGAGAGAGAGAGAGAGAGAGAGAGAGAGAGAGAGAGAGAGAGAGAGAGAGAGAGCATTAGAATGGTACAATCGAATGGAAGAGGATGAACAAGAAGGTTGTTCTTGACTTACCTTGTTGATGTTCTTGAGACCTTCAAAGAAAAATTAATTTTGATCCGCTTGAAAATTCTTGTTTGTGAGGTTTTGTGTTATAAATACCAGAAATGAAGTCTAGGGATTAAGTGGAGGTGATCTGGAGTATTTGAGAGTGATTGGAGATGTTTAGAGTAGGGTTAAGCTTGAAGAAGGTTAGTGTGTGTTCTTGGTGTTCTAGGTGAAAATGGAGAGAGTTTGAGGGAATTGTTGCACAAAATCTGGTAGAGGGCTGGCCGAATGGTCTAGAGTGAATGAGAGTTTCGGTTTTCAGCAAGAAGGAGAGAGAATGATCAGATTTTATTTGAAATTTAAATGGAGGAAATGGTGGAGATGTTTAAGGTAAGAGATTAGCTAATGGTGTTTGATCAATGAAGGTTTCTATGCTCTCCAATGGTGCCGGCTGAACAAGGTGGTCTTGTTGAAATGATTGAAGGTTAATGTTGCTCCAAGGCTGGCCGAAATTCAGTCTTAAATGGCAGAGGAAATTTTGGTTTATTTGCTTAATTCAAGAGTGATTTAATGGAGTAAAATGCTGGAATTATTTGAAGTTTCAAAAAGAGTTTGAATGGAGTGATCTTAGGAGTGTTTTGAGGTGTGGTTATGGAGTCCAAGAGTTCAAGGTAAGTGTGAAGGTCATGATGTTCAGTCCATGGCTGAACAAGGGTCAATTTTACAGAAGTTGAAGGGTGATTTTCGGCCTAGGCTTGAAGGAAGCAAAACTGGAAAAATTCTGGTTTCAAGGTTCAAGAGTTTCGAAGGTTGATGAAGGATTTTTGTGCAGAATTTGCTGCACTTCTCCAACCCGATTTGCAGCTGTTTCTTGAGGGGGTTTGAAGGCATTTCAAAGGTGATTTTCCAGCCTTATTTTTTGAGAAAAACAGAGGTGTTTTGCTGGCTTGAAGATGGACTAAAACAGCTTCATTTTCCAGATTGAAAGCTGCGAAATGCCAAGAATTTTTTTCTGGTTTTGCACAGTTTGTGCAGTCCGAAAATTGCACAGATTTTCCAGCCTTCAAGCCACATGAAATGACCATTTTTCTGGCAGAAAATGAGTGGGTTTACTGGCTGAATTTTTGAAGAAATGGTCTGCAAACATTCTGGAAAATTTTCAGATTTTCCTTCACTAGAACATGAACAACATGAAGGTGAGTTTGAAGGTGCTATCATGGTGATTGATTTTCTCTTGGAAACCCTTCCTATTTTCGGCCAACTCCCCATCCTCCAAAGCTGATTTTCGAAATTCAAGGTAGAGGAATTATCACAGAATTTTTTTGGAATTTAAAAGAAAGGATTTAATGGATTTAAATTATAAAGATGTTAGGACAAGCTAGAGGTAATAAAAATGACAAGAATTCCTCTAGAATTCTTCTTAGGACATGAGGATAAGATCAGGACATTCTCTTCATGTCTCCCCTAAGACAACATTCCTATTTTTATGGAATGCAAGAAAACAAAAATTCAAACTTTGTTAAGATAATCATGACAAAAGCTTAAATGATGGGATTCGAACTCATGACCTTAGAAATTAATTTACCAAGCTCTAACCACTAAACCACACTAGCACTTGTTCCTATTTTCTCAACCACATATTCTTCTTATGAATTCCCCAAGCTATCTTCCTAATTTGACCTCAAGCAAAATTACCATTTTACCCCTCCTACTCGATAAGCATAACTAAGCATTTTAACCTATAATCCACAACTCTAAAGCACATAAAATCATTCAAAAACATATATATTCATGTAAAATAATATGATATACATCCCGACCCCCTTACTCTAGGGTTGGCTTTAGGTGGGGTTTCACAAAAACAATGCTCAAAATACCATTGGCAATGTCCAACTCAAATAGCAAAAATATAATGTCAAATCACAATGTTAACAATTTTACTGTCAAACTAAAATCTCAACAAGGTCACTTTAGAATAACAACAAGAATATCACTATTGTGCTCCAAAAAGTATCCATAAAGTCAACAATTCCAGCAAATTATGCAAACAACATTAATAGTACCAAAATCATAGCCCAATCATCTCATGCATATTTGGAGCTCCAAATAAACTCAACCAGAATCATATCAAACAAAGTAAATAATTCCTCAAAATGCAATACTAATGAATGTCAAGAAAATTCAAGAGGAAGCTATATACCGTTATTTGAATGAATATTTAGCACCATTGAGTTTTCTAACCCTTGGAGCTTCATGATGTTAATTTGTGATGAATCAGTAAAAGAAGGAAAGAATTATTGAAGAAGATGAGCGGAGAAGAAGACCTTTGGTATAGAAGAACTGAGGAAGCCAGAAAGCAATGCTTCTAGAGAAAATCGGGAGAGAAGAAACTAATATATAATGAACATAAAAGAAAGAATCTAAGTATGAAAAGGAAAAGAACAAATTGAGGGGTCGGTTTTTGTTTTGTTGGTGTGAAGGAAAGCAGAAGACCATAGTTATCTTCTTTTGTGGAAAAGAAAAAGCTAAAGATGTGGGCATAAATAGTCGGCCCAGTAGGTCTTTGTGTGGAAAAAAAACAAAATTGAAGGTGCATGCATTGGTGGGCTCGGTACTTGTGTTGATCGAAGCCATCATTGGCCAAGCTAGGGTTGGCTTGTGGAAAATTCAGAAATCTCTTTGTTTTTTTTTTTTTATCAAAAAGAATGAACGCATGTATAGGAGAAATATTCATAGACATATACATTACACTAAGAATTGTCACAGTTATTATTATTATTTTTTTGTTACATGTAATAGTTAAAGAATCACAATTATAATACAATAGCATTAAGAAAACAATTACAACAATATATTCTAAGTACAAATTACAAGTATGTTAGTATTATTAATATGTGATATTTAACAACTAACAAAAATACAACAACAGTTATTATAGTTCAACAATATATGGTTTATTGAAATTACTCCCTAGTAATGGTGCCAAAAACTTGATGCATAAGATTTGGGTGTATAAAAATCATACAATTCCAAATCCATCCCTAGCTAAGCTTTAATTAAAAGATTAATCCCCAAATTATACATATGAGCAAATATACTCATCACAAATAAAGTATAAAAAATTAGCGAGTAACGATCCTAAAGGAATAGCTACCATTAATTACTTTTCATTCATTGTTTAACCGACCCCATAAAGTTATAAGAGAATAATTCCAAGAGTGATTTATGAAGGTACTCACTAAGCAAAAACAACAAGGTTTCAAAGATAGATAAGTTCAAATCACTTCCAAATATCTCAAGAAGATTTAACACCAAGTATTCAACCCACCAATAATATGAAATAAATCAATGAAGTCAATTAGAAGTGGAATATGCAAGCTAAGAACTCATACAATGAATGTAAAGTCACTTAGTCCTATCATCAAAAACTTAGGAGGCAACTACTCAAATAAGGAATTTTTAAATTTTAGGATGCTATCACAACCCCAAGGGTATAATTTTGATGCAAAATTAACTCACTCAAGGAAATAATCAAGGAGTTCAAGAATTCAAAGACAAGTGATGTGACTATGTATGCACCAATAATTTTCCCAAACTATAGCATAGAATACAATGACCAACAATTTTCTATTACAAAGGATAATTCTTACTCAAAATAAGTTACTAAGGAAGAAAATAATAGGAATTCATCATAGGAAGCATTTGTTAGTCATGTTTACACAATCACAAGTCATAGAAGCAACATATCAAACACCACTTTGATACAGTACGTGGAAACCTCTTGAGTTTTAAAGAACAAGAACCCTAAAGTTGGTCACCCAACTTCCTACCAAATTCACAAACACAAATGAACTAAATGCAAATGCAATTAACCTAATGAGATTTTGTGAATCTAGCCTACTTTAAAACACATAAATACCCTAATCTATTAAGAGATTAGAACAAAAAGATGGGATTTGAAGGCACCCAAAAACTCAACCTATCAAGAACACTAGAGAAATACAAGCGCCTAAGAATACAGAAAGATATTTAGATTATCCCTTTGATATTTTGAAACATTGAATCAAAGATAGGACTAAGCCCTTTGATTTGGTCCTGAAATGGGAATCACATTTACACACTCTTGTAACACCCCACTACCTAGGCTCAACAGGGATATCGCCCCGTCCAAAGGACAAAGGGCCTTTATAACTAGATCACACAATCAAAATAATAGAATAAAAATAATACTTTAAACTTAAAATTTATTACAAACAAGAATTCGAAATAAATTCATAAATAAAATTATCCACTCTCAACTCCCAAAGCATTACACAAAATATATATCAGAAAAAAATTCCAAGGCAGGCTACAACTAGCTACTCATCCCCACATCAGGATCGAGCTGAAATCATGATAAAAGGGTGATGAAATAAAAATCTCAGTAAGTCTGTGTGTGCTTTGAGTGTTCAGTGAAAACAGTTCGTGAATGCAAAGTGTGAAACCTTCGTACGAGAAATACTGGCAAGCAATAAACAATAGTCAAAATCATGAGTGGTATTTTGGCTTTTCCAACCATGCATGTTCAATAAAATCAACCACTTAAAAAGGTGATCATGGGTTACCACACGTTGGGCGCCCCATAACCAGTCAGAATGCCACACTTTGTGCAGACTGACAAAAAGTAGGTGATCGGCCTACCGGGCAAGATACTCCTCCTTCTCTATACCCAAACAAAATCGGTTGTCCATTCCAGCAACACACAGTCCACTTGACTAAAAACTGCTAGCTTGGACCGGCACGACCTACTGGACTGACATCTTATCCGGGAAGGACTTACCCCTCAGAGGTGGCCACCTACTGAGAGACTTACCCTAACCTTTTAAAGACTAGTCCTAGCAGTCCACCCTTATTGAGTACTCAATGTAACTTACCCCACTTAGGGAAAAATGAAATAAACATAGCTCCACTTTGGAATGGCAATTAAGGATTTTCAAAATTTGAGACAAAGTTGGTTTTAGAAAGAGTTTTGAGTTTGGGTAAAACTGTTTATTGATTTTCAAATAATTTGTTTGCTTGAAATGAGAAAGGAAATAGCCCTCAATTGCCTTTACAGAAATGAGTGACCACGCACTCCACAATTGGCTTGCAATAGAACCATTTTGCATCCATCAGGTTTTATGCACGAGCTTACCTGATCCTTAGCTTGAGATAAAATTAAGGTCTTTAACACCTGACCTAACCCCGCCTGGGGTAAATATAAACTATAATCAAACTCAAGCTAAAATTCACTTTCACAAATAAAACTAGCACAACTTGTTACAACCATGATCCTAGTGTCCCAAGCTTTAAGGCTAGATAATAAATAAAGGGTTTAAAAGCTAAGTCTAATTTGAGAGTTAAAATAATTAGTGTTTTGAGAAATAGGTACTAATAAGTTGAAGGTTTAAATTTTGCTAAAAATAAATTAGAGTTCATTTGTTGAAGGGTCTTAGGACTTAGATGTAATTGTTTAAAATAGTAATCTATTGATAATTAATTGTTAGAAAATAATTGGTAACTAAAATTAGTTATAAGTGAATTTTAATAGGTCTTGTTCAAAAGATAATAATTAAAAGATAATAAATTTTAATAGTATTTATGAATATAAGACTCACAAAATTAATATTTTACTTATGATTATTTATATAAAAGGCTTTATTTAATAATATTATTATTATATATAATATCTATATATTTTATTTCTGTAATAAAAGCTATCATTTATTTTACTAAAATATCACTATTTTATGTAAAAGACCAAATCCACATTTTCTAGGGTTTTCGAGATCTACTAGCAAAAATTATAATATTAAACATTTTATTGATGAAATAAAATTAGCTTAGGGACAACTAGATCATGATCATATTTCCACTTGCTAATCACAATCATGAACATACACTCCACTTCAATTCATCAAATCATCCAAATCATGATTAAAGGCATAGGACTAAATTTACCAAGACATGATCCAACCTCTACTAGCATAAACATACTCATGGCTTTAACAATCATGCTTGAATATAAATCCTATTTACCAAATGTGACATAATCTTTAACATGCTTGAACACAAATACCACTCATGACATAGAGACAGACACTAAACCCTAAAAACATCATACAATCAACCAAGACAATCAACTCATGCATCAATCCCATCTCCATCATATACACACATTCATTCATGCTTCCATCTCAACTCATCACAACAATACATACTCAAACCTCAAACATAATCCATCTCCTTTCAATATCACCCTAGAGACATGAATCTAGAATTTAAAAAGAGAGTTGAAGGGGCTTGCTTGATTGATGAGTACCTTGAAGGAGTTTTGAATGGATCTCAACTCCGAGAAGACTAGATCCGTCCAAGAGAGATGAAGAAAACATGGCCATGGTTGAAGTCACCATTCGGCCAAGAGAGAAAGAGAGAGAGAGAAAAGAAGAAGAGAGTCCATTAGTATGATTATACACATATATGTTCATTAGAGGTTGAAGTTTAGTGAAGATGATGTTGATTGAACAAGCTTAGCTTGAAGGTGTTCTTGAGCCTTCACCAAAAATACTGGTTTCGATCTAAAGGAGAGAGTTGGATTTTGAAGTTTGATGTTAAAAGTGGTATGAATGGATTCACAGCAGTGAGTAGGTAAAATCTGGATTTTTTTTGAAGAATATTGAAGTGGTTTTGGTAGCCTTAGGCGAGAGAATGTGAGTAGGTGTTCTTGGTGTTCTTGAAGGTTGAAGAGAATGGAGAGAATTTGATTAAAGTTGCCGAAATTCTGTGGGAAGGAAGTGGCCGAATTGTTTGAGGGATTTTGGCAACTGAATTTCTGGTTTGATAGGAAAAGGAAAGGCTGGTTATTTGAAATCCTAAAAGAATATTTTAGGAGATCAAATTTGGAAACAAAATATGGTAGAAAATCTTTGATCAATGGAAAGGTTTTTGGAAGTTGTAATGGTCAACTGTTGGCTAGGGATTCTACTGGAATAAAAGCTGTTTGAAGCAGCTTAATGGTGGCTGAAATGAGGGAGTACAATGGTGAAGGAAGGTCTGGTTGCTTAAGGGATGTTTTATGGAAGTTTACTAAATTAGGATTGTTGGAATTTTGGTCTTCAATCAAGGCTTGATTGAAGTAATTGTTGGAGATATTTTAGGGACAGCCATGACTGGTTTTTCGAGCAGAAGGTTAGGGAAGACAATGGAGTTCAGTTCATGGCTATTCAAGAGAAGTTTGAAAAGAAAGATGAGGAAAGTTTCGGATAAGGCTGAAGATGGAGCAAGGCTAGAAAAATTCCTATACAGATTTTCGCTAGTTGCTGGAATTTTCTGGGTAGCTTTTGCTGCCATTTTCCAGCCAGTTTACAGAGGGTTTGAAGGGGATTTCAGAGGTCTTTCAAGGCTGGTTTCCAGTCTTCTTTATGGAGGAAAAACGTGGCTAAGGTGCTGGTTGAAAACTGGAATAAAACAGCTTGGTTTATGCTCACCTAAGCTGCAAATTTGCCCGGAAAATTTTCTGGTTTTGGACAGCATTTGTGCAGTCATTTGGCCATAAAATTTCAGATTCCAAGCTGGTCAAGAGAGCTATTTTCTGGCAGCATTTGGGAGGGAATGATGGCTGAAAATTTCGACACCTTGAATGCACAAGAAGCTAGAAAAATTTCCAGATTATTTCATGAAGAAAATGAATATAGCTAGAGTGGGGTTTTGAAGGTTCAACCATGGAGTTTAATCTCTTGGGAACCTTCCCCAACTCCTAACCATTTTCAGTCCATAAGATGTCTTATACTTAGACATTTTTGAACCTTCAAAGCCACAGCACTTTACTAAAATTTTCTGGAATGAAATTGGCTAGAACAAATTGACCAACCTAATGAATTGAGAAGTAGGAAAAACTAAGGATCAAGAAGGGTATGAATTCCCTTGGGAATTTTTGTAGGGCACAAGAGTAGGATTAGGATACCCCTATCAGGTCTCCTCTAGGACAACACCTCTACTCTTCTCTAAAGCACACATCACTGAAAATACAACCTTCCCAAACAAAAATAAAATTTTATCATGCTAAAGCTCCAATGATGGAATTTGAACCCAAGACCTCAAGAATTAATTCTAAAGCTCTAACCACTAAACCACAACAACTCTTGTTCTTATTTTCTCTCCAAAATATTTTTCCCATTTAATCCTCAAGCTATCTCCCTATTTTCACCTTAAGCAAAAATTACCATTTTGCCATTCTTACTCAATAAACATAATTAAGCCCTCGAGAGTATAAAACACAAATCCAAAGAACATAGAATCATATAAAAATATATTTAAACATGCAAATAAATATGATATACATCTCAACCCCCTTACTCTAAGGTTGGTTTCGACTAGGGTTTCACAACTCTCCTCTAGAGAGAATTTGGTTTCTTTACCAAAAAATTTTAAGTCTCTAAAAAGTCTCACTATTACAAGAGTAAGGAGGCATATATAAAGTTAGAAAACTAAAGCTAGCAAATGGGAGATATAATGATAGAAATCGTCTCAGTCATGAAGGCCATTCTAAAGAAGGAGGAAGGAGGATAAAGACACAATACATGGCTCCATGGGTGAAGCTCATTTTCAAGAGACTTTAAGATGTATTTCAAGATTCTAAGCCAAGGATAAAGAAGGTTGTTAAGCAATAGAGGATTAAAAATGGGCAAAAAAGATCAAAGCTTGGACAACAATTGGCATGGAGGGCCAAAGGAGCACAAGAGGAGGCTGAAAAGATAAGAAATGTAGGCTGTGCGAAGACCAGAAAACAATTGGCACTGGCTCTACACTGGAATAAAATTGTTACCTTTCCAGCACACAACCGATGCCGACCTCACCACTACAACTGGAGTCGGCCTTATTCGGGCAATGCCTTGTTTTGCTACTTTTTGATGTTTTATTTTATTTTATTTCTAATTTAATTTTTACGACTTTTATTTTGTAATAGGGATATTTTAGACTTTTTAAAGGCTTGAAAGGCTGAGGTTTCATGATAAGAATCATCCCAATTATGAAGGCCATGCTAAAGAATGAGGAAGAAGGACAAAGACACAAGACATGGCTCCACGAGTAAAGCTCAATTTCAAGAGACTTTCAGGTGCATTTCAAGATTCCAAGCCAAGGATGAAGAAGGTTGTCAAGTAATGGAGGATTAAAAAAGGGCAAAGAAGATCAAAGCTTAGACAACAATTGGTATAGAGGCCAAAGAAGCACAAGAGGAACCTGAAAAGATAAGAAAAACAGGTTGTGTGAAAGCCAGAACACAACCGGCACCAGCTTTAGCCAAGCAACTAGTGCCGGCTTTGCACTGGAACAAAATTGTTCTATTTCTAGTACACGGCCAGCGCCGATCTCACCAGTACAACTGGCACCGGCCTTATTTAGGTAATGCCCCGCTTTGCTGATCTTTCTTATTTTATTTTGTTTTGTTCATAATTTAATTTTCACGACTTTTGACTTGTAATAGATATATTTTAGACTTACTTAAGAGATGAACGGCTGATATTACATCTCCCATTTGCAAGGTTTAGTGTGTTATCTTTACATATGCCTCCTTACTCTTGTAATAGAGAGACTTTTTAGAGACTTAGAATATTTTTGGTAGAGAAACTAAATTCTCTCTAGAGGAGAAAATGTAAGAGGTGATTCCTATTTCAAGTCCAAATCAAAGGGCTTAGTCTCACCTTTGATTCAATGTCTCTAAACTTCAAAGGGATAATCTAAATCTCTTTTTCTATTCTTAGGTGCTAGTATTTCTCTAGTGTTCTTGATAGGTCGAGTTTTTAGGTGCCTTTAAATCCCATCTTTTTGTTCTAGTCTTTCGATAGATTAAGGTATTTATGTATTTTTAAGTAGGCTAGATTCACCAAATCTCATTGGGTTAATTGCATTTGTATTTAATTCATTTGTGTGTGTGAATTTGGTAGGAAGTTGGGTGACCAACTCTAGGGTTCTTGTTCTTCAAAAATCAAGAGGCTTCCGCGTACCATATCAAAATGGTATCAGTGCAAGATTATGTTGATTTTAATCAGTACAACTTTCTCTAGGTAAAGTATAATTTTTTTCAAGAACTTGTTAAAATTTCCAGATTTTTGTCACTTATTTTCGGGTTATTTTTGAATACTTAAAACTTAATATTGTGCCATGAACTTGATGAAAAATTTAACATACATGTTGGGTTTATGATTGGGTAGCTATTCGAGGATTAAAATTGCAGAAAATTTGAGGGTATTTGAGTTGATTGGCTGCACAAAATTTTGCTCAAAAAGTATCCTGTAACTTATTTTCATGCTAAATTTGTGAGCTATAAAACTTATGTTTTTTACTTCTACTTGTTGAGAAATTATTCCTTTTGTTAGTATTATCATTAGGGATTAATTTTTCTTGTGATTTTTAAGTTTTTGGGTTGTTACAAGTGTAAAAATTTTGAAATCCCTTGAGTTACAAGGTTGCACCTCATGTGTTTGATATATTGCATCAGTGACTTGTGACTACTCATACATGAATATCTCAAGCTTCCATTCATGAACAACATCATCTCCTAGCATAGTAGGTTGTTCTTAGTGAGGTAACCTTTCTTGTAGCCACTAGAAAGTTTGTTTATCTCTAAATTAGACTTGAGCTTGGGAAGCACTTGAGTGGATTGAAAAAGGCAAGAAGGTGAGTTCATTATTGTAAATGCTGAAGAAGAGTATAAACACGAGGGTTGAGTGACATTGATTAAGTGCTAAACACGGGAGGAACTTTTCTTGTGTGTTTTTCTACTCAAAATTTCTCTTTAAAAAAAAAAAAAGCCTTATGAGAGTTCATATGATTCATCTTCTATAAGTGCTCAAGGTGAAGTATGTGATTCTACGAAATGTCTTGCTCAAATAGAGGAGAATGTGATAGCTATAATGAGGAATACGATGATAATTCTGAATTGTTGTATGATTGTGTTGAAGAGAAAAGCACTAGTGGAGATAGAAATGGTGGGTGTGAAAAGGGAAGAATTAGGCAGATAGGTTAAGAGTGATGGAATTCTTGTATGAGGACCTCCAAAGAGAGAAAATGGTAGATTTCAAAATTACTCAAATAATGGAGTGCAAAAAAAGAGAGAGTATGTCCAAGAAAAGAAGGAGCATGATTACTTGAATTGTTGGGAAAAATGCCATTACTTTTACAATTGTCCTAGTGAGCTATAATGGAGGAAGGATAAGTTGCAAGGTAGTAGAAATTCCATCTATAGACACACCAAAGCTACTTATCCTAACAAATTGACATATAGGAGATTTTATGGGGCATAAGGTGATAAATGAAGGCATGCGAAGCTTGAAAAACAAGTTCCAGAGGTTGAGAAGTAACCCTAAAAGAAAGTAATCTCCAAGTAAACCACTTATACCGACCATCTACTTAATCAATCAAGAGATGTGGGAAAAAAGAAACTTGGAGGGGTTGGAATAGGTAGTAAAGGAGGAATGGTGATTGAGTCAATTTGTCCATTGATTGGAGTAGCAAGAAGAGATGGGGATGCTTGTGAGAGTAAAGAAGCAGATGAGATGCAAAGGGAAAATATTTTCTGTTCAAGGTGTCTTATCAAGGAAAGACCATGTAGTGTGCTTACTAATAGGGAAAGTTAAAAAAACTTGATTAGTGCTACATTGGTAGAGGAATTAGAGTTAGAAACCTTGAAACACCCTAGTCCCTACAAGCTCCATTGGTTAAATAATTGTGGAAAAGTGAAGGTGAACAAGCAAGCAACGGTTGAGTTTGACATGGGGAGATACCATGATGAAGTATTGTGTGATGCTTATCCCATGCATGTTGTGTTAGTGTTGTGCCCTAGAGGCAATCACTTGTATATTATATATGACACATTTTATTTTAATAAAAGGCATTATTTATCTTATAGTTTCATTTTGTTTACTTTAAGTAATATAACTGTTCGATAAAGTCCCTAGTACAACACTGTGTTAAGGAAATCATGATAGAGATCATGATATGAGATTCCTACTACACTGGATGATGTTAGTACTTAAATAATCCCTATTTATAGTATTATTGAGACGGGACATCATTAATGCGTTAAGACTAGCATGTGTTAGACTTCCTGATTTGATCAGGTGGTGGTTCTCATAACTGTGAGTATTGAGATACTCAAAGTTAACACATGGATGCTTGTTAATGGAACAAGTTCATTGGATGACCTAGCTTTGAGATAATCATATGGATAACCATTTAGTGTCAGTGATATAATCTCAACATAGCAAACGTGCAAGTATCCTTAGACTTGAGATCTCCAAGGTACTTTGTTTGCTGAGCTTTGTACTTTGATTTCAATCTCCGGAGCTCGATCGAGGGCCACCTATGGGATGGATATTAGGTACATTGTGAGGTAAACGAAAGTAGTTGAGAGGGATAATAAAGGATTCACCACTCTTAATAGTAGGGGCGAATATCTCATGGCCACTTGTAGGAATTACTACTCGAGAAGTCCTTGGCCAAGGCAATTGTGTATTGAAAATAGTTCTAATTGATACACATCTAGATTAGTGGGTTCCTGGTACAAGTACTATTGTATTCGGGCCAGAATTATTTCTGGAGGGAGTTGGCACTAATTCCGTACTCCAAACCGAATGAGATATTGTATGGTGAAAGGAGTTAATTGCACTGACATTTGTTATTGAAGGGTTCATGTCAAGCCACTTGACTTCCTGGACTCTTGGGTGGTCATGATGTGTTGCTAGATACCGCTCATGATATGGGAATATGGGTTTATTAATTAATGAATTAATAAACTAATTCTGATTAGAATTAATATGATTAATTCTAATTAATTATGGATTATTAATTTCAAAGACTTTGGATTAATTCATGTTTGCTACCAATTGACTGAGAAACCTAATAGGTCAGACACAATAGAGGACTATATACTTAAGATGTTATTTGATAACATAGTGGGGTTTATTGAGAGAAAGAGAAGTTGTTGTGGACAAATTATAATTAGTTATAATTTGTGGTCCCAGTTGTAATTGTGAGAACTTGATGTTTCCAATTACAATTAAGGAATTCTAATAGGATTACAATTCTCAGTTTTGGGAAGGAAATTTCGTGTAATATATAGTATATATAACACACGAAAAATCCTAGCTAAAAAACACATAAAAAAACAATAGCTACAAACAACTCTTCTCTCTTTCACTCTTTCGTTGATCTTGATCAAAGAGCCCTAGCCGCCATATTGTTTCTGCTAGCACAGGAAAGTTTGGTGCTTGAGTATTCCTCTGTGTGGATTACTGTTAGAGATAATGACACACTGTGATTCTAGTGGTTAGACGTTCAACTCACGTGGAGGTTGATCATGAGGATTGTTAGATCGCGCCTCAACTTGAAGAAGAAATTTTTTGTTCTTCAGATGATCACCCAAAGGTAAAAGCTGTTACCTTTATTGTCTTTATGTCATGTTTTCCACGCATAAATGAGTCCTAGGATGGTATCTCGTTTTATTTTTCATTGCGCAATATACGATACAAGCCCGAGATAACCCAACATGTTGGGCATATTTTTTGGGTAGACCTTAGATGTTTGATAGGGATGTAGTCTACAAGGGGAGGGAAAACACTTACACTTTGAAGAAAAATAGAAAAAATTTCATTTTAGTTCCCCTATCCCTTGTGAGGTTTTGGAAGATCAAAACATTTTGAGGGTGAATGAAAAGGAAAGAAGAAAGAAAAAGGATGGGGAAAGGGTTGAGAGAAAAAGAGAAGAGGCGAAAACAAAAAAAAGAGGTTGGGGACAAAGTGAAAAAAGGGAAAGGAGAAAAAAAAGAAAAAAGAGTAACCTCATCAAATTTGAGAAAAAAAAGAAATAAGTGATAAACAAGAAGGTGAGAAAAAAAAAAAAAAGAGTGTAGAGGTAAAATTAGAGGAAAAATATAGGTGGTGGAAGGAGAAAACAAATATCATGAGAAAGTTCAAAAGGCTACATTTTTGCCTTTACCCAAAAATCCTTGTTTAAATTTTTATGTAGGTGACAATTCGAGGATGAATTATCACAAAGAATGGGAAAATGATAGAAATCATCCCAGTCATGAATGCCATTCTAAAGAAAGGGGAAGGACAAAGACACAATACATGGCATTAGGTGCTAGTATTTCTCCAGTGTTCTTGATAGGTTGAGTTTTTACGTACCTTCAAATCCCATATTTTTGTTCTAATCTCTTGATAGATTAGGGTATTTTAGTGTTTTGAAGTAGGCTAGATTCACCAAATCTTATTGAGTTAATTGCATTTGCATTTAGTTTATTTGTGTGTGTGAATTTGGTAGGGAATTGGGTGACTAACTCTAGGGTTCTTGTTCTTAAAAAATCAAGAGGCTTTTGTGTAACGTATCAAAGTGGGGGTTCTTTTAGGAGTTCAATTAGTTGCCTAAATCTTCCCATCCTATTCGTTCTTGATTCTTCTTGGGTTAGGAGTGTTTGGGTGTTGATTTAGTTTGCTTAGTTCATTAGATTTTAGGTTCTAGGTAAGTAGTTTATCTAAGATTCTAGTCTTGAATTAGGTCTCTTCACTTTAAGCTTCAAATCTCAAATTGGTGCTTCATCAAGATCATATCAAAGAGTTTGTTATCAGAGTTATAATGGCATATTTATAGATGCCTTGCCCTAAACCAATTAACAAACTAATTCTAACTATTAAATAGCCTTAATACAAGCTTAAGGCCCTATTACATGTCTTAAAATATGTTAAAACATAATAAAAGTCGCGAAATTAAATTACCAACATAAAAAGACGAAAATAAGAAAAATAGTAAAAAGTTGGGCCCGACTAGGGCAGGCATTGGGTCTAGGTACACGCACACGGCACTGGGTTGATTCTGTCCAAAATAGAATCGGGCTGACTTTGGACCACGCGCCAGTCCAAAATTCTCACTTGGCACTGGGTAGGCTCTGGTCACCCTCTATTATTTTGTTGCACTCTAATCCATACTAATTTGACATTTATTTATTTCCCATGTATCCCCTTGATCTTCCAAATGAAATGTTGGTCGTTTTGAGCTCTTTTTGTTACTCGTTCGGCCTTCAATCCTTGTTTAAAGATTGACTCATTCCTCTACTTGGATTGCTGCTTATGTTGTGGGTCTTTTGGCCCTTCCTTTACCATCTATCTCTTCACAATCTTCTTAGACCTGGGTTTGTTGAATTTGTTGTCTTGAAAATTTCCTTGAATCCTCTTAAATTTTGTGTTTACCTATAGAGCCATGAGGTGTGATTTTGTCCGTCTTCCCCCTTCTTGAAAATGACTTTCATGCCTAATTTGATTCCAATTATTAAATTAAGTCAAAAATCATGAATCCTAAAATAATGTCAAATTACAATAAAAATATTGATCACATCATTGTACTAGAAAAAGAAAACAAATGAAAGAGATAGGTACTCATAGACAAGCTCTTCAACTTCCCATAAAAACTCTTCTAAAATTAATGCTCATTGAGTGATAAATTTCTCTAGAGAAAATATTACATGGCGCACTCTAAATATATTTATAATTCTCCATATTGTGCACACCTTAGTCCTAAATTAATGGCCTTTATTTATAGGCATACAAAATTCCTAAAAATTCAAAACAGAGAAGAAGTAATTTCCTAATAGGCTTCTAAATTCTAAACAAATCTACAAACTTAAATTGGTTGTGTGTAATCTAAGTTCTTCATTGGTGAACTTGAAGCCAGCGAAAGACTACAAAAGAATCTGAGCTATTAAAGTCGAGTTGCCCTTTCGTTGAAGATGCTAAAGCCATTGAAGCCTTCTAGTCGCGAAAATCAGCTGAAGAACGAGCCACAAATTGATGAAGACTCCCGAGATTGATAGCCGAGCTTCCAAGCCAAGCCGCAAACCGTTTCATTTCTTTCTTCTTACTGAGTCGATGAGCCATTTCTCCTTTGTCTTCTTCTGTGAGTCGCAGCTTCCTTGTGTTGGAGCCTGCTATGGGACTAGTGCATCCTCATGTAGCTTGCGTTGTTTTGGTATACCATCAAGCCGAGACACACAATAATCCTCCCACGGTTGTGTGCACTATTTCAGTCCCAGTTTTCTTTGTTTTTCATTGTTTTTTCAGACTTGGCCTAGTGCAGGGTCAGTCTTCTTGGGCTGGCACCGGGTCTTCACTAGAATTCTTCAATTAAACTCTCAATTCACCTATTTTGCATAAAATCACAGAAAAACATTTCTATAAGTGAAATACCAAATATGAAGGAATATAAATAGTTATTATATCAAAAGTATCACAAAATATCCTCAAATAACTAGGAAAATATATGTAAATTTAGGCCCTATCATCGAGAAATTGTTGAATCTGCTTTGTTGAAAGGTTGGTATCAAGAAACTTGAAGAGCTCTTGACCAATATATGGTCCAGGGTTGTACGAACTATTTGGAAGATTCATGCCAAGAAAATTAATTTTGGCTTGAGCCAAAATCATTTTTTTTTTTAATCAGAAAGCATTACCCTATATCATTTTATGATATCAATAAATTGGTAAAGCAATTTCAAATGTTCATCTAGTGTAGAACTGAAAAGAAAAATATCATCGATATAAATCAATGCATTCTTGAGAATAGGCTAGAAGATTTTAATCATTGCTTTTTTAAAAAGAGAAGGGGCGGTTTTTAATCCAAATAGCATGATTTTCCACTGAAAAGGATGATTGGGGATTCAAAATCTAGTTTTAAACTGGTCATCTTAGTGAATTCCCAATTGCCAAAAACCATATTTAAAATCAAAATTAGAAAACCATGGGGAATTTGTCAACTGAGAAAAAAAAAATCTTGGTAGAGGAAATTTGTCATCCTACAAAAAAGTAGTAAGATGTTGGTGATTAATTACCAATCTCATTTTACTTCTCACTTTTTCAATGCGCTTGTTAACATAAAAAGCTTCACAATCCTATTGAGAATCTGATTTCTCAATCAGCTATGATTAAGTGAGGTCTTGGCATTCTGTTTATGGCTATTTACTTAGGATTTTTCCTAGAATGACTTGCCTTCATTGGATTGACATCTTCATTAAACTTAAAAGGCAAATAGATGAAAGAATTTGATTTTTTCCACAAAGGATGTTCACATTTGATGAGGAGTTCTATATGCAAATGAGCATGGATTGTGCTATAAGCATTTGTTTAAACCTCTAGATTGCAAAGCCATTATCATGATAATCCAGTTGGTACAGTCTAGTAGTGCCTATATAGGGTTTGAATGACTGTTTGTATCTTATACCATGGGGAAGGATTTGGAACTTCTATAGCTTGATGTAGATATCAAAACTAATAAGAACATCATTTCTAGTGAGCTCACAACCATTAATCCTTATGCAAATTTTGCACTGAGGAAAGAACTGGATTATTATAGGTTGTTTAGTAATAAGCTCAGTGGTAAAGGTTTTCACATCAGCTATACAAAATTCCAAGATGTTAGACATACAACAAACTCTAGGGAGAATCTGTGGGTTCATCAGCGACAGGTTTACACAGATATAAAAAAAAGGCTATGGCTAGATTAAGTTTAGCAAACTTGGTTTGGAAAATTAGACAAGGGCATGAGGTATTGTGAAAGAGGATTCTTCTTCTAATATATCTTTAGTATCCTAAATGGTAGAGATCTGGTGATTTGGGTCATTGAGTCAACTTAAGAGTCTAATGATTACATTATTCATATGAGCAAAAATCATTAGTTGATCTTCTTTATTTTGTGGTCTAGAGGATGTGGTTTCTATTGATACGAAACTAGTAGAGACAATGCTGAGAGTGGTTACTGTAGCTTGTTTCTTGGCAACTCTTGCAGCATCTTGTGCTTCAGCTGTAGCTTTTGCATCTTTGGCTCTTTATTATTTACATTGCACCATTCAATGACATCGAAAGCAAGTTCATCAGGTATATAGAGGAAAATACTAAGGCTATCTAGGGATAAGAGGATGAATGGGTTCTAGAAAAAATAGAGGTAGGTGGATAAGTAGTTGTAAAAGAAGAGGAAAAATTAGAGGTTAGATGAGAGATAGTGTAGAAAAAGTTAAGGGGAAATGAGGTACTGAAGGTTGTGGAATAGATAAAGTGTCGGCGTGGGTATTGGTATTTATTTGTTTTAGCATTGCTATCTATTCCTTGAGCTTATACTATTCTCGAGCTTGGAGATGGAAGATCAAATTGGAGTTGGACTGATCTCTTTTCAAATAATTTTATACTAATCTCTTTTCAAGATAAAGAATACCTTGTTTTATTCAATAAATGTATAATACACTGCCTTTAGGGTATGACACTAACAAACTCCCACTTGCACTAGAGCTAATCATTCATGTATCTAATACCGAATGACTCAACATGTCCATCATATTTCTTTTGGGATAGTACCTTATTCCGTGGGTCCGCTATGTTCTCATTCATGGAATTCTCTCTATTTTTTAGATCTTTCCTATCAATGATTTCATAAATTAAGTGATGGCACTCAAATTGAATACGTAGCTTGATTGTGACTCGTAGTCATTATTATTAGATTGGAAACTGGTATCAATATACCCTTTTACTTCTTGAAGAATAGAGACAACATTTCCTATTAGCAATATATCATTCACATAAAGTGATAGGAAAATAATTGCACTCCCACTAACCTTCTTGTATACACAAGATTCATCCATGTTTTGAATGAAACCAAACTCTTTGATTGTTTCATCAAACAGATGTTCCAACTCCTAGAAGCTTTCTTAAGTCTATAAATGGACCTTTGCAGCTTGCACACTTTCATGCAATTGTTGGATTTGAAACTTTAATGTTGTGTTATATATACTTTCTCAGTCAAATTTCCATGTAGGAAGCTATTTTTACATCCATTTGTCAAACCTCATAATTATATTGAGCAAAAATTGCTAGGAGTATTCTGAAGGATTTTAGCATAGCAACTGGTGAAAAGGTTTCATCATAATCAATATCATGTTGTTGACGATAACCTTAGCCACAATTATGCTTTATAGGTAGCTACATTACCATCCACATCGGTATTCTTCTTGAAAACTCATTTGCACCTAATCGGTTTGATTACTGTGGGTGGATAAACCAAAATCCATACTTAGTTGCCATACATGAAATCTATCTCTGGCTTTATAGCTTCAAGCCATTTGTCAGATTCTGAACTATTCAGAACATCTTTGTAAGTAGTAGGCTCATCTTCATCTATGAACAATAGGTCATTGTGGTCACTAATGAGAAATCCATATCTCTCAGGTGCCACACGTAACCTAGTCAACTTACGAGGTTCTTGTGTAGTCGAAGGTACATTAATTCTTTCAATATATGTGGGATCAAAGGTTGATCCTTGTTTATTTATTCTTTTTAAACTTCACTAAGTTAAATTTTACTTCTACTGTCTCCTTTGAGCATGCGCTCCTTCTCTAAAAAGACGTGATATGATCTTAGGAAGCACTAAACTTTTGGGTTAAACTTAAGAACAAGAAACCTACCAAACCCACACACAAAAACACTAAAATTCTAAGAAATTAACACTCTTATGATAATGTGAATCTAGCCTACTTCAAAGACACCTTAACACCCTAATCTAACTAGAGATTAGAACACCAAGGATAAGAATTTGAAAGCATCTAACTCAATCCTATCAAACACACTAGGCAACCTAGAACGTAGAATAGAGATGATGTTTAGATTATCCCTTAAGATTAAGAGACAAGATCAAATATGGGACTAAATCCTTTTATTTAGTCTTGATGTTTAATGGAATCACCCATGAAGATCACCCTCAAGAACACTCTCTAGAGAGAAAATCTGAATTCTCCTTCCAAAAATACTAAAGTTTTTTTTTACATAGTCATCATAAGGTATTTATAGTTCCCCAACATAACCCAATACAAAGTATTATAGAAGGGGGTTCTATTTCTAAACTAAATACTTTTAAATATTACAAAATGACCCCAAAATAGCTAAAAAACTTCGGGAGTTTGGGTTCTAAAACAGGGCCGGCGCTGGGTAGGTCTCCTGGGGATAGCACTGAGTCCAATTTGGAGGAACAATATGGTTCACAAAAAGTCAAAACAAAAATGGGAATTACCCAATCCACATCCGATGCCAGGTCAGGCTATTAGGCCGGCATCAGGTCCAAGTTGCTGGAACAGTACATGCAAAAAAAATTGATGAATTTTGCAGATCACTGATGGCGCCTGGTCAGTTGATCTGAGCCGATGCTAGGTTGCTCTGGGTACTCCAATCCTTGCTCATTTGACCTCCATTCCTTCCATTCCTTTTTCATGTGTTCTCTTGATCTTCCAAATAGTTTTGAGGCCAATATTTTTTTTTCCATTTGAAGCTCCCTTGGGTCGCATTCCTCATTTTCCCGTTTGCCCTTAAATCCTTGTTTATTTGTTTGCTTGACCATCCACAAGGATTGTTGCCTTTTTTGTACTTCTTTTGGCCTTTCTTTCTTTATCCACTCTTTCATCAATCTCTTGGCCCTTGGTTTATTGGTTTGGTTGGCCTGCTTGACCTTAAATTCTTGTTGAAACCTCTTGAAAATATATCTCACCCAATGTGCCATGAGTTGTGGCTTGGATTTCTCTTTGTCTTCTTTTGAATGGCCTTCGTGCCTGGGGCGATTCCTCTCATTTTTCTCTTCTTGGAAAGGATTCATCCTCAAATCAAAACCTATACAAGAATTCAAACAAGAGAGTTTTTGTGAAAGTAAAATGCCATAGCCTTGTACCTCATTATTCTCTATACTTTCTTTTTTCACTACCCACATTTTTCCTCTCATTTTACCTCCGCTCTCTTTTCTTTTTTTGTCCTCTTGTTTGTCTCTCTTTTCTTTTTCCTTCCAACTTGAGGTGGTTACTATCCTCTCATCCCCATCTTCCTTTATATCCTCATTTTTTATCCCTCTTTCTTCTCTCACCTTAACCTCTTGTTCCCTCTTCTTTTGTTCTTCCCTACTCTCTCCTTTTTTCTCCTCATTTCTTTTCTCACTCATCTTCTTTTTCCTCTCCTTTCCTTATTTTCTTTCCTTTTCTTTTTCCCTCAAGATATTTGATCTCTCAAAACCTCACTAGGGGATAAGGGAACTAGAGTGATTTTCTTTCAATCTTTCCTCAAAGAATAAGTGTTCCTCTTCTTTTTGTGGACCACATCTCTATCAAATATCCAAGGTCTTCCCAATAAAATATGCCCTACATGCATGGAAAATACATCACAAACCATTTCATCCTTATACTTCCCCATATCAATGGCAACCTTAGCTTATTTGTTCACCTTCACCACTCCACAATTGTTCAACCATTGTAATTTGTAGGGTCTAGGGTGTTTCAAGGTTTCTATTTCTAACTCCTCCACCAATGTAGTACTAATCATATTTTTACAACTCCCTCCATCAATAAGGACAGTACATGGTTTTTTCTTGATTAGACACCTTGAAAAAAAATATATTAACTCTTTGTGAATTTTCTCCTTCTTCCACTCCCTCACAAGCATTTTCAACTTCCATTGCTACTCCAATCAATGCACATGGTTTCTCAAGTATATCCCCATTTCTTCCATCCATTCTATCTCTTCTACTAGATTTGGTGTCATTTTGTGAAGTTGAACTAGATGCTTCATGCTTACTAGTTTCACTCATTTTCATTTGCTTTTGCACCACCTCTAGCCAACTTCTTTTTTTTTTTCCTCTTGTGGATACAAACTTTCTTCCATTACATAAGTACTTGAAGCACTTTGGAAACCTTCATCCATAGCATGCATTTGCTTTCTTTTTACCTCATTCCTTAAATGTATTTTCTTTTTAATAAATTCTACTCCATTTTTCTCAACTCCTTTTTGCTCATTCCCCTCTAACACTCCCCAAGGGTTTGACTCATCCTCTAGAAAGAATAGAATGTTGTAAAATTCCTTAGTCACCCTATTTCTTGAACTTAATGGATCTACGTCTTCTTTATCATCATTACTAAGCTCTTCATAAATCTCATCAACATTTTTTTCGACTTCTTCGTGCACTACTTTATCATTTTGATTGAGCATTCCTTAGCTCTTGGCCTCATTTTCTAGCTTCTCGTCCTTCTCAAAGCCATGTAATTCATCTTGCTCAACCCTCTTAACTTTTTCTTCATTTCTTGCCCTTTCTTGGCTCCTCAATATCTACAATATTTTTCTTGGCCACTTTAGACTTAAGTCTAGTCTTTTGTTTCTCAATTTGTCTCTCTCCTTCACAATTGTGCACCCCATAAAATCTTTCATATGCCAAGTTATTTAGACAATCAACCTTTGTATGAATTCTACTACAACAAATCTCATAAGTCAATCCTCCATTATTGCACCATGATTGTAGAGGCTTGAAATTCTCCTATTTTTCCTTGCAACTCTTCCTTGTCCCTTAGTTGTTGTAGCAAACTTAGGCACTTGTAGTTATATTGATTATCACTCCTTCTATTGAAATAATTATAGCTTTTCCTCTCATGCACCCCTTTTTCCAATGTCTAATGCACTACAGTCCTCCCTTTTCGTTTAACTCTTTTTGGACACTAATAGGAAGTATGCTCAAAACTCCCACAGATTTTGCACTCACGCTCTCTCAAGTTCTTTGTACCCCATGCTTTGTTATTTTTTTGTGCTTCTCCCACATAAACTTCCTCATTTCAATATTCCCCACTCCTATGTCCTCCTTCTTCATATTCCCAATTTTGTTACTCAATACTACCATATCCTTCCCCACTCGAATAAGATTCCCCATTGTTTTCACTCTCTAAACTCTAATCTTATATAGGACTCAAGTTCTCACATTCTTGATCACTTTCCCTTAGGTCTCCTTCATAGCTATTTTACTCCTTTCCACTTGTACTTAGCCTCTCATCATGTTCATCCAAATATCCCATACTCCCATAGTCATCCTCCTCATATTCTTGCCCATGTTCATTATATTCCCCATAACTACTCTCACTATAACAAGACTCCTCATCATAGTCACACCTTTCACTTTCACTTCAACTAGCTATTGTAAAGCTTTTTCAAGAGTAATACCCTAAAATGTAAGTAGGAAACATAAGAGAATTCTCATTTCACTTCCTCACGTGTTTACATTCAATTTTAGTGGTCACTCTTCACTTGTGTTTGCACTCTACTTGGCTTTTGTAAAATGAGCTCACTCTCTTACCTTTTTCAATTTCTCAATTCCACACTCAAGTTCTTCCCAACTCTTTCCCACTTCAAAGGATTTAGTTCTACTAATCAAGTCAACTAAATTCCAAAGAATAAGAAAGAAAGGTGTTTTAAAGGTAATTTATCAAACACTTGGTGTGCAATAAAGAAGATGTATGGATTTCAAAAAGTTATTAGACTAAGTGATGCTATCACAACCTCAATCACAATTTAGCAATTAACAATCACATAAATGCTCTTTAATAAATGAATTATTCATCACACTTTATGAATGGAAGCTTTGGTAGTCAAGTATGAGCATTCACAATTCATTGGGACAATACATCAAATACATTGAATGCAATCTCGTAGCTCAATGTTGTATAGTAAATTTTAGCTTGGTTTTGGCCCCAAATCAACAAATTTTAACATCAAATGACTTCCTAAACATCAATATACCATATAGGGTCAAATTAACAACATTTTCATGGCACAAATTCAAGTTTTTGAAATCCAAAAATTGCAAAAGAAAAAGTGACGAAATTTTGAAAATCAATAGATCTTGAAGAAGATTGTACCTTAGCCTAAAAAAAGTTGGTTGATTAGAATCAACATAATACATGCTTTGATACCACTTGATATGATCTTAGGAAGCACCAAACTTTTGGATTAAACTCAAGAACAAGAAACCTACCAAACCCACACACAAGAACACTAAAATGCTAGGAAATTAACACTCTTGTGACAATGTGAATCTAGTCTACTTCAAAGACACCTTAACACCCTAATCTAACTAGAGATTAGAACACCAAGGATAAAAATTTGAAGGCATCTAACTCAATCTTATCAAACATACTAGGTAACCTAACACATAGAATAGAGATGAAGTTTAGATTATTCCTTAAGATTTAGAGACAAGATCAAAAGTGGGACTAAATCCTTTTATTTAGTCTTGATGTTTAATGGAATCACCCATGAGGATCACCCTTAAGAACTCTCTTTAGAGAGAAAATCTAAATTTTCCATCCCAAAATACCAAAGTTTTTTTTTTACATAGTCATCATAGGGTATTTATAGTTCCCCAACATAACCTAATATGAAGAATCATAGAAGGGTGTTCTATTACTGAACTAAACACTTTTAAATATTATAAAATGACCCTAAAATCACTGAAAACATCAGGGATTTGGGTTCCAAAATAGGGCCGGCACCGGGTAGTTCTTCTAGGGGTGGCGCTGGGTCCAATCTAGAGGAACAGTACCTGTTCACAAAAAGTCAAAACAAAAATTGAGAATCAACCAATCCACAGCTGGCACTGGGTCGGGCTATTTGGGTTGGCACCAAGTCCAATTTGTTGCAATAGTACGTGTGCCAAAAAATGAGGAATTTTGCATATCACAGACAGTGCTTGGTTGGTCAATTTGGGCCAACGCCTGGTCAGCTCGGGGCACTCCAATCCCTGCTCATTTAACCTTCATTCCTTCTATTCCTTTTCCATGCGTTCCCTTGACCATCCAAATAGTTTTGAAGCCAAGATTTTTTCTGTTTGAAGTTCCCTTGGGTCGCATTCCTTTATTTACCCGTTTGCCCTTGAATCCTTGTTTATTTGTTTGCTTGACCTTTCATAAGGATTGTTGCCTTTTTTGTACTCCTTTTAGCCTTCCTTTATTTATCCACTCTTTCATCAATCTCTTGGCCCTTGGTTTGTTGGCTTTAAATTTCTGTTCCCTCTTAAAAATGGATCTCACCCAAGGTGCCATGAGTTGTGGCTTGGATTTCTTGTTTTCTTTTGAGTGCCCTTCCTATCAAAATGGCTTGCTTTAAAACAAATACTTTGTTTTTAGAAGGTAGGTAGAAGTAATATCTGAAAAATTCTTTTAGATATCCCACAAATAAATGCTTGTTAGACTTACTGTCAAGTTTGTCGACTATGGCCTTTTGACAAAAGTAGGATAACCCCATACTCTCAAGTGAGATAATTTTGGTTTCTTACCAAAAAACATCTCAAATGGGATAGTGTCAACCATTTTTTTTTTTTAATGAAAATCTATTTAGAATATAAATAGAAGTATAGTGCGTACCCCCAAAACGATTTTGGTAAGTCTGTAGAAGCCATCATGGTTCGTATCATGTCTAGAAGGGTTCAATTCCTTTTCTCATATATACTATTATATTGAGTTGTATGTAGTAGAGTCCATTGAGATAATAACCAATTATTTCTATGATAACCTTGGAACTCTTGGCTTAATTATTCTCCTCCTCAATTAAATCTTAGAGTCTTAATGCTTTTCCTAAGTAGTTTCTCTACTTTATTCTTGAAGTTTTTTAACTTTTCAAATGCCTCAGATTTGTATTTTATTAAATACAAATACTGATAGGGCCTAAATTGGTCATATATTTTATAGTTATTTGAGGCTATTTTGTGATACACTTTGTTCAATAACTGATCATATTCCTTCATAATTGAGATTTTACCCTTGGAAAGGTATTTTGTGCATTATTTCAAATTTTAGGGGTAAAATAAGACAAAAACATTGCAAAACAGAATAGAGGCGGCGCCAGCCAGAATAGGGGAACCGGCAACGGCCACGTGCTATTGGCACGTATTTTGAGGTGATAAAAAATTAGTAAAGCAGAGTTGAATAAAACCAAACCAGCGCCGGCTAGGAGGCTAGAGGCGGCGCAAGCTGCACTCTGGAAAAGTTGGCGCGAAAATCAAGAAAAATTGATGAACGATTGGAAAGACAGAATGCAACCGGCACCGGCCCTAGGCAGGACAGGCGGCGCCGACTGTGCCCTGATGCTGAGATGGTGCCTCGATTTTTGTGTGGAAATTTTGGTAATTTGCAGAGTTTTAGTATTTTCCTACTTCTAGTCGGCCAGAAACCCTAAAAGAACGAAATTGGGCACTTCTAAATCCTATAAATAAAGGGAAAACACAAGAGAAAAGGGAGAATTCACAGATCAAAATAGAAAATTACTCAAATTAAGAAAGAATTCTTCAATTCAAGGAGGATTGTGCAAGATGGTCTACAAAGGAAGAAGAATGAGGCTTGTCTATGAGTGCTTTCTTTTATTTTTGTTTTCTTTTTCTTGAACAAAGATGTATTAATTGTTTTATTGTAATTTGACATTGCTTTAGGTATTCATGATTTTTAAAGTTACTTTGATCTTTTGATTAATTGATTATTATTCTTGGTATTTAATTACTTATGCTTATTACGAGATTAGTTGGATGTTTTCTTTCTATTGACTTGCTTGAAAGAGGAGTTGATGATGATTTCAATTTATTGATTTCATATTTGTTGTCTCGTAACTTTTTTGAAAAAAGGGGTTAATTGCTATGAACAAAGTAATTAAAGGTTAATTGATGTTTGCCAAAATATGGATTCATTAGTTAATTTCATGTTTTAGGTTTGCCAAAATATGGAAATTTAATCAAGGATTGTGTTTAATGCATTTTTTAGGTGAATTAGTTAAGACAGAATATGTTATGCTAATTTATCTAAAAGATAGTGATTTCATGGATTGAAAAAGTAGTGAATCTATCTTAATTCTTCATGATGCAAAGAGAGTAATTAGTTATGATAACGGTTTAGTATTCATAAAATAGTTATGATGCAAATTGACTCTAGGGCATATCCCTAACAGCCAAAATATGGATTCATTAGTTAATTTTATGTTTTAGGTTTGCCAGAATATGAAAATTTAATCAAGGATTGTGTTTAATGCATCTTTTGGATGAATTAGTTGAGATAAAATATGTGATGCTAATTTGTCTAGAAGATAGTGATTTCATGGATTGAAAAAGAAGTAAATCTATCTTAATTCTTTATGATGCAAAGAGAGTAATTAGTTATGATAACAAAATATGTTTGGATTCGTGGACTCCTAAACATGGAAAATATCCACGAATCCCTTCCAAGGATCCAAGTAAACGATTAAGAAGACCTTAGGTTTATAAAATTACTTCTTTTCGACGTAATCGAGATCCTTTGATTCTGATTGTGATGTCGTATGTACAACCCGAAAGATCACCAGACGCTGCAGCGTGCGAACGTCCTCTATAGGTACACACGGTGAACTAACTCGTTGCCCTGAGAGTACTAGCGCCTAGGGTTTGAGAGGGTTTTTTTCTGGTGAATAGAGGCATGAAATTTTTAACAGAACCCAACTGTTGAGAAGACGGCTAGGGTTTTCTTAAAACCTTCCGAATCCCTTAGTGTCCAAATCTGATAATATCTTATCATATTTTAATTTAAATTCAAATTAAATTAAAAACTGATATGATAAGATTCTGCAATTATCTCGATAATTTAACTAATTAATTTACCGAGTCAGACTCTTATAATCTGGACATCATCCAGATACATCGAATGTGGACATATTTCCAAATTCATTGTATCTGGTAAATTTTCTAGGTTCGATTAATTTAGACATATTTCCAGATTTATCGAATTTGGCTACCAGAAAAATAACCTAACAAGTTTGCTTATTGTGTGACCCTATAGGTTCATTTAACACTGGCAGTGTGCCTAAATCATATTTAAATGGCCCACAAGTTATAAGCGGTTTCTAGCAAAACATTATAACTATCCAGGTTAAATGAATATTAGTGATCTCTTTGAACTAAACCACAATTTTATATTTAGTCATTTTCTCACACAATATCCAGATTAAGCATAAGGCACAGAACATGTCATCCTTATTAAGTTTAATCAATTATTTCTTGCTTTCATAGTAGATTGTTTAAACAAATGATATCAATATCTTATATTGATATATTTGAGCACGACCATGCATTTTAACAGTCTAACTTATTAAGGGGCATATGGATATCTCTCCCATAATTGAGAAGGACAAATTCCTTCACTATCAATCATATCTGGTTAAAGACAACTTTAGACAACGTCAAAATATAAAATTTATCAAATAGGAAACTTATGATGAATTTAGGTCGAATGACTTTTAATATCATTATGGCTAGAAGGTACTTAACACATGTTCCATGAAGTACTCTCACAGTGGGTCATGTCCAACACAATGTTCTCTAATATTTATTTATGTTTTGACTTGATATCACAAATATCTATGACTAGTAAAACATAGCCATTTAGTCACAAACATGCTAATCTTAATTTATTATTGTTCCAATAATAATAATCGATTAGGGACTGTTTTAGAATAGTCATTGTATTTATTGTTGTGTTTTACTATCAAGTCACGTACTTGATGACCACAAAACAAATGCACTATTCATGGAAAGGAAAACATCATATTATTATATAAAACATAACGACAATAGTATAAGTACAAATTGAATCTAGGGCATATCCTTAACAGCCAAAATATGAATTCATTAGTTAATTTCATGTTTTAGGTTTGCCAGAATATGGAAATTTAATCAAGGATTGTGTTTAATGCATCTTTTGGGTGAATTAGTTGAGACAGAATATGTGATGCTAATTGGTCTAGAAGATAAAGATTTCATGGATTGAAAAAGAAGTGAATCTATCTTAATTCTTTATGATGCAAAGAGAGTAATTAGTTATGATAACAGTTTAGTATTTTAAGATCATGTTTGTTAAAATAATGGTTTGAGTTATATAATTCTCCATCCTTGACATGTATATATTCTTTTCTTTTCTTTTCTTTTCCACTTTATTGAGTCGGTTGAACAATAAAAGAAAAGTGATTAATGCATACTTGTTCCTGCAGGATCGACACTTGTTTGAATCCTATGCTATGCTTAATAATGAGTACGCTTACTCATATGTGTAATTTGGGATTAATGTTTTAATTTAAACTTGGCTGGGAATGTGCTTAGTTTTATATGATTTTTTATACCCAAATTCAAACACATCAAGTTTTTGGTGCTGCTGCCGGGGACTAGGATATTTTTCTATTTCATCACAGAGGTGTTCTTGAAAAACTTGATTTGACAACAAGTTTTTGGCACCGTTGCCGGGGAACAATATCATGAAAGCTTAGATTTTGTTGATTTAACCATGTGAATATGTAAATACGTAAATATGTAAATTTGTATAATTTTTCTTTTTGCAAAAAGGTGCCATCTTTTGCATCTTTTGTCTCTTGTAATCTAATTTACTAATTTTGACTTAATTTACTAACATACTTCATGTTGTACTGTAAATACCACTAACTTTTATATGTAAATAGTTTGGGAATGCATGTGTTTTTCTTTTCTTTATTTTTATATTATTAATTTTCACCTTTTATTTTTCTTATTTATTTATTTTTTTTTTTGTTTTTATTTTCGATTTGAGTTTTATTTTTTGAGCGTGAGATTGACATCAGCATGGACAACTACTTTTGGGTACAAGATTAAAGGAGCTACAATGATGAGAATTTGGCAAAGTTGCAATCTCGGGTCGATGCTGTTTATGAGACGTCAGTTGAAGCCTCAATGCATTCTTTTGTCGCCAATTCAGATTCCTCCATTAAGTGGCATAAAGAAGTATCCCAATGATTAAGCTATCAAAGAACACAACCAGCCAAGTTGGTTGAGGTTGCCATAAAGGCCCATATGCTTAACCACGAGAATCTCCAAGGAATGGAGAGAGGATATGAGGATTAATTGTCCAATGTGGATATGGAGGTATTCAATTCTACTAATGTGCTAATACTTCTGATCTCTCTTTATCACATGATTGTTTTTTAGGTCCCTTTCAATTCTTGGACAACAAGGGTCCAAATGATAATGTTTTAAATTTAACATGCCTCAAGAAGTTAGATTTATCATTCATTCTATGAAACCCTTTGAGGATGTTGACAAATTCTACCCTTCACCTCGATTTCAGGAAGGTAACTTGGTATTTGTAGAAGCATTGAAAAGTAAGGATTTCCCAATCCCATCTTTAAGAACTCAAATACTAAGTTTAAATGGGAATTTTAATTGTAAAAAAAAAAAAAAAACTTCTTTTGAAGGGTTAATTGGTGATTTCAAAGTTAATGAATCCGTTAGATACCATGTGCACTCATATGTTGAAAACGATATTTATGTGTCTAAAGGAATGTTAGAGAATGAGGTTTATGTGTTTTGCTTTGCTGAGACAAATCGTTTTCATGAACCTTCCATTTTTCAAAATCCTCCATTCTTTCTACATTTATTATGCCTCTCTTCTACTTGGAGCTTTAATCTCTATTCCGAAGGTTTGATGAGGAAGCATGATGAGTGTAAAAAGTTTTTGTTTTATTTTTTATCTAAGTCTTTTTCTTTAGTTTGTTTTCTTTTATTTAGGTATGTTTTTATTTTATTATTATTTTTCTTGTGCTTTTATTTGTGTTTTGTTTTACAGGATTAAAGTCCTCTTAGATAAGCCCTTCTCTTTACCTCAAGTTTGGATACCTATTGGAGCATTATTGCACTTGGGAAGTATTACTTAAACTTTCTAACCCATTATTATTTTTAGTCCTTTTGGAGATACTTTCTTGTGTTTATTTTTTTGCTATTGAGGACAATGTTCAATTTAAGTGTGGGAGAGTGGTTTGGTGATATACTTTGTCCAAGTTTTTTTCAATTTTATTTTAAGCATAAAGTTTGGAAAATTGGAGCTACTCCGTCATGGAAGTATTTTCTTTCTTATCTTTTCCCCATTATTTTTAGTCTTGTGGCAATATTTTCTTGCTCTATTTGTTTGGCCATTGAGGACAATGTCCAGTTTAAGTGCGGGGGAGTGGTTAGAATGAGAATTCTTCTATGCTTTATTTATCTTAACATTCTTCTTTGAACCTTTTGAGCAAATTTTTCAAAAATTTTTCTGATATTTTTGAGTTTTCAAGATGTATTTTTAATGCACGTGTTTGTGATAGATCATATAGCATATGTTCTATATCATTTGTGGTTTATGAATGACTTTTTGCACGCATTTGGACTAAGTAGTTCTTGATCAAATGCTTTACAATGTGCTTAAACCTATTTTTATGCTAAAATTCATGGAGCATTCTAGAACTTACTTGAATACCTCTCAAGGAAAAATAAGAAAAACATTCATGATTTAACTTAGGGATGATGGTAATAGGCCTTCTTTGGATAGTTTGAACTTTTCAAGCCAACCTATTTTATATTATCCCTAGCGCCTATTTTGAGCCTAAATTGTCAATTTCTTTCTTAAAACCCATTATCACACTTTGTCCATTACTTCTTCCTGAGAGTTTGATAATTCTTCCAAATCTTTAATTGCTCTAGATGGATAAAAGTACAAGTAGGGAGTTGTGAGGTAGAAAGCATGTGTAAATTTCATGACTTGCTACTTTCAGTCATGCAGCATTGTTGAGTGGAGTTGAGAAAAAGAAAAGCGATATTAAGAAAACCAAAAAGCTGCTAGAAAATGTTGAAAAAGCTGAGAAGCAAATAAAAGCAGCAATTGAAAAGAGGAAGAAAGGAAAAGTTGAAAAGAGAGAAAAAGAAAAAAAGAGCACAAGAAGAAGGTTGATTGAGCAGGAATAAGATAATTTTTCTGTTTCATTATAGAGGTATTTCTAAAAAAAAAATAAAAATTGAGTTCACATCAAGTTATTGGCACCATTGCTGAATTTTTGATACTCTTGTGCAATATGAATGATGAGTTAAGATTTATTGAGGGGGAAAAAAAAGAATGCAAGATTTGCTTGAACTATGCTATAATTGCCATACAAGGTTATGGGTTTTGATTGATTTTGTGATAGGAGAGTAAGAAAAGTTTGGAATTTCTTGGTATATCTTGTTTATCATTTTCTTGCAAACTCTCATCATCTTTGATATTTGATTTCCTATATCCTTCATTTGAAAGCTACATTACAAGCCCTTTAGCTTTACATTATTAAAGTCCTACTAGACCTAAGTAGAATCATGATATGTCTCGGATTAGTGGAGACAGTGTATGAAAAGTAAGCTTACGGAATGCATATTCTTTTTGAACTAAATTCTTTCTAATGGTTTGAGAATATTGTTAAGTATTGAGATGGTTCTACAAGTCACAATTCACTTACACAAGTCTTGCATTTGTTATGAAAGGTATCGTAGCATATGTTTTGTTGTCTTGAATAAAGAAAGCATTGAAGATATTATTTTGATAGTAATTGAGTGATTTTGTGAAACTTGTGTTTTTCCTACTTGTCTTTGATACTTTTCTTGAGGACAAGCAAAGAGCTAAGTGTGGGGGAATATGATAGGGCCTAAATTAATCATATATTTCTTAGTTATTTGAGGCTATTTTGTGATACATTTTGTTCAATAACTAGTCATATTCCTACATATTTGAGATTTTACCCTTAGAAAGGTATCTTGTGCATTATTTCAGATTTTAGGGGTAAAATAAGACAAAACATCGCAAAACAGAATAGAGGCGGCGCCGGCCAGGACAGGGGAATCTACGCCGGCCACGTGTTGTTGGCACGCATTTTGAGGAGACATAAAATCAATGAAGCATAGCTGAACAGAACCAAACCGGTGCTGGATAGGAGGCTAGAGGCGGCGCCAGCTACACTCTGGAAAGGTTGGCACAAAAATTAAGAAAAGTCAGGAACGACCAGAGAGACAGAACGCAACTAGCGCCGGCCCTAGGCAGGAAGACGGCGCCGGCTGCACCCTGATGCTGAGGTAGTGCTTCGATTTTCATGCGCGGTTTTTGGTAATTTGTAGAGTTTTAGTATTTTCCTACTTCTAGTCGGTCAGAAACCCTAGAAGAACGAAATTAGGTACTTCTAAAGCCTATAAATAAAGGGAAAACACAAGAGAAGAGGGAGAATTCACAGATCAAAATAGAAAATCACTCAAATTAATGAAGAATTCTTCAATTCAAGGAGGATTGTACAAGAGGATCTACAAAGAAAGAAGAAGGAGGCTTATCTATGAGTGCTTTCTTTTACTTTTGTTTTCGTTTTCTTGAACAATGATGTATTAATTGTTTTATTGTAATTTGACATTTTTTAGGCATTCATGATTTTTAGAGTTACTTTGATCTTTTGATTTAATTGATTATTATTCTTGGTATTTAATTACTTATGCTTATTACGAGATTAGTTAGTTGTTTCTTTCTATTGACTTGCTTGAAAAGGGGGTTGATGGTGGTTTCAATTTACTGATTTCATATTTGTTGTCTCTTAACTTGCTTGAAAAATAGTTTAATTGCTAAGAACAAGGTAATTAAAGTTTAATTGATGTCTGTCAGAATATGAATTCATTGGTTAATTTCATGTTTTAAGTTTGCCATTATATGGAAATTTAATCAAGGATTGTGTTTAATGCATCTTTTGGGTGAATTAGTTGAGACAGAATATGTGATGCTAATTTGTCTAGAAGATAGTGATTTCATAGATTGAAAAAGAAGTGAATCTATTTTAATCCTTCATGATGCCAAGAGAGTAATTAGTTATGATAACGGTTGAGTATTTTAGGATCATGTTTATCAAAATAATGGTTTGAGTTACATAATTCTCCATCCTTGACATGTATATATTCTTTTATTTTATTTTATTTTATTTTATTTTATTTTATTTTTTATTCTTTTCCACTTTATTGAGTCGGTTGAACAATGAAAGAAAAGTGATTAATGCATACTTGTTCCTAGAGGATCGACACTCGTTTGAACTTTATGCTATGCTTAATGATGATTTGGGGTTAACATTTTAATTTAAACATGATTGGGAATGTGGTTAGTTTTATATGATTTTTATACCCAAATTCAAACACATCAAATACCCATATCGTGAATAATTATCGATGAAGGTTATGAAATAGTGATAACCTCCTCTTGATTGTATAGATATTGGGCCACATACATCAGAATATGTGAGTTCTAATAACTTTTTGGCCCTTTCTCTTTTCCAAAAAAAAAAAAGAAAGAGTTTTAGCCATTTTACAAAGTAAATAAGAATCACACGTGCCATATGATTCATAATCAAATGATCTTAAGTCATCTAGCTTGTGTAACTTAGAAGCACGATTCTCATTTACATAGCCTAAACGACAGTGCTATAAGCAAGATGAGGTTGGGTTTTTCATCCTTGGTTTCTTATTATTTACATTGAGAATTGTATTATCCATGTCTGGAACATATAAACCATTAACTACAGTTGTAGAACAATAATGAATATCATTCAATGAAAAAGAACAATATTTATTCTTAAAAATTAAATGACATCTATACAAGTCTAAACACTCAACTGAGATAATGTTTTTCAATAAAACTAGTACATAATAACAGTTTTGTAGTTCTAAAACTAATTTAGAAGACAAGTGTAGCTCGTAAGTCCCCACAACAAGTGCAGCAACCTTTGTTCCATTTGTAGTAGATAGGTCCACGTCACCCTTCTCAAGCTTTCTATTTTTCTTTAGTCCTTGCAAGTTATGGCATAAATAAGATTCACATCCGGTATTCAATACCCTTATCTCATTTCTAAAGACAATATTAATCTCAATCATAAATATACTAGGAGTAGAAGTAGAAGTGCCCGTAAGCTTCTCCTTCTTTACCTTGACGGTCTTCAAGTGGGCTTTGCAATTGTGCTTCGAATGGCCTATCTTTCTACAGTAATCGCATGGGCCTTTTGTGGCTGCTTCCTTCTTTTTCACACCACCTTTAGGCTTAGTGAGAGTCTTCTTCTTCTTCTTAAGAACTTTCTTCTTAGAAGAGGAAGATTCTACCAACATGTCTGCATTGGATTCCTTCTTCATGGAGAATTCCGCAGTTTTGAGAAGATTGATCAACTCAGGTATAGTGGATTCAATCTTGTTCATCTGGTAGTTAATCAAAAATATGAAAAACTACTTGGCAAAGACTGTAGAATTAAGTTAATACTTAATTCATTATCCATCACAAACCTAAGAGACTCGAGCTTCTCAATTAAGCCCAGCATCATCAGCCCATGAGTGGCTACAGAAGTACCCTCGCTATTTTAGAACGAAACAGTTGTTTTGAGATCTCATATCTCTCTGTTTTGGCTTGGGCATCGAACAGTTCTCGAATATGTAATATGATCAAGTAAGCATCTATATGCTCGTGTTGTTTTTGTAGTTTAGGGGTTATTGATGCCAACATCACATAGAATGCTGTGTCACTGTCCTCTTTGTGCTTTTTGTGGATAGCATGCTCATCAGCATGAGCATCTTGAGCTAGTGGTGGTGGAATAGGAGCCTCTAGCACGTAGAGTAACTTTTACGACTTGAGAATGATTCTCAAGTTTCTATACCAGTCGAAAATGTTCAATTTAGTAAGTTTGTTCATTTCCAAGATGCTGTGTAGGTTTAGGTTGGTCGACATGATGCAGATGACCTAGATGTAAAGATAGAAAAAATAACTAACTGTATATGTACATGTAATGCAAATAATTAATTAAGTCTTTAATTAAACGCATTATTATTTCACTATTTTTCTCAAATCAATAGTTCCCCCTATTGATTTGGGAAAACCCATTGGAAACTTTCCTAGTGGACTAGAATTTAAATTCTTCAAGAATGACTTTGGATTTATCCAACTAGCCACCCTTAAGTTTAATGGTAGGTATCCAATACCATTTGCATCTAATGTAATTACTGGATCGTTTGGCGATTAACATATTTTAATCTTAAAGCCTTAACGCTGACCCAACCATGCCTTTATTTTTTTTTTATGCTTGAGTTAGCCCAATCGGGATAAAGAAACTAGTTAAACCCAGGCCATTAATCAAGAATTTTAATTTCATAGCTTGAACATGCCCAATGTCAAGTAGGCTTGGGTTAGCCCAGCAACCTGGTCTCGAAAAAAGACTCTCGTTGTTACTATATTAATGGAAGGCATTATCTTTAATATTAATTGAGGGATTTATTTCTTTTAGTAATTTCATCAAACGACACGCATAAATTTATCAATAAATCGCATAAATTGATAATCATTGTAATAAATAATTACGTGGCATGGTTGTGGACTTTTCTAAATTAATTTCCTCCAGTTATGGAGGAAATTAATATGGTCAACCCTATGTGTTCATGCATAATATAATTAGAAGGTCTTACTCTCTCACCTTGTTTTGGTCGCCATCTCCAAAATCTAGTATAAATATTCTATCTAGATCTAACCTATGTAATCTAATTACATAAATTCTATTAAAGAAACTTTGAGTTACATTCGAGGTGAACTAGATGAGATGAGAAAGTACACAAAAAAATAGAGAAGGAAGGACACGCAGGCCCTATTTAATTCAAAACCAAAGCGATAAACTGCATGAACAATTTAATTAGGTCTATAGTCCATAACCAAACCACCATGCTAATTTTATAAAATTAAACATCACAAATAATTCCAAAATCACTATTTTGGAAAAATAGAACAAATTCTAAAATCAATATTTTAGAAAATATATTAATTGCTAAAATCATATTTTAGGGATTAAAATAATATATAATCTCAAATCAATAATTTTAGAAAATATATTAATTGCTAAAATCATATTTTAGAAATTAAATAATATATAATCTAAAATCAATATTTTAGAAAATATATTATCTTCCAAAATCAAAATTTTGGAAAAAATAATCCGTTAGTCCCCAAACAGAATTTTTTGGGAAGGCTTAGGAGCTAAATGAAAAGGATAAAGTCGCGGGTCTTTAATGAAGAACCGAAAAAGCAAGAATTTGTTTTTTTATAATAAACACCAAGCCCGCGAGGGCTTAGTGATTGTTGGCCACGACTTAGGCAAAATAAATTTCCCAACCCAGCCATGGCATGCATGATGTTGTGGGAGGCTGTGACCAAAATAATTTTTTTTTTCATTTTCCCTCGTTTTCTCCAAAAATAATTTATGGAAATATTCTTCAAGACTTCTGCAGTGATTTTAGAGAACAATTCTATCAGAAATTCCATTTTTTGTTCCATTCTAAGAACTCATTCAACTAATATTTTGTTCAGTAAAAAAAAAATAAAATAGACGGAACAGGAAACAGTTTCAGAAAACATGATTTTTATAGAATGTAATGTGCCCAGAAAACCATTTTTCTGCAAGAGAATTAACACACCATTAATTCTTGTTTTTCAAAACTTTCCACAGAAAGAAATAAACCACCATTAATTCTCATTTTAAAAACATCTCTTGTAACTTATACAAAAGCTATGCTCATTACATCCAGAACCCACAAATTCAATTTTCAAAAGAAACCCCAACTTGAAACATTTTTCATAGGAAACCGTCACAGAAACTATTTCTATAACTCACCATATAAACGGAACGATTTTAGGCAATATGAAAGACTCAAATATTCTTGAAACAATTTCAAGAAATAAGTTGAAAACATTTTTCATATATCATGCTCACGTGAAAAAATTGTCACAGAAGAAATAGAGACTACAATGAAATAATTTCATGGCAAAATAAGTGATCCATTAATGCATAAAAGCTCTAATACCACAGTTAATGTCTTGTGACCATGCAATCAAATTATAGGCAGAATTAAAACAAGAAATGACACCCCAAATCACTTTACATGCGATGAACGGACGAAAGAAAAAGGTACGATAATTACCTGCGGTGTTGTCTCTGCAAACAAAATTTCTTCCTTTGGTGAAGGCGCGATCCGGCATATTGATTGCGCTTCATCAATCACCAACCAGAGAAGAAAAATTCTTCTCTTAAAGCCTTACAAATCACGAAGTGAGATCACCCCTAATACAGTCCACATAAGGACTACAATCAAGTCACCAGAATTCTGTGCTAGTAGAATAATTTCTAGCGGCTAGGGTTTTTTGTGATAACCAGAAGAAGAGGAGAGCTAATTGCTTTAAAAAACTCTTTGTTTTTCACAATATAAAAAACACAGCATCTATATCAAAAATATCGTCCGTGTTTTGGTAACCAGAATCCATAATGAATATGGAATCTTTAATTAGTAATTACAGCCCACGAATTGTAACTAATTATAATTCAATCCCTACAACTTCTTCTTCTTACAATCAACCCGGTAATGTTATCATATAACATCTTGAGTGCTTAATCCTCTATCATGTGTAACTTGTTAGGTTTCTCGATCTATTGATAGTGAAATATGAATTAATCTAAAACATCTTTAAGATTAATAATCCTTAATAATTTAGAATTAACTTATTAACTCTAATTAGGATTGATTTATTAATTCTCAAATTAACAAATCCATATTCAGCAGATCCTAAATGGTATCTAACAACACATCATGACCACCAAAAGTATAGAAAGTCGAGTGGCTTGACATGAACCTTTTAATAGCAAACAATAGTACAATAAACTTCTTTTACCATACAATATCTCATTCAGTTTAGAGTATGGAATTAGTGCCGATTCTCTCCAGAATATTAATTGATTCTGGACCGAATATTTTAATACTTGTTCCCAAGATCTACTACTCATCATGTGTATCAATTAGAAGTATTTCCAATACATAGTCGCCTTGGCCAATGACTTTTTGAGTAGTGATTCCTACAAGTGGCCGTGAGATATTCGCCTCTACTATTAGGAGTGGTGAATCCTTTATTGACCCTCTCAAATACTTTCTTTTACTTCACATTATCCCTAATATCTATCTTATAGGCAGCCATTGATCTGACTCCAAATAGTAGAATCAAAGTACAATGTTCAACAACCAAAGTACTTTAGAGATCTCAAGTTTAAGGATACTTGTACATTTGCTATAATGAGATTCTATCACTGGCACTAAATAGTTATTCATGTGATTATCTCATAGCTAGTTCATCCAATATATTTGTTCTAGTAACAAGCATCCACGTGTTAACTTTGAGTATCACAATACTCACGAATGTGAGAACCACCACTTGATCAAAGTAGGAAGTATAACATGTGCTAGTCTTAACGCATTAATGATGTCATATCTTATTAATTTTATGATTAGGGATAATTTAAATACGAAGACTATACAGTGTGTAGTGGGAACCTCACATCATGATCTCTATCATGATTTCCTTAATATAGTGTTGGACTTGGGACTTTATCTAACAGTTATTTTATACGAAAGTATAAATAAAACAAACTCAAAGATACAGAATGCTTTGTTTTATTCAATAAATGTATAATATACAAAATACATGTGGTTGCCTCTAGGGCATAACACTAATGCACTTCTTTGAAAAAGTTTGCCAATTAAGTATAGTTTTAGCTTTAGGGATTGGGGCTAGTTGTCCTAAAGGTAACACCCCATTGGAATGCTAGATTTTTGGGGTCTGTCTAGATTTATTTTTTTGGAATGAGTCTAAGGGTGGAAAATTAAAAGGAGAGAACATATGAATAGCGAGAATCTCTAAAATGGAGGCAATAGGCTTAACCATCTTACAAGATTTTGGTTTTGGACATGAGGGGTTCTTGGAATAATAAGGTGTTTTAGAGTAAATCCTTCATCTTCGAGAATTTTGAGACACTTCTCATAATATGGTTATAATGGATTAGGAATAGTCCATTCAACTGGGTAGAAGGCAGTGATATGATCTTCTCTGCTTCGAATGATCTGGACTCTATTCAAATAGTCATCATCCAAAAAGATGTTTGGAAGTTTGCACTTTTATTAGATATCTTATTCTCTCTGCGCCTTCTCCTAGCTTTAGAAGAATCTTCATCATCTTTAGAATTTAATTCTTGGCACAAAAGGCAATGACAAGCATCAAAGTAAATATGATCATTAAATGGATCTTGGAACTAATATACTCCTTTGCCGTTAAAATTAAAATGCCAAATGATATTTTGAAGGTGATAACTTTTAACCTAATTGAAATCCATCTCATGGTTTTCCATGAGAGCTTCGTTAGTAACTAATACTGGTAGGAAATCCAAAGTAGAGACTTCAAGCATCGAAATTGTGGGAACATCTGTATGTTGTAGGCTTTTAGATAGTGGTTGATCCTAATTTTAATAGATCTATCAGATCTCTTGGAAATGGTAGATTTAGTAAACTCAAGTGTTGAGAGGTAGACTAATGTGTAAATTTTGCGTGCATAAAAATCATCAAATTTAAATCTATCCCTTAGTTCAGTTTTTAATTAAAATATTAATCCCAAAATACATATACGAGTAAGTATACTTATCGCAAGCATAACATAGGGAATTAACAACTATCGATCCTCAAAGGAATAAGTAAACGCAAATCACTTTTTATTCATTGTTCAACTAATCTAAATAAAGTAAGAAAATAAGAATAAGAAAAATAAAGAAATATATACAACTCAAGGATGAAGGTGTATGCAATTTAGACAATTATCCTAGAAAACATGATAATGAACCAACTAGCAATTCTCTCAAGTAATTATCATCTTGGCATCATGAAGGAATGTATAGTAAAATTCAATCGTTTGTCAAGTCATGAATCTACTTAGATAAATTTCACTTCATTTGTCAATCCATGGAATCCTAAATTTTGATTTATATTAACAAATTTATCAATCAAACTAACATAACTAAAACATGCATTAAGCTCATTATTATATTTTGATTCAATTAGCAGGTTTGTCAATCAAGCCATCCTAACAAAGACATGCATGAATCTCAATTCCTTAAAAATATAAAATTAGCTAATGACCCTATGTTAAGTCGAAATCAACTTAACATTTGATCACTTAGTTCTAAAATCCTAACTACATCGTTTAAATCCATTAAGATTTAACAAATACGAAATCAATGCAATGAAACTCCTAACATCATATTGTCTAAGTTAATTAGAAGAACTCACATCAATAATCAATGATAACAAGTAATCAAATACCAAAGATGATAAAGAATTGATCAAATAACTAAATCAACACAAAATCATGAATCCCAAAATAACATTAAATTATAATAAAAATATTGAATACATCATTGTTTAAGGAAAAGAAGACAAAAAGAAAAGAAAACACTTATAGACAAGCCCCTTTCTTCTTCTTTGAAGACTTTCTTGAGCAACACTCTATGATTGGGTGAATTCCTCTTTCATTGAGTGATTTTAGAATTTTTGCTTTTTACTCCACCTCCCTCCCTTTTCTCTTGTGTTTTCTTGTGCTTTTATAGGCCTCTTGGATGCTAAATTCATGTCTTCGAAAGTCTTGGCCGAGTAGGATTAGAAAAATACCAAAATCATTGGAAAATTCCTAATTTCGTGCACAGAATATTCGCCTTCCAGAGTGTACTTGGCAACGGGTACCTTCTACCCACTTAGCACCCGGTGCACTCTGTTTTACCCCTATTTTTGCTCTATTTTTGGTCTATTCTCATTGGCAGACAGAATGGTCCTGGTGCCAGGTACACTTGCCAGACCTGGTGCCAGGTCTATTATGCTTTTGTACTGAAAGTTGCTCGAATTCCTCTACTGGACCAAAATGGACCCGGCGCCTGGTCCCTTGGCTGGGCCTGGCACCAGGTACATTCTAGAATTGTTCACTTTCTGCTCGATTTTTACTCAAATCTACATAAATTTGCCAAAAATCCATTTTGCAAGTAAAATGTCAAATAGGAAGGAATATGCCTAGTTATTACAACAAATGTATCTCAAAATATCCTCAAATAACTTGGAAATAATGGTGATTTTAGCCCCTATCATAGACTCATGGAGTCTTTCATAGTTTGTAACCCATGCATTGGGAAGTAGTCTGATAAGATCTACACAAGAGATTTATCTGGGGACATAAATACATGAGGTAGATTAATTCTCTCCAATCTTCATGATGAGGGCCTCTTCTCCTCTAGGGATTAAGAGATCAAAGGCATGGTTCTGTATGTAGTAGACCATTTGGCAGTAAAGAGTAGTATGAGCATCCCAGATTTATCTAGCTTAAGTGATGTGCACTTGGACCTAGAGGGCCTCTAACAAATAAGGATTTGATAGAGTCATGTTGAAGTTAGGGAAGAGGGTCACAAATACAACAATACCAATATTTGATTGTGTTTCCATGGTAGCAATAACTGTATGTTGGTAGTGTATGATTCTAGTGTCCAAAAAAGAAATTTTAGCTACCATAGGTAGACCTTTTCTCCTACGATAGGAAAGTACAAGTCTAATAGCTCTAAAATGGAGGTCTAAATAAGGTGTTGATCCATCTGTGAGGACTGGATATATTCATTAACTCTTTTAGGAGTATGAGAAATTAAGGACTTAAAAGATAATAAGGGCAATAAAGAAGCTTTAATGTAAGCAAAATAGGGTTTTACTAAAGGAAATGTAGTAAGATCTACGGTTTTAGACTTGAAATCTATTTCGTATAGAGAATCAACTCTGGAAAAGACATTTCTATGAAAAGAGAGGCTCAAAGATAAATATAAAAAAGATATGGTTTGTGGTTTTTCCTTCTTCGCTAATCAATACATACTTCTCTAGCTCTAAAACCAAAAAAGGGTATGTAGACATGTTATTTACAACACATGAAAATACTTGCAACCAGATACTATGATATCGATGTCAATCGAGTAACATCTCAAGTAAACCCTAGAAGGAAGGCATAACTAGCAGAACAACCCATTGCATTTAAAATTGAATACATAGGAGCACAAAGCCTTGGAAGGTAATTAAAGTAAAATAACGGCCATCTCAAAGCTAACAAATGGCTTTGAACTACTATCCCAAGCTTCAACATGAATGCTTGCATCTACATTTTTCTTATAAGGATTGTTTGTCGCTGAAGTAATATTGAAAGAATCATAAGGAAAAAAGAAAAGTCTAAAATGGTAATCCCCTCACTTCGCACTTTTGTACACCAAGCTAAGACAATTATAGGGATTCAACCATGCAAGAGCATACACACAGCAAAAAATAAAAACTGAAATCCCTCCCAAAGATCATATGTTTGTCAATTAAAATGGGTAAGAAAGTAAGTAACGGGATACCAGTTGTAACCTTAATAAAAAAAATTCTTCGGTTCTGAACTATTGTGATCATGATTGCAACTGTTCTGTGATTGGTTACTCATAACGGCCACTGAAGTCTAAACAAGGACTATTCCTAACAGTATCCACATGAGGGACTCAAGGAAAAACAAAGAACGCTCTCTGCTAGAAGAGTCCTTGTGGCTAGGGTTTAATTGCTAAGAAGAAGAAGGGGAAAACATCGTTTAAATAAAAGAATTAGAATTCTTTAATTGTAATTGGAACGTACAAGTTCTCACAATTACAATTTGGCCTAAAATTATAACTAATTATAATTTGACGATAGAAACTTCTTCTTCTCACAATTAACCCTATTATTTCAAATTAACCTATTAATTCTAAATAGGATTGGTTCATTAACTCATCAATTAATAAACCCATATTCAGTAGATCATGAGTGGTATTTAGCAACATATCATGACCACCCAATAGTCTAGAAAGTCAAGTGGCTTGACATGAATCATTCAATAACAAACTACAGTGCAATAAATTCCTTTCACCATACAATATCTCATTTGATATGGAGTACGAAATTAGTGTCAACTCTCTCTAGATTATAAATTATTTTTTGCCTGAATATAATAGTACTTATGCCAGGAATCCACTACTCTACATATGTATCAATTGGAATTGTTTCCAATATACGATCACATTAGCCAAGGATTTCATGAGTAGAAATTCTAACAAGTGGCCGTGAGATATTTGTCTCAACTATTAGGAGTGGTGAATCTTTTATTTACCCTCTCAACTACTTTTGTTTACCTCACATTGTACCCAATATCGATTCTATAGGCAGCCCTTGATCTGAGTCTAGAGATTAGAATCAAAGTACAATACTCAACAAACAAAGTGTCTTGGAGACTCAAGTCTAAAGAATACTTGCAGGTTTGCTATAGCGAGATTCTATTACTGGCACTACATAGTTATCCATGTGATTATCTCATAATCTGGTCAACCAATGTACTTGTTTTATTAACAAGTATCCACATGTTAACTTTGAGTATCACAATACTCACGGATGTGAGAACCACCGCCTGATCAAATTAAAAAGTCAACCACGAGCTAGTCTAACGCATTAATGATGTCTTATTTCATTAATACTATGACTAAGGATTATTTAAGTACTAACACAATACAGTGTAGTAGGAATATCACATTATGATCTCTATCATGATTTCGTTAATATAGTATTGTACTAAGGACTTTATCTAACAGTTATTTTACATAAAAGTAAATAAGACAAACTGAAAGATAAATAATGCCTTGTATTATAAGACAAGTGTGTCATATACAAATTACTTATGCTTACCTCTAGGGCATAACAATAACAAACTCCCACTTGCACTAGTACCAATCATTCATGTATCTTATATCGAATGAATCAACATGCCTATCATGTTTCTTCTGGGATAGTGCTTTTGTAAGCGGGTCAGCTATATTCTCATCCGTAGAAACTCTTTCTATCTTTACATCCCCTCTTTTAATAATCTCTCTTATTAAATGAAAGTGTCTCAGTACATGATTGGATCACTGGTGAGACCGTAGTTCCTTTGCTTGTGCAATGGCTCTATTGTTGTCACAATACATAGATATTGGATCAATAATGCTAGGGACCACTACAAATTCTATGATGAACTTCTTAATCTAAACTGCTTTTTTAGCTGCTTTTGAGGCGGCTATGTACCCAGCTTCATTTATTGAGTCGGTAATAGTATCTTGTTTGGAACTTTTCCAACTCATTGCCCCTTCACACAACAGAAACACGTAGCCGAATTATGATTTAAAATCATCCTTATCGGATTGAAAAATAGCATCTATATACCTGTTTGCTTTCAAATTACCTACTCCATACACCAAGAATATATCCTTAGTCTTTTGTAAGTACTTAAGGATATTCTTTACAATTACCTAATGATCTTTTCCAGGATCAGACTGGTATCTGCTCGTAAAACTTAGAGCACAAGGTACAATGGGCCTAGTACATATCATAGCATACATGATAGAACTAATTGCAGATGCATATGGTATTCTACTCATGTGATCCCTTTTAACTTGTGTCTTAAGACACATTGATTTTGAAAGACTTATCCCATGCTACATGGGTAAGAATCCCTTCTTGGATTGATACATCCTAAACCTCGTTAACACTTTATCTATGTGTGTAGATTGTAAAAGACCTAGTAACATTTTTTATCTATCTCTATAGATCCTTATTCCAAGAATATAGGTTTCTTCTCCAAGGTCTTTCATGGAGAATTTCTTGGACAACTAAACTTTCATTGATTGAAGGACAGGTACATTATTTCCTCTAAGCAATGTGTCATCTACATAAAGCAATAAGAAAACGATTGTACTCCCACTAACCCTCTTGTACACACATAGCTCATCCATGTTTTAAATAAAACCAAACTCTTTAATTGTTTCATCAAAACAGATGTTCCAACTCCTAGAAGCTTGCTTTAAGTCCAAAAATGGACCATTGCAGCTTGCACAATTTTATGCTGTCATTGGATGTGAAACCCTTAGGTTGTGTCATATATACTTCCGCAATCAAATTTTCATTTAGGAAAGCTGTTTTCATATCCATTTGTCATATCTCATAGTCATAAGGAGTAGCAATAGCTAAGAGTATTCTGATAGATTTTAGCATGGCTACTGGTGAGAATGTTTCGTCATAGTCAATACCATGTTGTTGACAATAACCAATAGCCACTAGTCGTTCTTTATAGGTAACTACATTGCCATCCATGTTAGTTTTCTTCTTGGAAATCTATTTACACCCAATAGGTTTGATTCCTTTAGGTAGATCAACCAAAGTCCATACTTGGTTGTCATACATGGAATTCATCAATGACTTCATGGCCTCAAGCTATTTTCCAAATTCTAAACTGTTCAAAAATTTTTTGTAGGTGATAGGCTCATCTTCATCTATGAGCAATACGTCATTGTGGTCACTCATGAGAAATCCATATCTCTCAGGTGTCATACGTATCCTACTCAACCTACGAGGATCTTGTGTAGTAGACGGTCTTTTAATAGATGTGGGATCAGATGATTGATCCTTATTTGTTTGTTCTTCTTCAAGTTCACTAAGTTTCATTTTACTCCCACTGTCCCCTTTGAGCATGTGCTCCTTCTCTAAGAAGACAACATGCTTTGAAACAAACACTTTATTTTTGGAGAGGAGGTAAAGTAATACCTTAAAGATTCTTTCGGATAACCCACAAATAAATACTTGTCAGACTTACTATCAAGTTTGTCTGACTATAGCCTTTTGGCAAAAGTAGGGCAACCTCATACTCTCAAGTGAGATAATTTGGTTTCTTGCCAAAAAAACATTTCAAATGGGGTGGTATCAACCATTTTTTACAAAACTTTGTTTAGAATATAAATAGAAGTCTCTAGTGCATACCCGCAAAATGATTTTGGTAAGTCTGCAGAAGCCATATAATCCATACCATATCTAGAAGGGTTCGGTTCCTTCTCTTAAATGCACTGTCATGTTGAGGTGTATATGATAGAGTCTATTGAGATAATATCCCATTATCTCTAAGGTAACCTTGAAACTCTTGACTTAAGTATTCACCTCCTCGATCTAATCTTAGAATCTTAATACTTTTGCCAAGTTGTTTCTCTACTTTATTCTTGAAGTCTTTGAACTTTTCAAAAGCTTCAGATTTGTATTTCATTAAATACAAATATCCATATCGTGTATAATCATCGATAAAGGTTATGAAATAATTATAACCTCCTCTTGCATATATAGATATTAGGCCACATACATCAGAATGTATGAGTTCTAATAACTCTTTAGCCCTTTCTTCTTTTCCAAAAAAAAGAGTTTTAGCCATTTTACCTAGTAAACAGAACTCGCAAGTGCCATATGATTCATAATCAAATGATCCTAAGTCCCCAAGCCTGTGTAACTTAGAAACACGATTCTAGCTTACATGGCCTAAACGGCAATGCCATAAGTAAGAGGTGTTTGGGTTATCAATCTTTGGTTTCTTATCATTTATATTGAGAATTGGATTATCTATGTCTAAAACATGTAAACCATTAACCAAAGTTGCAGAACCATAGTGGATATTATTCAATGAAAAAGAACAACATTTATTCTTAAAAATTAAAAGAAATTCATATACATCTAAACATACAACAGAGATAATGTTTTTCAACAAAATTGGTACATAATAACAGTTTTAATTTTCTAAAACTAATCTGGAAGGCAAGTGTAACTCGTAAGTTCCTACAGCAAGTACAACAACTTTTGCTCCATTTATAGTATGTAGGTCCACACCGCCTTTCTCACACCTTTTACTATCCTTTAGTCCCTGCAAATAATTACATAAATGAGATCCAGATCCTGTATCCAATACCCATATCTCATTTCTAAAAGTAGTACTTATCTCAATCATAAACATACTAAGAATAGAAGTAGAAGTACCCGTAAGCTTGTCCTTCTCCTTCCTCTCCTTCATGATCTCCATGTAAGCCTTGCAGCTGCGCCTCCAATGGCCTATTTTGCTACAGTGATGGCATGGGCCTTTGGTGGCTGCGTCCTTCTGCATTGGATTCCTTATTTATGGTGGACTCCCTAGTTTTGAAAAGATTGATCAACTTAAGAATAATGGACTCAATCTTGTTCATTTGATAGTTGATCACAAATTATGAAACCTTTTGGACAAAGATTGTAGAATTAAGTTAATACTGAATTCATTATCCATTATAAAACCAAGAGATACAAGCTTCTTTATCAATCACAGCATCTTTAGCCCATGAGTTGCCACAGAACCACTTTTAGCCATCTTAGATCGAAATAGTTCTTTAGAGATCTTATATCTCTCTATTCTTGATTGTTGATCAAACAACTCTCTAAGATAGAGAATAATCATTTAAGCATACATATGCTCATGTTGTTTTTGTAGCTCAGGAGACATTGACGTCAGCATAATACAAGTTGATGTATCACTGTCTTCTTGGTACTTTTTGTGAACAACATGCTCATTAGCATTAGTATCTTGGGCTGGAGATGGCGGAACAGGAGCATTTAGCACGTAAAGCAACTTTTTCGATTTGAAAACAATTCTCAAATTTCGATTCCAGTCGAGATAGTTCGATTCAATGAGTTTGTTGGTTTCCAATATGCTATGAAGATTTAGGTTAGTTGACATGATGCACATGACCTAGATGTAAAGATAGAGAACATTAGCTAGTTGTATATGCATATGTAATGTAAATAATTAGATCTTTAATTAATCGCATTATTGTTCCACTATTTTACTCAAACCAATAGCCTCCACTATTGATTTGGGAAAGCCCGTTAGAAGCTTTCTTAGTAGACCAGTATCCAAATTCCTTAAGAATAATCTTGGGTTTGCCCAACAAGCCACCCTTGAGTTCAATGGTAGGTATCCAATACCAATTTCATCCAATGCAATTACCGAATCATTGGGTGATTAATATCTTTTAATCTAAAAGATTTTAAGCTAACCCAATATTACCTCTAATCTTCTTTATGCTTGAATTAGCCCACTCGGGATAAAGAAATTTAGTTAAATCCTACCAATTAGTCATGAATTTAATTTCATAAGAATTTAATTCCATAGCTTGAACATGCCCAATGTCAAGTAGGCTTGGGTTGGCCCAACAGCCTGGTCTCGAAAAATGACTCTCGTTCTTACTATATTAATGGAAGGCATTAGTTTTAATATTATTTGAGAGATTTGTTCCTTTTAGTTGTCTCACCATTTGGTATGCATAAAATTTATCAATAAGCAGCATAAATTAAAAAACATGGTAATAATAGACAATTACGTGTTATGGTTATGGACTTTTCTAAATTAATTTCCTCAGCCATACAGGAAATTAATATGCTCAACCCTATGTGTTCATGCATGATTTAAGCAGAAGGTCTTACCCTCTCACCTTGTTTTGGTCACCATCTCCAAAATAAAATAATTCTATCTATATATAACCTATGTAATCTAATTACATAAAATTCTTAAATAGAGAAACCTCGAGTTACATTTGAGAGGAGTTAGCTGAGAAGAGAATTACACAAGAATTTTAGAGAGGCAGGACAGGTAGGCCCTATTTAATTAAAAAAAAAAGCGTTAAATAATGCATGAATAGATATATTTAGTGTAACACCCCGTTACCTAAGCCCGCCAGGGCCAGGGATGTCGCCTCGTCCAAAGGACAAGGGGTCTTTATAACTAGGTCACACAAATAAAATAGCGGAATAAAATAATACTATAACTTAAAATTTATTACAACCCAAGCATAAATACAAGATTAAATCCAAGAATTCCAAAAAAAATGAATCCATAATAAAGATTATCCACTCTCAACTCCCCAAAGTAATACATAAAAATAAATGACAAAATTCTCTTCCAAGGCAAATAACACTAGCTACTCATCCCCACAGCAGGATCGACCTGAAATCATGGTAAAAAGGGTGATGAGACAAAAATCTCAGTAAGTCCGTGTGTACTTTGAGTGTCAAGTGAAAACAGTTCGTGAATGCAAAGTATAAAATCTTTATAAGAGAAATACTCGCAAGCAATAAATATTAGTTAAAACCAAGAATGGTGTTTTGGCTTTTCCCGCCATACAAAATAATTAAAATCAACCACTCAAAAGAAAGGGTCATGGGTTACCACACGTTGGGCCCCATAACCGGTCAGAATGCCGACACTTTGTGCAGATTGACAAAAGGTAGGTGATCGGCCAACCGGGCAAAATACTCCTCCTTCTCTATACCCAAACAACAACCGGGTGTCTATTCCGGCAAAACACAGTCACTTGACTGAAATAAAAATTGCTAGCTCAAACCGACATGACTAAGTAGTACTGACGTTTCTCTAAGTTGAGTTTATCTTTTAGAGGTGGCCTCCTGCTAGAAGACTCACTCTTGCTCTTCAAAACTAATACTACTTGCCTACCCATATTGAGTACTCAACGTAACTTATCCCACTTGGGGAAAAGAAAAATGAACAAAGCACAGTTTCACATGAAAATGGCAATTAAGGGTTTCCAAAATCTTTATCAAAATCAGTTTTAGAAAGAGTTTTAAGTTTGAGCAAATCTGCTTATTGATTTCCAAATAATTTGTTTGACTAAAATAAGAAAGGAGTCAATCCTCAATTGCCTTTACAGAAATGAGTGTCCTTGCACTTTACATTTGGCTTGCCATAAAAAAAAAAAAAATCATTTTTGCATCAAACAGGTTTTATGCAGGAGCTTACCTGATCCTTACTCACAATAAAGGTCTTCAACAGCTGACCTAACCCCACATGGGGTAAATACAAACCACAATCAAACTCAAGCCAAAATCCACTTTCACAAATAAAACTAACTCAACTCACTACTACAACCATGATCCTAGTGTCCCGAGCTTTAAGGCCAAATAATAAATAAAAAGGTTTATAAGCCAAGGCTAATTTTGATATTTAAAATAATTAGTATTTTGGAAAATAGGTACTAATAAGTTGAAGGGTTAAATCTTGTTAAAATAATTTAGAGTTTATTTGATGAAGGGTCCTAGGTGGTATTAGGTAAAATAATAATTTATTAATAATTAATTGCTGAAAAATAATTGATAATTAAAATTAGTTAAAAATAAAGTTTAATGAGTCTTGATTGAAAGATAATAAATAAATTTTAATAGGTTTCAATTAAAAGATAATAATTAAATTTTAATAATAAATATTTTACTTGATATGATTATTTTCATAAAAGACTTTATCATTTTATATAATATCTATATATATTTTATTTTTCTAGAAAAAGCTATTATTTATTTGACTAAAATATCCTTATTATATATAATAATCTAAATCTACCCTTCCTGGGGTTTTTTCGAAATTACTAGCAAAAATCATAATATTAAATATTTTATTGAAGGAATAAAATTAGCTCAAGGACAACTAGATCATGATCATATTCCTATTGCTAACCACAATCATGAACATATACTCCCTCCAATTCATCAAATCATCCAATTCATGAATAAAAGCATAGATCTAAATTTATCAAGGCATGATCCAACCTTTACTAGCATAAACATAATCATGGCTTCAACAATCATACTTGAATATAAACCCTATTTACCAATGGTGACATAATCTCTAACATGCTTGATCACATATATCACTCTCAACATGGAGACATACATTAAACCCTAAAACATCATAATATCATCCAAGATAAATCATCACATGCATCAACCCCAACTCCATCATATACACACATTCATTCATGCTTCAAAATCAACTCATTACAATAACACATGCTTAAACCACACTCATAGCCCATCTCCTTCTAATATCATCCTAGAGACATGAATCTAAAGCCTAAAAAGAGGGTTGAAAGGACTTACTTGATTGATGAGTACCTTGAAGGAGTTTCGAATGGATTTCAACTCCTAGATGACTAGATCCGTCCAAGGAAGATGAAGAAAGCATGGCCATTGGTGAAGAAGCCATTCGGCCAAGAAGGAGAGAGGTTCGGCTAAGAGAGAGAGAGAGAGAGAGTCCATTAGCATGTTTATTCATATACATATTCATTAGAGATCAAAGATTAGAGAAGATGAAGTTGTTAGAACAGACCTACCTTGAAGGTGTTCTTGATCCTTCACAAAAATTCTGGTTTTTTATCTAAAAGAGCAAGTTGGATTTTGGAGTTTGATGTTAAAAATGGTATGGATGGACTCACGTAGTGAGTAGATGAATTCTGGAGTTTTTAGAAGAAGTTTGAAGTGATTTGGAGGGGTATTAGGTGAAAGGAAGGAGTAAGTGTTCTTGGTGTGCTATGTGTTCTTGAAGGTTGAAGAGAGTAGAGAGGTTTTGATTTGAAGCTGCCGAAATTCTGAAGGATTAGGGCTGGCCGAATTGTTTGTAGGGTTTTGGTAGATGATTTTCTGGTTTGGAAGGGAAAAGGAAAGGCTAGTTGTTGAAATCCTAAAAGAATATCTTAAGGAATCAAATTTGGAAACTAAATATAGCAAGAATATCTTTGATCATTGGAGAGCTTTTGGGAAGCTGCTATGGCCGAATTGTTGTGCAGTGTTTCTGTTGGATGAAAGCTGATTGAAGAGGGGTAATGGTGGCCGAAAAGATGGAGTGAAATGGTGAAGAATAAGTCTGGTTGTTTGAGGAACATTTTATGGAAGGTTGCTAAATTAATATTGCTGGAATTTTGGTATCTAATAAAAGCATGATTGCAGAGATTTGCTGGAGAGATTTTCGGGTAGCCATGTCTAATTTTTGTGCAGAAGCTTGGGGAAGACAATTGAGTTCTGTTCATGGCTGTTTAAGAGAGGTTTGTGCAGAAAAAGAATGGAGTTTCGGCCAGGGCAGGAAAAGGAAACAAGGCTGGAAAATTTACTGCACAGAATTTCGCCATTGCTGGAATTTTTCTAGGTAGCTTTTGCTGCCACTTTCCAGTCAAATTGTAGAGAATTTAAAAGGGCATTCAAAGGTCTTTCAAGGCTGGTTTCCAGCCTTCTTCATGGAGGGAAAACGAGGCTAAGGAGCTGGGAGAAAATTGGAAGAAAACAGCTTGGTTTAAGACCACCTAATCTACGATTTTGCCCAGAAATTTTTCTGGTTTTGCACAGCATTTGTTCAGTCCGAAAATGGCCAGAAAAATTCAAATTTCAAGCTGATCAAAAGGGCCATTTTCTGGCAGCATTTGGGAGGGAATAATGGCTGAGAATTTTGACACCTTGAAGGCACAAGAAGCTGGAAAATTTCAATTCATTACATGAAGGAAAATAAACCTAGCTAGAGTGCAATTTTAGAAGGTTCACTAGAGGGATTTATTCTCTTGGAATCTCCCATATCTCTACCACATTTTCAGACCATAAGATGTCTTTCACTAAGAAATTTTAAACCTTCAAAGCCACAGCACTTTACTGAAATTTCTGGAATGAAATTGGCTAGAACAAATTTGACCAATATAATGAATTGAGAATTAAGAGAAATTAAAGATCAAGAAGAAATGAATTCCCTTAGGAAATTTTGTGTAGGGTAAAAGAATGGGATTAGAGTACTCCCATCATGTCTCCCCTAAGGCAACACCTCTACCCTACTTCTAAAGCACTTAAGGCCAGAAATACTCCTTCCCAAGAAAAAATAAAATTTAATCATGCTAAAGCTCCTATGATGGAATTTGAACTCAAAACCTCAAGAATTTATTCCAAAGCTCTAACCACTAAACCACAACAACTCTTATTCTTATTTTCCCTCTAAAATATTTTTCATATTTAACCCTCAAGCTATCTCCTTATTTTCACCTCCAACAAATATTACCATTTTGCCCTTCTTTCTCAATAATCATAATTCAGCCCTCTAGACTATAAAACACAAATCTAAAGCACATAAAATCATATAAAAATATATTTAAACATGCAATAAAATATGATATGCATCCCAACCCCCTTACTCTAATGTTGGTTCCGACTGGGGTTTCACATTTAGTCTAAGTCCATAAACATCTACCATGCCAATGAAACATGTTTAAACAGTAAGCATAGAACATCCAATGCACAAAATATCCAAAATCAAGATTTTGGAAAGCTCTGGGTCCAAAATCAAATTTTGGAAAAATTCTGGGCCAAAATTAAAATTTCTTAAAGTTGTAGGTCCATATCTAATTTTAAAAAATAATTTTATCCGAAATCATGGGTTCTAAAATAATTCTAGTCATTATTAGAACCTATTCTCAAAATTAGAAAAGATTAAAAAAAAAAACTTATTATATATATATATATATATGTATAATCACTAATCTAGATAATATATATTAATTTCCAAAACCAATATTAGAAATTAATCTTGGTTAGTCCCAAAATATAACTTTTGGAAAACTTTGGACACAAGTGGAAAAAGAAAAAAAATCTTTGTCGGCCACCAAAACAAAACCAATGAAATAGAAGAAAAAAAAACTTTTTTTTATATCTCAAATCCATATAGGACAAAAACTCATCTTGGGAAGGATGTTATACATCCTGCTAACATCCTGCCCATGATGAACCTACGGACAACCCACGAAGGAAGCAAGCCCTGGGCAAGCCACGGCTCGGGGCCAATTGTGCCTCAAGCCGCGGCTTGGCTCCTTGCGAGCTGCGGCTTGGGAAAAGAAAACCTTTTTTTTTTTTTTTTACCTTTCTTCTTCATTTTCCAGAAACGATTTCTGGGCTAAAACTTCAAGTTTCTAAAAAACAACTTCCGTGAACTACAATGTTGTTTCCAGAACATTCAAAACTGTTTTGATTTAATTCTTTCTTAATCTATATTATAGTCTGAGATCACCATAACCATTAAATCAATAATACAAATAGTTAAAGTAAAAATACAGAACAACCTACAACACGCAGAAACCAATGTGTATGAACCCAGAAAATATACAGAAACAATTTCTATGAGCATTATGAAAACGTTTTTCACAAACCCAAAAGCATGCTTGAAATAATTTCATAGCAAAACATAACCCATTAAAACACAAACATGGTGGCTCTGATATGACTATAGGGATTCAACCATGCAAGAGCATACATGCAGTGGAAAATAAAAATCGAAATCTCTCCCAAAGATCACATGTTTGTCAATTAAAACGGGTAAGAAAGCAAGTAACGGGATACCTGTTGTAGCCTTTAAAAAAAAAATTCTTCGATTCCAAACTACTGATATCACAATCGCAACTGTTCTGTGATTCGTTGCTCACAGCGGCCACTAAAGTCCAAATGAGGACTGCTTCTAACAGTATCCACACGAGGGACTCAAGGAAAAACAAATAACGCTCTATGCTAGAAGAGTCTTTGTGGCTAGGGTTTAATCGCTCAAAAGAAGAAAGGGAAAACATCGTTTAAATAAAAGAATTAGAATTCTTTAATTGTAATTGGAACCAACAAGTTATCACAATTATAATTTGGCCTAAAATTGTAACTAATTATAATTTGACCACAGAAACTTCTTCTTCTCACAATTAACCACATAATGTTATCAAAAAATATCTTGAGTACTTAATCCTCTATTGTGTATGACTGATTAGGTTTTCCAGTCTATTGGTAGCAAATATGAACTATTCCAAACGGCTTTAAGATTAATGATCCTTAATTATTTAGAATTAACCTATTAATTCTAAATAGTATTGGTTTATTAATTCATCAATTAATAAACCCATATTCAGCAGATCTAGAGCAGTATCTAACAATACATCATGACTACCCAAGAGTTTAGGAAGTCAATTGTCTTGACATGAACCCTTCAATAACAAACTACAATGCAATATATTCCTTTCACCATTCAGTTTGGAGTACGGTATTGTGCTAACTCCCTCTAGAATATAAATTAATTATGGCCCGAATATAATAGTACTTGTACCAGGAATCCACTACTCTACATATGTATCAATTTGAACTATTTCCAAAACACAGTCACTTTGGCCAAGGATTTCACGAGTAGTAATTCCAACAAGTGGCTGTGAGATATTTGCCCCTACTATTAAGAGTGAAGAATCCTTTATTTACCTTCTCAACTACATTTGTTTACCTCACATTGTACCCCATATCCATCCTATAGGCAGCTCTTGATCTGGCTCCAGAGATTGAAATCAAAGTACATTGCTCAACAAACAAAGTACCTTAGAGATCTCAAGTCTAAGGATACTTGCACGTTTGCTATAGCGAGATTCTATCACTAGCACTACATAGTTATCCATGTGATTATCTTATAGTCAGGTCATCCAATGTAGTTATTTTATTAACAAGCATCCACGTGTTAACTTTGAGTATCATATTACTCACGGATGTGAGAAGCACCGCCTGATCAAATTAAGAAGTCTAACACGTGCTAATCATAACGCATTAATGATGTCCTATCTCATTAATACTACGACTAGGAATTATTTAAGTACTAACACAATACAGTGTAGGAATATCACATCATGATCTCTATCATGATTTTCTTAACACAGTGTTGTACTAGGGACTTTATCTAACAGTTATTTTACATTAAACTGAAAGATAAATAATGCCTTGTATTATAAGACAAATGTGTCATATATATATTACAAGTGATTGCCTCTAGCGCACAACACTAACAACAATCCCCTCTTTGTACTTAATTTTATTTAAATAAATATGTTGGGTTTGCCTAACCCCCTCCCCCCACTACACTGGTATTTTTTACCAAAAAATAAAAAAAAATTCATTCTTTATTACTTCCATCATAGACGGTTTGATATATATTGAACTTCTCTAGATTCCTTAAACTCATCATCTAAATTTATGTGATACATACTTGTACCTATGCTAATGCCCTTAGACGAGGAAGAAATAAGGTGCACAACACTGGCTACTCCTCTCAGCATGATACTAAAGCAAAATCCACCTTCTTAGGGACCAGAACAAACAAAGACAGTTCAACAGTTGAAAGAGAAACTTCAATAACTACTATCTCTCCATATTCCATCTCAAGTAAAAAGATCTTATAGACTGTTACAAGTGATCAATATCGGAGTGCAATCCTGATAGAATAACTTGATGGCAAATGTAAACTATGTTCCTATGCAAGTGGGAAATTCAAGCTTTCGAAGCAACACTATCATTCTACTTTCAAGGAAATCTTTGTAGTAAAGAATGGTATCTAAAAAATTAATTTTTAGCTTATTGGGCATCATTTCTTAGTGGAAATGGATACGAGTTCTCTTCTTAAAATGCTACATTTCAAAGAAAAAAAAATCCCAAATCTCCAATTACTCTGATGTGCAGCTTGGTTTTCTTAGTATTCCTTTGATTCTAAAAATATTAAAGGGTAAGAGAATATCTTGGCTAATTTTCCCACCCAACCGTATAACTTCCATCCTATTGTAGCCATGTTTTATCCATCACATCCACCTACTCCGCCAGACTATCCTCCTATGTTCCTTAGTCTCTCTCGCCCCTTAACTTCGAAGATAATAAAACAACAAAAGATCTACTATGAACTTGAAGTGTTTATATAGTATGGCGGATCCATGTTAAAACCTGGATTACCTATTCTACTGGGTCAAATGACTTCTTACAAGAATTATTATAGTTTTCCTGGTATCTTTGCCAACAATTCCATATTCTTATTGAATTTCATTGTGAAAACTTTAGGGAAGCCCTTCCTTCTAATTTGCAAAAATTTTATCATAGTTTCAACTGATCACCTAATGGTTAGAATATATTTTTTTTAAAAAATCTGGCTATTTTGTTTTCAGATTCTATTAACCTACTCACATTATAAGAAATAATATAGAACCTATCCCTTTTTCTTCCCTTTACCAGAATTCCCTAAGTTTTCTTTTAGACCTAGATGCACATTATAATACGGCACAAAGATTCATATTCCAAGAAAATAAAATCATTCCTTTAGAAATTTTGCCAAAAGAGTTTGGAAGTTAGAATTTTTTTTGCACCAGACTCATCTACTTGCACAGGCAGTTCAGCAGGCTAAGTTTCTCCATGAGAGCACATGGTAAGATTCTCAAGACCTATGGGATCTCAGAGATTTCTCCCTCAACCAGCTAGATACCACAATAGCCTCTACAAGTGTCCCTACTACATATGTTATTAAAAAGAAAAAGTGAAAGATTTCTCTTGAAGCAACCTTAGAAAAATTTGAAAAGAAAAGATGGAGGGACATCCAAAGAAGACTAGATTGAATGGATGAATTTGATAGATCTAGCCTCCACACCTTCGCATTTTCCGAATTCATTAAATAGTTGTGACATTAATGTAGACCTCTGACAAAAAGACCATCGGCTTTTTTTATATTCACATAGGTTCATATGGTCTATTGATAAGTCTACATGGCTATGGGCATACTTTTCAGACCATTCACATAGCCTCTTTAATAATTGTGGTCTTTTTCTATGTGATATTTCGAGTCTTTTATTCATTTTTTATTATTGTACTTTTATTCATATGGGATTATCAGTCCTAGTGTCACGTGTATGTTTCTCTTTGCCTTTTTGTAGCATACGTCTTCTATAAGGAGTACCCCTCATTTGCATTGAATTATTAATTTGCAACGTAATACAATTCTCTTGTTGTCAGATATTCATACATTTTCTTAATTTTTCTTTCCTTCAAATACTTTCAATACTACTTCAACGGTAAATTATCCTTATGAAAAAAGCTTGATGCAAGCATTTATATTAACAGGCATAAGAGGAACCAAATAAGAGGAACCAAAGCTTGAGAAAATAGTTCGAAGCTGTTTTTTAGTTTTATGATTGCCATTGTTTTAATCATTTCCTTTTGAAATAAGGTCAGGGCAATTTTTAAACCAATCAGCATAACCTTTCATTGAAAATGGTGGTTTGGGATGCAAAATCTTGTTTTAAATCTTTCTTTTGGGTGAATACCCAATTGTTAAAATCCAGATTCATGGTCAAATTTTAAAAACCATTTGGAATTTTTCAATTGATAAAATAATGTTTATTTTTTAGGTAGAGAGAATTTATCATCTTGAAGAAATGTGTTAAGAGGTTGATAGTTAATTACCATCCTAATTTTACCTCGGATTTACGCAGTCCTTTTGTTGATATAGAAGGCTTCACATGCCCATTAAGAATCTAATTTCTCAATTAGCTATGATTGAAGAAGGCCTTAGCATTCTACTTCTGCCATGGTTGTTTGCTTAGGGTGAAGGGATTTCAGTAATGCGATACAATTTATAGCAGTGAAAAAATAAAAATACCAGCCCATGATTACATGCAAATGATTTAAATAGGCAAAAGAAACAAGCACAGGTTTTACCTCTGCGTTCAAAAATTTCTTTCTCGTTTAATGACTGAGGAGCAATCCAAATACACTTGTTCAAAATCAGTTTACACCGGCACCCATAACGAGCCACTCCGATCTCATTGTGAGGTTGGCTCTAATAGTATCCATACGAGGGACTCAAGAAAATCAAAAGGTCTTTGCTAGAAGACTCTATTAATGGCTAGGGTTTGTTTTCTGTGTGCAAGAGAGAGAGAGAGAGAGAGAGAGAGAGAGAGAGAGAGAGAGAAGAAGAAGAAGAAGAAGAAGAAGAAGAAGAAGAAGAAGAAGAAGAAGAAGAAGAAGAAGAAACTATGTGTGTTCTGGGATTCTCCGAGAGAACAATTCTCTCTGTGATATTCAAGTAATAATCACTGTGGCGTCATCTTTAGAATCATCCCAAAGAAACCACAGAAACATATTTTCTGAATTCAAATCAAATTAGAATTCAATAATTGTAATTGAAACCATTAAGTTATCACAATTACAATTTGGCCCAAAATTTATAACTAATTATAATTCGGCCACAATAACTTCTATTTCTCAACATTAACCCAACAATGTCATCAAATAGCATCTTGAGTAGTTAATCCTCTATTGTGTGTGACCTATTAAGTTTTCCAGTCTATTGGTAGTGAATATGAATTAATCCAAACGTCTTTGAGATTAATAATCCTTAAAAATTTTAAATTAACTTATTAATTCTAATTAGGATTGGTTTATTAATTCATTAATTAATAAACCCACACTCAGCAGATCATGAGCGGTATCTAGCAATACATCATCACCACCCAAGAGTCCAGGAAGTCAAGTGGCTTGACATGAACCCTTCAATAACAAACTACAGTGCAATAAACTTCTTTCACCATACAATATCTCATTCAATTTAGAGTACGGAATTAGTGCCAACTCCCTCTAGAATATAAATTAATTTTTGCCCAAAAATAGTAGTACTTGTACCAAGAACCCACTACTTTACATGTGTATCAATTAGAACTGTCGCTAATACACAATCACCTTGGCTAAGGATTTCAAGAGTAGTAATTCCTACAAGTGGCCGTGAGATATTCGCCCTTACTATTAGGAGTGGTGAATACTTTATTAACCCTTTTAACTTCTTTTGTTTACCTCACATTGCCACATAATATCCATCCCATAAGCAACCCTCGAACTGGCTCCAAAAATTGGAATCAAAATACAATGCTTAGTAAACAAAGTCCTATGGAGATGTCAAGTCTAAGGATACTTACACATTTCCTATATCAAAATTCTATCATTGTCACTAAATAGTTATCCATGTGATTATCTTATAACTAAGTCATCCAATGTACTTACTCTATTAACAAGCATCTACGCGTTAACTTTAAGTATCCCAATACTCACGCATATAAGAACTATCGCTTGATCAAATTAAGAAGTCTAACACGTACTAGTCTTCACGCTTTAATAAAGTCCTATTTCATTAATACTATGACTAGGGATTATTTAAGTACTAACACTATATAGTGTAGTAGGAATCTCACATCATGATCTCTATCATGATTTTCTTAACACAGTGTTGTACTAGGAACTTTATCTAACTGTTAATATACATGAAAGTAAAGAAAACTAACTGAAAGATAAATAATGCCTTGTATTATAAAATAAATGTGTCATACATAGAGTACAAGTGATTGCCTCTAGGGAACAATACTAATAAACTCCCACTTCCTCTAGAGTTAATTATTCATGTATCTAATATTGAGTAACTCAACATGCCTATCATGTTTCTTCTAGGATAGTGCTTTTTTAAGCGAGTCAGCTATGTTTTCATCTGTGGGAACTCTCTCTATATTTACATAATTCCTATCTATGATCACCCGGATCAGGTGATAGCATCGTAGTACATGCCTAGATCGTTGGACCGTGGTTCCTTTACTTGTGCAATGGCTCCGTTGTTGTCACAATATAGGGACTTTGGACCAACAACGCTAGAGACCATACCCAATTCTGTCATGAACTTCTTGATCCAAACGGCTTCCTTAGCAGCTTCAGAAAAGGCTATGTACTCAGCTTCTGTCATAGAGTTAGCAATAGTCTCTTGTTTGGAACTCTTCTAACTTATTACCCCTCCACACAACGTAAATACATAGCCAGACTGTGATTTGAAATCATCTTTATCAGATTGAAAACTGGCATCAGTATACCAGTTTATTTTCAAATCACCTCCTCCATATACCAAGAATACGAAACACCCCTACTAAAGGTAATAGCGGAAGCATATCAACACCGGGTGTCGCCCTAACCAGTTACCCAGACAAGGGGTCTTTATAACAAAAAAACCAACAAAATATGTAAGATCCAAATCCATACAATAACCCATACTGATGGTCACGTGCACATATATAATAAAGAATCTCATACATGAAAATTTTCATTCGACATCAGTAATAAGGTACATTATCCAAAAAGGAAACGTCCAGACCTATTCTGCTATCACTATGGCATCATCCTCTATCCATAGGTCCATTCAACTCTGGATTCTACAAAAAGGTAAGACAAAAGACACGTGTGAGTGAAAAATTACCCAATGATTCCCGTGTGTGCTAGTGCTTTATTAAAGAGGTAAAGTACATAAAACTTTTTATGGAATAGCATATTAATTGTTCATTAGAAATGATTCAAAAACACTTTAATGAAGATTTTATTCAGAACTCAATCATTTTCAAAAAACTGTATTTCAATTTCAAATCATTGCCCCAATTTTTGAATCACAGGCACTTCTTCAACAGAAGGTTGGCATGTATCCACATGCAAGTCTTGCAGTCCTTGCCTTCGGTGCCACGTATCATTATACTGAGACCGCAGCTTCCAGAACTCAATTGTGTGTCGCCGGAATAAGTACACTGTAACACCCCGCTACCTAGGCCCGCCAGGGCCGGGGATGTCGCCCCGTCCAAAGGACAAGGGGTCTTTATAATTAGGCCACACAAATAAAATAGAAAAATAAAAATAATAATTTAACTTAAAAGTTATTAAACCCCAGAATAAATCCAAGAATTCCCAAAAGAAAAACAAATCCATAAATAAAATCATCCACTCTCAACTCCCCAAAGCAATACATAAAAATAAAAAACAACATTCTCTTCCAAGGTAGATAACACTAGCTACTCATCCCCACAGCAAGATTGACCTGAAATCATGGTAAAAAGGTGATGAGACAGAAATCTCAATAAGTCCGTGTGTGCTTTGGGTGTTCAGTGAAAAAAGTTCGTGGATGCAAAGTGAGAAATCTTTATAAGAGAAATATTGGCAAGCAATAAACATTAGTCAAAAGCAAGAGCGGTATTTTCCTCTTTTTGAAACTATCCAAGTGCACAATAAAATCAACCACTCAAAAAGTGGTCACGGGTTACCACACGTTGGGCCCCATAACCATACAACGGTCAGAATGCCACACTTTGTGAAGACTGATAAAAGAAATACTGGCAAGCAATGAATGATGTTAAAAAACAAGAGTGGCGTTTTGGCTTTCAAACCATACAGGTGCAATAAAACCAACCACTCAAAAGGGTGGTCATGGGTTACCACACGTTAGGCCCCATGTCCACATGGTCAGTATGCCACACTTTGTGCATACTGCCGGTCAGAATGCCACACTTTGTGCAGACTGACAAAAGGTAGGTGATCGGCCTACCGGGTAAGATACTCCTCATTCTCTATACCCAAACAACAATCGGGTGTCCATTCCAGCATAACACAGTCACTTGATTGAAATAAAAACTGCTAGCTTGGACCGGCATGACTAAGTAGTACTGACATTTCTCTAAGTTGAGCTTATCTTCTGGAGGTGGCCTCCTGCCAGAAGACTCACTCTTGCTCTTCAAAACTAGTACTACTAGCCTACCCTTATTGAGTACTCAATGTAACGTATCCCACTTGGGAAAAATGAACAAAACATAGTTCCACTTAAAAATGGCAATTAAGGTTTTCTAAAGTTTGGGGCAAAACTAGTTTTAGAAAGAGTTTTAGGTTTTGAGTAAAACCACCCCTTGATTTGCAAATAATTTATTTGCATGAAATGAGAATGGAAATATTCCTCAATTGCCTTTATAGAAATGAGTGACCATGCACTCTACATTTGGCTTGCCATTAAAAAAAAATCATTTTTCAACAAATAGGTTTTATGTAGGAGCTTACTTGATCTTTACTCACAACAAAGGTCTCCAACAGCTGACCTAACCCCGCATGGGGTAAATACAAATCACAATCAAACTCAAGCCAAAATCCACTTTCACAAATAAACTAACTCAACTCACTACTACAACCATGATCCTAGTGTCCCAAGCTTTAAGGCCAAATAATAAATAAAAAGGTTTATAAGCCAAGGCTAATTTTGATATTTAAAATAATTAGAGTTTTGGGAAATAGGTTCTAATAAGTTGATGGTTTAAATCTTGCTAAGAAAAATTTAGAGTTTACTTGATAAATAGTCCTAAGTGGTATTAGGTAAAATAATGATTTATTAATAATTTAGTTGTTAGAAAATAATTGATAATTGATAACTAAAATTAGTTGAAAATAAATTTAATGAGTCTTGCTTGAAAAATAATAAATAAAATTTTAATGGGTTTTGATTAAAAGATAATAATTAAATTTTTAGTAATAAATATTTTACTAATTATGATTATTTCCATAAAAGGCTTTGGTTGATTTCATTATTTTATAGAATATCTACATATATATATATATATTTTATTTTTCTAGCAAAAGCTATTATTTATTTGACTAAAACATCCTTATTATATATAATAATCCAAATCTACCCTTCCTAGGGTTTTTGGAAATTACTAGCAAAATCATATTATGAAATATTTTATTCATGAAATAAAAATTAGCTTAGGGATAACTAGATCATGATAATAGTTCTATTGCTAACCACAATCATCAATATTTACAACCCTTCAATTCATCAAATCATCTAAATCATGCATATAAGCATAGATCTAACGATATCAAGACTTGATCTAACCTTTTCTAGCATAAATATAACCATGGCTTTAATAATAAACCAAGAATATAAATCCTATTCATCATAGATGACATAATCTCTAGCATGCTTGATCACATACATCATTCAGAACATGGAGACATGCATTAAACCCTAAAACATCATAATATCATCCAAGATAGATCATCACATGCATCAATCCCATCTCCATCATATACACACATTCATTCATGCTTCAATCTCAACTCATCACAACAACATATGCTCAAATCTTATTCATAATCCATCTCCTACCAATAATGTCCTAGAGACATGAATCTAGAATTTACAAGGAGGGTTGAAAAGGCTTACTTGATTAATGAATACCTTGAAGGAGTTTCAAATGGATCTCAACTCCTAGAGGTCTAAATTCGTCCAAGGAAGATGAAGAAAGCATGGCCATTGGTGAAGAAGTCATTCAGCCAAGAAGGAGAGAGAGAGAGAGAGAGAGAGAGAGAGAGAGAGAGAGAGAGAGAGAGAGACCATTAGCATGCTTAAACACATATACGTTCATTAGAGATTGAAGATTAGCGAATATGAAGTTGATTGAATAATCCTACCTTGAAGGTGTTCTTGAGTCCTCACAAAATTTCTGGTTTTTTATCCAAAAGTGTAAGTTGGATTTTGTAGTTTGATGTTAAAAATGGTACGGATGGACTCACAACAATGAATAGATGAAATCTAGAATTTTTAGAGGTAGTTTGAAGTGATTTGGAGAGGTATTAGGTGAAAGGAAGGAGTAGGTGTTCTTGGTGTACTATGTGTGTCTTGAAGGTTGAAGAGAGGAGAGAGCTTTTGGATGGGAGGCTGCCAAAATTCTTAATAGATTAGCGCTGCCGAATTTTTTGTAGGGTTTAGGAAGATGATTTTCTGGTTTGGAAGGAAAAAGGAAAGGCTAGTTGTTGAAATCCTTAAAGAATATTTTTTGGAAGCAAATTTGGAAACTAGATATAACAAGAATATCTTTGATTATTGGAGGGCTTTTGGGAATCTGCCATGGACGAATTTTGGAGTAGTATTTTGGCTGAATGAAAGCTAGTTGAAGGAGGCTAAGGGTGGCCAAAATTAAGGAGTATAATGGTGAAGGAAAGGTCCGGTTGTTTGAGGGATATTTTATGGAAGGTTACTAAATCATGGTGGCTGGAATTTTTGGTATCCAAATCAAGGCATGACTGCAGAACTTTTGTGGAAATCTTTTAGGCAGCCATGACTGGATTTTTCTCACAGAACTTAGGGAGGATAATGGAGTTCAACTAATGGAGGTTTAAGGGTGGTTTGTGCAGAAAAATGATGGAGTTTTGGCTAGGAGAGAATTAGGAAACAAAGCTGGAAAAACTATTGCACAGATTCGCTACTTGCTAGAATTTTCTAGGCAGTTTTTGGCTGCCCTTTTCCAGACGGTTTGCAGGGAGTTTGAAGGGGAATTTCAAGGGCTTTCAAGGCTGGTTTCCAGCATTCTTCATGGAGGAAAAACATGGCTAAGGTGTTGAACAAAAATTGGAAGAAAACAGCTTGGTTTCGGACCTCCAAAGCTGCGATTTGCCCAAGGATTTTTCTGGTTTTGCACCACCTTTGTGCAGTCCGAAAATAGCCAGAAAAATCCAGATTCTAAGCTGATCAAAAGGGCCATTTTCTGGCAGCATTTGGAAGGAAATAATGGTTAAGAATTTCGACACCTTGAAGGCACACAAAGCTGGAAAAATTTCAATTCTATGCAGGAAGGGAAACGAACCTAGTTAGAGTGAATTTTTAGAAAGTTCACTAAGGAATTTAATTCACTTGAAATATTTCCCTCTCTTCCATTGTTTCGGTCCATATGATGTCCTTTACTAAGACATTTCGAACCTTCAAAGCCATAGCACATTGCTGGAATTTTTTTCTAGAATAAAATTGGCTTGAACAAAATGAACAAACTAATGAATTGAGAAGTAGGAAAAATTAAGGATCAAGAGGAAATGAATTCCCCTTAGGAATTTTGTGTAGAGCAAAAGAGTAGGATTTGAAGACTCCTATCATGTCTCTCATAGGACAACATCTCTACCCTACTCCAACCACCACTAAGGCCGAAAATGATACTTCCCAAGCAAAAATAAAATTTAACCATGCTAAAGCTCCTATGATGGAATTTGAACCCAAGACCTCAAGAATTAATTCTAAGGCTCTAACTACTAAACCACAACAACTCTTATTCTTATTTTCCCCCTAAAAATATTTTCCTATTCAATCCTCAAGGTATCTCCCTTTTTCCACCTCAAGCAAAAATTATCATTTTGCCCTTCTCACTCAATACTCACAATCAAGCCTTCGAGACAATAAAACTCAAATCCAAAGCACATAAAATCATATAAAAATATATTTAAATATGAAATAAAATATGATATGCATCCCAACCCCTTACTCTAAGGTTGGTTTTGACTGGGGTTTCACATACACCGTAGCGTGCTTCTGCTCAAGTATACCATAGCATACCTAGTGTACCGCAGCACATAATCTTTTACTTGCCACCATAAGCTAGGGATCCCAATCCTGATGTCAATCGCCATTGAGATGGTAAGGAGTTAAACGCACCGAGTGTCCCTGCCCAGCATCCAGTGAATGACTTAAAGTCAAGAAGCGCCTGCAGACGTGGCAATTGCCAAGTGCTAAACGGCTAGCCAGGATGACTTATCTCAATGACCTGTCGCCCAGTTTAGAGTAAGACAATCCCCAGAACTAGCTAGGTTACTTGGGGCCGTCTACTTCTAATATGAGTTAGTACAAAGATCAAAGTCCTTGCTGGGTACTCAATGTTAACAATACCAACCCTATCTAACTGATCAAGCCAGAGGGTTACCTAAGCCCAAAGGATTTTCAAATCAAAACTTTTTTGGGGCAAAACAACATTTTCTAGAATTTGATCCCACTGACTCGCAAGTCAGATCATTATTCACATAGACTCTACAGAGCCAATCAATTCATTCCATGGCACATCAGGCCAATAAAATAATTTTAGGGATCAAAAGATCGTTTTCCAAAAGTCAATCTTATCACAAGAGGTCATTTTCCAAAATCATGTTAAAATAGGATAAAGAGTTTTATTCACACATCAAAACATGTTTCCAAGAGTATCCGAGTCATTTCCCCAGTACTTGATCACAAAAGTCATTTCCAAGGGTATTCAAGTCATTTTACCCATACCCGATTCCAAAAGACTTTTCGAGGGTATTCAGGTCATTTTACCTTTACCCGATTTAAAAAATATTCACAAAAGTTCCAATAAGGATATTTCGGTCATTTACCGTATACCTGATTCCAAAGGTTTTCATAAAACATTCCAATATGGACATTAGGGAAATTTTCCAAATACCCAATTCCAAAAGGAACGCATTTCAAGAAATTTAGAATTCTAATCCTAAAAGATGATTAAATTCAATGTTTCTAACAAATTTTCATAAAATGTTCCAATAAGGGCATTCCGGTCAATTTATGAATACCCGATTCCAAAGTTTACCATTTTCTGAAAGTCCCAAATATTTAATCCAAAAAGGACTAAATTCACAAATTTCATACTTTAATCATCCAATAAGATTTCCAAGCCAATTATAAAGTTCAATCGAGCACAAAATGGCATAAAATAATTCTTGCTCAGATAAACCTTAAACATATTCAAGGATTTCCAAAACGGTATAAAACATATCATTTCATGGAAAAGTGAAGCACACTAGCTTTCAAAAGGGTTTTAGAAATCAAAGGAACTCACCTCGTGTCCTAACTAAACTCTTTCTGTTTACACCTGTTCAACCATCGTTTCCACTGTTTTCAACGTTCCGTTGGTCGTTTACCGACAAACCTACACCAAACATCGTTTTTGGCTCAAATCGTGTTCGGCTGAAAATACCTGATGGTTAGCCGACGTGCCCGACTGGTAACTAGCATCTAGCCAATGTGCCCGACAGTTAGCCGAAGTTCAACCGACGTTTAGCCGACTGGGCCGACAAGTAGCCGATGGTTAAGGAAAACGTTCAACTTTCGTTCACGTCTTTTTTTCGTCGTTTGTTTGATTCTTTCATTTTTCATTTTCCACATCCTTTCTCCTTTTTTAAACAAGGGATTCACTTCATATTTCCCCAATTATTTCATCCAAAATCACACAATTAATCATCCTTAAATGCGTCCATGTTCCAAGCAAAATTCTGAAAATTTGCAGCTTTGACACATGATTTTGTTTTGGACATAACATTCAATCCACAACTCCGTTTTGGCTCTATGATATACCAAAACGACCATAAGACTCTTAAATTTAATTATATGTAAGAACTTTTCCAGAATTATGGTTTCTAAGGCACAGTACTAGGAAAAAACAGCCCCAATAGTTTTACCTCAATTTCACTATTCATGTTTTCCTTTGTTCTCCTTCAATCCAAACACTTATATATCACTTAATCCTCCTCAAATGTTACTAAAACAGCCATCATACCTCTGATTTTCAGACATATTTAGCTAGTAAACCATATTTTCCAATGCCAAATTTAACATTCTCAAACAACAATAATAACTATTCACATTCCTTTAACAATTAGTCTAGTTTTCCTTCCTGTTTCACATGATTCTTTTGCAGCCATGATCCACTAATAAAATTGTCATGAAAACATCTTTAATCACCATATAAAACATAGCATAAAATCCTCCTCACCAACTGACACACACACAACACACACAACCTTGTAAACAAACTTGAATTCTTGAGAAAAATTCATAAATAGCATGAATTTACCAACAAAATTTATATGAAAGTAATTCTCATATTTTAATCTACAACTTTAATTCTTGAAGCTTGAATTTTTACCTTGTTTGTAGCTTGATTTGGCTGAAAAATGCTTCAAGTTTCCCTTTTTCTCTCCAAGAACTCTTCTTCTCTCACTTTTCCCATTTTTCTCTATTTTTTTCTAGCTTTTCTTTCCTTTTCCTTTCTTTTCTTCCTCTCCTTCCTTTTGTTCTTCTCTTGGACGAATTTCTGGCTGTTTTATAGCCCTTCCACCGCCATTCTAGTGTCCAAAGTCAACCAACATTAATTACATTGTGGGTTATCCATTTTAAGCTAAATTCCTATTGGTGAATTTAACTTAAATGGATAATTCTTAAGCTTATTCAATAAGCTTTTGCAATTTAATAATTCCATAAATATTTTACTCCCCAAATGGTATTTTAACACTTGTTTTCATCCACCATTCACACAATGCCCCACGTCCATTTTTAACTGCGATTTTCTATTTTCTTCAGAAATGACCAAAATCGGGTTCGTAACGGAAAAATATTTTATTTCACTATTCCACTCCAAAAATTCCACTAAATCCACTGGCAACACTTAAATTCTTCAATTTCCTCTCTACTTGGTTAAATTTGCGATCAAAGTCGCGGGCGCGGTCAAAATGATGAAAATACCCCCAATACCTCGGGTAGTATAATTCGCACCAAAACTTACGTTTCATTGCACTAATCAATTTCTCTTTTCAGAGTACCTTTAAATTCTGATTTTGTTAATAATAATAGCTTTCTGAAAATTTAGGGTATGGGTAAAACAAATTTAATAATTACATTTGGGTCCCGACAAAATATTATTCCACCAAAATATTTATCTTATTGCACCGATCAACTTTTGTTCTGGACATCGGTACAAATTCTCATCCTATTACAAATAGTAGCCAAATCGAAAGTAAAAAGGTGGGGTGTTACATTCTCCCCTCCTTACAAAAATTTCATTCTCAAAATTTAGCCTACACTTGGAATAGATTTGGATACTTTTTCAACATCCTTGTTTTCGTTTTTCCCAAGTTGCATCTTACACAGCATGATGATTCCACAATACTTATACAAGTGGAATTTTCTCATTCAGCAATTTCTTCTCAGCATACTTCACGATCTTAATAGGCTTTTCCTTATTCTTCTAGCTTAGAGTCAACTCAATGGGTTCTTCATTCAAAATGTGGGCAGGATCAGCCACATACTTTCGAAGTTAAGGTACATAAAACATGTTGTGAATAACTTGAAGTTCTACTGGTAACTCCAAATCGATAGGCTACTATCCAAATCTTCTCGACAATAGGGTACGGTCCAGCGTCTTTTCTTGTTCTTTGATTCCCAATTGTCATTGTGGAGCCAACTTCAAGAATACATGATCTCATTCTACAAATTCCAAATCTCTCTTACATCGATTTGTATGACTTTTTTGTCTACTCTAAACTGCCTCCAACTTGATGTTAATCATCTTCACAACATGTCGAACTTTTTGAAGACCCAAAGCATCTTGTTCACCCATTCTTCTTTTTGGATTTTATTTTCTTCAATTAAGAGCTTCAAATGGGACTATTCTAATTGTTAATTGATAACTATTATTGTATATAAATTCTACATATGCTAAATTATCAATCTCCTTAACTCTAAAATTCAAAATGCAAGCCTAGAACATGTCTTCCAAAATTCCATTCACTCGTTCTGTCTGTCCATACATGTGTAGTTGCACTGCTATGCTGAACTTTATTGTGGTCTTATACCTCTATTACAGCTTAGTCCAAAACGTTGAGGTAAATCTAGAATCTCTATCTGACACAATACTAGAGGATACTCATGCAGTCTGATTACTTCCACCATATAGATTTCACTTAACTTCTCTAAGGAATTCCATTAATTAATAGGAATGAAATGAGCAGAGTTAGTTAGTCGATCCATTATCACCCAAATAGTATTTCGCTGCTCTACTATCATAGGTAATCCTGTAATGAGGTCTATAGTAATTTCATCCCATTTCCACGATGGAGTAGATAATGGTTATAACCCTCCAGGCCTTTGTTGATTGGCTTTCCTTTACTGACAAATTAAACATCGTGTTAAAAAGTTTGAATTGTCCTTTTTCATACCAATCCACCAATAATGTCGTTTTAGGTTCTGATACATCTTTACGGCTCCTGGATGGATGGTATAGTTACTCCAAGGTGCCTCTACTAAAACATCTTATCTCATAGCATATTATTTCAGAATACAATACCGACCCCAGTAGCAATTAATCCCATCATTGTCCTTTCAAAACTCATCTCCTCCTGTACTTGCCTCCTTCTGCACTAACTTTTGCACTCTTTATCTTGCTATCTCTTCAACTGTTGTAGGAAGGCAGGTTGAATAAAAGTATTACTTATCCTTATTTCTTCGTCTACTGCAATCACTTCGAATTCCAGAATTTGTAACGTCCGAAGAGCTAATAAATTTGCCTTTCTACTAAGGGCATTTACTACTGTGTTTGCTTTTCTAGGATGATATTTAATTGGACATTAAAATCCTTCCAAAAATTCCATTCATCAACTTGGCCTTATGTTCAAATCCTTTTGAGTAAAAGCATACTTCAAACTTCTGTGGTCGGTGAAGATTTCTAACTCAGCCCCACATAAATAATATCTCCACTCCAAAAGGGCAAACACAATAGCAACTAACTCCAAATCATATATAATGTAATTCTCCTCATGAGGTTTCCATTTCCTAAAGATATAAGCTATCACCTTTCTCTCATGCATTAATACTCCTCTCAATCCTTCCTTTGACATGTCTGTGTACTCCTCATAAGGCTTGTCCATCATTGGCAATGTTAAAACAAGAGCAGAGCTTAATCCTTTTCTCAACTCCTGGAATTTTCCCTCACATTTTCCAGTCCAAACATAAGGAACTTTCTTTTGGGTGAGTCAACTCAAAGTAAATCTATCTTAGAAAATTTCTCAGTAAATCTCTGATAATATCCTACAAATCCTAGGAAACATCGTATTCAGTTGGAATCTTAGGATGTTTCTAGTTCATCACTGCTTTAACTTTTGCAGGATCTACTGTACTCGCGACTTTAGATATCACATGTTCCAAGAATGCTACTTCTTGCAGCCAAGACTCACACTTACTGAATTTTGTATATAGTTTGGACTATCTTAACTTTCCTAATACTTTCTGAAGATTATTGTTTATGATCTTAGAGATCTCTGGAGTACACCAGAATATTATCATGAATATAGCCACAAAACTGGGCCAAAATGTCCGGTGCATTAGATATATGAAATAGCAGGCATTAGTGACACTAAAGGGGCATCACTACAAGCTCAAAAAGTCCATATCATGTTAAATGTAGTTTTCAATATATTTTCTTCCCGAATCCAAACTTAATATTATCCTTGCCTCAACTCTAACTTTGAGAATCATCCTACTCTTCATAACCGATCAAATAATTCATCAATCATGGGCAATGGATATTTATTCTTTATTGTTACTGCATTTAACCTCACAAATCTATATACATCCATGGTGACTCAACTTTCTTTCTAACAAACAAGATAGGTACTCCCTAAAGTGAAGTACTAGGCAGAATGAATTCCTGCTCCATTAATTCCTGTACTTATTGCTTAAGCTCCTGCAATTTTGTAGGTGCCATTCAATAAGGAGTTTTGGAAATTAGTTATCCCAATATCACTAACTCAACAAAAAATTCTACTTCTCTCTTCAGTGGTAATTCCTTCAATTTCATTGGAAAAATATCCAAATACTCATTCATAACAAGAACTTCTTCGGGTTTCTTTACCCCTCCTGGCTAATTAATTACACAGGCCAAGTACCCAGTACACCCTTTTTTAATTATCTTCTGGGCATTGAGTCCCGATATGCAAGTATTACTTTTCCTCCCAGCCTTGTCTATAATTTCCAATATAGGTTTCCCAGGCTGACGGAATTGTACTATTTTATGTCTATAGTTAACTTAATTACGATGCTGGGATAGCCAGTCTATGCCCAAGATAGCATCTTAGTCCTCTATAAGTTGGTATATCAAATCTCCTCCAAAATTTTATTTCCTACCAAGATCTTACTTTCCTTATGTACTTTCTTACTATTCATTTACTTTCCCAATGAGGTACTAACAAGCATTTCTTATGAAGTTTCTTCCCCCTTTTTATCGCCATAGTGACAAGAAATACATTGGCACCAAAGGAATGCATAGAACCAAGATCTACCAATACTTTAGCATCATGATTTAAAGCTAAGAAGTGTACCTTTCACTACTATGACATGATCATCTATCTTCTTCAATACAACCACTCGAGCATTTACTTTGTTTAGCAGATCCGGCTCTAGGGGTAGAAGCTTATCTAGGTTCTCTCTTTCTAGTCTGATCTCTACCCCTGATTATTTTTTCCTGGTTGACTCCATCTTCCTATCCTTTGGAGGTGAGGGCAATTGAAACTTTTATGCCCTTCCTTCATACAGTTAAAGTATCTAAAAGAGGGTTGTCCTCCAATTGGGCCTCCCCTCCCCTGCATCTTTCCTTTCTTCTGCTATCGAGGTCCTCTAGATCTTTTTTTAATTATACCCTAAAATTCACTTCGATTTCTCCTACTCATATTCTCATTTACTCCAACATTCTCATTGGTTCTAGTAGTAGTCTTAGCCATCCATTGAATGGTATCAGCCATTTTCTAGAAGGTTTAGAACATAAAATAATCCAAATTCACAAGATAGGAACCTTCCACATGCGATTCCTCCACCATTGGCTCAGGGTTTTGTTAAGTAGTTCGCGATGATCATCCAAAAGTTCATTTAGGAGACATCTATACAGTTCATACAATTTTGCTGGTAAAACGATTTAACTTAACTTAAGAGCAAGCACAAAAGAGCTATAGTGCACATAGCAGGATCATAACTTATATTCATTCTCATCAAACACAAAGCCAGTACAAAATTCGTGTGCTGAGCACTCAGTCATATACACTAGACGAACTGAACATATCCTACTACACAAATCCACATCTTATCCTCCCGCTCATTGTCATCACTATCTGAAACGGGAGATTTTGAATTAGTAGGAATCATATAGGATTCAAGTGTATTGAATCATTCACCTTCCTTCGCATCAGGGTGTAACCATGCCAATATATCTAAGTCTATTTCCAATTCTTCCTCAAACTCTTCGACCATAGGTACCTTCACCTCGGGCACCTCCTGATCTCTTCCTATCTCAACATCCTCAAAACATAACATTGTTGGGTATCTCAGGCTCGTATCGCATATGGCGCAGCGGAAAATAAATGAGATACCATCCCAGGACCCGCCTATATGTGGAAAACAAGACATAAAAATAATAAAGGTAACAGCTTTTACCTTTGTTTGATCGTCTGAATAATAAAAATTTCTTCTTCAAATCGAGGCGCGATCCAGCAATTCTCTTGATCTAACTTCATAAGAGTTAAATGTCTAACCACTATAATCACAGTGTGTGATTATCTCTAACAGTAATCCACACAGAGGAATTCTCAAGCACCAAAATTTCCTGTGCTAGCAGAAAAAGATGGCGGCTAGGGTTCTTCACAAGAACAATCAAGAGAGAGAGAGAAGATCGTGGGTATTCCTCACGGCTAGGGTTGGTGGCCATATCATCATATTACACAAAAAACCCTACCAAAAATTGAGCATTCTAATCCTATTAGAATTTCCTAATTGTAATTGGAAACATTAAGTTCTCACAATTACAATTTGGATCATAAATTATAACTAATTATAATTTATCCACAACAACCTCTTTTTCTCTCAATTAACCCCACTATGTTATCAAATAACAGCTTGAGTATATAATCCTCTATTGTGTGTGACCTATTAGGTTTCCCGATCAATTGGTAGCAAACATGAATTAATCCAAACGTTTTTTAGATTAATAATACATAATTAATTAGAATTAATCCTATTAATTCTAATCAGGATTAGTTTATTAATTCATCAATTAATAAACCCATATTACCATATCATGAGCGGTACCTAGCAACACATCATAACCACCCAAGAGTCTAGGAAGTTAAATGGCTTGACATGAACCCTTCAATAACAAACTACAGTGTAATTAACTCCTTTTACCATATAATATCTCATTCGGTTTAGAGTACGGAATTAGTGCTAACTCCCTCCAGAATTAATTCTAGCCCGAATACAATAGTACTTGTACCAAGAACTCACTACTCTAGATGTGTATCAATTGGAACTGTTTCCAATACACATTCGCCTTGGTCAAGGACTTCTCGAGTAGTAATTCCTACAAGTGGCCGTGAGATATTCGCCCCTACTATTAGGAGTGGTGAATCCTTTATTGACCCTCTCAACTACTTTTGTTTACCTCACAATGTACCCAAATCCATCCGTCTAAATGTGTATCAATTGGAACTATTTCCAATACACAATCGCCTTGGCCAAGGACTTTCTGAGTAGTAATTCCTACAAGTGGCCGTGAGATATTCGCCTTTACTATTAGGAGTGGTGAATCCTTTATTGACCCTCTCAACTACTTTCGTTTACCTCACAATATACCCAATATTCAACCCATAGGCGGCCCTCGATCAAGCTCTAGAGATTGGAATCAAAGTACAATGCTCAGCAAACAACGTACCTTAGAGATCTCATGTCCAAGGATAGTTGCACATTTGCTATATCGAGATTATATCACTAGCACTAAATAGTTATCCATGTGATTATCTCAAAGCTAGGTCATCTAATGAACTTGTTTCATTAATAAGCATCCATGTGTTAACTTTGAGTATCTCAATACTCACGGATATGAGAACTATCACCTGATAAAATCAGAAAGTCTAACACATGCTAGTCTTAACGCATTAATGATGTCCTGTCTCATTAATACTACGACTAGGGACTATTTAAGTACTAACACTATACAGTGTAGTAGGAATCTCATATTATGATCTCTATCATGATTTTCTTAACACAGTGTTGTACTAGGGACTTTATCGAACAGTTATATTACTTAAAAGTAAACAAAAGAAATTGTAAGATAAATAATACCTTTTGTTAAAATAAAATGTGTCATATACAATGTACAAGTGATTGCCTCTAGGCACAACACTAACAGTTTCGGTCTCTATGGTGGCAAGAATGAGAGAAGAAAAGTGAGTCTTTGTGTAGCTGTGTTTTTGCTCAATGACTAGAGAGAATTTGTGCAGGTTTTTTGCTGGAATTTTTCATGCAGATTAGTGCTAATTGTAGCCGAAAATCTAAAGGAATGGAAGGGAAAATTCTGGTATTTTTTGGCTAAAACAAAGTCTTAATTGTTTAAAGTTCTCTTGGATAACTTTACCTAGGGTTTGAAGAGTTTGAGTTGAGCTCCAATTACTCTTAAGGTGGTGGCAGCTTTGAGGAATTTTCTAGAAAAATACATGAAGGAATTAGGTTATTTGCTCAAGAAATAATTTAGTTAATTCCCTATATTAATTTGTGTAAAATTTAAATAGCTATTAAATAATTATTTTACAATATAAAATTCTGGTTTTCTTTTTCTTGAAGCTAACCGAAATTCCTTTCCTTTTTTCCCCAAAATTTCGAAAACACATATTCTAGAAGATTAGTGCTTCATTTAAAATCCAACATTTATCCATTTATTTCCTTATAAAATTATTTGAAGAAAATTAAAATATGGAGACTTATCTCCTTAAGAAGTGGTGGCTACTTTGAAGAAATAAGCTATATTTTTATATTCTTTATTTCCTAATAATTTACTAAGATATACCTTTCAAAATCCAAATTAGTAATTGGTGCTGTCAAAATAGGGAGCCGATGCAAACGGGAATCGGTTTCGTCTCCGACAAACACAAATGATCCGATATGGTGCAACAGAAAATGGTATCAGATCTTTTTGAATCAGGGATCGGGTTCCTTGAGCTTACTATAGAAAGGGCTCAAGAAGGTCAGCTGAGAACGCTAAACGGAAGGACTTTTCTCGGAGAATAGAATGATATTTGTATTAATCGGCTTAACAGGAAGTACAGAATAAGTGCTGAAATTGAAAATACGAACAGAAACTGTAAAAAAAAAAACTGTAAACAATGCTAGTAAAGAGAAGCTAGAACAAAGCAATAAGAAAGCTGTAAAGAATTAAAATTCTAGACTAAAAAGCTGGAAATGATGATGAGGAAAAAGAAAATGAAATTGAATTCTGCTGATTGATGAGTTGATTTCTTGTCCTTGATTTTGGGCGATGCTCCTCATTTTATACTTGCTACAAACGAGCCATTAATAGAACGTGGAATTACTTTCGGCCAAAGAGTGCCCCCAACGATCGTGCAGAATTCTTGCACCGAAAGATCGGGAATCTGTTTTTCCATCTTATCAGCCCCGCAGTGCCGGTGTTGACCATGGCTATCGGCTGTTCAAAAGGTTGACATTATCGGCTCGTCCCCATTTATCAAATCGGCATCGGCTCGAAGTAACCATTGCGTTGGCTCGACAAAGTTGACGTCAACACATGCCTCCCCGAGTCCCGTTGTTTCAGTGGACGCGAGTCATCGAAACGATGGGAATCGTACAACTATTAATGGCAGCTATTCATTTTCTGACAGAATCGAAACATCCCGAACATTATGGAAGATTTGCGACGCCTCGGCTTTATAACCCGCGAGCGGCCCAATTTCAAATTTCCTTATAAATAGTAGTGGTCTCCAATCGGAACTCCTTACTTCCTACTACTTCCATCTTCTTCAAAATTCTACTGCTTTAGTAACTCATCGATCTCTTATCTTTCTGCCAAAATTTCCTGTGAATTGTAAATCTCTTTTTGGTAAAAAGATAACATTGCGATGGCAACCCCTACCGATCAAAACATTCTGTGCCTGGTCCAAGCCGATGCCAAACTGTTTGCCTTGGGCCCACGCCTCTTGCCCGCAGACATTACCGCTGAATACCTGCAATTTGTTTTGTCGGTTGATTTCACTTTCCCTTTGCAACGGGATACTTTCACAACCGCCAATCTTCCCTCTTCTTTCTGCCATTGGCCCCACAAACTCAAGAATTACAGAGAATGGCGAGACCATTGCCACGCCCAATTCAGGGCTATCTGGGAGCAATGAGGAATTTCGGACGCCATCATGATGACCGACTTTGAGATGGCTTTCGACCGCAACTTGTTTGCCGCCGTCCTTCCCTTTTGGTCTTCGGTGATCAACGGCTTCATCTTCCTGCACAGAATGTTTTCTCCTTCCATTCTTAACATTTGCACTATCCTCGGCTTCCAATGTGATGGCGCCGAGATTTCGAGGCTTCATGACGAAGAAAATTTGCCAGCCGTTGAGGCGCATCTGGATAAGGCCTCCTCTTCATACGGCAACTTCATCAGTGCTCAATGAGGGGTGGAAGACACTCCTTCAAACCAAGAACAGGCGGCCTTCCTATGGCTTTGGCTATGTAAGTATGTCATTTGTTCCCATTCCGCCGGCATCAGCAACGAGTACCGATACTATGTATCGGCTTTCCTAAGGAGCAAGAGGCGCTGTGACCTTGCCTCTCTGGTCCTCGCCTTGGTCTACCGTACCATCATCAACTGATGGCTGCCCTTGCCGCCGAGGAGGATCCGACCAACCTAGGGGGACTGTATCAATACTAGCCCAGCTTTGGCGTTAGCCGACTTGCAGGCACCCAAGCAGACTCTTCTGAACAAGCAACCGGCTATCGGCTCCTTCAGGTCCCCATAAATTCTGCTTCTGCTGAAACCATCGTCTCGTACCTCTACCGATGTCGAGACTTCCATGGCGCCATTTTCTTCCCATATGCTGCTCACCAAGAGGGCCCCCTTTGGTTGAAAAGCCTGTCGGAAAGCCCCGAGGCCACACAAGAAACTCTATGGGCTCGAATTCTCTGCCCTCGAAAAATTCTTACGGGGCCCAAGCCTGGAGCTCAGAGCGCTAAGACCTTCTGTGAGTGGTACAACCCTCATTTCTTTTCCCGCCAATTCGGACTGATACAGGACATTCCCGTAGATCCAGGGCATGTTTCCTCTTTCTCTATAAAACTGGTGTTATCGGCTGAAGACGTACACACTTTAGCTGAACGCACTCAGGCCATTCTAAGGTCCTTTGAGTTTAAACCCTTCCAGGTGGTGCTGGAAACTTCTCCAAGTTTTGATTTATGGTGGAGGCTACTGAGTGGGGCCCTGTTTTTTGCCCCCATAGGCATCTGGCTTCTACGAATTCCTGGGCCGGCCACCTCTCTGCCTGAACCACCTTTATCTGCTAAGAAAGGAAAACAGGTAAAACACCCTGTAAGTCCTGTAATAATGTCGACCTTACACACTCCCTTGGTGCAGAAAACCACTCTGCTACTCCTGTTGTCCCGGAGGAGGAAGAAGAAAAGATCGAGGTTCCGACCCTGCTCCGTCGATCCAAAAGGAGACATAACACACTGACTCCTCCTGTTTCCAAGGTTTATAATTGTCGATTCTTCTTTTCCTCCCTTTTAGCTTCCCTAATGTTCAGAAATTATTTGCCTAACTATTAGCACAATCCTTTTCTACAGAGGTGCAAACAAAGGATAGGTCGTCCTGTAATCATCGACACTTCTTCTGGCTCGGAAGAAGACATTCCGCTCCGCTCTTTAGCCGAAAAGGCAGCTGAAAGAGCTGTCCCTCTAATGGCAGATACCTCCATGGTGGAGGCTATGGCTCCTCTTCCAACGGCTAGCGCGTCGGCTCCCCCATTAGTGACAGACCTTCCATCGGCTGAGCTACCGACTCCAAAAAGTCCACCTCCTGTTCCGCCAAGGCCTGAAAAGCAATCAGTGGCCAATGTCACTGAAACAACGCAACCCCTTCCCAGCCAGGAAACTGGAGAGGCTAATATTCCCCTGCCAATGCTGACCTCGGCGCTGGACTTCCTTGATGGCCTCCTAGGGGCTCCCTTGCCTACTGAGAGATCCGCCATTGAAAACGTGAGTCGCGCTCTTCTGCGAATTGTGCAATCAACCGATCCAGACATGCCCCCCACGCTTTGAGACTTGGCAATTGAGTGCCTGGGGCAGATGCGCTTCACCGGTCGTTTCTTCTTTGTCACATAGTGCCGCCGAAATGAAGCTCATGACCAGTTAGAGCTTTTAAAATTGTATCGAGAGAATGCAGCATTTTTCGAGAGGGATTGTCGAGAATCCTTGGATCATCTTTTGCATTTGCGAGCCGACATTGCTGAGGGGATTGGGAAAATTGAGCGGCTCGAACATCAACTGTCAGAAATCCAGAAAGAACTTGCCTCTGAAAAAAGAGCCCTGGAGCAGTGACTTGCATCAGAAAAAGGATTCTAGGAAATGGTCAAAACCATTGAAGATTCCCTTCTTAAGCATCATGACGAACGGCTAAATAATGCTGGAGGCGGAAGAAGAACTACTTCACGCTGAACTATCGAACTTAACCGGCCTGCTGGATGAGATGAAGTCCGGGTGGGACCGCTTCATAGCCGAGCTGAACAAGGCTCTACACCCTTCGGCTACTGGCGAAGCCGGTCCTTCCGGTACCCAAACTGAAAAAGCTGTCCTTTTGCTGACCGAACCAGGGACTCAGAAGACAGATGCTGACGAGATAGCCCTACCCTCCGAGGGAGGTATCGATACTGAGGCTAAGGTGACTGGAACAAAGCTCCCCGTTCTGGATCCGCAGCCAATGGAAACTGCCACAGCCAGCCCAGCGCTCGCGGAATTGGAAGACCCTAATCGGCTAGCGATTGTTCCTTATTGGCCAATGCTTTTGCCTAACGTCCCTTCTGATGATAGCTAATTTCTTTTGTACTAACATCTATGACTATCTGGTCGGTCTTTTGTGATTAGCTCAATATAAGAAGATGCTCTTTTTTTTTATTTTTATTCGTTAGTCCCTTCCCAGAACGCTGGATAGTAGCGTTTCAAGAACTTACCGTTAATTGCCTTACCAGCTTCCTTTCCATTGGGTGTCGTTAGGCGGTAAGCTCCTCCATTAAAGACTTATGTTACTAAGAATGGACCTTCCCAGGACGCGAACCATTTGCCATACTTCGGATCTTTTGGTGCAATGGGGAGAATAGTCTTCAATACCACATCTCCTTCCTGAAAGCTTCTTTCACAGACTTTTCGATTATAAGCCCTTGCCACCTTCTCCTTGTGTTGCTTTATATTCTCCAGGGCAATCCACCAGTCCATCTCAACCTGATCTAGACTCAAAGCCAAAGTTGTCTGGTAATCTTCAGTCGTTAGACCATGCTGGTAGGCTATCTGCACTGACTGCAATGATATCTCAACGGGCAACACAGCGTCCTGCCCATAAGTTAGTCTAAACGGAGTAAAGCCAGTTGCGATTTTAGCAGCATTCCGATGGGCCCACAAGACTTCTTGCAACGTCTCATGCCATTTTCTTGGATTGTCTTCTACTGCCTTACGGATCATGCCGATTAGGGTTTTGTTTGTTGCCTCTGCTTGTCCGTTGGCCTGTGCATAATAAGGAGAAGAGTAAAGTAACTTAACTCTAAACTGTGTTAGGAAATTACGTACCTGGTCCCCCATAAACACCGTTCCTTGATCCGTTGTTATTGTTTCTGGGATTCCAAAATGGAATAGAATGTTTTGTCGAAGAAAGTTGACGACTGCTGTTTATGTCACGTTGGTCAGTGGTTAAGCCTCCACCCACTTAGTGAAGTAATCTGTTGCCACTAATATGAATGAATGCCTTTTTGCTGAAGGTGGATAGATTTTTTCGATGATGTCTAAGGCTCATCCACGGAAAGGCTATGGTTTAATAATAAGATGTTATTCCGTGGAAGGTGTGTGCACTAAAGGGCCATGCTTTTGGCAAGCCTTACAGCCAATCGCATAAGCATTACAATCTGTAGTCATTGACGGCCAAAAGAAACCATGACGTTGAAGTGTCCATTTTAGTTTTGGGCCTACTTGATGTGCTCCACATAAGCCTTCGTGTACCTCCGCCATTGCCTGTAAGGCTTCTTCCTTGGAAAGACACTTTAACAGAATTCCAGAGTGACTCCGTTGGAACAAATCATTGCCTATTACTGTAAAGCTGAGGGCCTTTCGTTTCACCTCTCGAGATGCTTGCCCATCGGGTTTCTTAAATAGTCAACGATCTCCTGTCGCCAATCTTCTTGATGCTCTGTCTCCGCTATCTGTTGGCACATCATTGTTTTCCTGAAACCCAAAGCTAGCTGAGCTAGATCGTTAGCACTTCGGTTTTCTGTCCTGGGGACATGGGCTAGAACGACCTCCTAAAACTGCTGCAGTAGTCCTTTTACCTCCTGCAACTTACCCAACAGCAATGGGTTAGTACATTTATAATCTCCTACTACTTGTCGGATAACCACTTGAGAATCTCCTACAATTCTAACTATTCAAGCCTCCAGCGCTTTCAGAATCCGTAATCCTAACAAAAGGGTGTCATACTCTATCTGATTATTAGTTGTCCCCTTCTTTAACTCAAAGTGAACCTTGCCCTGCTGTCCATTCGGAGACTCAAGAACCAGACCAATACTAGCCTTCCGTTGGGTACTCGAGCCATCAAATTGTAAAACCCATGTTTTCAAAGAAACGTACCTCTGTGGCTTGTTCCCATCTGTTGGCGGTATCCCCAGTGAAGGATGCTCAGCTAAAAAGTCTGCAATAGCTTGTCCTTTTACTGATCTCAGTGGCACATACATTAGAGAAAAATCATATAATTTGACTGCCCATTTCATCAGTCGCCCATTTAGTAAAGGGCGGTTCAACAAAAGTTTGATTAAATCTACCTTGCATAGGATATGTACCTCCCTAAATAACAAGTAATGCTCTAGCTTTGTGCATGCATAGTGAAGAGATAAGCATAACTTTTCAATAGGGGTATACCTGGTCTCTGCATCCGATAGATTATAGCTAAGATAGTATACTGCTCTTTCTATTCCTTGCGGGTCATCCTGAGCCAGTAAACTGTCGATGGACTCTTCTGCAGCTGAGATATATAACTTCATGGGCGACCGATTATGTGGAGGTGCTAACACCGGTGGATGTGATAAAGCCACCTTTATTTGATCCAACGCTACCTGATGCCCAGGCTGCCAGATAAATTCCTGAGACGATTTTAATCGTAACAACGGAGCAAATACCTTTGTTTTCCTGCAGCATTTGTCAAAAATCGGCGTAAAAAATTTATCTTCCCCAAGAAACTTTGTAGCTCTTTCTTCGTCTAAGGTGGCCTTGCTTGTAGAATATCCCGGGCCTTATTCTGATCGATCTCGATCCCCTTCTGGTGCACTAAAAACCCAAGAAAATTCCCGACCGTAACTCCAAAAGCACACTTAGCCGGATTGATCTTCAAATGGTGCCGACGCATCCGGAGGAAGGGTTGCTCTAAGTCAACCAAATGTTGTAGGAACATGGGGGATTTCACGACCAAGTCGTTTATGTAGACCTCCATGGTGCAGCCGATAAGGTCATGGAAGATAAGGTTCATGGCCCGTTGAAAAGTGGCCCGGGCGTTCTTCAAACCGAATGGCATGACCACCCATTCAAACAAGCCGATAGACCCTGGGCAGCGGAACGCCGTTTTGTGTGTATCCTCTTCGACTATGAATATCTGGTTATACCCTAAATAACCATTCATAAAACTTAGAAACTAGTTACCCGCAGCAGAATCTACTAACATGTCGGCCATCGGCATGACATACTCATCCTTCGGAGTGACCAAGTTTACATTTCTGAAATCTATGCAAACACGCAGCTGACCGTTCTTCTTAATGACCGGCACGATGTTAGATATCCACTCTACATATCGGCACGTACGGATGAATCCGCACCGAAGTAACCTTTCCACCTCCTCCTTGATCCTGGGTAGCAATGCAGGGTTAAAACGTCTCGCTAGTTGTTTATGGGGTTTAAAGCCTTCTTTCACAGGTGAGCGATGTTCCACAATGCTTCGGTCCAATCCTGGCATCTCATGATAGTCCCATGCAAAGCAGTCTTTGTACCTACGGATTAGACAAGTTATCTTATCCCTTTGCTCAATAGTTAAGTGTAAACTCACCTTGGCTGTTCTGTTTTCCTCCACTTCTCCTATATCTACTTCTATTAACGGATCTTGAGCAATGAGGCCAGGAGCTTGTCGAACTTCTGGATCTTCCGGTCGTAAGCCGCCTAGTTCCTCAGTAGTGATCAAGTTATGGGCCATCATCAGCTTGGCGTATTGGCTTGGGTCAAATGTCGGATGATAAAACAACACCTCGTTCATATGGATTTCAGCTGAAAACGGATTAGGATCGGCTGGGATTTGCTCCACCTGCTCTCTATCCCAGATCAACATCATCTGGTATAAAGTAGACGGTACGTAATGGTTTGCATGAATCTAATCCCTGCCCAATAAAACGGAATAAGCGGGCTTTACCTCAATTATAAAAAAGACCGTCTTACTAGTTTTGGACCCGATTGTGACTTCACAAGTGATCACGCCTTCTGCAGCAGCTGCTTCTCCAGTGAAGTTAACCATTTGTACATCGGTAGGGGACAAATCCAACCTATCCTTTCCTAGTCGTTTCAAGGTAGAGATAGGCATTACATTTAACACAGCTCTACCATCAACAAAAACCCGAGTAAGCGGTTTGCTATTGACATGTGCTTTGATGTACAAGGGCCTGAGATGGTTAGCATTTTGGGCTGTTGGAATGGGAAAAAGCATCCCCTCTGGAGGAATCTGAACATCTACCAGCTTCACTGCGGCTCTTTCTTCAGTATGAAAATCCTCTTCCATGGACTTCTGATGAGAAGTAGCTCAGAAGCTTGATGGGAAGATGCTGAGCATATTTTGGCCATTTTCTGGGCCTAGTTGTTCCTCAACCCAAGCACCCACCAGCTGCCTTTTTTGCGCCCACTTCCGCTGCTCTCTCCTCTTTCGGGTCTTTGTTGGTCGGGAATAGAAGCCAGACAAAAACGTTTCCTTTTGGGGTACCTACACTATTAGCTTCCCTTCTTTACCATGGAAATGTGCTGCAAAAGAGGGAGGAGATAAATGGGTAAAAACTGACGGTTTACCATCCAGTCTTTGGAATGCTTCCCCTATTTCCCCATGCTTGTTGTTCCTTGTATGTTCTTCCTGTTTCCCACACACTGTTTGCAATATGTGTGCATCAGCTAACAGAAAGGGATCTGTGTCTACCAAAATCTCTTCCTTTTTGTCTGCAAACTTCAGTCTTCCGTCCTAGATAGCCTTCTGAATGATGTTCCTGAAGACAATGCAACTATCAGTGCTATGAGAGAAAGAGTTATGCCACTTACAGTACCTTTTTCCTTTCAATTCTTCTAAATTAGGAATCTTGTGTCCATAAGCCAAACGAATCTGCTTATCTACCACCAGTTGATCGAAGATTTGTTCAACTTTTGAAACATCAAAAGAATAAGTGGTTCCTGATGTGGCCACTTCCTCCTTTCCCGTACTTGGTTTCAAGTGAGGACACGTATAAGATGCACCTTTTACTAATTCTGCCGCCATCACCTCTATAGCCCGCTCTTCGTCTTCCATAGTAGTATTCTCTATGACGGATATCATTATCTGGCCTTGAGAGAACTTAACGAAACGTCGCTTCTCTTTCTCTTTGATCATTTCTTCTATTCTGACAGCGTGGGATAACAGTCGGGATAAATTCGAGAAGTCTTGGAGAATAAGTCGTTCTTTGAGCTGCGGATGCATCTTACTAATAGAAATTCATGCACATTCTGTTTTAGGCAACTGGGTTGTACATTTGGACTTAGTTTACTGGAAACGCTCAATAAAATCCGCCACATCTTCTGATCCCTTTTGCTTTATGGCCAAAAGGTCTGCAATGGAGACCTCCGGTACCGGTTAAAAGAAACGTTGGTGAAACATTCTTTCCATGTCAGCCCATGAGTACACGGAGTTAGGTACTAGATTGGCATACCATGTGAATGCTGCCCCTGTCAATGATAATGAGAACAGTTGTAACTTATGCCAGTCATTATTTCCCAATTCACCACATTGTGCTTTAAATCTTCTGATATGCTCTATAGTGGACTTTTGTCTTCACCGAAAAATGTTGAAAACTCTAGCAGCTTGTAACCTTGAGGGAGCACTGCCATGGAATCTACCCACTCAAGGTAAGGCTTTTGGTATACGAGGCGATCCTGTGTCTACCATCGTAATGTTTCCGTTACCATATCCACTGGCTGAGACGGCTGTTGAAACTGAGGTGAGGGGCTTTGCATGATAGGTCGGGGACCTTGCCTTGTGGAGGGCTCAGTGCTTGCAATCCCTTGCCCTGGGTTAGTCGCTATGACTGACGGGTATAGAGGAGGGTACGGAGCAGAGTAATGTGGTTGCCCCCCGAAAGGTGGTATATTCCCCCTAACATAGGTGGGAGCCTCTTCATAAGTCGCTGGTAACCCTGCTGTTGGGCTCGGGCTCCTGCCTAGAAACATTTCTGTTGGGAACGTGTTTTGAGTCACCATTCCTGGAGCTTGATGCCCCCCAGTAGCCGGGAAGTATGTTTCTCTACACAAGAGATGTACTGAGCCATAAGAATGTGCAACATTAGCCGACGGCACGGTATATGCAGGTGCCATGCTAGTCCCTGGTATAGGGTACCCCGATGGCTGAGTGAAAGTTTTCATATTTTGCCTCTGCGCAAATTGTTGAAGCTTATTCTGAAGCAGAGGTCAGAAAATAATAGCAAATTATGGAATTAGCCCCTGTAAGAGCTCACCAGTACACTGCTCCATAGTATGTCGAATGGCAATTAGCGAGGTGGACGTCAACTGAGACACTGGTAGTGGGGGCGAGGACCGATGCCCTAGCTCTACAGGAGTACCCTGAGTACCACTGGTAGTTGTAACCGAGGGGTCAAAGACTCCCCGAAGAGTACAAACTGAGGGTCGCTCGGATGTCTCCGGTGCCTATGGATGCTATGAATTATTGGCCATTGTTCGCCCTGACCGCAATAGCATGCGACTACTAACCTCTAGTCCCACTGGGTGTGCCAATCTGTGTTGCTGTCAAAATAGGGAGCCAATGCAAATGAGAATCGGCTTCATCTCCAACAAACACAAATGATCCGATATGGTGCAACAGAAAATAGTATCAGATCTTTTTGAATTAGGGACCGGGTTCTTTGAGCTTACTATAGAAAGGGCTCAAGAAGGTCAGCTTAGAACGCTAAATGGAAGGACTTTTCTCAGAGAATAAAATAATATTTGTATTAATCGACTTAACTGGAAGTACAGAATAAGTGCTGATATTGAAAATACAAACAGAAACTGTAAGAAAAAACTGTAAACAATGCTAGTCAAGAGAAGCTAGAACAAAGCAGAAAGAAAAGCTGTAAAGAATTAAAATTCTAGACTAGAAAGCTGGAAATGATGATGAGGAAAAAGAAAATGAAATTGAATTCTGCTGATTGATGAGTTGATTTCTTGTCATTGATTCTGGGCGATGCTCCTCATTTTATACTTGCTGCGAACGAGCCACTAACAGAATATAGAGTTACTTTCGGCCAAATAGTGCCCCCAACGATCGTGCAGAATTCTTGCACCGAAAGATCGGGAATCTGTTTTTCCTTCTTATCGGCCCCGCGGTGCCGATGTTGACCATGGCTATCGGCTGTTCGAAAGGTTGACTTTATCGGCTCGTCCCCATTTATCAAATCGGCATCGGCTCGAAGTAACCGTTGTGTCGGCTCGGCAAAGTTGACGTCAACACCTAGTAAACAAGACTAGCATGTGCCATATGATTCATAATTAAATGACCCTAAGTCACCAAGCTTGTGTAACTTAGAAACATTTTTTTCGTTTACATGGCCCAAACGACAATGCCATAAGTAAGAGATGTTAAAGTTATCTATTTTATGTTTCTTATTGTTTATATTAAGAATTGGATTGTCTAAGTCTAGAACATATAAACCATTAACTAAAGTTGCTGAACCATAATGAATATCATTCAATGAAAAAAAACAACATTTATTCTTAAATATTAAATGAAATCCATATAAGTCTAAACACGCAACTAAGATAATGTTTTTCATTAAAACTGGTACAAAATAACAGTTTTTCAGTTCTAGAATTAATCCCGAAGGCAGGTTCAGCTCGTATGTCCCCACAGCAAGTGCAACAACATTTGCCCCATTTGTAGTACGTAGGTCCACGTCACCTTTCTCTAGCCTTCTCCTACTCTTTAGCCCCTGCAAGTTATTGCACAAATGAGATCTACATCCGGTATCTAATACCCATATCTCATTTCTAAAGGCAGTATTTATCTCAATCATAAACATACCTGGAGAAGAAGTAGAAGTGCTTGTAAGCTTCTCCTTTTGCTTCTTGTCCTTGATGGTCTCCAAGTAGGCTTTGCAGTTGTGCCTCCAATGGCCCATCTTCCCACAATGATGGCATGGGCCCTTGGTAGCTGCGTCTTTCTTGTTCACACCACCTTTGGGCTTCATGGCAGCCTTCTTCTTCTTCTTTTAAACTTTCTTCTTAGAAGAGGAATATTCTACCATTAAAACCGCATTGGAATCCTTATTCATGGAGGACTCCGTAGTTTTGAGAAGATTGATTAATTCAGAAATGGTGGACTCAATCTTGTTCATCTGATAGTTAATCACAAATTGTGAGAAACTATTAGGCAAAGATTGTAGAATTAAGTCAACTCTTAAGTCATGATCCATTGCAAACCCAAGAGATCCAAGCTTCTCTATCAAGCGCAGCATCTTCAGCCCATGAGTGGCCATAAAAGAACCCTCTGCCATTTTACAATGAAATAGTTTCTTCGAGATTTCATATCTCTCAATTCTGGTTTGGGCATCAAACAGCTCTCGAAGATGCAAAATGATCGATTGAGCATCCATATGCTCGTGTTGTTTTTGTAACTCAGGAGTCATGGATGCCAGCATAATACATGATGCTGTATCACCATCCTCCTTGTGCCTCTTGTGGACAGCACGCTCATCAGCATAAGCATCTTGGGATGGTGGTGGTGGAATAGGAGCATCTAGCACGTAGAGCAACTTTTCCGATTTGAGAACGATTCTCAAATTTCTATACCAGTCGAGATAGTTTGATTCGGTTAGCTTGTTGGTTTCCAAAATGCTACGTAAGTTCAAGTTCGTTGACATGATGCAAGTGACCTAGATATAAAGATAGTGAGCATTAGCTACTTGTATATACACATGATATGCAAATAATTAGGACTTTAATTTAACGCATTTTTACTCCACTATTTTACTTAAACCAATAGCCCACACTACTGATTCGGGAAAGCCCGTTGGAAGCTTTCCTAGTGGACCGGTATCCAAATTCCTCAAGAATAACCTTGGGTTTGCCCAACAAGCCACCCTTGAGTTCATTGATAGGTATCTAATACCAATTACATCGTATGTAACTACCGGATCATTGGGTGATTAACAGCTTTTAATCTTAAAGCCTTTTGGGCTATCCCAATTTTTCCTCTAAATTTCTTTATGCTTAAGTTTGCCCAATCAGGATAAAGAATTTAGTTAAACCCGACCCATTAATCAAGAATTTAATTCCAAAGGAATTTAATTCCATAGCTTGAACATGCCCAATGTTAAGTAGGCTTGGGTTTGCCTAACAACCTGGTCTCAAAAAAGGACTCTCGTTCTTACTATATTAACGGAAGGAATTAGGTTTAATATTAATTGAGGGATTTGTTCCTTTTTGTGATTTCATTAAATGACATGCATAATAATCAATAAATCACATAATTGATAATCATGGTAATAAAGCAATTACGTGGTATGGTTATGGACTTTTCCTAAATTAATTTTTTTGAGCCATAAAAGAAATTAATATAGTTAACCCTATGTGTTCATGCATGATTTAAGTAGAAGGTCTTACCTCCTCGCCTTGTTTTGGATGCCATCTCCAAAATAAAATAATTCTACTCCTATCTAACATATGTAAACTAATAACATAATTTCCTAAAGAGAGAAAACCTCGAGTTACATTCAAGGGGAGTTAGATGAGAAGAGAATTACATAAGAATTCTAGAGAAGGCAGGACACGCAGGCCCTATTTCATTAAAACCAAAACTGTAAAATGTATAAACAGATATAATTGGTTTTAGTCCATAACCATCCACCATGCCATTGACTATGCTTAAACAAAATAAACATATACTTTTATTATTCCAAAATCACTATTTTTGAAAAAATAAAACAAATTCTAAAATCACCATTTTAGAGAATACATCAATTTTAGATTTTCAAAATCATTATTTTGAAGAACAAAATTGATTGTCTTATAACTAATTTTGATAAAATGCTTTTGGGTCCCGTCTCTCATCAAATGAGGTTTTGCCCTTTCAAAATTCTATTCCGGGTTTTTTTTTTTTTTTAAATACTAGAGGTTGCAAACAGAGCAGAACCGGTGCCGGTTTGGAAGCCGGAGCCGGCGCCGGCTCTGTTCTGGTTTCCAAAAATTTTTATCTTCCAAAAATGATTTTCAGACATCGCGAACAGAATGGAACCATTGCCAACTTGGAGGCTGGAGCCGGCGGCACTTGTGTTCTGCAACAATGGCGGCAATTTTCAAAAAATTCCAGAAATAATTTCTGGTGCTTTCTTCTTCTACAAATTTTCAGTGAGAACAATTCTCAACAGTATTTTCTATTTTGAAGCTCTAAACAACAACCAATTTGTTAGTTTAAACAAAATCAAAACAGAAAATTAAGATGAAACGGAAGGCAACATCCATGTTGCAAGAAAACGTTTTTCCTGCAAAAATTTTCAGCACCAAAGAAAGCATCTTTTCGAAATACGCTGTGACTTTTACACAATCATTTTGTGCTACGGACCTAACACAAAAGATCGAAACGATTTCGACTCGAGTAAAAATGATTTTCACAACAAACAAAGACAAACACGAAAACAGTTTTTCATGCCAAAACAATGTCCGTAGACCACACATAGCATGGCTCGGATACCACTGCTGGGTATCTCAGGCTTATATCCTATACGACGCAACAGAAAATAAAATAAATACCCTCCCAGGACTCTTCTATGTGTGGAAAACAAGACATAAAGAGAGTTATGGTAACAGCTTTTACCTTTGGGTGATCATGCGAAGAACAAAATTTTCTTCTTCAAGTTGAGGCACGATCCAACAATCCTCATGATCAACCTCCACGTGAGTTGAACGTCTACCCACTATAATCATAGTGTGTGATTATCTCTAATAGTAATCCACACAGAGGAATACTCAAGCACGTAGTTTTCTGTGCTAGTAGAAATTCTAAGTGGCAGCTAGGGTTCCTCTTCAAGATCAAATCGAGAGAGAAGAAGAGAAAAAGTTTGTGGATGTTGTTTCTTTTTGTGTGTTGTTCAGCTATTGACTAGGGTTTTTTGTGTGTTATTAGCTACTATATATCACACGAAATTCCCCTCCCAAAACTGAGAATTCTAATCCTATTAGAATTCCTTAATTGTAATTGGAAACATTAACTTCTCACAATTAGAACTTGTACCACAAATTATAAGTAATTATAATTTGTCCACAACAACTTTTCTTTCTCTCAATCAATCCCACAACATTATCAAATAACATTTTGAGTATATAATCCTCTATTGTGTGTGACCTATTAAGTTTCCAAGTCAATTGGTAGAGAACGTGAATTAATCTAAATGTCTTTGAGATTAATAATCCATAATTAATTAGAATTAATCCTATTAATTCTAATCAAGATTGGTTTATTAATTCATCAATTAATAAACCTATATTTCCATATCATGAGCGGTATCTAGCAACACATCATGACCACCCAAGAGTCCAGGAAGTCAAGTGGCTTGACATGAACCCTTCAATAACAAACTTCAGTGCAATTAGCTCCTTTCACCATACAATATCTCATTCGGTTTGGAGTACAAAATTAGTGCCAACACACTCCAGAAATAATTTTGGCCCGAATACGATAGTACTTGTACCAGGAATCCACTACTCTAGATGTGTATTAATTGGAACTGTTTCCAATACACAATCGCCTTGGCCAAGGACTTTCTGAGTAGTAATTCCTACAAGTGGCCATGAGATATTCGCCCCTACTATTAGGAGTGGTGAATCCTTTATTGACCCTCTCAACTACTTTTGTTTACCTCACAATGTACCTAATATCCATCCCATAGGCGGCCCTCGATTGAGCTCCAGAGATTGGAATCAAAGTACAAACAAAGTACCTTGGAGATCTCAACTCTAAGGATATTTGCACGTTTACTATATTGAGATTATATCACTGGCACTAAATAGTTATCCATATGATTATCTCAAAGCTAGGTCATCCAATGAACTTGTTCCATTAACAAGCATCCATGTGTTAACTTTGAGTATCTCAATACTCACGGTTATAAGAACCACCGCCTAATCAAATCAGGAAGTCTAACACATGCTAGTCTTAACGCATTAATGATGTCCTGTCTCAATAATACTATGACTAGGGACTATTTAAGTACTAACACCATCCAGTGTAGTAAGAATCTCATATCATGATCTCTATCATGATTTCCTTAACACAGTGTTGTACTAGGGACTTTATCGAACAGTTATATTACTTAAAGTAAACAAAAGAAACTGTAAGATAAATAATGTCTTTTATTAAAATAAAATGTGCCATATACAATGTACAAGTGATTGCTTCTAGGGCACAACACTAACAAAATGATGGGTTTGTTACCTTTGGAAACAAAAAGAAAGGAAAAATTATTGGCATAGGTAACATTGGTAAAGGATCTTCTATCATTATCAAATAAGTATTATTGATTAATGAGCTAAAATATATCTTGCTTGGTATTAGTCAATTATGTGACCATGACTGCAAAGTTATTTTTGAGAAAGATTTTTGCTCTATTATGGACAGCTCTAGTAATGCGACAATCTTTGTTTCTAACCGTGTTGGGAATGTATATGAATTTTATCTTGATAATCTTATGGCTCATGATATTAGATACCTTTCCGTGCATGATAATGATGGCTACTTTTGGCATAGAAGGCTAGGCCATTTATCATTTGATTTGCTGAACAAATTATCTTCAAAATAGCTTGTTAGAGGATTGCCCAAAATGAATTTTGAAAAGGTAGAATATGTTATGCATGCTAATTTGGAAAGCAAATCAAAACTTATTTTAAACCCAAGAAAATGATTTCTAATAAATAAAAAAAAACCCTTAAATTAGTACATATGGATTTGTTTAGACCAATGAGGACCACTAGCCTTAGTAGTTAGAGGTATACTTACATACTAGTAGATGATTTCTTAAGATTTACTTGAACTTTATTTCTCGGACAAAAAGATGAGACATTCCCTGAATTTTCCAGGCTATTCAAGCATGTTCAAAACTTTCTTGGATGCAAATTGATCTCAATTAGAAGTGACAATAGTAGGAAATTTGGTAACCATAAGTTTAAACATTTTTATGATGAGAATGGTGTCTTTCACAAATTCTCAGCTACTAAAATCCCTCAACAAAATGGCATTGTTGAGAGGAAAAATTGAACCTTGCAAGAAATGGCTAGATCCATGTTAGTGTTGTGCCCTAGAGGCAATCACTTGTACATTATTTATGACACATTTTATTTTAATAAAAATGCACTATTTATCTTACAGTTTCTTTTGTTTACTTTAAGTAATATAACTATTCGATAAAGTCCCTAGTACAACACTGTGTTAAGGAAATCATGATAGAGATCATGATATGAGATTCCTACTACACTAGATGGTGTTAGTAAATAGTCCCAAGTCATAGTATTAATGAGACAAGACATCATTAATGCGTTAAGATTTGTATGTGTTAGACTTTCTGATTTGATCAGGCGGTGGTTCTCATAATTGTGAGTATTAAAATACTCAAAGTTAACGCATGAATGCTTGTTAATGGAATAAGTTCATTGGATAACCTAGCTTTGAGATAATCACATGGATAACTATTTAGTGCCAGTGATATAATCTTAATAAGCAAACGTGCAAGTATCCTTAGACTTGAGATCTCCAAGGTACTTTGTTTGCTGAGCTTTGTACTTTGATTCCAATCTCCGAGCTCGATTGAGGGCCACCTATGGAATGAATATTGGATATATTGTGAGGTAAACGAAAGTAGTTGAGAGGGTCAACAAAGGTTTCACCACTCCTAATAGTAGGGGTGAATATCTCACGGCCACTTGTAGGAATTACTACTCAGAAAGTCCTTGGCCAAGGCGATTGTGTATTGGAAACAGTTCCAATTAATACATATCTAGAGTAGTAGGTTCCTGGTACAAGTACTATTATATTCGAGCCAGAATTATTTTTGGAGGGAGTTGGCACAAATTCCGTACTCCAAAACGAATGAGATATTATATGGTGAAAGGAGTTAATTGCACTGAAGTTTGATATTGAAGGATTCCTGTCAAGCCACTTGATTTCCTGGACTCTTGGGTGGTCATGATGTGTTGCTAAATAACACTCATGATCTGGGAATATGGGTTTATTAATTGATGAATTAATAACTAATCCTAATTAGAATTAATAGGATTAATTTTAATTAATTATGGATTATTAATCTCAAAGATGTTTGGATTAATTCATGTTCACTACCAATTGACTGGGAAACCTAATAGGTCACACACAATAGAGGATTATATACTCAAGATGTTATTTGATAGCATAATGGGGTTAATTGAGAGAAAGAGAATTTATTGTGGACAAATTATAATTAGTTATAATTTGTGGTCCAAGTTGTAATTGTGAGAACATGATGTTTCCAATTACAATTAGGGAATTCTAATAGGATTAGAATTCTCAGTTTTGGGAAGGAAAATTTCGTGTGACATATTAACAAGACACACGAAACCCTAGCAGAAAAGTGACACACGTAAAACCAGCAACACTTGACCTTCTCTTCTCTCTCTTTCTCGATTGTCTTGAGAAAAACCCTAACCGCCATCTTGTTTCTACTAGCACAGGAAAGTTTGGTGCTTGAGTATTCCTCTATGTGGATTACTGTTAGAGATAATCACACACTGTGATTATAGTGGTTAGATGTTCAACTTACGTGGAGGTTGATCACGAGGATTGCTGGATCGCGCCTCGACTTGAAGAAGAAATTTTTGTTCTTCGGACGATCACCCAAAAGTAAAAAGCTGCTACCTTTATTATCTTTATGTCTTATTTTCCACACATAGGCGGGTCCTGGTGTAACACCCCACTACTACGTACCCTAAAAGGGCGGGGATGTCGCCCCGTCCCGTAGGACAAGGGGTCTTTAAAACGATGTATAAAATGTAAAGGCAACCCCAAAAGAGTTAACTTAGATAAATAGAGAAAAACTCTTATTACATCCAGCTCAAATTGGAGCTATACGAAATAAAACAATTATCGTTCAGAAGCTTAAACAACAACTGGTTCCTAGAACAAAATGGGGAAAGAAAACAAAAGCTTCAACTATCAAATGCCCCGCTGGCTCAGCACAATCTATCTCCTAAAAACATGATATAAAATAGTGTGAAATGAAATTTCAGTTAGTCCTGTGTGTGCACATGGTGTTTCAAACAATTCGTGTATGCATAGTAAAAAACATTTGCAGAAATATTTGGCAAGTCATAAATACTTTCTTTTCACAAAGAGTAGGTTTTTCTCATAATCACACTTTATACAAAACAAATCATCCACTAGAATAAACAGTCATGTCACCACACGTTAGGCTCCATGAGGACAAGGCACCACACTTTGTGCACCTTGCCGAGACCAGATTGCCACATGTTGGGCGTTCTGATCAAGGTAAGTGTACAGCTCACCGGGTGAGATACTCCTCCTTCTCTACACCCAACAAAACCATCCGGGTGTCCATGCCAGGAAAATAAATAATACCTTACCAGGTACAAATGCTAGCTCGGACCAGCCTGACCAACCAATACTGTCACCTCTTCAAGCCAAGCTTTTCTTCTGGAGGTGGCCTCCTGCCAGAAGACTTACTCTAGCCCTCCAAGACTAGTATTGTTAGCCTACCCTTATTAAGTACTCAACGAACATATCCGTCAATTCCTGATTTAAAATTTCCTTACCTTGGCTTTATACAACGTGGTTTTCTTTAAAAGAGTTTTCTAAAAATTTAGAAGAAAGAATAGTTTTCTTGATAAAATCATTAGCTTGACAAAACCATTTAAAGAATAAATATCCACATTTACAACCTAAGTAAACATAGTTTAACAATAGCTTCACAAAGCTTTACAACATAGACTTGCCATCACAACATTTAACAAAAGAGTTTATGCAAGGACTTACTTGATATGCCTCAGACAAATGAGATAAAATCACAGCTTTCTTTCCTCAAATATCTTCCTGATCTAAAACCATATAATATCATGATCAGGGTCTCAATCAATTCTAACATGCTCTAAACTCATTTATTCCCATAACAATTCACAATCCACTATCTAATTCCAAATAAATCATCTAAACCCTAAGGTTCATATACTATGACCATATATTCATGAAAGACATGATCATTATATCGAAAAGGCTTGACTTGACCATCACAATTCATCTCCATCATTACCACAATAAAACATGGCATCCCTATCCATCGAATAGGCTTAGTTAATTTCTCGACTCAAACTACCCATTCATCATGCTATTGGACCTCATCAATCATATTAAACTTTAATTTCGACATCAAGGGGAAGCATCCTCTTACCTTGCAACAACCGGGTTAGCAAGATCTCGATGCTCCTATGGTGATCATCCCAAGTTCGTTTGATTAGAAGAGAAAAGCTGCCTTCTTCCCTTCCTTTTGACTGAAAATAAGTAAGAGGGATGAAATCAGCCTTTAGGTGGCATGATTCAAGGGAAGAAAAGGAGAAGAATTGATGGAAGAAAGGAATCAAGAGGTTAAGATGGTTTTTGCTTACCTTAGAGGGTGATCGGTTTCTTGCTAGGAGTTGTTCTTGTGATTTTCAAAAATTGTAGAGAGGTTCTTGCTGGAATTTTTCGTGTAGAATGGAGAGGGTAGTCGGCTACTGAGTTTTAGGGTTAGAGAAGATTGGTTTAGGGTTAGATGGTGGTGTTTAGAAAGACTCCTAATGGCTTTAGGTTTCTTGGACAGTAAGGGCGAAAATTGCAGCTTGCTATGCACCTTATTGCTGCCGAATTTGGGAGGGTTTATGGGAAGAAATATTCTGCAATTTGCTCCCTTATGCTGGCCGAAATATTGCTCAAGTAAAGGCTATATGTGTTCAGAATTTTTGGCCAAAAAAAGGAAGAGTTTGAGTAGGTTTTGAGAACTAAAATTCTGTGCGCATGCAGTGATTTGCTGTGCGAAAATTTGCTGAACAAAGGGGAAGAGATTATGGACGTTTGTAGCTGTTGTTCTACCGCGATTTACAAAGAAAAGGGTGAGGGTTTTTTGTGCTGAAGATTGGCTTAATTTGCTGAGGATTTTGGTAGGTTTTGGTGTGCAGAAATTTTGTTTGAGTAGGAGTACAATCTGGCCGAAATTTCTGATAGGAAGCTGTCGAAAATTCTGGGCAGAAGCTGGCCGAAATTCTGGAGTTTTTTTGTGAATAAAATCTAATTTTGTACAGAAAAAATAATCTGAATTGATGGAAGATGTTTTAGGTGATTTGAGCTAAGGTTTGAAGAGTTTGATTGCACTTAAAAGAGCTGGATTTTCGGACAGCTTGTGCTTGCACAAGGCTGCCAAAATTCTGCTAGAAAAAGGAAGCAAAACCTAGTTGAAGTAGGATTAAGATAAAATCTGATTTTCTAAAGGATTTTGGATAAGATTTTTTAGTGTTGGAAAAGTTTGAGTTGAGCTAAAATTCCCTCAAAAAGTGGCGGCACTAGCTGGAAAATTTTCCAAATTTTCAGCTAAGGTTCTAAGTTCAATATCAACAAGGTTTCCAACTAGGAGAACAACTCTTTAATTCCAACTATCCATTACCAAATCTAATAACTTGAAATCAAGCTGGAATTTTAATTTTTTGGCTAAGGTTTTTCGAAAATCCAAGAGAACAAAGGCTTGAAAATAAAGGTGGTCTTTGTTCACATAAAAAATCCTTGAATTTAGGAAATAACTATAGAGACTTATTTTCTTAGAATAATGGCGCTGAAATTCCTCTAGGATGGCTAGGTCTTTTTCGGCCAAGACATGTAGAAGTCTAGGAAATGAATTTTCAAAAAGAAACTAAGATTCGAAAAAGGTAAGATTCGAACTCGGATCACCAAGGGAAATCACCAACGTCCCCGCTATTCCAAACCAACTCCAATGCTAATATTTCTCTAAGAAATTCTTTCCACCCTAATTCTCATCCTTCCATCTCCTCGACTAAACTTCACTTAACCAACTCTTAAACAACAAAATTATTTCTCATCAAATAAAACAAATGCAAAAGTAACTTTGAAAATCACATGCACCCATGCAAGAATAATTTCTAAGACAACACGTGAAATGTGAAATGCTATGCAATGCATGACTTTTTCCCCATAGTCAAAGGTGGTTTTGGGCAAGGTATTACACCTGGGATAGCATCTCGTTTGGTGCTTGAGTTTTCCTTTGTGTGGATTACTGTTAGAGATAATCACACACTGTGATTATAGTGGTTAGACGTTCAACTCACATGGAGGTTGATCACGAGGATTGCTGGATCGCGTCTCGACTTGAAGAAGAAATTTTTGTTCTTCGAACGATCACCCAAAGGTAAAAAGCTACTACCTTTATTATCTTTATGTCTTATTTTCCACACATAGGTGGGTCATGGGATGGTATCTCGTTTTATTTTTCGTTGCGCCGTATACGATAGAGCCTGAGATACCCAACAATCCATGATTTGTGAAAACTCTCTTCCAAAATACTTTTGGGCTAAAGCAGTTAATATAGCGTGTTACATTGTCAACCGAGTCATACTGAGACCTTTTTAAAGAAAAACTGTAATACCCTACCCAAAATTACCTTTGACCTATGGGGGAAAAGTCATGCATTGCATAGCATTTTGCATTTCACGTGATATCTTAAAATTATTTTTGCATGGGTACATGTGATTTTCAAGGTTTCTCTTGCATTAATTTATTTAATAAAAAATAGTTGTGTTGTTTGCATTATTTGAGAATCGTTTAGGTGAAATTTAGTAGAGGAGATAGAGGGATGAGAAGTAGGGTGAAAGGAATTTCTTAGAGATATATTAACACCAGAGTTGATTTGGATTACTGGTTAGGTTTGGTGATTATCCCTTGGTGTCTTGAGTTCAAATCTTATCTCTTACAAATCTTAACTTCCTTTTTGAATTCTTTTTCTAGATTTCTTCATGCCTTAGCCGAAAATCCTAGCTAGCCGTCACCTTGGAGAGTTTTACATGGTATAAGACTCTCCTTGATAAATATTAGAGCTAGAAAATCTATTAGGTAAAAATCCTATTTTTATTTCTCAAAGAATTTTGGATTTAGCCTTTTTATTTATTTAATTATTTATAGATAAATATTTTAGCTAAAACCCTAGCTACTCTTTTGAATTTCAGCAGCCATTTTCTTAGGAGATAAATCTCCATACTTATTTTCCAAACTCATTTTGATAAAGATGGAGACTAATTTTATTCTAGCTTTTATTCCTCTTAATTTTCGAAAATCCTAGCTAAGAACAATTAAATTCCAACTGTATTTCATTAATCATATTTTGTGTTAGTTAGCTGGAATTAAATCTATTATTTTCCTAGCAAAATATTTTGTTGATTTTGAAAATAAAACCCTAGCTAAAAATCTGAAAATTTTCCAACCTTGTGCCGCCACCTTTGGAGCAATCCTAGCTCAGCTCAAACTCTTTCAAGACTAGGGAGTCTAATCCTAAATCCTCTTGCAAATCAGATTTTATTCTAATCCTAAACAAATCAGGTTTTGTTCCTCTTATCTTGCAGATTTTCGGTCAGCATTGTGCATGCACATGCTGCATGAAAATCCTGCACTCCTAAGAGTATCCAAACTCTTCTAAACCTAGCTTAAGTTATCTAGAACACCTCTCATCAATTCAAATTATTTTAGTTATACAAATCAGATTTTTATTCCCTTCTTTTTCCAGAATTTCAGCCAGCTTTGTGCACAGAATTTCGGTCAGCTTTGCACACACCATATCACACGAAATTTTGCACTCCAAAACACACCAAAACTCTTTGTTGATCTAGCCAAATTTCAGCTCCTAAAATTCTCACTTTTTCTCTTTGATTTGCGGCAGAACAATAATCAAAACAGCCCAAAATTTTCTCTCTTTTGCTTACAGATTTCGCACAGACACCTCCACTTGCATAGAATTTTTGGTTGTCAAAACCACACAAACTCCTTCTAGTTTTGGTCAAAAACCTGAACATGCGCAGCCCTTCCCTTGTGCACTATTTCGGCCAGCCTAGAGAACAATTCCAGATTATTTTTCTCCTCTTAACCTCTCTTAATTTCGGCCAGCAATCAGGTACAGCAAGCTGCCTGTTTTTCGGCCTTGGTGCCAAGGAAGTTTAGAGCTATTAGGAGACCTTCATAGCATCATCTTCTAACCCTAAACCAAACTCTCCTAACCCTAAACCAAAGTAGCCAGCTATTCCTTCCTTGCTGCACGAAAATTCCAGCAAACTCTCCCCTGCAATTTTCAAAAAACACAAGAGCAATCACTAGGCAAAAATTATACATATTAAGGTAAGCAAAAATACTCTCAACTTCACAATTCCTTTCTTCCATTGATTCTTCTCTTTTTCTTCCCTTGAACCACGCCATATAAGGGTTGATCTCACCTTCATTTCTTAACTTTCGGTCAAGAGGAATAAAGAAGGCAACTTTTCTCTTCTTCTCAAGTGAACTTGGGACGATCACCATAGGAGTATCTTGATCTTGTTAATCCAGTTGTTGTAAGGTAAAGGAATCCTTATCCTCGATGACGAAATTAAGGTTTAATATGATTGATGATGTCTAGGGAAACATAATAGCATGATGAACGTGCTAGTTGGGATAGGCGAATATTTTGAGATGAATAATGTATTAAGCATGTTCAATAGATAGCAATGCTATGTTTGATGTGATAATGATGGATGTGAATTATGATGGTTAAGTCAAGACCTTCTTGGTATATTGCTCATGTCTTTGATGGACATATGGTCCTGGTGTACTTCGAGGAATGGGTGATTTATTTGAAGTCAGATAATGGATCATGATTTGTTATAGGAATAAATGAGTTAAATGCATGCTTGAGATGATTGAGACCCTAATCATGATATTATGTGATTCTAGATCATGAGGTTATTTGAAGGAAGTGAGCAGTTGATTTTTATCTTGTTTATCTGAGGCGTATCAAGTAAGTCCTTGCATAAACTCTTTTGTTAAATGCTTATGGTGGCAAGTCAAATGTTGTAAAGCTTTGTGAAGCTATTGTTGAACTATGATTATTTGGGTTGTAAACGTGGATGTTTAATCTCTAAATGGTTTTGTCAAACTAATGTCTTTATCAAGAACTGTTCTTTCTCTTAAACATTTTAGAAAACTTTTTTTTTTTAAAGAAAACCACGTTTTACAAAGCCGAGGTATGGAATTATTATTATGAGTTAGGAATTGATGGATATGTTCATTGAGTACTCAATAAGGGTAGGCTAACAATACTAGTCTTAGAGGGTTTGAGTGAGTCTTCTGGCAGGCGACCACCTCCAGAAGATAAGCTCTGCTTGAAAAGACGACAGTATTGATTGGTCAAGTAAGTCCGAGCTAGCATTTGTACCTGGTAAGGTATTATTTTCCTGGCATGGACACCTGGATGGTTTTGTTGGGTGTAGAGATAGGGGAGTATCTCACCCGGTGGGCCGTACACTCACCCTTGATCAAAACGCCCAAAGTGTGACAATCTAATCCTGCTAAGGTGCACAAAGTGTGGTGCCTTGACCGTTCTCTCGTCATGGGGCCCAAAATGTGGCGCCATGACTATTTTTTTGAGTGGATAATTTATTTTGTGTAAAGTGTGACAATATGAAAACTCTACTCCTTGCAAAAAGAAATTATTTATATGACTTGCCAAATATTTTTGCAAATGTTTTCAGCTATGCATACACGAACTATTCAAAGTACCATGTGCACACACAGGACTTACTAAGATGTTAATCTCACACTGTTTCATATCATGTTTTCAGGAGATTGATACTGTTGAGCAGGCAGGATATGTAATAGTTGGAGCTTTTGTTATTTTATTCATGTTTAAGAGACAGATGTTCATTTATGTTCTAGAACTAATGTTTGCATATGTTTAGTTTTGCACAAGTTTGATACTGATGTAATAAGAGTTCCCTTTTATTTATCTAAGTTTGATTTCTTTGGTTTGACTTTATATTTTGTACCTCATTTTAAAGACCCCTTGTCCTCAGGATGGGGCGACATCCCCACCCTTTTTGGGTACGTAGTACGGGGGTGTTACAAAAATACCATTTGAGCTTATATTTGACAAAACTCCATCAATTTCTTATTTTAAAGTCTTTGGTTGCAAATGTTTTGTTCTTAATACTCAAGACAATCTTGGAAATTTTGATAGCAAATCCGATGAGGCCATATTTCTTGGATACTCTTCCAACAAAAAGACATACAGAGTGTACAATAAAAGAAATCTACGTGTGGAAGAATCCGTACATGTTGTCTTTGATAAATCTAAACATATACATCAAGAAAAGATTATGATGATGATGTAGGGATCTTAAAAGAAAAAAGCAGAGAATAGCACAAAACTCCATCGCTCGACATTCATGCCAAATAAGAAGAATTGGAAGAACAATAAGCTGAACAAAGTAAGCAAGAAACTGAAGAGCATACTGATCAAGGGCTACCAAAAGATTGGAAGTATAAAACTGGTCATCCAAAAGAGCAGATCATTAGTGATCCTAGTTGTGGGGTCAAAACTAGACGGTATTTTGTCGACAATTTTGCTTTACTTTCAAATATTGAACCTAACTGTATTGATGTGGCCTTGTGTGATGATTTTTAGATCCTAGCTATGCAAGAAGAACTGAACTAATTTAAAAGAAATCAAGTTTGGAAACACTTCTCTAGACCACTCGATCATCCGGTCATTGGTACTAAGTGGGTCTTCCGAAACAAACTTGATGAGCATGGTGTGATGATTAGAAATAAAGCTAGACTTGTTGCTCAAGGATTCAATCAAGAAGAAGGCATTGACTATGATGAGACATTTGCTCCCGTTGCTCGATTAGAATGTTACTTGCCTTTGCATCCTTCAAAAATTTAATGCTTTACCAAATGGATGTTAAAAGTACCTTCTTAAATGGTTTTATTGAAGAGGAGGTGTATGTAGAACAACCTCCTAGTTTTATTCATGAGCACTTCCCAAATCAAGTTTTCAAACTTTCAAAGGCTTTTTATGGTTTAAAACAAACACCACGAGCTTAGTATGAAAAGCTTAGTCGATTTTTACTCTCAAAAGGTTTTTCAAGAGGCTTGATTTACACTACATTATTTATTAAATTAGAAAAATCTGATGACCTTCCAATTGTTGTGTAAGACGTTTGCCAAGACTATGCAGCAAGAATTCGAGATAAGCATGATGGGAGCACTTAACTTCTTTATCGGATTGCAAATCACACAAACCAAGGATAGAATCTTTCTCAATCAACCTAAGTACGCTAAGGAGCTGCTTAAGAGGTTTGGTATGAACGAAGCCAAAGAAATCAGTATGCCTATGAGAACATCACTAAAGTTTGACAACGATGAAAAGGGTAAGAAAGTGGACGAATCAAAATACCGAGGTATGATTGAAATTTTATTATATTTTACTACTAGTCGACTAGATATTATGTTCTTAGCATGCCTGTGTGCAAGATTCCAATCATATCCAAAAGAATACCACTTATGTGCTGTGAAGTGTATCCTTAGATACTTGGTTGGGACACACGATTATGGATTGTGATATCCTCAAACTAACTAGTTTAATCTTGTAGGCTACACAGATATAGATTATGCAAGCTACAAAGTTGAACGGAAAAGCACTAGTGGGCATTGTCAATTTCTCAGACATTTTCTAGTGTCATGGCATAGCAAAAAATAAGCACATGTATCATTATCCACAATCGAGGTTGAATACATCATAGTAGGGAGCTGTTGTACGCAAACCTCATGGATGAAAATTACACTACTTGATTTTGGTCTTAATTTTGATTGCGTACCTATACTATGTGATAATATGAGTGCAATTAATTTAACTAAAAATCCTATTCAGCATTCTATAACTAAGCATATTAACATTAAGCATCACTTTATTAGAGATCATATTCTTAAAAGAAATGTGTGTTGAATATATTTCCTTCGATGAACAGCTTATAGACATTTTTACAAAACTTCTGGCAGAAGAAAGATTTAATCATCTAAGAAAAGGTTTGGGAATTACCAGAATCATATAACTGACAATCTGCCAAAGATTGGCTTTTTTTTTTTTTTTTACAGAACTCAGAAGATACAACTTTTATACAGAGCTTTTGGAATATCTGGAAAATTTGAATCCAAAATCCCCTCAGCTGAACTTATTCTATTCTGTCTTTTGGACGAATGATTTTGGACTCAGTCAAAGTCCAAAATATCAGCAACCCAAAGTTTATGAAAAGCCTTTTTTCTTTGGATGAAAAAATGCATAAATCCAGAATTCAACTTTTATTTGAATTTTCAAAAAATTGCTTTTTTTTTTTTTGTCTTAGATGCAAGTCTATAATTAAAAGTACTTGATTGTACTTATCATATCTAGAACCTAGGAATTCACAAAAAGGTTATTTCTCTCTTTTCCAGAAATTTGAAACTGCCATTGTTCTTTCTACTTCTCTTACCTCGAAGCTTTATCTTCCCCAAAAAAAATAAAAAATCCTTCACTTCCTTCTGCCTCTACCATGATGCAAAGCATGTGAAACCCCAGTCAAAACTAACCTTAGAGTAAGGGGGTTGGGATGCATAGCAAATTTATTTGCATGTTTAAATATATTTTTGTATGATTTTATGTGCTTCGGATTTGTGTTTTATAGTATAGAGGGCTTGATTATGATTATTGAGTGAGAAGGGCAAAATGGTAATTTTTGCTTGAGGTGGAAAAAGGGAGATAGCTTGAGGATTGAATAGGAAAATATTTTTAGGGGGAAAATAAGAAAAAGAGTTGTTGTGGTTTAGTGGTTGGAGCTTTAGAATTAATTCTTGAGGTCTAGGGTTCAAATTTCATCATAGGAGCTTTAGCTTGGTTAAATTTTATTTTTGCTTGGGAAGTATCATTTTCGGCCTTAGTGGTGTTTGGAGTAGGGTAGAGATGTTGTCCTATGAGAGACATGATAGGAGTCTTCAAATCCTACTCTTTTACTCTACTCGAAATTTCTAAGGGGAATTCATTCCCTCTTGAACCCTAATCCTTCCTATTTCTTAATTCATTAGTTTGTTCAATTTGTTCAAACCAATTTTGTTCTAGAAAAATTCCAGCAAGGTGTTGTGGCTTTGAAGGTTCGAAATGTCTTAGTAAAGGACATCATATGGACCGAAACAATAGAGGAGGGTGAAAGATTTCAAGTGAATTAAATTCCTTAGTGAACTTTCTAAAAATTCACTCTAGCTAGGTTCATTTCCCTTCATGCTTAGAACTGAAAATTTTCCAGCGTTGTGTGCCTTCAAGGTGACGAAATTCTTAACCATTATTCCCTTCCAAATGCTGCCATAAAATGGCCCTTTTGATCAGCTTGAAATTTGAATTTTCCTGGCCATTTTCGGACTGCACAAATACTGTGCAAAATCAGAAAATTTTCTGGGCAGATTCACAACTTTGGAGGTCCGAAACCAAGCTGTTTTCTTCCAATTTTTGTTCAGCACCTTATCCATGTTTTTCCTCCATGAAGTAGGTTGGAAACTAGCCTTGAAAACACCAGAAATTCCCCTTCAAAGCCTCTACAAATCGCCTGGAAAAGGGCAGCCGAAAACTGCCCAGGAAATTCCAGCCTTGCGAAAATGTTGTGCAGAATTTTGTCCAGCTTTGTTTCCTAATTCAACCCTAGCCGAAACTCCATCCTTTTTCTGCACAACCACCCTTAAACCTCCATTAACTGAACTCCATTGTCCTCCCTAAGTTCTGCATGAAAATCCAGCCATGGCTGCCAAAAAGATTTCCAAAAAAATTCTGCAATCATGCCTTGATTTGGATACCAAAATTCCAGCCACCATGATTTAACAACTTTCCATAAAATATACCTCAAACAACCAGACCTTCCCTTCACCATTAGACTCCTTAATTTCGGCCACCATTAGCCTCCTTCAACCAACTTTCATCCAGCCAAAATTCTGAACAAGCAGTCGGCCATGGTAGATTTCCAAGAGCTCTTCCATAATCAAAGATATTCTTGAATATTTAGTTTCCAAATTTGCTTCATAAAAATATTCTTCAAAGATTCCAACAATTAGCCTTTCCTTTTCCCTTCTAAAACAAAAAAACCATCTACCTAAACCCTATAGAAAATTGACAACCCTAATCCTCATAGAATTTCGGCAGCCTCCACCCAAAAGCTCTCTACTCTATTCAACCTTCAAGAACACATAGTACACCAAGAACACCTACTCCTTCCTTTCACCTAATACCTCTCCAAATCACTTCAAACTACCTCTAAAAATTCCAGATTTCATCTATTCATTGCTGTGAGTCCATCCGTACCATTTTTAACATCAAACTCCAAAATCCAACTTGCACTTTTGGAATAAAAACCAGAAATTTTGTGAAGGCTCAAGAACACCTTCAAGGTAGGATTATTCAATCAACTTCATCTTCGCTAATCTTCAATCTCTAATGAACATATATGTGTTTAAGCATGCTAATGAGCTTTCTTCTTCTTCTTCTTCTTCTTCTTCTTCTTCTTCTTCTTCTTCTTCTTCTTCTTCTTCTTCTTCTTCTTCTTCTCTCTCTCTCTCTCTCTCTCTCTCTCTCTCTCTCTCTCTCTCTCTCTCTCTTGGCCGAACCACTCGCTTGGCCGAATGGTTTCTTCTCTATGGGCATGCTTCCTTCATCTCCTTTGGACGGATTTAGGCATCTAGGGCTTGAGATTCATTCGAAACAACCTCAAGGAATTCACCAATCAAGTAAGCCATTTTAACCCATCTTTTAAATTCTAGATTCATGTCTCTAGGATGATGTTGATAGAAGATGGATTGCGGATAAGGTTTGAGTATATATTGTTGAGGTTGATGCATGAATGTATGTATGAATATGAAGGAGATGGGATTTATGCATGGATGGATTATCTTGGTTGATTGTATGATGATTTGAGGTTTAATGCATGTCTCCATGTCATAGGTAGTATTTGTGGTGAAGTATGCTAGAGATTATGTCACCTTTGGTGAATAGGATTTATATTCATATTGGATTATTGAAGCCATGATTATATTTATACTAGTAGGGGTTAGATCATATCTTGATAAATTTAGATCTATGCTTATATGCATGATTTGGATGATTTGATGAATTGAAGGATTGTATATGTCCTTGATTGTGGTTAGCCATAGAAGTATGATCATGATCTAGTTGTCCCTAAGCTAATTTTTATTTCATGAATAAAATATTTCATAATGGGATTTTGCTAGTAATTTCCAAAAAAAACCCTACAAGGGGTAAATTTGGATTATTATATATAATAAGGATATTTTAGTCAAATAAACAATAGCTTTTGCTAGAAAAATAAAATATATAGATATTATATATAAAATGAGAAAATCAAATAAAGCCTTTTATGGAAATAATCATAATTAGTAAAATATTTATTACTAAAAATTTAATTATTATCTTTTAATCAAAACCCATTAAAAATTTATTTATTATCTTTCAAGCAAGACCTATTAAAATTTATTTTCAACTAATTTTAATTATCAATTATTTTCTAGCAATTAATTATTAATAAATTATTATTTTACCTAGTACCACCTAGGACTTTTCATCAAATAAACTCTAAATTATTTCAGCAAGATTTAAACCTTCAATTTATTGTACCTATTTCCCAAACTCTAGTTATTTTAATATTAAACTAGATTTATTTTATAAACCCTTTTATTTATTATCGAGCCTTAAAGCTTAGGACACTAGGGACATGATTGTAGTAAGTTGAGTTGGTTTTATTTGTGAAAGTGAATCTTTGGCTTAAGTTTGATCGTGGTTTGTATTTACCCCATGCGGGGTTAGGTCAGCTGTTGGAGACCTTTGTTGTGAGCAAGGATCAGGTAAACTCCTGCATAAAACCTGACTTATGAGAAACGTTTTCTTTATGGCAAGCCAAATGTAAAGTGTATGTACGCTCATGTATATAAAGGCAAATGAGGATGGGATTCTTCCTTATTTCAAACAATTGAATTATTGAGCAGATTCACTCAAACTCAAAATACTTTCTAAAACTGATTTTGATAACAACTTTGGAGATCCCTAAATTGCCAGTTTCATGTGGAATCATGTTTTGTTCATTTTATCCCAAGAGGGAAACATCGTTGAGTACTCAATAAGGGTGGGCTACTAGGACTAGTCTTGGAAGGATTGGGGTAAGTCCCTCAGTAGGAGGCCACCTCTGAGGGGTGAGTCCTTCCCGGATAAGATGTCAGTCCAGTGAGTCGTACCGGTCCGAGCTAGCAGTTTATTTTCAGTCAAGTGACTGTATTGTGCCGGAATGGACACCCAATTGTTGTTTGAGGTATAGAGAATGAGGAGTATCTTGCCCAATAGGCCGATCACTTACTTTTGTCAGTCTGCACAAAGTGTGGCATTCTGTCCAGCGATATGCACAAAGTGTGGTATGCTGACCATTCGGTTGTGGGGCCCATTATGTGGTAACCCATGACCATTTTATTGAGTGGTTGATCTTATTGATTATTTAAGGATGGAAAAGCCAAAAGACCACTCTTGCTTTTGACTAACGTTTATTGCTTGCCAGTGATCTTTTTATAAAGAATTTTTATACTCTGCATTCACGAACTGTTTTCACCTGACACATAAACACACACGGACTTACTGAGATTTCTGTCTCACCACCTTTTTATCATGTTTTCAGTTCGGTCCTGCTGTGGGGACGAGTAGCTAGATTATGCCCGCTTGGGGAGATTTATGATGATTTATGTTTGTGTAAAATTATGGAAAGATGAGAGTGGATGAATTTTTATTATGGATTTGCTTTTGGAATTCTCGGATTTTTTTTGGATAGATGTTTATTTTGGAATGTAATAAATATTTAAGTTCAAGTATCATTTATTTCCGCTATTTTATTTGTATGACCTAGTTATAAAGACCCCTTGTCCTTTGGACGGGGCGACATCCCTGGCCCTGGCGGGCCTAGGTAGCGGGGTGTTACAAAGCAATATCTAGAACTAAAGTTGTTGCCGCCGCACAGTCAACCACCAAGCAAAAGGGAAAGAAGATTGTTGCTAAAGAGACTCCTTCGCATACCGACTCATCAACAGAGCTTCCTGTACAGGAAAGTTCAAAAATTCAGGTACCTATATTTCTTGATAAAAAATGTGAGTTTGAATTCAATGAATGGGAATCTTAAAATAGGACAGTGGTAACTGGGTATCGAGTTAATGCTAAGCCTTTTCTAAATTTCTCTGACATTCTGAGAATGTTTGAAAATCTTGGATGGGGGCCCTGCTATCAGTTGATGAGAAATTATACACCCCTCTAGTTTGGGACTTTTATGCAAATCTAAAAAATGGACGATTTGAGAAGATTGGGGAAGGTTTTATGATGCAATGGTATAGCACCAGGTAGGATCTATCAATATGGAATTGGATCATCGGCTATTAAACTGAGTTTTTGGCGTAAGAGATAGAGGGATTCAGTTTTTTGAAATGAACAAATTCCCTAAAGGGTCAGGCCTCTTTCATTTAGGAAAATTTGAGGAAAGATTTACTAGTGGAAAGTATTTCAAGAACTCAAATAACAGAAATTCAAAATGGCTAAATGGTGCTAGAAGGCTTTTACACCACATGGTGTCGACCATAGTTACCCCAAGTTTCGAGCATAAGACATCAGTGAGAATATTGCAGATGATTCTAATGTTGGCCCTATCTAAGGGTAGACAAATTAGTTTTGGTTTTCTAGCAGTTAAGCTTATGATTCAGTCAAGAAATACATCTCACAAGGCACTACCATACGGAAATCTGTTAACTAAGGTCTTCAAGCATTTCAATATGAACTTGAATACTTATGCTATTGGACACAGTAAGTCGAATGTGTACAGCATGGAATCCTTTGAAAGGCTAGGATTCGTACAAGTAAACATGAAATGGGTCCTACTTAGAGATGTGTCAGATGAAGAAAAAAGAAAATTATTGAAGATCACGGCTGAAGGAAAAAGAATTGCACCTGCTAGGCAATCAGGAATGAAACGAAAGTTAGAGACAAGAGAAAAGTCCTCCAATAAAGGGAAACATAAGACGAAGGAGGGTAATCTGACTCAAAGCATCCTAATTGCTTTGATCAACTTAGATGAAAAGTTTTATGGCTTTCAAACTGAAGTCTCTACAAAATTACAAAATTTAGGAGCCAGGTTGAGCAAAATTGAGGAAAGGAACGTGAGATAGACCACTAAGGGAGTTCAGGTTGAACAAGCTCCATCTCCAGAGCACACGACCGAAAAAGAAACTGCCTCTCTACATGATGAAGATGGAGATGGTAAACAAACTAACTAGGAAATGCAACTAGATCAAGGAAACGAAACAGGGAAAGCAGAAGAAAGTAAAAAGGCCCAAGAAAAGGAGAATGATGTCCCTATCTCTGCTGCCCATACTGAAGTACCTACTCCCAAGCTAACCAAAGCTAGGAGTTTATCTGGTAAATGGTAGAAGCATGTGGTAGTAAAAAGAAAGTGTAACACCCCACTACCTAGGCCCGCCAGGGCCGGGGATGTCGTCCCGTCCAAAGGACAAGGGGTCTTTATAACTAGGTCACACAAATAAAATAGCGGAATAAAAATAATACCTTAACTTAAAATTTATTACATCCCAAGAATAAATCCATAAATTCCCAAAACAAATCTATAAATAAAATTATCCACTCTCAACTCCCCAATGCAATACAAAAAAATAAATAACAACATTCTCTTCCAAGGCAGATAACACTAGCTACTTATCCCCACAACAGGATTAACCTGAAATCATGGTAAAAAGGTGATGAGACAGAAATCTCAGTAAGTCCGTGTGTGCTTTGAGTGCCCAGTGGAAATAGTTCGTGAATGCAAAATATAAAACCTTTATAAGAGAAATACTGGCAAGCAATAAACATTAGTCAAAAGCAAGAGTGGTGTTTTGGCTTTTTCAACCATACATAATCAATAAAATCAACCACTCAAAAGAAATGATCATGGGTTACCACACGTTGGGCCCCATAACCGGTCAGAATGCCGACACTTTGTTCAAACTAACAAAAAAAAAGGTAGGTGATCGGCCTACCAGGCAAGATACTCCTCCTTCTCTATACCCAAACAACAACCGAATGTCCATTCCGGCAAAACACAGTCACTTGACTGAAAAATAAACAACTGCTAGCTCAGACCGACACGACCTACTGGACTGACATCTTATCCGGGAAGGACTCACCCCTCAAAGGTGGCCACCTACTGAGAGACTCACCCTAACCCTTCAAAGACTAGTCCTAGCAGTCCACCTTTATTAAGTACGCAACGACGTTTCCCACTTAGGAGAAAATGAATAAAACACCGTTCCACATGAAAAAGCAATTAAGGGTTTCCAAAGTCTTAGTCAAATTTAGTTTTGGAAAGAGTTTTGAGATTGAGTAAACCTGCTTATTGATTTTCAAATAATTTGTTTGTCTGAAAAAAGAAAGAAGTTAATCCTCAATTGCCTTTGCAGAACTGAGTGTCCATGCACTCTACATTTGGCTTGCCATAATAAACATTTTACATCAATCAGGTTTTATGCAAGAGCTTACCTGATCCTTGCTCACAATAAAAGGTCTCCAACAGCTGACCTAACCCCGCATGGGCAAATACAAACCACAATCAAACTCAAGCCAAAATCCACTTTCACAATTTAAAACAACTCAACTCACTATTACCATGATCCTAGTATCCCAAGCTTTAAGGCCAAACAATAAATAAATAGGTTTATAAGCTAAGCCTAATTTGATATTTAAAATAATTAAGGTTTTGGGAAATAAGTACTAGTAAGGGTTTAAATCTTGCTAAGAAAAATTTAGAGTTTATTTGATGAAGAGTCCTAGGTGGTATTAGATAAATAATGATTTATTAATAATCTAATTGTTAGAAAATAATTAATAACTAAAATTAGTCGAAAATAAATTTAATGAGTCTTCCTTGAAAAATAATAAATAAATTTTTAATGGGTTTTGATTAATAGATAATAATTAAATTTTTAGTAATAAATATTTTACTAATTATGATTATTTCCAAAAAAGGCTTTAGTTGATTTCATTATTTTATATAATATCTACATATATATTTTTTATTTTTCTAGCAAAAGCTATTATTTATTTGACTAAAATATCCTTATTATATATAATAATTCAAATCTACCCCTCCTAGGATTTTTTCGAAATTACTAGCAAAATCATATTATGAAATATTTTATTCATGAAATAAAAATAATCTTAGGGGCAACTAGGTCATGATCATATTTCTATGGCTAACCACAATCATGAGCATATAAAATCCTTCAATTCATCAACTCATCCAAATCATGCATATAAGCATGGATCTAGACTTACTAAGGCATGATCTAACATTTACTAGCATAAATATAATCATGGCTTTAATAATCACACAAGAATATAAATCCTATTCATCATAGATGACATAATCTCTAGCATACTTGATTATGGAGACATGCATTAAACCTCAAAACATCATACAATCAACCAAGATAACCCATCCATGCATAAATCCCATCTCCAACATATTCACACATATATTCATACTTCAATCTCAACTCATCACAACAATATATACTCAACCCTATTCATGATTCATCTTCTATCAACATCATCCTAGAGACATGAATCTAGAATTTAAAAGAAGGGTTAAAAAGGCTTACTTGATTGATGAATACCTTGAAGGAGTTTCGAATGAATCTCAACCCCTAGATGTCTAAATCCATCCAAAGAAGATGAAGGAAGCATGGCCATGGAGAAGAAGTCATTCGGCCAAGAGAGAGGGAGTGTTCGGTCAAGAGAGAGAGAGAGAAGAGAAAAAGAAAGTCCATTATCATGCTTAAACACATATATGTTCATTAGAGATTGAAGATTAGCAAAGATGAAGTCGATTGAATAAACCTACCTTGAAGGTGTTCTTGAGCCTTCACAAAATTTCTGGTTTTTTATCCAAATGTGCGAGTTGGATTTTGGATTTTGATGTTAAAAAATGGTATGGATGGATTCACGGTAGTGTATAGATGAAATCTGGAATTTTTAGAAGAAGTTTGAAGTGATTTGGAGAGGTATTAGGTGAAAAGAAGGAGTACGTGTTCTTGGTGTGCTATGTGTTCTTGAAGGTTGAAGAGAATAGAGAGCTTTTGGGATTGGAGGCTGCCGAATTTATATAGGGTTTAGGAAGATGATTTTCTAGTTTGGAAGGGAAAAGGAAAGGCTAGTTGTTGAAATCCTTGAAAAATATTTTTGGGAAGCAAATTTGAAAACTAAATATACAAGAATATCTTTGATTATTGGAGAGCTTTTGGAATGTTGCCATGGCCGACTGCTTGTGCAGTATTTTGGCTGGATGAAAGCTGGTTGAAGGAGGCTAAGGGTGGACAAAAATAATGAGTATAATGGTGAAGGGAAGGTCTAGTTGTTTGAGGGATATTTTATGGAAGGTTGTTAAATTATGGTGGCTGGAATTTTAGTAACTCACCAAGCATGATTGTAGTAATTTTTTTGGAAATCTTTTAGGGCAGCCATGATTGGATTTTCGTGCAGAAGGTTGGGGAAGACAATGGAGTTCATTTCATGGCTGTTTAAGGGAAGACTGTACAAAAAATTGGAGGAGTTTCGGCTAGGGCTGAATAAGGAAACAAGGCTGGAAAAATCACTGCACGGAATTTCGCAAGGCTAGAATTTTCTGGGCAGTTTTCAGCTACCCTTTTTCAGTCAGCTTCAGGGAGTTTAAAGGGGATTTTAGGGGCTTTCAAGGATGGTTTCCAGCCTTCTTTATGGAGGAAAACCGTGGCTAAGATGCTGAAAAAAACTGAAATGAAACAGCTTGGTTTCGAACCTCCAAAGCTGCGATTTTGCCCAGGGATTTTTCTGGTTTTGCACAGCCTTTGTGCAGTCCGAAAATGGCCAGAAAAATTCAGGTTCCAAGCTGATCAAAAGGGCCATTTTCTAGCAGTATTTGGGAGGGAATAATGGCTATGAATTTCGACACCTTGAAGGCACAAGAAGGTGGAAAAATTCCAGTTCAATACATGAAAAAAAATGAACCTAGCTAGAGTGAAGTTTTAGAAAGTTCACTAAGGAAATTAATTCACTTGAAATCCTTCCCCCTCTTCCATGGTTTTGGTCCATAGGATGTCTTTTACTAAGACATTTTGAACCTTCAAATCCACAACACATTTTTGGAATTTTTCTAGAATAAAATTGGCTTGAACAAATTAAACATCCTAATGGATTGAGAAATAGGAAAAATTAAGGATCAAGAGGAAATAAATTCCCTTTAGGAATTTTGTGTAGGGCAAAAGAGTAGGATTAGGATACTCCTATCATGTCTCTCTTAGGACAACATCTCTACCCTACTCCAAGCACCTAAGCCCGAAAGTAACACTTCCCAAGCAAAAATAAAATTTAACCAAACTAAAGCTCCTATGATGGAATTTGAACCCAAGACCTCAAGAATTAATTCTAAGGCTCTAACTACTAAACCACAACAACTCTTGTTCTTATTTTCCCTCTAAAAATATTTTCCTATTCAATCCTCAAGCTGTCACCCTTTTTCCACCTCAAGCAAAAATTACCATTTTGCCCTTCTCACTCAATAATCATAATCAAGCCCTCTAGACTATAAAAAATAAATTCAATGCACATAAAATCATATAAAAATATATTTAAACATGCAATAAAATATGATATGCATCCCAACCCCCTTACTCTAAGGTTGGTTTTGACTGTGGTTTCACAGAAAGTCTAGCCGAATTGCTAGACAACATTCAAAAAGGGGTGTCGGGACTAAGTCTACAACAATCCACATTTCCTGACTGACCATTTCTGCGTGCTATAGACAGACTTCTTATACTTGAACAACTTTTATTACTTTCCCATTAACAAACAGTTTTATAATTTCTGCACTAGTACTTGAACAATTCATTTCTACATTTATCCCCTGCTAATCTATGTACCAATATATAACTAATCATGTCCTAAGTTTTTTTTTTTTTTTTTACCTCTTTATTTTATCCTTCTTGCATTTTGACTGACGACAAAGGGGGAGAAAAATGGATTGTGATTGTGATATGTGGATTATAAATTATGGAGTGTGGATGAATATGAATTGTGATTGTGATTGTGACCTGTGGATTATGAATTATGGAGTGTAGATGAATATGAATTATTTTGAATTATTATGTATTGTGATTATTATTTTGAGAATAGTGGATTGGGAACTATAATGTGAGAATATATGTTATGGACCTACAGACTGTTTATGGTTTGAGGATACGGACTGTAAGGCATTGGGAGACTTAGTGGAATCTATGTTGACTAAGGAGCTTTGAAGAATGAGTATGAGTTCAACGTGCATTCCAACTTATTTTAACTTGGCTTGATGATTTGTATCTTGACTATGGTGGTTATTTGCACTTTATTAACTATTCGGATGATGAGGATTTTTTATGCTTATGAAAATTTTCTCCTGTTGCACAAAAAATTCCTTATGTTTGAAATACCTTGAGAAAACTTGGCTGGGTTAAAAATCTCGTATCCATCTTTGAGGAAAACTTTTTTTTCTCTACACATACACAGGGGGAGTTTTGGACCCGTGTTTCTTCAATCCAAAATAGCAGTCCAAAAATAACCTTTTAAAAGATTAAGCTTCTACCCTCATTTTACCCCATTTTGGATGCATATTTTGGATGTCCAAATTCTTGGGCTCCATCTTAATTTTAAAATGCACCTCATAGCTCTATATCTTATGATTCATATATGCACATACTAAAGAGGAGCATTACATCTTATGATTCATTTTCTATACCTCCTCATGTACATATCAATACATTATTCTTGTAACTACTATTTGTGGCTATTTCCTTGTGAAATACACCGTGAGGTGTGAAGCGTTCTCGTACTAAACAAAACTTCTAAACCCTAAAAACTGGAGTAACGACTCTAATGCAAGCCTACTCAACGAATTTCATTGACTTGAGGGGAGGAGAGTTCCTGCGATGCCTGTAGCTCACAATTATAGCCAGATCAAAGGGGCTAGGTCAGAAATTAAGGTGGTTGCACGTTGCTTTGTATTTAAAGCTGTGTGCGACAGGATTCCCTCCAGAGAGAGAGGTGGATTTTGAGATAAATCTCCTACCAGGAGCAGCACCGATTTCTAAAGCACCATATAGGATGGTGCCATTGGAGTTACAAGAACTCAAGAAAGAGTTCTAGGAATTTTTGTTTATGAAGTACAAGTGAAGTCAATCTCGACTTTATGACCAAAAAGTCCTATTTTTTGGCTTTTTCATAGCTAGAAAATCAAACTTTTCAATCCTCTCCGTGGGAGAGATAGCGCTCTTTAGTTTTTATTCAAGATATTATGAAGTAGAAAGAGAAGTCCCTTTGCCTTAGCACGGGCTAGATAGGGCACCAATCAATAGCAACATACCTAGGCGAGGAAGAAAGCATTTCAGGTTCTACCACAAAAAGGTGGGTAAGGCCAAAGCCTAGACACAAGAATAGTAAGCATCTTCCATCAGTTGTCATAGTTAACAAGGTTGAAACTTGCAGGAAAAAACTTCGAATTGGGAGTGTGATCCTCCCAGTGAACTGACTGTACCCCAAACCGACACAGGTGAACAAGTAGAGTATACTAGGGCGCTTGAGAGAACTATATCGAAGGAACTCGGCAAAATGACCCCATAACTTCAGGAGAAGGGGTGCTCTCCTATCTTTTGATTAGGAAAACGGCACATACCAGGGGGTAGCAACTGTTTATTAAAACCATAGGACTTTGCTAAGTGGTAGAACAGAACAGCAAGCATGCATATCGATTCAGTCATGTGACTTCCTTCTCTTCTTACTTCGAGTGGGTGGAAATAATGTGTACTTTTCTTCAAGCTGACTAAGCCCATCCACTGATTGATCTATGAATACCTTGGGTCATATCATTCGGAAGCTATAGCCAATAGCTTCCTCTCTTGCTAAAGGGGGGAGTTATTTTGGTTGTGGTAGCTGCAATTGTGAGCTACAGGCATCGTAGGGGCTCTCCTCTCCTAGACAAAAGTAAGCGTGTTAAGAATGTATTTAAGTCATTTTCGTTTTGTAATACCATAATGAAAATGAAATTTTTGTTTTTCTTCTAGATGAATACGATACTGAGATCTTTGAAGTATAGATTGGTGGCTTTTGGAAAAAGTCTCTTTTTGTCGAGAGGTAAAAGTTGTGGTATCTACAGCATTTGGGATTTCGTAAATCCTCATTTTCCCAGCACCTTCTGCCCAAAAAGCCAATCAGCCTAAGGATAAATACATCATTAATTCATCTTTCGAAACATGGACACCTTCAATCATTGACTGACACACCATATAGTCTAAGCAGAGCACATCAATTCATGAAGAGAATGCCCAGCCTGACAGGCCTCTCTTTCAGAATATGCCCTCCCTCTTTGGTCACATAGGGGCAGATATCTTGCTCAATTGCCAGTTTTATCAAGTTAGCTCTCATCCAACTCAGTCAATGAAGACCTTGCCAAGCTTGTTCTCAGGACGTAGTCCTGCATCGAGCTGACAGACCAATAAGAAATGTGTTGTCCTCAATTCCCTTAACTTTAGGAATCGCAGTTCAGAAAGTATTCTACTACTTACCTGGCCCAAAGCCAACATTTTTTACCTTATATTAAGAGATAGGTAGGCAAAGGTGGGAATTGGTTAAGCAGTGGTTCTTTTTCTTCTTTTCTTATCTAGGCTGGTGAAAGTCGTCTTGCAAAAGCAATTGGGAAAGAAAGATTCTCCATGCCTGAGCTATTCTTTTAGTAGTGCTTTATCAAAGGAAAACACATATCACTTTTGACTCGCTTTGTGGGGAATATATTTGAGTGCCCAACTACCGACTCCTACCGAAATTGCGTTATCAGAGCCGAGCCAAGAATGGCCGTTAGTGGATGTCCACCACTTTTCACGGTTAGAGAGGAGATGAATCTTCTGATGTAGGCCTGGCATCTTTGTAGCTGTTCGAGTTCCTAGAGGTTAGTTGGTGCTTTCATTTCAAGGATGGCTTTAGTTTTAGCTGGGTCTCTTGTTCATCCTCCTTACATTTATTTCTAAATATTTGTGAACTTCTCTACGCAAAGTTTTCAATCTCTCGAAGATACCTTTATGATTTTCACCAACCCATATTTACTATCATATTGATTACATATCACTTGACATATCTCTTTAAGATCCTAGAATTCTCTTTAAAGCTGCACGAATTCTCTCTTCGCATAACCTTTATATGTCACGATCTGTAAAATAAAAAGAGGATTTCAAAATTCTTTTTTTTTTTTTTTGAAAAAGTGTTTAAATTTGCTAAAAACCTTATTCAAACACCCCCCCCGCCCAAGGTTTTTCACTCTTAATTTCAACTCTTCTTTTTTTAGCCAACTAATCCTCTTTTACTTTTAATTCTAGCTTGAAATCTAAATAAGATTAACGGAATAATTGTTTCTATAAGGAATACCATTATTACCCTAATTGGTGTTGTTTACTAGTTGGAAAGAGTAGGACAGTATGGCCATTCCTCTGGTAAGCTGTGTTGGTATCCATTTGGTATGGGACATTTACCACTAGATTTAGATGTCGTGCCGAGGTCTTAAAGTCAATTGGTGCTAGCTAGTATGGTATTAAATGAGAATTCCTAGATTGTCAGTTGGCAAGTGGATTACCCTGGTTTTATTGCCAGCATCTTTGGTTTGTTTGGCGCCATGTTCAAAGTTATTTCTGAACTCTACTCTCTTGCACCATTTTTATTTGCTCATATATATATAAGAAATTTCTATTTTCAATAGATTTAGGTTATGTGTCTGGGGATTTATGGTTTGTTTGTTTACAGGCATGGGTACCAACATATGTTAATTCCTTCTGTTAGTTAAACATGCCTATTGACTGATTTTGCAGTACAAGTTGTGTTCCTGGCTTGCAATTATATTCAGTGCACAAGCAAGCAGTTGCAAACATTTTACCTTTTTTGGCTTCTAGGATACCATCCAAGAAGGCATCTATTTTCTTCCTATTGAAACATAGACTTTACTATGTGGTTGTATTTGTAAGTTTAAGTAATTACCTGAACTCACATGATGTATATATTCCAAAAATAAGGAAATGTTTCGGCTGCTAATATTAAAAGGTACCAAAATGAATATAAATTCATAATCTGGAACACCACAGCAGTGTGCTACCATATGTGGACATAAAGAATATGTGAATAGTTTATTAAATAAAGGCTACATGTATGACAAACTTCTGAAATCGGTGTGGCTATTCTTCTTGATGGCTTACAATAGAGCAAACCTTTAGTTGTAAGTAATTTGTGGTGTACCATATGCTGGGGATTTATATGAAATTTAAGTATTTTATTGCATGTTTTGGAGTGATTTAAATAGTGAGATGCTGAGTTTTGGAACTTAAACTTGAACTTCAAGGCTTAACTTACCTGCCTTAAAAGCATAATCAAATTTGACTTGTAAATAATAACATCTATAGCATTTGAAGTAAAAGAGTATTCTATCAATTAAAAAGTTATTTTGGACAATTTTTTGAGTTGCTAAGCTGAACTAGATTTCTATGTCTTCTTGCAGGACATGAAATATAAAATGAAAACATGATTACCATAATTTCAACCCCATAATTGCAAAGATGTACAAGGGTGCTGGTGGTGACATGGATGGTGCCATGGATGATGATGGTTTTATTGCTATCGGTGGTAGCGGTGCTACTCCTTTAATTGAGGACTTTGACAAAGCTTTTGTTGTTTGCTTCTTTTGGGTTTCTTATGTTACTCTTAGCAAGAACAATTGTGGTTTTAATTTGTCAAAGTGGATTTATTTTTTCTTTAGATTATTAGGCTTTGGAATTAGTACTTTATGCAAAGCCTTATTCTTTCTTTACAACAAATTTTTAACGTGTATACAGGGGGAAAAGATGGTTTCTTTACAACAAATTTTTATTCTTTTTTCTATTCTGTTTCAAGGATTCTGTACAGGATTAAATTTGTAAATCTGCAGGGCCGCCCTGCTAATGAGATTGTAGAATGCCTACTGGAATTTCACTACTATAACTATAGTTTTAAATTTGCTACACTTGTCATATAGAGTTAGATGGCTACTTGTAGAGTTGTCTAATTGATGCAGAGTAAAGTGCATGAACTGCTAAATTATATCAACTCTAGAACATGGAATAGTTTCTTAAGCTGCCATAGTCCTATATGTACTTTTTTTATTCAGCCGCTTTTGCTAATAGTTTTTCCTGTTTTGGTATGTTGTTTCAGTTGTCGTGTATTTCTTGTTCGCTCTATATGTGCTTCCTCCTTTTAATTTTTTTTTTTTTTGGGACGTAGAATCAGGGAATGTGGAGGAGGGTATGGCTTTGCATGCTATACTGGAAGCCAACCCCTTTTGTTCTTCATTGGATATGGTAAAGGAGATGCTAAGTCTCCATTATTTGTTTGAAGCAGCTTGGACTATTGTGTAGGTCGCAAATTCAGGATAGTCACAATTTGGGCATGCTAATATATGTTCAACTTCTGTACAACATCTGATTCAGAATATATTAGTGTCTTAGATTCACAAAAAATAGTCCTAGAATTGCCATCTCAAATTCTTAGATTAGAGAATTATGTAAAGAAAAGAGACAGATATACAAATAATAACAAAAATTTTCTAATCCTCTCTTAGAGAGCTACCTGCTCATAGTTGGAATTTTCTAATCCTTTCTCAGAGAGCTACCCACTCCTTTCTTAGTGCCAAGTCAGCTTCCAATTTCTCTTGGTTTAATGCCAGTTCTGCAATTTGAAAAATCAAAATAAAACCAATGAACTTGGTACCTATCAATTTGTTTGTACAAAGTTTCCAAAGTTTCAAACAAATAGCAAAAAATAATGATAATAAAACAAAGTCTCCATCATTTTTATGATTGAGTTTCCAAATTTTCTAAATGTCAAGTTTCCAAAGTTTACCAATTCGGCTTGCACCATTAGATTTTGATCGTGTAGTAAGTTCCTAAATTTTCTAAATTTCATTAAATACAGTAATAAAAAAAATCCTAATCTTAAAAATAAGTGATTTTGTAAACCTATAACTCTTCCCGCCACCATATTACCCTAAAAAATCAAACCCCATTTTAAACACAACACTATCTTTCTAGTTCTTTCATTCTCTCATCAAAGCTCGACCTAAAGTAATCTCGAAATTTTGTTCTCAGTATCTTGTTCGTAGTCTTTCATTCTATTAAATCTCCACCATCTCAATAGTCAGTCAAGATATTCTCTCTCTTGGTCTTAAGTTTATTTATTTATTATTTTTTCCCTATTTGTTTGAATCTTTTCTTCTCCTTCGAAATTTTTTTTCAATGCAACAATTCAATTATGATTCAAAATTACGTCAAAATCTCTACTTTGATTGTGATTTGACCTTTTCACATTGCTTGGACCAAAACCCCTTCACATGGCTTGGACCAAAACCTGTAGTGCTAATTACATATCCTAAACTTTTTGTGGATGAAAAATTATACTTATCATAAGCCTCCTATTGATGCAATAACTAAGCTCATATAACAAGGAGTTACTGCATATAACACAAACAAATAGGCTAAACACAGAATACTCATTGAGAATACCTTTCATCTAGCAAAATTGAAGATAATTTCAACCTCTCCTATTTAACTCAGTTCCTACTTCATGTAGTTAGTTTTATGCAGTCAAAAGAATAAAACTAAAATGGGAAAGATTCCATGTAGGAATGGGAACGCCGTATTTAATAAATAAAAAAAATGATTGGTTTAGGCTAGGGAATGCATTCTTATATAAATTTATTTTTTTTTTTTCATTTTCTTTGATTGTCCATCTCCTTACTAATTAAAATTATAGGGAGGTTGCTATCATCCAAGGTCATTGTCACGTTAACCAATTTTTTTTGGCATTTTTCAATTAAAATTTATAGTTTAGCTTCTCCATCATACATAGAATTCATGTTTAGAGTTGAAATAGTTAGAATTTTACTTCTAATAAGAAGAGGATCAGTCTAGATAAATGAAAATTCTATCATTTATATTATCTAGCTTCTTTAAAATCACACGTAACACTAAATCAACTGGTGAAACCATTAGCTTAGTAAATCCACAATTTTTGCAGTTCAATTGTGTAAATTTTTCAAACTCATCCACCATATTCTACCTACTACGGTGAGGCAGGAATGCGGAAGAGAAATCGAATATGGATAATGGAATGAAGGGCAGAGAGATTGATGGTGGGAGGGTAAGGGAGGAGTGAGTGAATTTCTTTTCGTTTTTAAATTTTTATAATCTGTTTGACAAAATTAAATTAAAGTTTGAATGTTGAAATTTTTAAATAACTGAATTTCTAAAGAATGAAAATTTACATTGTATTATTTGAATTTGAATATTGAATTTGGTTAGAGCATTTGATAATAAATTCAATTGCAATCTGAATACTTCTAGTAATACTACTCCTTTCAGAATTCATATTGCCATCATTAGTTGCAGCCAACAAAATGCAAGTTCAAAACTGTTAGGTTTCATGGACTTCTAAACATAGAAAATATCCACGAATCGCTTTCGAGGACCCAAGCCAAACGAATTAGGTCGATTAAGGGTTTATAGAATTACCTTTGTATTGCCGAAAGCAAAACTTCTACCTTTAGATTGCCAAGCATATGTGCACTTCGGACGATCACCAGATGTTGCAATACGCGAACGTCCTCTATCAAATACACACGGTAAACTCAGTTCGTTACCCAGGAATGCTGGTGCCTAGGGTTTTGAGAGGCTAAATTTTTTAGTTATGGAAGCACAAAAATTTTATCAAAAGTCTGCTACAACAAGATGGCTAGGGTTTTCTTTTAAAACCACACGAACTTTTTGGAGTCCAACTCTCATCATATCTTATTTTAAGTTCAGATTAAATTTTAAAAAGATATAATAAGATTCTGTCATTATCTCTGTAATTTAACTAATTGATTTACCGAGTCAGATTGTTATAATTTAGACATGCTCTAGATGCATCGAATATGGATATATTTCTAGATTCATTGTATCTGGTCATTTTTCTAGGTTCAATGAACCTAGACACATTTCCAAATACATCAAACCTGGTCACTAGAAAAATAACCTAACATGTTCGCTTAATGTGTGACCCTATAGGTTCATTTAATATTGACAGTGTGCCCAAATCACATTTAAATAGCCCACAAGTTATAAGTGATTTTTAGCAAAACATTATAGCTATCCAAGTTAAATGAAGATCAGTAATCTCTTTGAACCAAACCATAACTTTATATTTAGTCCTTTTGTCACAAGATATCCAAATTAAGCATAAGGCATGGAGCATTTCATCTTTATTAAGCTTAATCAACTATTTTTTGATCTCATAGTAGACTGTTCAAACAAATGATATCAATATCTCAAATTGATATATTTGAGCGCGACCACGCATTTTAATAATCTAACTTATCAAGGGCCCATAGACATCTCTCCTAAGAATGAGAGGGACAAATTCCTTCATTATAAATCATATTCCTCTCCCTGGTTTATTCTATATCCAACAGTGGTCTAATTTTATTATCTAGTTAAAGACAACTTTAGATAACCTCAAGATATAAAATTTATCAAGTTGGAAACTATGATAAATTCAGGTCAAAGGACTACTAATACCATTATGGCTAGAAAGTACTTATGATATGTCTGATAAAGTACTCTCACAGTAGGTCAAGTCTAATACAATGTTCTCTAACATTTATTTATATTTTGACTTGATATCCTATATATCCATAACCAGTAAAACATAGCCATCAAGTCACAAGTATAATAATCTTAATTTATTATTGTTCCACTAATAATAATCGATTAGAGACAATTTAAGAATAGTTATTCTATTTGTTATAGGGTTTTACTATCAAGTCACGTACTTGTGACCATAAAACTAAACACACTATTCTTGGAAAGAAATGCCTCATATTTTTACAAAATACATAACGATAATAGTATAAGTTCAAATTATTTTAAGGCATATCCCTAACAAAAACTTCTATTAACTGAATTATTTTATTTTATTTTTTCTTATTTTTAATCTAAAATAGATTTTTTAATTTATTCTAACAATTAATTAATCATTTTAGGAAAGTATTACAAGAAAACGTCAAAGGGATTGTGATGTCACTAGTCAAGGAGTAATTGCATCAGACACAAATGCATTAAATGCTTCGCATTCTAATAATGATAAGACTCAACCACCTAGTGACAAAGAATTCAGTAATACCCAACCACAAGAAGCTGAAATCAGTATCCAAGTTTATGATAATGTGGAAATTAGAGGTACAAAATATTATATTGTATTTACAAATTAGTGTTTTCTATCAAATTTATTTTATCATTTTACAGATGAGCAAGGGGTTGTAATGAAACATGAAGGACTTATACGTGCCAAAGATGTATGGACATTGCCCGATAACTACAAGATTGTGGTCCATTTTAATGAGTTAAGACAACCAGTTAAAAAAAATGGTGGAATTTTAGGTGGATGGTTGGGTAATATTGCAAGAAAAAATGAGTATTGTTCAATTGAATGGCCAGATTGGAGAAAAATGCCTAGGATTGATAAGGAGAATTTGATGAAATTGACTAAGGTATTAACTTTATTTAGTTTTATTTTTCTAACATTTATTATTAACTTCTATTTGTTTTCACTTTATATTCTTAATATTTTTATAGAAATACTTCGATATCCCTGATCAAGTTGAAGTACAAATGTGGGTGCTCCAATTAATTGCATGCAAGTGGAAGGATTTTAAATTTGATTTAAAGAATAAGTATTTCTCGTCTCAAAAGACTCAAGAAGAAATAGAGAAATTAGCTCCAAATTATGTTTTTCCAAATCAATGAAAGATTCTTATGCAATATTGGTTCTTAAAGAAAGCTCAGGTAATATGAAATATTATCTTCTAAACTAATTCTAATCATATTTTAAAATTAATTATTGTCTTATTTTTCTCTTACAATCTGGTTTTTTTTCCATATCTATAATTCGGTCAAAATCTTTCATAAAAGGGTAAAGCACCACGAGGTTATCACAAAACATATCACACTAGTGGGTCAAAGAGTTTTGCAAAAGGGAGAGATGAAAATTTTGTTGGAATGTATGCCCTCTAAACTAGATTTTTGATGTAATTATCGAATTTATTAATAAAAGAATTTATTCTCAAAATTTGTTTGTGAACTTACATTTTATTTGTGCACGATTTACATTTGGAAAAGACCCATTATGTTTAAGTAAGTGGTCTATGTGGATGGTGGTCTTTCACAGTAAGGTATGGTGTGAGGATTCGTAGACTCCTAAACGCGAAAAATATCCACGAATCCCTTCCGAGGACCCAAGTAAACGATTAAGAAGATCTAAAGGTTTACAGAATTACCTCTGTTTGGCGTAATCAATATCTTTCGATTCTGATTGTGCTGTCGTACGTGCAACCCGAACGATCACCAGACGCTACAATGTGCGAACGTCCTCTATCGGATACACACAGCGAACTAACTCGTTACCCCGAGAGTGCTAGCGCCTAGGGTTTAAAAGGCATATGTTTCTGGTGAATGGAGGCACGAATATTTTTAAAAGAATAGAGCTCTTGAGAAGATGGCTAGGGTTTTCTTAAAAACCCCTCCAAATCTCTTAGAGTCCAACTCTGATAATATCTTATCATATTTTAATTTAAATTCAAATTAAATTAAAACTGATGTGATAAGATTTTGCCATTATCTCTGTAATTTAACTAATTAATTTATCGAGTCAGATTCTTATAATCTGGACATCATCTGATACATCAAATTTGGAAATATTTCTAGATTCATTGTATCTGGTAAATTTTCTATGTTTGATTAACTTAGACATATTTCCAGATTCATCAAATCTGATAACCAGAAAAATAACCTAATAAGCTCGCTTATTGTATGACCTTATAGGTTCATTTAACACTGGCAGTGTGCCCAAATCATATTTAAATGGCCCACAAGTTATAAGCGGTTTCTAGCAAAACGTTATAACTATCTAGGTTAAATAAAGATCAGTGATCTCTTTGAACCAAACCATAATTTTCTATTTAGTCCTTTTGTCACATGATATCCAGATTAAGCATAAGCTACGGAACATGTCATTCTTATTAAGCTTAATCAATTATTTCTTGATTTCATAGTAGATTGTTCAAACAAATGATATCAATATCTTAGATTGATATATTTGAGCACGACCATGCATTTTAATAGTCTAACTTATCAAAAGGCCCATGGATATCTCTCCCATAATTGAGATGGACAAATTCTTTCACTATCAATCATATTCCTCTCCTTAATTTATTTTATATCCAACAGTAGTCTAATTTATTATCTGGCTAAAGACTACTTTAGAGAATGCCAGAATATAAAATTTATCAAGTAGGAAACTATGATGAATTTAGGTCGAAGGACTTTTAATATCATTATGGCTAGAAAGTACATATGACATGTTCCATGAAGTACTCTCACAGTGGGTCATGTCTAATATAATGTTCTCTAACATTTATTTATGTTTTAACTTGATATCACAAATATCCATGACCAATAAAACATAGCCATCAAGTCACAAACATACTAATCTTATTTTATTATTGTTCCAATAATAATAATCGATCAGGGACAGTTCTAGAATAGTCATTGTATTCATTGTAGGATTTTACTATCAAGTCACATACTTGATAACCATAAAACAAAATGCACTATTCATGGAAAGAAAAACCTCATATTATTATATAAAACATAATGACAATAGTATAAGTACAAATTGACTCTAGGGCATATCCCTAGCATATAGATCTTGAGTTGCTTAACATATAAATGTTTGTTCTTAACCAATTAATAAGAATGGGAATCTCATCATGTTTAGGTTATTATGTTATGAATTCCAAATAGGGAACACTCACTTCATAGCATAAGCGTATTTCGAATACGTAGAACATGACCTATAATATTAGTTTTTAAAAGTACTATTTAGAAGAAACCTAGACTATTACTGTTATAGCGTGGACTATTACTCTACCGCTTGAGTATGAGTTGGTAGTCTGACGAAGTTGGAAGCATGTACTTTGATATACTATAGTTGAGGTTCTATCGTAAAGCCAATATACTTGTATGTTGGGTATATGTGACTAGTTAGTAAAGACAGACTTGTACAAGATAACTTCTACACTATATTGCCCCTTGTGACTATTCGAATAATCTAAATATCCAGGGCCCTGAAAAACATAACTTGGATGTTTACTTTAAAGTAGCTCTCTTGGAAAGTGAAAACATTCCAGGAGTCGTGGATCATTGGATTAGAGGTCTAAGGATGGTAGATGCCTTTTAAAGAGGTGTTAGTACACTCTTCTTCTCTAAATATACTGCGATGCGTATAGGGGTATTTTAGTCATTACACCTGTAGATCGAAAACTTTGCTAACGCAGTATTGTCCTTGGTGTCAATATTTTCTTATGATGATATTAGAAAATATTTTAAATGCAAAATATAGATATTTCTATAGCAGGGGTATTTTGGTCATTTTAGTAGCCAAGACAATGAGTCTTTTGGTCCTCGAAATAGCCCATAAGTCCTGATGGTTTTGGGTTGAGGGATTGGTCTTGTATAAAATGGATTTTATTTTATTCAAGTGGCATGGTGTATTTATTGGGCTAAAATAAAATAAAAGGTCTAAAAAGGGAGAATTATGTATTGGCCCATTTGAGTTATTTAATTAATTTAATTATTGAGCTTGTATTAGTCAAGGAATAATTAAATTGAATTAAAGGCTTAACCCAATGAACTGGGTCAATGCTTGAGGTTTTATAGTGGTCCATTTGGATTATTTAATTAATTTAATTATTATGCTTGTATTAGTCCAGAAATAATTAAATTGAATTAAAGGCATAACCCAATGAACGGGGCCATAGGCCCATAGGCCTAGTTAATAGCTTAACATGACATGGGTCTTAGGGCTTCTTTGATTCTACTACCTTTGTTTGATTTTTGAATACCCAGATAATAGCCTATTATTAAGGTAGTTGGGATTCAAGAGAATAGTAGGAGTTTTTTCACAGAACGTCGTTGTTTTCCTCTAGCCCTTCTTCTTCTTCTCTCTGTAGACAGTGACCTCTGTGCTATTCAATAATAGCAAGAATAGAGACACAGAGGATCATCCTCTTCATCCTTAGCCTTCACCAGGCTTTTCAGGCATAAGTTATATTCCAAAAGACCAAAGCATCGCGTTGATGCCCAAACAGAGCTGATGGCTTGCAGGACAACAACCTGAAGAAAGGATCTCAGAACCAGAAGTGGTTCTAATCGAGTCGCCGGCACCTACTAGACCAGTGAAAACGCACAAATGTAAAAAAAAAAAAAAAAAATCTTCTTCTGCTTTTTTGCGTGTGCTCTATTTTGACATGCTTCTGTGGGTTTCCATTTCTTGCCATATTTGCATTCATATGTGAGTTCAAATTTAAATTTAATATGTGTAGTATTTTTTGTGCAATTCTTGCATAAAGTTTAATGGCTTTTACGTATTTTCTAATAATTTCTAATTGCTTAATGCATTTTATAATAGGAGATGAATCATGGAAAAAAGCCAGGGTAGCTTGAGTTTTACAAAATTAGTCACACAAGAAATTATGGAAAATTCATAAACGATCAATCCAAGGCTATTATGGTAGTTTTCTTTTACGTTATTTAAACTAAAATTTTAGTTGCACCTCGTTTCGAGAAAATTAAGGTTACTGCTATTTTCTATTTTTTTAATAAAATAGGACAACACAACTAATGTTTTTGCTAAACGTTCTACAGCACATAAAGATTCAAATGTGAATATAATAGAGGATGAAGCATTCAATGAAGTTTTGGGAGAACATCAATATGGTCGAGTTGGAGGATATGGATTAGGAGTTACTCCTTCACAGATTTTTTGACCAAACTCTAAGCAAAAAAATAGAAAAAAACCTGAGGTCAAAATTCTCCAAAAAGAAATACATGACAAGAATGTAAGCTATGAAATGAAGATTGCAAACCTGAAAGAAGAGTATGAAAGGAAGATTACAGACATGCAAAATGATTATGAAAAAAAGATTGTTGATATCCAAAAAGAGTTAAACAGTATGCACAGTGATCTATCCAATTTTAGAATATTATTTTCAGAGGTGAGTTACTATTAACATGGTCATTCTATTTACTATTACTACTACAAAGTATCATGTCACCGAAAATTTATGGCATGCATTTAATTTTCCAGGCTGATCACAATTTTAATACATCTACATTTACATCTACACAAGAATAAGCTTATGTAAGTATTTTATTTAGTCAAAATATTTCAACTGCATTTATTTCATTGAATTTTGAAAAACTATCAATATTTGTCTATAAAAGTATTTGATTATTTTGAGTATTTACCATTTGATTTGTTTTGATTTGTAGAGACATTAAAATATGAAAAGCAATGACTCGCAAAAAGTCATCCATTTTGAAGATGCGAAGAGATGTTTCTGGTTGAGAATTAGTTGAACATTTTATAATCAAATATTAGTTTACTTTTTTTTATATGGATATTTGAATTATATATTTTTTGAATATTTAAATTATGTTTCATATTTTATGTTTTCTAAAATTTGAAAAATGTAATTGGGTAGCTTTCAAAGTATTTAAAAATATAAGAAAACAAAAATGGTACAAAATTTATGGAGAAATTGTGTACAAAAAAATGTTACAATAGTAATCATAAGTCATAAATTTTGAGTAATATTAAGGGAAAAAAAAGTGATGCTAAATTCTAGGACACTACGAAAAAATTAGTGTTTGGAAAAAGGGACGCAACATACTTATATGACTTTGCAATCATAAGCACCATCGCAATGATCTATTTTCCAAGAAAAATGCCTATTTTTACAAAATTCAATAGAAACAAGCATTTTTCCGTTGCAATGCCGTTGCAATTGATCATTTACGACCAATTCCATCCTTTTCCTCACAAAATTCAATTATTGCAGAAATTTATTTTTCTTGTAGTGGGACTCACCCTAATTATGAGAATGATAGTGAGAGTAAAGAGAGAAAGAGGGAAGGGAGAGGGGGAAGTACACATGGCTGTACCTAACAGACGAACAAGTTTATAAAAAAAATAGACATAACTACATTAAATTTTGACTTCATCCATTACCTTATTTAATGTCGTGATACACTAATTCAATACTTACTTTCACCTAAATGAAACTTCTATTTAAATTATCTTATACTTTGCGAAAAGAAGGGTAGTTGATAAATCTATTTCTTCACCAAGCAAAGAATGAGAGGTTAGTTTATCTAAAGATGAATCCATTACTATTATTGATAGATAATATCATTTGATGGTGAGAGATCTTGATATTTTGTTTATTTTAGTCATGGTCTTTCAAAGCCCAAAGCATCGTACCAATAAAATCTGAACAAAGGAGGAATGCCCTGTATATGGAATTGGGGATATAAAATGATATAAACCCGTTCGGTAATACAAATCTTGTGAACAAAACTCTGCTAAGAAAAAGATATTCATTGGGATGTTGCTCCCGATAAATGTGGATGCTGCATTTTGGAATGGGGCTGTAAGGGTTCGCGTGATTGTTTGGGATGAAGAAGTACAATACCTATACAGAATATCTACTGTGTGGTTCCTGCTGAGTTAGTGGCTATTTCAAATTTTTTCCAATTGGCAACAGAGCTTTTTGTTCACCAATTTTTTATCTCTGATTGTAAGCAAACCTATTTTTGGTTAGGTGAAAAGTTGATCTCCAAATGTAAGTGTAGACGACAAATTTCAAGTTTGCAAAAAAGACTAGAAAAATATCAAAAAATACAAAATATTTAGTAAATATGAAAAGTTGTTACAAATCTCCAAAGAAGTCCTAGATTGCAGGATAAGTCCTCCAATTCTTCTCTTTTTTTGAAAAACGTTGATTCGAGGGCTGAAGAGCTTGGTCTCGGATCGAACAGGTTTTGATGACGAACACTTGATTGTCAAGCTTTCGAGAATTGTTTGATGTAAAACAAGATGAATGCCTTGAAATTTGGTGAAGATTTTGAACCTTGATTTGATGACGATTCTGAACCTTAAATTTGATGACGATTCTAAACCTTGAATTTGATGAAACTTGAATGCTTGAGCTTGTAAAAACTTAAAATGCCTCTTGTTTGTTAAAGTTTGAGGATCTGGGGGTGCCTTGAACCATTGAGGGAAAACCCTATTTATAAGACAAAAATTCCTTATCTTTAGCATAAATAGTCGATGTAGGATTTTGAAGGAGTCTCCCAACAAACCCTAATGGACTTGAGTTTAAGATAACCTAGGTTTAATTTATGTTTTAGCCCAATCTCATTTAATCCACATTATATTTGGGTTATGAGATTTTTAAAAAGTCCAACTTTAGGGCCTAGTCCAATTCTATTTAATCCATAATATATTAGATTTAATGTAAAATGGACCATTAACAATAGTCCAATTTCATAATCCATTGAATTTAATGGGCTTTTAATGATGACCCAATTATATTAATTCAAGAATAATTATATTTATTCACAGATTAATTTTAATTAATCAAGACTAAAATATGTAATTTTCTTTTAATCTTGATTACATAAAATATATTTTATCCCAAAATTATTTGTCTACAAATGCCCCCACTTCAAGACTTGGAGAAAAATATTTTGTTAAAAGAATTTAGAAACAAGGCTTGAAGTATTTGAAATATTAATTTCTCAATTTACTTAGAAATTATCATAAAAGCCTTTTTCAACTCCTTAATAAAATAGAATTCTTTTTCTATTCCTATAAGGAATTAATGAAAAGATTTGAAATCCAATTTTGAGTAGGAATCATATTTCTTGAATCCACCAATCAAAATTCTTGGATTTAAATTTAAATCTCAATTAAAATCTTTTAATCAAGAATTAGAATTCTTATAGGATTTGGAAGAGGCATGCCATAATGCCTATAAAAAGGCTTGTAATCCCACCAACTTTTTCCACACAAATCTATAGCTTCAATTCGACTTTTAACATTGAATTCTCAACTGTTTGTAAGATTTTTGGTAAGTGCCTTTTTTTTTTTCCTTTATCATTTTTTTTTATTTCTTCTAGAGGTCACCAAAGCTTTGACCATATTCATTCAACCCACTTGCTAACCATTACTGTACTTCCCGAATGTACTGCGGGAACCTTTTTTTTTTTTAAACACTTTTTCGTCTTCCTAAAGCTACCCTTGATATTCTTTTTTTTTTTTTTTTGGCCCACATGGAAACTTCGAAAATCATCCAAGCGTTTTCACTTGGAAATGGATTTGTTTTTTTTTTTTTTCCGTTTTCTTATAGCTTTTCGAAACTGACTTTTTTTTTCAAACCAAAACTTTTTTTTTTACCTCATTTTTTTCAACTAAATTTTTATTTATTTATTATTATTATTTTAATCCTTTTTTTTAAAGCTAACTCTTCTTCTTTTTTTTCCTTTTTTTTTATGGCTTTTCGAGACTGGCTTTTTTTTTTTACCTTATTTTTTCAACTAACTTTTTTTTTTTTTTTTTTTTGAATCCTAATTTTCTTTTTTAAGCTAACTCTTCTTGTGTTTTTTTTACCCTTTTTTTTTAACTAGGTCCAATTATGGTGTACTTCTCAAATTTGTAATCTTCTTCGGACCAACAACTAGTCATTCATGACCACAAGAATGATTCAACTGAAGCAGCGATGACTTTGACGGTTTATGAGGCAAAGTCTGGCAAGTATGCGGGGCCCCTTCCAAAGGCGACACTCCAACGACTTGTGAATGAATGGTCAACGGAAGTCAACTTCAAAGGCACTTGTTCCCCAAAGGCATGGATTCTTCTTTCCTTAAATCATCAACCTTAAGCTCATCCCAGTGCGTTACCTTCACTTGGACGTCGAATGATTCAAAAGGAGACTCAATGGACCTCACCACTAAACTTCTTGGGCATGTTTCGCTTTAGAGAGAGATATTAGGAGTGGGCACACGATGTTTTAAGTTGTTGCGAAGGACACTTAAGATCTGCAAAGATCTATGAGGCTGTCTATGCATCGCTTTTTACGTATGATTGCAACCCCAATGTTCTCGAAGCTTTTTGCAAAGCTTGGTGTCCTCTCACCAAGACACTTTTAACATCAATTGGCGAAGTGTCCATTTCACTTTGGGACTTGCACAAACTTGGAGGCTTACCAATACTTGGAACTCACTACGATGAAGTTGTTCCTTATGCTGCGGAACTCACGGGTGTGGACCATGATTGCAAATGATTCCTTCCATGGAGTTGCGAACATCTCCTCCATGCATACCACTTGATCAAAAAGGACAACAACAACTTTAGTGTCTCCATCAACAAGTGGCTCGACTTCTGGTTCAAAAGAGCAATAAAGTATATAGCGCTTCCTCTAAGGGAAGAAATGAGATCACACCCCAAGTTTACTGATAATCCACGTGGAGTTATCCCACCTCATACTGTATGGACATCTGAAGAAGAAGCGTTGTTTTCAAAGTTGGGCATTAGAAGCCACAACAGAGATCAAACATTCCTTGCAGCGTTTTTATCATGTTAGCTTTGCACCTTTATCTTACCTAATAAAGAAGTAGACATCATTTGTCCAAGTACCTTTAAAATGGCAAGTTTGATGGCGTATGAGGAATGAGTATGTTTGACTATTCCTGTTTTGACTAGCATTTATAGTGGATTGAATCGTATTTCCAACTCTCAACTCAGTGAGGAGAAATCTATCTTCCAAATTCACTATATATATGGATGGCTTTCACACTACTTCAAAACTCACTATGAAGTCTCTCAAGGTTTAAACAGTCCTCCAATGGCGAGTTATTCAAGTATAAAAAACATGACTTTGTTGATAATGAGGCAGCCCCTTTGGAGGAACAACTTTACTTCTTGAGCCTTTGTTCAAGTCTTCTTACCTTGCGGAAAGTTGATCACTTCATCATTGAGCCTTGTAGCTCACTTCGCTTTAGTCGCCAATTTAGATTCTTGCAAGATATCCCAGGCTACTTTGAGATTTTCACCCGTAAGGCCGCTTTGATAGATGGCTTACGTCTTTGGGTAAGATGCACGCTTCGTGAAACAATGGTCAAGGTAACATTTCCAACCACTCCTTATAGCATAAAGAAGAACTATACTCCGGAGTATAACGCATGGTGGGAACAAGTGCATGGAACCTTTCTTGAAGATCACATTTCGATGTTGAATTCCCAAAAACCTGCATTTAAGAAAGTAGAGAACTTGTCTTACTCTAACAAGAAACTTCATCAAGATACTACCACTCTTAATGTTTCAAAGGGGTTAGAAAATTCTTCAAGACATGATCGACATTCTTCTTTGAATCATGACTTAGTTATAAAGAAACTTTCATCATCTTCAAAACGAAAGGAGTTGAATCGAATTAAAGAAGCCAGTTCTAGTAGTAGAGACCGTTGTTGGAAGAGAACGAAGGCAGCAACTACAACTTTAAGCCAAGAGTCCAAGGATTAAGAGACCGTCAAGGACAAGGTAAAACTGGTTTTCCTTTTTTGTTTTTGTTTTTATTCCTCTTTTCTTTTCTTTCGACTTAACTTCTTTGCTATTTTTCTTCATTAGGTGAACAATGTTGTAGCCCTTGATGAGAATACTTATTCTCAAGGCTCAATCAATAATTCTTACTGCTCAAAGCAAGATGGTTGCAAGGACATCTCTTACTTTCAACATAAGGATTTAACATCTAAGGTAGTAGTTCATTAACATTGTCCAACCATCTCTACCTTCCTGGGAGAGTCCCTAATGTTAAATTGCAAAAAGACGTTTGTCATGGAAGTATGGTAGCAATTTTATCAACTGATTCAATAAACACCTATCGAGCAGGTCTCTTCACTTAAGGATCAAGCTTGCTATATCCTTAAAGAATTGAACAAGGATCCTACTATTGACTTGTCACTATTGGATAATCTCTTGAAGTCTTTCTTTTTGCTAAAGCATGTGAATTTGACAATGCTAGATCCACTTCTTCAGAGAAAGCCTCAAAGGAGTCTCATGCCCAATTACTTTCCGCTGCTAGCCAACACTTGGATGATGTTGAAACTAAAAAGTATGACCTCACAAGTCAAGTTGAAGAATGTAAGGCCAACTCACAACGAGTTAAAGCCAATATTACTTCTCTCAAAAGGAAGCTCAAACGCTTAAAGAAAGAGGACATAAAACATATAACTACTTTTGAGGAAAAGAATAGGCAGCTTCTAGAAGTAGAGTCCATTTATTTGTCCCTCAAAGAAGAGCTTGTTTTACTCCAAAATGTCCCTAAAGTAAACGAAGAGGATGAAGCTAACCTGAAGAATATAAAGAGAATACTTGGTGGCACTTTAACAAGACTTGAAAATTTTTAAGTTTATTACTTGATGTCTTGTAGCACTTCTTATTTTCATTAAGCAGTTATTTTTTTCCTTCTTATAAAACAAGATTGCTTCTAGCATCAATAATATATTTTTTTCATATTGTCTCAATCTTTTCTCGCACATATGTGTTTTTTTACTTATTGCAAACGTTAATTTCACAATAAATTATCACTTGATTACAACAAATGAGAAAAATGGAGAATGATGAAAGGATGTGACTGGACTTAGAAATTTTCTTTTAAGTTGCCAACGTATCTTAAGAGTAACTTAAGAATCAAGTCAAATATGGTTCAAAATGGATGGATATGGTTTTGGGGGGGGGGTAGGGCGTTCATAGTTTTGACTCGTGCAGGCCAACAGTATCTATTTATTTACCAACTTGGACTTGATAGAGTGTTTTAGCAGTTTAACCACGTACTACACTATTGGTAGCTACCTTTACACAATTTAAACTCATGCAGGTTAGGAGTAACCATTTATTTACCAATGGACTTGATGGACTGTTTCAGTAGTTTAACCACGTACTACACTATTGGTGGTTATCTTTACATAGTTTAAACTCATGCAGGCCAAGAGTAACTTGTAGTTTAAGCTCGTGCAGTCAAGGATCAACTTGCAGTTTAAGCTCGTACAGTCAAGGAGCAACTTACAGTTTAAGCTTGCTGCATGAGGAGCAACTTGTAGTTTAAGCTCGTGCAGTCGAGAAGCCTTCATTTATCTATAGTATCACTTCAAATAGTTGTTGTTGATTGATCCAATTCTCAACCCATCTTTAGCAACTATCTTGTAAGATCCATTTGAGTAGACCTCTTGAACAACATATGGGCCATCCCACTTTGATGTTAACTTCTTTGGTTTATGTCCAACAATGATTGGTCTTTTCACAGCAAGCACTAAATCACCAACTTGAAAGGAACGAAGATGCACTTTCTGGTTAAAAGCTTTGGAAACACGAGCTTAGTAGCATTTTAACCTTTATTATGCCTCTAACCTCTTTTCATCAAGTGCTTCTAACTCTTTAAGTCTGAGATGGACATTATGTTCCTTGGTGAGACTTTCTTGAATTTGTTACTCAAGTAGGCGGATACAATCCTCAAGGAAGGAATTTGTTGCTCTAGTAGATGGACAGCTTCTACACCATATACCAACACATATGGGGTAGCTTAGGTTGGAGTGCTGTAAGTGGTCCTATATGCCCAAAGTGCCTCTCCAATACGAAGATGCCAATCCCTTTTTGACTTAGTAACCACTTTTTGCAACAAATTGCATAAAGTTTTATTGAAAGCTTCAATGAGTCCATTAGCTTGGGCATAATACATAGAATATTTGTACTACTTGAATGTAAACTTCTCGCACAACTTGTCCATCAAACTATTGCAGAATAGCTTGCCATTATCTGTGGCAATATATTGAGAAATGCTATATTGATAAATAATGTTTACATATGTAAAATCAATGACATTGTTCTTTTTTACTTCTTTTAGTGCTACAGTTTCTACCTACTTAGAGAAATAATCTATTACAGCTAAGATATAAAGATGCCCAGCAGAAGACTTTGGTAGTAGTCTAATAATATCCAATCCCTATGCATCAAATGGCCATAAAGCAACTGTCGGATGCAATGACTCAGGCGGTTGATGTAGATAATTGGCATTGAATTGACATGCTTGACATCTTCTAGTATAATCTAGGCAGTCTTTCACCATGGTATGCCAATAATATCCCATCCTATTGATACGAAAAAGAAGCTTCTGATCAGATTAATGGGCTTCACATATGCCAAAATGAGCTTCTTCCATTGCTTACACAGTTTCTTCTTGACCTAAACATCTCAAGAAGACACCTTCAAATGAACATCGAAAGAGCGTATCCCTATAGCAAAAGAAGCAGGTGGCACACTAGCGAATATCACTCCATCTTCGTAGATCATCCGGAAGCTTTCCATTTTTGAGAAAATCTGCAAAAGTTTATCTCCAATCTTCTTCATTAATTTCATAGACAAAGACATAATGGATTTCATGCCCTTCATCGTCTTCATCTTCAAAAATAGGCGGTATAACCCATGTTTGACATATAGGAATTTGAATTTCTTGATAATGTAGACATAAAATAGAAGCCAATTTTGCTAATGCGTCGGCTTGTTTATTTTTGCTTCTTAATACATGCTCAATTGTCACATCACCCAAATATCCCATAAGTCGTCTTACATAATTATGATACGAGATCAACTCAGATTTTTTAACATCATACTCACCAAGTAATTGATTAACAATCAATTAGGAATCCACATATACTTCGAGATGCAGTTGCTTCATATCAATAGCTAACTCTAATCCAAGTATAAGGGCTTGGTATTCAGTTACATTATTTAAGCATCTTTTAGTCAAGGTGAAAGAGTATGGTAATACATCTCCTTTAGGGGTAATGAATACTATACCAGCTCCAGCACCTTCGTGATGTGCTACACCGTCAAAGTACATCCTCCATGGTTAGAGAATCTCAATGACAAGAACATCTTCATCAAGCAACTCATCACTTAGTTCCCACTCAGCAGGGATAGGATGATCAGCCAAGAAATCCACCAACACTTGCCCTTTGACAGCTTTCTGTTGGACGAAGACAATATCGAATTGTTGGAATTGAAGGTACCACCTTGCCAAACGATCAGATAGCACAAGCTTTGTCATAACTTACTTTATAGGATTAACCTTGGAAATAAGGCGTACAGTATGCGCTTGAAAATAGTGCTTCAATTTTTTAATTGCAAATATCAAAGCTAGGCAAAGCTTTTCAATTAGTGAATAATTCAACTCATTTGGTGTCATCATCTGACTTAAATAATAGAGTGCATTTTCTTTGCCACTGTCATTTTCTTGAGCAAGCACTGCTCCCACTGAGCGTTCTTGCACAGCAATGTATAAAATCAATGGCTTATCTGGAATAGGTGCAGCAAGCATATAAGGCTTTATTAAATAAGATTTGATGCATTTGAAAGTATTGTGACACGCTGCATCCCACTCAAATGGTACACCCTTCTTCATTAGACGACTGAACGGTTGACAGCATCTGGCAAGATTTGAGATGAACCTTCGGAGGTAGGCTAACTTTTCTTGTAAACTCTTTAATTCATGGATATTTCTTGACTCAGGCATCCTCATAATCGAATTGATCTTTGATTGGTCTATTTTGATACCTTGATGACGAATGATGAAACCCAGGAATTTTCCAGAGGTGATTCCAAAAGTACATTTAAGAGGATTCATCTTCAATTGATATTTTCGGAGTCGCTCGAAAGTCTTTCTCAAATCTTGAAGATGATCAACTCATTTACGTGACTTGACCACCAAATCATCCACATAGCATTCCACAAACTTGTGTAGCATGTTATCAAAGATTTTTTGCATTGCCCTTTGATATATGGCTCCAGCATTTTTCAAACCAAAAGAAATCACTGTGTAGCAATAGATTGCTTTTAGAGTACGAAAGGTAGTAAGATCCTCATCTTTTGGTGCCATTTTGATTTGGTTATACCCAGAAGATCCATCCATGAAAGATAGAACTTCATGGCCAGTGATTGCATCTACTATCAGTTCAGGAATAGGCAATGGAAAATCATCTTTTGGACAGGCATCATTTAGATTCTTAAAATCCACACAAATTCGAATTTGTCCATTTTTCGTCCTTACATGGACAATATTCGCAACCCAAATTGGATACTTGACCTCTCGAATAAATTTGGCTTCAATCAGCTTGTTCATTTCTACTTCAATTAATGGAGCCAACTCAGGTCAAAAACACCATTGGGCTTGCTTTACTGGTGTTGCCCCAGCCTTTACAGCTAAATGGTGGACAATAATTTTGATGTCTAAGCCCGGTATTTCTTTATATGTCCAAGTAAAGACATCTCTAAATCCCTTCAATAGGTTGATATAGGCCTTTTCTTCTTCAAATGATAAGAGTGAATTTACGTAAATTGGGCGAGGATCTTCAATAGTGCCCAAATTTACTTCTTTAAGTTCATCAACTGTGACTTTTACGCCTTCTTCAAGTTCTGCTGTAGTATGCTCAGCATCTTCTTCCTCCGTACACTCTTCATCATAGATGGTGATGTGATTATAAGAGGCTACACTTTCTTCATCACAAGGCACATCAAGTGTCACTTGTGTTATTATTTTTAAGATTCCATTGCAATTTACCACCGTTCTTGCCTTTGAGGAGATTTAGCCAGAATGTCTTGCCTTTGAAGTGATTGTGACTCCAAACCTCTTGAAAACAGATTTTCTTCTTTTCTTTGGGCCTAACCTAGTGAAGACAAATGGACTTAAATTTGTATCTCCTGTCCCACCAAAAACAGATCGCAATTTTGACGTCACTTCATCTTCTACAGTAATATATTGTACGTTGGCCCTTTTAATTTTGAGTTAGATGGGAGATGCTTATTTGTAACCAAGGCCAGCATGCTCTTTTCCTGTTGGCATGCTTTGGATAGATCCCAAGCTTTAAGCCTTTTCCTTGTTGATATCAACAAGAAGCTTTCCCAACAAATGTTGACTTTGTGAATTATATCCAGCCTTTACTAGGAGTTTATAAGCATTTAGGTCAAATCCTTCCTTCGTACGCGAGGTCGGTAATTCATCATACTCTACTTTTGCTTCTTTCTGTGGTTGAACAAATCCTTTTATAGGAGTATTTGGTGACTTAACTGAGTCAACCTTTGTAAGGGGCAAAGTGAGCCCTCATAATGGCTTACTGTGTGCATGTTGCTTGGTAGAGCTTTCTACACCTATTGTAGCTTTGACATCTTTGGAGAAAGTAACCTTGTTATCTTCCTTATCCCTCGATAAATCGATCTTATTTGATTCACCATCTTTTTTAATATAGTACTTAGCATCAGCAATATACGCCTCAACTTCAGTGAATGGTTTATCATCAGCCTCTATTTTCTTTACCACGCTATTTCGACGAAATTTGAAACATTGATACAGGGTTCATAGCACCACACTATTATCATAGAGCCATGGTCTTCCTAGCAGAATATTGTAGCAGGTCTTGGCATTAATAACATGAAAAAGAGCAGTTGAAAGCATATTTTCAATTAATATGTCCAATCGGAGAGTACTACTAGCTCGTTGCCCCCCCTTGATTAAAGCCTTGTATCATAAGGTGACTTTAGCACAACTCATCCATAGAAATGCCCAACCCTCTTAATCTTTGCAGAGGTAAGATGTTTACTGCTGATCCTCCGTCTAACAGTATCCTATTCACTCTCTGTTCTTGCACGTAGCCAACCACAAATAATGGTCTGTTGTGAGGCATTGAGCCAAGCAGCAAATCATCGTCAGTGAATGTGATATCAGTTATGCGGATACTAAGGTGTGCTGAAGACTCAATTCTCTCGATGTCTCCTTCATTTATACACTCATCATTGCCTTCTTTGCTTTCCTCATCACGTATGGCATAGCATGAAATAATGTTGAACTTTTCAACAAGTTCCCTTGGTATGAAATCTTTCAGCGTGAAAGGTGCCGGAGATTTCTTCCAAAAAGAATCATCTACTATTGATGCAGATTTGGTCGTCTTACTTTTGACATTCCTCATATTTTTCTTTGTGAATCTGCTTCTTACCAGTGAAGCTTCACCTCTTGAGGCTTTGGTGCATTTCTTTCTTCTTGTCACAAGCGTCCAGCATTTATCTTCGCCATCGACAGAAAGTTCTTCACTTTCTTGTTAATATCCTTTAGTAGGAATGACTTATCTGTCAACTTCAACCACGGGATCAAAATTTCCACATTTAACCTCCAAAATAACAGGTTCAACGAGAGGGATGACAACAGTTGTCAAATTTGTAGATGCTTTGTCTTCTTTGAGGACTACATATCCTTCATGGACCAACTGCATGATCTTGTCCTTAAATACAATACATTTCTCAATTGGATGACCAATTAGCCGATGGTACTTGCAGTAGTTGAGATCATTTATTCGTCTAACTTCATTCAGACGCTTTGCTTCCGGTAACTCTATAGCTTTAGTTGCTAATAATTCATCAAACGTTGAAGAAACATTGGAGTCGAGGAAAGGATATTCCTTAGATTGTCTTTCTTCTAAGGTTACCTTTTTTCTTTCCTACGGAGGATTCACCTTCTGAGTCATTTTGAAGAAATCTTTATTGGAGCCGCGACTGTGGCCATGAACTCTTTTGCTTCAGTTTTAGAAAAAGATTTGCTCCCTTTTCTAAAATCTTGTGTTTCTTTGCCTTTGTTGGGGTCTTGAATAGGTGTCTTACCCCCATGTGCGACGATGCTTAATTCTATATCATGAGCACGGGTCGCCAATTCTTCAAAAGTCTTTGGCATGATCCCTTTAATGATATACTAGAGTCCCTAGTGCATGCCTTGAATACACATCTCAATTACAGATGATTCACTTAGACGAACTCTATAATTAAGGTTCAAATTCCTCCATCTATTGATATAGTCCACCACTGGTTCGTTTTTCCATTGACGAGAGTTGGTGAGCTCTTCCATGCTGACGATTGTACGAGTGCTATAAAATCTATTGAGAAACTCTTGTTCAAGTTGCTCCCAACTGTTGATGGAACCAAGTGCCAGATCGGTGTACCAGTCAAATGCATTTCCTTTGAGGGATCGTACAAACTACTTCACTAGTAGATCCCTATAAGTTCCAACATTGTTGCACGTCTCAATGAAGTAAGCCACGTGATACTTGGGATTTCCTTTGCCATCAAATTGTTGAAACTTTGGTAGCTAATATCTAGCTGGCATTCTCATTTCATCAAGTCTTTGCGAATAAGGCTTTGCATATGTGAAGGTGGATTTGCTACCTCCTTCATACTTATCCTTAATCGTACCCATGATAAAGTCTTTAAGCTGTTCCACAGGAATCATACCTTCGGAGGATATCTGAATATCCTGTGATTTCTTGAAAGTTTTCACTTCTTCTTGCACTTCAGATCTCTTTAGAGGAGCTTGACTTATTTCGCTAGTCTTCTCAAAGCGATTGATGATATACGTGATGGTAAGATCTTGCTCTTGGGAGTATTTGATGAGTCCTTCCACCAATTTTATGAGGTGCACGAGTTGCTCTTCCAGATTTTGTGTACCGTCATCATAACTGGATCCACAGAAGAAGCAATAGAATCTTCATTGAATGAAGCTTTGGATTTGAGGACCTTATAGGGGGGTTGAGGCACAGAGCCACTACTTGAACTTTGGTCAACTTGTTTGGAGATATTGGTCTTCTCCAATGAAAGTGACATCTTGTGCATTGTAGAAGTAGCATCTTGCTTCAACTTTGCAGTTGTAGGCGATGAAACAACGCTGAAGTTTTGAGCCTCGCTTTGTGAAAGAGCTCGAGCCTTCTTGCCAGCATGCCTTGGCTTGAAGCATGTGGAGCCTTGCCAATTGTTGTAGCAGCCTCCATGATATTAGCAGCCTTTGAACGAGCAAATGTAGTTTTACTGTCCTTTGGGGCAATAGTTGATTTGTACTTAAACTTGGGATTGATTTAAAGGTTGAAGAGAAGAGATAGGAGGCAGAGATGGTCCCCCTGGGCGTGCTAGAAATTTGTAGACGATAAATTTCAAGTCTGCAAATAAGACTAGAAAAATATCAAAAATTACAAAATATTTAGTAAATATGAAAAGTAGTTACAAATTTTCGAAAAAGTCCTAAATTGTAGGATAAGTCCTCCGATTTTTCTCTTTTTTTGAAAAATGTTGATTCGATGGCTAAAGAGCTTGATCTCGGATCGAACGGGTTTTGATGACGAACACTTGATTGTTAAGCCTTTGAGACTTGTTTGATGCAGAGTAAGATGAATGCCTTGAAATTTGATGAAGAGTCTAAACCTTGATTTGATGACGATTCTAAACCTTGATTTGATGACGATTCTGAATCTTGAATTTGATGAAAATTGAATGCTTAACCTTGTTAAAACTTGAGATGCCTCTTGTTTGTTAAAACTTGAGGATCTGAGGTGCCTTGAACTATTGAGGGAAGACCCTATTTATAGTCCAAAAATCCCTTGACTTTAGCATAAATAGTCGATGTGTGATTTTGAAGCAGTCTCCCAAAAAACCCTAATGGACTTGGATTTAAGATGACCTAGGCTTAATTTATGTTTTAGCCCAATCTCATTTAATCCAGATTATATTTGGGTTATGAGATTTTTAAAAAGTCCAACTTTAGGGCCTAATCCAATTCTATTTAATCTATAATATATTGGATTTAATGTAAAATGGACCATTAACAATAGTCCAATTTCATAATCCATTGGATTTAATGGGCATTTAATGATGGCCCAATTATATTAATTCAAGAATAATTATATTTATTCACGGATTAATTTTAATTAATCAAGACTAAAATATGTAATTTTCTTTTAATCTTGATTATATAAAATATATTTTATCTCAAAATTCTTTGTTTACAATAAGTAAACTTATGTTTGGTTAAGTGAAAATTTAAAATTTTTTTAGTAGAAAAAATAAATGTGAAAATAAATAGAAAAACTCAATATTAAGTTAGAAGTAAATGTAGAAAAAAAAACAAATTTAAAGAAGAAATAGCTTTTCCTCCTCCACATAAACAAATTTTATCTTCTAATTTTAAAAAAGTTGAAAAGAAAATTTAAAAATGTTAGAAAGTAAATGAAATTAATAGATATATATATATTAGTATATAATAATAAATCTAATATAATAAATAATCTTTTATTTATTTTTTTAGTTTAAATAAATTTAATTTACTTCTTGTGACAACCGACGTACCACACTCTACTTTGTAAACTAACGAAAGTGTAATAAGTAAGCTTTGTGTCGATGGCATCGTGCCTGTGGGTGAAGATCCACCTGATTCAAGAATTGACAGCTGTGTACCATTCCTAAATGTAGGAGTGTGATTTTTCGCTCATGAAGAAACGAAGAGAGTTGCCTATACGTTAGTAAAGTTGGCTGTTTCTGCTTTTGAAGCTCGAAATCTATATATATATATATATATATATATATATATATATAAGGAGCTGCAGAAGCTCCCTGTTATGACACCTGACACTCCCTATTGTGACACCTGGCAACAGCTGAAGCTATTAAACTAAAATCCTAAAACTATAAAAGTGACATCCAATCACAAATTATCTGTATCTCAAAAGTTAGAACCTTTGATTTGCCCAAATTATTAAATAATCATCTGTATAAATTGCACAAGATACATTCCATTCATCTACAGATAAACTCTTTGATTTGCTCTCTAATTATTATATACATTACACAATATACATTTTATTTATTTCAATTCTCAACTTTTGAATTTCCTATCATTGTTAAATAGTTCGATATACATTTGAATTAGTTGTTCTCAAGCTGTCCAGATCAACAGCGCCACCACTACCAAGCCGAAGAAGTCCTCAATTCTAGTTCCCAAAAGCCTCCTTATGGATGAACCAACTTCTGGTCTTAATGCAAGAGCTGCAGCAATTGTCATGAGAACTGTCATAAACACAGTGGACACAGGAAGAATTGAAGTCTGCACCATCCATCAGCCTAGCATTGACATATTTGAAGCTTTTGACGAGGTAGAAAATCCAAAAAAACTTAATTTTCTTCTTCATTTTCATATCTGCATCCAATCCCTTTTGCCACACAAGGGTGCCAAATTGCCCCACATTTGATGCCAAAAGTGAACTGAAACTCCCACTCACATCTAGCAATGTTAATTGGGCCGGCCCGCACGGTTTCGGGTCGGGCCCAAGGACCGGTTGCGGATAGGGGCGGGCCGGTCCCTAGGCCAGAGGCCCTGGGACCGGACCGGGCCCTAGGCCCGTGTGGCCCGCGGGCCGGTGCGGGCCAGCCTGTGGCTTATTCCTCTTTTTTTTTTCCCCTACTTTACATAATTTTTTGAAATTATAAAAAAGCCACCTTGAAGTGGTGGGGGGTTTGGCTTGAACCCCTACCTGTTTTATTAATTAATAAAATAAAGATTACATAAGAGGGGGACTTGATGCCTAAACCTCTTAAAAATATTACAATGATTAAAATTTAAAAATATAATAAATATCCTAAAAATAAAATTAAATACATAATATTACTTATCCTAAATTCCTAATTACAAAAATACTAAACTAACTACTTGGTTCACCCCATTCATCATCTGAGTCATCATCAATAATCCACGAATTAGCCGTCCTATCTTCGGCTGCAAACCAACTACTACAACACATTAACATCTCCAAAGTTTGAAGAGCCAATCGAGATCTTCTTTCATCGATTCTTCGAGCGCTCTCACTGAAGACGCTTTCCGATGACACTGTAGAGACTGGTGGTATCAAAAGATCACGTGCCATTTTTGATAAAATGAGGTATTGACTTACACGAGCCTCCCACCAACCACAAATATCAAAATGCTGATCTTCATTTTCTACCAATGGCTGCACGTATTTATAGAGTTTTGGGGGTTAGGGACCAAATTGCAAAAAAAAAAAACTACTTCAGCCATTTTAAGGGCTAAAGTGCAAAAAAAAAATTAAAGGACCAAATTTAAAAAAAAAAAAGCAGAGAGAGCCTTTGGGTAACGGCTCTCTCAGGCAGGCCGGCCCGCCGGGCCGCAAGCGGGCTGGCCCGTGACGGGCCAGGGATTTTATCCCCTGGCCCGGACCAGACCGGTGAACAGTTCTATGGCTGCCGAGCGGGGCGAGCCCAGCCCGGCCTAGTTGCCATTGCTACTCACATCGACCAACCTACGGTCCTCATCAAAAGGTGCTGGAGCAGCCAAGCCAAAAGGCTCTGGCTTTGGAAATATTTGAATGGTCGAAGGAGATGATGATGAGGCTACACCAACTGCTGAAGATGGAGACACGGACGTTGACGTTGAAGAGGCTGATAAGGAGGAGGAGGAGCGCTTAGTGCTCGAGGCACTGCGCTTGGTGTTCTTGCGGGAGCCACCACCAACCGGGATGTTTCTGAGAGCACCGCCTTTGGTCCAGTATCTTCTGCAGCTTTTGCAGAAGTGGCGTGGCTGAGAGAGATTGTAGTTGTTGTAATAGCAGAACTTTGTATTTGGCCAGTCGCATCTCGGGCATTTCAAATGTTCTTGCTCTAGGAATTGAGGTTTGATCTGCGAATATAAAGCTGGGTCTTGCATTTTCTTTGCACAGACCCAAAAGATTGTATGCTTCTAATTCTCGAGTTCCCGATACAATAGCTTTGCCTGAATTAGGAAATGGACAGAAGTTTGAGAATTATTGGAGAAGACAAAGTTGAAGTTTGGGATCAAAGTTGTGAGCTTATTGTTATGGGACAATAATGTCGCTCATTAGGCTCATATCTTTCAGAAGAAATCCTGAACCTTTTGACACCATAATCTACGGATAATGTTCCATTGCCTCCAGTTGGAATTTTCGTTTCGGCATGAACATCAAAATCCAGCAAACTGGCTTTCACTTTGCTGGTTTTCACTTTAGTTCGAGGAATGATTACTTTTGCTTCCTGGTAATCTTCAAAGCCATTGATTTGGTAATAAAATATTCTGCTAACATTCCAGAACTGATTCGTAGTTTTGAAGATCTTGGGTCTCCTCAGTTTAACCCAATATTTTTAAAGAACCTCATCACCCTGGCCATGGATAGGAAAAACAGAGAAAAGGAGATGGCATCAGTTTTGCTCTCTGCACTTCATATAGAAATTTTTCCAACTGAAGACATAGTAAATGGGTTTGTTATGCTTTTGGAATCTGCAGAGGACACAACACATGATCATGAACACAGCACTTGATCATGAAGTAGTGAAGAGAGCTCTGGTTATGGCAATGGAGAAGAAGAATGATCGGATGCTGGATCTACTTCAAGAGTGCTTCAATGAAGGGCTGATTACCATAAATCAGATGACTAAAGGCTTTGGAAGGATCAAGGATGGACTTGATGATCTGGCTCTTGACAGGAGCATATAAATCATACCATGCAAAAGTCATACCTCTTATGAAAGCTGATTATTTCCCAATCTTTGACTGCCAGAAACCTGATGTCCTGACAACTGACAAATTCCGGGCTCAGCTGAGGACGAAGAATTCGAAATTGCACCGTCACATGAATGGAATAACGGAGAAAGAGAGAGTTTCTTACCGGAAAGCAATTGCAGGACATATCACTGCTGAAAAAAAGAGAGAATAATAAATACAACTCAAGCCCTTAAACAAAATAAAGAGCCCTTAAGTTCCCACTGGTGAAATAACTTGAAACACCATCCTTCCATCCTTAATGTGAAAAATAGGTTATAAATGCAGAAAATACTTTTAATTACTTGATTTTCATATCCAAGTTCACACGAAAAATTATATCCTTCTAAAACGTATGGCACTGTACATATTTCCAATGCCATAGTCTATAAAGATTGAATTTATAAGTATTTTCTATCAATAAGCATTGAAATGAAAAAAATATATATTTATTCATTCTTCATGAATTACCATATTAAAAACTTATGTTATACGCATTATATATATATATATAATGAATTTCACGTCCTTATTTTTTATATTTTTTCCCCGGTCCCTTTTCGTTGGCTTTGTTTTATTTATTTATTTTTAATGAAAATCCAAAAGTTTACACCAATCTACGTTAGGAAAGGAAAGTACTCGAGCTGAATGGGAGTCAAAAATTGAGAAAATCGACTCAAACTTGAAATTTCAAATTAGACTTGAATTCAAGTTCAAATTTAATTCTAGCCTTAAATTTGAATTGATAAAAAATATCTTAAAACTTAAGTTGGATTCAAAGTTCACTTACTTGATGACTTTCAAAGGTCGAAATTATGTTTGAATTTGAATTGTTTTAAAAAAGTTTAAAATAAAATAAATATTTTTATATTAATTTTTAGTATAAATTAAATATATATATATATATAATTAGTACATAATTAATAGAAATATACAATATATAATCGAAAGCATTTGTAAGTTTTCAACAAATTGATTAAAAATTCAATCCTAATATTAGTTTCTAAATTCAAATTCGAACTCAAAAATATCAAACTCTAAGGCAAATCCTGATCAAATCGAGCTCGAATAATTAAGGCTTGACTCAAATACACATTTAACTTAACTGTTAAAAAAGGAAAAATAAAAAAAAAAATGCATCTCCATTTGGAATTATTGAATTTTTTAAAAAAAATTCCTGATTATTTTTTAAAAGAAAATATAAAAGTTTTCATTCATTGAATTCAAATAAATCAAATGAATGTATTTTTTTTTTTTTTAAGAAAATGTCAAGAATATCTAGATGCATTGAATCCAGACCTTTATCTAAATAATTAATTCATAAATACTGCACTACCTTCATTTCAATTTAGCTGGATTCTTTAAATCCAGGTAATCTTGACATTTCTTAAAAAAAAAACACACACACACACACATTCATTTAAATTGAATTCAGATAATCAATGAATCTAAATTACTCTTGACATTTCCCTTAAAAAAAATATATTCATTTGATTTATTTGAATTCATTGAACTAATCATTATGCTAGTCTTTTTGAACCTCTTAGAATTATATTCTTTTTAATTTATCATATTTCATCTTTTTAGGAACTCTAAAAGTATTATTCTATATTTATACATTTCATCCTTCAAAAAATTAAAATTTTTTTTAAATATCATTGTTATTTGAATTGATTTTTTTTAAATTAAAATTATCTAAATTTTTTTATTCTTTTAAATATTAAAATTATCTTTTTATTTGAATTATTTTTAAATACAAAAAAAATTTTAAAAAAAAATTGCTGAAATTATTCGTGCGTTGAACGTCATCAACCTAGTATGGATGAATTTCAAACATATAACACATATTTTGTGCTTTTCCTCATAGAGGGCTAATAATAATAATAATAATAATAATAATAATAATAATAATAATGATGATGATGATGATGATGATGATGATGATGCGCAAATAGGCTTCCTTTTCCTTTCATTTCAAGCAAACCCAATAGGTACAAATTTTACATCTTTAGATACAGGAATTTGTCCTTCGTTCCTCTTCCCCCCGTCAAGGCTTCAAACAATCTGTCTCTTGGTTGCATCTTCCTCAGTGCCACCTCTGCACCTAAGTTACATAGAGCAGGGGAAGATAAAATCCCAAGTAGCAGAAGCTGTTATTTAATGTTTAATCGAATTTTGAACTAGAAGAGCAGGAGGAGAAATATGTTGACTTTTAGTTCCCTACCTCATGATTAAAGGATTTAGACAGTAGGGTCAACGAGTTCTCCATTCACGAGCTCTCTGTAGGCAGCCACAGGCCAGATGAATCCTCTCCAGACCAGTCTTGATGCCAATGGAACATCAATAATGATCTCCTTCTGTGTAGGTTTCTTGTCATCCCTGATGGCAATCAAGTAGCTCCTGCCAACCCACCCAATCCATCCAGCAATATAGAGGAACAAAATTCCTGGGGTGATGAACTCGCCCCAGTGTCTTTGGTCTCCGCTCACTATCAAGTGCGGCAAACCATCTGATCCACACAACAATCCTTGCTTGCCATAATTTTCAAACCTGCACCATCAATAATGTTTTCTTAGCATTTATCAAATTTTTCATTTCTAATTTAAAAACCAAAAAAGAAATATTAGAACATTAGTTTACTTATCACAGCAGATCCATGTTTGTAAGAAAAATTCAAGTAGGGCTTAGATTTATGCAAGTAGACCAACACGGATGAGAGAATTCAGGACTCAATTCTACAATATCTGAAAAATTATATACACAGAACACGCCTGATAACTGATGGGAACAAAACAAGAAACGATCGAATTTCACATTTTCCAAAAATCTGATCATTCTTTCCAGGCACATTGAAAACTGACCTTCTTTTTGTCTTTTCCATGGTAGCCTTAATAGCAAGAGCAGGAGCGCTATCAGGAGCATAGAGCTTCAAGGATGACTCAAGCTTCTTGAGCTCTTGCTTCTCACGTTTCGCAAACTGCTTAGACTCCTTGCACGGGGTAAGACCCGAGATGTCGGCGGATGCCGGAAGCACCGGGGCAGACAAGAGAATCGACGACAGTGCGATTGCTGCAGAGAATGCCTTCAATGGCGATGACGATGAAGATTCCTGATCAGAATTAGCTGAGCAAACAATGGTAGCAGACCTGGATTTTGAGCTGAACTGAGAATTCAGCCTTGGCTTAGTTATGGCTGTGGAGAGATTTGTGGGAATTGTGAGCGACATGTTTTCACTTGTTTTCTTTGTTGAGGAAGCGAAGAGTGTGGGGATTGAGAAAGGGTAGGCGAGTGCACTGCGGAGGGATGGTTTTAGATTTTGTGGGAAGGAGAAATGTGGTGGAGAGAGTGGATAAGATGGGAATGAGTAAGGGAAGCTGAGATGGATACTTTTGATTGGTTTGGATTTTTCGCTTTGTGGTTTTGGGGATTCTCTTCTCTTCTTTCTCTCTATCGGTGTTTCAAGTTTCAACAAGGTGAGGATAACAGATAACGATGTTCGCCTGTGAGCTTAGCACCCACCACGTCCTCAGAATACCTAATATTCCTTTTTTTTTTTTTTAAAGGAAAAAAAGGGCAAAATGTACATGCGACCTGCCTAGTTTAATTATGCAATTCTCAAAGTAGCACAAGAAATTTCTTTCTAACATGCTGAATCTAGTACTCCTTATGGTTTTGTCTCGAGTTAGGCTATAAGATATGATTTTCATGAGAAAATTAAAAAGGTGACATGGATATAAAAAATTTAACAATGTATGAACTACTCTACATTTCGTTAAATTCAACTAAATAAACTTACATTATATGTTAAGGTAAAATATTTTTTAAAAATTTTTAAAATATGTTTTCTTTAAGACAAATAATTTTAGTCACTCTTAAATTATTAAAAAATTTAAAATTTAACCATCAACTATTAAATAGTTTTTATTTTTCCTCTAATTATTAAATTATCCAAACAAAACTCTTTGTCAATTGTTAATTCTATTAAGTATATAACGAGTATAAGATTTTTCAAAAATATTTATGTCATTTAGTATTATTTGTAAAAAAATATTTTTTATTTTTTAAAAATTTATTTTATTTTTTCTTTTCTTAATTGTTGACTTCTTCTTTTTGTTATCCTTTTTTTATCTCCTTCGACTCTACGACCATCGATGACCTGCATCAGCTGCTATTACATCTCGAAAAGGGGGAAAAAGCCAAGGCTTATCTCTTCCTTAAATTGTTGATTTTTTTTTCTTTTTTTTAAAGAAAAAAATATTATCCTTTCCTTTTCATTTTTACTCAGATACCCAGTTGACCACCCCAGCACCTCTACCCTTTATCTTATTTATATTTTTCACAAGACTCAACTCGTGACAAAGCATTACCCAAAAGAATACTCTGAGTCGAGTGCCAAGTGCCAACAATTATTCCAATTCAATGCGGTTACGCGGCTTCTCATGACTTTCCCTCATCATCATATGAATCAAGAGATCAAGACTTTTTGCTTATACAAAGTTGGCATGTCAAATGGTACTGGAAGCGAGGTCTTTGATTAAGATTGTGATGGCTCCAATGATGACGATGGTGGCCACAACAAACCTAAAGATGATTGAATTGTTGAGGCACAATCTCTTATTTAGTTTTTAAACTTTTTTCAACTGCCGTGATTGATCATTATATTTTATTTTTTACCTTTTTAGATTATTTATCATTTTTTAAATGAATAATTTTTCATTAATCAACAAGAAGTCATCGTCCATGGCTTAACTATGACCACATTCATATGGGTATTTTCAGAATAAAATTTCAATTTAGTCCCAAAAATTTTTTCGACTATCATGGCTGGTCTTTATATTTTACTTTTAACTTTTTAGATTTTTTTTTATCATTTCTCGAACAGCATACTTAATTCTTAAACTTTTTTCGACTACCACGATTGGTCCCTATACTTTAAATTTAACCTTTTAGATTTTCTATCATTTTTTAGCGATATATTTGGTCATTCTATGTAATTTCCTATCAGTCAACACCAAATCAATGTCCATGGCTTGACTCTAACCACATTCATAAGGGCATTTTCAATTTATAACTTTAGGAAGTTAATTTTAGTTGGGCTTACCAGGCAAGCGGTGAGGACATTTAGTGAAATGCATATTTTTATTGAGGATGAAAAAAGGGAAATAGTGGTGAAAATTTTTCAGAATTTTAGTTATGTTTTTTTTTTATACCCTTTGCAAATAAGGGTATATTAAACTGACCGTGGAGATATTTAACAAAGAAACGTGAAGGCTTGAATTAACTGCAAGAATTTATACAATTTTGATACATGGTTGGTGTAAAGTGAAGAAAGGTTAGATAACAGAAAGGTTTTTCAAGGAGATAATAGAACTGAATGTGGTGACCTGTAATGTGATGTTGAATAGGATCTATAGAAGAGTGAGTTTACATTCGGAGGAGAAGTTTGAAAGGGTGATAAGGGAGGCGGAGAAGATATTTGTTGAAATAAGTTAAAGATGTGGGGAGCCTGACCTTCGGAGTTACTCAATTTTGCTTCATGTTTACAGTAGGGCACATAAGCCAGTTCTATCACTTCAGAAGTTGAAGATAATGAAAGATATAAGGATGTCCAAGTAATCTACCTATATGTTAGTTATTAAGTGCCTTTGCTCTTGAGTGGGCTTTTTCTTGGTGTTGTGGGTGGTTTAGTTTATTATAAGTTCAGCTTATCCCATGGGACCAAAAACAGTGAATTTCTTGAGATAAAAAGAAGAAATTAAACTAACAACTTACCCTCTATCAAACCCTTAAGAACTAGGCTTCAAAAACCCTCAAGAATAGTAGAAAGTTCTACTATAATCTCACCCCCAATATCCTTGAAGCAACAAAGGCAAACAAGAACAAAAGAATAGAGAAAATAGGCACCAAAGTAATGGAATTCAAACAAATCTTAAAAGAGCAAAGCAACTAAGACCCATTGAAAGAAACCACATTGGATTATCTAAAAGATTTATAGACTCATAAGGAGGACTAAGCCTTAAGTATGGTCTTGAACAAGAAGAACAAGGAGGCTAGGGCCTCTCAAGACTCTCTTTTCAAATTTGAATAAAATGTGTGAATTGTGTTATCAAATCACTAAAAGTTGTATTTATACTACTCTAGCCCTAGCTAAGTAATCCCTGAGATTCTAATACAATTTAGGACCTTAATAGGTCTTTACAAAATATTTAAAATAAAGGAAAATCAGAGAAAACATAAAAAACGTGGGGCAGCAATTGGTTGCCCAGGCTGGAGCCGGCGCCAGTTGTGCGCTGTTTCAGGCCGTCGTGTGCAAGTTGAAATTGGCGCCAGTTCGGCTGCTTAGGCCGGTGCCAGCTGTCCACTGGAAGGCCATCTTTTGGTCAAATTTTGTCCGTCTTTGTTGCCGGCTTGAGTTCTTATTGGGGTCCTTCTTGGATAGTCATCAAAATGAACACTTGACTAGCTTCCTCAACCTTCTAACCCCCTTCCATCCTCAAGCATAGTTTTATGAGCAATTGAAAATCATCTTGAAACTTCTTGGTTCTAGATCTTGTCAGCGGTCTTTGTCCTTACACGGTCACGCCTCCCCCTCCTTGATCTTAACCTCCATGATGGAGCGGAGTTTCATCATCTCCCCCTCCTTGGAAAGGATTAGTTGTAATACCCCGCCCAAAACCACCTTTGATTATGGGGAAAAGTCATGCATTGCATAGCATTTTGCATTTTATGTGGTAGCTTAGAATTATTTTAATTGCATGGATGCATGTGAATTTCCCGTTGCTCTTGCATTTGAATTGATTGATGTAAAATAGCTGTGTTGTCAAAGATTTGGATAAGGGAGGTTTGGTCGAAGATTTGGAAGGATGAGTATTGGGGGGTGGCGAGAACTGATTGTAGGAAAAAAAAAATAGTATTGGAGTTGTTTTGGAATAGCGGGGAGGTTGGTGATTTCCTTTGATGACCGGAGTTCGAATCCTACCTTTTGTGAAGTTAGTTTCTCTTCTTGAAAATTCCTTTCCTTAGAATTTCCATGTCTCGGCCGAAAAAGATCTAGCAAACCTAGAGAAATTTTAGTGTCATTATTCCAAGGAAATAAGTCTCTATATTTATTTCCTAAATTTAAGGACCTTGATGTGAATAAAGTTCACTTTTAATTTTCAGCTTTTATTCCTTAGGATTTTCGAAAAACCTTAGCTAATAAATAAAATTCCAGCTTGACTTTAGCTTAATGGATGTGACCATGGATAGTGGGAATTAAAGAGTCATTTTTCTAGTAGGAAACCTTGTTGATTTTAACCATAAAATGTTAGCTAAAAATCTAGAAAAAAATTCCAGCAAGTGCCACCACTTCTTGGAGGAACCTTTGCTCAACTCAAACTCTTCCAAAGCTAGGAAATCTTATCCTAAATCCCTTAGCAAATCAGACTTTTATTTCAATCCTAATTCAACTAGGATTTTCTTCCTTATCCTAATAGAATTTCGGCAGCTTTGTGTCAACACAAGCTGTCCGAAATTCCAGCACCTTTAAGTACAATCCAACTCTTCAAACCCTAGCTCAAAACACCTAAATACTCCTCATCAATTCAAATTACCTTAGCTGCACAAAACCAAAATTTTATTCTCACAAAACTACAGAATTTTCGTCCAGCTTATGCCTAGAATTTTCGACAGCTTTGCACTCCAAAACCTACCAAAACTCCTTGTTGATTAAGCCAAATTCCAGAACCTAAAGACCACACTTTTCTCCTCTGGACTCTCGTCAAAAAAAGCAGCCAAAACAGTCCAAAAATCCGTCACACTTGCACAGGATTTTCGGCAGCTTTGTACAGAAATTTCGGCCAGCCTTGTACTCCTATTCCAACCGAAATTCTGCACACAAACACACCAAAAAAACCCCAGCTGATCAAGCTATTTTTTAGCGCCTAAAACCCTCATTTTTTCTCTGGAAATTTCGGCAGAACCACAGCTAAAACAGTCCAGAAATTCTTCCTCTTCTATTCAGAAATTTCGCACAACACATAAGGCCATCTTGCACAGAATTTTAGTCTCCAAAGCCTTCTCATACTCTTCCTTGTTTGGCCCAAAACTCTGAACACGATCAGCCCTTCTCTTGACCAATATTTCGGCCAGCACAAGGGAGCAAATTGTAGATTATTTTCTCCCCTTAAACTCACCTAAATTCGGCAACAATGAGAGACATCACAAGCTGCAATTTTCGGCCTTGCTGTCCAAGAAACCTAAAGCCATTAGGACTCTTTCTAAACACCATCATCTAACCCTAAACCAATCTTCTCTAACCCTAAAGCATAGTAGCCGATTACCCTCTCCATTCTACACAAAAATTCCAGCAAATTCTCTTTGCAAATTTTCGAAAAACTCAAGAACTATTCTAAGCAAAGATCGAACACACCTTAAGGTAAGCAAAAATCCTCTCAACCTCTTAATGCCGTTTTCTCTAATGATTCTTTTCTCCTTCTTCTTCCTTTAAATCACGCCCCATAGAGGCTGATTTCATCTTTTTCTTTAGTTTTCTGTCAAGAGGAGCAAATGAGGTAGCTTTTCTCTTCTTTTCAAGCGAATTCAGGACGATCACCATAGGAGCATCAAGACATCATTACCCGGTTGTTGCAAGGTAAGGGAATACCCACCCTTGATGCTGAAAGTAAGGTTTAATGATGTCTAATAGTGGGATGAACATATGGTCATGGTATATGATCTTTGGGGATTGGATAGTTTACTTGGAATTAAATAGGGGATTGCGAATTGTTGTGAAAATAAATGAGATTAGAGCATGTTTGAATTAATTGAGACCCTAATCATGATATTATATGGTTTAGATCAGGAGGATAATTGAGAAAAGCGAGCTGTGAATTTATCTCGTTTATCTAAGGCATATCAAGTAAATCCTTGCATAAACTCTTTTGTTAAATGTTGTGATGGTAAGTCTTTGTATAAACTCTTTTGTTAAATGTTGTGATGGCAAGTCTATGTTGTGAGGCTTTGTAAAGCTATTGTTGAACTATGTTTGCTTGGGTTGTAAACGTGGATATTTATTCTTTAAACGGTTTTGTCAAACTAACGATTTTATCAAGAAAACTATTCTTTTCCTTACCCTTTTAGAAATCTCTTTTAAAGAAAACCACGTTGTACAAAGCCAAGGTTTGGAAATATTGTGAATCAGGAATTGACGAATATGTTCGTTGAGTACTCAATAAGGGTAGGCTAACAATACTAGTCTTGGAGGGCTAGCATAAGTCTTCTAGCAGGAGGCCACCTGCAGAAGATGAACTCTTCTTGAAAAGGTGACAGTGTTGGTTGGTCAGGCCAGTCCGAGCTAGCATTTGTACCTGGTATGGTATTATATATATTCCCGACATGGACACCCGGATGGTTTTGTTGGGTGTAGAGATGGAGGAGTATCTCACCCGGTGAGCTGTACACTCACCTTGATCAGAACGTCCGACGTGTGGTAATCTGGTCCGGACAAGGTGCACAAAGTGTAGTGCCTTGGCCATTTTGTTCTCATGGAGCCCAACGTGTGGTGACATGACTATTTATTCGAGTGGAGGATTTATTTTATACAAAGTGTGACAATGAGAAAAACCCACTCCTTGCAAAAAGAGATTATTTATGACTTGCCCAAATATTTCTACAAATGTTTTGCATTTTGCATACACGTACTATTCAAAACACCATGTGCACACACAGGACTTACTGAGATTTATTCTCACACTGTTTTACATCATGTTTTCAGGAGATAGATTGTACTGAGTCAGCAGAGCATTGATAGCTGAAGCTTTTCTAATTATTGTCATCTTTGCTTAGGAGGCATTTGTTGTTCAAGCTGTTGAACGCTTAATTGTTTTTATTTCGTTTTACTCCACGTTGAGCCTGATGTAATAAGAGTATCTCTTTATTTATCTAAGTTGAAGCTCTTGGAGGTTGCCTTTGTATTTTTATACCTCGTTTTAAAGACCCCTTGTCTTATGGGACGGGGCGACATCCCCTCCCTTTTAGGGTACGTAGTCGTGGGGTGTTACATTAGTCTCCAAATCATTGCCATCATCTACATCAAAGGGAGAGAGGTCACTAACATTAAAAGTGGCGCTAACATGATACTCACCAGGTAAATCTATCTTATAAGCGTTATCTCCAACTTTGGCGAGAACTTGAAATGGACCATCTCCCATTGGATCTAGTTTGCTCTGTCATTGAGTGAGAAACCACTCCTTGCGAAGGTGCACCCATACCCAATCGCCCAGCTCAAATGACACCTTTTTCCTTCCTTGATTACGTTTATGAGCGATCTCTTCATTTCGTTTTCGCAATGGTTGCTTTTACCTTCTCATGGAGTGCCTTCACCATTTCCGCTTTCTTAGCTCCATCGAGGTTCATCCGTTTACCTATAGGCAAGAGAACCAAATCTAAAGGAGTTAGAGGATTAAAACCATATACAATTTTAAAAGGAGAATAAGAAGTGGTAGAGTGAATAGCCCTATTGTAAGCAAACTCAATGTATGGCAAGCATTCCTTCCAATTTTTCAAATTCTTCTTGATTATGGTCCGCAAGAGTTGTGTGAGTGTTTGGTTGAGCACCTCTATTTGTCTGTCCGTTTGAGGATGACAAGCTGTGGAAAACAAGAGATTAATACCAAGTTTATTCCATAATACTCTCCAAAAGTGGCTAAGGAATTTAGTATCCCTATCCGAGACAATAGTCCTTGGAATACTGTACATTCTCACCACTTCCTTAAAAAATAAATCTGCAATATAGGACGCATCATTAGTCTTGGAACAAGCCACAAAATGAGCTATTTTGGAGAATCAATCAACAATCACAAATATGGAGTCTTTACCCCCCTTGGACCTAGGCAATCTTAAGATGAAGTCCATTGAAATATCAACCCAAGGCATATTAGGTGTGGGTAAAGGAGTATAAAAACCATGTGGAAGAGATCTAGACTTAGCTCGCCTACAAATAATGCCTTAAGAACAATGTTTCTCTACATCCTTTCTCATTTTTTACTAAAAGAAATGTTCCTTAAGGAGGCTTAAGGTCTTTGCAACACCAAAATGCCCCATTAGTCCCCCACTATGGGCCTCCTTAACTAGCAACTCCTTAATAGAACCCTTTGGCACACAAACCCTTTGCCACACAAAGCCTTGCCTCCCTAAACATGAAACCATCATCCCAATAATATTTAACAAATGCACATTTCTCACAAGCATGGAAAATATCCCCAAACTCCTCATCATAAACATATAATTCCTTCACAAGTTCAAAACCAAGAAGTTTAACATCCAAAAAGTTTAGTAGTGCATACCTTCGAGATAGTGCATCCGCTACCACATTTTCCTTACCCTTCTTGTTGTTAGGATTCGTGGACTTCTAAACGCGAAAAACATCCCCGAATCCTTTCTGAGGATCCAAGTAAACGATTAAGAAGATCGTAGGTTTGTAGAATTACCTCTGTTTGGTGTAATCGATATCATTCGATTCCGATTATGTCACTATACGTGCAACCCGAACGATCACCAGACACTGCAGTGTGCGAACGTCCTCTATCGGATACACACAGTAAACTCACTCATTACTCGGGGAGTGCTAGCGCCTAGGGTTTGAGAGGTTTTTTTTCTGATCAATGGAGGCACGAATATTCTCAACAGAAATTGGCACACCCAAGAAGACGGCTAGGGTTTTCTTAAAAGCCCACTCCGAACCTCTTAGAGTCCAACCCCAATAATATTTTATCATATTTTAATTTAAATTCAAATTAAATTAAAACTAATATGATAAGATTCGGTCATTATCTTGGTAATTTAACTAATTAATTTACTGAGACAGATTCTTATAATCTGGACATCATCCAGACATATCGAATGTGGACATAATTCCAAATTCATTGTATATGGTAAATTTTCGAAGTTCGATTAACTTAGATATATTTCCAGATTCATCAAATTTGGTCACCAGAAAAATAACATGACAAGTTTGCTTATTGTGTGACCCTATAGGTAGGGCTGTCAATGGGTCGGGTATACTCGGACCCGAACCTGTACCGAACCCGTTTATAACGGGTCTGGTACACATAATTTTCTACCCGACCCGGGCCCGGCCCGTTTACCCAATTACTATATATAAATGGGTCCGGGTATGGAACTATATTACCCATACCCGATTACCCGATTACCAGTTTAATAAATTATATTATATTATATATATATATATATTATATAAAATATAAAATATAAAATATATATTATATTATATATAAAATATTATGTTAATTAGTTTTTTTTCTACTTTTACCCTAACTCACCCTATCTCATATTCTCATCTACAGACTACAGCTGCCGTCTTTCTCTTCTTTCGATCTTCACTGTCTTCCTCTTCTCCTCCTCAATCTTCACTATCTTCTCTTCTCTTCTCTTCAGTGAAGTCTTCTCTTCTCTTCAGTCTTCACCATCTTCCTCTTCTTCATCTATAGCTGCCATTCATCCTCAACCTCATCTCATCTATAGCACTATAGCAGTCGCCGCCGCCGCCGCCGCCGCCTACCCACGTGGCCCACGCCCACAGCAACACACGGACCGAGCCAGCTGCCTCCGATCTAAGGTTAGTACCACCGAGCAAGGTTTGATTTGTCGTACACTACCTCATCTCTCCCTGTTGATTTCCAGAACCCAGCGATTGTTGTTCTATTGGTCCTTGTCCAGTCGTCTCTGTTGGATACTTCTTATCCTTATGACTGAAAAATTACCACTCATCTTGTTCTTCATATCCGATCTGGCATTTGTTTGTTCATCACAGTAGAATAAAAGTAGAGAACATGTTCATATTACTGCTTCATCACAGTAGAATAAAAGTACCACTCATTCTGACGGATCACTGAGCACAAATCTGCCGTCTTGTGAAAGCTGAATTTTTTATCCTTCCGAGACTGATTTATGCTATTCTGCATTCTGCTCTGCTTTAGTAATTTTGATTGAATATTCTATTCTGGCAATGTCTATTGTGTTTGACTAGGATAGTGTCTAAATTGCTTCAATTTTTAATGAGGGTATTAAGTTGACATTGGCTGAAGGAGGTTGATTTTGGGATATAATGCATATAAGTGGAGTTTAATTGTCTATACAAAGTGGGAGCAAAAAGAAGTATTGGTTTGTGTTATTTTTCCTTGGAATTAGTTTTTACTACAAGGACATTAATTTTAAATGTTGTTATATTGGTTGCAATCCTGTCTTGGTACTTTACGAATGCATGAACCAATTTTCCATTCCTTTTGGGAGGCTATTGAGTTGTTGTTTTGAAAACTTGGACTTCATTAGGACTTTAATTGGTTTTGGAGTAAATTGGGGATTTATTATTTTAAAAGGCATATATATTCCTATTTCTTTGTTATGCTATTAGATGGCTGTTCATATCTCTATGTTTTCTATTGGATGCCCCTTTCTTCAATTATACTAAGTTTTCCATCTATTTACTTAAACTATTTACTTATCTTTGAATTCTAGTATTTTGTAAATAGAGTAGAATATGTTTTCTGTTTCTTTATACTTTGCTATTATTTTGTGAATTTTCAACTTTGTATGAGGTTTTTGTTCATGTGATTTGAAGTTGGTATTGGGTTGGTTGTGGCATGTGGTGAGTTGTATTGGAGGATTGTAGTTGTTGGAGTTGGATTATTGTGGGAAGTTGTTGATTTGTAGAAGCCTTACTAAAGCGAGTAGAATAACATCTTAATGTGGGCATGTTTAGATGTATGTCACATCCTAATGTTTAAAGCTGACCATAAAGAAGCAAAACAGCTCTGCATTCCCTATTTTAAACAACATAGTATTTTCCCAACAAAATTTACTTATTGTGTTAGAGTTAAGAATTGTTAGTGATTTTACTATATCTATTCAACTTTATCCTATGACGTTTTGGGAATGTTTAGGGATGTTTATAAGAGTATATTGATACTTGAATTGAATTACATGCTTGCTGGAATTTGGTTGTAAAATTAGCTTGTCATTGAAAATTATTTGTTTTATGAAGGATGTCAAGTACACATCTTGAAACACCACCTTCGGTTTCAAGTGATGATCATAATACTAATAACATGGCCGTGGAGTCACGAGTCTATGGAAGATGTCAATGACGAAGGGATTTTGACCTCAAGGACAAGGAAATTGACTTCTAAGGTATGGGATGAAATGTCAAGATTTACATCTCCTTGCAGGGAGGTTATAGCTAAATGTAGCTGGTGCAAAAAGCGGCTTAGTGGGGCAAGTAATGCTGGAACTACGCACCTAAAAAAACATTTGGCACGTTGTCCTTTAAGAAAATATAAGCAAGGAGGGCAAATGAATCTCATGAAGGCAAAAAGTCCATTAAGCGATTCTTGTGAAGTTCGAAACAATAAATTTGATCAAGAAAAGAGTAGACGGATTTTGGCCAAAACAATCATTAAGCATAATTATCCTTTTAATATGTGTGAGCATGAGTGGTTTGAGGAATTCGCAGCGAGTTTGAACCCAAATTTCAAGCTTGTCTCTCGAAACACAATGAGGTCGGATGTGATTGATTTGCATAAGGAGGAGAAGGAAAAATTGTATAAGATGTTGGATCATTTTGCTTGTAGATTTACCCTTACTACGATATTTGGACATCGACCATTCTAATATTGCATACACTTGTTTGATTGCACATTATGTCAATGACGATTGGGAATTGAAAAAGAATATCATTGCATACGAGACCTATTCCTTATCCTCATGATGGTGAAACATTGTTCAGATTCATTAATGACATTATTTTAGAGTGGAATTTGGATAAGAAAGCTGTTTTCCATGGTTGTTGATAATGCATCCGCAAATGATTCAATGGTTAGGCATTTGAGATCATGGTTGTGTGATAAGTCGTGGCTTCCTTTAGGTGGAGATTTATTTCATGTTCGTTGTAGTGCACATATTCTTAACTTGATTGTGCAAGATGGTTTGGCTCATATTGGTAATACCCTTCAAAAAATTCGAGAAACTTGCAAGTATTTGAAAAGATCACCTCATGGTTGCCAAAAATTTGAATGTGCATTGCAACAATGTAAGCTGAAAAATAAGAAAAAAGTGTCCTTGGATGTTCAAACTAGATGGAACTCTACTTTCTTAATGCTTGATTCAGCATTGCCTTTAAAGGAAGCATTTAGTCGCCTTGCTCGGATTGATAAAAATTACAAGCTCAATCCAAGTGAAGAGGAATGGGAAGTTGCTAGTTTGGTTCACACTTGTTTAAAAATCTTTTATGAGGCTACTTCTCATTTTAGTGGTAGTCATTTTCCCACATCAAATGTATTCTTTCTCGATGTGTGTAGAATCCAACTCAAGCTGAAAGAATGGGTATCTGGTGATAATGTTTTTCTTAAAGCCATGGCTGATCCGATGAAAGTAAAGTTTGAAAAATATTGGGATGAGTGTTGTTTAGTGTTGGGAATTGCTGTTGTTCTTGATCCCAGGTTTAAAATGGATTTGGTGGAATTCTATTACACTGAGATATATGGTGATAATGCTTTTACTTATGTTGAGAGGATTAGGAGTGGTTTTCTTAATTTATACCTTGAATATGGTGGTCAGTTGGGATCTGATGCAATTAGTGATGAAAGGGATTGTAATCGAAATGATGGGAATTTGAAAGTTGATGTGCTAAATCGGTTTGACCAATGGTACAAGACAACAAAGTCTTCTACGCTTCGTGTGTATCAAAAGGCTGAAATAGATCAATATTTGGATGAACCAGTGTATCCGAGGAATGACCATTTTGATATATTAAGTCTGGTGGAAAGTTAATTCTTTGAAATATCCAACTATAGGAAAGATTGCACGTGATATCTTAGCTATTCCAGCCACAAGCTGTTGCATCCGAATATGCTTTCGGTGTTGGAGGAAGGATAATTGATGAGTCACGTTCTTGTTTACTTCACGATATCGTGGAGGCATTGGTGACTACAAGTGATTGGATTGAATCGAAAAAAAGAGAAGTAAAAGAATATTTGTTACATTTTAATTTTCTATATTTAATTTTTTGTTTATTTATTGGCTAATTAATTTATCTTTGACGAGAGTTAGTTGACTTAGAAGATATGGAAGATTGCTCTTCATTGACAAATGCGACAAAGACTTCAACTTGATATGTAAATGCTGTTTATTCATTTTATCTCTTGAAGTTCACATTATGTTTTAACTTTTCATGTGATAATTAATATTTTTATTGTTTTTCTTCTTTATTTAATTACGAGATCTTGTTGAGGATTGTTGATGAAGGATGAGAAAGTTGAAGATAACTTATTGGGTGAATTGAGGATATTTTATGTTATGTAATAGTTATAAACTTTTTTACTTGGCAATGTTGTTTTAAAAGTTATTTAATGTTTAATTTCTAATTGTCATATATTGTATGAGATTATTATTTATGAATTTGGACGTTTCTTTTTATTATTGTAAATTTAAAATGTTGAGAATTTATTGATATTATGGTTATTTTGCATTTTTTTAGCTTAAATGTGAATTAAATTGTTTTAAAATTTTAATACAGGAAGATTATTTTTACACATATTTTCGGGCCGGGTATACCCGACCCGGACCCGTCTCTTCAATCCATACCCGCCGGGTATTCGGGTCGGGTCCGGTACCACCTTTCTTTAAACGGGTCCGGGTCCGGAATGCCCTGTCCCGGACCCGATTAGACCCGTTTACAGCCCTACCTATAGGTTCATTTAACACTGGCAGTATGCCTAAATCATATTTAAATGGCCCACAAGTTATAAGCGATTTCTAACAAAACATTATAACTATCCAAGTTAAATGAAGATCGGTGATCTCTTTGAACCAAACCATAATTTTACATTTAGTCCTTTTGTCACACGATATCCAGATTAAGCATAAGGCACGGAGCATGTCATCCTTATTAAGCTTAATCAATTATTTCTTGATTTCATAGTAGACTATTCAAATAAATGATATTAATATCTCAGATTGATATATTTGAGCACGGCCATGCATTTTAACAGTCTAACTTATCAAGGGACCCATGGATATCTCTTCCATATTTGAGAGGGACAAATTCCTTCACTATCAATCATATTCCTCTCATTGATTTATTCTATATCTAACAATAGTCTAATTTATTATCTGGTTAAAGACAACTTTAGACAACGTCAAAATACAAAATTTATCAAGTAGGAAACTATGATGAATTTAGGTCGAAGGACTTTTAATATTATTACGGCTATAAAGTACTTATGACATGTTCCATGAAGTACTCTCATAGTGGGTCATGTCCAATACAATGTTCTCTAACATTTATTTATGTTTTGACTTGATATCACAAATATCCATGACCAGTAAAACATAGCCATTTAGTCATAAACATGCCAATCTTAATTTATTATTGTTCCAATAATAATAAGCGATCAGTGATAGATTTAGAATAGTCATTGTATTTATTGTTGGATTTTACTATCAAGTCACATACTTGATAACCACAAAACAAAATACACTATTCATGGAAAGGAAAGCCTCATATTATTATATAAAATATAACGACAATAGTATAAGTACAAATTGACTCTAGAGCATATCCCCAACACTTGTATTGAATGACATAAGGAAATGTCCCAATAAACTCCATCCACCTTGCATACCTCTTGTTCAAATTTTGTTGGCTTTTGAGGTGTTTAAGGGTCTTATGATCGGTATGAATGACAAACTCTCTTGGTAAAAGGTAGTGTTGCCAATATTCTAGGGTCCTCACTAAGGCAAAAAGCTCTTTGTCATAGGGAGAGTAATTGAGGGCCGCCCTGGACAATTTCGCACTAAAGTATGCAATGAGTTTTCTATCTTGAGTCAAGACCGCACATATTCCCACCCTACTTGCATCACACTCTATCTCAAATGCCTTCTCAAAGTTAGGAAGAATAAGAATTGGAACTTAGCTCAATTTGTCTTTAAGGGTTTGAAAGGCTTGTTGTTGGGCTTCTTCCCACCTAAATCCCATCTTTTTCTTTACCACTTCGGTTAGAGTGGCCGTTATGGTGCTAAAATTTTGGATGAACCTCCTATAAAAACTAGCTAGCCCATGGAAACTATGGACTTGGGTAATGGTGGTAGGGGTGGGCCAATCTTGTATGGCTTTTACTTTTCCCTCATCAACCTCAATCCCTTTGGCACTCAAAACATACCTAAGGAATATAATCCTCTCCAAACAAAAAGAGCACTTCTCAAGGTTAGCATACAAACTCTCCCTTCGAAGGGCAACAAGCACACTTTGAACAAGATTCAAATGATCCACATATGATTTGTTATAGATTAATATATCATCAACGAACACAACAACAAATTTTTCAATGAATTTCCTCAAAACATAGTGCATTAATCGCATAAAAGTACTAGGAGCATTAGACAATCCAAATGGCATGACAAGCCACTCATACAACCCTTGTTTGGTTTTAAAAGCCGTTTTTCATTCATCCCTTTCTCTTATTCTAATTTGGTGGTAACCAGATTTTAAATCAATTTTAGAGAAAATGCATGCACCAAATAGCTCATCAAGCTAGTCATTTAGCCTAGGAATGGGATAGCGGTACTTTACCGTAATGTTGTTGATAACGCAACAATCCATGCACATTCGCCATGTCCCATCCTTTTTGGGCACCAAGAGAACCAGAACCGCACATGGGCTAAGGCTATCTCTCATATATCCCTTCTCAAGTAATGCCTTTACTTGCTTCTGCAATTCTTTGGACTCCTCCGGGTTGCTTCTATATGCCGGTCGGTTGGGGATGATGCTCCGGGCACAAAGTCGATTTGATGCTCAATCTCTCTTATCGGTAGTAGTACTCGGGCACCGCTTTTGGAAAAACGTCTTCAAATTCTTGAAGAATGGCTGCAATTTCATTAGGCAAAGACAATGTAGAATTATTAGTAGAAACATAAGAACCTTTGCATAAAAGAAGAATAACTGGTTCCTTAGCTTCTATAGCCTCTATGACCTCACTTTCTTTTGCAAAGTAATTCACTCTTCTTTTACCTCCCTTCTCTTGTCCTTGCTTACTCCTATCCTTGATCATCAAAGGTACATGTTTGTCCATCCTCTCTCTCAACTCTTTTTCTTTCCTCTCAATTTCTTATTTTTGTTTGACATCTTACGCTCCCTTCTTCTTTTCTTTCTCCTTTATGATTCTTTGATCTTTGTTTACCTCACTAGGGGCCATGGGGGTGAGGGTAAACTTAGTTCCCTTCTTGAGTAGGGAATAAGTATCCTTCCTCCCATCATGTTTTACATGCCTATCGTATTGCCAAAGCCTCCCTAAGAGCAAGTGACCCACTTGTATGGGTACCACATCATATAGCATATCATCCTTGTACTTTCCCATCTCAAAAGACACCAAAACTTGTCTGTTTATTCTCAATTCCCCACTATTGTTCAACCATTGCAATTTGTAGGGCTTCAGGTGTTTAATCCATCTCATGTCTAATTCTTCAACTAAGTTTGCACTAATCACATTAGTGCAACTCCCGCTATCCACAATGACACTACAAGGGGTCTTGTTGATTAGACACCTAGTGTAGAAAATGTTCTCTTTTTGTTGGTGATCTTGGCCTTCAATGGCTTGTGAATTCAATAACTTTCTTGTGATTCCCACCAAAGAGTATTCTTGACCAACAGCCTCTCCTTCATCACTACTACAAGTCTTATTCTACGTATTCGAAATACGCTTATGCTATGAAGTGAGTGGACTAATCACTGGCTAAAGATAAGTCATTCCCTATTTAGAATTCATAACACAATAACTTATACATGATGAGATTCCCATTCTCATCAATCAGTTAAAAACAAACGTTTATGTGTTAAGTAACCTGTGATCCATACCTTACTGTGAAAGACCACCATTCACATGGATCACTTACTTAAACACAATAGGTCCTTTCTAAATGAAAATCGTACACAAATAAAATGTAAATTCACAAATAAATTTTGAGAATAAATTCTTTTATTAATAAATTCGATAGTTATATTAGAAATCTAGTCTAGAGGGCATACATTCCAACAATCTCCCACTTGCACTCTAAGACTAAGAAAGACCGTAGGTGCCCACTCCTATGGCGTCTAAGTGTCTCTTGAAGACTCTCTCAGCCAAAGGCTTTGTGAAAGGATCTGCTAGATTATTCTCTGAGGCTATCTGTTCCACCACGATTTCCCATCTCTAGATGAAATTCTGGATCAGGTGGCATTTCCTCTTGATGTGCTTTCCCTTCTTGTGGTTCCTGGGTTCTTTGGATTGTGAGACTGCTCCAGTGTTGTCGCAGTACATCACAATTAGTCTGTCCATGTGTGGCACAACTCGAAGTTCCGAAAGGAACTTCCGGAGCCAAACTGCTTCTTTGGATGCCTCCGAAGCTGCCACATACTCAACTTCCGTGGTTGAGTCAGCAATGCAAGATTATTTGATACTCCTCTATGAAATAGCTCCCCCAGACAAGGTAAAAACATATCCACTAGTGGATTTTCTTTCATCCTTATCTACCTAGAAGTCAAGTCTGTGTATCCAGTACGAACCAAGTCATCAGCCCTGTAAACCAACATATAATCTCTCGTGCCTTGAGATACTTGAGAATATGCTTTATAGCTTGCCAATGAACCTCCCCAGGGTTTGACTGATATCTGTTAACTACGCCTACGGCAAAGCAGATATCTAGCCTAGTGTACAGCATGGCATACCTGAGACTTCCCACAGTCGAAGCGTAGAGAATCCTATTCATTCTATCCTTTTCTTCTTGGGACTTAGGATAGTCCTTTGAACAAAAAGACAACCCATGTCTACAAGGGATTAAAGCTCGCTTGAATAAGTCCATGCTGAACTTGGCCGGCATCTTGTCAATGTATGTCACTTGGGATAATCCTAACATTCTCTACTTCCAATTTCTAAGAAGCTTAATCCTGAGAATGTAACTAGCTTCTCCCAAGTCCTTCATACTGAATTGACTAGATAGCCAAACCTTAGTAGATGACAATGTTCCAACATCATTCCCAATAAGTAGAATGTCATCCACATATAAGACAAGAAAAACTGCATTAATGCCTTCCAATTTTCTGTATACACATAGTTCATTCTCATTTTGAATAAAACCATAAGACTTTACAGTCTCGTCAAAATGAATGTTCTATACTCTAGATGTCTGCTTAAGTCCATAAGTGGACTTCTTAAGCTTGCAAACCTTATGTTCCTGGCCTTTAACAATAAAACCTTCTGGTTGGGACATATAAATATCTTCACTAAAATGGCCATTAAGAAATGTCGCCTTGACATCCATTTGTTATATCTCACGGTCATGATGACATGCGATGGCAAGGAGGATACGAATGAACTTAAGCATGGCTATCGGGGAAAAGGTTTTCTCATAATCGATTCCCTCTTTCTGAGTATACCCTTTCGCCACAAGCCTAGCTTTGAAAGTTTCCACTTTTTCATTCGCTCTCCTCTTCCTCTTGTATACCCACTTACACCCAATGGGTTTTATCCCTTTAGGTGAAGCTACAATATTCCAAACCTGATTGAAATACATAGACTCAATCTCGACTTTCATTACTTCATGCCATAGATTGGCATCGGTATCGGCAATAGCCTCCTCATATCTAGTGGGATCTTGTTCTTGATGGTCAGTGACCAGCTCGAAAGCCTCTCAGTCCATCTTTCTGGAACCTTAGATACCCTCCCACTATGACGAGACTCCGTTTGTACAGGTTCTTGAGGTTGTACCTCTTCTTGTTCCACAATCGGGTCTGAAGAAGTTAATTCCGAAGATAACTTCTTCTCAAGTTCTAACCATGTTGAACCTTTAGTAGAAGTACTTTGATCATCCTCTAAGTATCTAACATTAGTACTTACTAGTACTTTCTGCTCCTTGGGATGATTAACCACCTTTTGTCTCTTTTGGATACCCAACAAAATAGTATAATTCTGTTCTTAGTTCCAGCTTGTCTCCTTTGATCAGTACATAAACTGGACAGCCCCATATCCTAAGATGGTTCAGACTTGGCTTACGCCCAGTCCACATTTCATAGAGCGTCCTAAGTATTGACTTGGAAAGCACCAAGTTCAGATTGTATGCTGCTGTTTCCAAGACATATCCCCAAAAAGAGACTAAAAGAGTAGGATAAGGCATCATGCTCTGGACCATTTCCATCAATGTCATGTTCCTTCTCTCAACTACTCCATTCTGTTGGGGTGTCCCTGGTGCAAAGAGTTGGGATACTATCTCATAATGTACCATGTAATTCTTAAATTCATTGAGAAGGTACTCTTCACCACGATCCGATCGTAAAGTTTTGATTAGTTCAGCCTTAAACTCTTTGAACTTGTCAAAAGAGTTAGACTTGCACCTCATCAGGTAGATATAACCAAACCTCATACAATCATCCGTGAAAATGATGAAGTACTCAAAATCCCCTTTAGCTGGTGTAGACAAAGGACCACATATTAGTGTGAACAAGGCCCAATATCTCCTTGGCTCTATCAACCTTTTGGGTGAACAACCTTTTTATCATTTTTTTCATAAGACAAGATTCACACTGAGGCCAACTTTCCAATCTTAATAAGCCTAATAGCCCATCATGGATTAACCTCTGAATCCTGGTTAAGTTAATATGACCTAACCTTAGATGCCAAAGATATGAGTCATTAACATTGGTCTTTCTTTTCTTACTTAAAGGTTCAGTTTCAGCATTATTTATTTGATTATTTGTAAGATTTAAAAAGAATAAGTTTCCATACATGTGCCCTGTACATAAAACTTCTCCATTTCTACTGATAGTAATACCAGAATGGAAAGAAACAGAATATCCATGATTTATTAGCTTTGCAACTAAAATCAAATTCTGTCTAAAATCGGGTATATATAATATATCCTTTAAAACCACTATTCTATTATAATCAAATTTAAGCTCTAGCTCTCCCACTATAAGGGCCCACACTTGTGCTCCATTTCCTACTCGTAGTCCATGTTCGCCTTTCTGAAGTTTTTTTATCTTCCTAAACCCCTATAAGGAGTTACAGATATGCCCAAATCAATAATCTAAGTAGAAGTTGATCCAACTGACTCTAGATAGAGAACAACACCTGTAGGGTTTTTCTTAGCTTGAAGCTCTAGACACTCCTTTTTCCAATGTCCCTTTTGCCCGCAATTGAAGCACTTGCCCTTGGGCTTGTTAGGTTGGTTCTTGGGTTGGGCTGGTGCGTTTCCCTTCTTCTTCTTGAACTTTCTAGGCTTGGGCCTAGTTCTGGAAGAAACCCAGCAATCATAGCCTTAGATTGTAGCTTCATGACCTTCTCTACCACCTGGAGTTCTTTCATTAACTCGATTAAACTCATTTTTAAGTTGTTCATGTTATAATTTAACTTGAACTGAGTAAAAGAGCCCTAAAGAGATTTGAGAACCATGTCCACTTAGCTCTCGGGGTCAATAACAGCCCCTAAGACTTCTGCTTCCTCGAAAGTAGTAATCATCTTAAGCATATGCTCTCTAACTGATGCTCCCTCAGCCATCTTAGTATTGATAATCGTTCTAAGAGCTTCCTGCCTTGCGGGCCGGCTCTTATCAGCGAACATCGTGGCTAACGAAGTGCTAATGTCATACGCAATGGCCATGTGCTCATGTTTGGACTAGAGCACATTAGACACAGAGACTAACATGTAGTAACGAGCCATTTCGTCAGCCTTCTTCCATGCCTTCTCAACCTCGCACTCATCAGCGATGGAACCCTCCCTAATAATAGGGCAGGTTTCGTACAGGACATACTTATACTCCTCAACAGTGAGTATTATGTCCAAGTTCCTTTTCCAGTCCACATAATTTGGACCCGTTAGCTTATTCTCATGGAGAATAATGGCCAAAAGACTAAAAGAACCTCCCACCATTTCTGAAAATTTGAAAAATAAAAGAAAAACTCAGTTTGTGAAAAATAAAAAATAATTTGTGCACTTTATCCTCATATTAAAACTGATAATAGTTAACCTTATTACTATTATCTCTAATATGATTTGTTTGACTCTTAGGAGAACTGACATAGCTTCTTGGGAAGGTTAACAGTTTCCGAAGCTAAGTGTATTAACCACCACAAATTAATTTTCCTTCTAGGTAATGATCTAGAAGATAACTCCATTGAGGGGATGGTCGTTTTTTCTCATTTCCTATGGATATTCCTCGCACCATAACCTCCAACATGAGCTGGCCGATTATAACACGTGTCTCGGGTTATTAATTACATCCATATATTAGTTCTAGATCCTTGTGGCATCTCCATCCTATATGGGTTCACTCCCAGGGTGACGCGAGGAGACCCACGATCTCTAATGAAGATCGTGATGGAAGCCGTGGGGCCGTTGAAACCCCTCTCCTACTTAGTATTTTAAAATAAGGATTTTCTTGAAAAAAATCCTTTGAAAATTTCAATTTAGTTTTCTTTTAACTCAAAATAAAATATCTAAACTCATAAAAATTTCTATGTCAAGGTTTATATCCTTTGAGAAATTTTCCTATAGATTAATTTTATTTAAGTTAATAAACTTAATAATTTTAAAATTTTTCAATAATACTTTCTAGAGATATTGATCTCAAATTTAATTTGACAAAAATAATTTTGCTTATTAAAAATAAATCAAAATGATTTTCTATTTTAACTGACAAAAATATCTAAATCCAAAATATTTTTTATGCCAAGGATTAAATCCTTTGAGAAAATATCCAATGATTAATTTTTGTTGAAATCAAAATTAAACATTTAATTTTAAAAAAAATATTTTTCTTTGTCAAAAATTCTCAAAGACTTTGGTCTTTGAGAAAACATGCACATAGGTTCCCAAAATAAATAGCATGCTAAAAAAATAGTAGACATTTTCATACGTTTCTATTTTTTAAACCTAAGTGCCCAAATAATAGAATTAAATACATTAATTAATTAATGATCTTGTTTAATCCTAAATCCCTTATTATTATTTTTCATGCAAAAATATTCCATGAATATTAACTATTGCAAAAATAATAACTTCGTCTGGTATGAGACCCAAAACGAAAAAGAAAATTACAAGGAAAAATTAGTTACAAAAATCCCTTGGTCCACTGAACCCGCCACACTAGATTGATGGCTGCTTGAGCTCATTTGCCTATAGAGTAGCCCGCCTGCAAGTGACCCGCGCCCACATCCAACGACCCGCGCATCTAGTCAAAATCGCGGTCCAAATTGCAATTCACATTGCAAATTGATCCGCGAGGAAGCCAAGTGAGTAGACCTTCCTCGCGCACTATAACCATCCGCGAGGAAGCCAAGCCTTTTAGCGAGGAAACCTTCCTCCCGTGCCATGGAGCCGAGCTGGCCTTAGGCTAGGCTGCGGCTCCAAGTCGTGACTGGCTTGAAGGGATTTGGCTCCTCTCACATTCTGCGACTCGACTCGGCTTCATGGCTCGACTCGCTACAATGTCATCTTCTTCGCTTTTTCTCTGCAATTTTCTCTGATTTTCTTTACAGCACCACTCTCAAACTCAATAAAAACAAGTCATTACAAAACTAAACAATCGCCTATACCCTTAAAACAGTGGGCTTACACGTTTCATCTAAGAAAGCAATAAATTACAGTAGCCTATGTCTTAACGATGAGACTTACAGAGCCATCTATCCCATATCAAAAACAGCAAAGGTTCACAGAATAATATCAAATAATCGTTGGCCAATTTTATTAACTACCATTCTTCCTATATTGCCATATAAATCTCATGCTCTGATACCAATTGAAGGTGTAATACGGCAAAATAAATCAAAAAGCATGCAAAACACAGTAGCAAAAGCAACAAAACTATACCTTTACGTTTTATAACATTAGATTGTTTAGGCTTTGAAACACTTGTTCCAATGATTTCTAGAACGCTCCTGGTTATTCCTGGTATGCTTAGCTCTAGATCATGTCCTGGTAAACACCAACTTCGTCTCATTCACGCTTGGCTTCCAGCCTTCTAGAATATATCCTCTGCCTGAGTACACTAGTGAAGGCTAAGGTTAAAGAAAACAATGGTCCTTTTCCTAGACCGTCTGCTACACAAGCAGTATCAAGGTTTTCTGATTCTCTGTTTTCTATGTCTTCGATGACACACACAGAGCTACCGGGAGAGAGACTTTCCTTTTTGCTATCTCTTGGTTGTTCACGCAACCACTTTTCAGAACAACCAAATCCTTAATTATCTCTAAACCCACCCAGAGTGATATAGCTAGGGTAAAATAAGCTAATCCCCACTCCATGGATTTCATCCAAGCCATTGGGCTAGACTTTATTTTTTTTCTATTCATGGATAAATATGCCCATAAATAACAATAAGTCTTTTATTTATTTATTTAATCTTGGATGATAAAGCCCATAAATAAATAAATTAACCCAAAAGGACTAAGATAATTAATCTAGCCTTATTCCTAGTTTAAGCCCAGGTTAATTCTTAATTATTCAATCTGGGCTCAAGCCCTGAATAACTAATTAACCTATTGAACTAGGTAATTATTTTACTCTCTCCATTTGGACCTTTTATTTTATTTTAGCCTTATAAATATACTAGGCTACTTGAATAAAATAAAACTCAATTTAATCAAGATCATTTCCTTAACCCAAATCCATCAAGACGTATGGGCTATTTCAGAGACCAAAAGACACATTGCCTTGACTAATAAAATGATCAAAATACTCTTGCTATATAAATACTTATATTTTACATTTTAAATATTTTCTAATATCACCATAAGGAAATATTGACCCCAAGGACAATGCTGCATTAACAAAGTCTCCGACCTACAAGTGTAATGACTAAAATACCCCTCTACGTATCGCCGTATATTTTAGAGAGGAATAGTGTACTAATATCCAAGTCATGTTCCCCAAGGCCCTGAAAACCTAGTCTAGAGAACATAAATTCCAACAAGCCCAATTCATGTGCGCAAGACTCCAATTACTTTCAAATGTTTACTAGTCTAACTTTTTCGTAATATATTATATAATGTTTAAAGTTTCGTTAAAATTTCAGTGTGGGATTGAGAACCTTTTGAAATATTACATATTCCCACAAATATTACAAGGCAATGGGATGTTAGGGATTCTACAGAGAAAACTAGAAGAGGTGTATAGTATTTCGAATCAACAAAATAGGATATATCATGAACCTAATTATCTCTCCATCAACAAAATTTTCTATAACTTTGTAAAATTATAAGAAGATCCTTTAGAATTTTATATTTCCTTTTCTTCCCAATATTTTTCAAATTATAATATTATTCTTATAGTATATCCTTTATTATATCTTACCCCTCCAATCCTAAGTCTCTGGCTCTGTTCCTACTCCCGTTGTCCTGGATTCATTTGTGCATCAAACTAGACATAGAGTTTCTGACCTGCACTGTAGTTGGCAGTACAACTTCACCTCGAGGAGTATTTTCCCTGCTATTTTCTCTCCTTTTCTACTATACGTTGGTGCATCCTTTTACTATTAAAAAAAAAATGTCTCTTTTAGACTAAGGATTACTTACAAAAAAATTATGTATATATAATATTTATTTTAAAAAGGTAAACATTGAATTCCATATAAGTATATTCACAATCAACTTCCATATATATATATATATATATATATATATATATATATATATATACATATATATATATATCAAAAATTTCGGAAAATGGTGCTGTTTTTGCACCAAATTCCAGCAGAAGGGCAACACCAACGGTTTTTACTTTTGTAGTGAGGTCGCATTCCGTGAATGCGACCTCCCCGTGAATCTTCTTTTTTTTTTCAGCAATATAACATAAGGTCGCATTCAAGGAATGCGACCTCTTATAAAGAGGTTGCATTTCATAAATGCGACCTTAAGGTCGCATTATATCCACCTCCCATCTCCCTCCCGACGTCTTCTTCTGCAAACCCATCTCCTTCCCGACGTCTCCTTTTTCTGCCACTTCGCCGAAAAGCTTGCGCCGCCGTCATCCTAATCGCCGCCGCCGACAGCCCACCGATCTGTCATTGTCTTAAGGTTGGAATTCTTTTGTTTGCCTAGCTGATCGAATCAAGTCTTACGATTATCTTATTTTAGTTTTGGCCCCATTATTTTGTTTTATTTGATTTGTTTACTATTTATTTCGGTTTGATTGGGAAGCTTCGCATATTGAAACACATATACTTATTTGTGATTAGGCTGTTCATTTATTTAGTGGCTTTGTTGTATCGGTATTAGTTTAGTTCATGGTGTTAATGTATTTTTTATATTACTTGATTTTGTTGCTTGTTCAAAATATTTGTATATATATCTTGGTATATGATGTTTTATTGTTATTAGTATTGATACTAATGAGTTTTTGTAAAAACACATTATATCCATTCTACTTATATTCACCTTTTGAATTATATTCTTTATCTATCATTTTGTATTCTTTTTATTATAATCTCTTTAGTCTTGGCGTGCGGCTGCATTTTTCTTTATGCTTGTAGGATTGTTGATTTGTTTCTTTTGAACAACATTCATTTTCCTCTCCCTCCTATGACACATTGAACTTTAAGATGCTTGGGGGAGTATTTCTTCTCCTTTTTTCTTTTATTCCTATTAAAAATGCTTATATTGTTTGATTTTTGGACAATGAAGACATTGTTCTATTTAAGTGTGGGGGAGAGGCTGAATACTATTTTCTTTACAATTTTTGTATTATTTATTTTGGAAAATTTCTTATTTTAGGTCTAAAATTTATTGTTTTTACATTTGGGCCAAAGTTTTTTGAATTTTTTCGTATTGTTAGGTTAATTTTCAAGACTTGTTGGTGTATGTATTGATATGTATGAGTTTGGTGGAGATATTATTTATTTTTTTCTTAGAAATTCTACTTAAGACTTTTCTAGGAGAGTTATTATTATGTACAGTTACATATTAGGCATGACATAGAGTTAGTCTGGATAAGTGAGTTAATCATGTTTATGCTTTTGAAAATACTGTGAAACATAATTCTTTGTGAAATGATGAAAATTTTGTGATGAAATACATTTTAACTATATATATGTCTGTCGATGACTGCAGAATCCATTGCTTAGGCTATTTTATACAATCGTAGTTTAATTATGTGATCCTAATTTAAATAGGTACAATGGATCACATGCACATAGATATTCATCCGGGTCCTCTCGTCGATGGTTTACTATCTCTTTAGTCGAGCTATCGTTCGTCTTTGGTATGGTCCGGTGATCAGCATACTTGTGAGATTCCATTGGTGTACAGACGATACGATTCTGCATTTTGGGAGCATACGCCCCTTTCCGGTAGAGTTGCGGAGTTAGTGGATAGGGTTGGTTTTGGTAGAGTCAGACGAGCTGGACACATCCAGGTTGATCATGCTCTCGTCACCGCATTAGTAGAGCGATGGCGTCAGGAGACCCATACATTTCATTTCCCCATAGGAGAGGCTACAGTGACATTGGAGGATGTTGCGATATTATGGGGCCTTAGAGTGGATGGGGATGCGGTGATAGGGCCTCCTTATCACTGCAGCAAAGGTGATTAGATTAACCTTTGCGATAGAATTCTTGGCATTAGGCCATAGGCCGAGGACATACAGGGAAATAGGATTAAGAAGGGTCCTATGAGGAGGCCTTGGATTTTCCCTTGGTCGATGATGCTACTGATGACGTCATACTGCAGCATGCTCGTTGCCTTATCTTCCTATTGATTGGGGGCCTACTGTTCTCTGATAAGTCAGGGAACCTGATCCATTTGAGATACCTACCTCTCTTGGAGGATTTGGAGGCATGCGGGGTACTCAGCTGGGGTAGTGTTGTTCTAGCTTTTCTGTATAGATGCCTGTGTTAAGCCTCTCTCAGGTCTGCGTAGGAGATTTGTGGACCGATGGTCTTACTCCAGGTATGAATTCAAATGTTTTTTATATTTTATGTTCATTTAATAAACATGTGAGGTACGAGTCTAACACATTTGTGACTATATTGTAGCTATGGGCATGGGAGCATGTTAGGGTTGTACGGCCAGAGAGGAGTATGCCTCTCGATGATCTCCCACCCCTTGCACCCTACGGTGCTCAATGGGATGTTCCAATACAGTTTTATCGGACGTCCACACATGTTCTCATGACATATCGCTCCCAACTAGTGCCCTATCAGACGATGATGTGAGTATATATGAATACCTTATTTAAAATTCTTTATGTTTTTGACACTAACAATCCTGAAGAATGTTGTGACAGTTTATCTGGCGGCCTTATCAGACTGATTTGGTCAGTCTTCTCCCCCCTGTATGTTTGGAGGCACCCGATATCTGGAGGTCACGCACAGCGTTGATTCGTTGGGAGGTCGTCGAGTTATATTTTCCAGATTGAGTGATGCGGTAGTTTGGGATGCTTCAGCCTATCCCGATAGACTGTGATACGATAATTTTCCTGCACTTGGTTGATAGGCGAAACAATTCCTCCAGAGATTACAGGATATATCATGCGTCGTATCTTCAGATGTGGGATACTCGAGCAGACTTTGTCCAGACTACTATGATGGGCATTTCAGTCACAGTGGATTACATGCAGTGGTATAGGAACCGTACCCGTCTACGCATCGGGAACCCCACCACTCGTGCGTCGTTGATCTCGGGGTATCATCCTACCGGGTCCAGTACAGTTGTCATTGTATGTATTTCATTTGGTAATGGTAGGAGTTAATAATTTGATAATTCCTTTAATTATTCACAAAATTTTTCGAATGATGATTTTAGGCTGATATTATGCGACGCTGTATGACAGTGGCTGAACGCCACATTCATAGTGCCGATTCGGTGTCCCGGCAAGCATTCATTGATATTCGAAACATGTGCGCCCGAGGATTCGCAGCTAGTCATCAAGATCACGAGCGGTATGCTGGACCAATACCAGTCGATTCAGGCACGCCGGTCATCCCAGTGACGCAGCCTACGTTGAGGCCCCGAGATCCTGTTGATGGACGCATGCACCCAGGGCTGAGGCGTGGGGGCAGGAGGGCCCGAGTTCGAGCGCATTCGCCACATCACGATCCCGCCCGGGAAGGGGTGCCTCAGCAGCCGGAGGTTCATGAGCAGACTGGAGATAGCACGCAGTTCGAGATTGGGACTAATATTGCACCGGATGATCTGCTTGGCCATGACTTCGTTGTCATTCCCGTTCATTCTCCGCATACCGCGGCCGGCGCGTTCGATCGCGGGGATACGGGCCCATCTTTCCAAGCCCAGGGGACAGACACTTCGCGCATTGAGGAGCTTCCCGTGCGTCCCTTTCGCGGGATAGTATGTCACCGGCAGCGCAGACCCGGCACACCAACAGCAGGACAGCATCTCGATGATCCCGAGCCAGCTCTTGTGCCGGTAATAGACCAGCTACCAGATCCCGTGGCAGTTTCACCGCATCTCGATGATCCCGGGCCAGCTCCACAACAGCCTCCGGACGGCGACAAGCCAGCAGGTGGTGGGAGACCAAGGCGAAAGATTAAACCTCGCCGTCCGTGTGTGCTCTCACCACATTAGCTGTAGTTGATCTTAGGAGACACTATGTACTTCATATACCATTTGTTAGGGGATGATTTTGTTTTTTGATACTCTGCTTTCGTTGTCATTGCTTATAGTGTACAGGTCATGGACTTTGAGTACGGTTGTTCAGGTTATGCATTTTATTTCGTTTGGCACTGTGCTTTTGGACTTTGAATACGGTTGTTCGGGTTATGCATTTTATTTCGTTTAGCACTCTGCATTTTAACTTTGCTTATTGTGTACAGGTAGTATTTTTTAATTTTGGGCAGGAAGTGGAAAAAAAAAAGTAGGTCGCATTCATTGAATGCGACCTCAAGGTCGCATTCAATGAATGCGACCTCAACGAGCATTTTACACTCCAGTCCAGTATCGACGACCAGATCTGGAGATTTTCATTTTCGGGGGAGAATCAGCGACATTGTAATGCTACTGCGGTTATGGGTGTTTGATGGGTAGCTCAGATTGGGCTTATTGATTTTGGACTTCAATCTACTTAAAAAGGTAAAATCAATGCATTCCGGTTGATTTTATTTATAATTTTACAAGTTATTCTTTCACATTACTTGCTCATTTTCATTATTTCCTCCTATTTATCAAATTATGCCCACATTGTAACAATGAATGCATTGAATCCCCCTATTGTGCTCTGTTTTTTTTGGGATTGTCAAATACAACGAGATTATCAAGGCAGCATATGGTTTGATGGGGCCATTAAAAAAACTTGGATACTCCGACGTCGGATATCGTATTCTGAATTACTTGAAAAGGTCCGAAACTATCTTGGATTGGGAGGGAGAAACGTGATATTCAAGATTACACTTCGACATCCATTCCTGTATGGATCTGATCAACAATATGCTGCGAATGAGTTGTGTGATGATGATGATATGGAGGTTTTATGGATGCTTCCGAATGAGTTTAAGTCACAGAGCATCCAACTTCATGTCACTTGGCCGGATTGTCTCCACCAACGGGTTCATTCTTGGCAATGCTTAACCAAGTCACGAGTTTGGGGCACACGATGAATTCATTATCCCAACTCCCCACGAGCATAACGATGGAAGACTTGAACAACATACGCCCCCAATCATTTTACCAACCGGTGGAAAATACAGGTGCAACATTCAACATTGTCGGGACTGGATACATTAGTTCAACAGGTAGTAATGCTGAGACAGTCGATATTGGTCACACATCTGAAGGTTTGGCAAGAAAGAATAACTTGATCATCCCCGAGCAACTACTGGTTCAAACACAAAGTCGACGGGAGGTGGATACGTATCCAGCAGACGACAACCGACTGCCTGCTAGCACTATCCCAACAGATATAGCATCTCAGTCGCATGTGGCCAAAGGTGTAGTAAATCTTGATTCAATATTGCATACATCTGACGGTGACTGTTTCACTGGCTTGGAAGGACCAATGAATTGGCATGACATGGATGAGAGTGAAGAAAGTGACATTGCAGCAAACATTCCCGCATATGAAGTGCAAGATGACATGAATGACATAGCGGGGCCTTCTAACAGCATTTCTCAAACAGCAAGACTTCCACAAGCGGGTGATGTAGCGGGGCCTTCTAATACCTTGTCTCAATCAGCAAGATTTCCAATATTTGATGATGTCGGCTCGGGTGCATGTGCTAACGAGTCACTTAACAGGCACTCAGTCGCTGTTACAAGAAGTTGGTCTGACACTGACACTGATTTGCATCTAAACATGAGATTTCAGAACAAGAAGGAGGCTATATATGCAGTCAGAAAGTGGTCTATTCAAGCAGGCCGGGAATTCAGAGTCTTGAAGAGTAAGAAAGATTGCTGGTATGCTAAGTGTAAGCATTCAAGTGCTGACAATCATTGTTCTTGGCATATTCGCATTATACATAAGAAGACTCATGGACAGTGGCAGATAACAGTCTTGAACAAAGAACACACATGCGTCATTACAGTTGTGAATAACGTGCATAGGAATATGGATCATCGGTTCATAGCCCGTAATGTGACACATTTAGTATTAAATGACCCTGAATGCCATGTCAGTGATGTTATTGCTAAAGTTCAGAAACTGTGGAGAACGGGTTGTTCTTATAAGAAAGCTTGGGAAGCCCGAAAAGTTGCTATGGAACTTGTATATGGTGACTGGCCCTCAACGTGGATTGCCCTGCCAAAATACATGCTTGCCTTACAAGATTCCAATCCTGGGACTATTGTGAGGTGGAGACACCATTGGACTAGTGTGGGTGATTTGAAAGCTTTTAGTTTCCTTTTCTGGTCATTCAAACCTTCAATTGATGGTTTCAAATATTGGCGTCCAGTGGTATCAATTGATGGAACCTATTTAAGGGGACTTTATCGGGGCAAACTGTTGGTAGCATCCACTTGGGATGCGAATAGTCACATATTCCCTCTTGCTTTTGCCATTGTGGATGAGGAATCACTGGAGAGTCGGAGCTGGTTCTTAAAACTCCTACATCAACATGTCATTTTGGACAGACATATATGTCTTATTTCTGATAGACATAAAGGTATTGTAAATGATGTACGCCATATGAATGAGTGGCAAGAACCTTTGACTTTTCATCGATATTGCCTCGGACACATAAAGGGAAATTTTCATGCCAAGTTTAAGGACACTAATTTGACAAGTTTGATGTACACTGCCGGTTTAGAGTGCAAAAGGACCAAGTGTCAGTCATATTTGGATGAAATCAGGATTCGAAAAGATTATGCATTTAAGTATCTAATGGATATTGGTTTGGAGAAATGGACTTTGTCATATGATGAAGGGCACAGATATGGTTCAATGACTACTAGTTTGTCTGAATGTATGAATAGTGTGCTAAAGAAAGCAAGATCCCTTCCGCTGAAGGTTTTGGTTGAAACTTCATTTCAGAAGTTAGTTAAATATTTTAATGAACACAAAGATGAAGCATCTAATTTGAGACACCCTTTACCATCTGAAATGTGGAAGCTGTATTCTTATTATGAGAACAAATCCAGAGGGCATGTTGTAACTGAATATAATGCACAGGCCGGTATATATGGGATTAAATCATCTGTTCAACAAGCGGGTAGAAGTCCAAATGTTTACAGTGTCAATTTAACAGAGAGATCATGCACGTGCCAAAAATGGAGTATATATGGTATTCCTTGTTCACATGGGTTTGCAGCATGTCGTCACATAGGCTGGAACCCAATTGACTTTGTTTTGGAGTTCTACACTAGAAGGAATTATGAGTCGACATATGAGGGTCAGTTCTTTCTTGTGGCGGATGAACAGTATTGGAGGCCTTCTAATTTTACGCTTGCACCGGTGGAGGAAATGATGCGAAATGAAGTTCCTGGCCGTCTGCGCACATCGAGGATACCTTGTGATATGGATTATCGGACACCTAACTCTCCTCCAAGATGCAGCAACTGTCATAGGGGTGGACATATTAGAAGGAATTGTAATAATAGTAATTTTACTATTTCGAGAGACTAACCATTGACACTGGACTATTAGTTCTTTTTTTGTTCAATTGTATTTTCAATACAGCTTCTCTATATACTTGCAATATTGTTCTTGTTATTTTGGATGCCTCTCTATGTACTTGCGATATTATATTAAATTTTATTCATGTGATAAATGCGTGGTCTACTATCAGTCTTTACTCAAACTACATTAAGTAATTGTAGCAGGTTGGTTGCAGGTGGAGATTGTAGTAGGTTGAGGTTGCTTGAATAATGTTGTTTGAATAAGGTTGGGGTTGCAGGTTGGGAAAATTGCAGGTGGAGGTCGCATTCCTTGAATGCGACCTGTGAATGCGACCCCACTAAAAATGGAATTTCAATTCTCGCTGCCCCTCTGCCGGAATTTGGTGCAAAAACAGCACCATTTTTCAAAATTTCCGTATATATATATATATATATATATGTGTGTGTGTGTGTGTGTGTGTGTGTGTGTGTGTGTGTGTGTATGCGTGTGTGTTCCGAATGTAGGTCTATTGTGTCAGTTAACCCGGTCGCTAAGCATCTCCGCTCCCTCCGATATACTTTACTCAATTAGCACACATCTACCTTTTCAGATTATTTAAATTATTTTAATTTAGCATCTAAAGACATTTTTACCATTAGCACTCTTCTCCTCACATTTTTAAGTTGTCGTTAATTACGTGTTCAATAATTTTGACTCTTATTTTTAAATTGTCTTTAATTACGCATAACAACTATTAAATATACCTGTGCTAATATATAATAAATATATTTTTTATTTATTTGCAATCGGGATTTTAAAAAATTAACATTAAAACATAATAATTTTATTTGTATATCAATTTATTTTAATCATAATTTTGAGTTGTAAAATATTTAAAACAACTATCACAATTATTTACATAAAATAATTTGATTTAGTTCCCCTCTTAACAGTTTTATGACTTATTAAATTTATATCTATATTTGTTTTTTTTTAATACTTATATTAGCAACAATTGAGTAATAAAAATAAATAATTTTCCATTCAAACGAAAGCGAAGAGAAAAGGTATTGAAATTTAACAAAGATTTTATTAAAAAAAAATTAAAGATAGTAAGATATTAATATATCTAATAAAGAAATAAGAAGTAATTAGACAATATAAAATAAATTTATAATTAATTAAAATTCAAAAAATATTATTTAAAATAAATAAATAAAAATTAGGATTGAGTCTTGTGTAACAAAAAGAAAAAAATAATTCAAACAAACAGCTTAAAAGATAACAATTAGAGTGCAAACACCAGTTTAAATTTTATAATCACTCTCGCAAATGGGCACTTTGTAAGCATGGTAGAATTACAAACGGCTAGAGAGAGAGAGAGAGACTCGGTTACAACTTCTACATGCTTCTGCACCAAAAGATCCCCTGTTATTTGAACAACTCAGTAAGGTCATTTGGTTTCAACATTTACAAGATTCAGAATACATTACCAATCGAAGAATATTGAATGCGCACAAGAAAAACCTGACGAAATGTACAAGCTTCTATACTCGGTGCAAAAACTTAAACCAGGAAAACCAAAGCCTCCTCAAGTGCAAGCTACAGGTTCCAACCCTCTAAATGTATTATGGATGTTTGTTGCAAACATTTTGAACCCTAATCAGCAGATGAGCTCCTGATTTACAGATTAACATGCCTTCCCAGGTGATGAATTAGAAAAACTGTACAAGCATTTTAAACCCAAGAAGTCTTCTTCGTGGCCATTGATTTACGGTTGTCCCGAGTGAAAAGCCATCCAAAAGGATCAAGACACCATGATTCATGCCGAATCCCAAGTGGACTCAGCAATGTTACCATAAGTGCAAAACAGATTGATACAGGACGCTGCACCCATTATGCACCTTCTAACAGCTCAACCTCTTTGATGATGCCACACAGCCAGATCATGAACATGGTATAGATGCAACTAATATCCACAATGTCACCTCGTGACCAACCATCCTGGTTTATGTAAAACATCTTCCTTAAAATTGCGACCGGTAACTGAGGTAGACTCCCCCTGACGCCGAAAACACTGCAGAGACAGATACTTTCCATACTGTTACTGCTAATTTAACAAATTAAAATACAGGTATCTATGTATTGCTCAGTGTTTTTATTTTATTTTTTTTTTGGGGGGGCATTATCTGGCTATCCCCAAAAGTATGTAGTTTCAAACCAAAACGAACTTACCCTCTGTTTCAATAGTAAAATACAGTATTCCTAATCCATAACTAGCAGCAACACTGAAGGTCCTTTACTTAGGAGCAATATAAAGAAAATCAGTTGTAACTCATAAATTTTGAAATCCAAATCAGATCCATCAGAATATCCATTCCATCTAATAATCAAAGTCAAACAATTACAGGAGTACCCCACAATAACAATCATTCCTCTTTTACTCCTTATGAAATACCAACTAAAACTTGCAGAGATCTGACCGGCAAAACAGCTGGCCAAGATGTGTAAAAATTAAGAAAACTCCCATACACTAGGACTGATAAGCAAGAGATAATTGAATTCTCCAAATGCAAGCTAAGAGAAAAGAAAATGTTTAAAAAAAATAACAAAAAGAACTAGAAAGTGTGAGATAACCATCACATACCTTATAGCATACAACGGTATCGTCAGGGTACATTGCAAATAGCTTGGTTCCAAGCCGAGCATGGCATGAGTCACAGACACTTTCATCATTGATCAACACATGACGTGACCTTTCCTCCAACCTTGATAAGCTTGCATCGACATCTAAAGCATGGGAAAGATTGTACACAATCTGAAGAAATTACAAGTTAGGATGTTTCACTTTTTGTGTGGACCTTCCAATTTTTAATCTGTTTCATGGGTGAAAGCAAAGAAATTCGTGCTCATTTAATGCAATCAAGAAGATAAAAAACCTCAACAGAAGAAAATAGGAATAAGAACATTATCAGCTAAGTCAAAAAGGAACCAACTGAAACAGATTTTTCTATTATTAAAAAAAAAAAAAAAAGCCAGAGTAATGTAAACTTTATGGCACATTACATTTGAAAAAGAAAAGGAAAAAAAAAGGGGGAAAAGGGAAAACCAAAAAATATTGAAGGCCAGTAAGGGGAGACATGACTGTTTATGCAAGATATTTTACAAAAGAAGATGATTTATAATCTTCCATGCATTTATCAACTCCACAAAAAGCACAGCATAATAATAAGAATAATAACAGTCACCATAATAAACCAGATAATTACCAATAATCATGCAATAACTCCATTGTGTGAGTAAGATTGTGCACAGTATGTCTTTGGTTGAAAGCAGAGGGAAGTGACAGAAAATTATCATCACTGGAGATGTCATTTTCCCATACAAGTAAACATGAGCAACTTACTTGTCCTTGCCGATGATGATGAAGTCGTGCCCTCAGCATTCTTAGTATAGTATCTGATGCAAGCTGGAGAGGCATGTCAGGAGACAACCTCTGCAAAAGAAAACTGCATTATCAGACACTGCATGGCCAATAAAGATTGAACCATTTTCCAAAGAGCATCATCAGATACTTTGATGCATTGCATGCACTCCCAACAGTTTATGACCAACATATCTCTTATTGGGTAATACCTCGTTCATCTCCAGTTGAATGCCCAGATTTCAGAGAATGGGTGCCATGAGAAGTATGTCCATTTTAAAGGTGGACAAAAGAATATCATGGATAAGTAAGATAGCTCCAAGGTAGATGCATTCCTTGAGAGAAATCAGAGTTAGCCTAAAGGGCATTGGAAGATTTGGAATTCATAAAGGAAGCGAACATAATTTATATTTATCACCAATGCATATGGAAGTTCTAAATCTATGAGAAGCATTCTTTGAAAACTCTAATTGTGCCTACAGGAGCAAAATCATACACTAGAATGGCATATATTATTATTACAAAACAAAAATAAATGAAAGCAACCATGTAGCAAGTACTAGTCAGGTAACTAGGTTGAAGATGACCTTACCTAACCAAAATCAATAAAAATAGAGAGAATTATTCCACTCCCAAGTCCCAACTTTCTCTTCCTAACTACCAGTATACATTTTCTCTTCCACAAATGAACCAAATCCTAAGACTTAATATAGAGCATGCATTTCAGTTTATTAAACAATTTTCTTTGATAGATAAATTAATAAAAAGAACACAATTTGTACATGCATCTTACAAGATGCCCTCATAATTGATACCACTGAAAATAGTAGAAAAATTAAGATAGTTGTTGTATATCATGCTATCTTATACGTCCACATTCTGAATGATAGCCTAATATTAGTATATGAAGGAAGAGAAGTGCAGAAAATATGCGGGTTGATTCACTACGTTATTTTAAAAATATGAACTTATATAAGAATTTACAATTTACAAGCATCACAATTTGAACTTTTGAACAACATTTAGATAACAAGTAATGATGCAGTGACCATTTGTAGCTGCAACTCTTTTAAATTTCCTCATTCAAAACACAGCTCACAAATTGTAGTATCCAGATAAAATTGCAATTGATGTGATACAAAAATATGACAAGCACAAAGCAAAATGCACACTAGGCTAAAAAAATTAGAGTACTAAGCTAGATGGTAAGGCAAATAAACTCAATCTTGTAATAGAAGTCTATATGAAATATATATGTGAAGGATAAAGATGACAAATTCAAATAGATTTCATAAAATGCACAAGCTCATATCCTTTCGTGATCCACAATAACCAATTTATTGCCCAAAGTAAGCATAATTTTCAATTCGTATACTTTGCTGTTGTCACTGCGGGACTATAACCATAACCACTGAAGTCGATATTCATGGTTGGGATTTACATGCAACAAAGTCACCTCTAGCTGAAGTTGCGCTGACCAAACAATACAGATAGAATAATGACTTCTCCATGCAATTAGATAGATAAGTGGAACCCCTTGCCCATAAGATTGCTCTACAAGTAGACAACTCTATAATTTTGTTTGAGGCTGATAGAGAAAGGAGGTTCAAAACATATGCTGCTTGCAAGAGTGACGAGAATTGTTCTTTTTATTGGTAAAATTATGTATTGTTCTTCAAGGTTGATCTAGTACAAAGAATAATAATTATAGCTCATGATATTCATAAGGAATCCATTGGTAAAATCTGGGAGAGTAAACCTTCCAACTAGACATCCACATTGTGGTCTCTAGGTTCCTTTGCTTCTAAAGCTTAATAAGCAAGCCAAGAATCCTAGTGATATATCACACATCTTGTACACGAACAGTGTTTGTATTTGTACGTGTCTTATATGTGTCAATATTTTTTTTTCCCCCAACAATGCAATGAACCAAGTATATTTTACAATGCTCCCTCTATCCCAAATTTAATATCCAAACTTTACTTCGTACAAAAATCTACAGAAGTATTTGACCATCTTTGTTTTACTACCTTAATGAACAATTACAAGCCCTGTCTAGCAGTGGTCTCATATCCATCCTTTCTCCCAAGTGACGTTAGTTGTGAGATTTTAGATTGATTATTTTGGGGAAGTGAACTGTCATTAGGGGACAATCCAAAATAGATATGTAGACATTTAATCTGGGACATACAGAGTATTATTTACCCATACAGTACAAACTTCATTTCATTCTTATTGCTCATAAAATAGCATGAAGCACAACAAAATGTGGTCTAATTTTCAACTACATGCTAAAGAAACATCTTGTGAGATTTGTGTCTGATATATAAGAGAAGCCAGTTTCACTGACAATGCACATTCATGTGTACTTTTATGACTTTGGCTCGCTTGAGAGAGAGATCTAGAGCAGTGCAAGTGAGCAATAGTGATTGAAAAGGACTATTAGGAGATAAGTACATGCTGGGCGTTGCAGTAAATTGATTTGCTTATTGGCAGGAATAATTTTTTCTTTCAAAATATTAGAGTACTTATTCTAAAAGTTTTTCACTTTTTTTGACATCTGCAAAGACAGAAATAAACAAGAACCAAATAAACATTATGGAATAATCACATTCACCATATGTTCTCCCACTTTAATCCTAACTGAGGAATGTTAAGTGTATACTTACACTACTCTCTGTAAGTTAAGATTTTAGAAAGAGGTGTTAATTTAACATGGTATCAGTGCTCCTATGTTCAAATCCTGCCACCACATATTACAAAAGCAAAAAAAGTGGAAAGTGTGAATCTGTTGGGTTTGTTAGTAAAACTTGTGCTGGACCCACATCTGAGGGGTGTGTTAGTATATATATCATACTACTCTCTACAAGCTTAAGCTTTTAGATGAGGTGGAATGGCTACAAAAGGAAGATCCCTAAGACAATCATGAAATCACTTGAAAATACATCTCTTCCACAATCAATTTGCCATAGAGAAGAAAAGTTGATGTGGGCCTTCAAAGGTTCTTCAGTTTTTATCACAGAATGCTAAAACAAAATTCAAGTAGGTAGTTAAGAACTGGAATGCGCAACTCAAGAAGGCAAGCTCCTGTATTCATTCAGAGGATGAGAATAAACTATTTTTTTCTTTTGTATTGACATCTCTCAAACAATAATTAAGACAACAAAGTAAAACAAATATTTCAACTTCTCCACAATTCCAGGACTGGTACAGAATAATAACCAACACAGTCCTTATCAAATATCAAAGACCAAAAGCATGTATAAGCATAATTTGCGTATATGCCTACTACAGAGAAGATGGAAGGTACCTCCAGGACTTGCAAAGGATCAAGGGCTTCTCCATGATTGTGGAGAAGGCGAACTGCAGCTTTAAACATGGGTTCTTTGCCATCCTTTGGGTCCAGATACATCTCAAGCAACCTGGGGGTATTTTATTTATCATTTTAAAAAACAAAACTACACTGCAGAATCTATGAAAGGAGATTCTACGAAAATCAGAAGGACTGGAGTGAGAAAAAAAAGACAGACTGCATATAGGCATCTGGTCTACCAATCTCGGCACAATATTGTTCAGCAGATTCACAGTCTTCCAGCTTCCTAGAGTGACAACAAATCACAAAATATATAAATGTCAATATCCTGAATTAATAACCACGCAATAATTTTTTTTTTTTTCCCCCAAAAGTAATTTCATTTTCAATCACATTTCAGGGACTCGTTAACTATGCCAGTTTCACCTTATGCTGTTAACATCTATACTCTTTCATGTAAGCAGAATGCAGCTCCAAGTTCATATAAAAAAACTCAAGGAGTGAAATCCACATTCTAATCAACTAATATTTCAGAATTGAATCAGCATACTCTTAATACCTTCCCCTTCTAAACAACCCTCATCCTCTTCTCACCCTAGGATCTCTTAGTATTAAAAAAAATGTTGTAGTGCATTATTAGAAACATAGATTATGCAGGATGAGCTGGGGTGTCTATGTCTTGTAATAGACAGTGGAAGAAACAACGGTTCAAATAAATTAAAATCAGATTACAAGGGCTGGTTTGAGGTGTTGAATAAGTAAATGTGTAGATAATTAACTTAATCAATTAGCTTGATTATAGGTGCTGATTTATGGGAGCTTGATTATAGGTGTCGATTATACGAGATTGATTTTCATTATCTATTTTGTACTATAAAAACATATTGAATACTATGAATAATACTACAAGAGATCTTTTTCTCATCTCTTCTTCTATTCATGGTATCCGAGCCATTAAGAGAAAGAAACTTTCAGAATACTCTTTTCTGGCAGTGTTTCCTGTCTAGTCGTGATCTATTTGTTCTCTTAGTGTAAGTTTTTTTTTTTTTTTTTTTTTAATTTTTTACTATCACCATAGCCAAACCTAACACATCAGATGCTCCTCTTATTGTCTTTCCTGTGAGTTCTGGCCCCACACTCATCACCAATGAGAAATTGAAAGGTAGCAATTATTCTAATTGGGCTGTAGATGTCAAGTTATGGTTCATGGGACAAGGATATTAGGTACATCTTACTCAAAAGATTGAAGATGTCCCTGAAAATTGATCCAAGTGGGAGAAATTGATGCCCAGTCATGTAGCATGCTTTGGCAGACAATAAATCCTTCATTAAAGCAGATTTTTTGTCCCCATTCAACTTGTTTCAGCATTTGGGAGTAGGCCAAGACACTGTATACTAATGATATCTCACGCATCTATGTTGTTTGTTCTGATTTGATGAATCTTATTGCGCCCCCCCCCACCAACACACAAAAAAAATGGTATGCTAGGCAGAATTCAGGGTGTTTTAGCAGACTTCAATGAGTTGTTACCTCATCCTAAAACTTATCTGGAGGAACTCTCTCAGACAGATACCTTCTTCATGCTTCTAGCCCTTTTTGGTTTGGCACCAGAATATGGGGCAATCTGAGATCAGATTCTTGCTAGACCCACAATTCCCACCTTATCCTAGGCATTTTCTTGATTGCTGCGAATTCCTACAGCATCTCAATTATTCTTAGATATTCCTAGAACTGATTCATCTACTTTGGTTTCTCAACCCGGCCTAAGAGGACATGGAGGAATACAAACTGATCTTACTGTGACAACTGTGGAAAGGTTGGACACACAAAAAATCACTGCTGGACTTTGCACAAACGCCCTTTATCATAAAGGTTTAATCTTGATCAATCCGATGTCTCCAAAAGCTTGGGGAGTATAGAACCTTCCACCAAGACGCCTTCTGTCTGTTTACGAGGAATTTTTGAAGTGGTTTGCAGCTAACCAGTCTTCCATGGCTATCACATCAGTAGCTCAAATGGGTAATGCTACTTCATGTGTTCCTTAGACACCATCCTTGGTCCAACGGTTCTTTATTCTGGTGCCACATATCATATTTTGGGCAATAAGTATCAATGGCAGAGGTTGTGGGCTGTCAATTGATCTAATTGTGGGCTGTCAATTGCTATGATTATGGCGGAAATTATGGCTGAGATTTGAAGATCTAATTTATCATAATTTGTGTATTAGTTGAATATATTCTTACCTAAAGTGGATTAGCAATAATTAGTGTAATTACTGTAAATATTTTCTCGTCTAAAATAGGTGTACAACAATTCTTATTTAAAGGAAAGATCATCAAAGAAAGAGGCATTCAGCCATTTTCTCAAACTTTGTCATGGTATCAGAGCTTGGTTTTGAAATTCATAACTGAATCTTCGAATCTCTGTCAGTTTCTTTTTGCTTCTGTCTTCCAAAGGTTTCTGGTTTGCTTTCATTTTTTTTGGGTTTGATTAATTTCTAATCAATAACTTTGGCTTTGAGATTTAATTTATTTATTTATTTATTTTTTTTTTTTTGGAAGAATGTTTGCTAAGAATTTTCTTGGAAGAATGTCGACAGAGACTTTGGCTATCAAATTTACAAGAAAGAATTACGCAGTATGGGAATTTCAATTCAAGATGTTTCTGAAAGGGAAGGAGCTTTGGAATCACATTGACGGGTCTGCTCTTGCTCCTAAAGAAGGTACAGAACTTAGTCAATGGGAGGCAAAGGATGCTCGAATCATCTCCTGGATTTTAGGTTCTATTGAAGCGCATATGGTGAACAATTTACGTTCCTTTAGTACAGCTAAGGAGATGTGGGATTATCTGCAACGCATATATCATCAAGATAACACTGCAAGACGATTTCAACTAGAACTTGAGATTAGTAACTTCAGTCAAGGTAATCTTTCTATTGAGCAGTATTATTCTGGATTTATTAATCTATGGAGCGAATATTCTGGTATTATCTATTCAAAGGTACCTAAAGAGGCCTTAGCCAGCCTTCAAGCGGTTCATGAAGATAGTAGGAGTGATCAGTTTTTGATGAAACTGAGGCCAGAATTTGAAGTTGCACGGGCTAGATTACTGAATTGAAATCCTACCCCTTCCTTGGATATATGTCTTGGTGAATTGTTGCATGAAGAACAAGGAATAGCTACATAAGCTGTTCTAGGTTCGTCCAAGGAGCCATCTAAGGTTGTCAATGTTGCTTATGCTGCTCAAGGGAAGGACCAAGGAAAAGTACAAATGCAGTGCTATAGTTGCAAGGAGTTCAGGCATATTGCCCGCAATTGTGGTAAGCAATTCTGCAATTATCATAAACAGAATGGACACATTATCAAGCAATGTCCTACACGCCCAGAAAACTGATGAGGCCAAGCTTTTCAGGCTACTATCTCAGACCCTACCAGTATCAGTTCTACAGCCACAATTGCTGGCACAAATCAGTCTTTTGCTACTCCAAAAATGGTCCAACAGATGATCATCACAGCATTCTCTACTCTTGGACTCCATGGTTAAGGTAAGATTGTTTCTTCTCCTTGGTTTGTTGATTCCCGGGGCATCAAATCATATGACTGGATCACATGATTGGCTGCATAATCTTCGGAAGTATACTGGTAAACAAAAAATTCAGATTGCTAATGGAAGTAATCTTCCAATTACAGCCATTGGTGATATTGGACCTTCCTTTCGTCATGTATTTGTCTCTCCTGGATTGTCTACTAGTTTAATTTCAATTGGGCAGTTGGTGGATAATAACTGTAATGTAAATTTCTCTCGTCATGGTTGTCTTGTGCAGGATCAGGGGTCGGAGAAGGTGATCACAAGGGGGCCTAAAGTGGGCAGATTATTTCCATTGCAATTTATTATTCCTAGAACTTTGTCTTTGGCTTCTATTATTATTGAAAATAAGGCTGACGTTTGGCATAAACGATTGGGCCATCCAAATAATGTGATATTGTCTCATTTGACGCAGCATGGTTTTCTTGGCAACAACAATCAGTGTTTGTCTAATAGTTTATCTCTTGATTGCTTTGTTTGTAAACTAGGAAAGAGTAAAGTGTTACCTTTTCCTACTTATGGTACTCGTGCTAATACATGTTTTGAGATTATACATAGTGATGTTTGGGGTGTTACTCCTATCATTTCCCATGCGCAGTATAAATATTTCGTGACATTCATTGATGACTATAGTCGTTTCACATGGATATATTTTCTACGTACTAAAGCTGAAGTGTTAACAGTTTTCAAAAGTTTTGTGGCTTATATTGAGACTCAATTTTCCAACCCCATTAAGGTTTTACGGTCTGATAATGGAGGTGAGTATATGTCACATGATTTCCAAGCTTTCTTGCAACAAAAAGGCATTATATCTCAACGATCTTGCCCTTATACCCCTCAACAGAATGGGGTGGTTGAACGGAAAAACCATCACCTGCTAGATATGGTTCACCCTTTACCCTTAGAGGCCTTAGTTCCGCCTAGATTTTGGGTGGAAGCTCTTTCAACGGCAGTTTATCTGATTAATCGGCTACCTTCTCAACAATTGAATTTTGATTCTCCTTACTTCCGTCTTTTTGGTACGCAGCCTGATTATCATATGCTACACACTTTTGGATGTGTTTGCTTTGTCCACTTGCCTTCACATGAACGTCACAAGCTTATAGCTCAATCAGTAAGGTGTGCATTTATGGGATATAGCACTACTCACAAAGGATTTCTATGTTATGATGCTGCCACTAATCGACTGCGTGTTTCTAGAAATGTGGTTTTCTTTGAACATAAGCACTATTTTCAGCAGCAGGATCTCCCTTCACATGGTGTTCTTCTCCCTAGCTTTGATGATATTTGCAAATCCTTCCCGACCCTGATCCAGTGCTCACTTTAGTGGCTCTTCGAAGATCTACTCGTATCAGTCATCCTCCTGATAGGTATGGTTTTTCTGCTATTTTAGCTGATATTACAGTTCCTACCTCTTATTCTCAGGCCACTAAGCATGTATGTTGGGAGAAAGCTATGCAAGAAGAACTTCAAGCTCTTCAAGAGAACCATACTTGGGATATTGTTCCCTGTCCTACTGGTGTTAAACCCATTGGTTGTAAATGGGTATATTCCATTAAGCTGAGATCTGATGGGTCACTTGACCGATACAAAGCAAGGTTGGTAGCACTCGGAAATCGACAAGAGTATGGAGTTGATTATGAGGATACATTCGCACTAGTGGCAAAAATGACGACAGTGCAACTTGTTCTAGCTATTGCTGCTTCCAAGGGCTAGTCATTACAACAGATGGATGTTAAGAATGCCTTTTTACATGGGGATCTTAAGGAAGAAATTTATATGACTCCTCCACCAGGGTTATTTTCTACACCCTCTTCTGATGTTTTAAACTAAAAAAGTCACTCTATGGTTTAAAATAGGCTCCGTGTGCTTGGTTTGATAAGTTTCGATCCACGCTTATTAGCTTCGCTTTTGTTCAGAGTCAATATGATTCCTCTTTGTTTCTTTGCACTTTGTTTCTTTGCAAGACTCCTAAAGGAATTGTTTTGCACCTAGAATATGTTGATGATATCATTATTACAGGGACTGACTCTAAATTGATTTCTCAACTTCAACAGCACCTTCAAAGCTCTTTTCATATGAAGGACCTAGGTCCTTTACGCTATTTTTTAGGCCTTGAAGTGAACTCTACAGCGGCTGGTCTTTTCTTAAATCAACATAAATACATTCAGGAGATAATTACATTGGCTGGTCTTCATGATGGTCGATCTGTTGATGCTCCCTTAGAAGTGAATGTTAAATATCGTCGTGATGAGGGTGATTTTTTGCCTGATCCCTCCTTATATAGACGTTTAGTGGGGAGCTTAAATTATCTAACTATTACTCGGCCTAACATTTCTTTTGCTGTCCAACAAGTTAGTCAATTTATGCATGCCCCTCGGCACCTTCACTTGACTGCTGTTCGTCGCATTGTTCGCTATTTGCAAGGCACTTCTACTCGAGGTCTTTTCTTTCCTGTGGATTCTCCTATTCACTTAGTTGCATATAGTGATGCTAACTAGGCTGGTTGTTCTGATACTCGACATTCCATTACTGGTTGGTGCATGTTCATTGGCAACTCACTTGTCTCTTGGAAAAGCAAGAAGCAAGATTGGGTATCGAAATCCTCCACTGAGTCTAAGTATCGTGCTATGTCCTCTGCATGTTCTGAGATAGTTTGGCTTCAAGGACTATAGGGTGAGCTTGGGTTTCCTCAAATGGAACCTACTCCGCTTCATGTGGATAATACTAGTGCTATCCAAATTACAGCTAACCCAGTGTTTCACGAGCACACCAAGCACATAGAAGTGGATTGTCATTCTATTCATGAAGCATATGATGCACATGTCATTTCTCTACCTCACATCACCACTAATCAACAGACTGCTGATGTATTTTCTAAAGCCCTCTCACGACAACAACAACATTTTCTGGTTACCAAATTGATGCTTTCTGATCATTCAACATCAATTTGAGGGGGGATATCAATGGCAGAGGTTGTGGGCTGTCAATTGATCTAATTGTGAGCTATCAATTGCTATGATTATGGCGGAAATTATGGCTGAGATTTGAAGATCTAATTTATCATAATTTGTGTATTAGCTATATATATTCTTACCTAAAGTAGATTATCAATAATTAGTGTAATTACTGTAAATATTTTCTTGTCTAAAACAGGTGTACAACAATTCTTATTTAAAGGAAAGATCATCAAAGAAAGAGGCATTCAGCCATTTTCTCAAACTTTGTCAATAAGAATCTTTTCTCTTTCCTTATTATTAGTTCAGCATCTTTACCTACTCTTACTCTAGTCAATGGCTCACAGACCTGAGCTATAGGGGTTCCATCGTTTGTGTCAATCTCTTAACTGTTCTGGAACGTTTGATTGAAAATCTATTGTCATACAGGACTTGTGTATGGGACGCACAATTGGCACTGGATCTCCACCATATCTCCATGCCAACATCAATAACTTGTTCTGCAACAGATAATTCATCCCTTATCCATATCATTTGGAACATCCAAATTTGAGAAAACTCCAGAAGATGGTGCCATCCTTATCTGCTCTACCTCTTTAGAATGTGAGTGATTTCAACTTGGGAAAAATACCAGAGGTCGTTTTCCTAGCCAAGTCTCTGTTTTCTTTAGTCCATTCTGATATTTGAGGACCACATCATTTACTCTTATCTTAGGATACCAGTATTTTGTTACTTTTATTGATGATTTTTCATGTTGTACCTGGCTGTTTCTTAGGCAAGCCTAAAAAGATACGGATTGAGGTGATTAGAAGAGATGTGTCGCTGTTGGATTTGGATGAGAGTATGACAATGGATAGAAAGAAGTAGAAGAAGAATATTCATTTGGATGACCACACGTAGTCTTGTATTAGTTTATGTAACCGACCCCAAGTTTCTTGAGACTAAGGCTTAATTGTTGTTGTTGCTACTGTTGCTGTTGTTGTTATTGTACCTAGCTGTTTCTTATGGAAAATAGATCTGATGCATTTTCTATATTTCAAACATTTGTTTCCAAATCAAACCCAATTTGGCATATCTTTTTTAATCTTGTGACATGATAATGCATGTAAATATTTTTTGTACTCCTTTTCAGCCCTTTATGACTTCTTGGGGGATTCTCCACCAATCATCGTGCTCTAATACTCCACAACAAAAAGGAATTGCAGAATGAAAGAATAGACATTTAGGGGAGACAGCACGTACTTTTATTCTTCATGCCAGTATTCCACTTAGTTTTTGGGATGATATTCTTACTTCCTGTTATTTAATTAACCATATGCCATCATCTGTTATCAATGATCAAGTTCCTCACTCATTGTCTTTCAAATCAATCTCTTTTTTGTATTCTACCTCATATTTTTTGCTGTACATATTTTATTCAAGATCTTTCAACATGGAAAGATAAGTTATCTTCTCGTTCTCTCAAATGCGTGTTTTTGGGATATTCTCTACTACAAAAAACAGTACAAATGCTTTTCTCCTAATCACCAATGCTACATCATATTTGCTGATGTTACTTTTTTTGAGTCTCTCTCTTTCCTTTCTTACCAAGATTCTGCGCTTCTATAGTAATTATGGATAACCCTCTTCCCTCTTTTGTTGTTCATTTTCCTCCTGACATTGATGGGTGTCAACAGCAGCCTCCAAGATCTGCAGATCCATGTACATTGCCACCACTTCTTACTTATCAACGTCATGCTCATCCTACCATGATTATCAATGAGAATCCAACCATGTCTACAGAAATTCTTGATGACACACACTGCCACAGTCCAGTCCCCTCCCAGTACACCTCAATTGCTGTTTGCAAATGTATCTGGTCTACTCGAAATTCGAACCCCAACTATAATTGTTTGAGTTATTATCATGTTTCCTCAGCCCATTATGCTTCCCTTGCGTCTTTATTGCCCAACTCTATCCCTAAAATTGTACATGTCTTGTCACATCTATGATGGTGGCAACCAATGGTGGATGAAATGGCTACTGTTCACTCCAACAATACTTGGGAATTGGTCTTAATAGCAAGATTGATCACCTTAAGGCTTCTCTTGTGGCTAAAGGTTACACTCAAATTATTTGTCTTGACTATGACAACACTTTCTCTCTAGTGGCCAAAATCTCTTCTATTCATCTTTTATTTTCGATGCCTGCAGTTCATGATTGGCCTTTATATCAATTCAGTATCAAGAATGCATTTCTTTCATGGAGTATTATAGGACTAAGTCTATATGGAGCAAACACCTGGTGCTCCGGGAGGGGGGGGGGGTGATTTTGTTGAATACTTTGTCACCTAAAGCATGCACTAAAGTTTGACGCAGTCCCCACATGCTTGGTTTGGGAGCTTGAGTAATATTGTACAAGCATTTGGGATGGTTCGAAGCTAGGCTGATCATTCTATCAGTGTTGTTAAGGGCGCACCCTAGGTGCTAGGACCCTCATATCGCTCGAGGCACAAGGTGCAAAAAAAGCGCGTGCCTGATTGAAGGAAGGTGCACACATACAGAACAAAATTATACATATCATATAAAATAACTCAAGAGTTTTTTAATTTTTGTACTCTAATATATCATAATTCAATTCTTAATTTATTTTAAATCTAAGTTTATCCAAAAGATGCAGTAGAGGAAAATTCACGTAAATGACTAAAAATCATCATCACTAATGTCAAACTCCATATTTTCATCCTCTTTTCCTTGTTCTTAATCACAGTCTATATCCTGCTTCATTTCATTGTCATCTTCCTCTTCAATAGCTAAAAATTTTCTTTTAGATTTCGATTGTGATCTAGTTGATCTTGATGGTTCTCCAAGACCAGCAACACTTGCCACTACACCCCAAGTCAGCTCATCATCCTCAAACACCAATTCATCTTCTGCTTCTTGTGCACCCACCTTCTACCAACTTACCTAGTAAATTGTGGCTTCTTTTGATTACATTTAAGATATTAAATCCAATTAACCAATCTCAATCACGTCTTTTTGAGCACTAAAATCTGAAAATTAATACATTTTTTTTTTTTAAGGAAACAAAAGAAAACCAACAATCACTTTGATCAGGCTCGCCTTTTTAGCGCCTTGGGCTTCAAAAAAAGGCGCAAAAAGGCCCAAAAGTGGAAAAAAGCCTTGCCTGATTGAAGGCGCCTCGCCTTGGACAAAGAGAAGCGCAAATGGGCTTTGGGCTGCACCTGGTGGCCTAGGCGTGTGCCTTAACAATACTGCATTCAATATTCTATCACCATTCTTCAAAAGTAGCATTTATCTCCTTGTTTATGTGGATGACATTGTTATCACCAGGAAAGATCAGCTGGGAATATATCTCAAATGAAGCAACATCTTTCTCGACATTTCCAGACCAAAGACTTGGGTAAGCCCCAATATTTTTAGGTGTTGAAGTTGCTCAATCCAAAGATGTTATTGTTATTTCTGAACGTAGGCATGCTTTGGACATTTTGGAGTAAACAGGCAAGCTAAATGCTAACCTGTAGACACTTCGATGGATCCTAATGTCAAGCTCCTGGCAAGACAAGGGGAACCTCTGGGAAATATAAGCTCGATAGAAAATTAAACTATCTTACAGTGACACAACCAGATACCTCTTCTCCGGTTTCTATTACCAGTCAAGTTTTGGATTCTCCTAGTGACAACCATTGGTATGCTGCAATTCACATTCTCAAATATATTAAAGGAGCACCTGGGGAATTATAAGCCAATGAAGCTGGTTTGTGATAATCAAACCGCATTACACATTACCTCCAAACCACTCTTTCATGAGAGGACTAAGCACATAGAAGTTTACTGTCATTTTGTGAGAGAAACAAAGAAATCATGACATGGCTTGTCAATTCAAACGATCAACTTGCAAATTTCCTCACTAAGTCCCCTAGGGGTTCATGAATTAGATACATACGTGACAAGATTGGTGCATATAATTTATATATGCTCTAGATTGAGGGGGAATGTTGAATATGTCAATCTGTAGATAATTAAACTAATCAAGTAGCTCGATTATAGGTGCTGATTTATAGGGGCAAATATATAGGAGACTGATTTTCGGGATCTATTTTTTTACTACAAAAGTATAGTGGATACTATGAATTATACTACAAGAGATCTCTCTCATCTCTTCTCCTTTTTCATGCGGCTACGAACAGTATCAGTCAACAGTAATTTGCTAGAGAATATCACATTCAAGAGTCTCAACTAACGGTCCAATGGCAAAAGTCAACAAACACTTCTCATGCAATTTAAAACTAGTAATGTTCACCCAAGCTACTTCATAAGGATGAGGATGGCATTTATTTTCCATCTTCAAATACTAAATTGCTACAACTTCCAGAAATGATAACCATAGAGCATAGCTGTCCATTGCATCATACACATGTTCGAAAAATATTATTCCTGTTCCAATCACCTAGTTCTTCCTCCATTGCAAGGAGTGGTCAAAGTAGATAACAAGGTTCATAATATTCATCATCAATCCTTTCCAATTTTCATCTTCGGATTCTTCTTCAACATCCAAGAAATCAACTTGCCTTGCCTTTTGCTGAGTCATAGAACAATCAAAATTATCAAGAAAAGCAACAGAATCTACTGCAGTATTTGCCTTATTTTAACAAACAGCCTTACAGCCATATGATGAGCAATTTGATCATGTATTCGACATTCATATCTTTTTTATCTTGGCTGTCAATGAGCATTTCCTTAGGCACCTTCAGTAGCTGTAGGAGGAAATTGATCCTTGGGTTATGTAAGATATTTCTGCATTTCAGCAGCTCCTTTGCTAGAAATTTCTGCATTAAATATGTTCCCTTATCAGTTACTTTGTGTAGCAGCCTTGTTGGGAGATCGAGTTAAGAAATCTTTCTCTATTTGGGTGGCAATTTGTATAGCATCACTCATCGAATAGACCATCACAGCAACAAGTCTTCAATGAAATTTGAGCTTCAATCCTTCGCTAAACATTGCTATCATCATAATATCTACATTCCATTCAAAATCACGAGTAACTAAAGTGATAGAACTTATTTGAATTCTCTTATACAGTCATATTTTCTTGCCTTAGATGCGTGGATTGGTGATAAACCCCCTGCTTGTAATTGGAAGGAACAAAATGGAGGCTCATTGCTCGTTTCATATCTTCCCAAGTGCTGTTTGCTCGAATTCCCATCCTTCTAAAGTTAGCTTGTTCCCTAATCCACCATGCATGAGCTATTCTTTTGAGTTTAGCTTCAGCAAGAAAAAAAGTTTCCTTGCCTAATTCCAGCTGTAGCATTGAAAATAGCTATCCATGCTCTGTACCTAATCAAGAAACACAACATGTCCATCTCCATAGAAATTTAGAACTTATATTTTGACTCCTTCGCTGAAATTATCATCTGCTGAAAAAGTATTGGATTGCTTATAGGGCACGTTCTATAAAGGAGCATAAGGCCACACTCCTCTTAGCGTAACCATCCTTGGATTATATGTCGGTCCAAAAGTTCTTGAATAGGACTTGGAGGAATTGTTTCACAAAATGTTCATATTCATGGAAGCTTTGCCTGCAGTTGACTTCTGTTTTCAAGTTGGTAAATCAAATTTGCACACATGGTTTTCTTACCAAATATGGCAGTAGACAAATTTTCCATCATAACCCTCAATCCTTTCATAGATTCTTTAAACTCTTGAAGGGTAGATTGGACACCTTTCAAGTCAGTATGAAGACCTAAGATTTCAGAAGCTTGATATTCCTTTGAAGCCTCATAGTCTCAATGAAAGCTTCTAACTTTGTATTCAATTCAGCGTTTGAAAGAATGCCTAACATAGGGTTTCCAGCAATTACCAAGTCAGGATAAACTCTAGCTCTGATACCAACTTATACAAAATACACTAGCAAAAGAAACAATTGTTCAAAGAAAGGACAATCAGATTAGATGGGTCGTTCTGTGGCTGTGAACAATTGCCATGAACAGTAATTTCTAGACAAGAAGAGGGGGAAGAGGGAGAAAGAGAGGGAAGAAGAAATGCAAACCCAAACACAAAAGGGAAAAAAAAAATTAAAAAGAGGAAACCAAATAATTCTTAATATTCCATTAAGTCACTTTCCTCAATGAAAAAATCATTACATAGTATTTATAAGAAAACCTCCTAATAACCAAATCCTAATGAAGACTTACTCCTAAAGACATAATACTCTTTACTGTTCCAAGACAATAAGAACTCCACATAAAACTTAAATATTAAAATAAACAGACTCAAAGACTAAATCCCTGCAATTTCTAGCAACTAAGTAACCAAAATAACCATGACACTTGAAAATCTAAGTGATAACAAAAATTGAATTCCTGCAACTCCTAATCACCATGGTCATCTCCCATTAGACTGGAATTTATTCTTCTTATCATTAAAGAATTAGATTTGTGTTTAGGTTTCAAAAGGTCATATATCTTATCTAATCACAGGATAACTCTCACATCAAAAGACAGAAGGGGAGTACTATAACAAAGTTATTTCAGAGCCATCCATTTTTCATCTACAGCTACATTGATCCCATCACCCAAAAAAAAGTAGTAGCAGCGTTTAAATATATAAACAGGTAAAGCGTTGTACAATAATGACATAAACGATAAAATAATTGGGCAGAAATAGAAGCACTCAAGTTATCATTTCATATATTATACTGCTGTTTCTATTTTGATTTCAAAATTTTTCGAACCAATTTTGCTGCCTATATGTTCTATTGGAAACAAAGAGATAGAGACGCGGTGAAGAGAGTAGAGACCAGAGTAAGAGAAGAAGGGTTAAAAATAATATAGCTTTGCCTAATTATGATGCACTGATAAATACTTGTGTCAATTTAGCCTCTCCCAAAACCCAAAGTAGTAATATTAGCCATCTAGGTACTCATTTTGTGCAACATTCATTCTAATTCACCAATTCTTATTGAACAAGAACAAGAAGGGAATTGGAATGTAGGTGTGAATAAGATTATAGTCACATTCATTCTTGGAAAGAGGCAAGAAAAGACTCCCCTTTCCAAGGCTGGACAGTACGCAATTGATATTAATTAATGGGAAATCAGGAGGAAAAAATCAGCACAAGTGAAGTGGTCTCAACCAAGTGCTCATTGTGAAAAGACCGGCGAGCAACGGCTGATCTCTCTCATTGGCAACAGCAATTCACCCCAGAACAGCTGAAAAAGCTACTAGAATAACCTCACTTGGATTCACGAAAGAGCAGTCAGCTAATGCATGGCCTTGGGATCCTTTGACTAAGAGACAGGGCTGTGGAAAGAGCTTCAAGCCAAAAAGGACAGTGAACCCCATTTCGCCAATGCGCCTGTCATTCAGCTGCTCATTTTTTGGGGGGTGTACAAACAGAAGCACTCTTTGTGAACAATAGATGAGTATCATAATTCCCTCCTGTGGATTAAATCCCTTAAACCACCCTCAAACTTCTATCTTTCCCCAAACTAGTGCCACAATCTTTAGAGTTTGTTCCATTGTCCATCTCAGGGTAACTTAATCATTAAAATGCCAATTTAACCTCATGAGAAATGCTAACAGAGATTTACCTTTCATTAACACTTTAATAGATAATTCCCAGAAATGCCTTCATAAACAGTTAAATATATAGTTACATGAATATGACGCACTACCAAACATTAGGGACACATAAGCAACACAATTAACACCTACAATGTTTGTGTCCTTGATAAGATTAACCATTTGAGAAAAATACATATCCAGAAATACCTTCATAAACAGTTTATTTTACAGAAACATGGGTGTAACCCGCCTCCAAATATCAATGGCTCACACAAATCAATTTATACCTACAATTAGTGCATCCTTGAAAAGATTGACATTTGGGAAGAAAAATATGACTTCTTAAGTCGTCTGCTCTAGTGTTCCTCTCTAAAAGAAAGGATATCAGATCTTGTGAAAATCAGCTTTCAACAATTAAGTTGCCTTGTTGAGCAAGAGACTTTAGTGACTTGGTGAAAATTAAAGTGAAATGACCAAACAACAATTGGAACATTGGGGAATAATATAGACCCGATGTGAGTTTTGAAAGGGGAAAAAGAGAAGTCAACAGAATAATTGTATAGTACAGATATTCTGCCAAAATGCCTCTTTTTTTTTTCTCTCCCTTTGATGAGTAAATAGAATAGATAAAACAGTACAGATTGCAAATAACTTACAGGGCCAATATTTGAAGCACTAACGTTTCTTGACCAAGCTTTCGGTAGAGAATGGCCTGCCAGAAAAATAACATCAGTCCAAGCCACTGAGAACGTTTCAATTGAGCAAATAATCAGCCCTATCCTTGATTTTCCATTTCAATATTAAAAAAAAAAAAACTAACTAATTCAAAGTTTACGAGAGCTTCAGTTAATATGTTCCAGTCATAACTAAATCCAAACAGTCCGAAAACAAGCTTGAAAAAACGAAAGAGAGGGGGAAAAAACCTTTTCCAGCCATAGTTCAGACCCTTCAATCAAATCAAGGATATCTTCAGGATCATACAAATCTGAAGACTGCAAAAATATTTGCAGCCTCTCTCTGACAGGGCTTTCAAACATTGAATTTCTATCCAACTGACAAATATTTGTCTCCTTTAAAATATCAGTATCAGCATCAGAATTGTGTGATCCATGTTCCACTTCATAGGCTTCAAGTGCTGACTTTGCAAGCAAGAGTGCATACATTGTGTGGAACCGAGTCTCATCAGAATCTTGATCCTCAATTAACCATTGGAGATATCTGCACGGGTAAGCGTACTAGCATTATCTCACAGAATATAGAAAGACACATTTCAGCACTCAACTTAGAAGCCAATAAAATTCAATTATACGAGAAATTTCATACAGTTATTTGTGTATAGGGATGGCAATGGTACGGCTTTTTACCGATTCCAGTGGGTTATGTCACAGGCCGACCTGTGACGAGTCATTCGCGTGGGCATAACCCTGCCCACGCCCAATCTTAACATCCAAGGTGGAGATGGAACGCTCGTGTGTCCTCGGACTAGTCTAGGAAACCGGAAGGACTAAACGTTCTTAAGTGTACTTGGCCACCGTCTATGGTCGGGTCGAGTACCCCTAGGAACGTTTGTGCCCGTGCCACGGAGTGCCTAGCTAAGCTGGAAGACACCCGAACGTCCCAATCCAACGGCCCTCCCAATGGGCCATGCCAAGTGCCGAACACCCGTGCCAGTGCCAAAGCCAGCGCAAGACCGTGCCCGTGCCCAGCGCCAGCCAGTGCCGTGCCGCACGCCCGCGCAACCGTGCCCAGCGCCGTGCCGTGCCCGTGCCCAATGCCAGCGCCAGACAGCCATGTCATGCCCGCGCTCCCCGCGCCAAGATCGTGCTGAGACCAGGCCGCAAGCTCGTGCACCAGCGTTTGCCCGTGCCGCACGCCCGCGCGCCCAGTGCCAGCCCGTGCCATGCATGCGCCCAGCACGAGCCGACGGCCAGAACCGTCGGCCCCTCCGTTTTCTTATGTAAATACTTAGTTAGTTTTTTGTTATATTTTTGTATAATTTTCCTAAGGCCTTAAAGGCCATGCATGTAAATTTTCATAGGTAGATTCCATGTACTTTGATCTCTAGAAAATCGGCAAACTTTTCCCACCTCCTCGGAAAAACGGTGTCTACTGCTGGAACATGGGATAAGTTTACCACGTCTATTATAGGGGGTATACAAAGCGAGATCGGGTAGAAGCAAATGAAGTCAGTTGCAATCATTGGTGTTCCCCCTCACCAATACACATTGTAAATACTTTGTACAAGCTTTCTTATGAATGAAATGAGTTCTTTCAGGCAAACAAGCATTGGTTAAGTGCCGTTTTCTATTGTTTTTCCATCGTTTTCATAGCAAACCACTGTGAATCCATTCGAGCTCACTAAAAAGCATTCAAACAAGTTTAGAGAAGGCCGATGTGACGTTGGCTCGAGCCTAACCAAGTCACAGGCACCACAGTTAGTCTAAGTGCCAAAAGACGACTCGTGACAGTTACCAGTCCAATTAACAGTTCAATTATGTGACTAATCAATTATCCATTAGCTTTTAATTGTTCTCGAGGTCAACCGTTACCGAATCCATTAGGTTTGGTTTGAAGCCCTTACCAAACCCATTAATTCGATACTATATATATAAGAAAAGCTATGTCGATTAAAAATGACTTGAGTGAATTTCATTTGTTGGAGTTTGTAGAATGATTTGTGTTTAATGGATTTCATTTAGATGCATTTCATTTTTTAGAGTTTGCATTGGTTTAATGACTTTCACTTGCATGTTTATTGTTTAGATTCGGGAAAAATATTAATATAATTTACTAGTTCCATTTTTATGGGTAATATAGGGAAAAAAATAAAAATAAAAATAAAAATTTCAATATTTTACTGCTTAATCAGTTCGGTTTCAGTTATCCGTAGGTTTTAGGAAAACCATCAATTTCAGTATCACTTGTAAGTATTGTTGATCATTCTATATCGGTTCAGTATTGGTTGTTGGTCAATAAAAGATTTCAGTTTTGGTTTTGGTTTTGGTTTTGTTATTTCTGGCAGTTATTTAACCCATTGCCACTCCTATATGGTAGGTTTTAGCAATTGAAATATAACAAATTTATTTGTTATAAAATACAGGATTAAAAATGTATAATATTTTTACCTTCTATCCAAATTTTTTCTCCCCCTTTTTCTTTTTCTTCCATTCTTCTTCCTCCTCTTTTCTGTCCCCAACTCCGAAAAAGCCTAAAAGCTTTAAGCTGCCACGATATTTATTTCATTTTTCTTTATCTTTCTTCTTCTTCCTCCTCTCTTCACCCCAACTCTAAAAATTCTATCCACCATAAGCCACTCATCACAACCACCATCTATTTCTCTCTTGTCAAGCACACATAAGAACAAAACACACAAGAAAATCTTAAAGAAAAGAAAAGGCAGCAACAATAGCAGCAATGGACACCAAGTCCAATTCAAATCTAAAGAGGTCACCAGAGTGATGATGCATTTAAAGATAAACATAATAAAGGCAGCAATGCTACAAAAAGCAGTTCAGGCTTGTGATCACATGACTTATCCTTAAAAGACCACAACAAGTGAACAAAGAAAGGTAAGTATTCTATGAATCCTTCACAATCCACAAATGTGTATGATAGGACAGCGTGTTCATGGCGATGCTTGAGAGCCTAGTGTTATACAAGTACAAACGAATAGCAACTTAGGACATGAACCCATAAAGAACCTCAGAAAAGACATCTGTGACAATGTGCAAAAAGTAAACTAATGGAACTACTTTTTCCAAGAAGATACAAATCAGAAAAAGAAAAGAAACAAAAGTAAATAATCAGGAACTACAAAAATTGAAGAGGTCAAAAGTCAATCAAATACATAGACATAAAAATACGATGCATGTACCATTTTCCTTTTTCTTCCTTCCCCCACACTGTTATTTCCCTGTTCCCTGCTACCACGCCTCCCCAAAAGAACATTCATGCTCCCTCCTTAGGATAAGTAAAATGGGACATGACAGAAAGTCAACTTATAAATCTAGAGAAATTAGCAAAACTAGCAGGCAGCCAGCCTGAACACGAAGTCAAAGTAGAAATCCACAGAGGTTCAAAATATAATATCTATATTGTCTTGATTGATCCCCAGTCAAATATGGAGTGTACTGGATCATGATGATTACCACAACATTTCCAGAATTCATCAAGACAGCATACCAAGTTACAAAAAATGCAATTTCGGCAAATAAATGTGACACACCTTTGAAGAATTTCCACCTTCTTGGGATCAATTGCTGATATTACTTCATCTGTGATTAGAAGCAGCATTAGAAACAGATCTAGCCAAAAATGATACCAATTTCTAAAGTGAACTAAAGAGACAAGTGCATCCCATGGATATAAGAATTAAAAATGAATCAAGTCAAAAGAAGAGAGAATTTTCAAAATGCTCAAATGATTCAAGTTCAGACTGCATTCAAGATAATAGAAGAAAGCTTAGGCACAGAGAAGAGAACTCACACAAGTTTATATTTGCATTAGTTAATTTAAGGCTTCATTTGATTGGCAGGAAGGGAAAGTAATGATTGGGAATCTAAATATTACAAAATTGAATTTCTAAGATGTGATTCCAAACAGATTACATTCTTGTGTTTAGACAATCCAAAAAGTTGATGAGGGAAGTAATAAAACGTTTTTTTTAATATAAAAAACCAAAGAATTATATATCTTAAAAAAATTTTAAATCAATTCTAACACCTCTCACATTGTACAGTTTAATCATATTAATTTTTTTTCCCCTCTCAAAGGGCTATACTAAATGGAAATCACATAAATAGTTTTCTCCCATCTTTAAATCCTTTTTTTTTATTATTTGATGCTCTATGCATTTGCCAGTATCTTCACTCCATGAACTTATTCCACTTTCTAATTAACATTTTTACATTCAATTATTTCAAGAAAATGAATATACGTTATGTTCTCTAGTTTGATATTTCCCCAAAATGTAAGTTATTACTCACAAATTTTAATCTTGATGTGGGGCTCCAATCCTAAATGGAAAGAAAAAATAACATTTAGTTATTATCCATTAAAGCATCTAGGAAAAAATTCAATAATTTTTCTTTTCATGCAAGTTACATAATCATGATACAACCTTTAAAATAAAAATTTACATGTAATTTCATCGAAATTTTGAGTCTTGTAAGTTTTTGAAAAACAAACAAAAAAATGAAGATATAATAGGTGGAGATAAGGAAATTTTTAGCATATGTGAGAGCAGAGGAGGTGTGATTTGGAGAAAATCTTCTATGTCTCTCCAATTTTTTAAATTTAAAAAAAAAAAAAAATGGCTGGAATCCTAGATAAACGAATCCCAATTCCACCTCTCTGCATTTATTTTTCCAAATCTGAGGAATCAAAATCCTTTACCAGAACCAATAATAAACCAAACACTAGAATTTTAAAATGGATTATGTGATAACTTTCCCCACACACCTTCCTTGACAATCAAACTTGAGGCCAATTTGTAAATTCTTTTCTAGACACCCCCATTTGTAAAGCAATAGTCAACAATTTAACTCCAGTCCTTCAGTGGAATCACTTGGCCCAAATAAACTAAAACAAATCAAACACGGAATGTTAAGAACCATGTCCTCAACACATTAGCTCTTCATAATAGACTGCAATAACCTTTCCTGTCTTCAATTCACTCTTTCCTTGTTGATTAAGTGCAAGCAATTAATTGACCAAATGTATAGATATAAAATGTACTCCCTCCATCCCAAATTATCTGTCCACTTTAACCGATTACGCGGGACTTAAGAAAAGTAAGTTTTTTAGTTAACTTAACATTCTCTTCCATTTTTACCCTTAAAATTCAATGATAAGTATCTCTCTTTATATTAAAAAGTACACAAATTCTAAAATTTTGATATAACTCTAACTTACTTCTCTCTCCTAAGTATTTAATTATTGTTAGAAAATGAGTCAAAGTATTGTTGAGTATTTAATTCTCTCTCCATATTGCTATTAATATTTCTTGAGAATTAACAAGATGAGCATGAATAGCAAAACTCGTAAAATGAGTTTTTGGCTATATTTTAATATGTTTAGGAAGTAGAATGCTATTAAATAGGGGTAAATTTGGAATATTAAGTCTTGATTTTCTAAAGGGACAAAGATTAAGCTAGCAAGTGGACCGATAATTTAGGACGGAGGGAGTAGCTAAGTATCCTGTCATTCCGTGTCTGTAGCACATAAAGCACTAGCCCTTAGATATAAACAATATTATATGGAGAAGCATTTACACACAAGTCACATAAACTCAGTGTCATCATTAAGTCCTACCTGGAGAGAGCATAGTGCTTCTTCTTTCAGATATTAATATTTGAACAGCAAGCACCTGATCGATTTCTGCAATCTAGTAGGAAACAAAAAACTATCAAGTACACAGACACTTCAAACATAAACATACAAGAGAAGGCCTACATACCCATCCTAGATGCTGCAATACTAAATCTTGATCCGATAACTCTTCAAGTATCTTCGAAGCCTCAACTACAGCAGTCTCCTGACTGGAGGTAAATCTGGGCATGTCTTGTAAATCATTTCTTCCAACAGGGGCTTTCCAGAAACTAGCTGAATAATTCCTTGCTAATATACGCCAGATTGAAAGAGCTTTAGAGCTCATCCCCTTACTGGCATATAGAAAAGCAAGTGCCCGTAGATGGCCAGAGTCATTCAGCAACGATTCCAATTCCTCCTGCACTGCCCATCCACTTAGCATGGTCAACTTTAGACAGGCTAACCTAAGATCTTAACTTGTACTTGAAACATTTGGCAGTTCACAAACAGCCAACCAGACTGCAAATCATTGAGGCATGCAAGCTAACCTCAATTGAAAGCTACACATAACACAAAGACTTTCAAACCACAACAAAGAGATTGTAAAATTCGAATCATGAAGAACTAGTTTCCAAGTCATTAAAACCCCAATGTCACATCAGGGCAAAGATTCCAATAATGTGTGTATTCTGTCTAGCAATAGCATTAAAACATGAAAGGAAACAGCAAATTGAAAACTTAACTATAAGCAGAGGCAAGCCTTCAAATATGTTTACATTCAAAACATTTAAATGTATTTAACACTGATCCTTGGAGTTGGATGATCTGTAATTGAGGATTTCTTTAAGGCAAATGTTTATTTCCATAGAAAAGAATAGGGAATGCATAGTTTTGGGCTTCCTAATCCGTAGCATTCTTTTTGGTCCTCTTTTCTCCTTCTGCACTGTAGCCCATTAATACTTCACTTTTACAAGGAAACTAACTCTGATACACACACACATGCAAATAAATTACACGTATGAATTTCACAAATATGAGAATATTTATAATTACAGACTCCAAGAAACTAGTCTAGCAAACTGTGGAATCAAACATTTCATGGTTCAGCATTAAGATCAGAGACTTAAAAAAAAATCAAACTAAACGTGAAGGCAAAGAGAATAAAGTAAAATAGAAATAAATAAATCCTTTCATTTACAGTTTGGAAAGTTCTAGAGGTCCTTTCATTTGCTGGAAAGACTTTTGAGCAATTCAGGAAAGATTTTTCTTCTTTTCCACCATCCCCCCTCCTTTCCAAAAACGTAAGCCATTAAGCCAGCTTGCTACAAGTTCTTCTAATTTGAAGTAGAAAGAATTGAAAGTGCTTCAATCATAGTTCATCCAATGACTTAATGGTTGAAACCTCAACATTTTGACGCTACCCTATGAGAAACGAATGAAGATCATGAAAAAGCAAATATCGCAAGACATAACTATCCTATGAGAAATAATGATAAAATATCGCAAGCCTTAACTAGCAAAGCACAAAGAAGCAAGGAATAAGCAATAAATAGTGATTACTCTATGAAAAGAAATAAGAAGAGAAAGCATACCACTACACAGCTGTTCTCAGAAGATGCAAGTGTTTCCATATCATCAACATAATTTAGGGCTCTATACAGGTACATTAACAGAGTGTCAACTCCTTCCTTTACTGAAGGAGTCAAATCTTTCTCACGAGAAGCATGTAAGTACCTGTGGCGGTAGTGAAGAGCAACTAGCTTAATTGATGGTAACCCACAGCTTGATCTACACAATATCTAATATGACAATCAATTTTGGGTAATGAAAAGATGTAAAATTAAATTAACATCCAAAGCAAAGCCCCACCTCCCAAACACACTTATCTTTCTCCAAAAGGATTTTTCAAAATACTAAAGATGAAAAGAAGCATTTACATTAGATAATTACTAAAAAAAAGAGTCAACACCTGATCATGTTTTTTATTGCAGACTCCAACAGATCAGCTCTACTAGGTGGATTGAGAAGAAACTCCTCGTCTATTGCAGTCTCAACCCCTGCTTTTCTTAGAAAAATAGCTCTTTGAATAGCTCTTAATCCATCATCTATAACATTTTCGAGCGGAGCTGGGGGAGGATGTAAGCCCCAATATCGGTTCCTCGGAACCTTCAAAAGTCAAATATGATAGGCATATTAAACCAGTACTGCCCTGCTCTGAGCTTAATAGTGATATATTCAGCAAGCATGAACAAGAAATTCCAAAGCAAAAGCATGCTAAATATTAGCCTATTTAGTCTTGTCATTCACTATAAGAGCTCTAGCAAGTATCCTGTTATAATACTCAGTAACACAGGCACTCCTCCACATATGGCTTTGAGTTGTTTACCATGGCAAACTTCTCCTACATGTACACAAGCATGAACTTTACAGTACTCAACACCTGAGGGTTATTAAAAACTGCCATCTGAGAATCAGTACATATGCACCCGGAATTTTCAAATTCAACAGAAGATAAATAATACTAAGCCAAAAATGTTTGCACAATCATCCTACAAGAAACATGTGCATAAGTCTAGAGCAAGAAAATGATGTAGAAATATCAAATATCTTAACCAAATCAGGAATCTCTCCAGACTTTGTGACTGACGGATTCTCTTGAATCAATTTTCTCTTTAAGTTCTTCCTTTTAAAGCAAATATCATACACAATAGTAAAGGGTTAAATACTTGAGTTCAAATGTAGGTAAAATAACAATACCAGCAGGGACCAACGATTTGGGTCCCGCAGGATGAAAGGGAAGAGTTCAGAAGGCTGCATAGTTTCTGAAAGCAAGAAGTGATTTACTGCTTCCTCAAAGTGCAACTCAAACAGCAAGACGAATCCTACTTGCGCATGAACAAAGGATAGCATTTCCTCAGTGATTTCACCTTCAATATGAAGTTCTTCAACCAAGGAGATGGCTTCCTTAAAGCACTTCTTTCTTAACAGGTCCTTAATCTGGTCTTCCCAGGGTACTTTTTGGTAGCAAACAACCTAGTGTCAAAACATAAGCAGGATAAGTTTAACCAGTCCATATATTGTACCAACAAGTGTGAATATCGTAGTGTGAGTGAAAGAAAAATGATAATTGCTAGCATTCAATGCACAACCAACCAAACTATACGTGTCAAAATGTCAAGAAGGGGAGGCTCTTAACCCCCTTTTGATAGGGATAAGGGTTGAAATGAAGGTAGGAAAACATATGCAGAGTCTATTATTATTATTCCTTTTTTTTTTCCTTCCCCTCCTTCTCTTTTAGTGAAAGCCACCTTGATGTTATTGCTGGTATAACCAAAGCCCACTGGTAAAGCCTGTTTCATGCATCAAGTACCATCTTCCAAATCCACCCCGAGGGAGCAAGCAACATCCTTAAACCAATGCATTATTTCCTTGCCATTCCCGGTCCCATCAATTGAAATATAAATGAAAATTAGTCTAATATCTCATTTCCTCCAATTATTGATTACAAGAACAGCAACTAAAAGTTCAGCGAACAAACATACATAACCAAATAAGAGAAGCAAAAGAAAGACACCTCCACTGGCTTAATATTCATAACACTCACTAGGTTAACCAAAGATTGGCTACTAAATGGTAATTATTACCTTATGGAAGCCCAGAAAAAGTAATTGAAGCCAAGAGAAGCTAGAAATGCTTTGGTCGAATCATTCAAGATACTACCGTCTAAAATGAGTTTTCTAACTTTTAACTTTTGGATGTTCCATAATGTATGTCTGTTTTCCTAAGTTGAGAAATTCTTGCTAATTAAATATTTTCACTATTGCCCTTCATCGTGACTCTACTTCATAGTTAGCATATCATGAGTGTCTCCCTAAAGCCTCAAGAGCCACTTATATTTTGTGTTAGTTAACATTATTTCCCCTTACCCTTATTGAATCCAGTAAAGGTAAAATTGAAAATATTACATGATTAAAGTCTCTCCTAAAAGTTTACATCAACTCTCATTTGAATCATTTCTACCATAGATATCACATATTTCAAGTTATCATCCTAATAGATTCAAGAACATTAACAACTCTTCAAATTATCATAATAATTCTCATGATATTTCAATTTAGTTAAACATTAGGTTGAGAGCATTTGATAATTCTTGGGTAAGCTGCACTATATTCCCCTTCATTCTTCTTCTGCTCATAAGAGAAGAGCAAAGGAAAGAAATACGGCAACGTTTTTTACAGACCAGCCATTCTTCGCACTCAATACTGCACGCCATTGAAGCTAATATGATTTTTGTAACCCTTTCTTATAAGGTCAGTCTGAACTTCTATAATACCATTGTCATATCACAATAAGAAATATATACTTATTACCAACAATAAAGCTAGGCCGTTCTAAGCATAGATAACCTCCACCATAGGGCTTGCAGAGAAACAACAAGCACACAGTAGTATTACTATTTTGTCACTAAATGAATCCCTCTCTATCAAAAGGGAAAAACAATTTTTACTCACTTGAGCAAACGAAAATCACCAAAACTTCTATTTCCAACAAAACAAATTTTAACTCTATCACTTGTAGAGCTTATATGCATTTGTGCAAATCAATATCATGTAAACCACACGCATGTAAAAATAAGCCGGAAGCCAAATCATATACCTTTGAACTTGTTGCCAAAGCTACAAGTTCTCCCTCCTCATCTGCTAGAACACAGCGGCTGCCACTTCCATCCCCAGGATGGACCAACGTTTGCACACAATTCCCCAATCTCTTGTGATACAATTCCATTTTACCATTCCTTACCACAATGACATATATCCCTATCTCAGCTAGTGAATCTGGAATGCTCCTAAACACCAAGCTCCCTCCCACTGGCTGCCCATCAGCATCCACAATTATTCCCACATTGTCCACCAACAATAGCACTCTAGCTTCCCTCGCTAACAACTTCAATTGTAGAGGGCCTGATGACTCAGGCAGCGAAAATATCAACCGAAATTGGCCATCCACACAAGAATATATATAATAACCACTCTTATTTCCAAATATAATAGAATCATCAATCCAAATCATGACTTTAACTATTCCATCAAAAAGCCCCTGAATTTCCTTTAAAACTACAATTGAACCACTAGAAGCTAGCTCCAACAACACCAACTTTTTACTAGCCGCAGCCACAAAAAAACAACAGGTATTACTGTAATTGCCGTCTTCTTTACTTCTAATGCCATTAAAATGAGGTAGATATCTGTTCGAGAAATTATGATTTTTGCTTAAAATTCTGCGGGAAAGAGCAGTAACTCCTCCTCCCTTGATAACCCCAATCCGTTTTACAGGCTCCAGTAGAAGATGATCAAGTATATGCAGAGAGCCATCAGCAGATAGGACTATGATCCTACCAAAATGCCCAATGGCGTGGATGGAAACTATAGGAGTGCCATTAGAGATGGTAATGTGCCTGAGAAGTGCGAGATTTTTGGTGATAGGATTTAGGGAAAGTAAAAAAACACAACCGGTTAGAGTACCAAAATAAACAAAGGATTGTTCAGTGTTGGTAGGGCGGGTTGAGATTTCAAGGGATTTGATATTGATTGGAGCTGGAGAAATTGAATCCTTCAAGTTGAAGTCGGCAAGGAATTCAACCACGGAATGATATTTAGAATTCGCCATGGGAGAAAGGCAAGAAGAATTTCAATGAACTAAACGCGCTTCGAATATGGTGGCTCGAGTCAGTTGCCCCAAAAGTGCCACGTGATCTGTAAAACATTCACCATATTCCCGCTAGTACTTTCAAGTGTCCACTCCACCCACCAAACCCTACCCGCAGACATCAATTGCAGACACTTTGCCGGTTAAACCCCTCAGCTGCGCAATTTTCACAAATCCCTAGCACAAATGGCGGTCAAGGCCGCTGCCATGGAGTCTTCTTCATCAGTAGTGTGCCACCCCAAAAACAAAAAAAACATCAATTGTAATAAAAGGAGTACAAAAGGGGAAGGGACAGGAAAGGCTGGAGGGGGAACGGGAAATTCACGAAGAGAAGAGAGAAAGGAAATATACGAGCTGGAGGTAAAAAGGAATTAGCAAATTTCGATGGAAAAACCTTTCTCAAGTGCACAGTGACTTTCCAAAGCAACGCTAGACCAACTTTATATTTCTGTGAAGTTTGGTTCAGAGTGAGGGAGAAGTAAAGATTGGGAAAAGCACTTTTACTCTTTATTAGTACTCGGTTGATATTCATGTGTTATACGAATTGTTATGTTATTAAGATTTAATATATTAATATTAAATATATATTATTAATTAATTTAATTAATAATTTAATTAGTTAAACTTTTAAAATAAATTTAAATAACATTTAAAAAATCACACATTTCAATATATTAATATTAAATACACACACGTATATATATATATAGTATTCAAAGAATCACATATTTCAATATATTACACCATATCGATAGTGTTCAAAAACTCACATATTTTAATGTATTAATATTAAATACATATATATTTTATTAGTTAATTTAATTACTTAAGATTTAAAATGAATTTAAATATAATTTTTAATTTTCTTTTTAAAAAATTATTTAGCTACGTGTCACCTTATGATACTTTCACGTGTCGTAATAGTATGCTTCATCTTTAGCTTATATATATATAATTTTAATTATTAAAATATAAATAAAATAATATATACTCTTTCTGTCAATATTTATCTGTTATAATTAAAAATTTTTTATATCCCTTTTTATCTGTAACATTAAAAAAATTTAGATGTCATTGATATTAATTTTACTGTTATATATTTATATTAAATAGTTTTGAAAATTAAAATTATAATAACTTTAGAGAGAGTTGAGCAAATAAAGCAAGAAAATAATTGTAGAGAATATTAAATCTCAAGGTACTTTTGAAATATATAAACAAAGTTGTATGAATTTAAGAGACTAACTAATTTTTCTTAAATTGTGTGAAGTAATTAATTGTGACAGATAAATAAGGACGGAAGAAGTATGTCTTTTAATTTTATTTATTTTCTAATTTAGAATAATAATTTTCAATCTAAATTAGAATTTGACCTGATTCGACCCTACTAGGCTAAGATTTATTGACCTAGACATGGATAAAAAGAAATTAGGTCTTGTCCTTTGACACGCCAAGCGAGAACGAATTTTGGACAGATTTTACTATCATAACCCATCTTTAGTTTTTTCTTTTAAATTTTATACATTTATACTTATTTATTTCATCATTTAAAATATAATAAATGATTAAACATTTTTGTTTCTAAACTATGTATGCTAATATTTAGTTTGAGAGATATAGTATTTTTAAAGATTAATTGGAATTGCTTTGAAAGGATTTTATATTTTATTTTTAAAATAAAATATAAAAATATATGATTGTACACAATTATTTTATTATATATTTTTATTTTCAAATTGTGAATTTATTGAATTTTTCTTTTATAAGGCTTTTTTCCTATTTATTTAAGTTTTTAGGTTCTGTTGGGATTTTTTTTTTTTTTTTTGTCTTGTTAAACCGCCACTTCTCTACTTGATAATGGGTCGAGGGTAGGAATGATTTTGTCCCTAATGGAAGGAGACTAAAAATCTCCATCCTTTCTTGGTGCAAGAATGCCCTAGAGACGGGTTAGGATATAAGAAGGCGGGTGTGGAGCCACTGTCAAGATTTCTAATCTCGCCTCGGTCCTATTGCCATTCCTATCCCAACGGCGATTTTAGATTTTAGGTGTAGGAATAAAAGGAAAGGAATAGAAGGGGAATGAAATGATTAATTTAGTATAAAAGCTTTACCATTAGTTTAGTCCAAAAGTAACTAGAAACGAAAGGAAAGAAAGTCCTATTTGATGAACCTTTATTGAATAGTCTAAAAATATTCCTAATAAATACAAGGTTTAACATTATTACATAAAATTAGTGGATAAAAATGTAAATTCAAATTGTATTCATTCCTATCTTTTCCTTCCTACCATTCTCCAAATGCTATATTTAACTTTTCTTTTCTTTTCTTTCTATTTCTAACCCAATACTATAAATAATTAGTGACCTCCTCCTCTCTCTTCTCCTTCCCTTTCCTTTTTATCATACTCATCATCTCTCCTCTCCTTTCCTTTCCCTCAATCCAAATAAGCCCTTGGGAAATTTTTGTGTAAATTATAAAGTCCTTCTGGCCACTTTTGCTTTTGTTTTCAATAAGAAGAAGCACATGCTAATCATGGGACTAAATTAATAGGGGTGAAAGACATAATTTATATTTTTTTTCCTTTTCTCTTTTCTCTTTTCCCTTTATTTTAATTTTTTTTTCCTTACCCTCCCTTTTCATTCTTAGCCAACCTTCACTTTTCTCATGTCCGGCTTTGCTACCAACAAATGATTGAAGATTTGATTGGTCAAGAGATTGATGCTTAGAAAAATTTTGCATCAAGGATTGTTCTCGAAAAAATCAGTACCCCTATGGTAATTCATTTATACTAGTGGGATCTTATTCCTGATAGTCTGAGACTAGATCAAAGACCTCTCCTGTCCACCTTTCTAGAACCCAGATACCTCCCACTAGAGTTGTTCAATAAAATTAAAAACTGAAGCAAACCGACTGAATCAACCAAACCCAAACCAAATTTTGATTTTTTAGGTTGGTTTGGTTTGGGTTGGGTTAAGAAAATTATAAACCGACAATTTAGTTCTGTTTTTAAAAATTATATAATCTAACCCAACCCAACCCAACCCGAACCCACACATATTAATTAAATTTATTTTAATTTTAAAATAAAATTATGAAAGAGAAACCCTATGTTGGTGGCTATTCATATACTCTTTCTTTCTTCGTAATTTCCCTCGATTATCTCCATGACTCCCCTCCCCTTTATTCTTCCTCTTGAGTATAGACACTCGACAGTGCCACTCTCCATCATAACTTACACCACCATTCCTCTAGATCTGGGGAAGATTATGGATCTTTGGTCACTACTGCTTGGAGATAGAAGCGGTACTAGTATTTTCTGACTACTTGGGATCCTTTCAAAACTTCTTCAATTCATGGTCATAGACACATAGGTATTTTCTGACTGTTGTGGATTTGTGGATGATTTCATGGGATATACTTAGGTTTTCATGCTTATTCATAATATATTTATGATTATTTTTTATAATATATTTTGCAGGTGTATTGAAAAGTTTGAAGTTCAACATCTAGTGGAAATTGGAAAAGAATATGAAACTAATCTATGTTATTTATTTAGTTTATTAGCAAAGCATTCTATGTATTTAACTTTATTTAGTTGTTTATGTTATTGATATTGAGTAATGTTTTGATATTGTATGGAATTATGAATTTAACTTTGATTAGCTTATATTATTGAGAAAGGATTACTTTTTGTAGTATTTAATTAATATTTTTACATGTAATATTCTATCAAATATTAGGGAGTGTAATACCCCACTACCTAGGCCCAACAGGGCCGGGGATGTCGCCCCGTCCAAAGAATAAGGGGTCTTTATAACTAGGACACACAACAAAGATAAAACAATACTTTAAAATTTGAAACTTATTACAACCCAAAATTCATGAATAAATCCAAAATAAAAATTGTTCACTTTCAACTCCCAAAACATTACACAAAATAAATTTCAGAATATTTTCCAAGGCAGGCAACAACTAGCTACTCATCCCCACAGCAGGATCGACCTAAAATCATGGTAAAAAGGGTGATGAGATAAAAATCTCAGTAAGTCCGTGTGTGCTTTGAGTGTTCAGTGAAAACAATTCGTGGATGCAAAGTGTAAGAACTTTATAAGAGAAATACCGGCAAGCAATAAACAATAGTTAAAATCAAGAGTAGCATTTTGGCTTTTCCAACCATACACGTATAATAAAATCAACCACTCGATCAAAATGGTGGTCATGGGTTACCACACATTGGGCCCCATAACCATACAACGGTCAGAATGCTACACTTTGTGCAGACTGACAAAAAGTAGGTGATCGGCCTACCGGGTAAGATACTCCTCTTTCTCTACACCCAAACAAAATCGGTTGTCCATTCCGGCAATACACAGTCCACCTAACTGAAATTTGTTAGTTCGGATCGGCACGACCTACTAAACTGACATCTTATCTGTGAAAGACTTACCCCTCAGAGGTGGCCACCTACTAAGAGACTTACCCTAACCCTTCAAAGACTAATCCTAGCAGTCCACCCTTATTGAGTACTCAATGTAATTTATCCCACTTGGGAGAAAATTGAATAAAACAAAGCTCCACTTGAAAATGGCAATTAAAGATTTTCAAAGTTTGGAACAAAGCTGGTTTTAGAAAGAGTTTTAGGGTTTGAGTAAAATTGCTCATTGATTTTCAAATAATTTGTTTGACTGAAATGAGAAATGAGACAATCCTCAATTGCCTTCGCAGAAGTGAGTGACCACGCACTCCACATTTGGCTTGCCATAGTAACCATTTTGCATCAAACAAGTTTTATGTAGGAGTTTACCTGATCCTTTGCTCGAGATAAAATAAAGATCTCCAAAAGCTGACCTAACCCCGCCTGGGGTAAACATAAGCCATAATTAAACTCAAGCCAAAATTTACTTTCACAAATAATCCTAACTCAACTTACTACAATCATGACCCTAAGGTCCCAAGCTTTAAAGCTAGATAATAAATAAAAAGGTTTATAAAATAAATTTAGCTTGATATTAAAATAACTAGGGTTTGGAAAATAGGTACTAATAAGTTGAAGGTTTAAATCTTGCCATAAATAATTAGGATTTATTTGATGAAGGGTCCTAAGACCTAGATGGAATTATTTAAAATAGTAATCTATTAATAATTAATTGTTAGAAAATAATTGGTAACTAAAATTAGTTGTAAGTAAATTTTAATGGGTTTTGATTGAAAGATAATAAATAAATTTTAATAGTATTTTTTAATATAAGACTTACAAAATTAATATTTTACCTATTATGAATATTTATAAAAAATGCTTTATTCGATATTATTATTTTCTATATATTTTATTTTATATAATATCTATATATTTTATTTCTTTAATACAAGCCATTATTTATTTGACTAAAATATTATTATTTTATATAATAGTCCAAACCCACATTTCCCAAGGGTTTTCGAAATCACTAGAAGAAATTATAGTAATAATCATCTTATTGATGGAATAAAATTAGCTTAGGGACAATAAGATCATGATCATATTTCCTATTGCTAACCATAATCATGAACATATACTCTACACCAATCAACAAAACATCCAAATCATAAATAAAAGCATAGATCTAAATCTACCATCACATGATCCAAACTTCACTAACATAATCATATTCATGGCTTTAACAAGAATACATAATCATAAAACCCTATTCACCAAAGGTGACATAATCTCTAACATGCTTATTCAATCATACTACTCACGACATAAAGAGCATGCAACAAAACCCTAAAAGCCATAAAATTCAACCAAAACCAATCATCCATATGCATCAATCCCAACTCCATTGCAAAACACATCCATTCTCATACTTCAATCCCAACTCCATCACAAAACACATGCTCAAGCTTTATTCATAAACCACCCTTTTCCAAAATAGCCTAGAGACATGAATCTAAGATTTAAAGAGAAGGTTGAATAGGCTTACTTGAATTATGACTATCTTGAAGTCGATCCAAGAGAATCCCCTCGCTAGGAAGGCTTGATCCATCCAAGGAGAAGAAGAAAAATGGCCATGGTGGAAGTAACCATTCGGCCGAGAGAGAGAGAGAGAGAGAGAGAGAGAGAGAGAGAGAGAGAGAGAAAGAGAAAAAGGGAGTTCATTAGTATATACTCATTAAGGTCGAAGATGGAAGAAGATGGAGATGATTGTTCATACTTACCTTAAAGGTGTTCTTGAACCTTCAAGAAAATTCTAGTTTTTTATCCAAAAGTGAGACTTTGATTTCCGAGTTTGATGTTAAAAATTGTAGGAATTGATTCATGAGAATGAATAGGTATAATCTGGAGTTTTTGGAGAAGATTGGAGTGGTTTTGGGTGGCCTTAGGCGTGAGAATGGTAGTAGGTGTTCTTGGAGGTTTGGAGAGAATGGAGAGATTGGATAACGGCTGGCTGAAATTCTGTGGGGAAAGGGGGGCCGAATTGTTTGAATGGTTTTTGGTAATTGGATTTTTAGATTTGAGAGGAAAAGGAAATCTGGTTGTTTGAAATTCAAAGAGAATAATTTAGGGAATATTTTGTGGTAGCAAATATGGTAAGTAGATATTTAATGGTGGAGGTCTTTTGGGAAGCTACAATGGCCGACTGGATTGCTGGAATTTTGCTGAGATGAATGTTGTTTGATGAAGCTTTAGGGTGGCTGAAATATGGTGTACAATGATGAAGGAGTTTTCTGGTTGTTTGAAGTTTAATTAATGGAAGGTTGATGAAATAAATTGCTGGAATTTTGGAGTTCAATCAATGGTTTGATTGGAGTGATTGATGGAGAGATTTTAGGAGCAGCCATGGAGCTGTTTTTCGAGTAGAACAATGGTGAGGATGCTGGAGTTCAGTTCATGGCTGATCAAGGTGAGTTTGTATAGAAAAATGGTGGAAGTTTCAGATAAGGGTGAAGAAGGAACAAAGCTGGAAATTCTGATCAGGTTTTTTGCAAGGCTTACTGGAATTTCTGGGTTGATTTTTCTACCATATTTCAGTCAGCTTGCAGAAGGTTTGAAGGGCCATGGGAGGGTCCTTTAAGGCTGGTTTCCATCCCTCTTTATGGAGGAAAAATAAGGTTGAATTGCTGGTTAAAAAACTAGAAGAAACAGCTTAGTTTTTCGGGCTGTTGAGTTGCGAACTGCCTAGGATTTTTTTTCCTGGTTTGCACAGCTCTTGAGCAGTCCGGTTTTAGTTGGAAATTTCAGCCTTCAAGTTGAGTGAAATGACCATTTTCCTGGCAGCATTTGAGAGGAAAAGATTGCTGAAATTTTTGACAATTGGACTGATCAAGAAGTTGAAAAAATTTCAGATTACTACATGAAGAAGATGAACATACATAGGTTGGAGTTTGAAGGTTCAACCATGGAGATTAATTCTCTTGGGAACCTTCCACAACTCCTCCCCATTTTCAGTCAAGAAGATACCTCACACTTAAACATTTTTGAACCTTCAAAGCCACAGAACTTTGCTGGAATTTTCTAGAAACAAAATTGGTTTAGATAAATTGAACAACCTAATGAATTAAGAAGTAAGGAAAGCTAGAAATCAAGAAGGGTATGAACCCCTTAGAAATTTTTGTAGGGCACAAGAGTAGGATTAGGACATTCCTTTCATGTCTCCCCTAAGACAACATTCCTACTCCTCCCTAAGACATGCAAGGGCCGAAAATAGCCTTCCTAAATAAAAATAAAATTTAATTATGTTAAAACTCAAATGATGGAATTTGAACTCAAGACCTCAAGAATTAATTCCAAAGCTCTAACCACTAAATCACAACAACTCTTGTTCTTATTTTCTCTTCCAAATATTTTTCCTATTTAATCTTTAAGCTATCTCCCTATTTCTCCTCAAGCAAAATTACCATTTTGCCATTCTTACTCACTAAGCTCAAATAAGCCATCTAGACTACAAATCACGTATCTAAAGTACATATAATCATACAAAAATATATTTATGCATGCGAGAAAATATGATATGCATCCCGATCCCCTTACTCTAGAGTTGATTTTAGTTAGGGTTTCACAGGGAGTAGTTTATTTGCATAATAAATTATGTACAAACGGACTGAACCAAACCGAACCAATCCAAAACGACGGTTTGAAATTTTAAATAGCTTGGTTTGGGTTTAAAATTTCCAAACCAAAATATTTGGATTGGGTTAAAATATAGATAACATCGAACCAACCCAACCCAACTCATGAACAACCTTACCTCCCATTACGATGAAACTCATTTTGTACAGACTCTTGAGGCTGTGCCTCTTTTTGTTCCACAATTGGGTTGGAATAAATTGACTCAAACGATAATTTTTCCATTAGTTCTATTCTAGCTGAACCTTTTGTGGACATATTTTGATCATCCTCTAAGTATCTAGTATTGGTACTTACCAGTGCATTTTGCTCATTAGGATGATAAAGTATCCACCTTTTGTTCTTTTTGGATACCTAACAAAGTAACACAATTCTAACATTAGTTCTACTTTGTTTCTCTTGATTAGTACATAAGCCAGACATCCCCAGATCCTGAGATAATTCAACTTGGTTTTCACCCAATCCACATCTCATAGGGCATCCCAGGTATTGATTTTGAAGGAACTAAGTTCAAAATATATGCTACTATTTGTAGGGCATATCTCTAAAAAAAATCAGAAGAGGCGCATGAGACATCATGGTTCGGATAATTTCCATCAATGCTATGTTCCTTCTCTCAACTACTCCGTTCTGTTGGGGTGTCCCAAGAGCACTAAGCTGAGAAACTATCCTATAATGTACTATGTAGTCCTTAAACTCACCTAGGAGGTACTCTCTACCACGATCTGATTGAAAGATTTTGATCACTTTACTTGTTCAACGCTTCACCTCAGCCTTATGCTCTTTGAACTTGTTAAAAAAGTTAGACTTGCGCCTCATTAGGTAAACATAACCAAACATTGTACAATCATCTGTAAATATGATGAAATACTCAAAACCTCTCATTACTGGTGTGGATAAAGGACTACACATATCAGTGTGAACTAAATTCAATATCTCATTGGATCTCTCTGCTTTTTGGGTAAAAGTTCTTTTGGTCATCTTCCTCATAAGATATGATTCACACTGAGGCCAACTTTCTAATCTTAATGAGCCTAAAGGCCCATCATAGATTAACCTCTGAATCCTAGTTGAGTTAATATGACCTAACCTTAGATGCCATAGATATGAGTCACTGATATTAATATTTCTCTTCTTGTTAATAAGTTCACTTTAAACGTTATTTACTTGATTGTTAGTAGGATTTATGAAGAATAAATTACCATACATGTACCCGTGCATAAAACTTCTCCACTTCTACTGATAGTAATACCAGAATAGAAAGAAACAGAATAATTATGATTTATTAGCTTTGCTACTAAAATCAAATTCTGTCTAAAACCCGATACATATAAAATATCTTTCAATAAAATTATTTTATTACAATTAAGACAAGTTCCAGTTCTCCCACTGCTTGAGCCTATACTTGTGCTTTATTCCCTACGCATAGACATGCTCGCTTTTTTGGAGTCTTCTTACCTTCCTAAACCCTTGCAAGGAGTTACAGATATAATTAGTGGCTTTGAAATCAATAATCTAAGTGGACATTGATCTAACTATAGATATAGACTCTAGATAGTAACTATTACCTATATAGTTTTTCTTCGCCAAAAGATCTAGACACTCCTTTTTTTCAGTGTCCCTTTTTGCTGCATTTGAAGCACTTGCCTTTGGGTTTATCCTTGGGCTGGGATCTGCGTTGCCCTTCTTCTTTTTAAATTTCCTAAGCTTGGGTCCAGTCCTCAAAGAAGACAACTTAGCTATCAATGTCTTAGATTGTGGCCTCATGACCTTCTTTACCACCTAGAGCTTCTTTATCAATTTTATTAAATTCATGTTTAACTTTTTTATATTGTAATTTAACTTGAACTGTGTGAAGGAGCCTAGAGAAGTCTTGAGAAACATATCCATCTAGCTCTTGGAGTCAATAACAGCCTTGCAATACTTCTGCCTCCTCGAAAACACCAGTTATTTTGAGCATATGCTTCTTGATTGATGCTCCCTCAGCCATCTTGATGTTCATGATCATCCTAAAAGCCTCCTGCCTTATTGGCCAGCTCTTGTTGGTGAACATAGTGGCTAACAACGTGCTAATGTCGTAGGTAATGGTCATATGCTCATGTTTAAATTGGAGTACATTTGACATGAACGCTAACATATAGCAACGAGCTATCTCGCCAACCTTCTTCTATGCCTTTTCTGCCTTTTGATGCGTATGGATTTGGGTATAAAAATCATATAAAAATAAGCATATTCCCAATCAAGTTTACATTAAAACGTTAATCCCAAATTACATATATGAGCAAGCGTACTCATCATTAATATAGCATAGGGTTCAAACGAGTGTCGATCCTCAAGAAACAAGTATATACTAATCACCCTTCTTTCATTGTTTAACAGATTCGATAAAGTGAAAATGAAATTTAAAAAAATAAAAATAAAAAATAAAAATATATACTTGTCAATGATGGAAAATTATGTAACTTAAACCATTGTTTTGACAAACATGACTTTAAAGTACCTAATCATTATCATAACTAATTATTCTCTTGGCATCATGAAGGATTAAAGTAGACTCACTTTTTTTTCCAATCCATGAATTCCTATCTTCTAGATAACTTAGCATCACATTCCTATCTCAACCAGTCTTACCTAAAAGATGCATTAAACACGATCCTTTGATTAAATTTCCATTCCTGGCAAACTTAAAACATGAAATTAACCAATGAATCCATTCCTGATAGACATCAATTAACCTTTAATTACCTTATTCTTAGCAATTAACCCCTTTTCCAAGCAAGTTAAGAGACAACATATATGAAATCAATAAATTGAAACCACCATCAACCCCTTTTCCAAGCAAGTTAATGGAAAGAAACAACCAATTAATCTCGTAATCAACCCAAGTAATTAAATACCAAGAAAACAATCAATTAATCAAAAGGTCAAATAACTCTAGAAATCATGAATATTTAAAACAATGTCAAATTACAATAAAACAATTAATACACCATTGTTCAAGAAAAAGAAAGAAAGCAAAAGAAAGCACTCATAGACAAGCCTCTTTCTTCTTCATTTGAAGACCTTCTTACACAACCCTCATTGAATTGAAGAATTCCTCCTTTGATATGAGTGATTTTCTGTGATGATCAATGAATTCTCCCCCTTTCTCTTATATTTTCCATCTATGTATAGGCTTGGGAAGTGCCTAAACTTGTTGGTGTAATGTTCTTGGCCGAGTAGAAGTTGGAAGATACTAAAACTCCATAGATTACCAAAAATTGCGTAGAAAAAATCAAGCACCGCCTTAACTTCAGGGCACAGCCGGCGCCGGTTGTGTTCTATTTCTCCAATTGTTCGTCGATTTTTTTTTTAATTTCGCACAATGTATTCCAGAATGCAGCCAGCGCTGCCTTAGCTACTAGAGCCGGCGCCGGTTCCACTCTGTTCCATCCTATTTTACCAATTTTTTATCGTCTCAAAGTTCGTACAACCAGTGCATGGCCGGTGCCGGTTCCTCTGTCCCAGCCGGCGCCGCCTCTAATCTGTTTCGCGACGTTTTTACTTTGTTTTACTCCAAAAATCTGAAATAATGAACAAAATACCTTTCCAAGGGTAAAATCTCAAATATGAAGGAATACGACTAGGTTTTAAACAAAATGTATCACAAAAGAACTTCAAATAACTAGGAAAAATATGACTAATTTAGCCCCTATCACCTTTTGTTCTTCTTCAGTGGAACTCTCCCCAATCTTTGGACAGGGATCATACAAGATATACTTATACTCCTCAATTGTGAGTATTATGTCCAGGTTCTTTTTCCAGTCTAATAATTTGGTCTCGTTAACTTATTCTCTTGCAAAATAACAGGCAATAGACTCAAAAAACCACCACCAACCATTTCTGAAATTTTGATAAAATCTTAGTTTGTGTAAAAATAAAAATTTGTGCACTTTTTCCTTATATTAAAACTGATAATAGCTAACCCTATCACTATTATCCACAATATGATCAATTTAGCTCTTAGAAAAACTTACATAACTTCTTAGGAAGATTAGCATTTTTTCCAAGCTAGGTGTCTTAACCATCACAAATTAATTTTCCTTCTAAGTAATGATCCAGAAAATAATTTCATCGATAGGATGGCCATTTCTTCTCATTTCCTATGGACAAATTTCGCATTACAACCTCCAATGTTAGCCGATCATAGTACTTGGCCCGAAGATTAATTATATCAATCCATTAGTTCTAAATACTTGTGGAATCTTCATCCTATACGGGTTTACTCCCAAGGTGTTGCAAAGAGACCCACGATCTCTAATGAGGACCATAATAGAAGCTGTGGGGCCGTTGGAACCCCTTTTCCACCTAATCTTTTAAAATGAAGGGTTTCTGGAAAATATCTTTTGAAAATTTCTATTAAATTTTCTCTTAACTCTAAATAAAATGCCTAAACCCGTTAAATCTCTAAGTCAAGGTTAATATCCTTTAAGAGATTTTCTATGGATTGATTTTATTTAAGTTAAAAACTTAGTAATTTCAAAAATTTTCCTCAAAACTTTTCTTAAGACTTTGGTCTCTAGTTTTGTGATAAAATTAACCAAAAATGTTTCAAATAAAAATAATTAAACTGGTTTCCATTAACTTATAAAATATCTAAATCCATTTATTCTCTATGTCAAGGATACAAAACCTTTGAGAGAATAAACTAGGATTAATTTTGTTTCTAGTTAATAAACCTTTTAATTAATTAAAAAATATTTTGAACTTGTCAATTTATTTTTCTAGGATTTTGGTATTGGAAAACATGCACTTAGGTTTCCCAAAAAAATAGCATGCTCAAAAAATTGCAAACGTTTTTCATGCATTTTCTATCCTTTTATAACCAAGGTGATCAAATAAATAGATTAAATACATTAATTAATTTAATTAATGATCTTGTTTAATCCTCATCCCTTTACTACTTTTTACATGCAAAATATTCCCAGAATATTGCATAAAGTAACCTTGTGTGACATGGGACTTAAAAACAGAAAGAAAATGCAAGGAAAACTATTAAAACAATAATTATTCTGAAGATCTGACTGCCCGACCCAATCCAAAATGAAAAATTCACTCGAACAAAAACACCATGGACCAAGGCGGTCCAAGCCTTCTCCAAGCCGACGACCATCTTGGCTCCTTATCTCACGTAGGTAGTCCAAGGCTTGTGCAAAGCTTTGTCCATGGTTTCATCTCTAATAGGTTGTCCAAGGCTTGGAGCCTTTGTCTCGCAAAAGCCAAGACTTGCATCGCCTTGCACGATCCTTGGACAGGCTTAGTTTTGGGCAATTTTTTTGGCTTTATTTTCCTTTAATTTTCTTCGCCGTTCTTCTCTAATGTTTCACATAAAGAACTTCTCCAAGATTCGGTTGATTGCAGAAAACTTAAGAACCAAATTCTCTCAATAAATCAACTACCTATGCCTTGAATTTAGGCTAACATGATTTCTCTAGGGAGAACCAGATGAACAAAAAGTATTGAAAATTTTACAGAATCCTATGTCTCCACTCGCTAGACTTAACTCTACCCATGTTATAAAATCAAGAGGGATCAAGGCAACCAAAAAATCAAGTCTTGCTGATTTTATTAGCCTCAAGCATGCATCTATATTTGACAAAACCGTGTTGTGATACCACTTGTAAGATGGACACGGCAAAAACATACAAAACGAATAAAACAAACATAGAGACGCACAACAGGAAGCTTTTAAAAATTTATACATCTGCATTTAGTTTTGTGAAGATGCGATTGCATTAGCTGAACATAGGGGCTTGAACGGCTATAGGGATACTTCTACTGGTTTCTGTTTTTGGTTCGAAACCCGCTAGGCATTAGCTCTATCTTTGGATAAACACAGGACTCTCTGGTTCATGAAATATTCCACTGCCTAAAATTGCCGGTAAAAGCTATGGGCAAAGGAATTGGTCATGTTTCCCTTGACAGACTGCTAACAAGCTGTACCAAGTAAAATTTGTTTCTCTATTTCTATTTTCTAAAGCATAAAGGACACAGAGAAAAAGAATAGCTAGAGAGAAGAATAATGAGAAATGAGAGTCCTCTGAGAAGTACACCTAGATCCAAAAAGTAACTCATAAAGTTTTTTCTGGTCACCAAGCTTTTCACGTATATCTTCTATTTCTCTAGATTTCAAAAATCCATGCAGAATACTCATAAAACAAAGCCTTGCAGATTGACTTAGCCCACAACCCTAACCCAATTGGGCTTGGGTTTGTCTCTTGGACCCTAGTCTAGTCTATCGGGTCACCCTTAAATTATTATTTATTCTTAGACCAATAAAAGCCCATAAATAAATAACTTAGTTAATCCACATGGACTAATATAATTTCTTATGTCTTTTTCTATTAGTTTAGGGCCAGGTTACTTTTAATTATTCAATTCGGGCATGGCCCTGAATAATTAATTAACTAGCTAAACTAGATATTTATTTTATTCTCTTTACCAGGGATTTTATTTTATTCTAACCTAATAATAAATCAGACTACCTTAATAAAATAAAACCCATATTTATTTAAGACTATTTCCTTGGCCTAATAATTAGGACTTACGGGCTATTCGGAGGACCAAAAAGACACATGGTCCTTGGCTACTATAATGATCAAAATACCTCTACTATAGAAATAATTGTATTTTACATTTTAAATATTCTATTTTATCACTATAAGGAAATATTAATTCCTAGAATAATATCGCGTGTAACAATGTCTCCAACCTACATGTGTAATGACTAAAATATCCCTCTACGTAACACCCATTATTAAGACAGAAGAAATGTACTAACACCTCTTTTAATGACTTCTACCATCCTTAGATATCTAATCCGATAATCTAAGACTTCCAGTATGTACTCTCTTATTTTTGGGAGCTACCTAAAAGCATACAATACTAAGTCACATTTCCAGGGCCTTGGATATTATAGATTATCCTAGACAATCACAAGAAGGTGATTTCTCTATTTAGGAGTATAGAAACTTTCTTATATGAGTCTGTATTAACTAACTGGTTACACATACCCAACATACAAGTATATTAGTCATAAAATAGAACCTCACATATAGTATATCAAAGTATATGCTTCTAGCTTCACTGGATCACCAACCTATACTCAAATCGTAGGGTATTAGTCTACGCAGTAACTATAGTAGTTTGGGTTTCTATTATTTTAGCACTTTGAGAAACCAATATTACGGGTCCTTTTTTACGTATACAAAATACGCTTATACTATGAAGTGAGTGGATTATTCACTGGCTAAAGGTAAGCCATTCCCTATTCAAAATTCATAATTTAATAACTATAAACCCTAATGAGATTCCAATTCTCATTATTTGGTAAAAAAGTACTTTTATGTATTAAGTAACCCATGATCCATACCTTATTGTGAAAGACATCCATTCATATAGATCACTTACTTAAACACAATGGGTCTTTTCTAATAAAATTATACATAAGTTAAAATAAAGAAACAAAAATAATTTTGAGAATAAAAATATTATTTATTTTATCAATTTTACATCAGATACATAGGATTGGAGAGCATACATTCCAATAGATCTTATCAAGCTACTTATTGATGCATTGGTTACAAACTACGAAAGATGACATGAGTCTGGCTTAGAGCCTATAGAGCCTATTAAATCTACTATTTCAAAAAGAACTGATGGCTTTGTTGAAATTAACTTTGACCATTCCTATCTAAAAGCAAGCAGCTCCTAGTTATTCCCAACTATTTCCATGCTCGCAGTATTTATTCTTGCTGTCCCACTGACATTTATTTTAATTGGGCAAAAGGCTAATAAGATCTTATCCATTCCTTTATACCTAATGGAAATGAGATACACTTGAAGGCATAAAACGGCAAACATACAAAAAGGATGCAGTGAAAACGCAGAAAATAAAACAACAGAAGCTTTTTAAAATTAATAACTCTGCATTTCAAAACTCGTTTAGGTGCTGAAAAACATACTGTCGACGGCTGAACTGGCGGAACAATTGTGTTCTGATCATTCGAAGATGATTGAGGTTCCCTCCCAGCAAGCCGACGGCTTCTTCTCGGCATAAACAAGCATGAGGCTCTTGGGTTTTCAGAATATCACCAATACTTGAATAGTCGGTGAATGATGTACGAGTTGGGATTGGTCTTTTGTTCTCTTTATGACCAACTACTACACAAGTAACAATCACAAGAAAAAATTTATTCTCTACTATTCTATTGTTCTCTTAAAGTAAGAACGAACAGAGAGACACCCGAGAGAGATTTTTTTTCTACATAGTTTTTGTGTTTTGTGAACTGATTTCGATGAACATCAAATCCTTCTGTTCACGTAATCTTATCTTCCCCGTTTTTGAACTAAGCTAGGACTCTTGACAAACCTAGCTACAAAAACACAGAGCCACAAAGCGGTTAGCCCACCAGCCCACACAGGCTTGGGCTATACCTATTGGACCCTGGTCGAGACTATTAGGTCAATATTAATTATTTAGACTAGGACTACTTAGAAGCCCAATAAATAATTAATTAGTCGTCCCAAATAAATCAATCCAAAACTGTAGCCTACATTATAATTTAGACCCAGGTTAATTTTAATTATTCAATCCAGCTTATGCCCTGAATAATTAATTAACCCATTAAATTAAATAATCAATTCTCTCTTTGGACTTTTATTTTATTTAACCCAAATCCATAAGGACTTATAGGCTATTTCGATGACCAAAAGACACATCGCTTTGGCTACTAAAATGACCAAAATACTCATGCTATACAAATAGCTGTATTTTGCATTTTAAATATTTCCTACTATCACCATAAGAAAATATTGACCCCAAGAACAATACTGTGTTAGCAATATCTCTGACCTATAAGTGTAATGACTAATATACCCCTCTACACATCACCATTCATTTAGAGAGCAAGAAGTGTACTAACACCTCTCTAAAAGACATCTACTATTCTTAGACTTCTAGTTCAATTATGCATGACTTCTTGGAATGTTTTCGCTTTCCAAGGGAGCTATCTTAAAGTAAACATCCAATTCATGTTCCCCAGGGCCTTGGATATTTAGATAATTCGGACAGCCACAAGGGGCGATATAGCATAAAAGCCATCTTGTACAAGTCTGTCTTAACTAACTAGTCACATATACCAACATACAAGCATATTGGTTTTACAATAGAACCTCAACTATAATATATTAAAACATATGCTCTTAGCTTCGCAGACCGCCAACTCATACTCAAGCTGTAGAGTGTAAGTCCACGTTGTAGTAGTAGTAGTCTAGGATTCTTTCGTATAGTACTTTTAGAAACCACTACTATATGTCGAGTTCTTCGTATTCGAAATACATTTGTGTTATAAAATGAAAAGACTACTCACTAACTAAAGGTAAGCCATTCCCCATTTAGAATTTATAACATAATAACCTTAACATGATAAGATTCCCATTCTCATTTTTCAGTTAAGAACAATAGTTTATGTGTCAAGTAACCCATGGTTCATACCTTACTGTGAAAGACCTCCATTCACATGTGCTAATTACTTAAACACAATGGGTTTTTTCCAACGAAATTGTGCACAAAAGTAATGTAAAATTTAAAAGCAATTCCTGAGAATAAAACTTTTATTAATATAAACTAAGATTACATAAACAATCTAGTCTAAAAGAGTAAATATTCTAATAATCTCCCGCTTGTACTTTAAGACTAAGTAAGTCCATAAATGCCCACCCCTATGGCGTCTAAGTGTCTTCTAAATACTCTTTCAGCTAAAGGCGTGGTGAAGGGATCTACTAGATTGTTCTCTGAAGCAATCTGTTCCACCACGATTTTCCATCTCTGGATGAAATTCCAGATCAGGTGGTACTTCCTCTCAATGTGCTTTCCCTTCTTGTGGTTCTTTGGATTGCGAGACTGTGCTAATGTTGTCACAATACATCATAATCGGCCTGTTCATTTGTGGTACGACTCCAAATTCTGAAAGAAACTTTCGGAGCCAGACTGCTTATTTGGATGCCTTCAAAGCTGCCACATACTTAGCTTCCATAGTTGAGTTAGTAATGCAAGATTGCTTATACTTCTCCATGAAATAGTCCCTCCAAACAAGGTGAAGACATATCTACTAGTGGATTTTCTCTCATCCTTATCCGCTTGGAAGTCTAAATCTGTATATCCTGTAGGAACCAAGTCATCAGCCCTGTAAACCAGCATATAATCTCTCATTCCCTTGAGGTACTTGAGAATATACTTTACAACTTGCCAATGAACCTCCTCAGAGTTTGATTGATATCTGCTAGCTAAGCCTACGACAAAGCAAATATCTGGTCTAGTGCACAACATGACGTACATGAGACTTCCCACAGCTGAAGTATAAGGAATCCTACTTATTCTATCCTTTTATTCTTGAGACTTTGGAGAGTTCTTTAAAGAAAAAGATAACCTATGTTTGTAAGGGATTAACGCTCCCTTGCATGAGTCCATGCTGAACCTGGCCAGTATCTTGTCAATGTATGTAGCTTGGGATAATCCTAACATTCTCTACTTCCTATTTCTAAGAAGCTTAATTCTAAGAATGTAACTGGTTTCTCCCAAATCCTTTATACTGAATTGACTAGACAGCCAAACCTTAGTAGATGATAATGTCCCTACATTATTCTCAATTAGTAGAATGTCATTCACATACAGTATAAGAAAAATCACGTTTATGCCTTCTACTTTCTTGTACACACATAGTTCATCCTCATTTTAAATGACATCGTAGGACTTTACAGTCTTATCAAAATGAATTTTCCATGCTCTCGATGCCTACTTAAGTCCATAAATGGATTTCTTAAGCTTACAAACCATATGCTCCTGGCCTTTAGCAATAAAGCCTTCCTGTTGGGACATGTAGATGTCTTCGCTAAGATGGCCATTAAAAAATGTCATCTTCACATCCATTTGTCATATCTCACAGTTATAATGATAAGGATGGACTTAAGCATGGCTACCGGGAAAAAAGTTTCCTCATAGTCAATACTATCTTTTTAAGTGTACCCTTTCGCCACAAGCCTAACTTTGAGGGTTTCCACATTCCCATCCGCTCATTTATTCCTCGTGTATACCCACTTACACCCAATAGATTTTATCCTTTTAGGTGAAGCTACAAGATCCCAAACCTGATTAAAGTATATAAACTCAATCTCGACTTTCATTGCTTCATGCTATAGGTTTGCATCAGCATCAGCAATAGCCTCCTCGTATCTAGTAGGATCTTATTCCTGATATTCAAAGACTAGGTCAAAAACCTCTCCAGTCCATCTTTCTAGAACCCTAGATACCCTTTCACTACGATGAGGCTTTGTTTGTACAAATTCTTGAGGCTGTGCCTCTTCTTGTTCCACAATCAGGTTAGAAGAAGTCGATTTAAAAGATAGCTTTTCATCGAGTTCCAACCTTGTTAAATCTTTAATGGATATACTTTGATCATCCTCTAAGTATCTAGCATTAGTACTCACCAGTACTTTTTAATCCTTGGGATGATAAAAGTAACCACCCTTTGTTCCTTTTGGATACCCAACAAAATAGTATAATTCTGATATTGGTTCTAACTTGTCTCCCTTGATCAGTACATAAACTGGATAGGCCCATATCTTGAGATGATTTAAACTTGATTTACACCTAGTCCACATCTCATAGGGTATCTTAGGTACTAACTTGGAAAACACTGAGTTCAAAATATATGCCGTTGTTTCTAAGGCATATCCCTAAAAAGACATTGGAAGAGTAGTATGAGACATTATACTTCGAATCATTTCCATCACTGTCCTGTTTTTTCTCTTAGCTACTCCGTTCTTTGGGGTGTTTCTAGCACAGAGAGTTGAGTTACTATCCCATGATGTACAATGTATTCCTTGAATTCACCAATGAGGTACTTTCCATCACAATCCGATCGTAAGGTTTTGAGAAGTTTACATGTCCGAGGCTCTACTTTAGCCTTAAACTTTTTGAACTTGTTAAATGAGTCAGACTTATGTCTCATCAGGTAAACAAAACCATACCTAATATAATCATCCGTAAAGGTGATGAAGTACTAAAACCCCTCTCTAGCTGGTGTAGACAAAGAACTACACACATCATTGTAAACAAGACTTAATATCTTCTTAGACCCATATGCCTTTTGGATAAATGACTTTTTAGTCATTTTTCCTATAAGGCAAGATTTACACTGAGGCAAACTTTCCAATCTCAATGAGCCTAAAAGTCCATTATGGATTAACCTCTGAATTCTGATTGAGTTAATATGACCAACCTTAGATGCCAAAGATATGAGTCTTTGACATTATTCTTTCTCCTCCTATTTAAAGGTTTAGATTGAGTGTTGTTTAATTGATTGTTAATAGGATTAATGAAGAATAGGTTTCTATACATGTACCCAGTACATAAATCTTCTCCATTCCTGTGAAACCCCAGTCGAAACCAACCTTAGAGTAAGGGAGTTGGGATGCATATCATATTTTATTGCATGTTTAAATATATTTTTATATGATTTTATGTGCTTTGGATTGGTGTTTTACAGTCTCGAGGGCTTAATTATGTTTATTGAGTAAGAAGGGCAAAATGGTAATTTTTGCTTGAGGTAAAAATAGGGAGATAGCTTGAGGATTAAATAGGAAAAATATTTTAGAGAGAAATTAAGAACAAGAGTTGTTGTGTTTTAGTGGTTAGAGTTTTGGAATTAATTCTTGAGGTATTGGGTTCAAATTCCATCATTGGAGTTTTAGCATGATTAAATATTACTTTTGTTTGGGAAGGTTGTATTTTCGACCTTGAGTGCTCTAGAGAAGGGTAAAGGTGATGTCCTAGGGAAGACATGATAGTAGTACCCTAATCCAACTCTTGTACCCTACAAAAATTTCTAAGGAAATTCATACCCCTCTTGATCCTTAGTTTTCCTTACTTCTTAATTTCTTAAGTTATTCAATTTATTCAAGCCAATTTCATTCTAGAAAAAAAAATTCCAGCAAAGTGCTGTGGCTTTGAAGGTTCAAAATGTCTAAGTGTAAGACATCTTATGGACCGAAATTATGTAGGAGTTGGGGAAGGTTCCCAAGAGAATTAATCTCCATAGTGAACCTTCAAAACTCCACTCTAGCTATATTCATTTTCCTTCATGAAGTAATCTGGATTTTTTTCAGCTTCTTGTGCATTCAAAGTGTCGAAATTTTTAGCCACATTCTCTCCCAAATGCTGCCAGAAAATGGCCCTCTTGACCAGCTTGAAATCTGAAATTTTCTGGCCAAATTCGGACTGCACAAATGCTATGCAAAATCAGAAAATTTTTTGGGCAAAATCGTAGCATAGGTGAGCTTAAACCAAGCTGTTTTCTCCCAGCACCTTAGCCATATTTTTCCTCCATAAAGAAGGCTGGAAACTAGCATTGAAAGACCTTTGAATGCCCCTTTAAATCTTCTGCAAACTGACTGAAAAATGGCAGCAAAAGCTGCCTAGAAAATTCCAGCGGCTTGCGAAATTCTGTACAGAATTTTCCAGCTTTGTTTCCTTTTCCAACCCTTATTGAAACTCCCTCATCTTTCTGTTCAAACCTCTCTTGAACAACCATGAACTGAACTCCATTGTCTTTCCCAACCTTTTGCTCAAAAAACCAGTCATGGCTGCCCCTAAAATATCTCCAACAGTTACTCCAATCAAGCCTTGATTGAAGACCAAAATTCTAGCAATCCTAATTTAGTAAACTTCCATAAAATATCCCTTAAACAACCGACCTTCCTTCACCATTATACCCCTTCTTTTCGGCCACCATTAAGCTTCTTCAACCAACTTTCATCCAGCAAAAACACTGAGCAACAGTCGGCCATTACAGCTTCCAAAAAGCTCTCCAAAGATCTTCTTGCCATATTTTATTTTCAAATTTGATTCCCAAAAATATTCTTTTAGGATTTCAACAACCAACCTTTCCTTTTCCTTTCAAACTAGAAAAAATCATCTACCAAAACCACTCAAACAATTCGGCCACTACAATCCCACAGAATTTCGGCAGCCTCAATCAAAATCTCTCAATTCTCTTCAACATTCAAGCACACATAGAACACCTACTAGTTCCATACGCCTAATACCACTCCAAACCACTTCAATCTTCTTCAAAAAAATTTTAGATTTCATCTACTCACTGCCGTGAATCCATCCATACCACTTTTAACATCAAACTCCAAAATTCAACTCTTTCTCTTGGATAAAAAACCAGTATTTTTGTGAAGGCTCAAGAACACCTACAGGGTAAGCTTATTTAATCAACTTCATCCCTACTAATCCTCAATCTCTAATGAATATATATGTGTATAAGCACGCTAATGGACTCTCTTCTTCTCTCTCTCTCTCTCTCTCTCTCTCTCTCTCTCTCTCTCTCTCTCTCTCTCTCGGCCGAATACCCCTCTCTCTTGGCCGAATGATTTCTTCAACAATGGCCATGCTTTCTTTATCTCTCTTGGACGAATCTAGTCTCCTAGGAGTTGAGATCCATTCAAAACTCCTCCAAGGTTCTCATCAATCAAGTAAGCCCCTTCAACTCTTTTTTTAAATTCTAGATTCAAGTCTCTAGGGTGATATTGAAAGAAGATGGATTATGTTTGAGGGTTGAGCATGTATTGTTGTGTTGAGTTGAGATTGAAGCATGAATAAATATGTGTATACGATGGAGATGGGATTGATGTATAAGTTGATTGTCTTGGTTGATTGTATGGTGTTTTTAGGGTTTAATGCATGTCTCCATGCTGTGAATAGGTTGTGTGATCCAGCATGTTAGAGATTATGTCACCTATGGTGAATATGATTTATATTCTTGTATGATTGTTAAAGCCATGTTATGTTTATGCAAGTAGAGGTTGGATCATGTCTTGGTAAATTTTGATCTATGCCTTTATTCATGATTTGGATGATTTGATGAATTGAAGTGGAGTATATGTTCATGATTGTGGTTAGCAATAGAAATATGACCATGATATAGTTGTCCCTAAGCTAATTTTATTTCATCAATAAAATATTTAATATTATAATTTTTTGCTAGTAAATTCGAAAACCCTAGGAAGGTAGACTTGGATTATTATACATAATAAGGATATTTTAGTCAAATAAATGATAGCTTTTATTTCAAGAAATAAAATATATAGGTGTTATATATAATAATAATATCAAATAAAGCCTTTTATATAAATAATCATAAAAAGTAAAATATTAATTTTGTAAGTCTTATATTCATAAATACCATTAAAATTTATTATCTTTCAATTATTATCTTTTAATCAAAACCTGTTAAAATTTATTTATTATCTTCCAATTAAGATCCATTACAATTTATTTTCAACTAATTTTAGTTATCAATTATTTTCAAATAATTAGTTATTAATAAATCATTATTTTACCTAATACCACCTAGGACTCTTCATCAAATAAACTCTAATTTATTCTTAGCAAGATTTAAACTTTCAACTTAATAGTACCTATTTCCCCAAACCCTAATCACTTTAATATCAAACTAGACTTAGCTTATAAACCCTTTCTATTTATTATCTGGCCTTAAAGCTTGGGACACTAAGATCATGATTATAGTGAGTTGAGCTAGCTTTATTTGTGAAAGTGGATTTTGGCTTGAGTTTGATTATGGTTTATATTTACCCCAGGCAGGGTTAGGTCAGCTGTTGAAGGCCTTTATTTTATCTCAAGCTAAGGATCAGGTAAGCTCCTGCATAAAACCTGTTTGATACAAAATGTTTATTATGGCAAGCAAAATGTAGAGTGCATGGACACTCATTTATGTAAAGGCAATTGAGGATTGTCTCCTGTCTTATTTCCGTCAAACAAATTATTTGAAAATCAATAAGCAGATTTACTCAAACTCAAAATTCTTTCTAAAACTGATTTTGACAAAGACTTTGGAAACCCTTAGTGGAACTATGTTTTGTTCCTTTTTCCTCGAGTGGGGTAAGTTACGTTGAGTACTCAATAAGGGTGGACTGTTAGGACTAGTCTTTGAAGGGTTAGGGTGAGTCTCTCAGTAGGTGGCCACCTTTGAGGGGTAAGTCCTTCCCGGATAGGATGACAGTCCAGTAGGTCGTGCCGGTCCGAGCTAACAGTTTTTCAGTCAAGTGACTATGTGTTGCCGGAATGGACAACCAGTTGTTGTTTAGATATAGAGAAGGAGGAGTATCTTGCCCGGTAGGCCGATCACCTACCTTTTGTCAGTCTGCACAAAGTGTGGCATTCTGATTGGTTATGGGGCCCAACATGTGGTAACCCATGACCACTTTTGAGTGGTTGATTTTATTGTATCTGTATGGTTGGAAAAGCCAAAACACCACTCTTGATTTTGACTATTGTTTATTGCTAGCCAGTATTTCTTTTATGAAGATTTTATACTTTGCATTCACGAACTGTTTTCACTAGACACTTAAAGCACACATGGCCTTACTGAGATTTTTGTCTCATCACCCGTTTTACTATGATTTTAGGTCGATCCTACTGTAGGGATGAGTAGCTAGCTATTGCTTGCCTTGGAAGAAATGTTATTATTTATTTTTGTGTAATGCATTGGGAGTAGAGAGTGAATAATTTTATTCTGGATTTGTTTTTGAATTTTTGGGATGTAATAAGATTTAAATTTAAATTATTATTTTTATTCCATTATGTTGATTGTGTGTCCTACTTATAAAGACCCCTTGTACTTTGGACGGGGCGACATCCCCGGCCCTGTTGGGCCTAGGTAGTGAGATGTTACAATTCCTACTGATAGTTATACCAGAATGGAAATATACAAAATATTATTGATTTATTAGTTTTGAAACTAAAACCAAATTCTATCTAAAACCAAGTACATATAAAATATCATTCAAAACAATTATTCTATTACAATAAAAAATAAGTTCCAGTTGTCCCACTGCAAGGGCCCATACTTGTGCTCCATTTCCCATGCGTAGTCCATGTTCGCCCTTATGGAGTCTTCTTATCTTTTTAAACCTTTACAAGGAGTAACAGATGTAATCAGTGGCTCCTAAATCAACAATTCAAGTGGAAGTTGATCCAACCATTTATATAAACTTTAGATAGAAACATTACTTGTGGGGTTTTTCTTGGCTTGAAGATCTGGACACTCATTTTTCTAGTGTCCCTTTTTCCCACACTTGAAACATTTTCCCTGGGTTTGTCTTTGGGCTGGGACTTAGGCTAAGCTGCTGCATTACCCTTTTCCTTCTTGAACTTTCTGGACTTGGGCTCAATTCTTGAAAAAGAAGCAATCATAGCCTTTTATTGTGGCTTCATGACCTTCTTCGCCACCTAGAGCTCTTTCATTAACTCAGTTAAACTTATGTTTAACTTTTTTATATTGTAGTTCAACTTGAATTGAATAAAAGAGCCCAACAGAGATTCGAGAACTATGTTCACTTAGCTCTCGGGGTCATTCATAGCCCCTAAGACTTCTACTTCCTTGAAAGCATCAATTATTTTGAGCATACGCTCCCTGACTGATACCCCCTCAGCTATCTTGGTATTGATGATAATTTGAAGAGCCTTTTACCTTACAGGCCTGGCTCTTATAAGCGAACATCGTGGCTAAAAATGTGCTTATATCATAAACAGTCGCCATGTGCTCAAGTTTGGACTGGAGCACATTAGACATGGAGGCTAAGATATAGCAACGTGCCTTTTCATCAGTCTTCTTCCACACTTTGTCAACCTCTCACTCCTCATCGGTGGAACCCTCCCTAATAACGGGCATGTTTCATAGAGGACATACTTATACTCTTCGACTGTGAGTATTATGTCTTGGTTCCTTTTCTAGTCCACATAGTTAGGACTCGTTAGCTTATTCTCACGGAGAATAACGACTAAAGGACTGAAAGAACCTCTACCAATCATTTCTAAAGATCTAAAATAAAATAAAATTTCAATTTGGTAAAAAACAAAATAATTTTGTGCACTTTATCCTCATATTAAATCTGATAATAGTTAACCCTACCACTATTATCTTTAACATGAATAATTTGACTCTTAAAAAAACTAAAATAACTTCTTGGGAAGATTAACAATGTCTTAGACTAAGTGTGTTAACCATTACAAATTAATTTTCCTTCTAGGTAATGATTTAGAAGATAACTCCATCGATGATATGACTGGTTTCTTCTTATTTCATATAGACATACCTCGCACTATTACCTCTAACGTGGGCTGGCCGATCATAGCACGTGTCTTGAGTTATTAATTATTACATCCTTCTATTATTTCTAGATCCTTGTGGTATCTCCATCCTATACGGGTTCACACCCAGGGTGATGCGAGGAGACTCACAATCTCTAATAAGGATCGTGATGTAAGCTATAGGGCTATTGGATTCCCTCTCTTACTTAGTTTTTAAAACAAGGATTTTCTTGAAAAAATATTCATTGAAAGTTTCCATTAAGTTTTCTTTTAATTTAAAAATAAAATATCTAAACCCATAAAAATTTCTATATCAAGGTTTATATCATTTGAGAAAATTTTCAATGGATTAATTCTATTAAGTTAAAACTTAATGATTTTAACAAATTTCAATTAAAACTTTCTAGAGACTTTTGGTCTCAAATTTTATTTGACAAAAACAAATTTCCTTGTAAAAATAAATTAAAATGGTTTTCCATTTTAATTTACAAAAATTTCTAAATCCAAAATATTTTCTATGTCAAGGATAAAATCCTTTAAGAAAATAACCAAAGATTAATTTTTGTTTAAGCTAAAATTAACCATTTAATTAAAGAAAAATATTTTCTCTTGTAAAAAAAAAAAAAAATCCCAAAGACTTTGTTCTTTAAGAAAATGTGCACATAAGTACTAAAATAAATAGCACGCTAGAAAACTACAAAAGTTTTCATGCTTCTCTATTTTTTAAACCTAAATGCCTAAATAATAGAATTAAACACATCAATTAAATTAATTAATGGCTTTGTTTAATCCTAAATTCCTTACTATTATTTTTCATGAAAAAATATTTCGTGAATATTAACTATTGCAAAAATAATAACTTTGCCTAGTATGGGACCTAAAACGAAAAAAAAATTGAGCAAAAATTACAAAGGAAAAATAATTAAAAAAAAAACCCCTTGTTCTTCATGCATCTGCCACACCGGATAAAAGCCCTTGAACCCATGAACACCCAACTCACGACCTACTGCCCTACTGCCTAATTACCCGCCTGCGACTCTATCATAAGGTGACCAAGCCAAGGGAGGATCATGCCTTGCCTCCCACAGATTTGATGCAAAAATGCACCAAGCCGCGACTTAGCCTAGGCTTCTCTCGCAACTCGGCTTCGCGATGGTAGCTCACTCCATAGCTTAGCACAATGCTTCTTCTTTGTTTTTTTTCTGCGATTTTTCTTACAGACTTCTTCTCTGCAATTTTTTTTCTACGATCTTATAGGTGACATTTTTTATTATACATTTCAACCAAAATGAATCAAATCAAAACTAACATTGCCTATACCCTTAAAACTAGGGCTTACACGATTCGCTATGAAAAACAATAGATTACAGAGAGTCCTAAACCTCAACCGTGTAGCTCACAAAAAAAACAAAGGATCACAAGCATGATATCAAACAATCATCTTGCTATTTTTATTAGACTAGCATGCATCCTAAGCCATTAAAACTTCATTCTCTAATACTAATTGAAGGCATAAAATGGCAAACATACAAACAGGATGCAGTGAAAACATAGAAAATAAAACAATGGAAGTTTTTTAAAATTAATACCTCTGTATCTAAAAAAATACTATCGATGGTTGAATTGGCGGAACAATTATGTTCTGATCCCTCGAAGATGATTCAAGTTCCCTCCCAGCAAGCCGAAGGCTTCTTTTAGGCATGAACAAACACGAGGCTCTTGGGCTTTTGGAATATCACCGATGCCTAAATAGCTGGTGAATACTGTGCAGGTTGGGATTGGTCTTTTGTTCTCTTTATGACCAACCACTACATCAGTAGCGATCACAAGAAAATTTTATTCTCTACTATTCTATCGTTCTCTTGGAGTAAGAACGAACAGAGAGATACCTGAGAGAGAGTTTTTTTCTACAGAGTTTTTGTGTTTTGTGAACTGAGTCCAATGATAATCAAATCCTTCTGTTCACGTTATCTTAGCTTCCCCATTTTTGAACTAAGCTAGGACTCTTGACAAACTTAGCTACAAAAACACGGAGCCACAAAACGGTTAGCCCACTAGCCTATACATGCTTGGGCTATACCCATTGGACCCTGGTTGAGACTAGTGGGCCAATATTAATTATTTAAACTAGGACTAATTAAAAACCCAATATATAATTAATTATTCCTCCCAAATAAACCAATTCGAAACTGTAGCCTATATTATAATTTAGACATGTTAATTCTAATTATTCAATTCGGGCTTATGTCCTGAATAATTAATTAACCTACTAAATTAAATAATTAATTCTCTCTTTGGACTTTTATTTTATTCTAGCCTAGTAAATAATCCGGGTTAATCTGAATAAAATAAAACCTATTTTAAACAAGCCCAGATCCTCATCCCAAATCCATCAGGATTTTAGGCTATTTCGAGGACCAAATGACATATCGCCTTAACTATTAAAATGACCAAAATACCTATGCTATACAAATAGCTATATTTTTTATTTTAAATATTTCATAATATCACTATAAGGAAATATTGACCCCAAGGCAATGCTGCGTTAGCAATGTCTCCGACCTATAGGTATAATGACTAAAATACATCTCTACACATCACCGTTCATTTAGAAAGGAAGAAGTGTACTAACACCTCTCTAAAAGACATCTACCATCCTTAGACTTTTAGTTCAATAATCCACGACTTCTTGGAATGTTTCTACTTTTCATGGAATTTACCCTAAAGCAAACATGCAAGTTAGGTTCCCCAGGGCCCTGAATATTTAGATTATTCAGACAGTCATAAGGGGCGATATAGTATAGAAGCTATCTTATGCAAGTCTATCTTAACTAACTAGTCACATATACTCAACATACAAGTATATTGGTCCTACAATAGAACTTTAACTGTAATATATCAAAACATATGCTCCTGACTTTGTCAGACCACCAACTCATACTCAAGCCGTAGAGTAGAAGTCCACGTTGTAGCAGTAGTAGTCTAGGTTTCTTCCGTATAGTACTTTTAGAAACCACTACAGGTTCAGTTTTACGTATTCGAAATATGCTTGTGTTATGAAGTGAGAAGACTACTCACTGGTTAAAAGTAAGCCATTTCTCATTTAGAATTCGTAATACAATAACCTTACCATGATGAGATTCTCATCCTCATCATTCAGTTAAGAACAATAATTTATGTGTTAAGTGACCCATGGTCCATACCTTATTGTGAAAGACCTTTGAAAAACCTTAAAGGAGGGTGAATAAGGTTTTTGACAAATTTAAAATGTTCTTTAAAAAATCTATTTTGTGAAACTCTTTCATATTTCAAATCGAAGAGATTGCAACTGATACAACGAAAAGCTTTCAAATGACTTAAAGATTAACTACAATCTGAATAGGACAAGACACTATGCAATTAATACAAGAGTGAAAATGAGTTGGTGAGAACCATAAAGATTTCTTTTGAGAGATTAAAAGAATTTTGCACAAGAAAGATTGCAGTTGGCCGAAATTAAATGCAGAGAGAGAACACAAGATTTATAGTTGTTCGATCTACCAAGATCTATATCCACTACCTTAAGCTCACACTTAAAGATTTTCAACCAGATTTTATTCACCCAACTCAATCGTGTCTATCTACACTAATTACATAAGAGGATCACCATACTTGGTTTTACCAAAACCTCTCAATCAACCAACAAATCAAAGTTCACCTCAAATGGATTTTACATCACAACATTGATACACAAAGAGGGTTATAGTAATGAAACAGAGATAGCTCACTCTTTTGAGCAGATATACAAACAAATGAGCTCAAACAGCCTTTACCTTTTTGAATCAATTTGATTTTATTTTGAAGCACTATAAAAAGGGGATTTTTGTATTCTAGAGAGTAAGAGTGTTTCTTAGAAAGATAGGACACAAAAATCTATTTTAAAATTGAGTTTTGAAACCATTTATAAGAGTAAAAAGTAGAGCTCTAATGGCTAGAAATCGCTAGTTTCACGCTGTCAGATTTGCCAGAGTTTTGGACTCAAGAATTGGACAATGGTGCGTCCAAAAGGAACATGTTAAACATAAGTTTAACAGTGTTGATAAAGGAGCTCCAAGTGATAAAGAAGGTCATGAAGCTATAGTCTCAGGCCATGATTGCTAAGGCTTCTTCTTCTAAAATTGGGCTTAAGCCTAGAAAGTTCAAGAAGAAGAAAGGAAATGCAGTAGGCTAGCCCAAGTCCCAGCCTAACAAGCTCAAGGGCAAGTGCATCAAATATGGAAATAAAGGATACTAAAAAAATGAGTGTCCAGATTTTTAGGTCAAGAAAACCTCGCAGGTATTATTTACTATCTAGAGTCTATATTAATGGTTGAATCAACTTCCACTTGGATTGTTGATTCTGGGGCTACTAATCATATCTTTAACTCATTGCAAGGGTATATGAAGATAAGAAGACTCCGGAAGCATGAACATAGACTACAAGTGGAAATAGAGTACAAATGTGGGCCCAAGCAGTGGGAGAGCTAGAAATTATTTTTTATTATAATAGAATAGTTATTTTGAAGGATATTTTATATGTTCCTGGTTTTAGATAGAATTATATTTCAGTTGTGAAACTAATAACTCATGGTTATTTTGTTTCTTTCTATTCTAGTATTACTATTAGTAGAAATAGAGAAGTTTTATGTACTGGGTACATATATGGAAACCTACTCTTCATAAATCCTATTAACAATCAATTAAACAATGCTTAGAGTAAACCTTTAAGTAGAAAGAGAAAGATCAATGACAATAACTCTTATCTATGGCATCTAAGATTAGGCCACATTAACTCAACGTGGATTCAGAGGTTAATCCAAATGGGTCTTTGGACTCATTGAGATTGGAACATTAGCCTCAGTGTGAATCTTGCCTTATAGGAAAGATAACCAAAAGTTTTTTTTGCCCAAAAGCTGCATAGAGCCAAGGAGATATTTAGCATTATTCACACTGATGTGTAGTGTATTATCTATATTAGCTTGAGGGGGTTTGAGTACTTCATCACTATCACAGATGATTGTACAAGGTATGGTTAGGTTTATCTGATAAGATGCAAGTCTGACTCATTTGACAAGTTTAAAGAGTTTAAAGTTGAAGTGGAGAGTCAAACAGGTAAATTGATCAAAACCTTACGATTAGATCGTGGTGAAGAGTACATCCTTAGTGAATTTAAAGATTACATGGTAAATCATGGGATAGTATCCCAACTTTCTGTACCGAGGACACACTAGCAGAATAGAGTAGTTGAGAGAAGGAACAGGACGTTGATGAAAATGGTTCGAAGTATGATGTCTCATGCTACTCTTCCAATTTCTTTTTAGGGATATGCCCTGGAAACAACCGCATATATTCTGAACTTGGTGCCTCCCAAATTAGTACCTAAGACGCCCTATGAGATGTATACTGGGTATAACCAAGTCTACATTATCTCAGGATATGATGCTGTCCAACTTATGTACTGATCAAGAAAGACAAATTATAACTAATGTTAGAATTATGTTACTTTGTTGGGTATTCAAAAAGAATAAAAGGTAGTTACTTTTATCATCCTAATGAGTAGAAAGTACTGGTAAGTATCAGTGCTAGATACTTGAAGGATGATCAAAGTACATCCACAAAAAGTTCAACTACGTTGGAACTCGAGGAGAAGTTATCTTCTAAATCAACTTTTTCAAACCCGATTGTAGAACAAGAAGAGGCACAGCATCAGGAACCTATACAAAGGGAGCTTCGTCGTAGTTGGAGGGAATCTAGAGTTCAAGAAAGATGGACTAGAAAGGTTTTTTACCTAGTCTCTAACCATCAGAAACAGGATCCCACTAGCTACGAGGAGGCTATTGCTAATGCCAATGCAGACCTATGGTATAAAGTAATAAAAGCCAAGATTGAGTCTACGTACTTTAATCAAGTTTGGGATTTTATAGCTTCATCAGAAAGGATAAAACCTATTGGGTGTAAGTGGGTTTGCAATAGGAAAAGAGGTGCAGATAGGAAGGTGGAAACCTTCACAACTAAGCTTTTGGCAAAAGAGTATACTCAGAAAGAGGGAATCAATTATGAGAAAATCTTTTCCTCGGTAGTGCTTAAGTCTATCTGTATTATCCTTGTCATCGCATGTCATTATGATTATGAGATATAGTAAATGAATATTAAGACGGCCTTTCTCTATAGCCATCTTAGCAAAGACATTTATATGTCCTAATCGGAGGGCTTTATTGTTAAAGGCCAGGAACATATAGTTATAAGCTTAAGAAGTCCATTTATGGACTTTAACAGGCATCAAGAGTATAGAACACTCGTTTTGATGGGACTGTAAAGTCTTATAGTTTCACTTAAAACGAGAATGAACTATGTGTGTGCAAGAACCTGAAAGGCATTAATGTGATTTTTCTTGTACTGTATATGGATGATATTCTATTTATTGGGAATGATGTAAGGATATTATCATCTACTAAGATTTGGCTATTCAGTTCAGTATGAAAGACTTGGAGAAGCCAATTATATTCTCTGGATTAAACTCTTAGAAATAGGAAGCAGAGAATGTTAGGTTTATCCCAAGGCACATATATTGACAAGATGTTGGCCAAGTTAAGCATGGACTCATGTAAAGGAGCACTAATTCTTTACAAACATAGGTTGTCTCTTTTTTTCAAATGACTGTCCTAAGCCTTAAGAAGAAAAAGATATGATGAGTAGGATCCCCTACGCCTTAGTTGTGGAAGGTCTCATGTATGTCATTTTGTGTATTAGGCCAGATATCTGCTTTGTTATAGGCTTAGTCAACATATATCAGTCAAACTTTGAGGAGGTTTATTGGCAAGTTGTAAAGCATATTCTCATGTATCTCAAGGGAACGAGAGATTATATGTTGGTTTACAGGGCTAATCACTTAGTTCCTATACACAACCTCAAACTTTTAGACGAATAAGGATGAGAGAAAATCCACTAGTGGATATGTCTTCATTTTGTCTGGAGGAGCTATATCATAGAGAAGTATTAAGTAATATTGTATTCTCGACTCAACTATGGAAGTTAAGTATGTGGCAGCTTTGGAGGCATCCAAATAAGCAGTCTGGCTCTAGAAGTTCCTTATAGAATTTGGAGTTGTGCCATAAATAGACAAACCAATTATGTTGTATTGCGACAACACAAGTGTAGTCTTGCAATCTAAAAAATCGAGGAACCACAAGAAGGGGAAGCATATAGAGATGAAGTACCACCTGATCTGGGAATTTAATCAGAAATAGGAAGTTATGGTGGAATATATTGTCTTGGAGAATAATCTAACTGATCTATTTATCAAGCCTTTGGCTGAGAGAGTTTTTAGAAGACACTTAGACACCATAGGGTTAGGTACGTATGGACTTACATAATCTTAGAGTGCAAGTGAGAGATTATTGGAATGTATGCCCATTAAGACTATAATTCTGATGTAATTTTGATTAAATTAATAAAAAATTTATTATCATAAACTGTTTATGTTTTCACATTTTATTTTGTGCACGATTTCACTGGAAAAGACTCATTGTGTTCAAGTAAGTGATCTATGTGAATGGAAGTCTTGCACAGTAAACTATGGATCACAAGTTACTTAACACATAAATTATTGTTCTTAACTGGATGATGAGAATAGGAATCTCATCATGATAACGTGATTATGTTATAAATTCTAGATAAGGAATGACTTACCTTTAGCCAATGAGTAATCTTCTCACTTCATAACATAAGCGTATTTCGAATACGTAGAACTGGACCTATAGTAGTGGTTTCTAAAAGTATTATATGGTAGAAACCCGACTACTATTGGTACCGTGTGGACTTATACCCTACGGCTTGAGTATGGGTTGGTGGTCTGGCAAAGCTAGAAGCGTATTCTTTAATATATTATAGTTGAGATTCTATCGTAGAACCAATATACTTGTATTTGGGTATATATGACTAGTTAGTTAAGACAGACTCGTACAAGATAGCTTCTATGCTATATTGCCCCTTGTAACTGTTCGAATGATCCAATAATCTAGAGCCTTGAAGAACATGACTTGGATATTTACTTTAGGGTAGCTCATTTGGAAAGTGAAAATATTCTAGGAAGTCGTGGATCATCGAATTAGAAATCTAAGGAGGGTACATTTAGAGTAGTGTTAGTACACTCTTCCTCTTTGAATGTACGGTGTTATGTAGAGAGGTGTATTTGTCATAACACCAGTAGGTCAGAGATTTTTCTAACGCAACATTGTCCTTGGGGTCAATATTTTCTTATAGTAATATTATTAAAATGCAAAATATAGCTATTTGTATAGTAGGGGTATTTTGGTTATTTTAGTGGCTAAGGAGGATGTGTCTTTTTGGTCCTCAAAGTAGCCCGTAAATTCTAATTATTTTAGATTAAGAAAATTGTCTGATTTATTGGGCTAGAATAAAAGAAAAGGTCCAGAGAAATAAAATTAATTACTTAGTTTAATTAGTTAATTAATTATTCAGGGCTTGAGCCTAGTGTGAATAATTGAGAATTAACTTGGGCTTAAACTAGGCATGAGGCTTGGTCAATTTGGGTCTGTTTATTATTTATTAGGCTAGATAATTATAATTTATTATTTGTTAGGCTTACTAGGTCTAAGGTTAAACAAATAATAATATTTAGCCCAATATTTTCTTGACCAAGGTGCATGAGTTAAGCCCATAGATTAGTTTAACTAGTGGAGCTTTTTACCCTAGCTAGGTGTCTATTGCCTTAGCATGGTTTTTGAATATATCCAGGGATATGCATGGTTTCAGTAGCATCCAAAGGTTTTATGTTTTGAGAGATATATACATACAAGAATATCTTACTCTCTCTGGGACTTTTCTCTCGCTGTGTATGTGTTTTTTCTCTTTTTCGAAAAATAAGAACATAAAAGTGTTTTTTGGGATTTTTGCTCATTAGCAAACAATCAAGAAAACATAGAGTTTTCCTCAGTCTAGTTGTTGTCATCGATAGTAGATTAGGCAATGTAATCCTTTGTGAACTAGGAAGCTAGTGTATATGCCCAGGAGAAGTTGCAGGCTTGCTGGACAATCAGCAGAGGTAGTATTTCAGACGCCATTGTTAGACCAATCCACATCGATTTAGTTGGAATGAATTAAGCCTAATTTGAAAACAAGAAATCATAGAGGTATGTTATCAAAAAATTTTACCATTTACTGCAATTTTGCATTATTTCTATTTTCTTTTTTGGCCATGATCCACCTTCAATTCGCATGAAGGAAAAATTTTAAAAGCCGTTTTTTCAGGTAACGATTTTTTCTTCCCATTCCTAGCCCATTTAATTGCATATGAGTGCTCTTTTGAGTAGATTTCCTTTTAATTTTCCACTGCCCATTATTTGATTTTGCATGATCGAAATCCAACACTTTTAAATGCATAGATCTCATTATTCTCTCGGACAAGATCACACTTTTTAAGTTCGGGATATCCTTCGGGTGCAATGGTCCAACTTTCTGCTCTTAAAGGGTTCACATCATCTATTCTCTCAAGGTAAGCCAAGAATCTTGACTTTAGCTACTAAACCTAGTATTCCTATTGTAAGAGTTGATATTAAGAATGTGGTTTGCGTTATTACTATTGAAACTGAGACTGTAGTTGATTAAGTTATGCTATGGTTGACACATGACATTAAGTTTAAATTATCATAAGAATTGAAGCATGTTTATCCTAGATCTTAGCTATGCTTTAATGGAATATTAAGTCTCGAAAGCTCCTCAAGTATGAACATATGCTTGATAAGAGTATAAGCACTTAGAGTTGATTAAAAGTTATTTATAATTTAATCTTGAATGTGATAATGACTAAGTAATGAGATAAGAACAGGTTTGGGATATTGGCTTATTGTGGTTACTAAGAGTTACTTTTTGAAGCAACAAGTCTTGAATAAACGTGCTATATGGACATGTGGTTGAACTGATGTGATCTTAGGAGTAAAATAATATACCCTTGACAAAAGAGGCTAAGATGATTCCGTAGGAAGTTGAATTATGTTTCATTTGGGATGATGGTTAATTTTTATTCTATAATTTATTGCTAGATTGAGGTAGGAGTCAAGGTAAAAAATGACCCAGTCCTTGAGTATGTTGACTCAAGTAATTCCTTACATGATTTTCAAATATCAATGCTATTTATTGCAAGTCATTATAAATTAATGCTGAATCAAAATGTGAATACTTGGGTTGCAATCATGGTTCATTTTTCTTACTAAAGGTTTTTAGCAAATAATGATTTCAGATGAAACATATCTTTTATTTTTCTAAATTATTTTTAAGAAAACTATTCTAAAACCATGCTTGCATATCCAAGGTATTGGAAATGGTTATTTGAGATTGATTCTTGAGCAGAATGCTAATTCGTTGAGTACCCAATAAGAGTAGACCGCTAGGACTTATTTTTTAAAGTTAGGGTGAATCTTCCAACTGGTGGCTGCCTCTATAAGATAAGCTCTGAGTGGATAAGATGATAGTCCTAGTAAGCTAGGCTAGTTCAAACTAGTAACTCAATCCAAGTAAACTGTTGTCCGAGATTGGATATCTGGTTATTTTGGGTAGGGCGATGGAGGAGTATCTCACCTGTAGGCCGATCACTCACCTTGCAGTGATGCAGGATTTCAATATGCATTGTCATGATGCAAGGTTTCATAGCAAGGGTTATAATGCAAGGTTTCATAATCCACCAATTTATTGAGAGTGGTTGATTTCCCATGTTGTTCAATTATGTAATCTTGTAAAAGAATATAAAACACCACTCATTATGTTAAAAGGATTGTGATATGACTGGCAAATCATTTTGAAGTAAATGTTTTAATTGTGCATATATGAAACTGTTTTGAATGTACATTTCACACACAAGACTTATTAGAAGCAATTCTCACACCTTTTGTATCATGATTTCAGGAGACATCGGCTTTAAAGGTTGAGATTCTTTAGAGACTGAAGATTTCAATAATTTGTTTCTTGTATTTTTGAGACTTGTACCAATACTTTGGATTGTGCTAAGATTCAGATGTCTTTTATTTCTTCGAGTTTGCTTTTTTTACCTCGTTATAAAGACCCTAATCCTTTGGACGGGATGACATCCCCGCCCTTTTCAAAGTACATTGGTCATGAGGTGCTACAAGTAATATCAGAGCCTATGTAAAACCCCACCTAAGACTACCCTAGAATTAGAGGGAAGGGATTACATTCCCTGGCATATTGTATGAGTCTATTCTTTCTGGGTGAATTTGTGCATTTATAAATTGCTATATGTAGTATTTATGAATTATTTATGCTAGATAAGTGTTGAGGGCAATTAGGAAATTTACTTAGAGATGAGATAAGAAGAGACTTGGGTTGTACAAGGGAAGAGAATTAGGTTGGAAAAATAAGAATAAGGGCTAGTGTGGTAAAGTGTTTAAAGCTTTGTGGTTAATTTCTAAGGTCTTGAGTTCAAATCCTATCAACTAAGTATTATTTTTAATTATCCTAACTAATGTTTGAATCTTATTTCTTGCATTCCATGAAACTAAGAATGTTGTCTTGAGGAGATACAATGGTAATATTCTAACCACGTGATCTTGTCCTAAAGAAAATCTAGAGGAGTTTTAATCTCCATTATTTTAGCAACCCATGTCCTGGCATATTTGAATTTAAAATATTCTTGTTTCTTGAATTCTTTTAATTTTCTTATAAAACATTCTAGATTATCTTGGACTTAGAATTTTTCAAAAAAAATCCAGCTCTTGGAGATCATTTGGCCGAAACATAGAAGGATTAATAGCGTGGTTTGTTTTTCAAATTAAATCACCAAATTATTTACCTAAATAATTACATTTTTGGTTGTTCTTGTTATGGTAAAAAGCTGGAAAATTAACTCTAGTTCTTCTTCCTAGCTTGTTTTTGAAAATGGGCAGCTTGAGCATCATTTATTTCTTTGCAAATCAAGAACTCCTTTTTTGTGTGCAAAAGCTGGAAATAAGCATGAGGATTTCGAACCCTTCATAGCTTGTTTAAACCAGAAAATTTCCAGCAAACAAGTAAATACCTTAGCTAAGAAATTTTGGGTATTCAACACCATGAATTAGTTCTTTCATAGTTCTTGTTCTTCTTCAAGGTAATGGCTGGAAAAATCACTATTAAAGGACCTTGAGATACTCCTATTTAATAGCTGAAAACCAATTCAAAATATTTTGAATTCTAGCTAACAAACCTCCTAAATCTTGTCATTCTTTCTAGCTAGATAACCCGAATTTTTTTTCCCCAGCTTTTCCAATTTCCAATTAGCTAACATTTCTTTTCATTTCTTCTTCAATTTTTCTTCCTTTCTCCATCATATTTTCAGCTATACTAGGTACATAGCTGAACATCTTTGCTTCTTTACCAACCATGGCCAACAAAACTCCATTAAAGCACCTTAAACCTCTCCTAGTTTCTCTCCATTCAAAATACTTTGACTTTGAAAATTAAATTCCACCTTTTGCTTCATCAAACACTCACCTATCTAGCAACAAATTTTATCAAACCAAACCAGAAATTCTGCACACAAACAACAAAGAATTTCGACTAACACCACAAGAACACTCTCCCACTTCATCTAACATTCTCATCTACTCTCTCAAGAACACCAAGAACACACACTACACTTCTTCAACTATTTAGTCACTTCTAAACATCCCAAACCACTCTAAAACCTTCAAATCAACTAGAGTGCATCCTATTCTTTCCTTTGGTACACTTTATAATACCAAAACAACCAAAGTTCTCCCTTCATTCGGATCAAACAAACATTTTTTTTTAGCAAGTCAAGAAGAACACCATAAGGTAAACCAAGTCCAAACATCATTTTTATTCTTCTTTTATTTACTTTCATTTCTTCTTACTCTCTTCTCAATCTCTCTCTCTTGGCCAAATTTATTGGGGGTCAACATCGGACTTCTTCAAACCTTGGTCTCTCAAAGGACTCATCAAGGCATTCAAGGCTCTTTAATTGTCAAAACGACATCTTCAACTTAAATTGATCATGAAACAAGTATTCTGTCCTAAACTCTCTCATTTATTTTTGAACTCAAGATTAATAGGATGATGGCTTTTTGATATGATGGTTCATGGTCTAGTAGCATTGGGGAAGATAAATGCATATTTAAATATTTTATGGATGATTTTTTGATATTTAGGTTGAGATGTGCATTAGGACTATTCTATGAAGTAGATTTGGATTTGGATTTTAATATGAGGTTATGATATGTTTGTTAGTATATTTGTGAATTGGGTCTATATGACACTAGCATGAGATGATATGGTGGATAATGGAGATTGTTGCTATTATTATTTTGCTAATGCGTTAATTGTTAATCTTGCCATCAATTACAATGCAAACATTTATATTGCTATTGATTTCTACTTTATTTATTAATAGCAAAATTATTACTACTTTTAAATATTAATAGTAATATTATTGTTACTTTTGATACTTAAATCGCTATCATTATTTTTATAACTAACATTACTACTAATATTACTATTTTTAATAATAACAACAACAACAACAACAACAACAACAACAACAACAACAACAACAACAACAATAATAATAATAATAATAATAATAATAATAATAATAATAATAATAATAATAATAATAATAATAATAATAATAATAATAATATTATTATTATTGCTATTTTTCAGTATCACGATATTATTAATATTACTATTATTATTATTATTATTATTAAACATAATTATTTTAGAGAAATATTAATAAAATTATTATTAGTACTATTATTATCATCATTAGCCATGTTATTTTTATTTAATGATATTATTATTCATATTAATATAATAAATATTATTAAATGTTATTATTTTAATATATATATATATAAATATATATAAATATATATATATATATATAAATATATATATATATATATATATATATATATCAATATCATCATTACTATTTATATTAATATTTTTTATTATCATTATAGCAATATTATTATTTATAAAATTATCAATATTTTTATCAATACTTTTGACAATGTTATTATTTTTGGTTATACTCAATTAATACTTATGTCACTTACTTATGTTACTATAGTATCAAATTATTCTTATATTAATGTTAACCTCTAAAATATTTTATTAATAAATTTTAGAAATCCTAAACCATTAGCATCATATTTGAGTGTTGCTATTGATTGTGTATATAAAGTTGAGAGCTATTTGTAGCTATGCAATTTTGTTGCTTAGTTATGCATCAATACTGACATATACCCTGTGTTTATCCCAAACAGGGTTAGGTTGCCTTGAGCAAGACTTGGAGGATTATTTTATCAGTGAAATCAAGAGATCAAAGCAAATCCTTGCGTAAAGGTGTTTGTTGAACAAAAGCACTTCTGCAAGTCAAATGTATAGATTACAATGGAAGATGTACTTTGGGATGCAATTATGGACAATTTATTCTTTCTGCTAAATTAAAATAATTTTTAGTTAAGCAAACAATTTCCCAATCAAAACAATAAATTTTTCTTAAACCAATTTTTATCTAAGATTGTCTGAGAACCATAATTGCTACTTCAAAATAAACACTTTGTTGATTTTACAATTCCCAAGTGAGATAAACATAACATTGAGTACTCAATAAGGATAGACCATTAAGACTAGTCTTTCAAGGGTTGGGTAAGTTTCTTAGTAGGTGGCCACCTTTGAAGGGTGAACTCTACCTAGACAAGATGCCAGTTCTGGTTAGTCAGGCCGATTCGAGTGAGCAGTATAGTTCAAGTGGATTGTTTATTTTCAGAGTGGACAACGGTAAGTTTAGGTGTAGAAATGGAGGAGTATCTTACTTAGTGGGCCGATCACCCACTTGTTGTGATGCAAGGTTTCACAATACACGGTTGCAGGGTTTCATAGTCAAATTTATTTAAGTGGTTTATTTTTTTACAAGTTGAGTACTTTTATTTTACAAATGCTGATAAAACACCACTTAATGTTCAAAGATAAATTTCTGGACTTGTAAACTTTTTGTTGTGATTTGTTCAAAATTTGCATATATGAAATGTTTTCTCAAATTGTCATGAATACACACGGGACTTATTGAGAAATGTTTCTCACAACCTTTTTATATCATGTCTTTAGGTCGATCTTACTTTGAAGGTTGATTTACTTATGTTACCATGAGCTTGGAAGATTTATCTCGATCTATTTATTCATTAGAGATTTTAGTTACATTTTGTTTGTTTTAAAGCTTGTATAAGTATTATTTTGGGATTGTAGTAAGTTTATTGTTAAGTTATTTCTTTCTATATTTTCTATTATCTAGTTATAAAGACCCTTTGTCCTAAGGATAGGGCAATATCCCCGCCCTTTTTTGGGGTACGTATGTAGTGGGGTGTTACAGCCTAGGTTTAGTCTTATTTAATCATTTAGATTTTATATCTTAAGCATTTTGATCTGGTACTAACTTGTGTGATTTATTTATAAGATGGTTAGAAGATTTATCTTTGTCTCACGAGATTGGCCACCGGGTTGTGGTAGTGCACCTACCCCAGTTCCCCTAGCAGACCTACTTTCCTCTAACACAGAGTCAGAACCTAGGTTAGATTGGTTAAGTTAGAGAATAATGATGATGATGTAGAGATTGAGGCATCTGACATTATCCTACCTACGGATAGTACGAGTGAAGTCATGGAGATCGAAGTCCATCAGCCAAATACCTGAGTTGGAGGATAGTGATGATGGTGTGCCGATGATAGACTCTCTTATACTGGTGATTGATTTAGTTTCTAATAGCGAAGATAAGGTGAAGGAAGTACCTAATCCTTTTAGTAAGGACGAGGAGGAGTTAGCTAATTCTAATGGTAAGGAAGAGGATGAAGGATCAAAATGAAAAACATCAAAGAAAACGCAGTGCAAAATTTTTTAATTTTCTGAGCCACATCTAGCAGAGAGTACTTACATTTCTTTATTGGTCGCGGATTAACCAACAAGGTGCCGGGTTACATTGGAACTTGCATTGGAAGGGGAGAAGGAGGCGCTTGCGGTTCGACCGGTATTCTTGCCAATCTTCTACTCCTATGCATCAAAAGTATCCAAGCTTCTTCTCTTCATCTTCTAAAGTATGACTCTACCTTGCTCTTAGGTTAGCTTGGTGAAAGCTCCATCTTTGGATAATTAAGATACTCTCCAAGAGAGAGAGAAGAAAATGAAGAGAAACACAAGAGGAAGAGTGGCTGCACACAAGAGAGAGAGCTTAGCCAAAACCCTACCTCTCTTACCCTTAAATTTCGGCCAGCCCTAGGACTTAATGAAGCCCTAGTGGCCAAAACACACTAAGCCCTAATGGGCACAGTGTTGTGCTCATAAACCAGTCCAGGACTGACCCAATCCTCTTTATTAATTAATTATTTTTTTTGGGCTTCATTAAATACCCAAGACTAATTAATTAATTCTAATTGGATTCTTAATATATGTCAACATTTATCAACCCAATTAATTAATTTATTCCAGTCCAATTCTTTTAATTAATTAATTATCTTTTCTGGACATTATGAAAAACTCAAGACTAATTAATTAATTATAATTGGACTCTTAGAATAAATTTTATTTCTCTTCCAAATAATTATCCATTAAGCTCAGATTATGTCTAAACAACACCAAGGTAATGTGAGCTATTCTGGGGACCAAGAGACATATTATTCATAGCTACTAAAATGACCAAAATGCCCTTATTATTAAATAACTGCATTTTACCATTTTAAATATTCTCATTTATTACCATATAAAAATATTGACTCCAAGATTAATATTGCCAAAGCAATGTCTCCGACCTATAGGTGAAACGATGAAAATACCCCTCTATGTAACACCCATCAATGAGATAAGATAACAGTACTAACACCCATCTCAAAGATATTTACCATTCTTAGATCTCTAATCTGATAATCCATGAATCACTCGAATGTACTTGTTTATCATTAGAAGCTGCCTAAAAGCACACATTCTAGAGTCATGTTCCCAGGGTCCTAGATTGTTAGATTACCATGGATAATCACAAGGGGATGATTTAACTTCACAAAATGAAGTATAGAAACTTTGTTGCATGAGTTTGTCTTAACTAACTAGAGTAATATACCCAACGTATAAGGTTATTAATCTCACAAAAGAAATCTCACCCTACATACATCAAAGTACAAGATTCTAGCTTCGCCAGGCTACCAACTCATACTCAAGTATGAAAGTATCCATCCACGTTGTAGCAGTAATAGTCTAGTCTCTATAATTATTGTATTTTAAGAGAGACCACTACTACAAGTCCAGTTCTATGTATTCGAAATTCGCTTATGCCAATGATGTGAGTGAACTACTCACTGATTCGAGGAAAACCATTTCTCGTTGGAACTCATGGTGTAATAGTCTTACCTTGATGAAATGCCCAATTCCATCAAATGACTAAGAATGAAATTTTACTTGTTTGACAAGTACCATGGTCTATACCTTACTGTGAAGAACGACCCAACATATTGACTATTACTTGTCACATTTGGACCTTAAATGTGTAATAATATAAGAAATAAACTAAATTGAATGAATAAGCATTTTATTGCAATATATTCACATACAATACATAGTCTTTGAGGGTATATTTTCCAACAATCTCCCACTTGCACTACAGAGACTAAGAAAGTCCATAAGTGCCTACCAATATGACATTTAAGTGTCTGCGAAACACTTTTTCTGTCAAAGGCTTAGTAAAGAGATTCGCCAGATTGTTGATAGAGGAAATCTGATCGACTATAATCTCCCGTTTCTGGATAAACTCCCGGATGAGGTGATATTTCCTCTCTATATGCTTGCCCTTCCTATGGTTTCGAGGTTTCTTGCATTGTTACACCACTCCAGTGTTGTCACAATAAATCGTGACAGGCCTATCCATGTACGGTACTACTCCAAGTTCTATGAGGAACTTTTCGAGCGATACAGCTTCTTTAGAAGCTTCTGAAGCAGCAACATACTCAGCTTCCATGGTAGAATCAGCAATGCAGGATTGCTTGATACTTTCCCATAAAATAGCTTATTCAGACAAATGAAGACATATCCACTAGTGAATTTTTTTTCATCTTTATCCACATGGAAGTCTGAGTCTGTGTAACCGGTAGGAACCAAATCATCAACATAATATACAAGCATATAATCTTTAGTTTCCTTGAGATATTTGAGTATATACTTGACGGCTTGCCAGTGAGCTTCCCCTGGGTTTGACTAATAGCTACTAACCATGCCTGCTACAAAGTAGATATCTGGCCTAGTACAAAGCATAGCATACATGAAACTTCCTACAGCTGAAGCATAAGGGATCCTACTCATTTTCTACTTGTCTTTTAGTGTCTGAGGACACTGCTTGGAAAGTAAGGATAATCCATGTCTAAAGGGTATAATAGCCCATTTACATTGATCCATGTTGTACTTTATCAACATCTTGTCAATATAAGCAGATTGGGATAAACCTAACATTATCTACTTCCTATCTCTAAGAAGCTTAATACCTAGAATGTAGCTAGCTTCTCTCAAGTTTTTTATGCTAAATTGACTAGATAGCCAAACTTTAACGGATAACAATGTCCCTATATCATTTTCAATGAGTAGAATGTTATCTACATAAAGTACCAAGAAAATCACTTTTCCACTGTCTGATTTCCTATACACACATGGTTCATCCACGTTCTGAATAAAACCATAAGCCTTCATGGTTTCATCAAAATTAATGTTCTATGTTGTGACGCTTGTTTAAGTCTATAAATGGACTTCTTAAGCTTACAGACCATTTGTTCTTGACCTCTAGCAATAAAACCTTCTGGTTAGGACATATAGATATCTTCGCTAAGATAGTCATTTAAGAAGGCCGTCTCGATATCCATTTTCCATATCTCGTAGTTGTAATGACATGCGATGGCTAAGAGAATTCAGATAGACTTAAGCATGGCTACTGGTGAAAAAGTTTCCTCATAATTGATCCCTTCTTTTTTAGTATAACCTTTAGCAGCCAATCTTGCTTTATAGGTTTCAACTTTTCCATCTACACATCTCCTCCTCTTGTATACCTACTTACACCCATTGGATTTTATCCCATCAGGTGTAGTGATAAAATCCCATACCTAATTGAGGTACATGGACTTAATCTCGGCATTCATGGCTAGCTGCTATATGTCTGCATCAGCATCAATAATGGCCTCCTCGTATCTAGTGAGATCTTGTTCCTGATAATTAGAGACTAGATCATAGATCTCTCTGGTCCACCTTTTTGGAACTCTTGTCATCCTCCCACTACTACAAGGCACAGATTGTATAGGAACATCTGGTAGTGTTTCTCTTGATTCCTCGATGGGGGTGTTAGAAGTACCTGAAGTTGCATCAGTGACCAACTTCTCTTCTAACTCTATTCTACTTAAACTCGTGGTAGATGTAACTTGTTCATTCTCTAAGTTTCTAACATTAGTACTAACAAGTACCTTATACTCTTGAGGATAATAGAAATATCCACTTCTTATTCTTTGTGAGTACCCAATGAAGTAACATAACTCCGATCTTGGTTCTAGCTTACTTCCCTTTGTCAACACATAAGCTAAAAAATCCCATATCTTGAAATGGTTCAAATTGGGTTTTCGTTCAATCTACATCTCATAGGGTGTCCTAGGTACTGATTTGGAAGGCACTAAGTTCAAAATATATACTACTGTTTCTAAGGCAATCCCCAAAAAGAAATAGGAAGAGACATATGACTCATCATGCTTCTGACCATTTCCATCAAAGTTCTATTTCTTCTCTCAACTACTCCATTCTGTTGGGGAGTCCTAGGCGTAGTTAATTGAGATACTATGCCATGATGTATCAATTAATCATTAAACTCACTGAAGAGGTACTTTCGACCACAATTCGATCTCAAAATTTTAATTAATTTACCTGTTTGACGCTCCACTTCAGTCTTAAACTCCTTGAATTTATCAAAAAAGTCAAACTTATGCCTCATCAGATAAATATAACCAAAACAGGTGTGATCATCTGTGAAAGTGATAAAGTACTCATAGCCTCCCCTAGTTGGTATAGTTATCGGACCACAAATATCCGTATAAATTAGTGCTAGTATTTTCGTGACTCTATCAGCCTTTTTGATAAAGGACCTTTTGGTCATTTTACCTTTAAGGTAAGATTCACACCGAGACCATTCTTCCAATCTCAATGAACCTAAAAGCCCATCATGGATTAGTCTCTGAATCCGATTGGAATTTATATGTCCCAATCTTATATGCCACAAATACGAGTTATTTGATATGACCTTTCTCTTTTTATTATCAGGTGTAGTTTGAATATTGTTTACCTGATTTCTAATATGATGTATATAAAAGAGATTTTCATACACGTTTCCTGTACAAATTAAATTACCATTTCTACTGATGGAAACACCAGAATAGAAAGAAACAGAATATCCTTGATTCATCAATTTAGAAGTTGAAATCAAATTTTGTTTAAAATAAGAAACATATAAAATATCTTTTAAAATTAACTTCCTAGTACAATAAAAAATAAGCTCAAGATCTCCCACTGCTTCGGCCCGTATTCTTGCTCTATTACCTATTTGAAATCTATGCTCACCCTTATTGAGTCTCCTTATCCTTTTGAACCCCTGTAAGGAGTTACAGACATGGTCAGTGGCACCAGAATCAACTATTCAGTGTTGGAATATATGCCCTCTAAACTAATTTTATTTGATGTAATTATCAAATTTATTAATAAAAGAATTTAATTTCAAAACTTATTTCTGAATTTATATTTTATTTGTGCATGATTTTTGTTTGGAAAGGACCCATTGTGTTTAAGTAAGTGATCCATATGAATGGTGGTCTTTCATAGTAAGGTATGGATCACGGGTTACTTAACACATAAATGTTTGTTCTTAATCGATTGATGAGAATGAGAATCTCATTATATTTATGTTATTGTGTTATGAATTTCAAATGGGGAATGGCATACTTTTAGCCAGTGAGGAGTCCACTCATTTCATAGCATGAGCGTATTTCGAATATTTAGAAGAAACCCAGACTATTACTGCTACAGTGTGGACTAATACTCTACCGCTTGAGTATGAGTTGGTGGTTTGACAAAGTTAGAAGTATATACTTTGATATACTATAGTTGAGATTCTTTCGTAGAGCTGATATACTTGTATGTTGGGTATATGTGACTAGTTAGTTAAGACAGACTTGTACAAGATAGCTTCTGTGCTATATCACCCCTTGTGACTATTCAAATGATCTAATTATCTAGGACCCTGGGGAACATAACTTGGATGTTTACTTTAGGGTAGCTCCCTTAGAAAGTGGAAACATTCCAAGAGTCATGGATCATTGGATTAGAGGTCTAAGGATGGTAGATATCTATTAGAGAGGTGTTAGTACACTCTTTCTCTCTAAATGCACGGTGATGCATAGAAGGGTATTTTAGTCATTACACTTATAGGTCGAAGACTTTGCTAACGCAACATTATCCTTGGGGTCAATATTTCCTTCTGGTGATATTAGAAAATATTTAAAATGTAAAATATAGCTATTTATATAACATGGGTATTTTGGTCATTTTAGTCGCTAAAGCGATATGTCTTTTGGTCCCCGAAATGACCCTTAAGCCATGAAAGATTTGGATTAAGGAATTGGTCTTGCTAATTGTGGGTTTTATTTTATTTTATTTAAGTAGTCTAATTTCTTATTGGATTAGAATAAAATAAAAGATCTGAGAGAGAGTATATATTTATTTAGTTTAATTGATTAATTAATTATTCAGGGCTCAAGGCCCAGATTGAATAATTAGAAAATTATCTAGATATAAAACTAGATAAAAAGCCTGATATTTTATATTGGTCTATTTGGGTTTGTTAATTTTTTATTGGGCTGTTTAATGAAACCCAGAAGATAAATAATTGAGGTTTATTATTTATGGGTGTTCAAGCCCAAGAATAAATAATTTTATCTGGCCCAATGAATAAGACCAAGGGTAAAATAAAATTTAAAAAAAATTAATTAAATTAAATTAAAAAAATAACATGGGATGGATCCCGTGTTGTTTTACGTGAAGGATAACAGAAAGCATGAATATTTTCTGTTTTCACGTAGTTGGATGCTCTTTCTCAGGGAATTGGAAAAGGAAATGAAAAGGTCTTCAGGCAATATGTGAGTAAGGCTTTTCAATTTTTCCAAAAAACACACAGAAACCCATTGAAAGCATTTTCACGGAGAAGCCTTCAAAGGCTTAGCAAACCTAGATCTTCAAGTATTCATCGGCAGTGCTACGGGTGCCATTTCGAAAGATGAAAAGCTTTGTGTAAATGAGACACGGTCGAAATTTATAAGGACGTGATCCAATAGCTTCAAGTATCCTTGTATAGACATCTACATTAGTGCGAAGAAGGCCATTTAATCACAGAGATAAATTTTTCGTTTTGCTAGCATGCTTTCGATTTGATAATTTTTGCCATTTTAAACCTTCAATTGGTATCAAAGCCATGGTTTGGCAAATGTAGGAAGCATGCTAAGCTTAACTAAAATAAGAAAATATTTGTTTTGGATTTTTTCTATGATCCTTCATGTTTACTGGTATGGGTAATTTCTCTATAAGCTTCGTGAGTGGAAGTATAGAAACACTGTATTTTGATTGCTTTCATAGATATCATGTAAGTCTAGTGTTTTTAAAGGCATAGACGGTTGTTTGGATGAGTTTTGATAAAAAAAAAACAGAAGAAAAAACCCCGTACAAAGCCTTTGAAATGCAGAGAAAATTTGCTGGAGAAGATGGCACTGTAGCAGCCAACCGGAGCTGAGCCGAGCCAAGCCAAGCCGCTGCAGATGTGTGAGGAGCTACTGAGCCGTGACTCCAAGCCGCACACCACTCCATGGCGCCAGGAAGCTTTTCTCCAATTTGCATTTTGCAAATTGGAGCTGTTGCGGTCAACGATCTTGACCGCGGCAGTGGGGCAGGTGTGGGCGAGTCGCAGGCACCCGCTCGGATCCGGCCCATGGGTTTTCCCATGGGCCATGATCTAGTGTGACGGGGGCATTGGACCCGAATAAAAAAAAATTGGTTTTTGGTCCCGTACTAGGTGAAGTTATTTTTATTGTAATAGTTAATATTTTTTGAATATTTTGCATAAAAAATAATAGTAAAGGAAATTTTAGGATTAAACAAGACCATTAATTAATTAATGTATTTAATTCTATTATTTGGACACTTAGATTGAAAGAATAAAAAAGTATGAAAACGTTTACAGTTTTCTAGCATACTTATTTCTTTTTGTACCCTATGTGCACGTTTTCTCAAAGACCAAAGACTTTGGAAATTTTTGACAAAGAAAAATATTTTTCTTAAATCAAATGGTTAATTTTAATTCGAACAAAAATTAATTCTTGGATATTTTCTCAAAGGATTTTATCCTTGACATAGAAAAAATTTTAGATTTAGATATTTTTGTGAATTAAAATAGAAAATCATTTTGATTGAATTTTAAAAAGAAAAGTTATTTTTGTCAAATTAAATTTGAGATCAAAATATCTTGAAAGTTTTATTGAAATTTTTTGAAATTATTAAATTTATTAACTTAAATAAAATTAATCCATGAAAAAATTTCCCAAATGGTATAAACCTTGACATAGAAATGTTTATGGGTTTAGATATTTTATTTTGAGTTAAAAGAAAACTTAATTGAAATATTCAAAACACATTTTCTAAGAAAAATTCTTATTTTAAAATACTAAGTGGGAGAGGGGTTCCAACAGCCCAACGGCTTCCTTCACGATTCTCATTAGAGATTGTGGGTCCCCTCACGTCACCATGGGAGTGAACTCGTATAGGATGGGGATATCACAATGATCTAGAACTAATGGATGGATGTAATTAATAACTCGGGACACGTGCTATGATCGGTCAACCCACATTGGAGGTTATAGTGCGAGGAATATCCATAGGAAATGAGAAGAAAAGGTCATCCCACGATACAATTATCTTTTAGATCATTATCTAGAAGGGAAATTAATTTGTGGTGGTTAATACACTTAGCTTAGAAAATTGTTAATCTTCCCAAGAAGCTATGTCAGTTTTTCTAAGAGTCAAACTAATCACATTAAAGACAATAATGATAGGGTTAACTATTATTGGATTTAATACGAGGATAAAGTCACAAATAATTTTGTTTTTCTCAAATTAAATTTTCTTTTATTTTCGATTTTTCAGAAATGGTTGGTGGAGGTTCTTTTAGTCCTTTGGCCGTTATTCTCCGTGAGAATAAGCTAACAGGTCCAAATTATGTAGACTGAAAAAGAAATTTGGACATAATACTCACTGTTGAGGAGTAAAAGTATGTCCTCCTTGAAACCTGCCTTGTTATCGGGGAGGGTTCCACCGCTAACGAGCGTGAGGCTGAGAAAGCATGGAAGAAGGCCAACGAAATGGTTTGATGCTACATGTTGGCCTCTATGTCTAATGTGCTTCAGTCAAAACACGAGCACATGGCCACTGCATATGATATTAGTTAATCATTAGCCACGATATTAGTTGATAAGAGCCAGCCCGCAAGGCAGGAAACTCTTAGGATGATCATAAACACTAAGATGGCTGAGAGAGCATCAGTCAGGGAGCATATGCTCAAAATGATTACTGCTTTTGAGGAAGCGAAAGTCTTAAGGGCTGTTATTGACCCCAAGAGCTAAGTGGACATGGTTCTCGAATCTCTGCCAGGCACTTTTACTCAGTTCAAGTTGAACTACAACATGAGCAAGTTAAACATGAGTTTAACTTAATTAATGAAAGAGCTCTAGGTGGCGAAGAAGATCATGAAGCCACAGTCCAAGGCTATGATTATTAGGACGTTCTCTTCCAGAACTGGGCCCAAGCCCAAGAAGTTCAAGAAGAAGAAGGGAAATGCACAGGCCAAACCCAAGAACCAGCCCATCATGCCCAAAGGCAAATCCTTCAAGTGCGGGTAGAAGGGAAGGGACACAGGAAAAAAGAGTGTCCAGAACTTCAGGCCAAGAAAAACACTACAGGTATTGTCCTCTATCTAGAGTCAATTTCAATGGTTGGATCAACTTCCACTTGGATTGTTGATTCTAGTGCCACTGATCATATCTATAATTCGTCGCAGGGGTTTAGGAAAATAAGAAGACTCCAAAAGGGCGAGCCTGGACTACGAGTAGGAAATGAAGAACGAGTATGGGCCCTTGTAGTGGGAGAGCTGGATCTTGTTTTTTTTATTGTAATAAATTAGTTGTATTAAAGGATATTTTATATGTACTCAGTTTTAGATATAATTTGATTTTAGTTGCAAAGCTAATAAATCATGGATATTCTGTTTCTTTCCATTCTGATATTACTATCAGTAGAAATATAGAAGCTTTATGTACAAGGCACATATATGAAAACTTATTCTTTTTAAATCCTACAAATAATCAAATAAATAACGCTTAATCTAAACCTTTAAGTAAGAAGAGAAAGACCAATGTCAATAACTTATATCTTTGGTATCTAAGGTTGGGTCATATTAACTCAACTAGGATTCAGAAGTTAATCCATGATGAGCCTTTGGACTCATTAAGATTGAAAAGTTGACCTCAGTGTGAATCATGTCTTATGAGAAAAATGACCAAAAGGTCGTTCACCCAAAAGGCCAATAAAGCTAAGAAGTTATTGGGCCTTGTTCATGCTAATATGTGTGGTCCTTTGTCTACTCAAGCTAGAGGGGATTTTGAGTACTTCATCATTTTCACGGATAATTGTACAAGGTTTGGTTATGTCTACCTGATGAGGTGCAAGTTTGACTCTTTTGACAAGTTCAAAGAGTTTAAAGCTGAAGTGGAGCATCAGACAAATTAGTTGATCAAAACCTTGTGATCAAATCGTGGTGGAGAATACTTCCTCAGTGAGTTCAAGGATTACATGGTACATCATGGAATAGTATTCCAACTCTTTGTACCGAGTACACCCTAGTAGAACGGAGTAGTTGAGAGAAGGAACATGACATTAATGAAAATGGTCTGAAGTATGATGTCTCATACTACTCTTCCGGTCTCTTTTTGGGGATATGCCTTAGAAACAACGGCATACATTCTGAACTTGATGCCTTTCAAATCAATACCTAGGACATCCTATGAGATATGGACTGGGCGTAAGCCAAGTCTAAATCATCTCAGGATATGGGGCTGTCCAGCTTATGTACTGATTAAGGGAGACAAGCTAGAACCAAGATCAGAATTATGCTACTTTGTTGGGCATCTAAAATGGACAAAATGAGGTTACTTTTATCATCCTAAAGAGTAGAAAGTACTGGTAAGTACTAATGCTAGATATTTGAAGGATGATCAAAGTACTTCCACTAAAGATTCAATAAGGTTGGAACTCGAGGAGAAGTTATCTTTGGACTCAACTTCTTCAGACCTGATTATAGAACAAGAAGAGGCACAACCTCAAGAACCTGTACAAACGGAGCTTCGTCGTAGTGAGAGGGTATCTAGAGTTCTAGAAAGAGCGATAGGAGAGGCTTTCGAGTTGGTCTCTGACCATCAGGAATAAGATCCCCCTAGATACGAGGAGGCTATTGCTAATGTCAATGCAGATCTATGGCATGAAGCAAAAAAAGCCGAGATTGAGTCTATGTACTTTAATCAGGTTTGGGATCTTGTAGCTTCACCTGAAGGGATAAAACCCATTGGGTGTAAGTGGTTATACAAGAGGAAGAGAGAAACGGATGGGAAGGTGGAAATATTCAAAGTTAGGCTTGTGGCGAAAGGGTATACTCAGAAAAAGGGAATCGATTATGATGAAACATTTTCTCCAGTAGCCATGCTTAAGTCCATCCGCATCCTCCTTGCCATTGCATGTCATTACGACTATGAGATATGGCAAATGGATGTTAAGATGACATTTGTTACTGTCCATTTTAACGAAGACATCTATATGTCCCAACCAGAAGGTTTTATTGCTAAAGGTCAGGAACATATGGACTGCAAGCTTAAGAAATCTATTTATAGACTTTAACAGGCATCTAGAATATGGAACATTCATTTTGTTGAAACCGTAAAGTTTTACGGTTTCATTTAAAAAGGATGAATCATGCATGTACAGAAAATTGGAAGGCATAAATGTGATTTTTCTTATCTTATATATAGATGGTATTCTACTTATTGAAAATGATGTAGAGACATTGTTATCTATTAAGGTTTGGTTGTCTAGTCAATTTAGTATGAAGAACTTAGGAGAAGCCAGTTACATTCTTGGGATTAAATTTCTTAGAAATAGGAAGTAGAGAATGCTAGGATTATCCCAAATGACATACATTGATAAGATGCTGGTTATGTTTGGCATGGACTCATGCAAATGAGCTCTAATCCCTTGCAGACATGGGTTGTCTTTTTGTTCTAAGGACTGTCCTAAGTCTTAAGAGGAAAAAGTCAAGATGAGTAGGATTCTCTACTCTTCGGCTGTGGAAAGTCTCATGTACACCAGGCTGTGCACTAGGCTAGATATCTGCTTTGCCATAGGCTTAGTTAGCAGATATCAGTCAAACTCTGGAAAGGTTCATTGGTAAGCTGTAAAGCATATTCTTAAGTACCTTAATGGTACGAAAGATTATATGTTGGTTTACAGGGCTGACAACTTGGTTCCTACTGGATACACAGACTCAAATTTCCAGGCGGATAAGGATGAGAGAAAATCCACTAGTGGATATGTTTTCACCTTGTCTGAAGGAGCTGTTTCATGGAGGAGTATCAAGCAATCTTATATTGCTGACTCAATCATGGAAGCTGAGTATGTGGCAGCTTCGGAAGCATCCAAGGAAGCAGTCTAGCTCCGGAAGTTCCTTTTAGTACTTGGAGTTGTGCCATACATGAACAGACCGATTGTGGTGTATTGTGACAATTCTAGAGCAGTCTCACAATCTAAAGTACCCAGGAATCATAAGAAAGGGAAGTACTTCCAAATGAAGTTCCACCTGATCCGGGATTTCATTCAGAGACGGAAAATCATGGTGGAACATATAGCCTAGGAGAACAACCTAGCAGATCCCTTCACCAAGCCTTTGGTTGAGAGAGTCTTCAAGAGACACTTAAATGCCATAGGGGTGGGCACCTACAGACTTTATTAGTCTTAGAGTGCAAGTGGGGATTGTTGGAATATATGCCCTTTAGACTAATTTTATCTGATGTAATTATTGAATTTATTAATAAAAGAATTTATTCTCAAAATTTATTACTGAATTTACATTTTATTTGTGCACGATTTTTATTTGGAAAGGACCCATTGTGTTTATGTAAGTGATCCATGTGAATTGTGGTCTTTCATCGTAAGGTATGGATCACTGGTTATTTAACACATAAATGTTTGTTTTTTAACTGATTGATGAGAATGGAAATCTCATCATGTTTAGGTTATTGTGTTATAAATTCTAAATGTGGAATGACTTACCTTTAGCAAGTGAGTAGTCCACTCACTTCATAGCATGAATGTATTTCGAATATGTAGAATAGGACCTGTAATAGAGATTTCTAAAAATACTATTTAGAAGAAACCCAGACTATTACTATTACATCGTGGACTAATACTCTACTGCTTGAGTATGAGTTGGTGGTCTGACGAAGCTAGAAGCATATACTATAATTGGGGTTCTTTCGTACAACTGATATACTTGTATGTTGGTATATGTGATTAGTTAGTTAAGATAGACTTGAACAAAATAACTTTTGCGCTATATCACCCTTTATGACTGTTCAAATGATCTAATTATCCAGGGCCTTGGGAAACATGACTTAGATGTTACTTTAGGGTAGCTCTCTTGGAAAGTGGAAACATTCCAAGAGTCGTTGATTATTGGACTAGAGGTCTAAGGATGGTAGATGTTTATTAGATAGGTCTTAGTACACTCTTCCCCTCTAAATGCACAGTGATGCGTAGAAGAGTATTTTAGTCATTACACCTGTAGGTCGAAGACTTTGTTACCGCAGCATTATCCTTGGGGTCAATATTTCCTTATGGTGATATTAAAAATTATTTAAAATGCAAAATATAGTTATTTAAATAGCATGGGTATTTTGGTCATTTTAGTAGTCTAGGCGATGTGTCTTTTGGTTTGAAAGATTTGGGTTAAGGAATTGGTCTTGCTAATTGTGGGTTTTATTTTATTTTATTTAAGTAATCTAATTTATTATTGGACTAGAATAAAATTAAAGGCCCGAAAGAGAATATATATATATATAAATATATATATATATATATCTAGTTTAAATGATTAATTAATTATTCAGGACCTAAGGCCCAGATTGAATAATGAAAAAATTAATCTAGATATAAAACTAGATAAAAGCTTGATATTTTATATTGGTCTATTTGGACTTATTAATTATTTATTAGGCTGTTTAATGAATCTCAGAAAATAAATAATTGAGATTTATTATTTATAGGTGTTCAAGCCCAAAAGTAAATAATTTTATCTGGTCCAATGAATAAGACTAAGGGTAAAATAAAATTAAAAAATTAATTAATTAATTAATTAATTATTAAATTAATTAAAAAAACACGGGATGAATCCGGTATTGTTTTGCGTGAAGAATAACAGAAAGCATAGATGCTTTCTGTTTTCACGTAGTTGGATGCTCTCTCTCAGGGAATTGAAAAAGGAAATGAAAAGGTCTTCATGCAATCTATGAGTAAGGCTTTTCACTTTTTCCAAAGAACACACAAAAACCCATTGAAAGTATTTTCACGGAGAAGCCTTTAAAGGCTTAGCAAACCCAGATCTTCAAGCATTCACTGACAGTGCTACGGACACCATTTTGAAAGATCACAGGTTTCACGTGAATGAGACGCAGTCAACGTTTATAAGGACGTGATTCAATAGCTTCAAGTATTATTGAACAGACATCTGCATCAGTGCGAAGAGAGTCATTCAATCACAGAGGTAAATTTTTTGTTTTGCAAGCATGCTTTTGATTTGATAAATTTTGCCATTTTAAGCCTTCATCCAGGAAGATGTTGATCCAACCATCAAAATAGACTATAGGTATAGAGCAATACCTGAAGTAGATTTGGCTAAGAGGTCGGGACAATCTTTCTTCCAATGCCCCTTCTTTCCCAACCTCAGGACAGGGATCCGTAAGAATATACTTGTTCTCCTCAACAGTGAGTACTATTGACACTTGCCTTTGGGCTATCCGTTGGGCTTGGCATGATCAGATGCTTTGGGCTGGGCCCCTGCGTTGTTTTGGACCTTCCTCTTCTTGAATTTCTTAGGCTTTGCTTTAATTCTAGAAGAAGCGGAACGAGAGATCAAAACCTTTGACACGAGCTTCATGATCTTTTCTGCCGCCTGGAGCTCTTTCATAAGCTCCGTGAGATTCATATCCAACTTTTTTATTGTGTAGTTCAACTTAAACTGAGAATATAAAACAGGTAGAGTTTCTAGAACTATGTCAATTTGGCTCTCAGGATCTATTGTTGCGCTTAGGACCTCAACCTCCTTGAAGTAGGCAATCATCGAACCGATGCCCCCTCAACCATCCTAGTGTTCATAATTGCCCTAAGAGCTTCTTACCTTGCAGACTGACTCTTGTCAGCAAACATGGTACGCAATAACAAATTCATGTCGTACGTAGTGTCTATGTGGTAATGCTTGATTGGAGCACACTAGACATGGAAGCCAACATATAGCACTTAGTCATCTCGTTAGCTTTTTTCCATACCTTCTCGGCCTCTCGCTCCTGATCAATGGATTCTTTCCCAATCTCAGGACAGGGATTCGTAAGAACATACTTGTACTTCTCAGCAGTGAGTACTATATTCAAGTTCCTCTTCCAGTCCATATAATTTGGGCCTGTCAACTCATTCTCCTTGAGAATGATTGACAATGGACTGAAACCAGACATTTCCAAAATATTACAAAAAACATTCATTTAGTTTGTAAAAAATGCACATTCCTTTGTATTATTTCTTTGATAATAGATAACTATTAACACCATTATCAATAATATAAATAGTTTGACTCTTAGAAAAACTAACAGAGTTTCGGAGGAAGATTAATAGCATTCTAAGTTAAGTGTATAACCATCACGAATCAAAATTTCCTTAATAGGTAATGGTCTAGAAAAAGTTCCACTAATAGGATGGCTATTGATTCACACCACCTGAAGGCATAGGAAGTGGAAAACACAAGGCATGCAGTGGAAGCGAAGATCAAAAAACTGGAAAAATTAAAGAATAGGGGAATCCCAATCAGAGCCGGTGCCGGCTTTGGCAGCGCTAGCCGGTTTTGGCAACGCTAACCGGCGCCGGTTGTGCTCTGGCGGGACTTCGAGGTTAAAAATTTTTTTACCGCTTTTCCTTGTTCTAAGAGTTGGCTAAACCGGACTGGGGTAGGTGTGCTGGTGGAAGCCTCTTGTGCGATTTCTGCAAGTCTCCTACTCCATCTTTGCATGTAGGTGAACGCCAATCCCTCGATCTTCCAGTATATGGCCTGCCTAAATCCGTTTGGTGAACAACTATAGACTAAGAAATCTTTTTTCTGGAGAGAGAGAGAGAGAGACGTCTGGCTTTTCACAGAGAAGAAGCCGTCTCAGAGAGTGTATGTACTGCAACAACATTGTTCCCAATCCTCCTGTTTAATCTAAATAAAACCTTAGGTTAAACTGGATTAGGCTATTGGACTCTTAGTCTAACCTTTTAGGCTTAATTAATTATTTTAATTAGAACCATATAAATGGCCCAATTAATAATTAATTTTCTAGCCCAAATAAACTAGTCTAATAAACAAGCCTATATTAGTTTAATCCCAGGTTAATCTTTAATTATTCAAATTGGGCCAAAGCCCTAAATAATTAATTAACCCACTAAACTAATTTAATTAATTCACTTTTCATGGACCTTTATTTTATTCTAGCCCAACAATTAAATCAGGCTACTTAAATAAAATAAATTCTATTTAATTTATGATCAATTTCTTAACCCGTATTTAATTAGGACTCATAGTCTATACTGGGGACCAAAAGACACACCGCCTTGGCTACTGAAATAACCAAAATACCCTTGCCATATAAATAACTATATTTTACATTTTAAATATTTCCGAATATCACCATAGGGAAATATTGACCCCAAGGATAATGCGCGTTAGCAAAGTCTCCGACCTACAAGTATAATGACTAAAATATCCCTCTATATATCGCCGTACATTCAGAGAGGAAGAAGTGTACTAACACTTCTCTAAGTGACATCTACCATCCTTAGACTTCTAATCCAATGATCCACGACTTCTTGAATTGTTTCTGCTATCCAAAGGAGCTACCCTAAAATAAACATCCAAGTCATGTTTCCTAGGACCCTAGATATTTAGATCATTTAGACAACCACATGGGGTGATATAGTATAGAAACTATCTTGTACAAGTTTGTCTTAACTAATTAGTCACACATACCCAACATGTAAGTATATTGGCCCTACGATAGAACCTCAACTATAGCATATCAAAGTATATGCTTCCAGCTTCGTTAGACCACCAACTCATACTCAAATCGTGAGTACTAATCCACGTTGTAGTGGTAGTAGTCTAGGTTTCTACCATATAGTACTTTTAGAAACCACTACTACAGGTTCTATTCTACGTATTTAAAATATGCTTATATTATGAAGTGAGTGGACTACTCACTGGCTAAAGGTAAGCCATTCCCCATTTAGAATTCACAACATAATAACCTAGATATGATGAGATTCCCATTCTCATCAATCATTCTCATCAATCGGTTAAGAATGAATGTTTATGTGTTAAGTAACCCGTGATCCATACCTTACTGTGAAAGACCTCCATTCACATGGACCACTTACTTAAACACAATGGGTCTTTTTCAAATGTACAAATAAAATTGTAAATTCACAAATAATTTCTGAAAATAAATTCTTTTATTAAAATATTCAATTTTTACATAAGAAACCTAGTCTAAGAGGGCATACATCCCAACACCACCTACAAGCAATCTAATGCTAAAAACCTCCAACGTAGGTTGGTCGATCCTAGCAAATACCCTAGGTTTTTAATTTTACTCTTCTATTAGTTCTAGATACTTGTGGGAATCCATCCTATAGGGGGTCATGCTCAAAATGACACGAGAAAATCCACTATCTCTAATGAGAGTTGTGATGGAAGCCATGGGGTCGTTGGAACCCCTCTTCCCCTTAATCTTTTATTGAAAACAAAGTTTTAGGCCCCAAAATGTTTTCTACAATCTCATGATTTCATTAATTTTAGTAAAAAACTAAAATTTAATATTATTTTCTATGTCAAGGATTAAATCATTTGAGAGAATAAACTATGAATTTATTTTACTATTCTAAGTTAATGACAAAGTAAAACTTTATTAAATAACCTTAAGTTCAATATTATTCTCTATGTCAAGGATTAAACCCTTTAAGAGATTAAACCATGAACTCTTTTGTTTTAAAGTTTCTTAAATTAAAATGTTTTATCAAAAACCGTTCTATCTAGTAAGACTTTGGTCTCATAAGAACTGGCGTATTTGATCACAAAAATAAAAAAAGTCTGATAACAAAAGTAAACTTTTTCATGCTTAAACTATTCATTTATTCCTAAGTGACCAAACAATTGATTTAAACATCATGAATTTAAAAATTAATGATCTTGTTTAATCCTAAGGTGGTTCCATCCTTTACTACTCATTTTCATGCAAATTATTCATCCATAGATAAATAAAATTATTACAAAAAATTAACCTCATACAATGGTTTCAAAATATGATTATATCAAGAAAAAATTAAGGTAAAGAACTTTAGCAGTGCTCTCCCTTTTCTTGGATAAAATTGCGCACATCTACCTCTAGACAGAATGAACCTGGCGCCTAGTCCGTTTAGCCTAACTGGCACCGGGTATGTTCTATTTCTCCAAAAACTTCGGGCTGGACAGAGTGGACCTGGCGCCTGGTCCACTGGGCCTACTGGGTCGGCTCTATTTCTCCATCCAGCTAAGCAGAGTGGACCTGGCACCGAGTCCATTGGGTCTACCTAGCGTGGGTTTGTTCTGGAGTTCGTCGATTTCTGGAAAAATTCTATTTTTCAGCCATTTTTTCACCCTTCAATGAATCCAACAATCACGTTCTTCAGTCCCCAAAATTTACAAGTTAAAAGAAATACAAAACCAGGTATAAAAATATGCCTTTACAAGTACCTATGAATCTAAACATGAGGCGTACATCGCATCTACTCAAAACTAAAAAAACAATAGGAAACATTAGAAAACATGATCCTATGCCTCTAACCGCAAGACATACATGAATTCTAGAAACCAATGTATGAGGGATCACATGAAATCACAAAAGATTCATTTTTAATAGTAAAGGAACCACCTTTTCCAGTTTTTTAACTCTAGTACATGCTCTTAGATAAAAAGCGTGGCTCTAATACCACCTGAAGGATTAAAACGGAAAATATCAAAGAAAACGCAACGAAAAATTTTTCAGTTTTCTGAGCCACATCTGGGAGAGAGTACTTACTTTTCTTTATTAGTCACGAATTAACTAACAAGATGTCGGGTTGCACTGGAACTTGCGTTGGAAGGGGAGAAAGAGGCGCCTGCAGTTCAACCAGTATTCCTGCCAATCTTCTACTCTTACGCATCAAGAGTATCCAAGCTTCTTCTCTTCATCTTCCGGAGTATGACTCTACCTTACACTTGGGTTAGCTTGTTGAAAACTCTTTCTTTGGATAACCAAGATACTCTCCAAGAGAGAAAGAAGAGAAACACAAGAGGAAGAGTGGTTGCACACAAAAGAGAGAACTTAGCCAAACCCTACCTCTCTTACCCTTAAATTTTGGCCAGCCCTAGGGATGAATCCCTAGTTGCTAAAACACACTAAGCCATAATGGACTTGGTGTTGTGCTCATAAACCAGTCTAGGATTGGCCCAATTCTCTTAATTAATTAATTATTTTTTCTGAGCTTCATTAAATACCAAGATTAATTAATTAATTCTAATTCGACTCTTAATATATGTCAACATATATCAGCCCAATTAATTAATTTATTCTAACTCAATTCTCTTAATTAATTAATTATCTTTTCTGGGTCTTATGAAAAACCTAAGACTAATTAATTAATTTTAATTGGACACTTAGAATAAATTTTATTTCTCTTCCAGATAATTATCCATTAAGCCCAGATTGTGTCTAAACAATACCAAGGTAACTTTAGCTACTCCGAGGACCAAGAGACATATATTATTCATGGCTACTAAAATGACCCAAATACCCTTACTATTAAATAGCTGCATTCTACCATTTTAAATATTCTCATTTATCACCATATAAAAATATTGACCCCAAGAATAATATTGCTAAAGCAATATCTCCGACCTACAGATGAAATGATGAAAATACCCCTCTATATAATACCTATCAATGAGACATGATAACTGTATTAACACCTGTCTCAAAGACATCTACTATTCTTAGATCTCTAGTCCGATAATCCATAACTCACTCAAATGTACTTGTTTATTATTGGAAGTTACCCAAAAGCACACATTCTAGAGTCATGTTCCCAAGACCCTGGATTATTAGATTATCCTAGATATTCACAAGGGGGTGATTTAACTTCACAAAGTGAAGCATAGAAACTCTGTTGCATGAGTTCGTCTTAATTAATTAGAGTAATATACCTAACGTACAAGGTTACTGATCTCACAAACGAAATCTCACCCAACATACATCAAAGTACAAGACCCTAGCTTCGCCAGACTACCAACTCATACTCAAGTATGAAGGTATCCGTCCACGCTATAGCAGTAATAGTCTGGTCTCTATAATTATAGTACTTTAAGAGAGACTACTACTACAAGTCTAGTTCTACGTATTCGAAATACACTTATGCCAATAATGTGAGTGAACTACTCACCAATTCAAGGTAAACCATTCCTTATTGGAACTCATGGCATAATAGTCTTACTTTGATGAAATACCCAATTCCATCAAATGACTAAGAACTCAATTTTACTTGTATGACAAGTACCCATGGTGCAAACCCTACTGTGAAGAATGACCCAACACATAAACCATTACTTGTCACACTTGGACCTTAAATGTGCAATAATATAAGAAACTAACTAAAGTGTATGGATAAGCATTTTATTGCAATATATTCACACAAAATACATAGTCTTTGAAGGCATACTTTCCAATAGAGGAGGATGACGAGATAGTTAAACTTTCCCTAACTACATAGATAGTGGGAGTTTGCCCTTACCCCAATTCGTGGCAATTTTTAGGAATCTAACAATGAGAGACTTGAGCCAGAAAATAGATTTGAGTTAGCCATAGAGGAACTTCGTGACACACTGTTGTAGGAGAATCACGACATTCAAAATAGGGTCATTTAAATGCAGTCGTCATGCACCCCAATAAAAAGAAAGTTATAAATCCTTCTCCCTAAGATATAACATAGTATAGCAGTGAGTAGAGTGTTGAACCCACAAGGAGCTCAAGAGAAGCATGCACTACAAAAAAAAGTGGCTTATTATGGCAACGCTTTTATTTGTAACATAGCAAAATCTGTGGTGAAACCTTAGTTTTTACTATAGTTTTGAATTCCATAGTAATATTTTTTATAACACTTTATTTTGTCACGGCTACATTTCTATCAGTAAAAGTTCTTTTTTATCACATATTTAAAATTTGTGTGGATAAAAATAATTTTTTATCATAGAGATTTGAAATTGTGGGTAAAGAAATTTTATTACCCATAGTTTTACTAAACTGTGAAAAAAACATATTTTTTCTTATTTTATCAAATATTAAAAAATGTCACCATAAAATGGAAGCTTTCATTAGATACCATGGCTGAGGTAATTATTTATATTCAAGTAGTTGTGTGTTCAAATCTTGATATTACTATTTTATTAATTTTTTATATAGTTTTTTTGGACAAACTACTTAGTTTTTTTGGATTTTTTTCTAAATATTATGCTAGATTATGTGCTAAAATGTAACGATTACCTTCAAATTTTGTCATAACACTTTTATTAATAATTTTAACAAATCTAACAGTTGGATCGTTAATTTGATATGCCTATCTTTGTAAATGCGTTTTGGATATTTTTCTAGATATTATGCTAGATGTGTCAAAATATATCCGATTACTTTCAAATTTTGTCATAATATTTTTCTTATCAATTTTAACAAATCTAATGGTTGATCGTTAATTTGATACGCCTATCTATGTAAATGCATTAGGTTTTGAATTTTTTTTAAAAAAATATTATGCTAGATTATGTACCGAAATATATCCGATTACTTTCGAATTTTGTCATAACATTTTTTTTAGTAATTTTAATAAATCTAATGATTAGATCGTTAATTTGATACTCTTATCTTTGTAAATGCGTTAGGTTTTAAATTTTTTTTAGATATTATGCTAGATTATGTGTTAAAATATATTTGATTCCCTTCAAATTTTGTCATAATACTTTTCCTAGTAATTTTAACAAATCTAATGGTTGGATCGTTAATTTGATATGCATATCTTTGTAAATGCGTTAGGCTTTGGATATTTGCCTAAATATTATGCTAGATTATGTGACAAAATATATCTAATTACCTTTAAATTTTGTCATAACAATTTTCTTAATAATTTTAACAAATCTAATGCTTAGATCGTTAATTTGATACACCTATCTTTGTAAATGTATTAGGTTTTGGATATTTTTCTAGATATTATTCTCAATTATACGCCAAAATATATCCGATTACCTTTAAATTTTGTCATAACATTTTTATTAGTAATTTTAATAAATCTAACAGTTGGATCATTAATTTAATATGCCTATCTTTGTAGATGAGTTAGGTTTTGGATTTTTTTAGATATTATGCTGGATTATGTACGAAAATATATCTGATTACCTTCAAATTTTGTTATAACACTTTTCTTAACAATTTTAACAAATCTAACAGTGGGATCGTTAATATGATACACTTATCTTTGTAAATGCGTTAGGTTTTGGATTTTTTTTAGATATTATGCTAGACTACGTACCAAAATATATCCGATTATTTTCAAATTTTGTCATAACACTTTTCTTAGTAATTTTAATAAATCTAATGGTTAGATCATTAATTTGGTGTGCCTATCTTTGTATATGAGTTAGGTTTTAGATATTTCTCTAGATATTATCTAGATTATGTACCAAACTATATCCGATTACCTTCAAATTTTTTCTTTGCAATTTTATCAAATCTAATCGTTGGATTGTTAATTTGATATGCCTATCTTTGTAAATGCGTTAGGTTTTAGATATTTTTCTAAATATTACGCTCGAATATGTGCTAAAATATATCTGATTACCTTCAAATTTTGTTATAACACTTTTATTAATAATTTTAACAAATCTAATGGTTGGATCATTGATTTTATATCCATATCTTTGTAAATGCGTTAAATTTTAGATATTTTTTTAGATATTACGCTAGATTATGTGCCAAAATATATTCGATTACCTTCAAATTTTGTCAAAATATTTTTCTTAGGAATTTTAACAAGTCTAATGGTTGGATCGTTAATTTGATATGCTTATCTTTATAAATGTATTAGGTTTTGGATATTTTTCTAAATATTTGCTAGATTATGTGCCAAAATATATCCGAGGACTTTCAAATGTTGTCATAACATTTTTTTTAGCAATTTTAACAAATCTAACAGTTGAATCATTAATTTGATATGCCAATATGTATTTAGTGTATATATATTAATACATATTATTGTGCGATAAAATATTTATTCTAAAACGTTCATAAAACTAGACCAAATTTCAAAAACATTTTTAATACTAGTATTAGGGAAAAGGTTAAAGAGCATATGAACTGCAACACTGCCTCTTGCTATCTTATTGCTCTTTAGGTTCCGCTTTCATACTTCTTCCTTCAATAAAAGCGCTTTTACACCCTAAACCACCATAGACGAAATCAGCTGTCACTACAACAAAACAAGTTATTTTCTACCAAAGTTAAATGGTAGCAAATCAGCTACCTATTTCTTACCAAAGAAGTAGCTGATAGGGGATTTCTGACCACATTCATGTTGGTAGGAAATGGAGTTGGAAATTTCCATCCAACATACATTTGGGTAGGTAAATATAACTACATTTCCATCCAACATATATTTTGATAAGAAAATTTAGCTACATTTCATTCCAACATACATTTTGGTAGGAAAATATAGTTACATTTCCGTCCAAAAGCTTATGGGTAGGAATAGTAGAAAAAATTTCTTACCAATTTGAGATTTGGTAGGAAAATAATAAATTATTTCCAACCAATGCTATTTTGGTAGAAAATTAAAAAAGAATTTTGGACTATATAATTATTTGGAAGGAAATGAAAATGGAAATTTAAATTATTCATATTTTTTCCTCACAAAAATATTTATTTCTGGCCAAAATTAATAGTGGTAGTAGTTTAAAATATGTTTTTCCAACCATTCTGAAATTTGGTAGGAAATATGAATTAGTTCTCTAACAAATTATTTTATTTCTCAGAGATGAAAATTAAATTTGTAATTAATTTTTTTTTTTTTGCATGAAGAAAATGTAATTTCCTACCAAAACTTATTTTGGTAGGAGTTTAAAACATATTTTTCTGACCATTTTGAAATTTGGTAGGAAATATGATTTAATTCTCCAAAAAATTATTTTGTTTCTTGGATATGTAAATTAAATTTAAATTTTCAATTTTTCTTTGCTTGAAGAAAATGTAATTTCTGACCTAAACTAATTTTGGAAGGAATGAAGGTTACATTTTCAATCATAGATTAATTTTCGTAGGGCACGTGAATCAAATTTCCTATGAATCATTTTTTTGGTTGGAAATGGTAATGGAATATTAAATTAGTTTCTGACCAAATGCAAGTTTAGTAGGAAATCAAATTTTAAATTTAATAGTTTTTTTTTACAATATTATTTCATTTCCAACCACCTTCAAATTTGGTAGGAACAAAAATATTTTTCGATGAAAAAGATAATCTGGTAGGAAATTATAATTAAAATTTGACGAAACAGATTTTTTGTAGCCAAATTCAATTTGTAAATTTTTTTGGATAGAACTAATTTTTTGACCTCATGTAATTTTTGGTAGGATATGGGCAATTATTTTCTGATCACTTTTATTTGATGTCGGATATTTAATTAATTTTTAAATTTTTTGCTAAAAAATTTTAATTTAATATTTACTTAAATTAAAGTATATATTCCAACCAATTTGTATTTGGGAGTAAAACAAGTTTCTGTCCACATTATTATTGGTAGGAAATTAAATTTTCAAAATTCATTCTTAATTTTTAATTCAATTGAAAAAGATAGTTAAAAAATGAACATAGTAGAATAATCATTGAAAAATTTTCCTAAGATATTAACATGTTGCCAGAAACCAATTAGTATTACTTGATAAAGTATATGTGATATTTTTTTCATTTTGGATTATTTACATTTGGCTACAAAAAGAATTTCATAAAATGATCTAATAAAAAAAGTGGTTGACGTATCTCTAAACTTTACTTTTTAAAAAATAAATAAACTATAAAAAGAGGTATCATTTTGAATTTAAAAAATTGAAAGAGGTATATCTTCCATTCGACTTAATAAAAAGAACGATTGATCATAGTCCGTTGGTAGTTTCCAACTAATTACCAACTTACCAACTAAATTTAAAATAAAAAGAATTTTTAAGTTTTCTAACTATTTACCAATCGTGTATATTCAGTTGGTAACTATGCAGTTGGTAAAATAGTTAGTAAGTAGCTAGTATTTTGGCAGGATAACATTTTCCAACTACTTATCAACTAAATGACATAAGTTAGTAATATTTTTGGTTGGTACATGGTTGATAATAGAACGATCAAAATTTGTAAGCTTGAGGGACTGCTATTCGATATAAGGCGACAACTACTTCTATTGGTCCTCCATCGAAGGAAAGAACCACCAGCACCGCTTCCTGATATATGACCAGGAGCTCCTAGGCTTACAAAGTAAAGCAGTGACACAGAAGACCTCCTTCTTTTTTCTAAAAAATTTGTCTGCATATGTAGTCCTTTTTTGGAAAATTTTTTAGTACCAAATCGTATTGATAGAATTACTATATTTCTAATGTTCTAATTTCTAATTTTAATAAATTTTGATGCAATTTTGAATAAATAAATGTTAATAAATATAATTTTTTTAGAGTTAAAATTATATGTTATACATATGATGATATAAATAAGTTGAAGTACATATATATACTATATGGTATTATTATTTAATTTCTAAATTAGTAATGTATTGTTTCTAAAAGATCTTATAATGTTAACTTATTTGTTACTATAAAATATACATAATATGGTAAATATATATAATTTATCACTTTTGATAATTTATTTTGTAGAGATTGAAATTTTTATATTTTTTCTACAATGTTTATTCTATTAAAATATTACTCATAACCCTTGTCTAACTTTCCTTCATTTTTTTTCTCACAAAAAATTTTCCCTCCAACTATTGTGCACAATGGCAGGAGACAAATTTTCGTAAAGCCCTACAGCGGGTTTAAGCCCCTGCTCTTTGAATCTTACAAGTATAGGAAAGATGGGTGCCTTTTGCACCTCCTCTTCCCAATAGTTTTCAGTCAGTGGTCCTAAATGACGACCACAAAGTGTGGAAAAATAATTAGGTATATTGATTTTGTTTCATAATTCGAAATAGCAAAACTATAATCTGATGATTTTGTTTTGTGATTCAAATTTTATTTGTGTGTGGATTTGAGGTTTTGGATTGTCTTTGTATTTAGCCAGTGGTCCTAAACAGCGACCACAAAATATGGAAAAGAAATTAGGTATATTGATTTTGTTTCATGATTCGAAATAGCAAAAATAGAATATGATGATTTTGTTTTGTGATTCAAATTTTATTTGTGTGTGGATTTGAGGTTTTGGATTGTCTTTGTGTTCAGTGGGTGGTTCTAAACAGTGACCACAAAGTGTGGGAAAAAAATTAGGTATATTGATTTTGTTTCATAATTCGAAACAGCAAAACTAGAATCTGATGATTTTGTTTTGTGCTTCAAAATTTATTTGTGTGTGGATTTGAGGTTTTGGGTTGTCTTTGTGTGTATTTATTTAGGGCAGGTTGGTTAAATTATGTTCAAAATGTTTTGCTTGTTTTGTGTTTGATGAAATGTTGAGCGATGATAAAGTCCTAGTTTGATTTGCCTAGTTTTTTGTTTTCTTGTGTGAACAAGATGTTTGTTCTTAGAAATTGTTGGTCACGTGTTTTCAAGATTGTTCAATTTTAAAATTCTACTACTCTTAATTCTTAACTATGTTAATTAATAATCTATACAAAAAAAACTTTAAAATGTAATGGGCATGAGATGAGTTTTCACTCAAGTTTAGCTTTTCAAGTGTGTGGCTTACCTAATTGTCTGACGTCAGTGAGGACATTGTATTCCAAAGCATTGCAAATAGAAACCAATGCTTTTCTTCTTGTTTTGTGGGATCCTTTTTTAGCTAAATTTCTGCTTATGGCAAGTCCTCTGCCATCCGTTAGATGAATTTTGTGCTTTTAAACTTTTTTCCTTTAATGCCAAGGAAGCTTACTTCCAGTGCTTTCTTCATTATTTCCTTGTGTTGCATCCAACTTTTTAATGCAACTTAACCGGTGGAGATCAAGAATTGTAAACTATTTGTGCCATAAGTAACATGAATTGTTTGTGTTTCTCAAAGGATCTGTATACTTGATCTATCTAAGGGAGATATGTAGCTGGAGCATGACTGATTTCTTATGGTATAAATATTTTCATATGATCACTTTTAAAAATTGTAACAGCTCCTACAAAAAGTTTATAGCTACTACTTGGTATGATTTAGGGATGCAAAGTTTTCACGAGACCACATATTGCTGTATGTATAGATCTTGCCCTGTAATTCTAATTTGGCACAGTTATTCTGATGGAGATGTGAAATTACCATTTATTCTATCTAGATTTTTCATTTTTTTTTTGTCTAATTACAAATATGAATTTGCTTTCCCAACCACAAAAGCCAATGATGGCAGCAATTAATATCCAGGAAGCTTGTCGGAAAAGATGTTTTAACACTCTTGAATATGGAGCTTATGATTCATTAGCAGTTTTGAGTAATCATAGTGTATTAGCAGCAAATTCATTGCATCTTTCTGTAGCATTTAGCCAAAATTTCCTTCTTTTCTTCTTAATAACTATTGTTCATTCTATTGGTTGTTTGTTACCCCCTTCTCTTTTCATCTCTTTGCATGTAAATGCAGTGAACATAGTCCATTACATCACTTATTACTTCTTTGCATTTCAGGCTTTCTTGCGACAAAATCCTTAACTTTTATAGCATATCCATTTATTTGCATTTTGATTCATATTGATAAGCTCTAGAGGATGGCAAACTGCTTTTTTGATTCAGGTGCCAAAGTTAAGGGAACTAGTTAGTGGGGAGAAATTGTGCTATGTGGCCATCTGAAAATCCTTGCTTGTTTTGATATGTAATGCTTGATCAGGTGCTTGTGAGTCTATTGAAAATTTCTGTCTCTTGTTTATGCACATCAAATAGTGTACAAGCCTTTATTCCTATTTGCCATCATAGGTAGAGATGTTAAAAGAAAGATGAAATGATATATTAACATAAGTTTATGACTAATTTATGTTTAGCCTTCCATGTTTGAAGTTTTACTTGGTAGCCTTTAAACCTACAAAATAGTCAAATTTGTTTTTCTATATTTTTTAATTCAGTTTATCTAGAATTAGTTGTGGTTTTTTCAAAATAGTACTTTATGATGGTTTGCTCTTTTGTTGAAAAGGTAAAGAGAGTCACTCACTTCAATCTCATTTTGTTACAAAAGGAGTTCTAAAGAGAGTCACCCACTTAAGTCTCTTATGGTTAGTAAAGGTGTACGTAGCATAGAACTTTTATTATGTCTTTTCCTGAATAAGAACAAGATTCTCAATTGAACTAATGTATTAAATATGCTAGCTGTGCAAATGTTGAGTAGTGATGCTGAAAATGCTTAGTAAGATTTTCATCTTTGGAACTTTAAGATGCTAAAAATGCGAAATACCAAATGTTGAGTAGTGATGTGTTGGGGTGCTTTTTTTTCACATTCTTAATGGAATAGTGTCTAAAATATTGAGTAGTGATGTGTTCTGATGCTTTTATTAGAATTAGTCAGTCTCTAAATTTTTATGGTGCTGTGAAAAGGATGCATATGGTGTTTAGCATTGAATGTTGTATCCATTAGATGTTTCGGGTGCAGACTTGGCTATATTAGATGAAATTAACTGTGGTTTAGATGTTGATGCACTTGTGTAATTTTATGCTAAGACATGGTATGATTCTGCAATTTTGTCTTCTACCATTGTTTTGTCTTCTACAGTTTAGATGTTAATGTAGGTTTGGCTATATTACAATTGTTGTTCCCTGTTTATTTTGATTAGTTTCTGAAATTTTTTTTCGATAAACTTAAAATCTCTCTTCCTTTTACAAAAGTGATAATAATTTCATTATTATAGAGCTCAAAACCTGTTAAACTTCTACTGTGCTTTAACTTAATAGAGTTTATTGCTTATAGCTACACTGCACTTTTTGACTTGTTTTGGGCGTTTAAAAGAAAATGACCTTCTGAGTGGTTTAGGTATATTCTTGCCTCACTTGAAAGTTGGATTTTATGTACATAATCTGGTTTCATGAGAAACAATTTCTTGTGGATTATGCAGCCAACAACACTTGCTTGAATATGTCTATTGAAATATGATGGCATGTCTGTGCATCTTTTGTCTTCCACTGACAATCAACAAGATTTATACACTTTGCATGAGTAAAATGAGATTAGTGGAGTAGGAATAAAATTTTTTGTTGCATTTGATTACTGTTTGGTCTTCAATTGTAATTGAAGTTGGAATTTTGGGTTCTCATTCTTCCATGTTCTATTCTCACTTCAGGCTATCTTGCTTCTCTTTGTATGTACTTACTTAGAAACAACTGATCATATTCTGCAGTTTCTTTTGAATGGTTTAGTAGTGAGTTTAATTTATACTGGATGAAAAATAGATTTTTATGAGCTTTACTAAGAAGTAATCTTGTCCTTTTTTTCTTAATGACAGGAGGAATGAAGATCAAGGTGGTTGAAGGTTTATTTAACTATGGCATTGTTTTTTGTCCTCAATGATTTTTTTTTTACTTCTGATGGATGTCATGGTTAGAATTGTAGTTTTGTTTTGGACTATTTTGAATTACTATCAAGGATTAAATTCATGTTACTTATTAGAATTCATTTAGTTTTTTTTGTGTGTATATATTAAGTTATTATTAATAGAAGATGGCATTTTTGAATGTTCAATCAATGGATGATAGTTGATTGTTAATATTGGAGGTTTTCAAGGTTCTATATGTATAGTAGATGATGATATTGTTAAAGTAGAGGGAAAAATAGTTTAATATTTTCACTTCAATTTTTTATTTTATGATGGATAATTTCAAATAAGGTTATTAGGATACATGCAATATCACTACATATTTGCATTTGTAGTGAAAAAGATTAATATGTAACAATGTAAAAAAATTGTCAAAAAATCACAACAAATGGTTTTTTCTGATATCAAGAATTTCGTGGCAAAAAATTTTAATTACAATAGTAAGGAAATCGTAGCAAATGGACATTGCCTACGGTTATATCAATTTGGAAAAAAGCCGTTACAAAAAGTATTATTTCCAACGAAAACTTAATTGTAACAAATAATATTCGCTACAGTTGTGAAAATTTCAGAAAAACTGTGACAAAAAATTAAAATTTTTGCCTACAGTTAATAACCCTTAGGAAAAATCGTGACAAAAAGTTCATGAACAAATATCACACTTTATTTACAACGGTTCCAAAACTGTGGTAAATTCGTAGCAAAAGGTATTCCCTACGGTTATACAACGGTGGCAAACTTTTTGCAACAGCTGTAGCGCCCACACCTTGAAATAGTTTTGGAATCGTTGTAAATAAAGTGTGGTGTTTGTTCATTTGTCATGTGAGTTGGAGTTGGACTACCAATTAAAACTATATTTTTCTTTCTAAATTTGCATTATGTACTTGTTAATGTCGAAAACCTTTGTTCTTATTCTTAAATTTCTCAAATCTCTTTGAATACAGGACTATCATTCTATTCAAAAAATATGTCATGTTACTCTTATATGCATCTTTGCATAAAATATCCTAGTTGTCTGTTGCCTCTAAAAACATGACATATAAAAGTATCATTCTACTAGTTGAGCATCCCTCCAATGCATTCTTTCCATGCACAATGTATTTAGGGTAGTAAATTGAATCAAAACTCAAGTGTAGAGTGACGAATCTCCCTACCATTAAGTATAACCTGCAATATTTCCTCCTTCAGAATAGTACCTAACTATGCTTCTTGACAAAAAGTAAGAGAGATTCATGGCATGAACGATTGTTGTTTTAGGCTTCTTTTAGAAATGTTTAAAGTGAAGATTTGTAGTTGTAGTGATTACCTATTTTGAAATAGTAATTGCAGTCGTATAATGAGTTGAAAATTACTATGTTGAAAGTGACACGAATATCATCACAAGTTATATTAAACATACATTTTATACCATGGATTTGTGCTTATAAAATACTCGACTTGGCATTATTACTAGTAAATTATCTATCTATCTATCTATCTATCTATCTATCTATCTATCTATCTATTATTATTATTATTATTATTATTATTATCATTATCATTAACATCATCTAAATATGATGTATGCCAATGCCTGGGTGGTAGCTTCCAATAGACATGGGTAGTGGTTTATTGTGTATTTTTTAATCAGTAATTATTATGCGTATTTTTTTTATATTTATATTATGTTTCCATTAGTCTTGGATTTTAAATGAAAATTTTATTTGTTTTGGTGGTCATAAAGTGCATGAACATGGCACAGAAATACATAAACATATAGCAAGAATATATTCACACTTTCATTAAGGTAGCTATATGGCAGCATAGGCACATTGTCATGTGTTATACAAATATATGAACACAATACATAAATACAATAAATATATAGCGAGATCATATTAACATTTTCACCAGACACCTTAGCATACATTTTGTAAAATTTTATACTGTTATTACAGTAAAAGGTAATACGTAGTAATGCTTCAACTTGTAACTAGGGATAAATTATGATGCTTGAGAACAAGTTTCTAACACCAATAAATAATTAGGTTGCAGAACACCAAGAGTCAGGAGTTACCTCTATATATACATAAATATCACCAGTCTAAGATGTACAAAGTTTGATACCTTGGAAAAAATAGCAAATATGAGAGCTCATACTTTCAATAGGATAATGTTGACACTCTGAATTAAACTTTCATCTTGTGTGATTGCTTCTTGCAATGTTAAATGGGATATGGGGCCGTGCAATTCTTGATGCCGGTAAATTTTATTTTTTGTGTTTCCTGACTTCTGTGTTTCCTTGTATAGTGATATGGAATCGTTGGGAGAAAAAGGCAGAGGCAATAGTTGATCTTGGGGTGACGGCTATAATCAGTAAGTCAGTGAACTTGGGTGGTGGCTCCCAGTAGACCTAGGTAGTGGTCTTTCTGTATATTCTATATTATATAGTTAGTTTGTGCATATGTTGGATTGGGATTTGTGTTTCCATTAGCCTTGGATTTCAGATGAATTTTTTTAATTGTTTTGGTGTTCACAAAGTGTCATCTTTTATGATAAATATCTAAATTTATCAATTACATCTTGAAAAAAATTTGAAGGTGAAAGTGATTTTTCATTCAAAATTACTCATGTATGTTACTTTAATAGATAGTTATTATTATATACACACGATACCTCTGTATTTTAATAATTTAACTTGAAAGAGAGTGACATAACTTTATTCCAACTTTTGGTGGGCTTCGTGTATGGTCATTGGAGAGCTTTGGAGAAGAAAATCTAAGGAGGATATACAGCCTTCATTGCTAGTAAAGAATCTTAATGATGATTACTGAGTAAATATCATGTAATTAACTAAAAGAAAACATGAGTAGCTAGTCTTCAATGAAATAATAATTGCAGTAGAAAACATAGTAACCAGTGAGCCGCTATCATATGGATGAGGCTTGTGTTCATGTGAACGTGTAAGGTGCTCATACATTTGTGTCAAGTGTGCATGTGTTTATGTGGTAATGTCCTATGTAGTAAGTATAATGATATGTAGTGTGGTTCGTGTTAATATGGTTGCATAAGGTGTTCATGTATTTGTGTCACATGTGTATGTGTTTGTGTGGCTTGTTCATGTAGTAACTAGTACAAATTGACCACATGCTTAGGGCTTGTATCTTCATTGTATAAGGTGTTCATGTACTCGTGGTATGTAGTTCATGTGTTTGTGTGGCAATGTCCTTGTAGTTCATGTGTTTGTGTGGCTATTGCAATGCATTGTGGTTCTTGATCCATCGTAGCAAGCTTTACACATTGCCAACAATGCCCAGAAGAGTACTATTAGATTGATAATTTTTTGATAGAAGGATGTACAGTGACATGATTTTTTCCCCCTTTTCCCACTGTATTCTTTTATCACTTGGAACTTGATTAGATAAGGTATTGATCTCCTATCTGGTACACCCTAAATAGAGAGAGACAGGAGTGGAGAAGGGAATATGACAGGTTCCTTAGTATTCTGCAGTGTTCTACAATGAAATTTTGATACAACATATTTTTTATGTTATGCTATCTTCTCCAATATCCTATAATGAACTATGATAGGGTAATGAAATTTTGATGCAAAAAACATGTAACAAGTACAAAAAGATAATCCCGTCTCGCTCAGCTTTTTTTTCCTTCTCAATCTTCCATTTCTAGTACACCCACTATTTTTTTTTTCTTTTCCTTTTTCCCCTCAGCACTATTCACATCCTTTTCAGCCCAATTTCTATCTTTTACTTTTTGATATGCTATATCACTGATTATGCTTTGATCTTTCATTGTTGTTTTTCTCTTTGCAATCTTCTTCCATTATTTATATGTTATATATAGAAAATACATGCTTAGAGCTTGTGTTCATGTGGTTATGTAAGGTGTTGATATATTTGTGTTAGTTTTTCATGTGTTTGACGATATGCTTCCTGTGTCTAGTTCATATGGTTGCATAAGTTGTTCATGTTTTTATATCACGTGTTCATGTGTTTGTGTGACTTATTCCTGCAGTAAGTAGTGTAGATTGACCAATGCGGTTTTGTACGGTGTTCATGTAGTTATGTCAGGTGTTCATGTGTTTGTGTGTCAATATCCATGTAGTAACTGATGATATGCTTCAGGTTCAAGTTAAAATAGTTTTATAAGTTGTTCATATGTTTGTGTGGCTAGTTCATGTAGCAACTAGTACAGATTGACCAAATGCTTTGGTATGTGGCTGTGTAAAGTATTCATGTATTTGTAAATATATTCATATATTTGTTTGGCATGTTTATTTAGTAACCAGTATAGGGTTTACGGTATATATTGGGGAATATGTTCATGTTATTGTGTATTTCGTTCATGTGTTTGTGTTGTGTGTTCATGCAGTAACTAGTGTACATTGGCTTAGGGCTAGTCTCAAGTGTTCATATGGCTGTGTTGATGATGAATTCTAAACGACCTAACTTGTTATGTGAAGTACATATTGATGAATCATTAAGATATCATATATATGTGTTAGACAATCTATATTCTAAGAAACATAAGGTTTGAAGTACTCATTATTTTAGTAAAACAATAACTAAATTGATAAAAGTTTTTGTCGCATTAGAAGATCAAGAAGTATAGACTCAAAGTTTGTGCTCCGCATGCGCTACCCTTTCTTGATCCCCGCTAACACTTGTTATTTTATTTGATATCTGTGCTGCAGCACTATGACAAAGAAAAGAAGAACTGAATCACAATAAACTTTTTGGTGATTGGCACTGTCCACAAGCGCTCAACTGGCTGGACTATCAAGAAGCGACCAGACAGCCCAGGAGGTGCATGTCTTACAGAGGAGGCCACCAGGGACATACTTTATGTTTTTGTAAGTAGATATCTGAGGGACTTATTATAGTTATTTATCTTTTTATGAGCTTTATTTGCAATAAAAAATTGGGTCCTTTTTTTGGGAAGGCCTTATGAGGACATTTGACATTTTAGGAGAGACTATATGAATAGATAGCAAGCATCCAGCAGCCAAGGTGGTAGAGCTTGGCGAGCACAGGTAAGAATTTGGCTACCTCCACACCATGCTTACATTTCTTAGGCTTAGTTGACAATATTATTATTAATGTTCATGGTTTATGTGCCTTTGTGGTTACTAAAAAGATAATGTGGTTCGGCATGCCCACATAGAAGCCAGAGCTATTTGGCAGGGTATGTGTACTAGTTAGACATGGGAATGGGAAGAGAGGCAGAAAGCTACCTTCTAGCAGTACAGGGAAGCTTCTTCAAGTTCAAGTGCTCATAGGAGACCTAGCGCACACCAGGTAAGACGAGTGTTAATGTGACTTGAGATGTACGATAATTATTTTTTGTTGGACATTATCACAATATTAATGTTTCCAAATCATAACAAATAATTTTTATTATTTCCATAGCAGCAGGCCATGATTCGATGCTCGGCGACGATGCTAAAAGCCTTGGTAGCAAACATGAGTGATGCCAAGCGCCGAGCTGTAGAAGAGATTGGATTTGGAGGCCTGCTACAGCTGAATTGCATCAAGACTCAGTATGACCTGTGCTTCTGGCTGATTGACCACTTCAGGCCAAATGCGTGCTCGATTGAATTAGAGGGAGGGCCACGACTTTTCATTACAGCCAGGGATATACAACTCTACCTTGGTATTCCGGGCAATAGCAGAGTGTCGGGGATTGCTGCAGCTGATGAGAATGAAGGAGGCATCGTTCTGGAGTTGTAAGGTAACTGCACGATGCTTCTTGCTGAGTTGATTGCTATGGAGGTCGGGGACGACTTTAAGATAAAGTTTTTCACACTTGCGGTCTCCACATTTCTCACACCAAAGGGATGGGCCCAACTGAACAAGGAGGTTGCCCATTATTTTCATGATGCAGCAAGCATCGGGTCCCTGAATTGGGCTGAATATGTACGCCAACGATTGTGCGCTGAAATTCATTCAGCCCAGGCAACCAGAAAGACGTGTTGGGGGATGCCTGTATCTTTTAACGGTAATAGTTTTATTTTTCTTTTTTTTTCATAAATAAATTCGTGGTTATTAAATTTGCTTAAATGAGCAAGACACTCGTTCACAACATAACTGACTATTATGGTTACTATTTGATTTGTAGCTGCATTATCTTGATCAGGTGGGGTAATCTACCATCGGCTTGTTCGAATTCTAAATTAATTAATCAGATTAAATGCAGCGAAAAATAGCAAGAAATCTAAGCCATGGATCACGGGTTTGTAGTAGAAACGGGAAAAAGAGAAGATCACGCTTATTACCTCTTGAAGCCGGAATTTTTGAATTTTTCTTGTTCCAAGAACGCAGGCGTGATCCAGATTACAAAATCGGTTCACAGCAGCTCAACTGAAGTCCAAGAAATAACTCCCTCTAATGATAATCCACACAAGGTCGAACGCTCACAATCTCACAGTTCTATGCTAGTAGAATTTAGGAGGCTAGGGTTTGATTAATAAGAGAGAGACGGCTAGGGTTTGATAAAGAGAGAGGCAGAGAAATGGTTTCTCTGTTATTGCGTGAATAGTCTGTATCTCTTACCCTAAGGAAACCGTTTCCTTATATTTATAGATTTATAATTACCGTAAATTGCAACTTAGTCCTTCAACGTCCAATTATCAACAAATTGGTCCTTGAAGTTTACTTAATTACAATTAGGTCACATGAATTATAACAAACTTATAATTCACCTATAAATATATTCTCTTCTCTTAATTAACCCCACGATATTATCAAATAATATATTTGAGCATTCAAACCTTTATTGTATGTGACCCATTAGGTTTCCTGGTCTTATTGGTAGCATAATATGAATTAATTCTAACAATATTAGAATTAATAATCCTTAATAAAATAAAGAATTAAATTTATTAATTCTCTAAATAATAAATTCATATTTAGCATATCAAGAGCGACATCTAGCAATAACTCTTGACCACCCAAAAGTCCAGAAAGTCAAGTGGCTTGACATGAACCTTTCAATAGCAAATTATCAGTTCAATAAACTCCTTTCACCATACAATATCTCATTCGGTCTAGAGCATGGAATTAGTGACAACTCCCTCCAGAATATTATTAATTCTGGCCCGAATATTTTAGTACTTGTTCAAGAAATCCATTACTCGATATGTGTATCAATTGTAACCATTTCCATCACATAGTTGCCTTGGCCAAGGATTTCGTGAGTAATGATTTCTACAAGTGGCCTTGAGATATACTCTCCTACTATTAGGAGTGTGAATCCTTTATTGACTTTCTCAACTACTTTCGTTTACTTTACGTTGTACGCAATATCCATCCCATAGGCAGTCCTAAATAAGACTCTAAAGATTAGAATCAAAGTACAATACTCGTTAAACAAAGTACCTTGGAGATCTCAAGTCTAAGGATACTTGCACACTTGCTATAATGAGATTCTATCACTGGTACTAAATAGTTATCCAAGTGATTATCTCGTAGCTAGGTCATCCAATGAACTTATTCCAAAACAAGCATCCACACGTTAATCCTGAGTATCTCAATACTCACGGATATGAGAATCACCGCTTGATCCAATCAAGAGATATACCATGTGACAGTCTTGGCGTATTAATAATGTCCAATCTTATTAATACTATGACTGGGGATTATTTAAGTACAAACACTACATAGTGAATAGTAGGAATCTCACATCATGATCTCTATCATGATTTCCTTAACACTGTATTGTACTAGGGACTTTATCTAACGATTTGTACACATATTTAGATATAACAATCAAATTGAAAGATAAAGAATGCCTCTTATTAATTTAATATGCAATATACATGGTACACGTGATTGCCTCTAGAGCATAACACTAACATAGATGCTGAAGACTATTCCTAGGGCTGCAGCATGGTCGGACACAAAAGTGCGGATTAGAATTCAAAGAGTGCTAACACAAGGTGGGGGATTTGGGAGAGGGGAGGTAAGAGATAATTCATATGCATGAATTCTGTATTCCGTTGGTAATGTTCATGGGATTTCTTTGTGTCAGTAGTTTTTTATTCTGTTGTGTACTGTTATTTTCTATAGATCAATTTCGGGGGCTTGTTTGAGGCCCAAGCACATGGCCACATGCATCCAGATGCTAGCCATATTTTTTAGGAGGTCGCGAATGTTGTTGGCCTCAGTACAGCTGTAAGTTGTATTGTTTAATGTTTCTTATTTTGTTTACACAAACTAATTATCTTTTCAATTTTTGCAGAAACAGTTCGAAACCCTTTACAACCAGCTCTTGGCCAGGGCAGATAGTGTTTTACAGACTATGCAGAGTCTGTGTACTATGAGCATTGCCCCTACAGCGAATGAGGATGTTGGTATAGTACCCCGAGTAGATGTTCCTGTGCTGTCCGATAGCTTTGGGGAAGATGCTGGAGGGGAAGGATCCCCCCGGGATATGACAGAAATGGCATGACCCTCCAATAGGTCTAGTGGTGTGCCATCCGATAGAGGTAGGGCAGATACAGGAAGGGGAGGATCCCTTCGGGATATGACAGAGATGGCAGGCCCCCCCCATAGGCCCGATAGTATGCTGTCCAATTTAGCTGTTGGGGCAAATACGAGAGGGGAGGGATCCCCCCAAGATATGACAGAGACGGCAGACCCCTCCAATAGGTCCGGTAGTGAGCGTAAGGATGAGGATGGGGAGGAGGAGGAAGAAGAAGATGCGGAGGAAGAGGAGGATGATGACAATGATAACCCCCCCCCCCTCAGCCCCCGCAAAAACAGCCCCCTTCCTGAGGAGCAACAACATCAAGAATGGCTTGAGAAAGGCATGCAGGGTCTTCTCTTAGTAGCAGGACCTCTCTCTGTAGAAGCAACGGGATTAAAGGTCGGTACGGCAACGGAGCAGTAGGGTAGACGAGCACAGTAGCTCTGATAGCCATTGATGCTCCGACAACTTCTCAAGAGGAGCAAATGATCCCCACCCCCTCTGTCTGGAAGAGTAGTCAGAGTAAAATTTGCACTTAAGATGAGCTATATAGCTCCCCAATGCCTTCTGTTGTCACCCAGCAGTATGATATTTCAACATTGACAATGTCTCTACCTCTTAGAAGGACAACAAGGAGCAAAATTTTAGATTCAATTGAGTTTGTTAAGGCTGTCGGTGGAAAGTTACTGGATATCGGAAAAAAACTGGCAAAGTATGCTTGGGATCCAAGTTGTGAGCCAAGGTTATTTTTAATTCAAATATTGTAATTGATGTTAAAACTGTATTTTACTCCTTTGTGTCAACCCAAAAAAATTATCTAACACAATTTCCTGTTTCATTTTTAAGTGAGGTCCTTATTTGTATGTATGGCCACGTGCTAAATTGCGGTGATCTTGCTTATCTCTATAAGGCGGAGCACGTGACGAGGAAGGTATTTAATACGCATAATGTGTCTCTTTCTATGTGTGTTTTATTCCTAGAGACTTATACTAGTTTTATTTTTTATTTATGGCCAGCTGATGGGCTGCTGTGTGGACTTGCTCAATCAAACTGCATGGCATGGGATACGCCTGAGATACATCTTTGGCATTCAGACTACTGTAAGTAAATAATCTATTTTTTAATATATTTTTACATTTTAACCATGCACAATAAAGTCAAAGCTAATTCTATGCCATTAAATGTTATACTATCAGGATAAGTTGATGTCGACATTAACTAAGAGGATAGCAACATCAGTCCTTGTTAAGGAATTCAAAGAGTGCTTCGATTCTTCCAAGTTAGGGTTTAATTTTACCCGACGTGATTTGGTATATGGCTAACCTCTGTTCTTGTTTTTTGGTCGTATTTCATTGGCGTAAAACATTATTAGTATAATTTGCTTAAATTTTGTGTTCAAGTGGCATGATTTATTTCCAAATCCTAACATGCAGTTTTTAATTCTGTTCGAGGTGAATACTATATGGTTTGTTCTATCAATTGATGTTACACAGAGGCGCATCGATATTTTTGACCTTACCACTGGGACATCACCAGCGTTTATTTCATTATTGGCCGAATTTGTGGTTAGTTCTCCCTATTTCACCTCAATCATTAAATTATAGCGTCTTATGATTGATCATTTGTTATATAAACAACAATTAAAGAAAATTTAAAAAGATGCTATTTTTCTTATTTAAATTGTAGGGATATATCTTTGATACGGTTCCAAAACTGGTATACCCCTTTGCTTATCCATTGTCTACACCATTTAAGATTTATGCAGCCAGTGTATCCCAATATGGCATAAACATGGAGTAAGCTTTCAATTAAGTTATCCACAATTGCGAAAGAATTTAGTTTGATGCATTTGTCTAATAGTGTTCGTATGCTATTTGTTGTTACTCGTTATTAGGTGTGACAATGGGATTATGGCTATACAATTCTTAGAACAGTGGTGGGGTCGAATTGACCCATTTGTGACTAAGGTAATCCAAGAGGAAAGTATTAATATCGGGTTTCAATTTTATCTCTTTGACATACATAGATCTAATTTTGTGTTCTGTTGAAACGCAACTGGATAGGTTAATGCCAATCGGTATCGTGTGCAATCCTGCGGGGCATTAATGAGAGCCAATGCAAATAAGGAGTGAGAATGGATATGCCACGAACTAAAGTTGCCTAGCTAGGTTGCTAAGCACTGGAAATGATGGTAGAGACAAACAAGGTGTGGGAGATGCTCAAACACGGAAAACTAACTTATCATCTGGAAATGCTACACCACTAAGTGGGAGGGAGGCTCCCCTTCATAGTGTGACTGAGGTTTCTGAATCAGACCAAGGTGCTGTAACTGAGGAGCAGCAACACAAATGTTATTGCTTGACATAAGAAAGTCTGCTAATTTTTTTAATTCTACTGAGCCCTTCTATAGACTATATTTTCATGTTGAATGTTTAATGGATATTAAACAAGGATGAACAGTTGTTGTTTATCAAGTGTATGTTACATAGTATTGTTATCGATATATGGGAGTAATGGTGATACATTATTATTTGTGTTTAATGGATAGCATATGGTCTTAATCAAACTTGTGGTGTTTATGCTTCAACGTTAATGTATGATATATAAACAGTATTTTTAATTTTATGCTTGAGTGGTTAGTTCACAAGATAACTAGTGCAGGTTTGTCTGTGTTCATGTGGTTGTGAAAGATTGGGAATATATTGAGGATTGTGGTCATGTGGATATGTATGATGTTCATGTATTTGTGGCTGTGTTCATGTGTTTGTGTGGGTGTGTCAGTGTGGTTGTGAAAGGTTGGCTATGTTTGGCAGGTGTTCAATAGTTATATAGGATGTTCATGTATTTGTGGCATATGTTTATATGTTTATGTGGCTGTGTTCATGTGGCTGTGTTCATGTGGTTGTGAAAGGTTGGCTATATGGTTGGCAGGAGTTCATATAGTTATATAGGATGTTCATATATTTGTGGCAAGTGTTCATGTGTTTTTGTGGCTGTGTTAAAGTGATTGTGAAAGATTGGCTATGTTGAGAATTGTGTTCATGTTGTTATGTAGGATGTTCATGTATTTATTGTAAGTGTTTATGTGTTTGTGTGGCTGTGTTAGTGTGGTTGTGAAAGGTGCTATATGGTTGACTAGTGTTTATGTGGTTATGTAGGATGTTCATGTGTTTGTGTGGCTGTGTTAATGTGGTTATGAAAGGTTGGCTATATGGTAGGCAGGTGTTCATGTGGTTATATAGGATGTTTATGTATTTGTGGCATATGTTTATGTGTTTGTGTGGCTGTGTTCATGTGGTTGTGAAATGTTGGCTATATAGTTGGCAGGTGTTCATGTAGTTATATAGGATGTTCATATATTTGTGGCAGGTGTTCATGTGTTTGTATGGCTGTGTTAAAGTGATTGTGAAAGGTTAGCTATATGTTGAGGATTGTGTTCATGTTGTTATGTATGATGTTCATGTATTTGTGGCAGATGTTCATGTGTTTGTGTGGCTATGTTCATGTGATTGTGAAACTTGATGCAAGCATTCGGGGAGAAAATTGAAAATCTTTTACACCTGTTTATGATCTATCCATGTTTTCCCCTAAACTAAAGAAAAATGTTTTCTGGTGTAACCCTATTTTAAGTGGGCACAAAGTGAAAGTAGCAAATTCAGTTTCTTCCACAACTTCCTAATACAATGGAGTAAGTAAACAAAACAAAAGGAAATCAAATCCAAGTAGCATATGAAAAAAAAAAAAAACTAAATGTTACACTATCTTAGGAAGTAAGAAGTAATGGATAAGAAGGGCGAATTTTAGTGTTCATTATGAGATAAGCAGGATAGAAACAAAGGGTTAAAAAACATTTAAAAAAAAAATCGAACCATGCTCAATACAGAGGGCTACATCTATTCTAACCTTAGAGGACAACATCAATAGTTAGAATTATAAGGTTGGGAGAGTACAAGAAATTGCATACACAACGGCAGAAGGAAACACATCAAGCAAATGCTAAGAGATAACACATTTGGATTTATCCCATTTAATTAGCTACCAAAACACTCCACCATGCTATAAAGAGCACTTTTTCTGTATCAAATGGAGTCTAAGGAGTGTTCAGAAATAAATATTTAGAAAGTAACTATAAAATCCATTGCCAAGTTAAAAATATGTTTGATATATCTCAATCTTAAATTGGCCAAATTGGGAAATATATTTATATCAGGCAAATGGATTTGAGGGGGCAAACAATTTTTTTAAGAAAAAGACAATAACAACAAGTTCTATCTCCCACTCTTGCTAACTCTGAATTCCTTCATGGACCATGAGGGCTGGCTTCATCTTCTCAAGGCATCACAAAGAGGAATGAGAGGTGATTAACATTAGTAAAGATCAGTGAGCAAGTAGCTATAAAATGAGCAAGATAGAAGTGCTTCAAAATAGGGGAGTGAGCCCAGAGCTGAACCGATGCCAACCTTGAGAGATGGAACCCACTCCAGCCCGAATCAGGCTCATTCTATCTTAGACAGAACAGAGCTAGCAACGGCTTCATGTGCGAGAGTCGGCGCCAACCCCAATCGGGAGTGTTCATGTGGTTATGTATGATGTTCATGTATTTGTAGCGAGTGTTCATATGTTTGTGGTAAATGTCAGTTGTCTATATGTTGAGAATTATGTTCATGCTATTATGTATCCTGTTCATGTATGCGTACCAATTACTCATGTGTATGTGTGGCATGTTCATGCACTAACTAGTACAGGTTTACCAAATGCCGGGGATTGTTTTAACGTTGTTGTGTAAGGTGTTCGGCTATTTGTTTGCATGCTACTAGTAATAATATATTTTTAACTTTTTGTTAGACCTATAAAACTTGGGATTACCATTAATATTCAAATCATAAAGTTTATCATTGCATAGCCAATGCCGAGAACCATTCTAGATAAGGAATGTATTTAAAAAAAAAAAAACAAGGACAGAAGGATTATGATAAAACTAAACAAGCCAACATGAGAACAGAGAAAATAAAATGGGTACTAAGCGGCCTTTAAGAGGAAAATTCCGTCAAGGAAACAACCCATCTAAGGAAAGGACGCCTATCATCCAGATATGTTTATCTATGTGCCTATCCTCTCAGAAGGGAGAGGCTCCTCTGGTCCCGCATAGGTTGGAAAAGAAAAAATGGACTCTCTTTGTTTTGAAGTTAGAGTCCATCCATTGTTGTCACAAAAATTAGCACATATATTTAGTATTACACGGCATTGTAGCCTTTTTGCCAGCAGGTTATTCTCTTCTCGATATCAACCAAGTGCAAACTCATGATTGGCAAGACTGTGGAGGGGCAACGAATGAGCTGTCAGATGTAGGATGACTTCCAGCATTAACTTAAATTCAGTTAGGAGTTGCTTCTATTCAACAATCTTCTGTTCGATGTCTTGGCGGAGGAAGCCAAGGTACATTGTTGGATAGGCACGCTGTGCACGTTCATGGTCATTACAGGGATGCATGAGTAGAAGTCGGGTCACAGACCCGAGATAATAGATACCAGCACTCTCAAGACTTGTCACAAGTTCCATTGGATCTAAGTGATCAATTTTGCAGATAATCTTTCTCCTCCAATTGTATTTGTGGTATTTGTTGTCCGGGAAATACAACAATTTTTATAGCAGTCGAAGATGATCTGCCAATAACCAAATGTCAATGCTATCAGTATAATATTCAATTCAATTCAATTCAACCACCAAATATTTGGCGATATAAAAAATCTCCCAACCACCAAATATTTACTGCTTGATCGTTGATGGAATGCTAGGTAGTATGAATCGGAACTGCATTTAGATTTGCTCTGGATTTGGCATCACAATAAGAAGAAGGCTTGGCACCCTCCTGCAGGTAGCCGTCACTACAAGGTGTTCACGTATATATTGCCAGCAGTTTAACATTTTTCACAGCTGTATTCCTGATTCATTTCTGCCGTCAAGAAGAGTCGTTTCAAATTCAACTCCAGTTACTTCAAAATTAAACTCTGTTTTTTATAGTTGTGAGTGGGCAACTAAGTGCTGAAACCTCTGTATATGTATTGGTGGGTTGAAGAAATCTAAGGAATTGAGTTTAGCACATACTTCATCAGTCGTCGGATAAAAGTTCTTACTAAAATCTCGTGTTTAGGTATTCAGTAAAAATATTCAGTTCATCTGATCGCATATATTGTTAATGTACTTGTTGTCTATGTTCATTGCTTTATTAGATGGCAGTTCATGTAGCAACTGGTTGTTCACTTAGCTCTCAGGTTCATGGCTTCCTCAAGCTTCGTTTCCCGGGAAAATCTGCCTACTTTCCTGCCACAATATACACCCTGTATGATATATCAATGGATGGGAAGGTGCTAGGCATTGGAGACAATAGGAGAATTTTGGTATGGCATGCAATCGTCAATGTTCTAAAGCTAAAAAAAATTATTCTACAATGCTGTTGGAGTGGCAATACCATGTGGACGAATCCATGAATCTTCGTCGCTAATTAGCGGCAATGGACTATCGTGCTCCAAAGAAAAAAATAGAACAACTTGAGCGTGGTGACTTCAAATCATTGTCTAAGGCGCTGAACATGATTCGTGAGGAGAATAACGTAATGGCAAAACGCATTCTCAAATAGGAGCACATGACACGCCTGGAGTGTACGTGGTCTACAATAGTGCATGGATGATCCAATGCTGAGTCAATCCACATCTCTGATATGCTCACCCACATATGTAGAGAGGATCAACTTTAGTCCGATGCGTGGGTTTTGAAAAAGGAAAGCAGTAGGGGGAAAGTGAGTGATTCTGCGGATTGACCAGGTAAAAGAACAGTATGCAGTGGGTGCAAGACAAAGTGGATTTTGGGATTTTTTTTGCTTCTGTATTTTGAAACTTCATGTTATTAGCCAGTATGTTACTTTCAATGTTTTCTATTATTAATCTCTCCAGTTGTTCTATCCATGATGTATTATTGTGTGATGAAAGTGTTAGTGTTATGCCCTAGAGGCAATCACTTGTACATTGTATATGACACATTTTATTTTAATAAAAAGCATTATTTATCTTACAGTTTCTTTTATTTACTTTTATGTAAAATAGCTATTAGATAAAGTCCCTAATACAACACTGTGATTAAGAAAATCATGATAGAGATCATGATATAAGATTCCTACTACACTGTATAGTGTTAATACTTAAATAGTCCCTAGTCGTAGTATTAATGAGACAGGACATCATTAATTCTTTAAGACTAGCATGTGTTAAACTTCCTGATTTGATCAAGCGGTGGTTCTCATTTCCATAAGTATTGAGATACTCAAAGTTAACACATTGATGCTTGTTAATGGAACAAGTACATTGGATGACTTAGCTGTGAGATAATCACATGGATAACTATTTAGTATCAGTGATATAATCTCAATATAGCAAACGTGCAAGTATCCTTAGACTTGAAATCTCCAAGGTACTTTGTTTGCTGAGCATTGTGCTTTGATTCCAATCTTTGAAGCCAGATCGTGGGCCACCTATGGGATAAATATTAGGTATATTGTGAGGTAACGTAGTTGAGAGGGTCAATAAAAGATTCACCACTCCTAATAGTAGGGGCGAATATCTCACGGCCACTTGTAGGAATTACTACTCGAGAAATCCTTGGCCAAGGGGACTATGTATTGGAAACAGTTCCAATTGATACACATCTAGAGTAGTGGGTTCCTAGTACAAGTATTATTGTATTCAGGCGAGAATTAATTCTGGAGGGAGTTGGCACTAATTCCGTACTCCAAACTGAATGAGATATTGTATAATGAAAGAAGTTAATTGCACAGAAGTTTGTTATTGAAGGGTTCATGCTAAGCGACTTGACTTCCTAGACTCTTGAGTGGTCATGATGCATCGTTAGATACCTCTCATGATCTGGGAATATGGGTTTATTAATTGATGAATTAATAAACCAATCCTGATTAGATTCAATATGATTAATTCTAATTAATTATAGATTATTAATCTCAAAGATGTTTGAATTAATTCATGTTCACTACCAATTGACTGGAAAACTTAATAGGTCACACACAATAAAGGATTATATACTCAAGATGTTATTTGATAACATAGTGGGGTTAATTCCGAGAAAGAGAAGTTGTTATGGCCAAATTATAATTAGTTATAATTAATGGGCTAAATTATAATTGTGAGAACTTGATGTTTCCAATTACAATTAGGGAATTCTAATTTTTTTAGAATTCTCAGTTTTTGATAATATTTTTGTGACATATAGGATATGCACGAAATTCCTAAGGTGTGAGACACACGAAATAGCTTCCAAACCCCTCTTCTTCTTCTTCTTCTTCTTCTTCTTCTCTCTCTCTCTCTCTCTCTCTCTCCCTAATACAACTTTTTCTTGAACATGGTTGATTGCCTTCCGTTTCATCCAAGTTTTCTATTTTGGTTTTGTTTAAACTAACAAATTGGTTGTTGTTTTGAGTTTCAAAATAAAAAATACTGTTGAGAATTGTTCTCACTAAAATTTTGCAGAAGAAGAAGGCACCAGAAACTGTTTCTAGAAAATTTTCAAAAATCGCCGCCTTGTTCCCGACTACAGCCGGTGCCGGCTTCGGCTCCTAGCCGGTGCCAGTTCCATGCTATTTTGCAAACGTCTGAGGGAACCGAAAAATAGAGAGCATGTGCAGTCACGGGAAAAAAAATTTAGAGAAAAATAAAACCAAGCCTTAGAGGCCACACGGAAGCGTGAAGATCATACATTTGCACTCCTTAACCCTTCTAGGTTGAGTAGGAGCGGATTGAACGACTGGAAACGCCTCGCTTTGTCCATTTGAAGAAGCTTCCGATTGAACACCCGCTAGCCTTCTACTTCGCCTTGTTTACATCAACGCTAAGCTTTCCAACTGTCGGAATATTCCTCTGCCTAACCTCTAGTCGATGAACACAACAGAGAAGAAGAATGGTCTCAAATCTCCTTGGTACTCTTGCTATTGGTTAGCAAAGTCCCATGGAGAAAACCAGAAGATGGAGACGTGAGAGAGCAGAGAGAGAGGAGACGTGAGTCTTTCTTTTGCTTAGGAGGATTAGGGTTTTCTTTTCCCAGATACTTGTTTATTAGTTAGCCAAAACTGAGTCTCTCATTATCTGATAAACATATCCCCGGAATTTCAAAACACCCGGATGTTATCCTGAGAATAAGTTTTGCCTAACCCTAAACTCTTCTTAACCGTATCTGGAAAAAACCCTACGGTCCAAGCTATTGGGCCAGAAAAATATTTATTATTTTTCTTGGACCCAAAAGGCCCAAAATAATAACCAATAATAATTTATTTCCTGGGCTTATATAAATAACCCAATAAATAATTAATGAGCCCAAATGAACCAAAATAATTAATCTTTAATTATTTATTTCTTGGGCCTATATAAATAACCCAATAAATAATTAAACATTAATTATTTTCCCTAGTTTAAGCCCAGGTTAATTTCTTAATTATTCATATTAGACCTAGGCCCTGAATAATTAATTAACCAAATAAACTAGATAATTAATTCCTCTCAACTCCTATTTTAATTAATTTATTTATTTTATTCCAGTCCAATAATAAATTAGACTTCCTGAATAAAATAAAATAAAATAAAATCCTCTTCAACTGAGACCAATTCCTCAATCCAAAAGTAGTTAGGACTTACGGGCTATTTCGAGGACCAAAAAGACACATCGCCTTGGCTGCTAAAATGACCAAAATACCCCTGCTATATAAATAGCTATATTTTGCATTTTAAATATTTCCTAATATCACCATAAGGAAATATTGACCCCAAGGACAATGCTGCATTCGCAAAGTCTCCAACCTACAGGTGAAATGACTAAAATACCCCTCTACACATCGTCGTACATTTAGAGAGGAAGAAGTATACTAACACCCCTCTAAATGACATCTGCCATCCTTAGGCTTCTAGTCCAATGATCCACAACTTCCTGGAGTGTTTCCGCTTTCCAAAGGAGCTACCCTAAAGCAAGCATCCAAGTCATGTTTCCCAGGGCCCTGGACATTTTAGACCATTCGGACAACCACAATGGGTGATATAGTGCGGAAACTATCTTGTATAAGTCTGTCTTAACTAACTAGTCACACATACCCAACATGCAAGTATATTGGCCCTACGATAGAACCTCAACTATAGCAAATCAAAGTATATGCTCCTAGCTTCGCCAGACCACCAACTCATACTTAAGTCGTAGAGTACTAGTCCACGCTGTAGTGGTAGTAGTCTAGGTTTCTACCATATAGTACTTTGAGAAACCACTACTACAGGTCCTGTTCTACGTATTCGAAATACGCTTATGTCATGAAGTGAGTGGACTACCCACTGGCTAAAGGTAAGCCATTCCCTATTTGGAATTCATAACATAATAACCTAAACATGATGAGATTCTCAGTCTCATCAATAGGTTAAGAACAAAAGTTTATGTGTTAAATAACCCGTGATCCATACCTTATTGTGAAAGACCACCATTCACATGGATCACTTATTTAAACACAATAGGTCTGTTCCAAATGAAAATCGTGCACAAACAAAAAGTAAATTCACAAACAATTTCTGAAAATAAATTCTTTTATTAAAATATTTGATTTTACATCAGAAACCTAGTCTAAGAAGGCATACAATCCAACAACGTCCATAAATAATTTTTGGAAAAAATTTTCCTTAAAAACAGACCACAGCCGGTGCCGGCTCTGGCTTCCAAACTAACGCCGGTTCTGCTCTATTTCGACGTTCCAAAAAAAAAAAAAAGGAGGATTTTGAAAGGGAAAAATCTCATATGATGAGAGGCGGTAAAATAAAATTTTCTTACAAGGGGCGCTGCCCCCTTGACTCCCGCTCGCTGACTGGCCAACAAGACCGCCATTATCGCTACCAAAGACGAGACCCAAAAGTATTTTCTCAAAATTAGTTTTGAGATAAATAATTTTATTTTTTCAAAATAATAATTTAAAAAATTTAAAACTAATGTATTTTTCTAAAATATTGATTTTAGAATTTGTTTTATTTTTCCAAAATAGACTATTTTGGAATAATAAAAATTATATGTTTATTTTTTTAAGCATAATTAATGGCATGGTGGATGGTTATGGACTAAAACCAATTATATATATTCATACATTTTACAGTTTTGGTTTTTTTTTTTATGAAATAGGGCTACGTGTCCTGCCTTCTCTAGAATTCTTGTGCAATTCTCTTCTCATCTAACTCTCATCGAATGTAACTCGAGGTTTTCTCTCTTTAGGAAATTATATAATTAGTTTATATATGTTAGATAGGAGTAGAATTATTCTATTTTGGAGATGGCAACCAAAACAAGGCGAGAAGGTAAGACCTTCTACTTAAATCATGCATAAACACATAGGGTTAACTATATTAATTTCTTTTATGGCTCAAAGAAATTAATCTAGGGTAAAGTCCATAACCATACCATGTAGTCGCTTTATTACCATGATTATCAATTTTGTGATTTATTGATTTTTATGCATGTCATTTATTGAAATCACTAAAAGGAACAAATCCCTTAATTAATATTAAATCTAATTCCTTCCATTAATATAGTAAGAACGAGAGTCTTTTTCAAGACCAGGTTGTTTGGCAAACTCAAGCCTACTGGACATCGGGCATGTTCAAGCTATGGAATTAAATTCCTGATTAATGGGTCAAGTTTAACTAAATTTTTTATCCCAGTTGGGCAAACTCAAGTATAAAGAAATTTAGAGGAAAAGTTGGAGTAGCCCAAAAGGCTTTAAGATTAAAAGCTGTTAATCACCCAATGATCCGGTAGTTACATACAATATAATTGGTATTGGATACCTACCAATGAACTCAATGGTGGTTTGTTGGGCAAACCCAATGTTATTCTTGAGGAATTTGGATACCAGTCCATTAGGAAAGCTTCCAACGGGCTTTTCCGAATCAGTAGTGGGGGCTATTAGTTTGAGGAAAATAGTAGAGTAAAAATACGTTTAATTAAAGTCCTAATTATTTGCATTTCATGTGTATATACAGGTAACTAATCCTCTCTATTTTTACATCTGGGTCACTTGCATCATGTCAACAAACTTAAACCTACATAGTATCTTGGAAACCAACAAGTTAACCGAATCAAACTACCTCGACTAGTATAGAAATTTGAGAATCGTTCTCAAATCGGAAAAATTGCTCTACGTGCTAGATGCTCCTATTCCGCCACCACCAGCTTAAGATACTCATGCTGATGAGCATGCTATCCACAAAAGGCACAAGGAGGATAGTGATATAGCATCATGTATTATGCTGACATCCATGACTCTCGAGTTGCAAAAATAACACGAGCATATAGATGCTCAATCAATTATACTACATCTTCGAGAGCTGTTTGATGCCCAAGCCAGAATTGAGAGATACAAGATCTCGAAGTAACTATTCCATTGCAAAATGGCAGAGGGTTTTTCTGTGGCCATTTATAGGCTGAAGATGCTGGGCTTAATAAAGAAGCTTGGATCTCTCGGGTTTGCAATGGATCACGACTTAAGTATTGACTTAATTATGCAATCTTTGCCTAATAATTTCTCACAATTTGTGATTAACTATCATATGAATAAGATTGAGTCCACCATTCCTTAGTTGATCAATCTTCTCAAAACTACGGAGTCCTCCATGAAGAAGGATTCCAATGCAGTTTTAATGGTAGAATCTTCTTCTAAGAAGAAAGTTCAAAAGAAGAAGAAGGCTCCCATGAAGGTCAAAGGTAGTGTGAAGAAGAAGGTCACAGCTATCAAGGGCCCATGCCATCATTGTGGTAAGATGGGCCACTGGAGGCACAACTGCAAAGCCTACTTGGAGACCATTAAGGACAAGAAGCAAAAAGAGAAGTTTACAAGCACTTCTACTTCTACTTCTACTCTGGGTATATTTATGATTGAGAAAAATATTGTCTTTAGAAATGAGATATGGGTATTAGATATCGGATGTGGATCTCATTTGTGCAATAACTTGTAGGGACTAAGAGCAGTAGAAGGCTAGAGAAAGGTGACGTGGACCTACGTACTGCAAATGGGGCAAAGGTTGCTGCACTTGTTGTAGGGACATAAGAGCTGAACTTGCCTTCATGATTAATTCTAGAACTACAAAACTGTTATTATGCACCAGTTTTAATGAAAATTATTATCTCAATTGCATGTTTAGACTTAAATGGGTTTTATTTGATCTTTAAGAATAAATGTTGTTCTTTTTCATTGAATGATATTCATTATGGTTCAGCAACTCTGGTTAATGGTTTATATGTTCTAGACTTGGATAATCTAGTTTTCAATATAAACAATAAGAAACCTAAAATGGATAACTCTAACACCTCTTACTTATGGCATTATCGTTTGGGCCATGTAAACAAAAATCGTGTTTCTAAGTTACACAAACTTAGTGACTTAGGGTCATTTGATTATGAATCATATGGCATATGTGAATCTTGTTTACTAGGTAAAATGATTAAAACTCCTTTTTCAAGAAAAGGAGAACTGGCCAAATAGTTATTAGAACTCATACATTCTGATGTATGTGGCCCAATGTCAATACAAGCAAGAGAAGGTTATAACCATTTCATAACCTTTATTGTGATTTCTCACGATACGGGTATTTATATTTAATGAAATACAAATCTGAGGCCTTTGAAAAGTTCAAAGACTTCAAGATTGAAATAGAGAAATAACTTGGCAAAAGTATTAAGACTCCAAGATCTGATTGAGGAGGAGAATACTTGAGCCAAGAGTTTCTGAGTTATCTTAAAGATAATGGGATATTATCTCAATGGATTCCACTACATACACCTTAACATAACGGTATATCTGAGAGAAGGAATCGAACCCTTCTAGACATAGTACGGACCATGATGGCTTTTGTAGACCTACCAAAATCGTTTTGGGGACATGCACTAGAAACTTCTATTTATATACTAAACATAGTTACAACAAAAATAGTTGATTCTACCCCATTTGAGATGTGTTTTGGTAAGAAACCAAAGTTATCTCACTTGCGAGTATAGGGTTATCCTGCCTTTGTCAAAAGGCCATAGTCAAGCAAACTCGATAGTAAGTCCGACAAGTGTTTACAAGTGTTTGTTAGTGGGATATCCGAAAGAATCTTTCAGATATTACTTCTACATACCCTTTGAAAATAAAGTTTTTATTTCGAAGCATGCCGTCTTCTTAAAGAAGAAGCATATGTTCAAAGGAGACAGTAGGAGTAAAATTGAACTTAATGAAGTTCAAGAAGATCAAACAAACAAGGATTAACCGTCTGATCCCACATCTATTGAGAGAATAGATTAACCTTCTACTACACAAGATCCTCGTAGATCTAGTAGGATACGTGTGGCACCTGAGAAATATGGATTTCTCATTAGTGACCACAATGACGTATTGCTCATAGAAGAAGATGAGCCTACTACCTACAAGGATGTTCTGAACAGTTTAGAATCTAATAAATGGCTTGAGGCTATGAAGTCAGAGATGGATACTCCTAGCCATTGCTGCTATTATGATTATGAGATTTAGCAAATAGATGTGAAAATAGCTTTCCTAAATGAAAATCTGACTAAGGAAGTGTATATGACACAACCTGAGGGTTTCACATCTAATGATAGCACAAATGTGTGTAAGCTGCAAAGGTCCATTTATGGACTTAAGCAGGCTTCTAGGAGTTGGAATATCCATTTTGATGAAACAATCAAAGAGTTTGGTTTCATTCAAAATATGGATGAGCCTTGTGTATACAAGAAGGTTAGTGGGAGTGCAATCATTTTCTTATTGCTTTATGTAGATGACATATTGCTAATAGGAAACAATATACCTGTCTTGCAAATGGTTAAAATTTGGTTGTCCAAACAATTCTCCATGAAAGACCTTGGAGAAGCAACCTATATTCTTGGAATAAGGATCTATAGAGATAGATCCAAAAAGTTGCTAGGTCTTTCATAGTCTACATACATAGATACAGTGCTAAAGAGGTTTAGCATGGATCAATCCAAAAAAGGATTCTTACCCATGTCACATGGTATAAGCCTTTCAAAGTCGATGTCTCCCAAGACACAAGTTGAAAGGGATCACATGAGTAAGATTCCATATGCCTCGGCAGTTGGATCTATCATGTACGCTATAATATGTACAATGCCCGATGTATCTTGTGCTTTCAGTTTGACGAACAGACACCAATCTGACCTTGGTGAGGGCCATTGGGCGGCTGTAAAGAACATCCTTAAGTACTTACGTAGGACTAAGGATATGTTCTTAGTATTTGGAGAAGATGATTTGAAAATAAATGGGTATACTGATGCCAGTTTTCAATCTGACAAAGATGATTTCAAATTACAATCTGGTTTCATGTTTACGTTGTGTGGAGGGGCAATAAGTTGGAAAAGTTCCAAACAAGAGACTATTGCACGTACTCCGACACTATCATCTGATCCGTGAAATCATAGATAGGAATGATATAAAGATAGAGAGAGTTCCCACATATGAGAACATAGCTGACCCGCTTACAAAAGCACTATCCCAAAAGAAACATAATTGTCATGTTGAGTCATTCGGTATTAAATACATGAATGATTGGCTCTAGTGCAAATGGGAGTTTGATAGTGTTATGCCCTAGAGGCAATCACTTGTACATTGTATATGACACATTTTATTTTAATAAAAGGCATTATTTATCTCACAGTTTCTTTTGTTTACTTTTATGTAAAATAACTGTTAGATAAAATCCCTAGTACAACATGTCAAGCCACTTGACTTCCTGGACTCTTGGGTGGTCATGATGTGTTGCTAGATACCCCTCATGATCTAGGAATATGGGTTTATTAATTGATGAATTAATAAACCAATCCTGATTAGATTCAATATGATTAATTCTAATTAATTATGAATTATTAATCTCCAAGACGTTTGGATTAATTCATGTTCGCTACCAATTGACTGGGAAACCTAATAGGTCACACACAATAGAAGATATATACTCAATATGTTATTTGATAACATAGTGGAGTTAATTGCGAGAAAGAGAAGTTGTTATGGCCAAATTACAATTAGTTATAATTTATGGGCTAAATTGTAATTGTGAGAACTTAATGTTTCCAATTACAATTAGGGAATTCTAATTGTTTTAGAATTCTCAATTTTTGGTAATATTTTCGTGACATATAGGATATGCACGAAATTCCTAAGGTGTGAGACACACGAAATAGCTTCCAAAACCTTCTTCTCTCTCTCTCTCTCTCTCTCGTGGTTCTTGAGCAACCAAGAAAAACCTTGGCCACCAACTTGTTCATGCTAGCACATAAACATCTTGGTGCTTGAGTGTGATTCTCCGTGTGGATTTCTGTTAGAGATAATCACACACTGTGAATATAGTAGTTGGAAGTTCAACTCTGGTCGTGTTTGATCAAGAGTATTGCTGGATTTCGCCTCGACTTGAAGAAGAAAATTTATGTTCTTCAGACGATAATAGAAAGGTAAAAAGCTGTTCCCTTTGTTCTCTATATGTCTTGCTTTCCACACATATACGGATCCTGGGATAGTATCTCGTTTTATTTTTCTGTTGCGCCATATATGATATGCATGTGAGATACCCACCAGAAAGTCTATTTTTTCATCATGTGATTAAATGTTTTTCATCTCTGTTTGTCTGGACTGGTTGTAGTAATTATATCATATGGTGTTTTTCAAAATTTTTCATCTCTGTTTGTTAAAGAAAAAAACATACAGTATTGCATCTTACTTAAACATGACCAATCCAACAAGAATACAAGACTTGAGCATTTTGGCTAATATCAACATATAGAAAGTTACTACATGAACATGCCCCGCAAACACAGAAACATATTACACAATCACTTGAACATAATCCCCAGAGATATGTTAACATCCACTCGTTAACTCCAACATGTCACAAGAGTTGGCATTTCAGCATAAGTACCACTATACCATCAACATTTTTTCTATTGAGACTAGTACCTCTTCAAGACTCGTTCCCTCTGCATGATCATAAACTGCACCATATACTTCGCTCGTGACATGGGAGATCCAGTTCCTTCAAACTGCTTTGCAAAATTTAGTTTGCTCCTACAAAGAAAACAAACTTTACAAAATATCTGTAACATCGAAAATGTGACAATTAGCATCACATTAAGCCCTGTAACTCCAAACTATCATAAGAATGAACTCCACACACATGGACAAGCTACACAAAGATATGACCACCTGAAACAAATACATGAACACGTTGCACAACCACATCAACAGCCGTGGTCTAAGCATGTGGTCAACCTGCGCTAATTACTTCCTGAATATGTCACACAGATATATGATCAGATTGCACAAATACATGAACATGTTACACAAACACATGAATACAATCCCCAAGCATGTCATCCGCATAAACCTGCACTAGCTACTATTCTAAGCAAAAGCTGCATTGCAGGTTCTCTAGCATGCCAGTCCAATTTCGCATGTCAATGTCGAATGTTTCCTTAAAATCTTTGCCTTATGAGAGGAGCTAATACTACTCTATATGGAATACGAAAAAAATTAGTGCCACAATTACATTTCAAAGTGCTACTACTATTATCAAATATGACACCTTCAAATGTGTTTATTTAACTTGAAAATCATATTATTATCTGGAATAAGAAGATAGAGGAAAAAGTAATATTAGACAATTTTGATCATTTTATGTTCGCAATAATGCACTCCATTCAGTAGATATTAACATGAAAGCTAATGAAAGTAACTCCACAAAATTCACCTAAACTGCATAGTTAGTATCCACTTCCATCACAAGGTATGCACTTTTCATGAAGAATACAAATTCTAATTTCTAGGTAGCAAGCTTGAAAATGCCACATTGTTTATCAAGATCTTAAACGATAGCTTCAGCATAGGAGCGGCTCTACTCAAAATTCTCCTTGTAACGGTATCTGCTAAAATACACTTGGAAATCCAAGTTGATGGTATGTCGAGCCTAAATTAGTATCTACAAGCATGGCATTCAAGAGCAGAATTACTCATTAATGCTTCTAAAACATAACCACAGAAGTCAAGCAAGTGCCCATCAAGTAGCAAACTAGCCTAAAACATGTGAATATATAGAATATAGATTACGATCTCTATTGATTTATACAGACATTTCTCTAAGCACATTGATCTCCGGATTGTCATCCATAGATATACACATATTTATTCCTTTTTTTTTCAGAAAAACAAAACAAGAAAGAAAACATAAGAAGACTCCTAAAAACTTCAAGAAGTGGCTTCTTTATCAAAACTCCCAAAAAGAGAAAAGGATTTAAGACATCATGATCTGGTACAGATTAAAGCCTTCGTTTGATGAGTATCAAAAGTCATACAGAGTACTTATGAGAAAATTAGAACAAAGAGGTGCGCACAAAGTCTATTTACGTACCATCTTCTGTTATCTATAGCTGCAAGTCTTCGACTTGGTTCATCAAAAGAGGACTGTTCTGCTATATGAAATGGGGAACAGAAAGGTGCGGCGTCTATCCAAAACACCGCTGTATGTTAGGGTATCTCGTAATTATGGCCATTATGGCTTTAAAAAAATCAAGAAGTAAATTCAAGCTGCGAAATGTACCATTTCCATGAGCGAAAAATTTGTTAGAGAAGCTGGTGGAATGCTAGTCGTGCTGCACTGTATAAGTACAGATGTCACATTGCTTAACGATGTTTGCTACACAAGAAGAAAAAAAATCACCTAAATATATTTGCTAGGTGCCTTTAAATTTATATCATATTTAAGGGATATACAAGGATGTTACCCACCGATTGCTGTGAGGCTTGACAAGTTTCAGTTATGTAGTAATTATTTTCCTCAGTGGCCTTTTCTGTGTGTCGAGTACATTGCTGGCCCTGCTACTCCCCTGGCTATTTCAACAAGTAAACTTTTTCACTTAATAGTACATATGTAAATAAAATTTATGCTAATAAATAGGGAACACAACAACACTGCAATAACATTGTTGTACAACACATACCTGGTGCATTGGTGAGCCTTTCATTTTCGTACCTTTCGTGGTCTCCATTTGTCAAGAAAACTCTTCAATCGTTTTCTTATTTTGTAGGTCTTTTGGGTTTGGAAACTGTGATTCAGCTACTCAAGATGAAGGTTTCATGGGTGTCACATCATCTTGGCCCAAATCTCTTTCAAATGACTTCCCTTCTCTCATCTCACGTGCTGACAATACATCACATTTGTCTCCAATCTTGCGACTCATTTTGGTTGCCATAGAAATGACATTTTCAATTGCACTTTGAGACTCGACAGCTTAGGCAGCTAAGCGTATCAATAATGTAGCCATCATCTTATACCTCTCTGCAATGTCAAGATTGGGATCGATAGATACAACACCTCTGTCAACTTGAATAACTGAGGCATCCATAGACTTCTATGTCCATCGCCTGATGATGTATTGATTTGGAATTATTTTTATATTAAAGTGATCTAACACTTTCAGAGAATGCGAACATAACATTCCAACACTCTGAAAAAGTAAACAACTGCATGTTATGGTTTTCATCGATGCATCAAATGTAATAGTACGCTCTTTTGATAATCCATCATGCTGTCCAACAATGCACTCAACTAGAGAATTAGGTGTGACACTTGTTCTCTGTATGAGTAGCCCCAAGGATTCATCGAACTGGGCATGAAACTCATTGAACAATGGGGGAGTGTACACCTTCGCTATGCAATTTAGCATTGGTGAGTTTCTCAACGCCATTATTAGTAATTTTTGCTTACTTTTGTATTTTGATATCACCTCTTTGTATCACTTCGAGGTAACAACATGACCAAAATGAATGAAGAATTGCATAATATCATGATCTAACTTTAGATGGTCCCTTAAATCTGCATTAAAACTTTCACTCAATTGTGTACTATGCATCCCAGCCGTCTAGGTACCCATCAGGTAGCATCATGCCCACTTCACTCTAGCTGCAAATATGCTTTTAATCCATTCATTTGTCTCCAGCTCATGGACTAGCACGAGTTCCTGCCAAGTCTCAAGAAACTCCTTCTCATCTTCAATATGGAACATACAATTTTGAAACATGTCCGAGAGTGACAATCCCTTCCTACAAAGATATCCCAAGTGTTTTATAAAATTTCTCCAATATGAAAAGTACATAAACCATGAAAGATCTGTGGGAGAACTATAGAAATTGCTATAGCCATTGCTGCATCTTGGTCAGTGAAGATTGTTCTAGGATGCTTGCTTCCCATAGATTCGATGAACGTCGTGAATAGCCAATTAAAAGAATCAATTGTTTCATCGTAAAGCAAAGCAGCCCCAAAAACTACTAATTGCCTATATTAGTTGAACCCAACAAATACTCCAAGAGGTCGGCACTGTTTGTTTGTCTTGTATGTGGTGTCAAATATGACAACATCCCCAAAGCAGGAGTATTCCATAATCATACGTTCATCAGCCCAAAAAATATTTGTGATTAGCTCATCATAATCAAGTTGTACTGCATGGAAGAAAGAAGGATTCATAGAAGCTTGCTCTTCAAAATATCTCATTATTGTCGCGGTCTCACCATACCGTAAGTTTCTTTGTCTTCTACTATAGAGGTATCGCTTCAAGTCTTCTTTGGTGCACCCTACATTTTCTTTGCCACCTACTTCTGCTAACATTAGCTCACGAGATTACTTTAAAGATAATCCTGCAACTTCGGCTAAGGAAGCATCGATGCCTTGCACATTGCCCATATTCCTCTGTGATGGCATGAGATGAACATAAGCAACAATATGAAGGTCATGGTTGTGGCTTGATTCAAACTCGATCACCTTGTATTTTTTTTTTCTCCCTATCTAGAACAATGACCATTTGAGCAGCACAACCGGTCTTCGTTTCAGCACGAGAACGCTTAATTTCTCTATCACGTTTATCGATCCTTTGAAACCTTACTTTGCAGCATGTAAACCTCCTAGATGTCAACACACCAGAGGTATTCTTGTTCCCATAGTCTCTACATATATCGAAGCCCATAGCTACACCATAACAATTGTAAAAGTTGTACGCTTCTTCTTCAGAATCAAGTAACTGTCCAACGACAGGTAAAAAATAAACTTTTGCACTTATACGGTCCTCTATTAAAAGGAACCTATGCACATCATTAAAAAAAAAGGGAACAAAGAAATATATTAAAATACTTGAGTACCCTTACAAGTAAATTTCGTAGGATGTTCCTAAATAGGTCACTAATTCCAACCAATATGTGGAATATGTAGGTAAAAAAGAAATATTACTGTCTTGGTCAAATTTAAAGAACTACAAAGACATCAGTAATAAACTATTGAAATTTTTTTTCAACTGGAACATGTAAATGTATAGGCAAGCGAATACATTGCGGGGAAAATTCTTAATTTAACCTTGAGATAATCAGAGAGAATGTTATAAATAAGTAAACGTGTGGTCAGATGCTGTGCTCTGCTATGCTGTGTTCTATATACAATTAATGCTGCCAAACAAACATGTATTAACAAGTAAAGTAATCACATGAACATGGATGTGTACATTACTAACTCATTCTCACAAAGACATGAACACAAATATTAACCTAAAAACCCAAATTACATTAAATGCAATTTTTCAGATGAACATACTTAGCTGACGGAAGACAACTTGGGTGACTGGATATTTTTATGAAGAACCTTAACTGCAGATTTTGAAGGAGAAATGATGTGTCCAAACTTGGGTGTAAAAATCATACAAAAACTAAGCACATTCCCAATCAAGTTTAAATTAAAATGTTTAACCCAAATCACACATATGAGCAAACTACTCATCATTAATCGAGCATAGGGTTCAAACGAGTGTCGATCCTCAAAGAACAAGTAGACATTAATCACCTTTCTTTCATTGTTTAACCGACTCAATAAAATGAAAAACAAATCAAAATAAAAATAAAATGAAATAAAAATATATACATGTCAAGGATGTAGATTTATGTGACTCGAGCCATTGGTTAGATAAACATGATCTTGAAGTATCCAACATTTATCATAACTAATTATTCTCTTGGCATCATGAAAAATTAAAGTAGAGTCACTTCTTTCCCAATCCATGAATCCCTATCTTCTAGGTAACTTAGTATCACATACTCTGTCTCAACCAGTCTTACCTAAAAGATGCATTAAACACAATTCTCTGATTAAGTCCCATTCTCAGGCAAACTTAACCCATGAAATTAACCAATTGAATCCATACTCTGACAGACATCAATTAACCTTTAATTACTCTGTTCTTAGCAATTAATCCCATTTTCAGGCAAGTTAAAAGACAACAAATATGAAACCAATCAATTGAACTATCATCAACCCTATTTTCAAGCAAGTTAATGGAAAGCCACAATCAATTAATCTTGTAATAAGCATGAGTAATTAAATATCAAGAATAACAATCAATTAATCAAAAGATCAAATAACTTTAAAAACCATGAATATCTAAACCAATGTCAAATTACAATAAAATAATTAAAACATCATTGTCAAGAAAAAGAAAACAAAGTAAAAGAAAGCACTCATAGACAAGCCTCCTTCTTCTTCCTTTGAAGACCTTCTTGCACAACCCTCCTTGAACTTGAAGAATTCCTCCTTTAATTGAGTGATTTTCTATGATGATCAATGAATTCTCCTCCCTTTCCCTTGTGTTTTTCATCTATTTATAGGCTTAGAAAGTGCCTAAACTCGTAAGTAAAGTATTCTTGGCCGAGTAGAAGTTGGAAGATACTAAAACTCCTAGGATTACCAAAAATCGCGTAGAAAAATCACGGCACCGCCTTGGCTTCAAGGCACAACTGGTGTCGCCTTGGCTCTCGTAGCCGACACCGGTTGTGTTCTGCTTCTCTACTCGTTCGCCAATTTTTCTTCAAATTTTGTACAAGGTGTTCCAGAATGCAGCCGGCGCCAGTTCCAGCTTCACAGCCAACGCCGCCTTGGTTCTATTCTGCTCTGTTTCAACAATTTTTCATCGCTTCGAAATTCGTCTGCATAATGCATAGCCGGCGTCGATTCTAGGGCCCTAGACGGCGCCGCCTCTCCTCTGTTTTGCGATATTTTTATTTCGTTTTACCCTAAAAATTTGAAATAAAGAACAAAATACCTTTCTAATGGTTAAATCTTAAATATGAAGGAATATGACTCGTTATTGAACAAAATGTATTACAAATGAACCTCAAATAATTAGAAAAAACATGACTAATTTAGCCCCTTTCAAGAAAAATCCCCTTTAACATTGCATGCCCATTGCCTCGTTTGTGTATCAAGAGCACTTCAATTTCGTCAGATTACACTAACCCTATCGACACCGTTCGAAATAATCTCAATATTTGAAGGAATGAGAGAAGAAAGAGAATGGAAATATTAACATCTGAGGAAAGCTTTTGTTTATGTTTGCACAACAGGTGATATAAGTGGGATTTTTAATTTTTTGGTGAACAGTACAAAGTACATATACAGTACAACTTGCAGAGGCTTGTAAAAGCTGGCTAACAATGCAAGCTGCGATTTTCGATCGACTGGAGGCAAAACGACGTCGTTTTCCCCTTTTTTGGGACCAGCGGCATGGAAGTTTCCTAGCCAGATGATTGCTGGGTCCTCAGATCGTGGCCGCAAAAGAGCTGCGCAATTCCTGTACAGGAATTGTGCGGCCCCGAAGCCTTCCAAGTCAGCTGGCACACACAACACACACACAACAGTCCCAAAACATAGAAATTTTCCAAGTGTTTTTCATAGTTCTCATGAATTTCCAAATAAAATTAATACAAAAAATAATCCATACAATTTAATCTACAACTTTAATTCAAAAAGTATGATATTTTACCTTGTGTATAGAGATTTACAAGCTTGCAAATGCCCAAGCTTCTTCGTTTTCTCCTTCTCTCTTTTTTTTTCTTGGAATTTTTCTCTCTTTTTTTTTCTTTTTCTCTTGTTTTCTTTCTTTTCTCTTACTTTTTCTTTCTTTCCTTGTGGCTACCAATTTTTAGGCTGTTTATATAGCCTCTACCACCATTCTTGGTTGATTTTGTGACCAATTTTGGTCACAAAGTCAAATGGGCATTAAATGCTTTAACACTTGGAATTTTTTCATTTGTTAATTTTTCCTTAATTATTCTTTAAAGCCTATGTGATAAGCTTGATATACTACAACATATGCATGAATATTTCATGCAACCAACCATAAAATGACACTTGTTCTCACCAACAAATCATAAAATGCCACTTGTTCCCTTTTTGACCTGCTTCATAATTTTTCTCAGCATTGGACTAAAATTCGGGTTAGTAAATATTCCAATCGGAAAAACTTTTTATTCCACTAATGGAATCCATGCATTTACTAAATTCAATAGTGGGAATTAGAATTCTCAAACTCCCCCTCAATTCTTCTCAATTTGCGGTCAAAGTTCAACTGCGGTCAAAATTACGATAACATCCCTGGAAACTTGAATTATACCACAACATCCATCTCATTGCACTGATCAACATTTGTTCTGAACTCATGCCCAAATTCTCATTCTATACCAAGTAGCCATTAATTGAAGTACAACGGTATTGGTAGAATAATCTCAAAATTCCATCTAGGTCCCTACAATTTTAAAATTTCAATAATGCCCCTAAATATTTTTATCATACCAAAACGTTCATCTCATTATACTAATCATTTCTTGTTTTAATCACTTATACAAACTCTTATTCTATACAAAGTAGTAGCTAATTAAAGTACAAAAGTGAGGGTTATTCCACCGAAACATACTTTCACATCTTTAGTCCATTTTTCAAACAAATCTTCTTCATTTTTGTAGCAATGCTCAAATGATTGAGAGGTTACCGGCATCCAAAAGAGAGAGAACACAAAAGTTAGGGATTTTTGGGTGTGGGAGGATGAGGTGTTGCTACGAGCTGCGTTAGGGTTCTTAGGGAACAAAGTTACAAAGGGCCTAAAAACTAAAAGGAACGAGAGAGAGAGGGAGAAAGAATGAGAAAACCTGAAAGAGTAAGGTGTTTCTTTTGTATATTTAACTTTTATTAAAAGTATTAAACATAAGTATTAAAAAGAAGTTAAAAGGGTTCGCGGGTTGAAACGGGTGAACCAATTTATGACCCGAATACTTTTAAAGTTAAACCGGTCGACCCGAACCCACGAGAAATCTCAATCCTAACCTGCTATAACTGTGTTTCGTGTTATGTTTAACATTGCCATCCTTAAGTTTTATGAATATAATATTGATTAGAAAAAAAAAGTAAAATTAGCCTATTTGGTCTCCAAAGTTTGAGGCTTATAATGTTTTCACCTTTAATAGTTTTTTCTACTATTATGGTCCCTAATAAAATTATAACATGCCCAATGGTTCCCAACTTTTTTTTCCGGTATAAACTCAACCAAAAAAAAAAAAAAAAAACTCCCGTTGTACGTGATTTTTCTTTTAAGGGAAAAATAGGTATATTAGTTAATTCTCACCAATAATTAAATTTATTGCTAAAAAGTGTTAAATTTATAATTATTAAGTTAAAATTAAAGATATGCATATAACATAATGTTGAATTCATAAATGTATCTCAAAAGTATTATACGTAATGATGGCAAAATAGATAAAACAATCTAAAAATATCAAAAATAGAAATGCGTATACATTTTACAGATGTTTAATGTTTAGGAAAGGTTAAATTCATGCACTTTCAATTTAATCCGTACACTTTCAACAACTCAATATTTGCTTCACAAAGAAGGTAGGGAAAGGGAAAGGAAAGATGGAGAGGTACTTTTATTTCCATCAGTGAGAGTAAATATAATTTACTTTCATTTTATTTAGTTGGAGTGAAAGGAAAATAAATAATAATTTATATTCCAATCCATCCAAATTTAGACAAGCTATTTTGCTGACATAGAGGGGAGCTCTCCCTCTTAATTTACTTTCCTTCTATCTTTCTTTCTTAACCAAATGATATAAATCACTCATATATATTCAGATTACATCCCCTCCACTTTTTCTACTCCAACCAAATATACTATTAATTCATGCCTCTATCTATTAATATTATTAGCTAGATAAAATTTGAAAGGATAGAAAACGGAAAACATAGGGCACGCAGTGGAAGTGAAGATCAAAACTGAAAAACAAAGAATAGGGAAACTCAAGGCAGAGCCGGCGCCGGCTCCAACAGTCCTAGCCGGCGCCGGTTAGGCTCTGTACAGGTTATGAGGTTTTAAAAATTTTACCTCTTTTTCTCATTCTAATAATTGACTGGACCGGAATGTGTGCCGCCGGGGTAGGTACCCTGGTGGAAGCCTCTGATGCAATTCCTACAAACCTCCTACTCCGACTTTGCATGTAGGTGAACGCCAATCTCTCGATCTTCTAGTATATGGCCTGCCTAAATCCATTTGGTGAACAACTACAGACTAAGGAACTTTTTTTTGTGGAGAGAGTGAGAGAGAGAGATACGTCTGGCTTTTCACAGAGAAGAAGCTGTCTCAGAGAGTGTATGTTCTTCCAACAACGTTGTTTCCAATCCTCTTATTTAACCTAAATAAAACCCTAGGTTAAACTGGATTGGGCCATTGGACTCTTAGTTTAACCTTTTGGGCTTAATTAATTATTCTAATTAGAACCAACCTAATGGCCCAATTAATAATTAATTTTTCAGCCCAAATAAACTAGTTCAATTAATAAGCCTATATTAGTTTAGTCCCAGGTTAATCCCTAATTATTCAAATTGGGCCAAAACTTTGAATAATTAATTAACCCACTAAACTAATTTTATTAATTCTCTCTCTCCATGGACATTTATTTTATTCCAGCTAATAATTAAATCAGGCTACTTAAATAAAATAAATTCTATTTAATTTAAAATCAATTCCTTAGCCCGTATTTAATTAGGACTCACGGTCTATACTGGGGACCAAAAGACACACCGCCTCGGCTACTAAAATGACCAAAATACCCTTGCCATATAAATAACTGTATTTTGCATTTTAAATATTTCCTAATATCACCATAAAAAAATATTGACCCTAAGGATAGTGCTATGTTAGCAAAGTCTCTGACCTACAGGTGTAATGACTAAAATACCCCTCTATACATCGCCGTACATTGAGAGAGGAAGAAGTGTACGAACACCTCTCTAAATAACATCTACCATCCTTAGGCCTCTAGTCCAATGATCCATGACTTCTTGGATTGTTTCCGCTTTCCAAAGGAGCTACTCTAAAGCAAACATCCAAGTCATGTTTCCCAGGGCCCTGGATATTTAGATCATTCAGACAACCACAAGGGGCGATATAGTATAGAAACTATCTTGTACAAGACTCTCTTAACTAACTAGTCATACATACCCAACATGCAAGTATATTGGCCCTACGATAAAACCTCAACTATAGCATATCAAAGTATATGCTTCTAGCTTCGTCAGACCACCAACTCATACTCAAGTCGTGAGTGCTAATCCACACTTTAGCGGAAGTAGTCTAGGTTTCTACCATATAGTACTTTTAGAAACCACTATTACCGGTCCTGTTCTTCGTATTCGAAATACGCTTATGTCATGAAGTGAGTGGACTACTCACTGGCTAAAGGTAAGCCATTCCCCATTTAAAATTCACAACATAATAACCTAGACATGATGAGATTCTCATTCTCATCAATCAGTTAAGAACGAATGTTTATGTGTTAAGTAACGCGTGATCCATACCTTACTAAGAAAGACCTCCATTCACATGGACCACTTACTTAAACACAATGTGTCTTTTTCAAACGTAATTGTGCACAAATAAAATTGTAAATTCACAAACAATTTCTAAAAATAAATTCTTTTATTAAAACATTCGATTTTTTTACATCAGAAACCTAGTCTAAGAGGGCATACATCCCAACAAAATTAACTTTCTCCTCTTCCAATTTTAAAACCTTATTTCATTTCTCTCTTCCATTTTTTGACTCCTAAATAAAAATAAGTTGTTTAATAAATCCCCCTTTGAAAAAAAAAAGGGGGGGGGGGTTCCTTGAATAACTATCAAATTAAGACACAACATTTCCAATTGAATACATTACATTCAAATAATACATGAAGCTATATTATGATGTTAAGTATAATTACATAACTAACAAATAATAATTTATGCAAAAATTAAAATTCATACCTTTTATCATATCGAAAGCATTATTTCTCCATGTCTCTGCTTCAATACTTCAAAGAATTTCTGAACTATATAGCAATAATAATATGGCTAGCATTTGATTTTTTTTTAATTATTCATTTCAATGTTTTTATTGTTAGAATATATGCCCTCTAGACTAATTTTATCTGATGTAATTATCAAATTTATTAATAACAGAACTTATTCTTAAAATTTATTTGTGAATTTACATTTTATTTGTGCACGATTTTTGTTTGGAAAGGACCCATTGTGTTTAAGTAAGTGATCCATGTGAATGGTGGTCTTTCACAGTAAGGTATGGATCACGGGTTACTTAACACATAAATATTTGTTCTTAACCGATTGATGAGAATAGGAATCTCATCATGTATAGATTATTGTGTTATGAATTCTAAATAGGGAATCGCTTATCTATAGCCAGTGAGTAGTCCACTTACTTCATAGTATAAGTGTATTTCGAATACGTAGAACAGGACCTGTAATAGGGGTTTCTAAAAGTACTATTTAGAAGATACCAAGACTATTACTACTACAGCGTGGACTGATACTCTACCGCTTGAGTATGAGTTGGTAGTCTGACGAAGCTAGAAGCATATACTTTGATATACTGTAGTTGAGGTTCTTTCGTAGAGCCGATATAGTTGTATGTTGGGTATATGTGACTAGTTAGTTAACTAGTCGCATATACAAGATAGCTTATGTGCTATATCGTCCCTTGTGACTGTTCAAATGATCTAATTATCCAGGGCCCTAGGGAATATGACTTGAATGTTTACTTTATGGTAGCTCCCTTGGAAAGTGAAAATATTTCAGGAGTCGTGGATCATTGGACTAGAGGTCTAAGGATGGTAGATGTTTATTAAAGAGCTGTTAGTACACTCCTCCTCTCTAAATGCACGGCGATGCGTAGAGGGGTATTTTAGTCATTACACTTATAAAGACTTTGCTAACGCAGCATTATTTTTGGGGTCAATATTTTTTTATAGTAATGTTAGGAAATATTTATAATACAAAATATAGCTATTTATATAGCAGGGGTATTTTGGTCATTTTAATAACCAAGGCGATGTGTCTTTTGGTTCCCGGAATGGCCCTTAAGTCCTGACAGATTTAGATTAAGAAATTGGTCTTAATAATTATGGATTTTATTTTATTTTATTTAAGTAGTCTAATTTATTATTGGACTAGAATAAATTAAAAGGCGAGAGAGAGAGTATATATTTTATCTAGTTTAATTGGTTAATTAATTATTCAGGGTCCAAGGTCCAAATTGAATAATTAGAAAACTAATCTAGATATAAACTAGATAAAAGGCATGAAATTTTATATTGGTCTATTTGGGCTTGTTAATTATTTATTGGGTTGTTTAATGAAGTCCAGAAAATAAATAATTGAGATTTATTATTTATGGGTGTTCAAGCCCAAGAGTAAATAATTTTATCTAACCCAATGAATAAGACCAAGGGTAAAATAAAATTAAAAAATTAATTCTTAAATTAATTAATTAAATAAAATAAAAAATAACAATAATCAAATCCCGTGTTGTTTTGCGTGAAGGATAACGGAAAGCATTGTTACTTTCTGTTTTCATACTGTTGTTTTCTCTCTTTCGGTGATGGATTGGAATTGATCAAAATGAAGTGAAAAGAAAAGGAAGAGGAGTGCTCTTCGTGGTTTACACTTCACAGAAAACCCATTGTTCACGGAAGTTTTCTTAGGCCAATAAAACTTAGCAAACCCACTTCTTTAAGCTTTCACCGGCAGTGGAACGGGTACCATTTCGGAAGCTCAAAAGCTTTGCGTGAATGAGACGAAATTGACATTTACAAAGACATGATCTAATAGTTTCAAACATCCTTGTACAGACATCTTCTACAGTGCCGAAAAGGTCATTCAAACACAAAGGTAAATTTTTTTGTTTTGTAAGCATGCTTTTGGTTTGATGATTTTTGCTATTTTTGACCTTCAATTGGTATCAAAGCCATGGTTTGGCAAATGTAGGAAGTATGGTAGGCTTAACTAAAATAAGAAAATATTTATTTTGGATGTTTTAGGTGATTCTTCGTGTTTTCTAGTATGGGTAGTTTCACAGTAAGTTTCGCGAGTGGAAGCATAGGAACACTGTATTTTGATTGCTTTCATAGATATCGTGTAAGCCCAGTATTTTTAAGGGCATAGGCGGTTGTTTGGATGAGTTTTGATCTAAATCGGTGAAAAAAAACAATGTCCAGAGTCGTCTGAAACACAGAGGAAACACTGGAGAAGATGAACACTGTAGCAAGCCGAGTCGAGCCGAGCCGAAAGTGTGAGAGGAGCCACTGAGTCACGGCGAGCCGCAAGCCACTCCTATTGGCGAGGTCGGCTTCCTCATGAAAGCCTGTGGCACGAGGAAGCAATTCTCTAATGTGCAATTTGCAAATTGGAGATTGCCACGGTCATCAATTTTGACCGCAGTAGTGGATGGGTCACGGGCCCCCGTCGGATCGCGGCCCATGCATGGGTTTTTCCATGGGCCATGATCCTGTGTGGTGAGTGCATTGGACCTGAAGGTTTTTGGTCTCATACCAGGCGAAGTTATTTTTATTGCAATAATTAATATTCTTTGAATATTTTACATAAAAAATAATAGTAAAGAAAATTTAGAATTAAACAAGACCATTAATTAATTAATGTATTTAATTATATTATTTAGACACTTAGGTTAAAAGAATAGAAAAGCATGAAAACGTTTACAGTTTTTTAGCATGCTTATTTCTTTTTGTACTCTATATGCGCATATTCTCAAAGACCAAAGTCTTTGGCACTTTTTGACAAAGAAAAATATTTTTCTTAAATCAAATGGTTAATTTTAATTCGAACAAAAATTAATTCTTTGTTATTTTCTCAAAGGATTTTATCCTTAACATAGAAAATATTTTGGATTTAGATATTTTTGTAAATTAAAAAAAAACCATTTTGATTGAATTTTAAACAAGAAAAATTATTTTTGCCAAATTAAACTCGAGATCAAAATCTCTCGAAAGTTTTATTGGAAATTTTTAAAATTATTAAGTTTATTAACTTAAATAAAATTAATCCATGAAAAAATTTCTCAAATGGTATAAACTTTGACATATAAATTTTTATGGGTTTAGACATTTTATTTTTGAGTTAAAAGAAAACTTAATTAAAATTTTCAAAAGATATTTTTCAAGAAAACTCTTATTTTAAAATACTAAGTGGGAGAGGGGTCCCAACGGCCCCACGGCTTCCATTACGATCCTCATTGGAGACCGTGGGTCCTCTCGTGTCACCATGGGAGTGAACTCGTATAGGATGGGAATACCACAAGGATCTAGAACTAATAGATTGATAAAATTAATAACCCCGGACACGTGCTATGATTAGCCAGCCCATGTTAGAGGTTATAGTGTGGGGAATGTCCATAGAAAATGATAAGAAATGGTCATCCCACGATAGAGTTATCTTCTAGATCATTACATAAAAGGGAAATTAATTTATAGTGGTTAATACACTTAGCTTAGAAAACAATTAATCTTCCCAAGAAGCTTATCAGTTTTTCTAGGAGCCAAATTACTTATATTAAAGATAACAGTGATAGGGTTAACTATTATCGGATTTAATATGAGGATAAAGCCACAAATTATTTTGTTTTTCACAAACTGAGTTTTTTTTTTTTTTTAGAAATGGTTGGTGGAGGTTCTTTTAGTCCTCTGGCCATTATTCTCTGTGAGAATAAGCTAACGGGTCCAAATTATATGGACTAGAAAAGGAACTTGGACATATACTTACCGTTGAGGAGTATAAGTATGTCCTCCTTAACACTTGCCCAGTTATCAAGGAGAGTTTCACCGCTGAGGAGTGAGAAGTTGAGAAAGCATGGAAGAAGGCCAACGAGATGGCTCGATGCTACATGTTGGCCTCTATGTCTAATGTGCTCCAGTCTAAACGCGAGCACATGGCCACTACGTACAACATTAGCCAATCACTAGCCATGATATTAGCAGATAAGAGTCGGCCCGCAAGGTAGGAGGCTCTTAGGACGATCATCAACACTAAGATGGCTGAAGGAGCATCAATCAGAGAGAATATTCTCAAGATGATTACTATTTTCTGAAGGCATGGAAAGCGGGAAAACACAGAACACGCAGCGGAAGCGAACATAAAAAAATTGGAAAACATGAACAGGGATTCCAGGGCAGGGCCGGCGCCGGCTAGGGCTGAGCGCCGGCTTGGGCAGCCCTAGCCGGCGCCGGTTGCGCCATGTCCCAATCCCGATATTTTAAAATTTTATCTCTTTTCCTCGTTCTAAGTGTTGGTTGTACCGGAACGTGTGCAACCAGTGTAGGTATGCTGGTAGAAGCCTCTAATGCGATTTCTACAAGCCTCCTACTCTATCTTTGCATGTATGTGAATGCCAAACTCTCGATCTTTTAGTATATGGACTGCCTAACTACCGTTTGGTGAACAACTAATGAGTTAGGGAATTTTCTGGAGAGAGAGAAAGAGAGAGAGAGAGAGAGAGAGAGAGAGAGAGAGAGAGAGAGAGAAAGAGAGACGTTTGACTATTCCACAGAGAAGAAGCTGTCTCTCTTATGTGTCTAATTGCCACAACGTTGTTTTCAATCCTCCTGTTTAACCTAAATAAAAAACCCTATGTTAAACTGGACTGGGCTATTGAACTCTTGGTTTAACCTATTGGGCTTAATTAATTATTTTAGTTAGAACCAACTCAATGGCCCAACAAATAATTAATTTTTCAACCCAAATAAACCAGTCCAATTAAATAAGCATAAATCAGTTTAATTTCAGGTTAATCCCTAATTATTCAAATTGGGCCAAAACCCTGAATAATTAATTAACCCACCAAACCAATTTAATTAATTCTCTCTCATAGACCTTTATTTTATTCTAGACCAATAATTAAATTAGGCTACTTAAATTAAATAATTTAATTTAATTTAAGATTAATCCCTTAACTCGTATTTAATTAGGACTCACGGTCTATACTGGGGACCAAAAGACACACCGTCTTGGCTACTAAAATAACCAAAATACCCTTTCCATATAAATAGTTTTATTTTACATTTTAAATATTTTCTAATATCACCATAAGGAAATATTGACCCCAAGGACAATGTTGCGTTAGAAAAGTCTCTGACCTACAGGTGTAATGACTAAAATATCCCTCTATACATCGCCGTATATTTAGAGATTTAGAGAGGAAGAAGTGTACTAACACCTCTCTAAATGACATCTACCATCCTTAAGCCTCTAGTCCAATGATCCACGACCTCCTGGATTATTTTCGCTTTCCAAGAGAGCTACCCTAAAGCAAACATCCAAGTCATATTTCTCAGGGCCCTGGATATTCAGATCATTCAGACAACCACAAGGAGCGATATAGTATAGAAACTATCTTGTAACATACCCAACATGCAAGTATATTGGCTCTACGATAGAACCTCAACTGTAGCATATCAAAGTATATACTTCCAGCTACGTCAGACCACCAACTCATACTCAAGTCATAGAGTACTAGTCCACGCTATATCGGTAGTAGTCTAGGTTTCTACCATATAGTACTTTTAAGAAACCACTACTACAGGTCATGTTCTACATATTCAAAATACACTTATGTCATGAAGTGAGTGGACTACTCACCGGCTAAAAGTAAGCCATTCCCCATTTAGAATTCACAACATAATAACCTAAACATGATGAGATTTCCATTCTTATCAATCGGTTAAAAACAAAAGTTTATGTGCTAAATATAAGTAACTCGTGATCCATACCTTACTGTGAAAGACCTTCATTCACATGGACCACTTACTTAAACACAATAGATCTTTTCTAAACGTAATTGTGCACAAATAAAATTGTAAATTCACAAATAATTTTTGAAAATAAATTCTTTTATTAAAACATTCGATCTTTACATCAGAAACCTAGTCTAAGAGGGCAAACATCCCAACAATCTCCCACTTGCACTCTAAGACTAAGTAAGTCCGTAGGTGCCCACCTCTATGGTGTCTAAGTGTCTCTTGAAGACTCTCTCAACCAAAGGCTTGGTGAATGGATCTGCTAGATTATTCTCGGAGGCAATCTGTTCCACCACGACTTCCCGTCTCTGGATGAAATTCCGGATCATGTGGTACTTCCTCTCGATGTGCTTCCCCTTCTTGTGGTTCCTGGATTCTTTTGATTGTGATACTGCTCCAGTGTTGTCGTAATACATCACAATCGGCCTGTCCATGTGTGGCACAACTCCAAGTTCTGAAAGAAACTTCCGGAGCCAGACTGCTTCCTTGGATACCTCAGAAGCTGCCACATACTTATCTTCCATGGTTGAGTCAGCAATGCAAGATTGCTTGATACTCCTCCATGAAATAGGTCCTCCGGACAAGGTGAAGACATATCTACTAGTGGATTTTCTCTCATCCTTATCTGCCTGGAAGTATGAGTTTGTGTATCATCATGTAGGAACCAAGTCATCAACCCTGTAAACCAGCATACAATCTCTCGTTCCCTTGAGGTACTTGAGTATATGCTTTACAGCTTGCCAATGAACCTCCCCAGGGTTTGACTGATATCTGCTAACCAAGCCTACGGCAAAACAGATATCTAGCCTAGTACATAGCATGGCGTACATGAGACTCCCACAGCCGAAGCATAGGGAATCCTACTCATTCTGTCCCTTTCTTCTTGAGACTTAGAACAGTCCCTTGAAGAAAATGACAACCCATGTCTACAAGGAATTAGTGCTCCCTTACATGAGTCCATGCTATACCTAGCCAGCATATTATCAATGTATGCTGCTTGGAATAATCCTAACATTCTCTGCTTCCTATTTCTAAGAAGTCTAATCCCGAGAATATAGCTGGTTTCTCCCAAGTCCTTCATACTGAATTGACTAGATAGCCAAACCTTTGTAGATGATAATGACCCTACATCATTTCCAATGAGTAGAATATCATCCACATACAAGACAAAAAAAATCACATTAATACCTTCAAGCTTCTTGTACATGTATTGTTCATCCTCGTTTTGAACAAAACCATAAGACTTTACAGTCTTATCAAAATGAATGTTCTATGCCCTTGATGCCTGCTTAAGTCCATAGATGGACTTCTTAAGCTTACAAACCATATGCTCTTGGCCCTCAGCAATAAAACCTTCCAGTTGGGACATATAGATGTCTTCACTAAGATGGCCATTTAAAAATGCCGTCTTAACATCCATTTGCCATATCTCGTAGTCATAATGACATGCGATGGTAAGGAGGATATGGATGGCTTTAAGCATGGCTACCGGGGAAAAGGTTTCCTCATAATTGATTCCCTCTTTCTGAGTATACCCTTTTCGTCACAAGCCTAGCTTTGAAGGTTTCCACTTTCCCATCTATTCCCCTCTTTCTCTTGTATACCCACTTACACCCTATGGGTTTTATCTCTTCAGGTGAAGCTACAAGATCCCAAACCTGATTGAGATACATAGACTCAATCTCGGCTTTCATTGCTTCATGCCACAAATTTGCATCGGCATCAACAATAGCCTCCTCGTATCTAGTGGGGTCTTATTCCTGATGGTTGGAGACCAACTCGAAAGCTTCTCCTGTCCATCTCTCCAGAACCCTAGACACTCTCCTACTACGATGAGGCTCCATATGTACAAGCTCTTGAGGCTGTGCCTCTTCTTGTTCCACAATCGGGTCAGAAAAAGTTGCTTCTGAAAATAACTTCTCCTCCAGTTCCAACCTAGTTGAACCTTTTGTGGAAGTACTTTGATCATCCTCCAAGTATCTAGCATTGGTATTAACTAGTACTTTCTGCTCCTTAGGATGATAAAAGTAATCACCCTTTGTCCCTTTTGGATACCCAATAAAATAGCATAATTTTGATCTTGGTTCTAATTTGTCTCCCTTGACTAGTACATAAGCTGGACAACCCTATATCCTGAGATGATTCAGACTTGGCTTACGCCCAGTCCACATCACATAGGGAGTCCTAGGTACTGACTTAGAAGGCACCAAGTTCAGAATATATGACGCTGTTTCCAGGGCATATCCCCAAAAGGACACCAGAAGAGTAGTATGAGACATCATGCTTCGGACCATTTCCATCAATGTCTTGTTCTTTCTCTCAGCTACTCCGTTCTATTGGGGCATCTCTGGCGTAGAGAGCTGAAATACTATTCCATGATGTACCATGTAGTCCTTGAATTCACCAAGGAGGTACTCTCTAGCACGATCCAATCGTAAGGTCTTGATCAATTTACCTGTCCGAAGCTCCACTTCAGCCTTAAACTCTTTGAACTTGTCAAAAGAGTCAGACTTGCGTCTCATCAGGTAAACGTAACCAAACCTTGTTCAATCATCCATGAAAGTGATGAAGTATTCAAAACCTCCTCTAGTTGGTGTAGATAAAGAACCACACACATCAGTGTGAACAAGACTCAATATCTCCTTAACTCTATCCGCCTTAGGGGCAAATGACCTCTTGGTCATCTTTCCCATTAGGCAAGACTCACACTGAGACTAATTTTCCAATCTCATAAGCCCAAGGGCTCATCATAGATCAACCTCTAAATCCTAGTTGAGTTGATATGACCCAATCTTAGATGCCAAAGAAAAGAGTCATTGACATTGGTCTTTCTCTTCCTTGTTAAAGGTTCAGATTGAGCGTTATTTAATTAATTGTTAATAGTGTTTAAGAAAAATAAATTTCCATACATGTGCCCAGTACATATTCTCCATCTTTACTGATAAAAATACTAGAATGGAAAGATACAGAATATCCTTGATTTATTAGTTTTGCAACTGAAATCAAATTCTGTCTAAATCCATGTACATATAAAATATCTTTCAAAACCATTATTCTATTACAATAAAAAATAAGTTCCAAATCTCCCACTACAAGGGCCCAAACTTGTGCTCCACTTCCCACACATAGTCCATGTTTGCCCTTCTGGAGTCTTCTTATCTTTCTAAACCCCTGCAAGGAGTTACAGATGTGAACAGTGGCTCCTGAATCAACTATCCAAGTGGAAGTTGATCCAACCATTGATATAGACTCTAGATAGAAAACATTACCTGTGGGATTTTTCTTGGCTTGAAGATCCGGACACTCTTTTTTCCAGCGTCCCTTCAGTCCATACTTGAAGCACTTGCCCTTGGGTTTGTCTTTGGGCTGGGTCTTGGGCTGGCCCGCTACGTTCCCCTTCTTCTTCTTGAACTTTTTAGGCTTGAGCCCAGTTCTAAAAAATGAAGCCTTAGCAATCATTACCTTTGACCGTGGCTTCATGACCTTCTCCGCCATCTGGAGCTCCTTCATCAACTCAGTCAAACCCATGTTCAACTTATTCATGTTATAGTTCAACTTGAACTGAGTGAAGAACCCTAGTAGAGATTCGAGAATCATGTCCACTTGGCTTTCGGGGTCAATGACAACCCCTTAGATTTCTGCCTCCTCGAAAGCAGCAATCATTTTGAGCATATGCTTTCTGACTGATGCTCCCTCAGCCATCTTAGTGTTTATGATGGTTCGAAGAGCCTCCTGCCTTGCGGGTTGGCTCTTATCCGCAATATCGTGGTTAATGATTGGGTTATGTTGTACGCAGTGGTCATGTGCTCATGTTTGAATTGGAGCACATTAGACATGGAGGCCAACATGTAACAACGAGCCATCTCGTCGGCCTTCTTCAATGTCTTCTCAGCCTCACGCTCCTCGGCGGTAGAACCCTCCCCGATTATAGGGCAAGTTTCATACAGAACATACTTATACTCCTCGATTGTGAATATTATGTCCAGGTTCCTTTTCTAGTCCACATAGTTTGGTCCCGTTAGCTTATTCTCCCGGAGAATAATGGCCAATTGACTAAAAGAACCTCTCACCATTTCTAAAAAATTGAAAAATAAAAGAAAAAAGATTCAGTTTGTGAAAATAAAACAAATATATGCACTTTATCCTTATTATCAAAACTGATAACAATCAATTTGGCTCTTAGGAAAACTGACATAGCTTCTTGGGAAGATTAACAGTTTCCTAACCTAAGTGTGTTAACCACCACAAATTAATTTCCCTTCTAGGTAATGATCTAGAAGATAACTTCATCGAGGGGATGGCCATTTTCTCTCATTTCCTATGGGCATACCTCACACTATGACCTCCAACGAGAGGCTGGCCGATCATAGTACATGCCCCGGGTTATTAACTACATTCCTCCATTAGATCTAGATCCTTGTGGTATCCCCATTCTATACGGGTTCACTCTCAGGGTAATGCGAAGGGACCCACGATCTCTAATGAGGATCGTGATGGAAGCCGTGGGGCCGTTGTAACCCCTCTCACACTTAGTCTTTCAAAACAATGGTTTTCTGAAAGATATCCTTTTGAAAATTTCCATTAAGTTTTCCCTTAACTCAAAATAAAATGTCTAAGTCCATAAAAATCTCCATGTCAAGGCTTATATCCTTTGAGAGCTTTTCCTATGAACTAATTTTATTTAAGTTAAAACTTAATGATTTCAAAAAGTTTTAAATTAAAACTTTCTAGAGACTTTGGTCTCAAGTTTATTTGACAAAACATTTTTCTTGTGCCAAAATTAAAACAAAATGGCTTTCTATTTTAACTTACAAAAATATCTAAATTCAATATATTTTCTATGTTAAGGATTATATCCTTTGAGAAAATATCTAAGGATTAATTTTTGTTCTAGTTAAAACAACCACTTAATTTGTAGAAAAATGCTTTCCTTGTCAAAACATTCCCAAAGGCTTTGGTCTTTGAGAAAATGTGCACATAGGTACCAAAATAAGTAGCATGCTAGAAAACAGTAGACGTTTTCATGCTCTTTTATTTTTTAAACCTAAGTGCCCTGATAATAGAATTAAACACATTAATTAATTAATTAATGGTCATGTTTAATCCTAAAATCCCTTACTAATATTTTTCATGCAAAAATATTCCATGAATATTAACTATTGCAAAAATATTAACTTCGCCTGGTATGTACCCCAAAACCAAAAGAAAACGCAAGAAAAATTACAAGGAAAAATAAAAATAAAAATAATGTCCTTGGTCCACTACACTCGCCGCGCTGGATCATGCACCCATCTGCATTGTAGTCCATTGCATGCGCCGCACAGAACCAAGACCCTCTAGAAACCAGCGCACGGACCGGCCTTCCAGAGCCAAGCCAAGCCGGTTTCGTTCTGGAACCTATTCCTGCAGTTTTTTTCTGCGATTTTCCTCTGCGAATTTTCTCTATTTTTCTACACGACTTCTGGTACCATTAGCTCTCTGATTTCAAATCAAATACAATGAAATCAACCAAAACCAACAACCGCCTATACCCATAAACATTGGGCTTACACGATTTACTAAGAAAAATAGTAAATTACAGATTCCTATACCTCCACCCGCGAGATTTAACAATGAATCTATCCATACCAAAAACAGCGCAAGATCACAATTTTAATCACACATATGTGCCCAGTTTTATTAATCTAGATGCATGCTCCCTATATTTTCACAAAAACCTTCATGCTCTTATACCAATTAAAGGCATGGAAAGTGGAGAAACACGGAGCACGCAGTGGAAACGAACATAAAAAAATTGAAAAATAAGAACAGGGATTCTAGGGCATGGTCGGTGCTGGCTCGGGCAGCCCTAATCGACGCCGGTTACGCCCTGTCCCAATCCTGAGGTTTTAAAAATTTACCTCTTTTTCTCGTTCTAAGTGTTGGCTGTACCGGAACGTGTGCAACTGGTGTAGGTGTGCTAGTTGAAGCCTCTGGTGTGATTCCTACAAGCCTCCTACACCGCATTTGTATGTATATGAACGTCAAACTCTCGGTCTTCCAGTATATGGCCTGCCTAACTACCGTTTGGCGAACAACTAACGAGTTAGGGAATTTTCTGGAGAGAGAGAGAGACGCCTGGCTATTCTATAGAGAAGAAGCCGTCTCTCTTGTGTGTCTAATTGCCACAATGTTGTTTCCAATCCTCCTGTTTAACCTAAATAAAAAACCCTAGGTTAAACTGGACTGGGCTATTGGACTCTTGGTTTAACCTATTTGGCTTAATTAATTGTTCTAGTTAGAACCAACTCAATGGCCCAACAAATAATTAATTTTTCATCCCAAATAAATCAGTCTAATTAAATAAAACTAAATCAGTTTAGTCCCAGGTTAATCCTGTTGGGGATATGCCCTAGAGTCAATTTGTACTTATACAATTGTCATTATGTTTTATATAATAATATGAGGCTTTCCTTTCCATGAATAGTGAGTTTTGTTTTGTTGGTCATCAAGTACGTGACTTGATAGTAAAACCCTACAATGAATACAATGACTATTCTAAAGCTGTCCTCGATCGATTATTATTATTGGAATAATAATAAATTAAGATTAGTATGTTTGTGACTTGATGGCTATGTTTTATCGGCCATGGATATTTGTGATATCGAGTCAAGACATAAATAAATGTTAGAGAACATTGTATTGGACATGACCCACTCGTGAGAGTACTTCATGGAATATGTCATAAGTACTTTCTAGCCATAATAATATTGAAAGTCCTTCGACCTAAATTCATCATAGTTTCTTACTTGATAAATTCTATATTTTGACATTGTCTAAAGTTGTCTTTAACCAGATAATAAATTAGACTACTGTTGGATATAAAATAAATCAAGGAGAGGAATATGATTGATTGTGAAGGAATTTGTCCCTCTCAATTATGGGAGAGATATCCATGGGCCCCTTGATAAGTTAGACTCGTTAAAAATGCATGGCCGTGCTCAAATATATCAATCTAAGATATTGATATCATTTGTTTGAACAATCTACTATGAAATCAAGAAATAATTGATTAAGCTTAATAAGGATGACATGCTCCGTGCCTTATGCTTAATCTGGATATCGTGTGACAAAATGACTAAATATAAAATTATGGTTTGGTTCAAAGAGATCACCGATCTTCATTTAACCCGGATAGTTATAATGTTTTGCTAGAAACCGCTTATAACTTGTGGGCCATTTAAATACGATTTAGGCACGCTCGCCAGTGTTAAATGAACATATAGGGTCACACAATAAGCGAACTTGTTAGGTTATTTTTCTCGATGACCAAGTTCGATGAATCTGGATGATATCCAGATTATAAGAATCGACTCGGTAAAATAATTAGTTAAATTACCGAGATAATGGCGTAATCTTATCATATCGCTTTTAATTTAATTTGAATTTAAATTAGAATATGATAAGATATGATTAGGGTTGGACTCTAAGAGGTTCGAGGGTTTTTTAAGAAAACCCTAGCTGTCTTTCGATAGTCCAATTTTTCGGTTGAGAACATTCGTGCCATTCTCTACCAGAAAAAAAAAAAAAACCTCTCAAACCCTAGGCGCTAGAACTCCCCGGGTATCGAGTGAGTTCGCGGTGTGTATCCGTAGAAGACGTTCGCATACCGCAACGTACTCGGTGATTGTTCGGTCGAACGTACAACAGCAAGCAACCGTAATCGAAGGATTTCGATTACAAGCAACCGGAGGTAACTCTTAAAGCTTAGATCTTCTTAATCGTTTACTTGGGTCCTCGGGAGGGATTCGTAGATGTTTTCCGCGTTTAGGAGTCCACGAATCCTAACAGTGGTATCAGAGCAACTTGCTAAACGATTAGGTTAATTTATCTGTATTAATCGTATTGTTGAATACATATATAATATGTATATATGAATTTAACGGGTATGTATCAGCATGTTCTCATGATTATGATTTTATAATACTTAGCATGCAGATCGCTCGAATTAGGTTTAATGTATGCATCTTAGTCGCTCGATCGCACTCGCATTAGTTGCGGATTGTTTGTAAATTGGTCTCGTTGTAATATGATATGGTATCGTAAGCATGCTATCCGTCATTCTATATTTGCGAATTGCTTTTATTAATAGGACATGATAATATGTTATCTGTATAAATATGATTAAAAGAACGCATATTGTCTGTGATATGAATTTTCACGGCGATGGTTATTAAGGGGTCCGAACGTTAATTTGATTAATTTTCGGAAATCGGAAGGCAAAATCTCATTCAATGAGAGTAGGAAAAATCGTTTTTCCTTCCGGGGGCGCTGCCCCCTTGACCCCCGCCCGCTGACCGGCCAGCGGGACCTCCGCCAGGGGCACTGCCCCTTGACCCCGCTAGGGGCGTTGCCCCTTGGAACCCCAACTAACTGTTCGTTGTGTGTTATTCGTCAATGTTTTTTATTGTAGTTGTGGATTATTTTGAATAGTGCATAGCATGGCCCGTTTTATCCCAATGTGATTGGTCTGGTTACATTATGGTTGTTTTAAGTTGTAATTTTTTTAAAATACGGCTCGCGTGTCGTTTTTCATTGTTGTAAAATTGTACCGCTTTCCTAGAACAGGAATTATTTTAATTTTACTATCCAATGTAAAAGAAGACGGCAGCCGACATTTACAACCAAGGAGGAGTATGCTCAAGGCATTAGAGAATGCTTAAGGAGTTCATATACCTAGATTGACCACCTTGATCTTCACTTTGCTCGTGATGATCAACATAGGTTATGGGCCATGCTATGTCACTTTTATTTATGTCTCTGCATATTTGATATGTTTATTTCCTGCTTACTACAATCCAATCAAATTTTTTAAGAAGAAAAAAATTTAAGTGTTAAATGCCTTCCAAAATCAAACACTTGTTATTACTTAGATCATCATATGGTCATTCCCGCCAAAGTAGGATGCTTTTGATTATCTCGAGTGAGATAAGATGGAAAATAGTTTTCCATATGTTTGATATGGTTTGACTTAACTCGGGCTATCAAAATGGTTTTGGACCTAGGGCATTTTATGAGATATTTTTAGCCGGGACATTTGATGTCTATCTCATTTAAAATTAGAATTTTTATTTAATTATAAGATTAAAGCCAAAGCTTACTTATGATTAAAACAAAATATTTTTCCCCACTACGAAACATCAAAATGTTGAAGTTTCAAAAAGTTTAAATGCTTTTAGTGGGAGTTTTTCGTTAGAGTCTCAAAAATTAATTACTTTGCATATTTTTGTATGTAGATAATGGCAACAAACAAGCTTGGAATAATTCATTGCGATCTCGTGCTTGAGAAAGACAAGCTTAGTGGGACTAACTTTCTTAATTGGTCACGAAACTTAAGAATTGTTCTTAAGCAAGAAAAAAGGCTCTATGTTCTTGACAATCCTATTCCCCCTACTCCAGCAAATAACGCCTCAAAAGCTGAAAAAGATGCTTATAGTAAGCACAAAGATGACTCCAACGATGTTACTTGCCTCATGCTAGCAACCATGAACTCGAACTTCAAAAACAGCTTTGAAGAAGCAGAGGCATATGACATGATTGTGCATCTCAAGGAAATGTTCCAAGAGCAAGCACGACAAGAGAGATTTGAAACTCACAAGGCGTTAAATGCATGTAAGATGGTTTCTGGCACCTCGGTAAGTGCTCATGTCCTTAAAATGAAGGGCTATCTAGATCATCTTGATAAGCTTGGTGCTCCTGTTAATCATGACATGGCCACGGATTTGATCTTGGGCTCTTTACTCGCCGAGTATGACCAGTTTGTCATGAATTTTAACATGCATAATATGGAGAAATCCATTACTGAATTGCATGGGATGCTAAAACAAGCTGAACTGAACATTAAGAAGAATACTCCTAGTGTTCTAATGGTTCAAAAAGGGAAAGGCAAAAAGAACAACCAAAAGGGCAAGGTCATGGCTAGTAAGGGTAAGGACAAGGCAAAGTCCAAGTTCAAGCCCAAACCTAAGGCCAAAACACCAAAGGAGGGAGCTTGCCACCATTGTGGAGAACAAGGACATTGGTTAAGAAATTGCAAGCTCTATTTGGAAGCAAAGAAAAAGAAGGGCACTGAGACCGCCGCTCTGGTATTTATGTTATTGAAATTAATTTATCTACTTCGATTCATGGGTATTGGATACCGGTTGTGGATCTCACATTTGTGTAAATGTGCAGGGTCTAAAAAGGAGTAGAGCCTTGGCAAAAGGCGAGGTGGACCTACGAGTTGCGAATGGAGCAAAAGTTGCCGCAGAGAGCTGTAGGAACTTTTGAATTAATTTTGCCCAAGTGGGCTTGTTTTAGAACCGAACAATTGTTTTTATGTTCCCGCTATGAGTAGGAATATTATTTCAGTTTCTTGTTTGGATTTAGAAGGTTTTGAATTTGTTATTAGGAATAACATTTGCTCCATTAATAAAAACGGTATTTTTTATGGAGATGCTTCATTATCGAATGGGCTTTATATTCTAAATCTTCGTGGATCTTCGTACATGTCTATCTATAATATAAATACTAAGAGATTGAAATCCAATGATTTAAATCGACTTACTTCGGCATTGTCGTTTGGGCCATATAAATGAGAAACGCATAACAAAGCTTCATAATGATGGGCTTCTAAAATCGTTTGATTTAGAATCTTACGTAACATGTGATTCTTGTTTATTAGGCAAAATGACTAAAGCGCCTTTCAAAAGACAAAATGAAAGGGCAACTCGATTTATTGGGCCTAATACATACCGATGTATGTAGACCAATGAATTCACTCGCTAGAGGAGGATTTCAGTATTTCATTACATTTACAGATGATTTCAAGCAGATATGGCTACCCGTATCCGATGAAACACAAATCTGAATCGTTCCGTAAATTCAAAGAATTTCAAAATGAAGTACAAAATCAACTTGGCAAAAGTATCAAAACACTTCGATCGGATCGAGGTGGTGAATACTTAAGCCACGAGTTTGACGAGCATCTTAAAAATTGTGGAATTATTTCCCAATTAACTCCACCAGGAACACCTCAATGGAATGGTGTATCCGAACGGAGAAATCGGACTTTATTAGATATGGTTCGATCAATGATGAGTCAAACTGATCTTCCAATCTCCTTTTGGGGTTATGCCCTGGAGACTCGCTGCATTCATACTAAATCGAGTTCCATCTAAATCGGTTCGTAAAACGCCATATGAGATATGGACTGGGAGACAACCTAGTTTGTTATTTCCGAAGATTTGGGGTTGTGAAGTTTATGTAAAGCGTTTATTATCCGATAAACTTGCACCTAAATCGATAAATGCATATTTGTGGGGTATCCTAAAGAAACTAAAGGATATCAATTTTATCTCCCAAAAGAAAATAGAGTAATTGTTGCTCGAAATGGATTCTTTCTTGAAAAGGAATTTATTTCCAAAAGAATCAGATGGGAGTAAAATACATCTTGATGAGATTCAAGGACCACAGTTAGTGCCTCGAACCTCATCAAGATGAGATTCAAGAGCCACAATTAGTGCCCGAACCAAATAATGAATCTCGATTAGATGGCTCACAAGTCCAAGATGAGCCTACATCTATAGAACAAGGACCTCGAAGATCCGATAGGGTTCGTCAACAACCTCGAGAGATATGGATTTCTCATCACCGACGATCACAATGTGGAGCTTATGGTTAATGATGAGCCCACTTCCTATCAAGAAGCCATTAAGAGTTCCGACTCTAGAAAATGGTTAGAGGCTATGAAGTCCGAGATGCAATCCATGTATGATAACCAAGTTTGGACTTTGGTTAACCCACCTAAAGGTTCAAAAACCATTGGGTGTAAGTGGGTTTTCAAAAAGAAAACAGACATGGAGGGAAATGTGCATACTTACAAAGCACGACCGGTAGCAAAAGGTTATAGACAAACTCATGGTATAGACTATGATGAAACCTTTTCACCAGTTGTAATGCTTAAATCTATCGAATTCTTCTTGCCATAGCAGCATATTATGACTATGAAATTTGGCAAATGGATGTCAAAACCGCGTTTCTTAATGGAAACTTACTCGAAGATGTGTACATGACACAACCCGAGGGTTTTGATGATCCTTTGAATTCTAATAAAGTGTGCAAGCTTCAAAGATCCATTTATGGATTGAAGCAAGCATCTCGAAGTTGGAATCTTCGTTTTGATGAAGCAATTAAAGAATTTAACTTTATCAAAAATGAAGATGAGCCTTGTGTCTATAAGAAAACAAGTGGGAATGCAATAGTCTTTTTGGTACTTTATGTTGATGATATCTTACTCATTGGAAACGACATCCCAACTCTACAAAGTGTAAAGACATGGTTGGGAAATTGTTTCTCAATGAAAGACTTAGGTGAAGCTGCCTATATTCTAGGTATAAGGATCTATAGAGATAGATCTAGAAAGCTAATTGGCCTATGTCAAAGTGCATACATTGACAAGGTACTGAAAAGGTTCAGTATGCAAGACTCTAAGAGAGGATTCTTGCCAATGTCACATGGCATTAAGCTCAGCAAAACTCAAAGTCCTTCTACGAAGGATGAAGAAGAGCGCATGAACAAGATATCATACGCTTCCGCTATAGGGTCTATCATGTATGCCATGTTATGTACTCGACCCGATGTATCATATGCATTGAGCATGACAAGCAGGTTCCAGTCAAATCCTGGAGAGGCACACTGGACTGCTGTCAAGAACATACTAAAGTACTTAAGAAGAACTAAAGATATGTTCTTAGTTTATGGAGGACAAGAAGGCGAGCTAGTTGTAAATGGTTACACTGATGCTAGTTTTCAGTCCGACATAGATGATTATAGATTGCAATCAGTGTTTTCTATTTTGTTTGAATGGAGGTGTCTGTAAGTCGGAAAAGTTCAAAGCAAGACACCGTGGCCGATTCTACTACGTAAGCTGAGTATGTAGTCGCCTCACTGCAGACTAAAGAAGCAGTTTGGATTAAAAAGTTCATTACAGAACTAGATGTAGTTCCTAGTATTGTGAACCCAGTGGATCTCTATTGTGACAACAATGGAGCCATTGCACAAGCTAAGGAACCAAGATCACATCAGCGATCCAAACATATACTTAGACGTTTTCATCTCATTCGAGAAATTGTTGATAGAGGAGATGTCAATGTATGCAAGGTGCCAACTGATGACAATGTTGCAGATCCACTGACAAAGCCTCTCCCATCGTCTAAACATGATAGTCATACCAGAACAATGGGATTACGGCTTATGCCAAATTGGTCTTAGTGCAAGTGGGAGACTGTTGGGATATGCCCTAGAGTCAATTTGTACTTATACAATTGTCATTATGTTTTATATAATAATATGAGGCTTTCCTTTCCATGAATAGTGAGTTTTGTTTTGTTGGTCATCAAGTACGTGACTTGATAGTAAAACCCTACAATGAATACAATGACTATTCTAAAGCTGTCCCTGATCGATTATTATTATTGGAATAATAATAAATTAAGATTAGTATGTTTGTGACTTGATGGCTATGTTTTACTGGCCATGGATATTTGTGATATCGAGTCAAGACATAAATAAATGTTAGAGAACATTGTATTGGACATGACCCACTCGTGAGAGTACTTCATGGAATATGTCATAAGTACTTTCTAGCCATAATAATATTGAAAGTCCTTCGACCTAAATTCATCATAGTTTCTTACTTGATAAATTCTATATTTTGACATTGTCTAAAGTTGTCTTTAACCGAGATAATAAATTAGACTACTCGTTGGATATAAAATAAATCAAGGAGAGGAATATGATTGATTGTGAAGGAATTTGTCCCTCTCAATTATGGGAGAGATATCCATGGGCCCCTTGATAAGTTAGACTCGTTAAAAATGCATGGCCGTGCTCAAATATATCAATCTAAGATATTGATATCATTTGTTTGAACAGATCTACTATGAAATCAAGAAATAATTGATTAAGCTTAATAAGGATGACATGCTCCGTGCCTTATGCTTAATCTGGATATCGTGTGACAAAATGACTAAATATAAAATTATGGTTTGGTTCAAAGAGATCACCGATCTTCATTTAACCTGGATAGTTATAATGTTTTGCTAGAAACCGCTTATAACTTGTGGGCCATTTAAATACGATTTAGGCACGCTGCCAGTGTTAAATGAACCTATAGGGTCACACAATAAGCGAACTTGTTAGGTTATTTTTCTGATGACCAGGTTCGATGAATCTGGATGATATCCAGATTATAAGAATCTGACTCGGTAAAATAATTAGTTAAATTACCGAGATAATGGCAGAATCTTATCATATCAGTTTTAATTTAATTTGAATTTAAATTAGAATATGATAAGATATGATTAGGGTTGGACTCTAAGAGGTTCGAGGGTTTTTTAAGAAAACCCTAGCCGTCTTTCGATAGTCCAATTTTTCGGTTGAGAACATTCGTGCCATTCTCTACCAGAAAAAAAAAAAAACCTCTCAAACCCTAGGCGCTAGCACTCCCCGGGTATCGAGTGAGTTCGCGGTGTGTATCCGTAGAGGACGTTCGCATACTGCAGCGTCTGGTGATTGTTCGGGTCGAACGTACAACAGCGCAACCAGAATCGAAGGATTTCGATTACAGCAACCAGAGGTAACTCTTAAAGCTTAGATCTTCTTAATCGTTTACTTGGGTCCTCGGGAGGGATTCGTAGATGTTTTCCGCGTTTAGGAGTCCACGAATCCTAACAAATCCCTAATTATTCAAACTGGGCCAAAACCCTGAATAATTAATTAACCCGCCAAACCAATTTAATTAATTCTCTCTCCATGGACCTTTATTTTATTCTAGACCAATAATTAAATTAGGCTACTTAAATAAAATAATTCCATTTAATTTAAGATCAATCCCTTAACCCGTATTTAATTAGGACTCACGGTCTATATTGGGGACCAAAAGACACACTGCCTTGGCTATTAAAATAACCAAAATACCCTTGCCATATAAATAGCTGTATTTTGCATTTTAAATATTTCCTAATATCACCATAAGGAATATTGACCCCAAGGACAATATTGCGTTAGCAAAGTCTTCGACCTACAGGTGTAATGACTAATATACCCCTCTATACATCGCTGTACATTTAGAGATTTAGAGAGGAAGAAGTATACTAACACCTCTCTAAATGACATCTACCATCCTTAGGCCTCTAGTCCAATGATCCACAACCTCCTGGATTGTTTTCACTTTCCAAGAGAGCTACCCTAAAGCAAACATCCAAGTCATGTTTCTCAGGGCCTTAGATATTTAGATCATTCAGACAACCACAAGAGGCGATATAGTATAGAAACTATCTTGTACAAGTCTGTCTTAACTAACTAGTCACACAAACCCAACATGCAAGTATATTGGCCCTACGATAGAACCTCAACTATAGAATATAAAAGTATATGCTTCCAGCTTCGTTAGACCACCAACTCATACTCAAGTCGTAGAGTACTAGTCCACGCTGTAGCGGTAGTAGTCTAGGTTTCTACCATATATTACTTTTAAGAAACCACTACTACAAGTCCTGTTCTACATATTCGAAATACGCTTATGTCATGAAGTGAATGGACTACTCACTGGCTAAAGGTAAGCCATTCCCCATTTAGAATTCACAACATAATAACCTAAACATGATGAGATTCCCATTCTCATCAATCGGTTAAAAACAAAAGTTTATGTGCTAAGTAACCCGTGATCTATACCTTACTGTGAAAGACCTCCATTCACATGGACCACTTACTTAAACACAATGGGTCTTTTCCAAACGTAATTATGCACAAATAAAATTGTAAATTCACAAACAATTTCTGAAAATAAATTCTTTTATTAAACCATTCGATTTTTACATCAGAAACCTAGTCTAAGAGGGCATACATCCCAACATTTTCAATGAAGCAGAAGTCTTAGAGGCTGTAATTGACCCCGAGAACCAAGTAGACATGGTTCTCAAATCTCTTCCGGGTTCTTTTACTCAGTTCAAGTTAAATTATAACATGAACAAGTTAAACATGAGTTTAACCGAATTAATGAAAAAGCTCTAGGTGGCAGAGAATGTCATAAAGCCACAATCCAAGGCTATGATTGCTAGGACTTTTTTTTCCAGAACTGGGCCCAAGCCCAAGAAGTTCAAGAAGAAGAAAGGAAACGCACCGGCCTAGCCTAAGAACCAGCCCAAAGGCAAATGCATCAAGTGCGGGCAGAAGGGACACTGGAAAAAGGGGTGTCTAGAACTTTAGGCCAAGAAAAACCCTACAGGTATTGTTCTCTATCTAGAGTCAATTTCAATAATTGGATCAACTTCCACTTGAATTGTTGATTCCTATACCACTAATCATATTTGAAACTCTTTGCAGGGGTTTAGGAAGATAAGAAGACTCCAGAAGGGTGAGCATGGACTACAAGTAGGAAATAGAGCACGAGTATGGGCCCTTGCAGTAGGAGAGCTGGATCTTGGTTTTTATTGGAATAAAGTAGTTATATTAAAGGATGTTTTATATGTACCCGTTTTTAGACAGAATTTAATTTCAGTTACAAAGCTAATAAATTATGGATATTCTGTTTCTTTCTATTCTTATATTACTATCAGTAAAAATGGAGAAGTTTTATGTACAGGGCACATGTATGGAAACTTATTCTTTTTAAATCCTACAAACAATCGAATAAATAACACTCAATCTAAACCTTTAAGTAAGAAGAGAAAAACCAATGTCAATGACTCATATCTTTGGCATCTAAGGTTGGGTCATATTAACTCAACCAGGACTCAAAGGTTAATTTATGATGGGCCCTTGGACTCATTAAGATTGAAAAGTTGGCATCAGTGTGAATCTTGTCTTATGGGAAAAATGACCAAAATGTCGTTCACCCAAAAGGCTAATAGAGTTAAGGAGATATTGGGCCTTGTTCATACAGATGTGTATAGTCCTTTGTCTGCACAAGTTAGAGAGGGTTTTGAGTACTTCATCACTTTCACGGATGATTGTATAAGATTTGGTTATGTCTACCTGATGAGGTGCAAGTCTGACTCTTTTAACAAGTTCAAAGAGTTTAAAGCTGAAGTGGAGTGTCGGACAGGTAAACTGATCAAAATCTTACGATCGGATCGTGGTGGAGAGTACCTCCTCGGTGAGTTCAAGGATTACATGGTACATCATAGAATAGTATCTCAGCTCTCTACACCAGGTACATCCCAGCAGAATGGAGTAGCTGAGAGAAGGAATAGGACATTAATGGAAATGGTCTGAAGCATGATGTCTCATGCTACTCTTCCGGTCTCTTTTTAGGGATATACCTTGAAAATAGCGGCATACATTCTGAACTTAGTGCCTTCTAAGTTAGTACCTAAGACACCCTATGAGATGTGGACTGGGCGTAAGCTAAGTCTAAATCATCTTAGGATATGGGGCTGTCCAACTTATGCACTGATCAAGGGAGACAAGCTAGAACCAAGATCAGAATTATGCTACTTTGTTGGGTATCTAAAATGGACAAAATGAGGTTATTTTTATCATCTCAAAGAGCAAAAAATACTGGTAAATACTAATGCTAGATATTTGGAGGATGATCAAAGTACTTCCACTAAAGGTTCAACAAGGTTGGAACTCGAGGAAAAGTTATCTTTGGACTCAACTTCTTCAGACCCGATTATGGAACAAGAAGAGGCATGCCTTAAGAACCTGTACAAATGGAGCTTCGTCGTAGTGAGAGGGTATCTAGAGTTCCAGAAAGAGTGACAGGAGAGGCTTTCGAGCTGGTCTCTGACCATCAGGAACAAGATCTCCCTAGATATGAGGAGGCTATTACTGATGTCGATGCAGATCTATGGCATGAAGCAAAGAAAGCCAAGATTGAGTTTATGTGCTTCAATTAGGTTTGGAATCTTGTAGTTTCACTTGAAGGAATAAAACCCATTGGGTGTAAGTGGTTATACAAGAGGAAGAGGGGAGTGGATGGGAAGGTGGAAACTTTCAAAGCTAGGCTTGTGGCGAAAGGGTATACTCAGAAAGAGGGAATCGATTATGATGAAACCTTTTCTCCGATAGCTATGCTTAAATCCATCCGTATCCTCCTTGCCATTGCATGTCATTACGACTATGAGATATGGCAAATGGATATCAAAACGGCATTTCTTAGTGGTCATCTTAACGAAGACATCTATATGTCTCAACCGGAAGGTTTTATTACTAAAGGCCAGAAATCCATTTATGGACTTAAGTATCTAGAACATGGAACTTCATTTTGACGAGACCATAAAGTCTTACAATTTCATTTAAAATGAGGATGAACCAAGCGTGTATAAAAAATTGGAAGGCATAAATGTGATTTTTTTTTGTCCTATATACGGATGACATTCTATTCATTGAAAATGATGTAGGGACATTGTCATCTACTAAGGTTTGGTTATCTAGTCAATTTAGTAAGAAGGACTTGGGAAAAGTCAGTTACATTCTCGAGATTAAACTTCTTAAAAATAGAAAGTAGAGAATGTTAGGATTATCCCAAATAACATACATTGACAAGATGTTGGCTAAGTTTAGCATGGACTCATGCAAGGGAGCTCTAATCCCTTGTAGACATAGGTTGTCTTTTTGTTCTAAGGATTGTCCTAAGTCTCGATAGGAAAAAAATAGAAGGAATAGGATTCCCTACGCTTCGGCTGTGGGAAATCTCTGTACACCATGTTGTGCACTAGGCCAGATGTTTATTTGGTCGTAGGCTTAATTAGCAGATTTCAGTTAAACCTTAAGGAGGTTCATTGGCAAGCTGTAAAACATATTCTTAAGTACCTCAATGGTATGAAAGATTATATGCTGGTTTACAGGGCTGACGACTTAGTTCCTACTGGATACACAGACTCAGATTTCTAGGCAGATAAAGATGAGAGAAAATTCACTGGTAGATATGTCTTCACCTTATCTGGAGAAGCTATTTTATGGAGGAGTATCAAACAACCTTGTATTGTTGACTCAACCATAGAAGTTGAGTATGTAGCAGCTTCGAAAGCGTCCAAGAAAGCAGTCTGGTTCCGAAAGTTTCTTTTAGAACTTGAAGTTGTGACACACATGGATAGACCGATTGTGGTGTATTGCGATAACTTTGGAGCAGTCTCGCTATCCAAAAAACCCAGGAACCACAAAAAGGGGAAGCACATCTAGAGAAAATACTACCTAATCCGGGATTTCATTCAAAGATGGGAAATTGTGGTGGAACAGATAGCCTCGGAGAACAACCTAGCAGATCCCTTCACCAAGCCTTTAGCTGAGAGAGTTTTCAAGAGACACTTAGACACTATAGGGGTAGGCACCTACGGGCTTTCTTAGTCTTAGAGTGCAAGTGGGAGATTGTTGGAATATATGCCCTCTAGACTAATTTTATTTGATGTAATTATCGAATTTATTAATAAAAGAACTTATTCTCAACATTTGTTTGTGAATTTACATTTTATTTGTGTACGATTTTCGTTTGGAAATGACCCATTGTGTTTAAGTAAGTGATCCATGTGAATGGTGGTCTTTCATAGTAAGGTATGGATCACGGGTTACTTAACACATAAATATTTGTTCTTAACCGATTGATGAGAATAGGAATCTCATCATGTATAGATTATTGTGTTATGAATTCTAAATAGGGAATCGCTTATCTATAGCCAGTGAGTAGTCCACTTACTTCATAGTATAAGTGTATTTCGAATACGTAGAACAGGACCTGTAATAGGGGTTTCTAAAAGTACTATTTAGAAGATACCAAGACTATTACTACTACAGCGTGGACTGATACTCTACCGCTTGAGTATGAGTTGGTAGTCTGACGAAGCTAGAAGCATATACTTTGATATACTGTAGTTGAGGTTCTTTCGTAGAGCCAATATAGTTGTATGTTGGGTATATGTGACTAGTTAGTTAACTAGTCGCATATACAAGATAGCTTATGTGCTATATCGTCCCTTGTGACTGTTCAAATGATCTAATTATCCAGGGCCCTAGGGAATATGACTTGAATGTTTACTTTATGGTAGCTCCCTTGGAAAGTGAAAATATTTCAGGAGTCGTGGATCATTGGACTAGAGGTCTAAAGACGGTAGATGTCTATTAGAGAGGTGTTAGTATACTTCTCTTCTCTAAATGCACGGCGATGCGTAGAGGGGTATTTTAGTCATTACACCTGTAGGTCGAAGACTTTGCTAATGCAACATTATCCTTGAGTTCAATATTTCCTTATGGTGATATTAGAAAATATTTAAAATACAAAATATAGCTATTTATATAGTAGGGGTATTTTGGTCATTTTAATAACCAAGACGATGTGTCTTTTGGTCTTCGGAATGGCCTTAAGTCCTGACAGATTTGAGTTAAAAAAATTGGTCTTGATAATTATGGATTTTATTTTATTTTATTTAAGTTGTCTAATTTATTATTAGACTAGAATAAAATAAAAGGCCCGAGAGAGAGTATATATTTTATCTAGTTTAATTGGTTAATTAATTATTCAAAGCCCAAGGTCCAGATTGAATAATTAAAAAATTAATCTAGATATAAATTAGATAAAAGGCATGAAATTTTACATTGGCCTATTTGAACTTGTTAATTATTTATTGGGTTGTTTAATGAAGCTTAGAAAATAAATAATGAAGATTTATTATTTATGGGTGTTCAAACCCAAGTGTAAATGATTTTATCTGGTCCAATGAATAAGACCAAGGGTAAAATAAAATTATAAAAATTAAAAATTAAAAAATTAATTATTAAATTAATTAATAAAATAATAATAATGCGTAAAAGATAACAGAAAGCATGGCTGCTTTCTGTTTTCATGCTATTGTTTTCTCTCTCTCGATGATGGATTGGAATTGATCAAAATGAAGTGAAAAGAAAAGGAAGAGGAGTGCTCTTCGTGGTTTGCACTTCACAAAAAAACCATTGTTCACAGAAGTTTTATTAGGCCAAGAAAACTTAGCAAACCTATTTCTTTAAGCTTTCACCGGCAGTGGAACGGGCGCCATTACGGAAGCTCAAAAGTTTCGCATGAATAAGATGAAATCGACATTTATAAGGACGTGATCCAATAGCTTCAAATATCCTTGTACAGATATCTTCTACAGTGCCGAAAAGGTCATTCAAACACAAACGTAAATTTTTTCATTTTGTAAGCATGCTTTCGATTTGATGATTTTTGCCATTTTTGACCTTCATTTATATCAATGAGTTTTATCAAAATGACACATAAGAATAAATAAAACAGCCAATAGGGACTTCATCAAAGGAAATAAAACAAGAAATTAATGAAGATTGTTGAGGATACATATTAAGAAAAAAAAATAATATGATTAGAGTGGCTAAATTTTATTTAGTTATTTGTCATTAAAGCAAATCCTGGAGAGGACTTTTTTGTCTAATTAATAGATATTAATCTAAATTGATGTGAATTTAAGTTAAAAGAATTCAAATCTTGTTTCTCCCTAATACAAGCAGGATTGTATTACTTAATCCAAGTAGGGCTATACAAAGCAATGGAAACTAGTATTCCTAACCCAAATAGAATCAGAATACAAAGTAAATCCTTCAATTCTCCACCTTGATTTGAATTCTAACTCCTCAAACGAATCTTCACGACATAACACAAAATTGCTCCATCCTCCATAGAAGTCAAAAGCTAACTCAAGAATTTAAATCAAGTCTCCACGGGATTTGGACTTGTCTTGAAAAAAAGGTCTAGAACAAATGACCGAAGGGTTTTTCTTCTCAACCAAACTAACCTCCTCAGCAAGGCCATGCTCACAGCAACTATGCAATATTTTAACATCTAAATTACTCAAACATGACGAAGCAAAATCTCTGATAGTGGATCCCTGCAATAAATATAAACTTTCAAATCTAATAGCTTTCATAATAACAAGAAAATCATTATTAACCTCCATAACTCCACATGAAGCTTCAAATTTGCACCCAATTGATTCAAGAGTGTCCAATGAGATAAGATTTTTTCTTTAAATCGGGAACATATTTCACATCATTGAGTATTCTAATAATACTATCATACATCTTAACATGGATTTTACCTTTATCAATAATCTCGCAAGCAATATTATTGTCCATTAAACAAACTCCATCATCAATAGATTCATACGTGGAGAACCAATCCCTATTAGGAAACACATGATAACAAGATCCCGAATTCAAAACCCACTCATATTTTGACTAGACTTTATCATTAGTCACACACAAAAGACTTTCTTCATCTATAGTACCAAAACCAACTTCAGCAGGCAATTTTTGCTTTTTTTCCCCCTTTATTTTTCAACCTCAAGGGGATATGCCCTAGAGTCAATTTGTACTTATATTATTGTCGTTATGTTTTATATAATAATATGAGCTTTCCTTTCCATGAATAGTGCGTTTTGTTTTGTGGCCATCAAGTACGTGACTTGATAGTAAAACCCAATAATAAATACAATGACTATTCTAAATCTGTCCCTGATCGTTTATTATTATTGGAACAATAATAAATTAAGATTAGTATGTTTGTGACTGGATGACTATGTTTTACTGGTCATGGATATTTGTGATATCAAGTCAAAACATAAATAAATATTAGAGAACATTGTATTGGATATGACCCACTGTGAGAGTACTTCATAGAACATGTCATAAGTACTTTCTAGCCATAATAATATTAAAAGTCCTTTGACCTAAATTCATCATAGTTTCCTACTTGATAAATTCTATATTTTGACATTGTCTAAAGTTGTCTTTAATTAGATAATAAATTAGACTACTGTTGGATATAGAATAAATCGAGGAGAGGAATATGATTGATTGTGAAGGAATTTGTCCCTCTCAATTATGGGAGAGATATCCATGGGCCCCTTAATAAGTTAGACTGTTAAAATGCATGGCCGTGCTCAAATATATCAATCTAAGATATTGATATCATTTGTTTGAACAGTCTACTATGAAATCAAGAAATAATTGATTGAGCTTAATAAGGATGACATGCTCTGTGCCTTATGCTTAATCTGGATATCATGTGACAAAAGGACTAAATATAAAATTATGGTTTGGTTCAAAGAGATCACCGATCTTCATTTAACCTGGATAGTTATAATGTTTTGTTAGAAATCGCTTATAATTTGTGGGTCATTTTAAATATGATTTGGGCACACTGCCAGTATTAAATGAATCTATAGGGTCACACAATAAGCGAACTTGTTAGGTTATTTTCTGGTAACCGAATTCGATGAATCTGGAAACATGTCTAAGTTAATCGAACTTAGAAAATCTACCAGATACAATGAATCTGGAAATATGCCCACATTCGATGTATCTGAATGATGTCCAGATTATAAGAATTTAACTCGGTAAATTAATTAGTTAAATTATCGAGATAATGGCAGAATCTTATCGTATCAGTTTTAATTTAATTTGAATTTAAATTAAAATACAATAAGATAATATTAGGGTTGGACTCTAAGAGGTTCGGAGTGGGTTTTTAATAAAAACCCTAGCCGTCTTCTTAAGTGTGCCAATTCTGTTGTAAAAATACGTGCTTTCATCCACCAGAAAAATAAGCCTCTCAAAAACCCTAGGCGCTAGCACTCCCCGGGTGACGAGTGAGTTCACGGTGTGTATCCGATAGAGGACGTTCGCACAACTGCAGCGTCTGGTGATCGTTCGGGTTGCATGCACAGCAGCACAATCGGAACTGAAGGATATCCATTACACATAACAGAGGTAAATCTGCAAACCTACGATCTTCTTAATCGTTTACTTGGATCATCGGAAGGGATTCGTGGATGCTTTCTGTGTTTTGGAATCCACGAATTCTAACACCTCAAATATCTAGACTTGATATGTCCCCTTTTATGGAAATAATTGCATACCAAATTTTGATGTTTCAACTTAACTCTCATACTATCAGGATCAAAACTGTTTGGTTGAGAATAAAGCAGTTCCCCAAAACTATCAATCGAATCTTTAATGGTAGTGTTATCAATTTTATCCCTAGACTTGAAAGCAGATTTGATATCCTTATATGAAATTGTTTCTTTGCCATACATAAGGGTATATCTAAAATGCTTATAGGAAAGAGGAAGAGAACATAACATTAATATAGCTTGATCTTCATCATCAATGATGACATCTATTTTTTCTAAATCCATCAACATAAAATCAAACTAATCGAGGTGTGAGTGAATGGAAGTACATTCAGTAATACGTAGCCAATAGAGGCTTGTTTCAAATAAAGTTGGTTCTCAACAGTCGTTGTCATGTGTAAGGCCTCCAATTTTTCCCAACGATCCTTCGAAGTCTTTTCGCTAATAACTTCCTACAAAAACCTCGTTCGAGAGGCTTAAATGGTTTGCTGAAAGGGTTGAGGCTTAAATGGTTTGCTAAAAGGGCTTTCTCATTCATGTCATAAAACTCATCGTCCTTTATACTAGGAGGCTTGTTTGCCTTACCTAACAAAGCTTTCTACACGCCATCTCAAGTCAGCCCAATTCGCATATTAACTTGCCATAATGCAAAGTTGACTTGCTATCAAATTTTTCATAATCAAATTTCAATGTAGCCATAATTACTAGAGATTCAAGCTTGCAAACCTAAAGTCTGTTATACCACTTTGTTAGTAAAAAAAAAAAAAAAAAAAAGACCTTTAGTAATAAAATAAATCTAACAGTGAAGAATGAAAAATAAAATACAAGACATGAGAATTAACGTGGTTCGGTCGACGTGACCTACGTCCATAGGTGAAAAAAGAGTAATCTTTTTTAACAAAACAAAGGAGTACAAAAGTAGAGACTCTCAAAAGACTCACAAACTCAAACCCCACAAAACAAACGAAAGCCCAATAATAGTTTAATTAATTAACTCGACTTGTACAAGATTACATACCAATGCTCTTGACAAGACTTCTATATATAGGACTCCAAAGCTACTAAGTATTGATAGGAATAAAGTCTAACTTCTTAATACAAGTAGGATTGTATTACTTAATCTAAGTAGGGCTATACAAAGTAATGAGAACTAGTATTCCTAACCAAATAGAATCAGAATACAAAGCAAATCCTTCATATATTAAATTTTTTTTCTTTTTCCCATAAATATAGACATATCTATTGATTAAATGTACTTTTATGATTAAGTTTAAAGATAACTAGATAAGTAGTACTTGAACAACTAAAATGATAGAAATAAATCACGAAGGTGCTACGTCCAACTTGTTTCAAAGGATAATTTTGTTTTCTTCGAAAAGTAAGTGTGAGTGGCAGCAAAGAATACAATTTTGCCTTTTTAGGAGGCAAAATAACAATATGGCCTAATTCTGGCATAGTAAAGGACATTTAACTCTTAAAAAACTACAAGCAATTAGTAGAGTGACTGAATTTAAGAAAAATTCGAAAGTTTTCTTCTTATAAAATGGGGTTAGTTTATTTTATACCAAGAAATAAATTTTAGAAAATAGGTTACAAATTTAATTTATTAATTATTTGTTTTGTTTGAGAATGATGTTAAATCTTTTCTTTCAATTTTATTTATTCCTTCTATTTCGTTATTTTTATTTTCAAATACCTCTCTCTACAGCAGCGGAGTTCAACAGAAAAAATATATATATGTTATAAAATTAGGGTAGTGTTAGAATAAAATCTACACACTACACACTAAGAAAATTCTAACTATTCTTTACACAAGAATTTCTCTTCAAACTTCTCTCTTTCTTTCTCTCACAATTCTTTCTCTACTCTTTCTTTCACTAATCTTTCTTTCACAAAATAATGGTGTATTACAAGCTTAGAGAATAGCTTTATTTATAGAACTCTAATTAGTGGAATACATCATGGCATACATCATCTTCCACTAATCTCAATTAGTGGTGTCTCCACTAAATGGTGGATATCCATAAAAATCTTCTATAATAATTCACATAAATCCATAATTAGTGGAGCGTCTACTAATTAATGGATATTCTAATAATTCATAACATATATATATATATATATATATTACCCATTTAAGTTTGGCATACTTTACCTATTTGAATTAAAAATTAAGAAATAAAACAATTAAAAAAGAAAGATTTTTAAAACCGCCATCAAATCCTAATAGGTGAGTAAAACAAATAATTCTTTATATTATATACTTAAAATAAAAAAATAAAAAAGCTGGGGTGAAGTTAGGCAAGTTGAAAAAGCAACTCGAACTAAATGATGTGCCGCTAGATATTCTGACCAATGCCGTCATTCTCTTTCTTCAAATATACACGAAAGTCAGCAAAAGGGAGGACGGAAGAAGGAATATGCAGGCCACCGAAGTTTCACCGTAAGTTCTTTCGATTTAATATCCCAATTAATTCTTAATTTTGACTTAGAATTTTCTCATTTCGAGCTCAAGTTACTGAGAAATTTCCAATCTTTCCACATAGATTCGAAACTAGTGAGATGTTGGCAACATTTCTAGCCTCTACGCCCTTGCTGGAGCAATCATGGAAACTCTGCAGTCGCGCCAACGCCACTGCACCACAGAGCTATGTCACCGATCAAATAGAGAACGTAACCTATCTAGCGTTTTCTGGTGTCCAGACTATTGCGGGTTTGGATTCAAGTTGCAGAAATCTCGTTCCTCTGGAAATTGCTGCAAATGGACTCTTCTCTCCTCTGCATCGCCACGGCGAAGGGGAAAAACCAGTTTTGGTTCATTCTGGGTTGTTGAGTCTATTCTTGTCCTTCTATGGCACCCAAAATTTTCAAAACCAGGTTAGTCTTCGTGTTCACACTATTCATTTTTGAGTTAGGGAATGAGTTGGAATTGAAAATCTATGAAATCAAAATTACTTGATCCGAATTTGAAGATTTCGTATTGCATTTCAATAAAAATTAGATGTCAAAATTCGGGGAGGTGTGTGTGTAATTCTGTTGTTCATAAATGTTTCTACCCATCCAACGCAATTATTGAAGTTAAGGGTAACAAGCAATAACTTACTTATTAGATGCGAGATAAGTTGTTCAAATTAAAAACGTATATTTTACTCTTAACAACCATAACTATTGATAGTTAAAGTGTGTAGGAAATACATATACGACCTCACTGATTAATTTTAATAATTTTATGTTTTACTCCCATTAAGTTTATTAGTTGTACTTAAAAAAAAAATTATTTAATGTCATTTTACATGTATTCGGACAATGAATTTTGTTGAGTGACTGTTAATAACGGTAAAATGGATTTTTTTTTTTTTTTTTAACTTGAAGGACTAAAATATAGTTTAGAGGTAAAATTGCAATAAATCCTAAAATAAAACACTACATTTTGGCTTTCCCAAACACAAAACTTGCTTGTCTATGGGATCCCACGAGTTTAAGTCGAACGGATGGGATTTCAAATGGACATTTTAGCAAACAACTAAAAAATTTAGGTGTCTTATTTGAATTTGGCATAAGATGTACATCTTATCTTGTCTTATTGATTAGGTTATTGATAAGATTCATTAATGGCTGGCGATACTGCCAGTGCAACTTCCCTTCTGCCACAACAATCTTTCTTGAAATCACATATTTACCCTTATTAATTAACTCAAATCTTTACAAAATATTTCTCTTTCTCAATATCTCGTTTTTCTGTCCCCTCTCTTTCTCTTTCTCAAAATATTTACCCTTATTAAGAAATTTTGGTTTAAAACTAGATATCGTAGTAATATTCAACCTTCATATAATTCTGCAAAGAATGGGTGCTGCAGTGCTGAAGCTACCCCAATAATGGCAACAATGTTTGACTCAAAACAAAATCTTGAAGACCCATCAACAAAATAACAAAACCCCTTCATATGAATTACTGAATTAAAGGCTAGTATCAAGAACAAATACTAGATATGTGCCATCATATTTAACCAAATCACTCCCAAAAAAAAAAAAGCAAGATAATTGAAATAGGTTTGGTGGAGAAGAAATAGACAAAGAAGAAGAAAGCAGACTTGTAAAATATTGAACAGACATGAAAACAACTGAACAAAGAATTGAAGATGAAGTGATAAAGAATAAGGATGAGATGGATTTTGCTGCTCTCACTCACTCACTCAAGTAATACTTCAGGTGTGTGGAGAAAAAAGTGCAGGGAAGGCGCAGAGCTTGGTAAGAGAGGGTGAGAAAAAAGTTGGGAAGGCAGGGGAGAGAAGGGAAGAAGAGTTCGGTGGGAGAGAGGAGAGAGGAGAGAGAAGGGAGGAGAGAGGAAAAAAAATTATGAGATGAGAGTTTGTAAAGAAAAAATATTTCAATTGATAAAAAAAAAGGGGTAAGAAAGCCATTTGAAGAAGGATTGCTCTGGCAAGAGGGAAATTGCTTTGGCAATATTGCTAGCCTTCATTAACTAATGAAGCTTAGATGGAGGATATTAATTGTAAAAGTTTAGGGAGAAAATATGTCTATTTTAAAGGTGTATTGATTAGTTTAGGGATTTACTTTTGGATATTTCAAATAGAGATCGGAATATTTAATTTTGGACAGAGAGATTAAAAATAAAAAGTCAAGTATATCACCTTTTCCTAATGAAAATATTAATTTTTAACACATGGAAAAGTAGGGATGTTGATGAAACCTAATGGAGTACTCTTTTTTGGTAAAATGAAACTTAATACTTTGTAAATAAATATTGTGTTATTAATTCAGTAATCAAAGAAAAAACCAAAAAAAAAAAGGAAAAGAAAAAACGCTCTTAAAATACATTGGTAACCAGCCGTGGGTTAAATTAAGGTCCTATATAAAATGGATATATTCTAAAGAAGGGCTCTCAACATTCCTAATATTAAAGGTGCATTTTGGCCATGCCTGAAGATATGGTTTCTAGATGAAAAGGATTGTGTGAAAGTGTTCTTGTCAAATAAAAAATAAATATTGCTTTTATTAATTTTAAAAAGAAAAAGAAACACAGGTATTCTTCCATTGGGAGGAGTTGCAAAGGACATACTTGTGTTGCCAATTAAAAGGAATCGTGCAGATAATGTACTGAGGTTTAATGATTGGAGGGTCGGCTTTAACAGTATTTACAGAATTTGCACCCACTATACACGTTTTATAGAGGTCGTTTGCATCATTCCATGAACACTTTGGAGTCCACCACCATTCCACTTTCTATACGAGACTAGAAATGTAGTGCATTTACCCCAACTTCACCCTTTATGTCTTATCCTTTCTCTTCCCAAGTTTTTGCAAGTCCCGTAGAAAAATGCTGAGTATACAGATGTAGAAAAAGATTTATAGAGAAACTTTATTTGTATATTTATTTTTGGAGAAATATGGAGACACTTCTCTGTTAAGTATGCTATCAGGGGGGAACACAAGGCTTAGCAGGGCCCTCCATTTTTTTGAAACTCCTTCCAATAGTCGTAATATTATATTATAAGTTATAAATTATTATATATTCGACCCCTTTTATTTTTTTTTTAAATCTATACTTCAATTATTGTTTACTTAAATTTTGACTCCTCTCAAATATTTGTTCTGCGTCCGCCCCTGTCTACTACCCTTGGCTCTATTGTTTGCTTGATTCCATAATGGCTACGTTAGTGCTCCCCCACTCTCCCCTCGTCCTTCTCTTTTGGATTAGTTTATTTCAAAATAACTTTGTATTTTCTTGAGTAAAATATATTTTCTAAATTGGAATATTTTTAGCTGGGTTTCTAAATTCTAACTTAATAATTTGTATGAATGATTATTGAATTAATTTATTATAGACCGGAGTAGAATCCGTTCCAAGGTGCTAGAGATTTGTCGGTTGGCTTGCGGGGTCCATATCTGTTGGAGTATACTTGATATTTGATAGAACGGGCCCAGAGTTAGGCTCATAGTTTTGGGTCGTTTCTCAAGCTTACTTTCTTGGGCCAAGAAGTCTATTGCGGGGACGAAATCATAGGTTTTGACAAAAGATCCCACCGATGACAATCACCAAAACAATAATAAAAAATAATAATTAAAAGTCTAGGATCATGATGACAGCAGCAAGACTGTTTGATTGTCTGGTCAAAATTGGCATCTTTTAAGTTGACTTAGTCCACCAAAAGCCGTTGCTGTTGCTCTCAATATTTCCTCATTCCTACAGCGAGATTATATATATATATATATATATCACATTAAAATAATTGAATTCGATTGATATTCCACAAAAGAAAAAAAAATTATTATCATAGTTTTCAATTTCGTCTTTCTTGGTTATAAACACAGGCTAATCATGGACTTTCTAGTGAGTACATTCTGGAATCTTGACTCTATCAAAATTCCAAATTCTAGCTGGTGCTGTTTTTGTCTTTTCAAATGAAGATGTTGAGGGTGTACTTAGATTGAGATTATATTAAATATTTTATAAAAAAAATACAAGTATGATTTTAATTTATATAAATAATTTATAGATTTAGAGATACGATCTACTTATAATAAATAATAAAACTATCCATATTTTACGAATAAAATTCATTCGTACTAAGCTTATTATTTTTTTTGGTTAAAAAAAAACCTAAAACGGTATTTTTTTATTTTGAAAAAAGTTGCAAAATAAGTGCAACCTTGATGGATGTCCTTGACAGAAATGTTGCTTGTTGATGTGAAACGACAGCTTTTTTTTTTTTTTTTTGAACGACAACTGTTTTTTTATATATTTTAAAAAAAGTAGCATTAGTGTACCATTCCTACAAGTATTCCAATATCCAATGTGAAATAGTACTTACAACCATTTTTTTGAACTCAAATAATATATATGAGTATTGTAAAAAGACGGCAGTTAATTGTTGTCATATCTATTTTAATAAACTAAAACCTAGTTTTCTATCTAAATAAGTAGTTTGAACATCAAATTTTAATATTTAAAAGTGATTGTGGAACTAGTTTAGTCCACTACTAGCCACATACGCTATCTTCATTTATTAACTTTTATCTTTTTCTCTTCAACTGCCTCCATGCATGACAAGCAATGATAAAGAAAGAGAAAGATCAGCGCTATGATATATGGACTTAGACAACATGTGTGCCTAATGAATAGTGAATGAGAGTCTTCTTGATCCTATATTGAATATTTCTTATCCATCCCTGAAAAGGCCTAAGGGAGAGAAAATTTTCGTAATAATAGTGATACAAACACATGGCATCATCAAGCAATCTCATCTTTGGGCTTGGTGCCCCGAGCATAGGTCCCATTAGCTTGTGAAGTAAATAATATTATAAATGCAAGCTCTAACTTGAACAATATATTTTCATCTTTAGGAAAACCAGGGTTTGAACCCTTGAGTAAGAATAACAATGATTTAAAAAAAAAAAAAAAGAAAGCTAAAATAAAGTGTACTTTAAAAATAGTTGTACCAATATATTTGCAACTAAAAAGTAGGAAATACTTTGAATAGGAGCAGAGGAGAAAAAAGAAAAAGAAAAAGAAAACATATCCTATGGTATTCAACCTTTGCTGATTCTTTTAAAGAAGGAATAGATGCATTGATATTTGCGGCATGCAAAATTGTTGCTTCTTCCTATCTTAGTTTGCTACATCAATATATAGTGGACAATTTGGGATGGAGATTCTGCATTTCCCAGTATGCATTAAAACCCATAGAAGCACACATGGATGAATTCACATTTTCTTTGTTTCGATCTTTTTAAGTTCAAAAAAGGTTTAAAAAAAGAAAAAGAAAACCTATTGGAACTCATAAACATCAAAGTCTCCAAATCTCTTCTCTAAGTGTTGCTCTGTTTAGTAAGGGGAGATACTCCAAAATACTAAGAGATGGGGTTATAGCCTATTAATTGAAATCCCGTAGTCACACTTAAACTTTCTTTTACAGATTGCTATTTGTAATAAGAGAGATCTTTGCTAACTTCTTTATTGTTAATTTTCTCCATTTTGTGATGCTGCAGATGTTGGAGATAATCAGTAACAGCAAATCTGTAGTATTCACAGGGCACTCTGTTGGTGGAACTATAGCCTCCTTATCAGCTATTTGGTTCCTCTCTCATCTGCAGTCAATTTCCTATCCCTTTACCGTAATTTGTATCACATATGGCTCACCTATGCTAGGTAATGAATCATTTTCCAGAGCCATTCTCCAAGAAAGGTGGGCCGGAAATTTTTTTCATGTTGTTGCACAACATGACATAGTACCGAGACTGCTTTTTGCTCCCTCAGGTCCAATTATTCCTCATCTTTCTGTGCTCTTTAATTTTTGGCACTTGTCCATGAGATCCCCCTATTATAAGCAGTTTTCTACCCAAATATCTGAAGAAAAAAATGCTGAACTTTTCCATATTGTGCTGCAATCTCTTGAGGAAGCACTCAAGTTGATAGGGTTTGAAAATTCAGAAGAAAATTCATTTTGGCCATTTGGGAACTACATTTTCTGTTCTAGCAAGGGATCAATTTGTTTGGAAAATGCAATAGCTATCATCAAGTTGTTATTCTTGATGCTTCTGAAAGGTTCTCCACGTTCAAGTATAGAGGATCATCTGAACTACGAGAACTATGTTAGCAGAATTTTTGGGCAAATCCTGAGTTCTAGAAGCTTCATTGATGGCAATCTACCCGAGTCAAGCCATGAAGCTGGAATCACATTGGCATTGCAAGCATCTGATATTTCCTCAACGGTAAGCCATTATACTAGTAAGCTTTAATTCCTACTTATCCGCTTGAGAAAGTTTTGGTCGAGACTTTAGGAGGTCAAGTCTCTGATTTTCAACCTTGGCTCTTACAAAATCTGCGTGTTTCACTCAAATCTTTGGGTGGCCAAATTGAGACACGCATTTCTCGTGATTCAGTCACCCAGGGAGAGCAACTCAAGCATAATTTGATGTTTGTGAAAGTGAACTTGGAAAGATGCCTTTTTAGGGTTGCAGTTGTAATGGATCAAAATTCAGAGAACTACGCTTGGATAAACAGTTCAAACATTTTTTTCTTCAAATTTGTATTTTTTTTCTGGTTCATTTTTTGTTATGAGATCGATAATTTCCTCACTGATTCTGGTTTTCATTTTGAAACAGGATCCATTGTCTATACCCGCAAATGATTGCTTGAAAATGGCAAAACAAATGGGTTGCAGACCGAATCTCAACTGTGCCAATCTTGCAATTGGTTTATCTAAGATAAATCCACTCCGAGCACAAATAGAGTGGTACAAAGCAACATGTGATGATTCCGATGATCAACTGGGCTACTATGATTCCTTTAAACGAAGAGGAGCATCAAAGAAGGATTTCAAGGTCAATATGAATCGGATCAAACTTGCAAACTTTTGGAATGGAGTCATAGCAATGCTGGAAAGAAACGAACTTCCGTATGATTTCCACAAGAGATCGAAATGGGTAAATGCTTCTCAATTTTACAAACTTCTAGTGGAGCCTTTAGACATAGCTGAATACTACAAACGTGGGATGCATTTGACGAAAGGCCATTACATGGTGCAAGGGAGGGAAAGGAGGTATATCATTTTTGATAAATGGTGGAACGATAGAAAGGTTCAAGATGATCATAATTGTAAAATAAGGAGCACTTTTGCAAGTTTGACCCAAGATTCTTGCTTTTGGGCGAAAGTAGAGGAGGCAAGGGACTGGCTAAATTGTGTTAGAAGTGAGAGAGATGCAAGAAAGCAATCTTTGCTATGGGAGAGGATAAACAAATTTGATCAATATGCAAGGGGTATGATTGAGAGAAGAGAAGTGTCGAAAGATGTTTTGGCAAAAAATTCGAGCTATAATTTGTTTGCAGAAGAATGGAGGGAACTGAAATCCCAGCTCCAGCTACTACCAACTCACTTTCCAGCTGGCTTTCTTGATGGGGAAGGAAGTAGTTCCTTGGATTATATTGTAGGGTAGCAGGAAATTGAATTTGTTTGATAGTAAGAATAGGCAGCAAGTAACAACTTATCTGACTCTATTAATATATCCTATTAACGTATTACTTTTTTTTCGTTTTTTTTTGGGGGCACTTTTTGGGGTAAAAATTTTAACCTATTCCATTAGTATATTTAGGTTGTATTTGGATAAAGATTAGATTGAGATGAATTTATCAAAATTGAATAAAGTATTATTAAATGAGGGTAAATGTGGAGTTTAATTATTAATAAGAGAAAAAATATATGATGTGTTGTGAGTATAAAATAATTTTTTAGAAACGAAAATTATTTAAATTAATATATTATTTTAAATTAGAGTTTTAATTTAGATTGGAAAGAATTTCTTTTTAAATACAACGGTAAGAGCTTTGAATAATTCTATTAGAATTCAACTTATCATATCACTGGAAGAATACACTGGTTTCTTTCAAATTGTAGGATCTGTAATATTCTGTTGTTGCAAGTAACGTTTTAGAGTAATTGATAAAATTAGTCTACCAACTATTTATTTTGTTTTACCTTAGTGTAAAGCACAGAAATTGTGTATATAATTTTTCAAGGTGTATTTAAATGAAAGTTTGAAATTACTGAGGGCAAATTAAATACTCTTTCCGTTTTAAATTATATTTCTCATTTTTAATTTAATTTTTGACTCAAATTATTTTTTTTTTAGAAAATTAAGATTTAATATTCTAAATTTGCCTCTATTTAATAGTATTTTATTTGCTAAATATATGAAATAATTTCTTTCATAACAAGCTAATTTTATTTAAATAACAGGAGAGAGAAGCAATTTAGAGTATATCAAAATTTTAGAATTTGAATATTTCTTAATAAATAAAAATAAATTAATTAAATTTTAAGAGTAAAAATAAAAAAATATTTAATTAATTAAAAAATCTACTTATATTAATACTCAGCATAATCAGTTAAATGAGCAAGTAATTTAAGACGGTGAGAATATTACTATTAATCCACTGTATATCTATTAATTAAATTTGAAAAAGAGTTAAAGGTCATGAAACTTCAAGAATTCAAAATTCAGAAAGTAGTTTGACCAATCAAATTGTGCCAAATCAACCTTGGGATACCTAGCCACAGTCAAATTACCCATAAATAATGACCAAATGCTAGTAGAGAGAAGACACAGAAACATCGTGCCAGAAATTGGTGAACATTTGAAGCACTCTCCGTTTCATTTCTCTCACTTGACCATCTTCCTATTGATCATTCAATCTTAGACAATTACAAATACTATAACCATATTCCCAACAAATAGAGCAAACATAATCTTGTTTTCTCCCCATTCCTCATTTTGTAAAATTTCTATTGTACTTCCTTCACTATATTTAGAACTTCTTGGATAATTATAGAACATGTGAGCAAAACTTCTACATATTTTGTACTTATCGGGTACAAATCGTTCCATCATCAAATCTTTCATATCTTCCAAAGAAACTACCATTTGATACCCAATTCGCCTTCTTTGTGCATTCATTTAGTCCCACCATTTTAAAGCATTTTTGGAGAACCTCATTAATGCCCAATTCACTTTGTTTCTTCCACTACACTCGAAGCATTTAAACAATTTGTCCATTCTTCTTTTCCATCCATAGTACTCCTTTAAATCTCTCTTCCCAAGGAACGGAGGTATCAACTTCTTATTGTACTTCAACTCCCTATTCTCCACATCTGCCTTCCTTCTTTGTAATCTACCATTTGAATGTTTTTGTACTCCTTTCACATAAACCCCCTCACATTCTTTTTTATTTTCCCAATGGTCTCTTTCATAGCTATCATACTTCCTTCCACTTGTGCTTGGCCCTTCACCTTGTTCATCCAAATATCCCATGCTCTTATAATCATCCTCCTCATATTTCTAATTTTCTTTTTCATCAAACCAGCCATATTCTCTTCGACTTGTACTTGACCCTTCATCATAGCTATCCCTATAAGACTTATCTCCACAATCAAGCAAATTCTCATGATCACCTTCATTTTCCCAATAATCTTCCTCATAGTCATAGTTATGTTCTTCATATCCCTCATAATTACTTCCATTGGAACAAGACTCCTCATCATAGTCATACCCTTCACTATCACTCCAACTAGCCATTGTGAATTTTCTTTCAAGAGAAATACCCACAAAATTTAAGTAGAAAATATAAGAAAAATTTCTCACTTCACTCTTTCACGTATTTACACTCAATTTTTAGTGGTTAATCTTCACTTGTGTTTGTACTCTTCTCGACTTTTATCACAATGAGCTCACCCTCTTACCTTTTTTTTTTTTTAACACTCAAATCCTCAAAGATTTCTTCTCAAAACAGCCCCCCTAATTACTTAGGAATTAGTCCAATTAGACAAGTCAAGCCAACCCTCTAAGGACAATCAACTAGGAGTTTTAGGAGAATTCAATTCAAAACCTAATGATTACTAAGCAAACTCTACAAGGGATCAAGTTTACAAGTCAACAAGATATAAGACTTTAGAGTAGATGTTGGTCAACTAATAGAGTTATGATATGAAAATTTAATGCAAGTGAAAGATGTAAGCTAGAAGCTCATACAATGAATGTAAAGTCACTTGAGCATTTCATCAAACACTTAGTGTGCAATAAGGAAAATACATGGATTTCAAAAAGTTTTTAGACTAGGTGATGCTGTCACAACCTCAAGAACACAGTTTAGCAATTAACAATCACTTAAGGAAATGATGACACATGCAATTTCAAGCAATAGAATTAGGAGTTCAAGACGTGCAAATATTTTCCAAGCTTGAGACAAATTCAGAGAGAAACAAACTTTCTAGTAGCTACAAGAAAGATTTACCTGACTAAGAACAATCTACTATGCTAAGAGATAATGTAGTTCATGAATGGAAGCTTGAGATAGTCAAGTATGAGCAATCATAAGTCATTGATGTAATATATCAAACATTTTGTATGCAAACTCGTAACTTAAGCTACTCCAAAATTTTTCTTCCTTATAACAGCCCCAAAAGCTCAAAATTCATAGTAAAAATCAATCTCCAATGGTTATACTAACATTAAGGAACAATTTCAAAGCAAGAATATGGACAAATTTTAAGTTTTAAAGATCACAAAAATAGCACAAAAAAGAGCTACGAGATTTTCTTGTATTCAGAATTTTTACAGCAAAAACACCTAAGAAACCTCAAAATTTCTATAATTTTAAATCTAAAATAACTTCCTAATCATCAGCCAAACATATAGGCTCAATTTCACAACAAACCCATGGCACAATTTGAAGTATTCAACTCTAAAAAATTGCAAGAAAATTAGTTACGGGATTTGAATTTGTAACAATGGGTTGAATGAAATTTCTACCTGGTTTGAGGTTAAAATCAACAAATATTCATGGCAAATGATTCCTCAAACATCATACCAACATATAAGATCAATTTAACATCAAGTTCATGGTATAATTTTGAGTTCTAAGCATTCAAAAATAGCAACCAATAAAGTGACGAAAATCTAAAAATTTTCACAAATGCTTGAAGAGATTGTACCTTTGCCCAAAGAAAGTTGTGTTAATTAGAATCAACATAAGTTTGCTCTGATACCAAACTCTTTGATATGATCTTGGAAGCATCAATTTGAGATTTGAAGCTTAAAATCAAGAGACTTAATTCAAGACTAGAACCCTAGATAAAACTAGCTACCTAGAACCTAAAATCTAATGAACTAAGCCAACTGAATCAACGCCCAAACACCCCTAACTCAAGAAGGATCAAGAACAAATGGGATGGAAATATTTAGGCAGCCAATTGAACTCCTAAAAGAACCTTAGATTACCTAGAAATCTAAGACCCTCTTCAGAAAGAACATTTATCTATACTAAGAAGATTAGAGACTAGATTCTTAGGTTGGACAAAAGCCTAAGAGAAGTCTTGATTGATTTGGGAATCACCCAAGGGGAACACCCTCAAGAACTCTCTTTAGAGAGAACAAATGATTTCTCAATTTAAATATCCAAAGTTATGTTTACAAGAACTATAATAGCATATATATAGATGCCTTGCCCTAAACTAATTAGCAAACTAATCCTAACTATTAAATGACCTTAATACAAGATTTGTGGCCCTATTACATGCCTTAAAATAGGTTAAAACATAATAAAAGTCATGAAAATTAAATTATAAATATAAAAGGTTGAAAAAAAATAGAAAAAACTCAAGATTGCCCCGACTTAGGCTGCGCCGGCTTTGGCACACAAAGCTGGTGCCAGCTTGGTTCTGTCCAAGATAGAATCGAGACAGCTTAGGGCTGGTGCCGGTTCCATCATTCTTGGCCGGCACCGATTTGGCTCTAGGCACCTTTCCTTATTTTGTTGCATCTCTATCTCAGCTTATTTGGCCTCCACTTTTTTTTTTTTTTTTTTTTTTTCATGTGTTTCCTTGATCTTCCAAATAAAATATTAATCAATTTGAGCTTCTCTTATACTTCATTGGCCTTCAATCCTTGTTTAAAGGTTGGCTTGTTCCTCCACATGGATTGTTGCTTGTGTTGTGCGTTTTTTGGCCTTTCCTTTACCATCCATCTCTTCACAATCTTCTTGGACTCGAGTTTATTGAATTTGTTGTCTTGAAAATTCTCTTGAATCCTCTTGAATATTGTTCTTACCCATAGAACCATGAAGTGTGATTTTGTCATTCTTCCCCCTTCTTGGAAATAGCCTTCATGCCTAAATTGATTCCTATAAATACTTGTGCTACCACTAATTCATCTTCCTCCTCTAAAAACTTTACTCAATTCCTTCCCACTCATAAGGGTGATAGTTTTAGCATTATTTTAGAGGGTAAAGGATTGAATGCATTCAATACATGTGCCTTTATGTGACTCATTTCTAAGGTTAATTTCCCTAGTTGGTCTTCTAAATTATGAATGCAAAATATTGCCTCATTTTGAAAATTGAGAGAGTTAGATGCAAGAGACTTGACCATATCTTCTAAAGATATGCCTTGAGATGAATTTGAGAGAGAAGGTACATATAGGGAAGGATTGTTAACCATAGGTTTTGCCCTTAATTTTCCCACCTAAAATTTTGGTGATCTTTCAACCCTTCATTAAAAATGTTGGAAAATGCGTTAAATCTCCTAGGGGGTTGATTAGAAAAACCTAAGGCATTGTCATGTTTTTGAAAATAAAAATTAGAACATATATCACTAGAATGATCAAAAGAATGACAAAAATGACATGTCCTAATTTGTGAGTTTGCTTCCAAAATCTTTTCTACTAAATTTGTGAGTTTATCAACATTTTCTTCTAAAGAAACTATGGCTATCTCACCTACTTTCCTCATGGGATCATTCAACTGCCAAATGATTGTGTGTTAACTTCAATATTAGAAATTAGATCCCAAGCGGGTTCTGGGGTTTTATCTGTAAGGGCACCATTATTAGTTGCATCAATCATTGATTTATCACGAGAAAGCAAACTTTCATAAAAGTATTGAATGAGCAATTATTCACTGATTTGATAATATGGACAACTAGCACAAAGTCTTTTGAATCTTTCTCAATAATCACACAACGACTTGCCATGCAATTGTCTTATGCCATATATCTCTTTCCTAATAGATGCAGCTTTATATGTAGGAAAATACTTTTCAAGAAAAAAGTCTTTGCATATTCAACCAACTACTAATAGAACCTGTGGGTAAGTTGTTAGGGATATGCCCTAAAACAATTTGTATTTAAACTATTGTCATTATGTATTATGTAATAATACAAGGCATTTCTTTTTATGAATAGTGAATTTAGTTTTGTGGTCATCAAATGCGTGACTTGATAGTAAAATCCTATAACAAATACAATGACTATTCTTAAATTGTCCCTAATCGATTATTATTAGTGGAATAATAATAAATTAAGATTAATATATTTGTAACTTGATGGCTATGTTTTACTGGTTATAGATATATGTGATATCAAGTCAAAATATAAATAAATGTTGACATAACCCATTGTGAGAGTACTTCGTGGGACATGTCATAAGTATTTTCTAGCCATAATGATATTAGAAGTCCTTTAACCTGAATTCATCATAGTTTTCTTGTAACACCCCACTACCTAGGTCCAACAGGGCTAGGGATGTCGCCCCATCCAAAGAACAAGGGGTCTTTATAACTAGGACACACAAACGAAAATAAAACAATACTTTAAAATTAAAACTTATTACAACTCAAAAAATTCAAGAACAAATCCAAAATAAATTATTCACTATCATCTCTCAAAGCAACATATAAAATAAACAACAAGAGTCTTCAAGCAGGTAACATTTTAGCTACTTATCCCCACAGTAGGATCTACCTAAAACATGGCATAAAAGGTGATGAGATAAAAATCTCAGTAAATCCGTGAGTGCATTGAGTGTTCAGGTAAAACAGTTCATTTATGTAAGTTGTAAAAACTTCATAAGAAAAAGTACTGGCAAGCATTAGACAATGTTAAAAATAATGAGTGGCGTTTTGTTTTTCCAACCATATATGTGCATAATAAAATCAACCGCTCAAAAGGGTGACCATGGGTTACCACACGTTGGGCCCCATGACCATACAACGGTCAGAATGTCACATTTTGTACGGACTGACAAAAAGTAGGTGTACGGCCTATCGGGTAAAATACTTCTCCTTCTCTATACCCAAACATACCGGTTGTCCACTCCGGAAACACACAGTCCACATGACTGAAACTTGCTAGCTCGGACTGGCATGACTAAGTAGTACTGTTGCTTCTCCAAGTTGAGTTCATCTTCTGGAGGTGGCCTCCTGCCAAAAGACTCACTCTTGCTCTTCAAAACTAGTACTACTAGCCTACCCTTATTGAGTACTCAACGTTGCTTGTCCCACTTGAGAGAAAAATAATAAAACATTGTTTAATTTGGAAATAGCAATTAAGGGTTTCTAAAGTTCATGTCAAAGTTGGTTTTAGAAAGAGTTTAGTGTTTGAGTAAAACTGCTTGTTGATTCCAAATGATTTGACTGAAATAGAAAGAAAATAGTCCTTAATTGCCTTTACCAAATGAGTGTTCACACACTTCGCGTTTGGCTTGCCATAGTAACCCTTTTGTCATCAAATAAGTTTTATGCAGGAGCTTAATTGATCCTTTGCTTGAAAATTCACAAACCTTCCAAAGCTGACCTAACCCCACCTGGGGTAAACACAAGCCTTATGGTTATACTCAAGTTATAGTTGCTTCCATAAATAATCCTAAATCAACTTATTACAATCATGACCCTAATGTCCTAAACTTTAAGGCTAGATGGTAAAAGGATTTTATAAAATAAATCTAACTTGATAATAAAATAACTAGAAATTGTGAAATAATTACTATATATATATATATATATTTCTTATAAAATATAATATCTCTTTATCAAATAAATATAATGTTTCTCATAAAATATTAATTTCATAAATAATGATTTTTCTTGAAAATAAAGGAAAATAGCCTTATAAAATTCAAGAAAATTCTCAAAGAGCACAAAAATAGTAAAATAAATCTCCTATCAGGGCAGGATGTTACAAATACTAACTGTAATACCCTACAATCATAGGACCTAAATGATTGCAGATGTCACCCCGTTCAATAGACATAAGGTGTCTTTATAACGAAACAAAATAAGAAAAAAAATAATCTGGACTAAAAGAAATATTGAATTAAACTTACAAGGCTCTAAAAAAAAAAAAAATACATCAATCCTAAATATAAAATAGCATCTACATCTTGATAAACTTCAGCTACATAATTCTCAAAATAATTTCCATAAAAGATAAGGAAAGACAATATCCAGTACATCAAAATTAAAGTCAACAACCATAAATTCTCCAATCTTGTCTCTAGGCATGATACCTTGTAAAACGTGAATTGAGAGTTGTGAGATAAAATCTTAGTAAGTCTCGTGGGTGTATTGTGAGGATTTTCGGATAAAACAATTTCATGTTGCATGGCAGTTTTGTCAAATCAAATAAGCTTTAGTAAAACGTCATATTATCTCCAACACACCAAATAAGAACATAGGAGAACTATACCATTTACAATTTTTTTGGAAAAGAAGATATTTCTCATCAACAACATTTTTCCATATCAAACATAACATCCGTATTGAGCTTACCAATTCGATCATCTCTTACGATCACACATAACAATTCACATTTCAAAAACTGTATTTTGAAAATCAACTTTCAAATTATGCATTGCAATCTTATATCAAACACCGACAGCATCTCGTCCTGTCTAACTAGAAAGATCTCCGTCCAACCACATCAACACCATAGGAATTCCATCCTATGAACATGATAATATATACGTATGAATAACACAGTGCGTACACCATAATTAAACATACAATAATGATTGTCATGGTCTGCCCTACGGCCCGGATGTCCCATGTCCGTCCTTTATTTTCTCCATTAGAAAATATGTTGTTAGCTAAGTATAACTAAACATCATATACTGAAACCCTACAAAGAAAGAGACCATAGTTCGAATGTCACCTTATAGATAGCATTCTCAAGCTCACACAAATTACTATAATAAGTGCAAAATCCCTTCAACTACTTAAGAAAATACGGCAAAAAGCCACACAGCTTACAGTCTCGTGAATAGATCATCGCAAAGCCTTTTCAAAAATAGCTCAATACTTTTTCAAAAGATTTCAAAATATTTCTAAACATTTTCAAAAATATTTAATGCACAAAATACTCCCAAGTTTAATAATATACTTGATAAATTTCAAAAATCAACTTAAAAATCTTTATCCATTCCATGATTTCAAAATCACTTCAAAAAACAGTGTATCCAATACAACATTCCATAAACATCTCATGAAATCACTTCAGGTATAGTTCATATACCATAAATACATAGATCATAAACACTATAGGTATAGTTCATGATTTCAAAATCATGAAATCATTCCATAAACATCCTTAGAAGTCTTTATCCGTTCCATGATTTTAAAATCACTTTAAAAGAGTTTATCCAACATAACATTACATAAACATCCCCAAGATTTCATAAACATTCCAAGGTTTCTATAAATACATAGCTCATATATACTATAGGTATAGTTCATGTTATATGAAATTAGTTATGCCAAAACATGCTATGTATTTCGCATTTCATTTATACATGATCGTTCGCAATTTTATATACTTAATAAATTTTAATGCAAGCTTTATATCCAACATACCATGAATATGCAATTTCCTAAAGTAAAGCATATCTCAATATTGCGCAAACATAAATTCACCATTTGCTTCATAATAGAGCAACATACTCATAATATATAATTTTCTCAAAACAAGGATCATATCCCAACATTTAACAAAATATCACTTGCATAAGTAAACCATTTCATAAAACAATATCCCTTGAATAAATAAACATTTTATTTCACAAATAATAAATTTAAAAATAAATATTTATGCAATTAAAGCATTTAGTAATATTGAAATATTTCATATGCATTCCGATATTTAAAAAATCATAAAATGTGGGGGACTTGCATGTTTATGAAAACATGAAATGCGGGAACTTAGAAGCTTATGAAAATATAAAATGCGGGAACTTACCTTGAGTCCTAGCAAAAAAGTAGAAAGGCAATCCTAGGTAGTAGTTTTGCTTCTTCAACTCCCACAAAATCTAACACATAAGTTGAATATAAAAATCAATTTCCTATCATGTATATAATCACATGATATATACCTTCTTAGCAATCTCAATCATCTTAATCAAAGTCTTATTCAACTTTAAAATTATAAGCCTAACTCACACCAAACCCCAACAATAAAGTCCAAGGTAAAAATCAAGATTCGATCACATATTATATAAGTTTAGCATGTAAACATGCTTAGAAATTTAATATAATAATTGTTTAATTGATGTTAGCAAGTTGATTTTTAAGCTTCCTAAACACCTAAGTAACTAATGTATACAAAATAATTAGTAGTTAAGGTTCCTTAATCACACATATTTAACAATATGTAAATTAGTACTTAACCTTCTTATATCAATATAAAGTCATTACACATCAATTTCATGTAGCAATTATAGCAAAATGATAAGGTTTTGCAAATGGGAGATATAATTAGCACAATAGTCTACATTAAGTAATGATTCATGCATATGATGGCTTCATACTTTTAGCAAACATGTACAAGTATCAAAGTGTATCATCAAGCATCATATATCACTCATATATTGATATAGAATCATGCCATGTTGATACAACTAAGAATTCAAAGTGAAATCATAACTTTTCTAACACATGTTCAAATCAATGATTTAGGCTAAATAGGGCAAAACATGGCATATGTTTGAGCTAATCAAATCACTAATAAAATCAGCTCAAAATTCAATAAAATTTGGCAGAATATAACTTTAACATGATATAAATATTCCTAATAAATTTTCAGAAAAATCCAAGATAGCTAACTATGTTAATGAATTGCTTAAAGAAACAGTGATGCTATAGTAACTTGCAAATTCTGTTTTGGTAGTATTTTTGAAAAAAGTATTAAAAATAAAATATAAGTCCAAATTAGATGTTTCTAAGTTCTAAATACTCCTAAGATATAGGGACTATTGTGGTAAAATCTCAGATCCAAGTGCAAGAAGGGAAGAT